>CANSNZ010000089.1:3570625-5058750 GCA_947646795.1 Beta lomatogona
AGTGGTGGTGGGTTTGGATTCAGGTGGGGAGGTGGGACCGTGGGACATTGGTGGTGGAGTGGGGTTCAGGTGGAGGGGTGGGACAATCGTGGAGGGGTGGAACTGTGGTGGTTGGGTGGGATGTCAGTGGGCTGGGTGGTGGTTGGGGATTGGGTTAACCTGGGTTCGGTAAACCAATAACACTAACAGTTGAATTAACAGTTTTACCATCATTAATGTCACTTTAGTATAATATTACTAAGTATAGGGTTATTTTTGAAACTGAAAAAAAACGGTTTACCATTACAAATATTCCATAGTACAGGGTTACCAGTGGGAATTTTCCTAAAAATAGTGTATTATATGTAATAATAGCAATTATGTATTTCAAAATCATACGTTTAAAAATTGAGTTATATAAAGATAAAAAATACATACATATAGTTTTGAACCTATAGCATACCATGATGACATTATACATGAAGAATCAAATGAAAGTTTGTCGACGACATTGCAGATGTATTATGCAATTGACCAATTATTTTATTCCTAGAATATTTGTTGTATTCATAATTATTTATGTTTTTATTTTTCATATATCTATATGTTAGATCTTATTCTTTTCTCAATAAACTTAATTCTACTAAAACTAATTGCAAAATCAAGATTCGAGTTTTTAGACTATTTGAGGTCGCAGATCATTAAAAAAAAGGGGAAAATTTGATAAGTCTTGATATGGTCATGATTGATGAAGAGATTTTTTTTCTCTTAAATAGTATTTTCGATTATTAATATAGGTTAGTTTTATATTAATTTCATTTTATTCATGATATCATCATTATGATCTTCTTTTTGGCTTTCCCATCTTATATTCTATATGCGTTAATGTTTATATGCTATATTAAAAGTTGAAGTTGTGGCTGGCACTCATATTTTTTCTCTATTCTTTTTGTCCTGCATCTATTAAATTATTACCCTCTATTTTCTTAAAGTATCATTCGGGTATTTTTCATGTTAAATCGGTGTTAGCTATTGTTAGTCATACCAATTATTGGATATTATTTAATAATAGACTTAGCTACAATAGTCAATTGAACATTAAAAATATAAAATTTATATATCACAATAACAAATCTAAAAATTAAAGTATAATGACAAATACTTTCTCTATCTTTTTCTATTCCAACAATGGGTTTGGGCATGGTTTCTAAGAAAATAAAAATGGGTAGTTTAGCATAGAGGGGTTAACTAGAGTAGGGGATAAGTAAATCCTTAATAAAGTAAACACAACTTTATGAGGCAATTTGAGTAATTAATTAATGATGGTTTTATTAACATAAAGTAAAAGCAATGTTGTCAATTATAGTTGCTTTTTTTACCAAAAGTGGAATGGTTCCAATAGATGAAACTACCCAAAGTGGTAATTGTTTAATAAAAAAAAGAATGGAGGAAAGTATATAAATACAATGGTGTTGAAAAATCTCATTTCACATCAACACAAAATCAACAATGTTAACAAAAAAAATGCAAAAAAAATAAAATAAACAATAACCCGTGCAACGCACGGGCTTCAAAACTAGTAAAGTACTAATTGAGATAAATCAAATAAGACCCCACATGACTATATATTTTTCATATAAATTGAGAAAAATTGAGAAGATTCTTTCTAATTATAAATAGTGTTAAGATTCCAAGTGAGAAAGATAAAAAACAAAGGGAGTAAGTTTCAGGTCCAATAAGTTTAAATCAAGTCAGATCAGATTTAATCAGGTCTAACACAACACTAAAAAGTAAGTTCCAATAAGGGTCAATGAGGTTTAATAAGTTCAAATTTTTTCAGGTGAAGAGAATGCATTCTAATATTATGACACCTAAATTAGGGATAAAAAAATCCTTTATTTTCTCATCATATATCTTTTTACGAGTAATATTCTTCCTTCATGTAATGATGTTCAACGTTGATACAAGTCATAGAAATAATATAATAATAATAATAAAAATTTACTTGCAAAACTTTTACTTTAAAGTAATGTAGCCGATCTAAGAGGTTCCTAAATAAAGAATTATAAACATAAGCAAGCCCATGCTAGCAACCTCTAGTTATAATCCGTAATTCCGTATCAAAGATTTCTAATAACTATGTAAAAGCAGTAAAACATCTATTCAAAGATTTTGGGAGCTACTCTTGTGTTGACATTTGGTTTGTCATTTTTCTTTTTTTTGCATCTAAGATGCCTTTGAAAATTAATATTGTTACAAAAAAAACCCACCTATAATAGGTGGGCAGCTATTCAAACTCAAATTTGAAAAAAAGAATGACAAAAAAAGGTTGATTTGAATACAAAAAAAAAAAAAAAAAAAAAAAAAAAAATTGCAACAATTTTTATAAGACCCCGATTTGGGTTTTGGGTTGTAAACTAGTAGTACTATTATTCACTAGTTACGCCTGCTCTCCTCAATTCCAAGTTCAACATTCATATGTCTAAAGGTGCGTTCTCTTCACCTTAAAAAATTAAGTTTCAGGTCCAATCAGTTTAGTTCATATAAGTTTCAATCAGGTCCAATTAGGTCAATAAGTTCCAATCAGGTCCAATAAGTTTCAATCAAGTGCAATAAGTTCCAATTAGGTTCGATAAGTTCCAATAAGATCCAAACAGTCAATGATCAATAAATTTAAATTTAAATTTTAATTAAAGTACCACGATGAATAAATAGTATTATATTTGTATTATTGTGAATTATTTTATTATTCATATTACTATTAGCTGATATGTTATTATTAAAAAAAATAATTAAAGTACCACTATGATTATATAGTATTATATTTGCATTATTATCTATTATTTTATTATCATATTACTATAAGTCGATTATGTTATTATTAAAAAAATATTATAATCATGGTCAAATAAACTTAACAATAATAATCATCATAATTATAAAATTTTGCAATTCGTCTTTAAATAACTAGTGATAACATGTGATAACTAGTAATAGCATGTTTTCGTTACTAATAACAATGAAAGATATAAATGTTATCAATTGATTTTCTACAAGTGCTTTATGAAATCAAAGCAATACTATTAGATATATTAGTGGTGAAAGTTGTGTATAGGCAAGCATATAAATATTTTTTTTTGTTAAAATGTTAATCATAAGACATAATTCATAATTACTATTTTTTCAAGGATAAGTTTTGATAATTATTATGTCAGAATAAAATTTGAGGGATAATATTTATGTTAAAGATAATATATACTCCCTCCGTCCCAGAAAGATCTGAACACTTGTTGGGACACGTAGTTTAAGGTGATAAGTTGTGGTGTGGTTATCAAATGTTATTTTATTCAAAAAGTAGATGTGACAGGAGTTGGTGGAGTATTTTTTATTAGAGGAGAGATAAAGTGGGAGAGATAAAGTGGGGTAACTTTTTATTGATAAAAGGTAGAGTGTGGGCCAAAGATGTGTAAGAGAAATAATATATTAATGGTGGGACCATGCCAAGAATAGAAGTGTTCAAACTAATTTGGGACAAACATAAAAAGAAAGTGTTCAGACTATTCTGGGACGGAGGTAGTATGTTATTACTCATCAATTTTTTTTGTCAAATAAGCTCCAATCAGGTATAATAAGTTTCAATCAGGTCTAATAAGTTTCAATCAGGTTAATAAGTTCCAAACTTCCAATCAGGTGCAACAAGTTCCAATCAGGTCCAATAAGTTGAATCAGGTCCAATCAGGTCAGCTCAATACAATTCAGATAAGTTCAGTTCAGGGTTTTTTAGGTGAAGATAACACATCCTAAATTAGATTGACAACACACACAAATTGCAACTAGAATTGTTTCTAGGGTGTTGTTTGATTGACATAAAAACACATGGGGAGTACAACTTGTTTGGTTGGCAAAAATGTAGGAAGTTGTACTTCCTAATAAATTCTACTTGCCACAAAATGGAGGAAGTTGCATATCTAAGTTAGGTAAGTGGAACATTCCATGGGAAGTTTGACTTCCTATAAGCAACCAAAGGACTCTTGCCACTTCTTAGGAATTGGAATTTCAAAGAAAAACAATTTCCTAAGAAATACTACTTCAAACTTTCAACCAAACAACACCTAGATAGACGACTGAGATTCTGAGAAACCATGTCATTCTGCATCTTTCTCCAATTAGACCCTTCACCTAACAATACTATCAAAAAGAAAAAAACAAGATCCCCTCACCTAGCTACAAGTCAACAGCAGGACTGCAGGAATACTTGATGGTAATTCAATCCTTTAAACACTAATATTGGCTAAATTTTTAATATGAAAATCAATCTCCACCTACACTTGGCTAATCAAAGATGCGGACGTCCTTGTATGGGCATATATGGCTTGTTATATTGCTTGATGCTTCTTTAAGACACTCCAATTGCTTATTAGTTTTATTTCTTTGTATGTACCAGATTCTCTTTCCATGATGCTTTAAATACCTGATATCAAATCCAACCCAAAGTTAAAGTTAAAGAAATGATTGGCTAATTGATTTTGTTAAGTATATATAGTTACAATTAGCAGAGATATAGACAATATTTAAATTCAGCTCTTGTTTACCTATTCTTTAAACTCAAATCTTACACGATTCCTGTGCATATAAGCATATGGATAATGATAATGCAAGAAACAATCTCATTGAGCTGATTGTTGTGTTGTGTGTTCAAATTCGTTAATCAAGTTCAAAGGAGTCATATATTATTGAAGCCGATCATATGAAAGTACATAGCCATCTAATGATCTAAGCATTGTTGTTTAATGAACTAGATTGTCGTACTTCTGTGTGTATAAAGAGTAACAAAGAACCACGACATAAACAAGACTCTACCAAATTTTGAGTACCATCCCATAACACTTCATCAACTAACTTGATTCGCATCCAAAATCAAACTAGACTGTATTTATCCATTTGAGCCACATTTCAAGCCCATTGATGTTGACCTAGTGAAAATTTAGGAAACTGGAAGTTTCAAATCACAGCAGCCTAGTCACGTAAGGAATTCTACACACATGCAAAACATCCATAAAAGTCTGTAACTCAATTATCTTGACTTGGAAAGAATCGTATATAAGATGGAAAGATCAAACTTCAACTGATTCAAACGTGGCGGACTCCAGGAAAGATTAAAAGGAGAAATTTATAAGGAACGGAAAAGTACAAGGCTAGATGTGGCCAAATCATTGATGATAAAGAAACCAAATCCAAATACACAAAACAACACATCAAGAAGAGACGGATTAATGGCGTGTTTGGCATGTTTATGGGCTTAAAAAAGAACAGGTCACTTTCCCCGTTTTTCTCGTCTCCTCGTGTGCGATCACACCACTAGTGGACCTAAATTAGACAGCAAAAGAAAAAGGGCAAGAGATAACTTTCATAACTAGGACAATTATATCATCCTCAGAAAGCTCAAACACATAATTACATTGTTAATCATAAAACGCATAGTTGCTACTATAAAAAATATCCTCCAAGAATCCTCATAAGAGTTGCCAACTCCGATGATGATCGATGACAAGAGGGTGTCATCATATATTTCCTCCAACTTACCAACCTCAACAATTTATGTTCTAATAAACTCAAGCATTTTTTTTTTGTTTGTTTTGTTTTGTTTTGTTTATAAAACTAATAAGGGCCATAACGCATTGGCATTCTGAACCTTGGGGCTTTCCTGCAGCAAGGAAACAGAAAATGATTGTAAAATTTACGCAACACAATATCTTGAAAGCTATAAAATATTGAGGGCGAGGGGGTGCAAGGTGGAATGCTAAAAGGGGAGAAAACTCTACATCATCGGTCCCTAATTCAATAGGCCACATTTAATATGCACGACTATTCTTGTCTATATAAGAATTTACATCTGTAACATGCCACGAGCAGTCCATCAGTAGAGTTCATAGTTGAAGGTATCATAATTTAGACACAACCTTTTCTTATCTTGGGGAATCCCAGAACAGAAATATGGAATATTGGGGGTAAGAACTTTTCATACGAAAGAGAACAATAAATAATAAGAACCTACCCATATCCATAAGGTGAGTAAAAATACGGTGGTGGGTATGCACCCCTAAATCCATATCCCATAAGAGGACTTGGGCGCCTAGGACGAAACTGCTTCATTCCTGGAACATTGGTTCTCTTTGCTGTCACCTTCAGTCATATCAAAGATAAATCAGAATGATGAGAAGAGAGATAACGGAAGCCAAAGAATAATCAGATTCAGAAAAATATAAACATGATATGGCAATAACAATTCCAAAAAAAAAATCCTAACCTTCAACTGGCGGCCATGCAGAACAGATTCATTCAAACGAAGTGCTTCTTGAACAGCCTCTGTCTCCACAAATTCCACATAAGCATATCCTTTTGGTTGTCCAAATTTATTCGTCCTAATGGTTACCCTGTTTACAGTTCCACATGACTGAAAATGCTGCTGCACCTCTTCAGGCGTGCAAGCATAATCAACCTGCAATGTGTCTTAATCAGCTTTGACAATAAAACCAATAAGATCTGCGAGGAGAACCATGAGAGAGGCTCTTTACCTAGTAAAAGAAAATATTAGTGCTCCAATTCAATAAGAAAGCTCAATGACACTACAACTAAAGCAATTAACTAACTAAAAGTTTGAAACAAAAAAAAGGTTTCACAATGTAATAAGTTCCCACTTAGCAGTGCATTCAAATAAGGGATGGGAAGAACTCAAGAAGGCATGACATGGGACCAGGGGTCCATATCAAATAGGCTATTAGAAGAGAAAAAGTCTAGAAGTTATGCATGTAGTTCAGCTCTTTGTCAAACAGAACAGTTCAGGAACTCTGGTCCCCATGGAGACAAAAAGGCTGGAAGCTTGGCCTTATAACTCAAAAGTTCATAGTATTTTGGTCCATAATAATTTACACTGTGTTTGCTAGGGAGGAATTGGATGGAAAATAAAGGAAATGGAAAGAAAAAAGAGACTTTCCTATGTTTGGTAAAAAAAAATTACAAGGAATTCAATTGGAAAGGAAAGAAAGTGAGAGGAAAGATAACCTAATAAATCTCCCCTTCCCTTTCCTCCCAAAACTGGAGGAAAGAGATAATTAATTAAGCGGTTTTTTCACCATGTACACCGACAATTTTTTTTTTTGCACCATATACCCTTTCAACTTTCCAAATTCACCATATAGGCATATACCCTCCACGTTTCAAAAAATACATCCCACTTACCCTTTTGACTGACGGTGTTAGAGTTCCGTTAGTCATTAGACCCTAATCCTCCCCTAACCCTAATTAACTAACCTAAATCAAACCCTAATCCTAACCCTAACCCTAATCTAATACACTAACTTGGGCCCTAACCCTAACCACCCCTTACCCCCACCGCCACATCACCCCCTCACCACCACCCCCTCACCACCCCCCCTCCCCGCCGACCCCCTCCCGTCACCACCACCCCCCCCCTCCCATTCTCTCCCTCTTTCCCCACCCATCCACAGGCGGCGCTCAACTTCCACCACCCACCACACACCATCATAGACCACTACACACCATCACTCTCTCGTCTCCCCTTCTCTCTCTTCGGCGGCCACCCTTTCTCTCTCTCTCCGGCCAGCCCACTGCGACCGCCGAGCCTTCGTGCTTCTCTCTCCCAACAGACCCACTGCGACCACCGAGCCTTCGTGCTCTCTCTCTCCACAACCGCCAACTTCGTGCTCCACTTTCCCACCTCTTTGCGCGCCTGTTCTCCACAACCACCACGCGACTCTCTCTCCACCACCTCGCATCCGACATCTCTCCTCTTCGTGCACACCACCATACTACCACCACGCCAATAACTCCCTTTCTGGAATGGCCGAAATTTTTTTGTTATCTACTTCATTTGTTAAGTTTCAGATTTGCTATGATTTTGTTGTGAATTTGTTGCTGAAATTGTTGAAGTAAATTGTTTCAATCATTATGTTGATTCGAATTTTTGTTGAAGTTGTGAATTTAGATGCAATTTTGTGGTGGTCGGCGGGGGAGGGGAAGGGAAGGGGGGGGAGAGGAAGCGAGGGAAGGGGGTCGGCGTGGGAAGGGGGAGAGGGAGGGAGGGGGTCGGCGTGGGAAGGGGAGAGGAGGGTGGTGGTGGGGTGGGGGGGAGGGGGTGGTGGGTGCTGGGGGGGGTTGGGGGTTGGGGGGGTGGGTTAGAGAGAGAGTTAGGGTTTACTTAGGGTTAGGGTGGGGGAGGGGTGTTTAGGGTTAGGGTATTAGATTAGGGGTTAGATTTAGGTTAGTTAATTAGGATTAGAGGGGGGATTTAGGGCTTAATGACTAACAAAGTTTAACGCCGTTAGTCATTAAGGATAAGTGGGTGTATTTTTTGAAACGTGGAGGGTATATGGTGAATTTGAAAAGTTGAAAGGGTATAATGGGTCTCCAATGCCCCATGGTTTAATTTCCCCCCCCTACCGAGCCAACTGCTAGGCCCAATGGGTCCCCTACCGAATCCTTCATCGCAAACTGAGAAGAGATGAATATTTTAACAAGCTCAGTACTACTACCAGTGAGAACAATGTCATCAACATATAAGGGGAGAATGATGAGATATGGTGAAAAAACCATTAATTAAGTTACTTCCTATATACCAAACATTAGAAAGTTTATTTCCCTTCTTTTCCCATCTATTCTCTTCTCTTACCCTTACAGTGTTAAAGAAGGAATCCTGTTAAGAGGTCTAGTCTTTTTGCCACAATAGATCTCTAGCTGGTTGACTAAAAAAAGAGGGCACTGATTCCAGGTGCTTCAATTTTGACAGAAATAACCTGAGCTGAATTGAAAACTTCCTGCCATTCATAAGCAGAGGATTCAAGTAAAATGCTGCAATGCCAGAATAATTCAGAGGAATATTATTGCTTGCCAAAGTATCTGTTTAAGCACATGACACTAGAGCTAGGCTAAAATAGTCTGCAGTGCAGATTGCAAAGAGCTCGTTCTATTCCTTGTTTCTTTAAATTGCTTTCTAATGCTAGCTATGCGTTTAAACATCGCAATGACGCAGCTAGATATTATGACAGAAGATGCTCCAATTACTCCTCCCATTCCATAAATAAACTTCACTTGGGAATTGGGATTGGCAAGTTTACTATAAATGGGTGATAAATTTCTTTAAAAAAATGGAAACTCGCTAGCGGTCGGAGGGAGGGGGAAAAGTCACAAAAAGTGGTAGGGAACAAGAGAAACAGATTGATGGAATGGAGAGAGAAAAATAGCTGTTAAAAGGATATATGTAGTTTTCTTTGGGACACCCCGAAATAGAAAAGTTATGAATATACGATTTGGAACTTGACATGAATGAGAAAAACGCGGTAAGTGGAATTCTTATAGTTAGTTACATTGAGGCCATCTAGTTCTCATAGTTCTCTTTCGAAATCAAAGGGAGAGCTGCAGAAATCTAAAATACTCTTATTATTATACTTACAAATCAAATAGTTTTCTTCATTTATAAACCAAACAATAGAAAGGTAGGTTATTTTTTCACTCATCAATAATACTGCTTAATAAACAATCAAACAAGATCAAAGTTGTAATTTCCATACTTTTACTTTTCTACACAACCACGTCGTTCTAATTTCCATGATCTCACTAATGAGTTTTCCAAACACATTAATAATGTTGGGACAGAAGGGTAAGAGATCCTCTCTTCAGCGAGGGTGGGGCCCTACAGGGCCAGTAGATCTCCAACAGCCACAAAATTTGGATGAAATATAGAGATGATTCAACTTGCCACTCGTAGGTGGAAGGTCTATTCAAAGATTGCGGACAACAGGCATTCACTTGTTTGATTCTGAAAGCAAGAAATGTTGTGCTTCAGAAAAAAGCTGTTTATTTCCAGAAGCATATTGCCATGAGAGTTGTGGCCATAATTTTTTTATTTAAAAAAAGGAGTATATGTAGTTCAATGTCACTTAGCCTTGAAGCCCAAGCTTAAAGTATTTTACCTCAATAGTGCTTTCGATTGTCTTTCTCCCAAATGCAGCTCAAATGAAAACTTAATGCATTTTCATGCGCAGAAAAATAGCCTATGATTTCTCATTAATACCACCCATTTACACCTACTTTGTGCCCATACATTATGCGTAAACACATTTTTGCCCCCAAACCTCACTATTCACCAGTTTCATCTTCCATCAACAGCATACATTTTACATGCAAAAACTATATCACACCCAAACCTATCAAAATCATTGGTGTCTTGAACGTTGAACCCCTGGAAGACACAATCATAAGGGCTGCAAATTTATGTAAGTATTGCTGCCACTTCACTACCACAAAATCCATCTTCACATATAAAACTCTGACTCTATGAAAGAACCATACCTCATTGCAGTGCTAGCAATTTAAAATATGCTTTCTGAACATAAAACTAGACAACAATTCCAGATGTGATATTCATCATTTTTGAAATAGGCTTCAAAATTTCCCGCCCCCTACTCATTGGCAAAGTCCTAGCATATACTTCAGCTTGTCTAAAACATCCTGTCTCTCTTTCTCTCTAAGAAGTTTAGATATTCAAAACCGCATGAACATGCAGAGCAGAAATGTTATTCCTCCACAGACCAGAACTTTTCATTTTCCAAATCAAAACTAAAGACCAGCAGCGTCAGGACTTAGAAGCAGTGATACCTTACCTCAACCACCAATAGATTCTTGGGTGTTACCAAAATCCCTAATAAATACAACAAATTTCAAACTTCACCAATGCTACATTCATGACAAATATGCATCTTAACCTAAAATCTTAACAACCAGTGCTCAACAGCAACCTTTATCAAGTGTTAAAGTCTAAATCTTACTTCGTCTGTTTCAAAATACTTACTAACTTCCCCTAAAATGGAAATGTCACAATACTTGCTACCATAAATGTACTTCTTTTTACCCCTAAACTTTTTAAATTACCTTTTAAAAGTTGGTGATTCTCCACATTCTCCTTTAAAATACCCATAATCTTTCCTTAACAAATGTTTGGTGGTGCCCCACTTTCTCTATGCAGCATCTAAATTGAAACGGAAGAAGTATTTCACAGAGGATTCCAGCATCAATGTAAGGCAACAAGCCAATGATTGGTCAAACTAGATCATCTATTCATACTAGCCAACCATACCAAAATATACCATCTAACAAGATAATATTCTGCTGTATGCTGTGCATGCTACCTTGTTTTATATGACAGTGAAAATGACACAACATATTTGCTCATCAATCTTGTAAATAGGTAACCAAGACAAAGAAGATTCCTTAAAACATGACCAAAAAAATTCTTAGCTGAAGAAGCAAACTACTTCATCAAGAAAAGGTTGGTTAAAGAAAATAGTTTCTTTCAAATAGCACCATCAATCAGGGAACTGAACCCAAGATTCAGGTGAGCGCATTGAGTAAGAACGTCAGATTTAAGAATAATAATTGTAGATTGGATAATTGAATATCACACAACAAGAAGGGGAACACAACTCAAAAAAGACAAAAAGAAGCATTAGTTGCATACTTGGATCAAAACTATCATTTAGCCAGATCATCAACAATGATGGTAAGTACATAGTCCGTCCTTCCCAACATGTCTTTTCTACTTCAAAATGTACCACTTAACAATCCAAATCTAATAGTATCAGAATCCTATTCATAAATTGACAATAAGAGCCTTCAAATCAACTACAGGGAAAAGAAGATCATTGTTATTGAACTTTTACTTTAAGACATGTGTCAAAGAAGGGAAGTAATTTTGACACTGCTGGTTTGCGTTGTCGAAAAGGGAGAAAAATTTCCAGTAAAAAAATCACCAATAAAGAAAACTTAAAAGGCTTACTACCTAGAAATTTTAAAGCACAAGCAAGAATTACTTCATTCTGTACCTAAAATTTACTACATTAACAGCTTCTAGATTAAAACTCCTGATAGCATTCCTCAATTTGATACAACTTACAAATTTGATGTGGCAATTAGCAATTTAGCATCAAGGTCAAAACACTTATCTGGCACAATCTTTGCAAAAATGGTTTCCATATTTTAAAAAAAAAGTGAACCTTCCCCATATTACCAACATGCTAGTAGGAAGTTATACATCAGAAGCACATATATACACAGACCTACAAGAGACCTAGGCACATGTATGACATTTGAATAATCTAGTGAGTATCAGGCAATCAGCAACCTTTTCCATAGCATAAAAAAGGCTACTGAAATCAATCATTAAACTCTGCCAAAATTTGGTGCTAAATTTTGTCTCCTAGATCAATTTCAATGAAAGTAAAGCATCCGAAGGTACAGTCACTTAGTTCAAATTTAATACTTCCTCTGTAACATAATAACTGCAACAAATGAATATTTTATACCTCACAAATAATACCCATTTGTTGCAGTTATTATGTTACGTAGGAAATAGTTTATTTAGCTAACTAGGTGCTAGAAATTGAACATGAAATGCTTTGTTCTCGGCTACCAATTTTCTACTCTTTTTACTTACATGGAGGCATACACTCCATCTCCATAAGGAGTCAAGAAGGGTTTCCTCGATGAAATCTTCAAGCTGGAATCTTCTAGCTTAGAGGGTAGTATCAACCAACTGGACTTTCTCAACTGGGTTGGCAGAGTCCTCAATGATATCTGCTTGTGTACCTCAGAATTGGGCGTATCACCCACCAATTTTGAATGGTGAAGCCGTGAAGGTTTACCTGATCGGTTAAGTAAGACCTCTATTTCGGTTTGAGTAGCTTACATGGTCCGTAAAATATGTTGAAGTAATCATGCTTTCATTCATGCACTGAAACACAAACCCACTCTAATATACATGCAAAAGTATCATTTCAGTGCATATTTGTGACTAATTAACTATGCTAATAACAATAAAACACAGTAGAGAACAAAAATATAACATAATGGACTTTAGTTGTTTGCAAGCATGGAGTATTTGCAAGCAAGATATATACACCGGCCTAAGTTATATCAAGGAAGAACGTGTGCTGTTAAGCTATGCAACAGATAGATAGAAATTAACTCACATTCCCCACAAACACTGACCGAGAATCAACTTCCTCCTTGTTTGCTTGATCAGCAGCTGCAGCAGCAGGATCTGCAAAACGCAAAAAAAGTATAAAGAATCAACACTAGCGAGTCACAAAACCAACAGTAGCCACACAAACACTTGCAAATACACCGTTTCATTCCAAATGATATAACAGCTAGAGTGTATTGCAACTGCTTTTCTGAAGTCTGAAATACTGGTGAAAGATCTACATTTTGGTTATTCTACCAGTTCAGTGTAAGGATTGATTAAAAGCTAAAATTGGAATCAAAAGCCATGCCCTTAAACTGCTATATAGTAGTAGGTTATAGATATAAACTGTAAAGGCTAGGATACCTAACTATGATTCTTAAAGCACCAGCTAATCACATAATTGTTTGGCAATACTAGCTAAAAATAATATAAAACTGATAAGATAAAGCTGAAACTGATAAAGTGCTAAAACTAATAAGGTATCTGATTAGCTTAACTGTTTGGCAAAATTAGTTGCTTAAGTTGATAAATTATTTCGGCAAAATTAGTTGTTATCAAAATTTTAAAAAGATTTTTGAAAATTTCAGTCACCTGATTTCGTAAAAGTAAAAATTAAGTTATCATTTAAATAATTTTAACCACCTGAAATTTGATTTTAGATACTCTCCAAACACCACTAATTATTTTAGCACCTAAAATATGTTAGCACCTTATCGGGTAAAGTGAGGATTAGGCCCCTTAGGTTTGCTTAAAAGTGAGATTAGGCCCCTCAAGTTTCACTTGTGGTGATTAACCCCCACAACTTTACCCAAATGTGAGATTACACACTTATTAGTATATATAACCATTTTTTTTCTTTACAAATGTATCTTTTTAGGAAAAATACCTGGGAAAATCATTCGAAAATAATTTAGGATGATATAAAATATCTTAAATACATAAATTATACATATTAAGTACAAACATACAAAAACAAAAAAATAATTTCTTCACTGAACGTGCATCTCTTCTTCCTCATAGCCTTGCTAGATTAGACCCTATCACTATGCAATTATTCTCATCTTCCTCATAGCCTTGCCAGGAAAAATAAGTTGTATAAAATATATATAATCTACTATTTTAGTATTAAAAAAAGGAATAATTGCTTCTAAAAATGCATCCTTTTAGCCTTTTGCAAATAATAATGCAACCTTTTGATTATTCCTGAATAATGCAACCTTTATACCTAATTTTCTTTGAGTAGGATGAAATGAAATTTAACTTGAAAACTTGGTACTTTATTTTCTTTTTATAGGTTCTAAGCAACCTTTATATGCAACATTTTGACCAATTGTTAACCGACAAGTGTTTAGATTTACCTCTGTTATAGGTTTTATCCGGCTTTATCCTACTCAAAGAAAATGGGGTATAAAGGTTGCATTATTCGTGAATAATCATAAGGTTGCATTATCATTTGCAAATGGCCAAAAAGTTGCATTATTAGAAGCAATTGTTCCTAAAAAAATTATTTACAAATGAGAAAATGGTTAAATATTATAATAAGTGTGTAATCTCACATTTGGGTAAACTTGTGGGGGTTAATCACCACAAGTGAAACTTAAGGGGCCTAATCTCACTTTTGAGCAAACTTAGGGGGCTTAATCACCACTTTCGCGGCACCTTATCATTTAAAGTAACTAAAATGCTTCCCCAAACAAAGCCAATAACACTTTGAAACTCATCGCCACAACGGTGTCATGCTACTACCTACGAAGAAAGACGGACAAGTGCAGTGGAAAATGTAACAAAGTTCCTAGACATCCATCTGTTTCGAAAAGTAGCGATTTCATATCGAATATCAAACATTAACATCACTGATCACATCTTAATTACGAGGAACAAAACAAACAACTCCAACCAAAGTCATACAACAATATGATCACATTGACATCATAAACACAATCCACAAGAAACTATGTCCTGATCAATTACTCATCCACATTCAATTTCACACAAATTATAACCCTAAAAATCATCCATTCCAGTAATTCGTCAACTAATCAACAGTATTATTCGTAAAAACATGAAAAATAATAAAATAGTCAAAAAAAAGGGAAGAAAAACCTTGAACAGCGCCCATCTCTTTCTCGACTTTAGCCTGCATCTCACGAAGAGCAGCGGCTTCGTCTTCCATTTCCTTCAATCTCTTCCTCATATCTTCCACATCCTGCAATTTCATTACACATTTTACGTCGCAGATTAGGTTTTTGCTTTTGCCGAAAAAAATCAGAAAAATAAACAAAAGTTTGATGAAGAAAATGAGAAAAAAGAGGAGAGAGAAAGTAGGAAAAACCGCAACAGGCTCATTGTCGTTGATATCAGCAGCAGAAGTCATGTCGATGTCTTGTTCTTCAGGCTGCTCCATTTTTATCTCGTGCTCCTTCTTTCTCTCTCCTCCTTCTCTCTGTGTCAGCTGCTACGAGACAGCAGCGGAGAAGCAGTTTGGTGTGTGTCAAAGGGAAATTATTATTATTAATTAAGTATAAATCTCATTCATATGATATGACAGTCAAAACTAACTTTGGGCTCTGCTTTCACTTGTGAAAATTGATTAGATACTTGAGAATTGAGATGGCCCTTTTGTTATAAATAACTCAGTTCAGCCCATTGATGATAAGTTAACCCCTGTCCTTTTTATTTCTTCGTTGGGCTGAGAACTTGAGACCTGAGTGTAGAGGTGATCTTGGGCCCGTTTTGGGCCAAATCCTCGTGCTGGGTCAATTACGCTTTTCGGACCGGGCCAAGATTTAGCCTAGGTTTCCAGATTTACGTTGTCCATAGCCAGTCGGGCCGGGAGGGGCCCGAACAGCGGGCTGAAATATCTTGCCCAAAACCAGTAAATTTTTTGATCGAGATGATGTTGATCACCTCTACTTGATAGTCTAATATTATATTATAAATTCTCAACAATATATAATTTTTTTTTATGGCTAGTTGTATATCTACTTTAGAGTAATTGACCAGTCTAGTCTATAAAAACATATATGGTTTAACATTTTTGGGCTCTAAGAAACGAATCAAATGCCTACTCTCTTTTTTCTTGTTTGGTTCAGCCAATCCATTGTCACTACTTGGTAGTTGGTGGTAATGGATTCTCCTAATTTGTTACTTTCCCTTCTCCCTCAAGTAACAAAATTTATTTGCTATGGTGGTAACGATTTCCTTTCCCTTTCCATTCCAAACTTGAACCAAACACTTAAAAAAGGTAACAAGTATTGTTATCATTTAACTTCTCTATTTGATTTCATTCCCTTTTCATTCCATGACTTGAATCAAATATGCTCTAAGATTTTATATTGTAGTGATGATAATAGTATACAAAAGTTAAATATTATATTATAAATCTAACCCTTATTGATGAATAATATTTCCTCTGTTTTTTATTATTTGCATCGTTCTCCATTTTTGGCAATTCTCTATTACTTATATCGTTTGTATTTTGACAATATATTCTCTCTGTCTCTCTCCTAGCACATGGGGTTCCTTTTTTTATTTCTCTCTATCTCTATCCTTACCTCGGTCTCCATGCAAAACGAAATGACGATACAAGTAATAAAAAATGGAGGAAGTATAAAATTATTAAAGAAAGAGTGATAATTTATGGATAGTACGGATAATATGGTATAATATGGTATATAAATTAGAGATGTCAGTGGGGCGGGTCAAGTAAGAGACCCGCCCCCCAGTTGTGCGGGAATGGGTCTAGGTTTGGCGGGTGATGGGGTGGGGATGAAAATGAAAATTGTACCCACCATGGGTAGTAAAGCAGGGGTGATTTTATATTATACCCACCCCATCCTCGTCCGCCAGCCCCATCCCCGCCCCATCCTTGCACGGCCCCCATCCTTGCACGCGCCGCTTCTCCTCTATCCTATACCCTTCTATCTATTAAAATCATATTATATATCAGTAATTTTTATTATAAAAAATTCATGTTGTATAATTTGTAAATTAAAGAGAAGTTGGCTTGCAAATCAAAATTTTGGATTCGTGACTAAACTTAAATTGATTTTGTAATTTAGTTCATCTATTGATGTTGTCTTATCTATTTTACAATTTTTTTAATTATATTATGCTGTGGCAGATTGTGTTTGAGGTGGTGGAAGATTTGCACTCTTGAACTTTGGGAGATACTTGGGGCGGGTGATAAGACGAATATACTTCGGGCGTCGGTACACAGGCGGGTGGTGGGGTGGGGACAATTTTAAATATGTATTTGTTGGGGCGAGGATGAATTTGAAAATTTCCCGCAATGGGTGGTGGGGTGGGAGTGAGGATGAGTTTTTTAGGCATGTGAGGGTGTGAAGGGACCATCCTCTGTACCCGCCTCGTCCAATTGACATCCCTAGGTACATTTTTATCTTTGATATCTTTTGGAGTTTGCAAAGGTACATTTTGAGAAGATGATATTTAGTACATCCTTCATTTAAGTTTCTCATAGTTGTTGCTCTCTAACTTTTTTGAATTTACTGCATTTTGGTTGAAACAATGATCAGTATCAACTATCAAGTTGGCGTATAGTTTTGCCAACACTAGTAGAATAATTGCTTATTGCTGCGGTCATTAAGTGGCCTATTGCGGCGGTTTTGGCCGCGTAGCAATTAAGGGCGCAACAATTGCTGCGATTCCTGGCCAAAACTGCAACAATAGGTACGAGTATAGGTAAAAAAAAATTCACTTTTCCATCAAATTTTAAAGAAAATAATGTAGGAACAAAATAAAACACTACTGATTCAAAATAATGACAAATAATGCTTATACAAAATTCAAAACATAAAAGATACAACAAATCCAACACATACAAGAAAAGAGATTCAAAAGAAAATAAAAAAATAACCAAAAATCAGAAACCCTAACATCATATTGAATCTTGAAAAATAAAAATGAAGAAAAAAAAAATTGAAAACAAGATCTGGAGATTCGCCGACGAAGACTGAGATTGGCGACAACGACAAGGTTGACTGTGGTTGAACGACGAAGACTGAGATTGGCGCAAGGTCTTGTTGCGGTAGAGGCTGGGGGCTTCGAAGGGTCGAGTCTTCATGGATTTGGCATGAAACTTGAAGTAGGCAATAATCATTTTTGATAATCAAAAATCGAAATTTAAACCAACAAAAAATGAAACCTGTGAAAATTAAACAGATCTGAGTAACAAAAAATGAAATAACACAGATATAAATCTAAATCTAAAAAACACGAAAAATGAAACCTGTGAAAATGAAGATTTTGCTGTCGACGAACGGGCAGAGTGGCGACTTGCGGTCGACGAACTCCGGACTGGCGAGGAGTGAGAGAGGCGTGAGTTGACGAGTGAGGACTGGCGACGAACGAAATAGAGGGGAGAGAAGCGTGAGTCGACGAGTGGGGACTAGCGACGAGTGAGAGGCGTGAGTGAGAGGGAGGCATGAGTGGTGAGAGAGAATCAATTGGTTATGAGGGAATGTGGGAAACGACGCTCCACTATTTAAAAAAAAAAAACCCTAATGACCCTAGTGCTGCGGTTTTTGCAAGAAACTGCAGCAATAGAATAAAATATATTTTAATCTATTGTTGCAGTTCTTGGTGGAAACCGCAGCAATAGATCTGATCAAACCAGTCAATAAATTTTGAAAAATTTCCCGTTGACATCTATTGCTGCGGTTTCCACCCAGAACCGCAACAATATCTTATTTTATATTTTACCTTTTCTTTTCACGTGATTTATTGCTGCGTATGGATAAAACCGCAGCAATACCACCGCAGCAATAAGCAATAATTATTCTTCTAGTACAAGTCGCCCATCTTTCTTTGTAGGGCTTGGTCTTGGAGATGTACCGCAAATCCTCAATGAATTGTCAACTTCGACATACTGAGATTTAATATCTTAGGTAGACAACTTTCATCATCGCTATCACATAAATACATAAGACATTTAAATCCATTCTTACTATAAGAAGTACCAACTCATTTAGAACAAGCTATCACAAAAAGTCTAAGAACATAGCTCATGATCAGCTGGCATATCATCCTCATCACGGTATATACTCTCAGCCATTTGCCTAATCTGTAAGTGTTGTCGTCTGCCACACTCGAGATCATCCAAGATTCGTTCTTGTTCGGTGAGAAATCCGATATCTTAATTCTTAGCCTTATGTCCTTCATAAGGAGTTATGGAGGCCCGTCCTGTGCTTCTCCCTCCAACTGATGCTCATCACGAACTCTGAAAAGAAAAAACAATAATTACATTATCAGCAGTTAGATCTCCCACATTCTCAGCCGACTTCATAATGGAAAAATGTATCTAATTGTTTGATAAGAGCTTACCTATTAAGGTCCCAAACCATCAACCTTCTGTCATCAGAAGATGATGCCTACATAGTCTCGTGATTCGGATCCCATTCAACCTGGAAAACTTCTGCACTGCAAAGAAATAAAAATTTCAGAGCCATAGTTCTGATATGTAATGTAGACGAATTAGTGAACGATGAAGTACATTAGCTAGGAAGTAATTTTACGTGTGAGTTGTGACTAGACAAGAAATGCAAGGGTGAGTTCAGCTTGACAGCTTCCGCTTATCAAACAGTCCAATGATGGTATTATGATGAAACTTTTGCCACAATCCGTTCATTAAATGAGTTGAAGGATAGATAATTCACCTGCAGAAAAATAAATAAGTTCATTATACATCAAGGGTAGTTTGGTGGTCGTAATTGATACATGTTTCAAGAACCCAAAAAACTGAGCATTACACACCGATATTATATTGAAAAATATGTGCTCATGAGTCATAAACAACTTTTCTTTCCTAAATGCAATATACAAGTTACCAATATAAATACTTCATATTGGGCTTGGTGGGGTTGTGACGGATTACACAGGTGCTTGGATTGTGGGGTTCCAAAGGAAGGGATATGCGGCCGATCCCTTGGCTGCTGAAATTTTGGGGATCAACGCAGCTATGCAGGTGGCATATCAGTTTCATGTCCACAGGGCCACTATTTTTTCGGACTGCAAAAACGCAGTCGAAATCCTTCAACAACAAAAAGTACCCGATATGTACTCTAATTTAATTTTGTCATGCAGAAAGCAAATGGAGCAGATGCCACTACTGAAGCTTAGGTACTGTCGACGACAAGAGAACGTGTGTGCGGATGCCATAGCTAAAGCTTGTCGGAGGTCTACTATCTCTATAGATACCGCCCGTATTTACTTGAAATCGTCCGTATTTTTTTTAAAATACTCCTAAACTACCCCCTACAAATACTACCCCATACCCCCCACACTCTCTCACTCTCTTACTCTAACACTCTCTCACTCCCTCACTCTAACACTCTCTCACTCTCACTCCTCACTCCCACCATAGCCACCACCACCAAAGCCACCACCACCCCCAAAGCCACCACCACCACCACCACCGCCACCACCACCACACGGCAACCACCACCACCAGGCGAGGAAGACCGTACCGGCGACCACCACAGCGAGGAGAAGAAGACACCGACGCCGACCACCACCACAACACGCCGGAAAAAGAATGGGCCCAAGGAAGAAGGCAAAGGAAATCGGGGAATCTTCAAATCAGGTTAGTTTTGTAGTTATTTGTGGTGAAAACCAACCCTAAATGCCGGAAAATCCCCCACCCCTCGCCGGAAAAACGAGGAAAAAATTTTTTTTTTTTTCCGTAAATGCAGGGCAACGGATAAGAAATCCGTTACCACCACACGCTGGTAACGGATGACTAATCCGTTACCACCGCAGAGGTAACGGATCAGATCTACGTTACCAGCGTGTGGTGGTAACGGATTTCTTATCCGTTGCCCCGCAGATTTCGAAAAAAAAAAAATTTCATTGCTGTTCGTGTTTTCCGGCGAGGGGAGGGGGGAACTTTGGGTTTTTTTTCCTTTTTTTTAATTTATGTTTTGTTTATGTTTTATTAATTTCTGTTTTTTATTAATTATATTTTTATGTTTATTTTAAATAATTTATGTTTGTTCGTAATTTATGTATTAATAATTTCTGTTTGAATTAAAAATAATAATTTGTGTTTATTTGGGCTTTTATAATTTATGTCAATAGTTATTTGAATATATTAATTTAATTGGAATAGTTAATATGTTAATTTGTGTGATAATATTGTAATTAGGTTTTATTATTATTATGTTAATGCATGTTAGTAACATGGTAGTATTATTTAATTTATTTGATTTAATTTATTTAATTGTTTAATAGCATGTGATAATAGTATTATTTAAATTTAATAGTTATTATATAATAAGTTAATAAATTGATTTGAGCATGTTATTATATTATTAAAATATTTCAATGATATTAGCATGTTATTATTTTATATTAGTAGCGTATTACGATTATTTATTGTAATGATATTAGCATGTTAATTTGTTTTTATTAGCATGTTAATATTAGTTGTGTAGGGTATTTGTTTTTATTAGCATGTTTACTAATGATATTAGCAAGTTAATATGATTTATTGTTGTAATTTTAGTTAATTAATTATTAGAAAGTGAATAGTTATATAATAATGCCCTAATTTACTTACTTTGCACATGTTAATATATTTTAATAATATTATGTTAACACCATCACCAATGTTAATGCATCTTAGTATTAGTTTTCCTTATAATTTTAGTTAAGTAATTATTAGAGTGTCAATGGTTATAGATTAGTAGTAATTACAATATAATAACGTAGACATTAAATAAATAATAAATAATTAACATAATGTATTATTAGGGTCTTGATGGTCCTGAGGGATCGACGCCACGACACACTAGATCTCGTGGTGTTGATGCATCTAGTAGGAGGGCGAGGACTGATGCTCAGGCTAGCCAGATGCCTATTCCTGAGGACGCGCCTGATAGTTCTTTGGCATATGAGATGTTGGCCGACCTCGCTCGGGATTGGGATGCTGCATTGCGTCTAGATCGGGCACGGGACGCTGCTGAGGACGAGCATCATCATGACATGTAGTCATTGCATATCAGTGTTCTCATTCCATTAGTTATGTACGGGTGTATTATGTAGTTACATTTTGTGATGATATTACTTTGTTAGGTATATGTGACTTTGGTTTTATGATGATATTTATTATTTCAATTTGAATCATTGCAACCTATTGTTTCAATTTGAATCATTGCAACATATTATTTCAATTTGAATCATTGCAACTTATTATGATCCAACATTATAAATTAATATCATATCAAATACTACTTATTCGGCTCAAATTCAATTATCAAATAGTACTAATAATTACAAATGCATTTATCAAATACATTACATAAAATATTACAATGAATAGATCGCACTATGTACTATATACTAAGAAGAGAGTAACTCATCCCATAAAGCGCGTCGCACACCATACAAACGCATCCCAACCATCAACACTATCTTCATGCATGTTATGCCACAAGTTATGAATAGGTGGTACCGGTGATCCGGGAAGTAACTCCAGTCTAATATAATGCTGAAAGGTACCAAGATGTGCAATTACGAGTTCGTTAGTTGGACCCACCGTGTATTCAGAAGCACGCCAAGGAAGGACAGTGATACACGGATGTAGTTGTCCCTCTGGGCCAAGTCCTACTAAAATGACTGTGGCATTGAACATTTGCGCAATAGGAAACAAGTCTTGCGAAGTAACCATCCAATGAGCCTCGATGATCTGCCCCCATTCCAAATAATGCGCCTTATTGCTTGCGTCTATCCCATCATAGTAAATACGTGTGTAAACATCCCGATGAGCAGCAATCTCATTTGCCATATTTTGGCGGATAAAACCCCAATGGTCTTCACTCCCTAAAAAACAATCCGCAACATTCGAAATCCACGATTCGTCCGCCCTTGGACATTAGTCCATCTAGTAATGAATGGGCGAAGAATCCCAGTGAATCCTGCGGTAAAATGGAAATCCACTTACACCATCTTCTCCATCCACGCTTTCCCGACCTACAACAATCAAATTAATTAACATAAAATTTATCGAAGACGTATCAAATAAATGTTATCAATAATCAATACATACAAGTAACAAACATATTACCCGTAGAAGTTGACAAGCTCATAACCGAACCCGAAGATCGCTTCTCTTTGAAGACGAACGGATGTGTGCTCAAAACCACTCTTCTTTCGTTTTGTACTTGGGTGATTCTTTCGGCGTGGTCTCCCTTTGGGGTTCTCGACAATATCGGGCTCAAAAGCTGAATCACCCGGATTACGCAGATGTTCCTCTAGAACCGGGTAGCTCCGCAATACGGCATGATCACTACTTTGAACCCGCTCAACCAACTCTAAGAAGTACCGAGAATCTTGTGCTTGCCTCGGATACAAACACGGGGTTGTTGACACCATCACCAATGATCAAAGTAGTCCAATAAGGATGTTAGTCCGTCAGGTGCAGACTCTCGTTCGCCTCCAATCGTCTCGCGTATGGCGCATGCACAGGGGTATTGCATGTGTGGTTCTCAACGAGCAACCGCAACGCCGATATACCTCGTAGCCTAACTCCCGCATACGATTTTCCTCATGCAAGAATGAGTTCTAAACAATAATGCGAGACTCGACCATTTAATTGCTACAATGCCCGAGTCTTGTACAATATTCCGTGCCGACGCCGACTTTCCTCCAAATCATTCTCAACCTTCTTCACCCGATTTTCTATCTCACTTGTGAGCAATAGAAAAGATGGAGTCCAAGGCGGTTGTGCTACTAAAAACCCAAGACTTCGGTGCGAGTGTGCACTTTCAACTCGGCTAGTGCACGTGTTCCCAAGGTGAGGTACATTGTCCGTCCATGCCCGCACAAACTTCTCTTTGTACACAAGCCAAGTTGTTTCAACGTATTGGATTATTTTAGGCCACTTTCTGTACACATCTCTCATATTATCAACCTCGGCCTCATAACTCCTCTCGTCGGTCGCGTTGACTATCCGATACCAAGTTCGGCTCACGAATCTCGGACCCGCATCGGTGTTGCCCATGATGTTACTCACTCTAGCCTGCACGTCTTTGTTGATATGCCATCTACATAGCAAATGTGCAGAGTTAGGAAACACTTTCCGGATCGCTTTCATAAGGCCCAAATCACGGTCAGTTTTGAGTGTAACAGGGACAACATTCACTCCAATAAGCAACCTAAACTTGTCCAACACCCAATTATAACTATCAGCTGTTTCGTTGGCCATCAGAGCATACCCAACCATAAAATTCTTGTTGCACGGCGTCATCCCAATGAGCTCTAGAAAAGGCATGTTATATTTGTTGGTTTTATATGTTGCATCCATACCAACAACAAGTGGATAAGTTCGGAGGATATTTGCTATCAGGGTAATGAATGAACTCATGATTGTGCATGCCCCTAATCCCCCATTCTGCTTTGATCACCCATCCAGTTCGATCCGGGTACTCCAAATACTCAACCTTAACTCCCGCTCTACAGCCACAGGCTTTTGTCTTTGTAGCTACCCGTGCTGCTACACTAAGATCTCTACCTTCACCCCTATATGGTGCGCCCCGGTTACATTTCATATATACATATTCTCGTCCACTAGGATCGTGTTTATGATTTGACATAATAATCATCACAAACCCGATTTCATTTGCCCTTTTCTTAACCCAATCTTGTAGTTCCTTTTTCTCAGCCCATAGTGTTTCATTATAAAACATGTGATTATAATCTATATAATCACCCCCAAAGTCCGGCAAATAAGCCTATAATGTTTAGCATTTTTTCAATTAGACAACATATAATCAATAATATTATTCACTATTATTTACTTACTTATCGTAACTAATAATCATTATTATTTATTTACCAATCACAAAATTTATTAACTACATAGTGCACATGTTCTCAACTTAATATAATCCATTCATTAACTTAATATTAGTTAGTTACCAATCACAAAAATTACTACTTATTATGAAAATAATTATAATAATATGCATACATATTTGAAAACAATATCAAAAAATATTAACTAAATATTCATTAACAAAATTAACATAAACGGATGTACTATTATTCGCTAATTACAAAATCAATACTAATTATGACGGAAAATCAAATATTAACTAAATGGAACATATTAACTATTAACATTTAATTAATATATTCAAATTAACTATTCACATAAATTAAAAAAACCCAAATAAACACAAATTATTATTTTTAATTCAAACAGAAATTATTAATAAATAAATTAGGAACAAATATAAATTATTTTAAATAAACATAAATATATAATTATTAAAAAACATAAATTACTACAAACATAAACAAAAAATAAATTTTTAAAAAAAAAAAAATAAAAAAAAACCCAAACTCCCTCCCCCCCCAACCCCTCGCCGGAAAACACGAGGCTAAAAAAGAAATTTTTTTTTTTCGAAAATGCGGGGCAACGGATAGGAAATCCGTTACCACCGCCTCCGGTAACGGATACGAAATCCGTTACCACCACAGAGGTAACGGATCAGATCTACGTTACCTCTGCGGTGGTACCGAAAAAGTGATACGTTACCATGGTAACGGATCACTTTTCCGGTGCTTCCACAGAGGCAACGGATTTTTTGTCCGTTGGTTCTGTGGAAGCAACGGGTTTTGCATCCGTTTCTTCCACTGGGGTAATGGAATTTCGATCCGTTACCCTGCTCCGGTGGCCAAAAAAAAATTTCCTGCAACTTCAAAAAAAAAATAATTTTCAACTTACCACATTTCGTTCCGGCGGCGTTGACGGTCCTTCATCGGACATTTTCGGTACTCCTCACTTGCTTCGGTGGTGCTCCGGTGGTGGTGTTCCGGTGGTGGGTGGTGGTCGGCCGGCGGTGGTGTTCGGAAGGTGGTGGTGGTGTTAGTGCTTGATGGTAGAGAGAGAGAGAGAGCTTAAGTTTGGTGAGAGTGGAGAGGGTAAAGTGAGGTGAAAGGGGAAGGGGCATGGGGGGTATATAATGAAAAAAATACGGACGATTTCAAGTAGATACGGACGGTAAATAGCGATCCAGATCCTTTTCGTGTCTTTCGACAAAAGTATTGGACTGACTAACACATCTCTCGAGGTTAAAGTATATCTTAAACTATCATATAATTCGTATATGGTGCAGTGGACGTCTCTTTTTTTTGATTTTTTTTCAAAAAAAAAGCGAAGAAATCTCGGAAGATTGACAGGCCGTGAGTAGTAGGCCGTGCCGTGCCGGGCCTGAAATTTCTAGATTTTGTCCACGGCCCGGCCCAGGTCCACCGATCCGCGGGCCGGGCTCGTGCCTCCTGTGGGCCTGATCCTTGTTTTATGTCGTTTTTTAGGATTCTTGGCAATTTTAGGCTAAAAACAAAGAATAGGGGCGTTCGGCCCACGGCCGACCCACGGGCCATATAGGCGGCTCGTGCTGGTGTGGGCCTGAAATAAAATTTCTTGACCATGGCAGGCCCACGGAGCGGACAACGGGACGGGCAGGGCCTTGAGCGGGCTCGTGCTAGGCCGGGCCCAAACTGTGCCGGGCCGGGCCGGCCCGCGTGTTGGCCTGTCCCATGCCCACCTCTATTGACAGCTCTCGTGTCATCCAAGTAATAGTGGACTAGTGGTGCACGAGCTATGAAGCACGAGTACGCCTCCCCGACACCGAATCCCGTACCGGAGACGGGTACGGGACGGGTACGTGACGGGTACGGCTAGGATACGTCCCCAAAACGACTCCAGTCGGGTGGGTACGTGGGTTTTGTTTGGGTACGGTTGGGGTCAATCTGGGTACGTGTTGGGGACGAATTTGAAGTGTGAGAGACGTACCCAGCTACTTTTATGAATTTAAACGGGCAAAAGTCAGATCTAGATGTCTACGCCATTAGAGAAGGATGAAAAATACAGAGAGAAAAAGCAGCTCTTGTTGAACTTGAGAGAGGATAGAAGAGAGAGGAAAGAAAGATAAATTAAAAAAAGCACTTGTTGCCCTCTGATTTGGAACATCACGTGATATTCAAAAAAAAGTCCTTGTAGTTGTTGCCAGCTGGTGTATTTACACCCTTCCTTCTTTATCTTTTCTTCTTTTCTTTTTAATACCCATTTTCTTTTTAATACCCCTTTTCTTTTAGCACGTGGTCTTTAAAGACATTTTTTTTCTTCAGATTTTTTTTTACCCCAACTTATATTATTTTTTTCCAGGTTTTTTTTTTTTTAATTTATTTTTTTGCCGAATCCATGCCGTACCCGTTTTTAGAAAATTTGATTTTGCCGTTTTCCGTCCCCATACCCGTACTCGTATCCGTCCCTGTCCCCGTTTTCGTGCTACCTAGTGCACGAGTAATGCAAGGAAAAATTGATATTCGGTGAGCTGTTCTGGTTGTAAAATTTGGAGTGATTATCTACAACAACTTGGAATTTTATACTAGTATTTCTTTCAGCAGAGATCAGCAGGTGGGCTCTGCTTCATTTTTTAAATTTGTATTTTTGCAAGAAAATGCCAACCAAGTTGGAGTGTTGGACGGCCTTTCTAAATTGTTTTTGGGTCGGGGTTTCCTTTTTTTTCTTTTGTTGCGGTGTGGGTTTGAGAGGATTTGCTATTTGGGGCAAAAAAATTTAGGAGTGTGGCAGTGGTGGTGTGCCGGCGTCAGATCCCAGTGGTGATGTGGAAGAAGATGGGGAGGGAAAGTGAGGAAGGAAAGGGAGAAAATGAGAAAAGAGATGAAAGTATATAAATACACTATTTTATACGTATTTAAGGCGTAGCTAGGAAATTCTAGGGCGTCATTTAGCAACCCAGAGTACGTGATTTGTTATTATAAGAATAACAGCCCGGAAAGACATATCACATATTTGTTTATAGAGCACGTGCCATTCCCATCTCTGATGGGCTGTCTATTTTATCACTCACCCCAATCTAAACATCTAGCAAGGAATAAAAAAGTAATAAAAGACAGTATAAAAAGAAAAAATAATATTTTTTTTGTTTGCAGATTTTTATTTACTTTTTAATATATAAAAACACGAGTTGGTTTCATGAACACTATTTATATTTCATGAACACTTTGTTAGTTGCATAAACACTACTTACAATACATGAACACTATTTGTAGTTGAATGAACACTATTTGTTAACATGGCATTTTTCGAGGTCAACCTTTTTGTTAGACTGATAATTTTTTGTTTGACTGACATTATTTGTAAACACTATTTATATTTTATGAGCAGTATTTGGTACTTGCATAAACACTGTTTGTAATTACACGAACACTATTTGTAGTTGCATTGTTAGTATCACATTTTACGAGGTCACCTTTTCGTTTGAACGACAACTTTATCTTTCTTGTCCCATGTAAATTAACAATTTTCCCCTGCTCAAACATCTAGCAATTTATATTATCATAACTCTAAGAATTGTAGACTTGCAGCAGACCTCTCAACACTCCTACAAAATAAGAAAATGATATGTTTGAGATAACATGTCTTATTATAGACTAGAATATCCTTTGTCCTATCTCCTATGTTCAAATCACTTTGGAGATATTATTATTGTAGGTTCTCATTGTAGGAATTGGTGCTTGTTCTTTAAAATTAATGTAAACTTATAAAAAGAGGGTTTACCAATTAATTTCTTCTTGCATGATGATGTAGATAATGAAATTACACTAACCACACCTTAAAATTTACTACATTAGATGTTAGCATTTCACATTTACTCTCAACTAAATATACAAACATTATCAAACTCTTACTATTACAATATTTTGGGGTGTCGTACGTGTTAGTGCGCGATACAACAACTAATATTGTAAAAGTCGGAATATATATTCTATAATATAAACATTCTACCCATATCAAACTATTTTTAAAATTATAGGTGATCAAAGGTATAAAAAGTACTTTAAATAAAATATCATCAATTTAGTTGCAAAAATATATGTACATATTTATAGGTAAAAAATAAACAAATAATTGCATATATATTTTACCATGTTTATCTTTTCTTACAGCTAGTTTTTTTTTTTTCAAGCGTGCTTGGCTCTGATATAAGTTCTCTTGGTGCATTTAACTATCAGGTGACTTAGGAAATGAGCTCCCTAAAAGAAAGTGGCATCTTGCTGAAATGAGTAGTCTGCTAAATTCCTTTAAAGCAATCATGAAAGGTATATTTACTTCCTTAGGATGGGTCTAAAACTGTGTGTTTGTCCCAAAGAGAAAATACTCGTGTATAAAGTACTCGTACCTTGAATTATCCTAGGTACAAGTACTAATTTGGCATGAATAATTATCCATGAGGCACAATGCGTGGTACGAGCATTAGGTGGCCACGAATAATAACTACTCGTGATGTAATTTGTGGCACAAATGCCAATTTGTAGTAGACTTGTAGCGTCCTTTTTCATTTGAATCATAGTTCTCCAATTGTTTACACAAATCCAGATCACGTAACCAAAAATTGGTATCAATTAATGCGTTTATCAATCCTTTTGAAGAGGAGGTTATGCAGTGTTAGCGCCATCAAAAACATGTTGAGCTTCATCTTTGATAGGATGGATTGGTGCAATAGGTTATGTGTCAAATTCGATAATCTTTTCCATCTTTTGGGGAGGAGGATATATGATATTATTTGTTTTCCAGTTTGCAACACTTTGACGGTGGACCTGTAATAATAATTTAGCTCACATATTAAAAGTGCTGGACAATTACTTTAGAGTTGGCAAAAGTAGACACAATTCATGACAACACTACACAAATCGGATACGAAAAAATGAGTTAGTGATGAGAATTTGCAGCACCATTTAGTTAGACCATTGATATTTTCTCTTTCACGTAGTATATGGTAGTGACAACATTTCGCAGCCAATGCATTGCAATTTGACGCATGTCTAATAATAATTGTAAGAATGACATGCGTGCAAATATAGCGTGTGATGACATGTGGTGAAAATTATATGTTTTATATATATTTATATGATTGACGAGTCCAACTTAGAAGACTTAATAATTTTCTAATTGTCTATATCTAGTGGGTTGCTTACTCAGTAGGTAGATGTATCAATCTCCACTTTATTATACTTCCTCCGTTTTCTTTTGGGAAATTTCCTTAGGTACCCCAGAGGTTTGACGTAATTCTCAAAATGCCCCTCACATTTGGGAAATTCCTCAGATACCTCTGAATTTTGACTTGGTGCTCAAAATACCCTTACTGAAGACATAACCCTAACGTCATTATTTTTTCTCTCTTTATATCTCCTCTCCATCTTCATCATCTTCATCTCTTCTCCCACCATCCTCCATTAATGACATCCTAAACATTCAATTTTCTCTTTCTCCTCCCATCCTAACCATCATAGAAAATGGGGGAAATTCACAAGATGAAGATGGGGAGGAGAGAGAAAGGCATGTAGGTGGAAGGAGAGAGAGAGAGAGAGAGAGAGAGAGAGAGAAAGAGAGAGCAAATTGGAGGTTTAGGATGTCATCAGTGGAGGATGGTGGGAGAAGAGATGAAGAAGATGAAAATGAAGAAAAGAGAAAGAGAGAAACCTAATGGCGTTAAGGTTCTGTTTTTAGTAAGGATATTTTGAGAACAAAGTCAAAGTTCGGGGGTATTTGAGGAATACGCCAAATGTGATAGGCAATTTGAGAATTACGTCAAACCTCAGGGGTACCTGAGGAAATTTCCTTTTATTTTAAATGTGACACTTTCACTTTTCACGCATGCCTTAAGGACATATATCTCTAATTTTGTATTTGTAAAAATTATAAAAGTAAATATTAAAAAAATACATATTAAAACGAATGTAACAAGATCTCATATGATTATTTTTTTATTCACATATAAATCACAAACTATGGTCAAAGTGAAATTTGTGAATAGTGTAAATGTCAAAGTGTCACATTTAAAAAGAAACAAAGAGGGTATATATTAATGTTTGTTTTTAGTGAATTATCTACGTAGTGAATAGAATAAGATTTTTCGTTATCTTACTATGATAAAGAAGCAAATTATTTCGTGATAAATGATACGTTGAAGAAAGTGGTTTGATTGAAATAGCAATCTTTAGTTTATTTAATGGTTACAGATAGGATATTTATATTGAATGTCCCTCAACAAGGGGAAGAAAACTCAAATAAGACAACGAGAATCATTTACTATATTTGGACAACTACTAAGAACAACTTGCATCAACAATAATGGTATTGGTAGATTCAAACACAATGTCAAAAAAAAAAAAAAAAAGATTCAACGTCATTCCCCACGTCTTTATGATTCAACGTCTCAATTTGATTATGCAAATTAATTAAAGTGGGATCATATGCTAAAAAATGAATCATTTGAGACTTGGGGAACCATCAATAGATGATAGAGTTGAAGACCAGCTATAGAACGAAAATAATTAAAAGCCACAGCAAAATGACCAATTTATCCATGTAACCCCTTGGCTATAAAAATGGACACCAATCCTTCATCTTTCCATCCAAAACACAAACACAAACACAAACACAAACACAAAACATCTAGTGATAAGCAATTGAGATGGAAATGAGTAAGAATGTGAAGGGGGTGGTTAGTTTGGTGGTGATGCTAGCCTTAGTGATGCTAGCCACCAAACCTCAAGCCACATTTGCTGTTCGTCCTCTCTCAAACATTATGCTTGAGGAGATTGGCATTAATGCTAATCCTCTTGCTTGTGTTGGTTATGATCAGCAATGTGGTCCTCTTTATTGGTGTTGTGGAAATTGTTACTGTGATTGGGTCTATTCTCTTGGAATGTTGGCATGCACAACTACCGCCTTTGATACATCGGGTCATTGCTAATGAATAGTCTAGAAATGCTATTCAAGAAGCTAAGTAAAATTAAGTTGTTATCGATGTTTGGAAAACAAAGTCTTTGATTGTGGATGTTATTTCATTTCCTGGTTGTAATATGATTCAATAAAGTTTTCAACATCGTTATGGTTATTGTGTGGTTGGAATATAAATAAACGCTAAAAATGAATAGTCCATTAAATTATTATTGTGGTTTGAATTATCAAGTATCAGGGTCGGGCCTAGGCATAAGCCGGGAGTGCAACGACCTATGGCCCAGGACTTATAGGGCCCCACATTCAATATTTATGTTTCAGAGAGAAAAAGAAAAATTATGAACTTAAGCTATGACGCGCGTATTCTTCCCTAATCCCGCCTTCCAACTTCCATAATTGTTTCTTTAATCAATATATCGTCCTTCAATTTCGCTACTTCCCCAAGTATTGATGGACAACTCTTTGAGTTCTTCAATCTTTATTTGCAATTAAGGGTCCGTTTGATTCAACTTATTTTGTCTTATCTTATCTTATCTTATCTTATCTTATCTTATCTTGTTTTACCTTATCTTATCTTATAAGATAGTTTATTGTGTGTGTTTAACATCTTATTTTATCTTATCTGATCTTATTTTATCTTATCTGATTTTATCTTATCTTATATGATCTTATCTTATCTTATAAGATCTTATATAAGTTAAAATAAATTGAACAGAACGGACCCTAAATCTTCGATTAATGAAACAAATCTTGTTGCCTACTAGTCCAGCAATGGAAAAAAACTTTGCAATATAAAACTCAATCTCCATCCTAATACGGTGATACTAATAAGAATCATTACTGTGTAGTGAATAACAATCTAAAATATTATTTATTGACAACTCTTTGACTTCTCCAATCTTTATTTATTTTTCACTCCACTAATCTAAAATGTTAAAATGTTGTTATTGCTGTATAATTTAACTCATTGATATAATTATTTGATTAATGCGATTTTATATCATAGGTTAGACAATTGTTTGATGCTTAACTAATTATCTTAAAGATATTATGATCAATGATGTAGTTGGTTTCCTTTTTTTGATAATTATGTAGTTGGTATCCTTTGCTAATCACATACTCCCTCCGTCCCAGAAAGATCTGAACACTTGTTGGGACACGTAGTTTAAGGTGATAAGTTGTGGTGTGGTTATCAAATGTTATTTTATTTAAAAAGTAGATGTGATAGGAGTTGGTGGGATATTTTTTATTAGAGGAGAGAGAAAGTTGGGTAACTTTTATTGATAAAAGTTAGAGTGTTGGGCCAAAGATGTATAAAAGAAATAATATATTAATGGTGGGACCATGCCAAGGTAACTAAATAATACTAATTAAATTTTGGAACAGAGAATGTATTTTTTGATGATAGGAGACAGCATAAGTGTGAGTTGGATAAAATAAAAAGGATGTATCTTTCTATATTCAGTAGCAGTATGTTATTTGGTTAATGTTATGACATGTCCAATCGTAATAGAATTATGGGTTTAGCTAATTATCACCTCAAAAAAAAAGTGTTGTCAAGTATTCCTACGAAGACAAAAAGACCATAGGAGCATGTGTTTAGCTTTTAATTAGATATAAAGGGCCCTTATTTATTATTTTGCCAAGGGCCCATGAAAACTCGGGACCGGCACTGTCAACTATTCAAGTATGGATGCTAATCCTTGTTGTAATTAAATAAAGTTGGTAGCATCATTTTGGTTACCATGTGGTTTGCTTTATTAAGTACTAGCCTTATGTGCACGCTATGCGTGCGAAGTCATTATGTAACACCCCGTAATTTTCACTCTTTATTTTTGGTGTTTGTTTACATTACAATGATATTTTTCGTAAAAATAAATAATTTATTATTTAGATTATTTTGGAACGTGTTGTGAAAATGTGTATATATATTTATATGATGTGATATATGTATATATATTTATTTTAAGTTTTTAGTTATTTATTTTAAAGGTTATATTAGTTTGTTATTTATTTAGGCGTTTAGGATGCATTTTTTTTTGCCGCGTAGCGTTTTTGTAACAATGTTGGACCGATTTGAGTGATGAAATATTGCATCTCATGTGGCATGCTAATGTGTTTATTATATTTATATTTATATTATAATTTATTAGAGTTATTTTCATTATTAAGTATTTTCAAAGTTTAGGCGCGATTTAAGAATTTATCGATTTATCGCGTAGCGGGCTTTTGAAGCATGGACCCTTGTTGATTTGGGCCGAAATTTTTGTTGGTGTGTTGGGCTTGACAGCCGGCCAAGGAGATGGAGAAGGAGAGCTCCTCTTCTTTCTTTTCTTTTTATATTTTTTTCCTTGTGACCCTTTGTAGCTTTGTAACTCCTATGACCCCCTAATCATTCTCCTTCATTAAAACCCATATTTCAACCATTAAACATCCATAAAATTCTGATTTTTATTCAAAGAAGTTCAGCATCATTTGCATTAAACCCTCACCGTTTTTCAAGAAAAGGAAGAGAGAAAAGGAAGAGGAAAAGAATAGAAAGGTTCAACCCGGTTTTTCCTGTCGCACCTTCACGAAAATAACCGTATCCGGAGATCTAACCGTTGGATCGTCTTCAAATTTGGACACAACGTTTATAACGTCTTGTTCTACATTCTAACTGGAGCGATTTAGAATCTGAGGTTTTAATCATCGGGAATCATGGTCGTAACAGAGCAGTGCGAAACAAGAGTTTTCAACGTTCAAGAAGAAATGCCTAGAGACTTGTTGCTACAATTCTCGTTCGTTATGCCTTGGGGTTAGAAGAGTATTTGGATTGCATGCTTAACTCATGATTGTCTCTTTAGACTCCGCTCTCCTCCGGACGATCCAGGTAACTAGTTGTTATCTTAGAACCATAGTGATTAGGGTATTATTCGGTATTAGATTACTACGCTAGCAATTATTTAAAATACTTTTTGAATGAAATTTTTGACGAAATTTGACATGAATATACTTTATACATGCTATGTGAATACTGTGTAGAGAAAAATAATTTTCGCATGATTTTTAGTATTTATTTGATTTAATTGGTGTTTTGTGCGTTTTTAGCTAAATTGCATGATAATTATGGAACGACTGTTAAAATTGATGAAATTATTTTTCTTAGATCATGTTACATGCGTAGTATGTATTCCATGCCTTAGAATAATTTTTTCCTACTGTTTACTATTTTATTTAATTGATATATCTGTTTTTGTAATTTCAGTTCTGTCAGTATATAAATCATGAAAATTATTTGTAGAGGCAGAAAAATTAATTTATTTGAATAGTATGTATTTCCGTGAGTTTTTACATGTTATGTAAATTTTTGGTAATTTTTGGGCGTCTTTTTATATTTTTAATTATTATAATGGCTTATTTGAGGAATCTGTATATTAACTGTTAAAAATAATTTTGGAGTCCGAAAATTATAAATAAAAATTGTAACATGTCAGTAGAGCCATTAGGGTCGTATTGTATGATTTTACTGCTCGAACTTATTAGTTTAATAATTATTATGGTGTTTTTGTTGTGAAATTGAGGATACACTTTTAAATTATTTGAGGGCTTGTAAATCAGAAATAATTCATAATTTAATATATTCTGGGTTGCTGATTTTCAGTAGTATACAGTATGTATCATTGGGTAACCATATGTTTATGTTTGATTTATGAAAGGAAATGATTAATTGTTACTACTCTTTTAATGAATATGATTTAGAGTTAATTGGTGATGTAATTTTGATTGAATTGTGGTTGCTGTAAAAACCAGTATATTATCATTGATGATGTTTGGAGATGTTCAAGTGTTATTATGAGAGATATTTGTTGAAAATTTATAAGTGATTTATTTTGAGGAATTATGAAGAACTGTTTTGATGAACTGTGGGTATAAGGCCGGGTGGCATCCCTTTTTGATGAATATTTTGATGAATGATACTTGGATTGTATGCATGATTGTATGTTGAGATAAGAATATCCGGTGGGATAGATGTAGTCCCCGGTGAAGAACATGCCAACCACCTGGTTTGCGAACTAGGGGTACACCTGGGTTAATTGTTGTCGTCTGAGAGGTCAGGGAGTTCTGCGTGTTCTACCCTGCATCGGGAGTTTGGCCATTCTTAGACACAGGCAGTGGGGAACGTAAACCCATAGACTGACCTGGAGATCGCGATCTGACAAACCTTAGGAAGTGATTTGCGAATCACTGGCGTTCGGTTTCTGACTCAAAAACTTGTTGAATTCTTGATTTATTATTATTTATATATATTAGAATTATGTCACTCACTCCATCATGTTTACTTATTGTTGATGATCACTTGTTTCATCTATGAGCTTTATGATTTCTATGTGCATGCTATTGATGTAATGATTGCATGTTATTCCTTTCTTAATAATCTTCTTCTGAATCGTGCTTTGATTGCTATTGTTCTGGGAGAACTGCTAGTTACTCCCCACTGATTGTGGATATTTGTTGTATATTTTGCAGGTTTTGTTGATGGGGATTTTCTTTGATTTTGGGCTCGGGTTGAGATGCGAGAAATAATCTATTAGGGGTTTTAGTTCTAGACTTCTCTTTAGTTTGAGATAGTTTTCTCATTTCGATTTTAATCTAAGTAATTAATTTACTTATAGTATTTACTTATGTTTATTTTTATCACTTAGTTATTTAAACACTATTCTTATAGTAGTGACATTCCCAGGAGACGATGTTTCCGCTATCGTCCTATTAAATATATTATTATTTCTTTCTTTTCCGCCTTTGAAATTCTGGGGTGGTACACATTATCTAAATTTTATAAGTGCATATCAAAATAAAATAAATATACTAATCAATTAGAGTCAACAATAAAGAATATGATAGGTAACAAAGCCACAAACTTAGTTTTCTTTTTGGCATGTGAGGCTCTGAAAACACCATAAAGTTTCCTTTATGACACCATAGATTATTGAATGGAGATTTTACAGTCTGCAAATAATAGAAGATGGAGAAGAGGAAGTAGAGAAACTGACACTGGTTTTTTTGTTGTGTTGCATTTTTTTTAATTACTTTCAGGAAATTGATGAAGTGCATAATAAACTACCGTTTGTTAGTGATGTAGTTTTCTTAACTTCCTTTTTTTTTGGTGAAAAACCAATATGTTAAACCTGTAATTTTTAAATAAAGTCGGGGGTATATTTATCAAAGAGGGTGGACATCAAACTCCTCAAGAGTTCCTATATATAACAGAGATATTTAGATTAACATAAATTTAATATTTTTAACATATAGGAGTTTACTTATATGTTGAATAATCCTAAATCATGATTCTTTAAAACAATTTAAAACCATAAATGAGGTAGAGCAAATCGCCTCATGAAAAGCATATTTTACGAACAAAAAATATGTATCACCATCACATATAAAGGCAAACAAAGTGCAAAAGGACAATGATAATAAGCTCGGTATTAGCTACTTAAGAAGACAACATAAAGTTAGTTTGAAAAATGCAATCCTTCCCCATTTGGAATGAGTAAATTATATCAATAAGTGTTTACTTCTATAAAAGTCTCAGTCTAATGGTGGCAGTTACGGCAGGCATGGAAAAGAGCATTGGTTTGAGACAGACGGGGGCATGCATATCTGACATTTGAAAATATAAAATTTTGGGTAGCCAACAATAAAGCCTAAAGGTCCTGGTTACATTATTTATAACAAAGATTAATAAGTGTTGATAATTATTCATCGAAAGGTTTTTATTTTTACCTTTTATAAACTGATAGTTTAGATATTAAAAATCTGAGTTACCCATATATGACTCATTATTTATAATAAAGACTAAATTTTTTTTCCTGTTTGTTATGCAAATTAAGGTTTAGTGTGTTTATATCATGACTCAAGTATTTGTCTCATACCCATATATGAGAAAGTTTTATCACTTTCTCGGCCCAGCTATCTGTTAACCACTATAGAAATTTCTCGACCGCTAGCAATCTAAACCACCGCCAATACATCCTCCCATCTACCGACATCAACACCCACTTCCAACACCCACATATTGTTCGCTCCTCCTCCACTTTCTCTCTCTCTCTGAAATTTGCATGCAACACATAGCCTAATTGTAAATTTCCCTCCCCTGTTCTACTTTTCCCATTTATAAATCCCCCAAATTAGTTTTCGGTTATTCAATCAAAATTCCAACAAATTCGCTTCAATCAAATCATATATAGCTGAATGCAATATGTGGAGCAGGAAAAGTTGCCGACAAAATTAATGGCGGAAGTTTCAAGTTCTAATTACAATAATCATTTTTTAGTGTCTACATCCATTACAAATTTGAATGTTGATTCACTGGTACATTGTGCTAATTACTTGAGTATCAAAGACATCTCAAAGAGGGCCAGGTCCTTTAAATTCTTCAGATTTGCCGCTTAGTCTGACTCTACTTCTGATAAATTAGGGTGAAAAGTTGTCTCTTTCTATTTCTGTGATCCAATATATATGTGCAACAAAAGTCAACTCAATAATGTAAAAGCTAGTAGGCCTAATTACAAGGGTACATGTGTGTACCAAAACATAAATATATATGGGCTTAACACCCCCTCAAGTTGGAGCGGGGAGGTTATGAATACCCAACTTGCTAAAAAGATACTCAAATTGCCGATGACCAAGGGCTTTGGTGAAAATATCAGTGAGTTGCTCATGGGTGGAGACATGACGAGGCGAAAGCAGACCATCGGTAATTGCATCTCTAACATAATCGCAGTCAACTTCTATATGCTTGGTGCGCTCGTGGAACACGAGATTTTGAGCATATGAAGCGCAGATTGACTGTCACAAAATAAAGGTATAGGAGACGAATGAGACACACCCAAACTAAGAAGTAAGGCCTTCAACCATGTCAACTCAGCAGTATAGATCTGTATTCCGCCTCGGCGGAAGAGCGAGAGACGGTGTGTTGTTTCTTACTTTTCTACGAGATCGGAGAAGTACCAAGAAACACGAGCCAGTCAGAGAGAGACCGCCGAGTCAAAGGGCAACTAGCCCAGTCAGAGTCACACCATCCGATCAAATGCAACGGACCAAAAGAACTGAGAAGAATACCTTGGCCCGGCGCCCCTTTTAAATAGCGAACGACCCGCAAAGCTGCTTGCCAATGTTCATGTCGAGGAGAGTTCAGGAATTGAGAAAAAATGTGAACTGCATAAGCAAGATCAGGACGGGTAAAGGACAAGTAGATCAGACGACCTACAAGTCGTCGATACTGATTCGGTTGAGAAAGCACATCCCCAGTAGCTAGCCCCAAATGGTGATTCTATTCAATAGGGGAGGAAGCGGAACGAGCCTCAAGTAAGCCTGCATCGGAAATAATGTCCAGGTCATACTTGTGTTGACAAAGATGAAAACCTTCAGGACTCCCGGCAACTTTAACACCAAGAAAATATTTGAGAGGCCCAAGATCCTTCATGTGAAAACAATCTCCCAAATACTTTTTGAAAATGGTGAGTGCAGTAGAACAGCTTCCAGAAATAATAAGATCATCAACATAAATAAGGACATGAAGGCGAACAGTACCACGATGGTAAGTAAACAAGGAATAGTCAGAATAAGAACGAGTAAAACCATACTGAAGCAAGCATACCAATAAAGAGAGGCCTGGCGGAGTCCATAAAGAGACTTTTTAAGGCGACAGACCTGAGCAGGATTTCGAACAGAAAAACCAGGGGGAGGTTTCATATACACCTCCTCATGCAAATCACCATGAAGAAAGGCATTGTGAACGTCCATCTGATGAACGTCCCAATTGTTAATGGCAGCAACTGCAAGAAAACCCGAACTGTAACCATTTTAGCCGCGGGCGCAAATGTTTCATGATAATCCAAACCCTCCACCTAATGATTTCCAAGGACGACAAGACGAGATTTTAAACGTTCCACTGTGCCATCTGCATTATATTTGATTTTGTAAACCCATTTACATCCAAGGGCTTTCTTTCCGGGGGGGGAAGAGAAGCCATGTCCCATGTACCATTGGCCTCCATAGCTCGAATTTCATTGGTCATGGCATCACGCCACCCCCTGGCTCATAACCTCGTCAAAAGTACGTGGCTCGGTACCTACATCCACGTAAGCGAGAAAAAGACGATGTGCCACAGAAAAATTATCACAAGTCACATAGTGATTAAGAGGATATGATGTACCTGGAGAAGCTGATGGAGGCGAGCCACAGTCGGGGTGACTCACAGTGGTATGTGCAACATAATCATGCATCCAAGAAGGAGAATGCTTCACTCGCAAGCCACGGCCCAAGGCCTCAACAGAATCAGCAGGAGAGTCTGGCCCAGACTCGACCACGGACGAAGAAGGAAGAGCGGGTTGGGGCTCGGTACGTGGAGACACGGACCAAGATTATGTGGGGATGGTGGGCTGCCCCATGTCCGCAAATAAATCATCATCACGAACAAGAGGAGTAGGAGGCGACAGAGGAGAAAGAAGAGATGATGAAGAGGGAATAGAATTTTGAGAAGTAAATGGAAACTCATTTTCAACAAACTGAACATCCCTCGACACAAAGATTTCCTTGGTGTGCAAATCATACATTTTCCATCCTTTTTGAGTATTATTATAACCAAGAAAAACACATCTCCGACTTCGAGATGCGAACTTATCCCCTCGTGTCTTTTGATCATAAGTGAAACACAAACAATCAAACACTTTCAATGCATCAAAATCCGATTCCTTCCTAAACAATATCTCATAAGGTGTTTTGTACTTCAACAAACGTGAGGGAGTGCGATTAATCAAATAAACAGCACTTAAGACACATTCTCCCCAAAAATCAACAGGAAGGTTAGCTTGAAACATTAAGGCCCGAATCACATATAAAATTTGTTGATGTTTCCTCTCCACTCTCCCATTTTGTTGAGGGGTCCCCACACAAGAAGTTTGGAACACAATACCATTTTCTTGAAAATAAGTATGCATGCATTGAAACTCAGTCCCATTGTCACTACGAACACATTTAACATCGACATCAAATTGTCGTTTAACAAGAGCCAAAAAAGAACAAAAGACATAATGCACTTCAGTTTTAGATTGCAATAAATACACCCAAACTCCACGAGTATAATCATCCACAAAAGAAAGGAAATATTGTGCACCACACGTAGACGGAGTACAATATGGACCCCACAAGTCACAGTGTATTAGTTCAAATTTGCTACTAGCTTTACTGCTACTAAGAGAAAAACTAAGACGATGTTGTTTAACTTGAGGACAAACTTCACACACCTTATTCAAATTAATACTACTAGAGCTATCTCTAAGAGCTGGGATCATTTTGATGACACGGTCACACGGATGACCCACCCTACGATGCCACAAATCAAACTCATCCTTCTCTGGTACTCGAACAGCATGCACAGCAGGACTACCACGATAGAAGTAAAGCCTACCCCTGCACTCACCGGCTCTAATCAGGCTCCCCGAACATCGGTCCTGCATAATACAAAGTGAATTAGTGAATCTAACAACACACTTGTTATCATCAATCAACTGAGGAACATACAACAAATTGCAGGAGAGTCGTGGAACAAAGATAACGTTGTGGAGAACAAGTCCACCAGGAAGAGAGGTTTGCCCTCGCTTGGTATCAACAAGTTCAGCACCATCATGTAGAGTAATAGGGCTGCTAACATCAACACAATCTTGCAAACACTCCAAGTTACCAGTGACATGGTTAGACACACCTGTGTCTACAATCCAAGATAAACAAAAATTCTTACCCATCATGCGTTCGGGTTTCTACTCACTAAGGAGATTCATCAAGAATTACACCTGTTCTTAGGTCAAATTGTTGAGAGGAGTACTCCCTGCCCCATGCCCACTAGAAAGCGTAGCCTCATCATCACCACCGCCAACTGCATTCAAGTGGATTTGCTTCCCCTTGTCCTTCGGCCCACCTACAACACGAAAGTCATTCATAAACCCACCTGCACCACCTTTGTCTTTGGACCCAAGCCCACTGCGCATCTCACCTTCAGCCATACCAACACCCTTGCCGCTGCCACCATACTTATCCTACCACCAAGCGTGAACACCATGAATTCTGAAGCACGTGGTCTCATCATGACCCAGTTTTTTGCAGTGTTTACGGTTCAACCGAGCTCTCTCGGCACGGTAGTCGAGTCTCCTTCGCACAGCAAATATGTTCACATCCCCACGTGATTCAGGTTTGGTGCGAGCTACACTTCTCACTCTTTCTTCCTAAGCAAAAGCTTGGTAAGCTCGGTCAATATCCGGCACAGGATGCTGCGACAGCAAATTAGACCGAACTCCACCAAGATCCTCATGATCAACTCCAAGTAAGAATTGATAAAAAATTTCATCTTCTCGGTCCTTTGCATATTTCCCGTCAACGTCGCAACTGCACTTGCCGCACTCACATCCGTCCAAGGGCTTCAATCGAGCAAACTCGTCATAGAGACCCATCAATTTCGAGTAATACTCTTCCAAAGGCTGGTCTTTAGCTTGGTTGCAGTCAACAATGGCAGCTCTGATTTGTTGGAGTCGAGGTCGTTCGACACGCAAAACCGCTTCTCCAAGTAAATCCATAATTTTCTCGCCTCTTCATGATATGGAACAGAGGCAGCAATTTTTGGCTCAATACTTCTCGTTATCCATGACACAATCATGGAATTCACCGTCTCCCAGTCCAACAATTTCTTTCCTTCGATCGGCTTTGTCTCCGATCCATCCAAGAAGACAAACTTCCTGCGTGCTTTCAACGACAAGGTAATCGCCCTTGCCCACGTAACATAATTAGTTCCGTTCAAGATCACGTGTGTGATCAGATTTCCGGGCTTATCTCTCGAACTCAATTTTTGGCTCAATACTTCTCATTATCCATAACACAATCATGGAATTCAAAGTCTCCCAATCCAACAATTTCTTCGCTTCGATCGGCTTCGTCTCCGATCCATCCAAGAAAACAAACTTCCTGCGTGCTTTCAACGACAAGGTAATCGCCCTTGCCCACGTAACATAATTAGTTCTGTTCAAGATCACGTGTGTGATCAGATTTCTGGGCTGATCTCCCGAACTCAAGAAATACGGGGAAGTGGTGTCACCACCCGCAACCACGATCTTCTTTTCTTCTTCTCCCATAGTCGTTTGCAGTCGCTTAGCCAAGGTTGATTATCAGGCTGTGAAGCGTCGACTATCAGCTCTGTAAAATTCTTCGCTTATGGACGAAGCAGGTTTGAACTTTGAAGGGTTGACGAGCGCTTTACCGCCGCTCTGATACCATGAGGAATTAGCCTGAAAAGTTGTCTCTTTCTATTTATGTGATCCAATATATATGTGCAACAAAAGTCAACTCAATTATGTAAAAGCTATTTGGCCTAATTACAAGTGTAAATTTATGTACCAAAACATAAATATATATGGGCTTAACAACTTCCCACCGTATCTTTAGGTTTCATTTTGTTTTTTTCAAAATTTTATTTTTGTTACTGTGACATTCATAAGAACTTATTGTCACAACAAATAAGAAGTATGTTTTGTAAATGCTAGGTAAGAACTGAAAAACGAAAGGAGGACATAAATTTCGTAATTTGTCATCTATTGAGCAATTAAAATTACAAACAAATACCTGGCGAATTTGTTGTTTGTTGCTTCCAAATCTTCAAATGATCTTCGGTGTGATTTGGTTTTACTTTTGCTGCATAAAAGTAACGAATCAGATGTAGAACAAAGTGATAGTGTTTGTCTTTGCAATAGTGTTTTAGGCTATGAATTACCTGTTCGGGCTTGCAAAATGGGAAACCATAATTAATATTATTATGTGTGTTGTTTTTTTTTCCAGATAATGAAGAGTTATAAAGCATAAATATTTTTTTTAGGGGAAAAGCAGAAAGATTTTTGTTTTTATGATTTTGAGATTATGAAGCAGAAGATCTGATTTTTATGATATTAAGATAAACATGGCTTAGGGCCTGTTCTCTTCGGCATAAAGCAACTGAATTGAACTGAACTGAACTGAACTGATTGCAACTGAACTGAACTGAATTAAACTGAACTGAACACAACTGAATTAAATTATAACTAATAGTAATGATAACAATTTAGGAACTGAACTGAATTGATATGAACTAAACTGAACTGATTGGAACTGAACTGAACTGAATTGAACTGAACTGAAAATAAGTTGGGGAGAACAGGCCCTTAGTTTTGGTTATCAATAGCAGTTAATCCATTTAATAGGGTTTTTTTTTAATTTGAGATTTACTTGGATATATATAAGTTAATTAGGGATTTTATATTATTGTCTTGAAAAATGTACATGATAATAAGGTAGTTGCTAACCTATTGATTTTGTAGAATAATTTTTTTAGTCTCTCCCTAGGCGCTCTAGGGTTTGAGAAAGAGTCCTGGTAGACCACTCTTTCTTCTCGATATTTCGAGTCTTTGATCCCTCATTGGGATTGAAGACAGCCTTATGGCTGAGGAAATTGTCAGCAAAGTTTCAAATCTCAAGATTACTGAAGTTGAGGACAAATTAATTGTCTTCGAGGATGTTGTTGGCGACGAGAATAATGATGACCTTTCTTTATCCTTGTGGGTAAAGTCCTTACTGTTCGATCGTACAATTTTGATGCACAGAAACGTACTTTAAACCAGATCTGGACCATATCAAAAGGAGCCCTTTTTCGTTCCATTGAGAACGGTTTATTCGTGGTGCAGTTTGCGAACTCCAGAGACAAATCAAAGGTAATGACAGGGAGACCTTAGACCTTTGATCAAAACTTGATCCTTTTGAATGAAATTGAACCCAACGTTCAACCCTCGAATATTCATCTGAAGTTTTGCCCTTTTAGGGTGAGACTGTATAACATGCCTTTGGGGTGTCGTTCTGAGAGGCATGTTAGGGCCATTGGAGGGAGTCTGGGGGAAGTCCTCGAATTGGACTTTGATGGAGTCTGCTGGGACAAGTCGGCTCGATTGCGAATCATTATCAATGTCACAAAACTGCTGCGTAAGGTTCAAAGGATATCGCTGAAGAATGGGGATTCAACGTTGGTGGAGATAAAATACGAGCGCTTACCAACGTTTTGTTATGTTTGTGGCATCATAGGCCACATTGAGAGAGATTGCCATGTGAATCATGCTGAAGATGCGGAGGTTGAGAAGCAATGGGGCTCATGGCTCCGCGCTTCTCCGAGAAGGGGACGTGAGAAGTTGGAGGAAGAGGCAAAGGTTTTCTTTCGCTGTGCTCGTAGTCTGGAGTTTCGTAGTCACGGGAAGGACGTGAAGAGTATGAAGAGTGCTCTTGTTTCCGGTTCTTCTTGGAGGCAAGATGATGGTGGTGGTACTACCAAAGAGGGGGATGCGAACCCTGTTGACCATACTTCACAGCAGCCTCCTCTTGGACCCAGGATCTTATTACACCTGGTCCTATTGTCGAAGGTAATGTTACTGCTCCTAGTGAATTTCACACCCATCCGTTCACCTTTAATGTTGATCATAATGCTAGTAGCTATAAAATTCTGTAAACAAAAAGTTAGAAACCGTGCTATTCCCATGGATGTTAGTGAGACAAATGACAAAATTCCTAATTCAACTTATGTTTTTACTCCTGGTGATAAACGCAAATTCTCGGATAATATGAATATTAATGAGAACATGGTGGACGAGACTTTAATTGCAAAAAAACAAAAACTTGACTCTTCTCTTGCTCCTGGCAGTGGTGTGGTTACTGTCGAGGCGGTGGTTGGTGTTCCCCAACCCCGACCGGCATTATGAATCTTCTGAGATGGAACTGTCGGAGCTTGGGAAACCCTCGGGTAGTTCGTATGCTTCGTCAATGGAGCAATGTATATAGCCTGGATTTGCTTTCTATATCAGAGTTTATAATTGGTGGTAGGGCGGTTGAGTTTGTGAAAACGAGGCTTGGATTTTCCAATGTGTTCTATGTTGACAGTGTGGGGAATTCAGGGGGTTTGTGTCTATTCTGGAAAAGTGAGACAATTTCTTTCTCTCTGGTTTCCTATTCCCGACATCATATTTGTGGCGACGTGGTGTGTGGGAATAATGTTTCTTGGCGTTTGTGGGTATCTATGGTTGGCCTGAATTCGCTCAGAAACATCTCACTTGGGATCTTATGCGCTCATTTTCTGCATTTGAGGGTCCTTTGCTGTTTGGAGGTGACTTTAATGAGGTTCTATATATGAGTGAGATTGAAGGTGGTGTGGAGAGTGAGGAGGACCATGTAGGAGTTTCGGGAGGTGATGGATGATATGTGTTAGCGGGACTTGGGTTATTCGGGATCTTGGTACACTTGGGAGAGGGGTAAAACCCTCAAACCCGCATTCGAGAGAGGCTCGACAGGTTTGTGGCAAGCCCTGCTTGGTGTTCGTTGTTTGGGGAGGCGGGGTGGAGCATTTGGCTCGGTTTAAATCTGACCACACACCACTACTCTTGCGTGTGATGGGATCGAATAGGAGAAGAAGGAAACGCCACAAACGAAGGCACTTCGAGACTGCATGGCTGCTTGACTTGGAGTGCGTGGAGGTTGTTCGAGGGGCCTGGGGGTGAGTGGGGCAGGTTTGGTGGTGGAAAAATTGGGGCGTGTGGCTGCTGATTTGGAGGGCTGGAGCAAGGGCAAGTTCACGGACTTTGCGAAGAAAATTAGTGACATGGAACAGAAGCTTAAAGTGGTTCAACAAGGGTCGTCTGCGGAGGCTAGTTCAAGAAATTTTGAGCTCCAGAAAGAGCTGGATGATTTGCTTGGGAAACAAGAGGCCTACTGGTACATGTGGTCGAGAGTTGCTAAATTAAAGGATGGTGATAAGAACACCAAATATTTCCATCATAAAGCGTCCCAAAGAAAGAGCCGCAATTATATTCAGGGACTTTTTTATAATGTTGGTGTCTGGCAAACTGATGATGATGCTATTGAAAACACTATTTGTGCTTATTATGATACTTTATTCTCTACTTGCCACCCCTCTCTGGCTAGTATAGATGAAGTGTTATCTTCTTTGTCATCTGTTGTTTCTGCAGATATGAATGATGAACTTACTCGTCAATGTACGAAAGATGAGGTCTGGATAGCTTTGAATCAGATGCACCCTTGCAAGGCTCCTGGCCCTGACGGGATGCATGCTATTTTTTACCAGAAGTTTTGGAGTATTGTTGGTGATGATGTTGCTGCTGCTGTGATTGGTATTGTTCATGGAACTAGACCTCCGGATAATGTGAATGCTACTCTTGTTGCTTTGATCCCGAAAGTCAAAACCCCGACTCAGGTGTCTGAATTTCGTCCTATAAGCTTATGCAACGTAATTTATAAGCTGGCACCGAAGGTTGTAGCTAATAGGCTCAAATTGATTTTACCTGAGATTATGTCTGAGAACCAGAGTGCCTTTGTTCCAAGTTGCTAGATTGCGGATAATGCTCTTGTTGCCCTTGAAATCTTTTATTTTATGAAGCATAGATTCCGGGGGAGAAGGGGTCACATTGCTATTAAACTGGATATGAGTAAAGCCTATGATCGGGTTGAGTGGAGTTTCCTACATCATCTCCTCCTGAGACTGGGTTTTGCAGATTCTTAGGTCCGGTTGATTATTAATTGTGTCTCTTCAGTGCGTTATTCTTTTGTGGTGAATGGGAGTGTATGTGGCTCTGTGGTTCCTTCCAGGGGTCTGCGTCAGGGAGACCCTATATCTCCCTCTTTCTTTATTCTACTTGCTGATGCTCTTTATGCGATGCTGAACAGAGCTACTAGTTTGAAACAAATTCACGGGGCTAGAACGAGTCGAAATGGTCCTGAAATTTCTCATCTTTTATTTGCTGATGACAGTTTGCTTTTTGCTAGAACGACCCGACAGGAATGCACTATGATAGTTGATATTCTCAACAAATACGAAACTGCTTCTGGACAAAAAATTATTATTGAAAAGTCATAGGTGTCGTTTAGTAAAGGAGTATGTGCTGGACATAAAAAGGAGTTGACTAAGTTCCTGGCCATGAGACAAGTAGAGCGTCATTCTAAGTATTTGGGGGTCCCTACTCTTATAGGGAGATCGAAGAAGGTGCTATTTTCGGAGATGAAAGATAGGATCTGGAAGAAGCTACAGGGGTGGAAAGAAAAACTTCTTTCTAGAGCCGATAAAGAAGTTCTGTTGAAGGCAGTGGTTCAAGCCATCCCTACCTATTTGATGGGGGTTTACAAGATTCCGGTGGGTGTCATTTAGTCTATTCACACGGCCATGGCCCGTTTCTGGTGGGGTCAACAAGGTACGGAGCGGAAAATTCATTGGAAGAGTTGGGATGCTTTGTCTAAACCCAAATGCTTTGGTGGTCTAGGATTCCGTGACTTGAGTGTGTTTAACGAGGCTCTTTTGGGTAGACAAGCTTGGAGGCTTATTCAACACCCTCATTCTCTTTCTCCCGTGTGATGAAAGCTAAGTACTACCCTAGCTCTTCTTTCCTTGATTCTTATTTGGGCCCGGTTGGTAGCTACTCTTGGCGTAGTATTAGGGGTGCAAAGTCTCTTGTCAAGGAGGGGATCTTTGGAGGGTTGGGGATGGGAAGAGAATAAAGGTGTGGAGTGATCCTTCGGTTTGTAATGGGGAAAGTCGTTTCATTGTCAGGGAGCCTATCCCGGGAGTAGAAGTAGTGATAGATTTGATGGATGTTGAAAGGGGTGAGTGGAATTTGGATTTTATTTTGGAGAACTTTGAGGAGGAGGAGGCTAGAGCGATCTTAGCTATCCCTATTAGTGAACGCATGCCGGAGGATTCTCTTTGTTGGGCCTTCTCTAAGGATGGTAGATACTCGGTGAAGACGACATATATGATAGGGAAGGGCGGAAATCTAGATGAGTTTCATCAAGTTTGGGTTCGAATTTGGAGCTTAAATGTTTCTCCAAAGGTGCGTCATTTCTTATGGAGGTTATGTTCATCTACTTTTCCGATAAATCTCTCCTCAAATATCGCCATGTGATTGATGATGATAAGTGCCCCCTTTGTCACGCGGAGCCGGAAACCCCCAGTCATGCTCTGTTCTTATGTATGCACGTGCGAGAGGTGTGGGAAAGTGCGGGGCTGAATGACGTGCTGCTCAACGGTGTAGGTGGAGAGTGGTTAAGCGATAAGACGCTTGCTGCTGTAGGCGTGCTGGCCTGGATGTTATGGTTCCAAAGGAACAAAGTTGCATTTGGGGGAGGGGGAATGCAGAATTCGCTGATCGTAGACAAGGCCCGCAAGGCCCACTCGGATTATGTGAATTATGCCCAGCGCATCTACGGGCCTGTCGCTGCTTGCGAGGGCAGCAACCCAAGGGTGTGGGTGCCCCCTACGGTTGGTGTGGTGAAGGTGAACTCGGATGCTTCCGTTGGTAATGATGGGTGGGTTGGTTTAGTTGTGGTGGTGAGGAACGAGGATGGACGTGTGTTATGGGAAGCTAGTAGAAGGGTTCGAGCATGGTGGCCTATTGAAGTTATGGAAGGGAAAGCTTTGTGCCTAGCGGTCAAGTTGGCCCGCTCTCATTCTCACCAAAACGTTGTTTTTGAAATGGATTGCAAATCTCTTATTTCCAGGCTCTCGAAGGGTGCAATTTACTTCTCCGATCTTGATTCTATTCTAGAAGATATCCTGTCTTTGTGTAGCATGTTTAATTTTGTCAAGTGGTCTCATGTGCGTAGGGATGGCAACTACGTTGCGCATCATCTTGCTAGACTTGTGCCTTTTGGTGTTGAACAAAGATGGGAGAATCATGTTCCCTCTGAAGTTGCTCCGTATGTAATCATGGACTTTATGTCCCTACCTTAATGCATTTCTTTGATTTTTTTTCCCTAAAAAAAACACCTATTGATTTTGTAAATTGCAGTTGTTCAGTTCCCCTCCCTTTCTCTTAACCTATTTGATGTAATTTCTAAAATTTGTTGAGGGTAAAATTGGGTTTGTCATATTTTAGTATCCTACCTCTTTTCACATACTTCATCCGTTCCATAATAAGTGAAATATAGGGATTGCGCACAAGATTTAATAAACATCACTTTCAAAAGCCAAAAAGTCATATAATACCCTTTTCATTATCAAAAGGAGGAGAGAGAAAAACAAACCACACAAGTTTGTGATGGGTACTCTTGTCACTTTCTCACTTTCTTTTTTCCATTTAAGGTATGTTTCACTTATTTTGAAACGTTCTAAAATAGTAAGTGTTTCACTTATTATGGAACGGAGGAAGTATTAGAGATGATTTTGTGAATTCCGGTTGTTCCGGTTCCCCCCTTCTCTTAACCTATTGGATGTAATTTCTGAAATTTGTTGAGGGTAAAATTGGGCTTGTTATGTTTTGGTGTCCTACCCCTCTTCACATATATAATAGAGATTGGATGTAATTTCTGAAATTTGTTGAGGGTAAAATTGGGCTTGTCATATTTTAGTATCCTACCTCTTTTCACATATTAGAGATGATTTTGTAAATTCCGGTTGTTCCGTTCCCCCCCCCCCTTTAACCTATTGGATGTAATTTCTGAAATTTATTGAGGGTAAAATTGGGCTTGTTATATTTTGGTGTCCTACCCCTCTTCACATATATAATAGAGATTGGATGTACTTTCTGAAATTTGTTGAGGGTAAAATTGGGCTTGTTATATTTTGGTGTCCTACCCCTCTTCACATATATAATAGAGATTGGATGTAATTTCTGAAATTTGTTGAGGGTAAAATTGGGCTTGTCATATTTTAGTATTCTACCTCTTTTCACATATCAGAGATGATTTTGTAAATTCTGGTTGTTCCGTTCCCCCCTCCCTTCTCTTAACCTATTGGATGTAATTTCTGAAATTTGTTGAGGGTAAAATTGGGCTTGTTACATTTTGGTGTCCTACCCCTCTTCACATATATAATAGAGATGGATATGCTATTTTAGTATTTTCTTGTTGTAACCAAGTAAAGTTTTCATCTTTGTTGTTACTATATAATTTAGTTTATTAAGTATTATTCGATATAATATCTTATTATCTGTCGACCCCCTTTTAATCTTTTCATTTCTCTTTTCTAAGTCAAATTCGATAAATTTTGACCATGAATTCCCATTAATATAGAAGAAAAAATTAGGGTTATGTGTATGATTTAATTTTTGATCATTTTTTAATGTGTACATTCAACATATCAACACTTACTATTTTAGCTGGAAGGTTTGAGAGATTTGGATATAAAATATTGCAAAATTTTATAGTTTCTAAAAAAGAAAAAAGAATTATATTCGTAAACAATTGCAGCGCAAGAAAGAGCAATAGTTTATGCAAGATTTATTTATCCAAGAACCATGACTTGCTTTTTCTTGTTTTTGAGAAGATTTACAAATATTTTAGATAGGAAAAAAAGGGAAAAAAAGTAAGAAAATCAAAGGCATTTGGAACGCTTGAAGAGTGACATTAGGGTAGTATTAAGGTTATTTTTGCTTAATTTCTTTCCGTTTTTAGTTCCTTCTCCCTTAGTTTTACCTCTTGTGTTGATTAATTCTCTCTTTCCATTTTTATATATTTTTCTCCCCTCCCCCTACTCTTTTACTTAACCTTTTGTGTAGGAATTTAAGTGTTTATAAATCTATACTAATATATCAAAAGGTGTACTTCAACAACGAACTGTGTCACGTGGCGCTATGCCGCTATCCTTTAGAATTTTGACTTCATGTACTCCACTAGCCCAAAGTCCTAGACACTTGATGTGAGCAGCTTACTGCCTTCCTCGCCAAAATGTTGGTGCTCGCCCAAAGAAGCTGCCTTCCCGCGCCCCCTTTCAGCTCGCAGCCCGCCTGAGCCACGCATCTGCCCACCCGTTCTTCAGCCTTCCCGGTCCTGTTGCCCGCCCTGGCGCTTTAGCCACGAAGCAATGGTCCACGCTCGGTGGAAGCGCCGGAGCCCGAGCTTCCTGCCTCTCCCAGGCCATGCCCCAGCTCGCCCGGTCTGCCTTGGTCTGCCCGCCTGAGCCTTGTGCTTGCCGCCTGGGCTGCTGTCATCTGCCAATTTTGTCGACTTGTTTTACAATTGTTAGTTGTAATTGAGGGGAGTATAAATACCCCTTTTAGCCCAACTCTGCATCAACCTGCTCCTTTTACTAAAGGGTTGTCATATACAATGATACCATGTAATAGTGTAATACTCCCTTCGTTTCATTTTAATTGTTACACTTTGATATTTTACACTATTCACAAATTTCACTTTGACCATCATTTGTGATTTATACGCGGATGAAAATATAGTCATGTGGGATCTTATTAGATTCAACATAACATGTATTTTATTAATATGTACTTTTTATAATTTTTACAAACACAAAACTAAAGATATATGTCTTCAAAGCTTTGCATTGGCATGCGTGAAAAGTGTAAGTGTGTAGATTAAAATGAAACAGGAGGGAGTACAAAGAACGGTCCAATGTGGTTGTCACATGTGCCCAAGTCCAAATGGGTTCATTGATAAGTAGACCTGATCAAACAGCGGGGCGGGTTCGGCCGGGCCGCAAAAAAAGTGCCCATTTAGGCGGCCGGAAGTGGTTTTGTCCACCCAAAAAAATTGGGTTCATTGATAAGTGTCCATTTTACATATATTTTACGCTTTTTTACTACTTGTTTTGGGTCCACATTGTACTACTTTTATGAGTTTTCATTGTTTATTAGTAAAAAGTATAATATGCTAGAAAGTGGGTATATATTATAAATTGAGACATCGCGTATTATTTCCTACTTTTATTTATCTAATGAAATTGTTAAAGTTTAATCACTTTTATTCTTGTTGCTTATATAGGTACAACTATGAAGTACCAAAGCTTAAGTAATACTGTACAAAGTAGGCAAGGAAGAAAAAAAAAAAAAAAAACCTAAAACATAGTACAAGAGGGGACGGAAGACTGAAGAGCACGAGAAGTATAAGAGGAGGAATACAGAGGACGAAACGCAAAGAGGCACAACGGAGAGGCACGAGGGATTGGAGACAGACGCAACACAAGAGGAACAACGAGAGACAGAACAGAACCAGGGACGAAGAACAGAGCCATATTAGGCGAAATTCATCCATCTTGAGTTTTTCTGTTTCCCTGTTCTATTTCAATTACTATGTTTGATTTCAGATTTTTGTTATACAATTGGGTTAAATTTATTAGTTTATATGTCTTGCTAAATTTCTTTGTTCAAGGGCAAGATGTAGTCTTTTAATTTATGTCAGTGAATTGAATTATTGTTGGGTTAGTTTAATTTAAATTGCAATTTGATAATCTCGAGTTCAATTGCTTACTTTTGATAAGGGCCCTATCAATTGTATGTTTAAGGTATTTGATTATTAGCGAGAGCGAATTTTCAATACTAGTTCATGGGATTATTAAACGCTAAGTAGTATAATTTTAGGAATAGTTATACTCTTACAGTGGTCTTTTATATGAATTCTTATTCTTAATGAGTTTGTTCTAAATTTTATGACCACGAAAGTAGGCATAAGATTAGTATTCAAAAATACGTAAACCGCCTTGGAAGAGGGGATAATATACATTAGGAATTCGACCATTAAGATCTAATTATTTTATACCCTACAATTAGTTTAATTTCATTGTAGAAGTTAATTGGCGAAATCTAAGTCCTAGAATTATTTCCAATATTTGATTATTACCTATTGTTTGACGTTTTTAGTGTTAGAATTAGTAGTAATTCATTTAGTTTATCACTATTCACATTACCCGAATCGTCTAAATAATATTAGATTTTCTTAATTTGGTAGTTGATTATAGACCTTTTTGTGGGAAACGATATCTTGCTTACCCTATATTTACACTTGCGTATTTTAAGGTACTTTTAGGACGACCATTCTTTTTAGAGAGTAAAGCCCATAGCCCCATACTAGTGATACTACTGACATCAATTATGAAGTAAGTTGTTTGGAGAGACGGTAAATAGTAAATACACTAGTTATTAGGCCCAGGTTACGCACCGGGTAAGGAAAATATTCATAACTAATATTATACTTTAAAACAATAACATTAAATATCACTTGGTTTAGTGGTTAAGACTTTAGTATATCAACTTGAAGTCACGGGATCCTACCCTATAATATGCAAGTTATAATTTTTTTATTGTATGTGGATTACATGGAGTAAAATGCCCTTAGAGAGAGCGCCACGTGGCACTGTTCCTTGTTTAGGAACGTCTTTTAATATATTTGTATAGATTACACATACTGTAAACACATTTGCTCTCACCTTTTTTTATTCATTACTATCCAGTGATTAGTTTGCAAGATACTCAAAAGTCAAAACATCACATAAAAAGGGGGTTTATATACGTACCATGATGAAGTTGTAATGTTGTATACTAGTTTTTAGACCCGTGCATAATGCACGAGAAGTTTTTTATTTAGTAGATTACTTGTAGAATGGATATACATTAAATTTTCCAAACACTAAATAATAAAATTAGATTGTAGATAGATAAACAACTCTTCATATATAGATAGTAACTCTTCATGTGCAATTGTTAATATTGTAGATAGATAGTTTTTGAACCCGTGCATAATTTATTAAACAGTTGTAAAAACATTAAGTAAATTGCAAACTCAATTTAATACTCATATATATAGCTTATATTAAGATGTCGCATCTTATAAAAATATTTTGGCTTTATTTTTATGTTTTTATTTCCTTTTTTTTAAAGGTGTTTTCATTTCCTAATAAAAGCATTAATATGATATAATTAAATTTGTAAATGTATTGCATTCGGTTGTATTGCTAATATTGTCTTGCATCGGCTCACTTATAACCCAACCCTAAACTCATTTCTTCATCCCATGCATGTTTTCCCTAAACCTTCCTTTTGAATGTTCTCATTCTCTTCCAAACCAAAACTTATCAAAATATGAATATCAACTAGAAAATTAATTATTACATTAATTCAAACTAGAAAAACATTTATATTTGATACTTTAGGGAAAACACCATATCTCAATTAAATTTTCTTTTTTCTTTTACATAATTTATAAGATTTTACAAATAAATATATATCCTTTGACTGAGACTTCTCTCTCCCCCTCTTTTTTCAACAATGGCGTTGCCTAATAACAAAAAAGAGCCCAAATTACATTATTGTTTTTCCAACCTTTCTCTCTGCTGACTACAAATTTCTCTTGTTCATCTAATGTATTGTAGTAATCAACTGTCAATGAGAAGACTACAAGAGGTGGTGACTGGTGATGTTGGTAATTTACCTTCTCGGTTTTGGAGAACCCAAATCTTGTGACTTTTTTGAAAAAAAATATCCTTACACTTTCGAAGTTCTTAATACAATTGTGTTAAGTTCCATATCTTGTTTGCACTGTTTCTTAGATGAAATTTTGGCTATATTGTGAAATTGTCAAAATTTGTTTAATGGAAAAAAAGTTAAAATTAAAGTATAACCTAATTACTACTTCGGCCCTGTTCTTTTGAACTTATTTTGGCTGAACTGAACTGAACTTATTTTATTTTTGCTGAACTAAACTTCATTAACATAATATTATCAATACTTATTATTATTTTTTTATTGTTTTATTATTTTATAATAATAAATAAAAAATAATAAAAAATAATAAATAAATAATAAAAATAAATAATAAATAATAATAATAATAAATAAATAAAAATAAAAAATAAAAAATAAAAAATAATAAAAAATAAAAAATAATAAAAAATAAAAAATAATAATAATATTAAATGCTAATAATATATAAAAAATAACAAATAATAAATAAAAAATAATAAACAGTAAATAATAAATAAAAAATAAAAAATAAAAAAAAAAAAAAAAAAAAATAAAAATAAAAAAATAAAAATAATAAAAATAAAAATAATAAAAATAAAAATAATAAAAATAATAAAAATAAAAAAATAATGAAAATAAAAAATACAAATTCATCGTTATTATAATTATAATATTAATAATAATAACAATATTATAGTAATATTGAAAACAAAAATAATAATTACAACATTAGACAAGACTGAATTTAGTTTTGCTGAACTAAACTTATTTTTACTTATTTTTGTTGAACTGAACTTATTTTTACTTATTTTTGCTGAACTGAACTTATTTTTACTTATTTTTGCTGAACATAAGTCCAAAAGAACAGGGCCTTCCTCTATATTTTTTAGTTCTACCATTTTAATTTTGACGGTCTTCCCATATTTTTACTTTAACTGTCTTGTTTTAATTATCCGTAAGAAAAAACAGTCATTGGAATTTTGTTACATTCGTATCGATATATAATTTCAAAATATGCACTTTTAATAATTTTTACTTATTACTGTGAAATTTTTATTTAATATATTAATTTTCAAAGTTTTGCTTTGTCAAATGTGCTAAGTAGAAATGGTATAACTAAAAAACGTAACACAAAGCATAACTATAAAATATTAGACTAGGAAAGTAGAGTTTAATATCTATATCTTTACTATATTTTTTGAAAATTATATACTTTTTGAAATTGTGAATCTGGTTCGAGGAGGACATCAATTTACTTTGAAGAGTATGATTTCTTAATAAGTCAAATTAGGAATCTTAATATCATATCATATCATACCATATAACTAATGATACTATCATATCATATAACTAATATATAAAGCAGAGTATAAAAGCCAGCTCACGCGGTCGTGACATTTGGCATCCTCATTGGACGCCATTTGTCGTGATCATTAAGTGTCATGTCATTTTTTTTTAATATAAATAGAGCTCTAAATTGATTAAAATACGAATATAACTTAGGATAAGAATAAATAGAGTTGAGTTCACAATGAAAAACTTAAATATACTAAACTGATTATAACTTTTAATATATAGTTCGTAAAATTATAATTTTTATACCATTGGAAAGTGTTTAAAAAGTACTTTAAAATAAGATCCATTTGTACTATATTTAAAATTTTACATTAAAGTAACATATAAAAGGAAATATTGACTATACTAACGTATTAAAGTAACCTACTACAATTGGAATTAGCGATTCAATTAGAATTAGGGTTAAAGTATTAAAGTAACCTACTGCAATTGGAATTAGGGATTCAATTAGAATTAGGGTTGTCGCGACACTTGGCGTCCTCATTGGACGCCATTTGTCGCGTTCATTAAGTGTCATGTCATTTTTTTTCCATATAAATAGAGTTCTAAATTGATTAACATACACTAGTAGAATAATTGCTTATTGCTGCGGTGGTATTGCTGCGGTTACCCATACGCAGCAATATATCACGTAAAAAGAAAAGGTAAAATATAAATAAAGATATTGCTGCGGTTTCGGTCAAAAACCGCAGCAATATGGTTTCAACGGAATTTTTTATGAAAAAAGTTGATTTTTTTACCAGATATATTGCTGCGGTTTCTAGCAAGAACTGTAGAAATATATTAAAATAATATTAAAAAATAATATATTAATATATTGCTGCGGTTCTTGTCAAAAACCGCAGCAATATGACTTTTTATATTAATATATTAATGTCTTTTTTAGAATTCCGCTTTTTTTGAACCTATTGCTGCGGTTCCTATAAAAACCGCAGCAATAGGCTTTTTAAATTAATTATATGAGGCACCCACCCAGCTAGGTTTCTTTTTGGACCTATTGATGCGCCGTTTCTCCTCTCTCCTACTCTCCATCATCTTGTTCATCAATTCTTCACTCACCACTCTCATCCTCTCACCCTCTGTCTTCTCTCACCAGTCTCGTCCTCTTACCCTCTATCTTCACTCACCACTAACCGCATCTCCTTAAGTCGGCCGCATCTCCTAAAGTCACAAGAACGCGACGTCGCCGCATCTGTGTTCAAGCTTCGCGACGACGTTCGCTGCATCTGGGTTCAAGCTTCGCTACGACGTTCGCCGTTCTGGGTTTAAGCTTCGCGACGTTCGCCGCATTTCCTTCAACTTTCTTCGCCGCTCACCGCTCGCCGCATCTGGGTTCAAGCTTCGCGACGTCTCTTCTTCTTCTTGATGGTTATCGTTCGTTCGAAATCAATGGCTTCATATTTACTTTCCCTATCTCAAAATCGCCGGATTTCTGGGTTCTGGGTTCGAAATCAATGGCATCTGGGTTCGTCCAGATTTCTTCTTGTTTTTTATTTTTTGTGTTTTTTTTTCTCTTTTGTAGTTATATTTTATTTTTATTTATTAGATTTAAGCCTTTAAGGGGTGGTGATATTTTAGTTTTTTTTTTGGATTTTTTTTATTTTTGTTTCTTAAGAATCAAAATAATATTAGGGTTTCTGATTTTTTTGTTATTTTTTCATATTTTTCTTTTGTATCTTTTTTTAAATATATGTTGATTTTTTTGTATGTTTTATGTTTTTGTATAAGCAGTTTTTGTCATTACTTTTAATTTGTGTGTTTTATTTTTTTTTTTTACATTTTTTCCTTTCAAATTTCATGATAAAGAGTAAAAAAAAAAAATTCTTTTTTAACCTTACCTGTACCTATTGCTGCGGGTTCTATCTAAAATCGCAGCAATAGGTGTTATTTTTTTATTATTAAAATATACCTATTGCTGCGGTTTTGGGTAACAACCGCAGCAATAGCTTGTCCTATTGCTGCGGTAAAAAACCGCAGCAATATGTTAATTACCTATTGCTGCGCCCTTAATTGCTGCGCGGCCAAAACCGCCGCAATAGGCCACTTAATGACCGCAGCAATAAGCATTTATTCTACTAGTGATACAAATAGAGTTTAGGATAAGAATAAATTGAGTTGGGTTCACAATGAAAAACTTAAATATAGTAAATTGATTATAACTTTTAATATATAGTTCGTAAAATTATAATTTTTGTACCATTGAAAATTGTTTAAAAAGTACTTTATAATATATTTAAAATTTTATATTAAAGTAACATATAGTTTTTGCATGATAGAGTGAATGTGTGAATCATATAGTGAGTTTCTGCATGATATAGTGAGTGTCGAAATGATATAGTGGATTGTCCAGAAATGATGTGTAATTTCTGCATGATATAGTATGTTTCTGAATGATATAGTGAGATTATTCATGACATATAAATTAGAAACGAACGTCAAAGATAATGACAAAATCATATTATAACTTTTAGTTGTTCTATGTCAGACAAAAATAACGGCAAAAAATAGGGGTGTAAATATTTAAAAACTCTACATCTTCTTCACGAAAAATCCCGGGTTCCATTACTAGTAACTAATATATAAAGCAGAGTCCAAAAGCCAGCTCACGAGGTCGCGACATTTGGCGTCCTCATTGGACGCAATTTGCCGTGCTTATTAACTGCCATGTCATTGTTTTAAAAATAAAAAGAGTTATAAAGAAATAAAAAATACATGTACAGAGTTTAAGATAAGAAGAAAGAGTTGGGTTCACAATGAAAAACTTAAGTATAGAAAATCGATTATAACTTTTAATATATAGTTCGGAAAATTATAATTTTTGTACCATTGGAAAGTTTTTAAAAAATTAAATACTTTGAAATAAGATCCATTTATACTATATTTTAAATTTTATATTAAAGTAACGTATAAAAAGAAATATTGACTATACCAACATATATATTAAAGTAACAAACTACAGTTAGAATTAGAAACTCAATTGAAATTAGGACTTTTCTACAAAACCTATTCATGTTAGAATTATAATATGCAAAACTATTACATTATAACTTTTGTTGTTGTATGTCGGACAAAAAAAACGTTCAAATAGGAAATGTGAAAATTTCAAAAGTCTATATATTCTCCACGAAGAAAATAGTCATTTGACATATATTGAAATACTTAAGGATAGTAAATCTATTATAACTTTTGACATACATTTCGAAAAATTATAATTTTTGTACAATTGGAAATTATTTAAAAATATTTAAAACACGACCTATTTAAAATACTTTTCAACTCTATATTGGAAATAACATGTAAGAAGAAATACTTACTGTAATGACGTATTAAAGTAACCTACTGCAATTAGAATTAGAGATGTCTTTTCAACTCCAACTTTTCTACAAATCATGAGAAATTAAAGTAACGTATATATTAAAATAATCTACAAAAAACCAAACCATAAACATAGACAGAACATGGAAAAATTTCACTTTTATGAGATGTTTCAATTTTGGAAATTGCGGTTCTGCGCATAACCATGTTTTATTTTCTTCTTTCTCAATTTTATCTCTCTCTTCTATCCTTTGGGTCACCTCTTTTGCTCTTTCTCTCCTATCTGATTTTTAATCTTTGTTTTTTCTATAAACGAAACAGTAAGATATACAAGAAATTTAAAAATTTTCTTAGTATAGGTAGAATTGCTTTCTATTTTCTCTTTTCCCTTTCTAATTTGACTAAAATGTTATACTTCAACCAGTTTTGTGAGTTTACCACTCCCTCACCCTTAATACTTAATCAATCACTCAAAAATCCACATCAATCTCAAATCAACCTACACCAAATGCAACCATTATATTCCAAACCATATAACCTAATACACATATAGCATAAAAGTACAAGCAACAAAGTTAAAAGTATTACTATTACACCTATTAGATCTATAAATCGTATAAGATGAAGGGAAAAGATAAGATTCACACAGATAGATGAAAAAAGAATAGGTTAACAAAATTTGACGGGAGTTCACTCGATCTGCCAAATCGAAAGATCATCAACATTTCCCTTCTTCTTCCATCAATAAAGAGTCGAATTTAGCGATATTGTTGTCCGTTTTGGGTGACATGGAGCTTACAGGAGAAGCTACAAGAAAAATAAAGAAGTAGAACTCCAAATAATTCTTATCTTCATGTCTTGATCTTTCTAAGTTTTCTTTCTCATAGATTGTTAGGCTACTATATGAGTCCAAAATGGATCATTAAGTAAGTTAATTATTACATATTTAACCAATCAAACTAAAAAATTTAGAAATTTTCACTTATTAAATTATAATATCTATTTTTTTATTAAAAACCAATTAATAAAAGAAATAATATGAAATATCAAAACAGTTGCACCACTTTCACAGTTTCACTATAATGCTTGACATTGCAAAACCTAATCATTAATATCTTTGATTTTATATTTTATAAAAATTTACAAAGGTAATATATTATCAATATACATATAGAAAAATCCAATAATAACATATTACATTATAACTTTTGTTGTTGTAAGTCGGACAAAAAAATACGATCAAATAAGGTATGAGAAAATTTCAAAAGTCTATGTATTTTCCACGAAGAGAACGGTCATGTGCCCGGGTCCCAATACTAGTAACTAATACATAAAGTAGGGTCCAAAAGCCACATCACGAGGTCGCGACATTTGTCGTCCAATTCCATTTATTGCTCTTATTAACAGTCATGTCATTTTTCTTAAAATAAATAGAGTTACAAAGTAATAAAAATACATGTATAGAGTTTAGGATAAGAAAAAAATAAAGTTGGGTTCACAATGAAAAACTTAAGTATAGTAAATCGATTATAACTTTTAATATATATAGTTCGGAAAATTATAATTTTTGTACAATTGGAAAGTGTTTGAAAACTAATTTAAAATAAGATCCATTTATACTATATTTAAAATTTTATATTAAAGTAACGTATAAAAAGAAATATTGACTATACTAACGTATTAAAGTAACAAACTGCCATTAGAATTGGGGATTTTCTACAAAACCTATTCATGTTAGAATTAGAATATTCAAAGTTATTACATTACAACTTTTGTTATTGTATGTCAGACAAAAATACGTTCAAACAGGGTATGTGAAAATTTCCAAAATCTATATCTTCTCCACGAACAGAACGTGCATTTGCCTCCCAAATGCTAGTAACTAATATAGAAAGTAGAGTCCAAAAGCCAACTCGCGAGTTCACGACATTTGACGTCCTCATTGGACACCATTTGTCGCGCTTATTAACTGCCATGTCATTTTTTAATAAATAAATAGAGTTACAAATTAATAAAAATGTGTATATAGAGTTCAGAATAAGAATAAATAGAGCTGGGTTCATAATGAAAAACTTAAGTATTGTAAATCGATTATAAATTTTAATATATAGTTCGAAAAATTATAATTTTTGTACCGTTGAGAAAAAATTTAAAAACTACTTTAAAATAAGATCCATATTATACTATATTTAAAATTTTATATTAAAGTAACGTATAAAAAATATTGAACATACTAACGTATTAAAGTAAATAGGTTAGAATTAGAAGATTGAAAGTTATTACAATATAACTTTTGTTGTTGTGTGCCAAACAAAAATACGTTCAAACAGGGTCTGTGAAAATTTCAAAAGTCACATCTTCTCCACGAAGAGAACGGGCATTACCCGGGTCCCAAATACTAGTATATCATATAACTAATATATAAAGCAGGGTCCAAAAGCGAGCACACGAGGTCGCGACATTTGGCGTCTTCATTGGACGACATTTGTCGCACTTATTAACTGCCATATCATATATTTTTTTAAAAATAAATAGAGTTACAAAAGTACTCCCTCTGTCCCTAAATAGAGTGCCCATTTTTCCATTTATGTCTGTCCCAAATAGATTTCCCATTTCCTTATTTGGTATGGGTCCACCAATTAAAATATTAGTTTGCTTTCAATTTTTATAATATCACCCACTTCCCATATGGCCCACATTATCTCTCCTTAATAAACAATTCATAAATAGTGTACCCACTTTTATATTTAATTATGATTTAATGTAGCTGAAGTCCCACACATGATTTCTTCTTAATACTTGTGCCCAAAAGAAATGGGCACTCTATTTAAGGACGGAGGGAGTAATAAAAATACATGTGTAGTTTAGGATAAGAAGAAATAGAGATGGGGTCACAATTAAAAAGTTAAGTATAGTAAATTGATCATAATTTTTAATATATAGTTCGGAAAATGATAATTTTTGTACCATCGGGAAGTGATTAAAAAATACTTTAAAATAAGATCCATTTATGCTATATTTAAATTTTTATATTAAAGTAATGTCTAAAAAGAAATATTGACTATACTAACATATTAAAGTAACAAACTTCAATTAGAATTAGAAATTCAATTAAAATTAGGGAATTTCTACAAAATATATTCATGTTAGAATTATAATATTCAAAGTTATTAGTATCAAATTATAACTTTTGTTATTGTATGTCGGATAAAAATGCGTTCAAATAGGGTATGTGAAAATTTCAAAAGTCTACATCTTCTCCACGAAGAAACAGACATTTGCCCGAGTTAACAGCCATCTCAATTTTTGAAAAATAAATAGAGTTACAAAGTAATATAAATACATGTATAGAGTTTAGGATAAGAAGAAATAGAGTTAGGTTCACAATGAAAAATTTAAGTATAGTAAATAGATCACAAATTTTAATATATAGTTCAAAAAATTATAATTTTTGTACCATTGGAAAGTGATTAAAAAATACTTTAGAATAAGAACCATTTATACTAAAAATACTTTAAAAACAGATCCATTTATATTATATATATAATTTTATATTAAAGTAATGTACCCCTGAGTTTTACGAATATTCACCGGGTACCCTCGCAGTTTCCAAAATGCACAAGGTGCCCATGAGGTTTTGAAAAATACATGACTTGACCCTGTCGTTAACTTTCCGTCAATTCCGTTAGTCCTTAAGGCCAAATTCTCAACTGATGGCCTAAAAACCCCTACTCAACCTCCCATCCAGCCATGTACCACCACCCCGAAAACCGGCCCCTCCTTCCCCCAACCCCCGAAAACCTCCCCCTCCCCCTCCCCTTCCCCAGCCCCGGAAGCATCACCTCAAACACCTTCACTTCAACCTCAATCACCCCACAACAAGCATACATATAAATCAAAGAATTCTGAATTTGTATCACACCATCAAACCCATTCTTAATTACTTGACCATGACACATCTCACTTATCATAACTCCCCACTTTAGCACAACAACCAAACAATGGAGGAAAAGTATAAGAATTGGGGAAAGTCCCAGATTTCAACATCTCATAATAAAAGCTGACACCTTTCAATGGCAACAAACTAGTAGAGTAAGCCTTAATCACAGTGTTAAAACAAACTAAATCTGGAAAATCAATGCTGTCAAAAACACTCAAATTATAACACAAATCATCAGCTTGGGATGAAAGTCTAAGTAACTTACTTCCAAAAAATGGGATTTTTAGACGACCCGATATTAATAACTTGGCATGAATTTGTTTGACTTGGGTCTTCTCAAGACATCGAGAATTAAGATAGGTTAGAATTTTATGAGAGAGAGAGAAATTATTTGAGGAAGAAGAAGAGTTGTAACGTTGAAATGGAGGAAGAGATAGATGAAAAAACACATTGAATTAAAGCTTTTGCCATTCATCTGCAACTGGGTTTCGACGGGATTTTAAATTCAATCTGGTTTCCGCCAAGAACGTTCATCTTTGTCTCTCTCTCTCTCTCTCTAAAACCATGAGAGAAGGGAAAGGCTTTCGGGGCTGGGGAAAGGGAGGGGGAGGTTCTCGGGGTTGGGGAAAGGGAGGGGGAGGTTTTCGAGGCCGAGGAGGGGGGAGGTTTTTGGTGTTGAGGAGGGGGAGGTTTTTGGGGTTGGGGAAGGGGGAGGGGGAGGTCTTCGGGGTGGTGGTAGGTGGTATGGTGGCATGGTGGTGGTTGGGGTGGCTGGTAGGTGAGGAGGGGGTGGGGCTTTAATTAACTAAGGTTAATGAGGTTTAATTAGAGTTAATTAGGTTTAATTAGGTTAGTTAGGAGTTGATTTAGCCTTAATGACTAACAGAGTTGACGGTCGTTATCATTAAGGGTATTCTGATGATTTTTCAAAACATCAGGGGCACCTTGTGCATTCTGGAAACTACGAGGGAACCCGGTGAATATTCGTAAAACTCAGGGGTACCTGGTGAAAAATCCGTAAAAATAAATATTGACTATTCTAACGTATTAAAACAAACTGCAATTTAGAATTAGAAATCCAATTAGAATTAGGGCTTTTCTACTAAATCTATTCATGTTAAAATTAGAATATTCAAAGTTATTACATTAAATCTTTTGTACAAATTTTATCGTACACCCAGGTGTAGCGTAAGCATGGTACACCTAGTATTTTTTGTTTGCTCATTGCTCATTTGAAATAATCCAAATGAGCAAAATGTATTAAAAAGGAGAGTTCAAGTAAGCAAAAATTAATCTTGGGTGTACCATGCACATGGTATACCCGAGTGCATGATGAATAAACTCTAACTTTTATTGTTGTATGTTGGACAAATATACGTTCAAACAGTGTATTTGAAAATTTCAAAAGTTTACATTTTCTCCACGAAGAGAACGGACATTTTTCCGGGTCCCAATACTAGTATATATAAAAGGGGAACTTTTCGAGAGCATAGGGAGCTCCTCAAGATTTCGATAGCATAGAGCGTGCCACGTAGGATTGCCATGTCGTTAATTTTTATTTTTGTCTTTTAAATAAAAGAGTCCTACATAGATTTGAATACATATAAGGAGTTTTGGATAAGGAAAAATTAGAGTTTGATTTTGAATAAACAACCTACATTATCATATTATGTAAATTGTATATAACTTTTGCTGCATAATTCAGAATATTATAATTTTTGTATCATTGGAGAGCGCTCAAAATATACTTCAAAATAAGATTCATTTACAATATAGTTTTACAACATATGAAACATATTATCTTTCAAAATCTTAATCTTTCTCAACCTAACCAAAATTAGTATATTGAACAAAATTCATTACGAAGCTTTGTTGTTACAACAAAAATAAAGTTCTATAGCGATAACTATCTATATGTATTAGAGTTTTGGATGATGAAAAAAGTAGAGTTTGGTTTTAAAAAACAATCGTAGAATATTATAGAGAGCGCCACATAAGCATGCCATGTCATTATTTTAATTTTGATTTTCTTTGAAAAAAGGTAGATCTGAATAGATATAAGTACATGCAAGGAGCTTTGGATAAGTGAAGATTCGAATTTGATTTTGAATAAACAACCTAAATTATTATACTATGTATAAATATAAAGTTTGCTACATAATTTGGAATATTATAATTTTTATACCATTAGAGAGTGCTAGATATATGCTTCGAAATAAGGTCCATTTACAATATACTTTTACAACTTATGAATATATTTATTAGATGAATGATACTCCCTCCGTTTTCTTTTGTTGTTCCTATTTGGAATCTTTTTGTGAGAGGAAATTGGTCAAAGTAGGAAGAACTTTTGGAAACAGAGGGAGTAACATATTATTTATTCTTTATTTTAGATACATACAAAAATAACTATAAGAATAGCGTACTATATGTGATTATAATTTTTTATTACTACAGTATCAAAAAAAACATGTCTTTCAAAATCATATTTTTAATATTTGAGTTACATAAGGATAAAGCCTACAGTTCTAAATAGATAAAAGTATATATTTACTCCCTCTGGGCTCCGTGTTTAATTTGGTGTGGGAACACGTATATTGGAGATGAGAAAAATGGTAGCATAGACCATAACTATATGGAAAAATGACAAATATATGGAATATGTACCATGTAGGTAGGAAGATGACAAAAATAATTTTTTTTTATTCCAAAATGAGTATGAATTTAATATAATAAGAATTACTATATAAATCATGGTAAGAATATAGGAGTTTTAGAATTATTAAGAGAAATTAGGGTCCGTTTGATTCAACTTATTTTGTCTTATATTATCTTATCTTATCTTATCTTATCTTATAAGATAGTTTATTGTGTTGTTTAACATCTTATTTTTTCTTATCTTATCTTATCTCATCAAATCTTATCTTATTTTTTCTGAAATGAGTTATAATAAGTTGAATAGAACAGAGCCTTAGAGTTTGATTTTTAGTAAAATATCTAAGAATCAATAATACAATTAAGTACTATAACTTTTGCTAAATACAACAAACAAATACGTACGCAATCTCATTATAATTGAATAGAGCTTGATATTGGCAATAAAATAATAATTATTAATTAAGAATATAATTATATTACTATAAAAAATTAAATATGTTTCTCAATAAATATTCAAATTTATCTTATTTATTATCTCACAACTCTGACATGAATATAATTTAACCACATTTAAAAAAAGACTTCAAAATATAGTAAAAAGCAAAGTAATTTAAGAAGGATGATATGGACGAGTGGTAGACAGTGGCACAGATTTTGGCTCAAAGGACATATAGGATAATCATATTTTTTGACATATTAGTTGATTGAAATAGCATCATTAGTTAACCAATGATTAGAGATAGGATAATTATATTGAATGTCCCACAAGACCACAACAACGGGAAGGAAACTCAACAAAGACCACGAGAAGCATGTGTAGCATTCTTGCATCATAACTGTCTACTAGGAAGTAGGAAGTAGGAAGTAGGAAGTAGGAAGTAGGAAATAGGAAGTACTAGGACTCTAGGAGCAATCAGCATCAACAATGATGATAGATACATAATCTACACCACTCATCGTAAGTGGCCAAAATGGCCACTCATAGGGGCACGCTTGATATTTCGCGCAAAAAGACAAATTACCAACGCTGAACTTTAAAGTTCAGTAAATTGGTACCAATACCAAAATAACTTTTATTTTGGTACATAGTGTAAGTGAACTTTGGTATTAACTTTAAGTTTTGGTACCAATTATACTTACTTTGGCACCAATTATATTTACTTTGGTATCAACTTTCAACTTTGGTATCACTAATACCTCCTTTGGTATCAACTTTGAACTTTGGTATCACTAATACCTCATTTGGTACAGTAATTTGGTATCAACTTTAACTTTTGAAATTTATATTGGTAATTTGGTATCAACTTTAAATTTTGGTATCTGTATTTGGATACCAACGTCCAGCGTTCGTTTTTTTTTTCTTTTTGTGTGAGTGCCTGAGTGGTCATTTTGGGCGCTCACGATGAGTGGTAAAGAGTTTGTCCCACGTCTTTATGATTCAACTTGTACAGTTGTATACCAAATGATGCTAGATAAACAACCTTAATCAAATACTCCCTCCATATTTATGCCTTGTTAAAAAAAAACTCTCTCTATTTCTTTTAATTGTTACATTTTTTTAAATGATTATTTCTTTTTAATTGCTATATTATTTAAACTTTACTTATTTGGAGTACTTGGCGCACCAAAGTAATAACTATTATATTTGTTTTTCTCTTATCCACCAATAAATACTCTTTTTTACTTTTCCCCATTATTTTACATTAGATGGGTCAAAAAGTACCCTCTAAAAAGCTTGAAAGTAACATTGCCTAAACTCTTGCGCAAAACACAATGTTATTGCCTTAAAAGCTTGCGGCTAACGGGTCCTTAATGTCAAGTATCAACTATAGTAAATCTGGTTTTCTATAAGGAAAATTTGTAATAAAAGATCTTGTAGGTAGGGATGGGCATGGGTGGGGTATGGGTCGGGTCCGGCCAGACCCTAGATTGGACCCGAAATTTTTTGTTGGACCCAGACACGGACCCTAAGGGTCTAGAAAAGCTGGACCCGGACCCAGAACTTTTGGGTCTACAGGGTCTAGGGTCTAGGTTTTAAGGTCTAGCCTATTTCCTTCATTTTTCCCAATTTTAAATATCATTTATATTTCTTGACTTTCGATATAGTGCCTATGATCTGTAGGGTCTACGGTATTGGTCTAGGGTTTATGGTCCAAATGACAAAAGTTGAAATTTTAGGATAAATACGAAAGTTTTTCTCTAAAACACAGAAGGCAAAAAGAATATTAAGTAACTTTAGGGTCCAAGTGTACGGTCTAAGTAGAGTTTGAGTAGGGTCTACAATATTAGGACCCAAACCTTAAGAAATTCACTTGGGCCCAGACCCGGACTTGTACTCTTAAGGTCTAGAAAAAGTTAAACCCAAACCCTAAAATTAGGGTCTGGTCTAATAGGGTCCGGTTAGGGTCCTGGACCCATGCCCATCCCTACGTGTAGGACATATTTGATCAAGCTTTTGTCATCAGATTCGAGCTAAAAGGTTAAACTTTGATTCATTGACAATTTAAATGAAATAATGTAATTGCATGATTGATTAACAATCATTTTATTATCTATCATACAAACTAGACCCGGTTTTAAAAAATTTGCTTTAAATATAAACTGTTTAAAAATTGTAAAAAGTCACTATCTGTATTCTAAAATATTAAACATTTACAAAGGTGATCGATAGTATAAAAAGTACTTTAGATAAAATATCATCAATTTATTTGCAAAAATATATAACAGTATGTACATATTCTTATAGGTAAAAAAATAAACAAATGATTACGTATATATATTTTACCATGTTTAGCTTTTCTTACAATTAGCTTTTTTTTTTATTTCAACCTGATTTACTTCCCTAGGATGGATCTAAAGCTATGTGTTTGTTTGTCCCAAAGAAAAAAAAATACTCCTGTATAAAAGTACTCGTACCATGAATTACCCTTGGTACGAATACTGATTTGCTACGAAAAATTATCCATGAGGCACAGTGCGTGGTACGAGCATTAGTTGGCCATGAATAATTACTCGTGGCATAATTAGTTGCACAAATATTAATTTACCACAAATTATTTTAACCCATGAGCCATGGCATATAATGTTTTGCCATCTTTTAGATTATGGTAGAATCTAAATTTCACGCACAAAGATGAAAATATGCCATGAATATGAAACTCAAACAAAGCAACGAGAAGCATTTACTACATACTTGGACCACAACTAAGAATCAGCATCAACAACGATGGTTTTGGTAGATGCATAGTCCTTCCCCAGTAGGGGCAGCTTCAGGATTTTAGGTTTAAAGGGGCCGAAAATCAATCAATACAATAATATACAAGAATTCAAAAAAATCCAACAACGCATAAAATTTATTTTATTTAAATAACAATTTAATAATTCTCAAGATTCTTGCTAATTTTTTTATTTTTTTTAAAACCTGGTAATAGCCCTTTGATATGTTCACTTTGTTGTAATAACAACACAAATCTATTGGCGATTCTCATTTGAAATTTCTATGATATTATTGAGGTTATTGACAAACTGAGTAATATTTCGTAGTTAAATTTAGGTTCAATTAAACATTTTGTATAATAGAACATCAAATTACAATAAAACTGTTAAGAATACACTTAATTACTTAAGGAAAACAACAAAAAATTGCACCAAAATCTAAAGAACAAATAGCAAAAAAATATTCAAAGAGAAAAATAAAAGCCAAAAAATATAAAAAAAAAAATACTTCATTCGTTTCTTTTTAGTTTACTCACTTCCTTTTGGGGGAGAACTAAGGAGAGGGTACAAAAGTATGAGAGAGAAACTGAAAAATAGGTTAAAATATTTAAAAGTGGATGACATAGGTGGAAAAAGAGGAGAAAGTAGATTGGACATATTACCAAAAAATGGAAAAAGCAACAGTGTGTAGATAAAAAGAAATAGACCAAAAAGGAAAGTGTGTAGATTAAAAAGAAACAAAGGGAGTAAAGATTAAATAAACTAACAAATAAAATGTGAAGTGAAGTCTGTTGTGGGCCACCAACAATTCAGGAATGACATTGCACTGCTACACTCTATTTCTTCACTAATTCTCTATATAACCGCCAAACTCAATAGACAATAGGTATATTTTTTCTTGGTTTTAGGTTTTGGGATATGGGAATTGGGTTAAAATAATGACATACTACTACAGTATTTGATGACGCACGTTTCACTTCAACCCTTTTTTCTCTTTTTCTTTAACCTTGCAAAAAAAATTGGGGAACCCGGGCCACCCAGGACCCCACCTGGGTCCGCCCCTGTTCCCCACGTCTTTATGACTCAACTTGTACAATTTGTACCAAATGATGGTAGATAAACAACCTTAATAGAATAGGCAGTGTCATAACTTATCCAAAAATTGAAAGAACGAAACTTGAAATCATATATTCAGGGACCATGTGCATCCTCTACCACTTTTTTCTTTCTAAACTTATTGAAACTTATATGAAGTCATTAAAATTTATTGAATTTTATCGTGTTAGCTTGTAAGGTGTTTGATGTTACAATTTCTTGAAACTTTCTAAATCATATCCACTCATTAGGCTTCGTGGTTGAAGCAGAAAGTCTTACATTGAAAACATATAAGTATTTAGGATGAGTTATGACTGCATTACATATGTTTTACAATTATCGAACTTTCATTTGAACTATAATTCTCAATTTGATTACGGAAATTAATTAATGTTGGATCATATGCTGAAGAATTAATAATTTGAGACATTGGGGACCATCAAAAGATGATAAGAATTGAAAACCAGCTATTGAACGAAAAAAATTAAATGCCACTGGAAAATGACCAATTTACCCATGTAACCCTTTGGCTATAAAAAGGCACACCAATCCTCCATCTTTCCATCCAAAACACAAACAAAAAACTTCTCGTGATAAGCAATTAAGATGGAAATGAGTAAGAATGCGAAGGGGGTGGTTAGTTTGATGGTGATGCTAGCCTTAGTGATGCTAGCCACCACACCTCAACCCACCTTTGGTGTTCGTCCCCTCTCAAACATTATGCTTGAAGAGATTGACATTAACACCAATCCTCTTGCTTGTGTTGGTTTTCATGAGCAATGTGGTCCTCTTTATTGGTGTTGAGGAAAGTGTTACTGCGACTGGGTCTATTCTCTTGGAAAACTCGCATGCACAACTGCCGCCTTTGATGAATCACGTTCATGCTAATGAATGGTCTAGAATGCTATTCAAGAAGCGAAGTAAAATGAAGTTGTTATTGCTGTTTGGAAAATAAAGTCTTTAAGTGTGGATGCTATTTCATTTCGTGGTTGTAATATGATTAAATAAAGTTGCCAACATCGCTATGGTTACTGTGCGGTTGGAATATAAATAAATGCTAAAGATGGATAGTCCATTAAATTGTTATTGTGGTTTGGATTATCAAGTATTCAAGTATTGATGCTATATTCCTTGTTGAAATTAAAAAAAGTTGGTAGCATCATTATGTTTACTATGTGGTTTGGTTTATTAAGCATGGAGATGCTATTTTCTTGTTGTAACCAAGTATAGTTGTCATCTTTGATGTCACTATGTAATTTGGTTTATTAAGTATTGTTCGATCTAATATTTTATTATCTTTCATCCCCTTTTATTCCAATTCTCTTTTCTAAGTCAAATTTGATAAATTTTGACCACAAATTCCCACTAATGTATAAGAAAAAATTAGGGTTATGTGCATGATGTATTTTATGATCTATTTTTAATGTGTACATTCAGCATATGAGCACTAACTAATTTAGCTGGAAGGTTTGAGAGATTTGGGCTATAAAATATTGCGAAATCTTTGTAGCTTCTAAAAAAGAAAAAAGAATTATATTCCCAAACAACTGCAGCAAAAAAGCAATAGTTTATGCAAGATTTATTTCTCAAAGAAGCATGACTTGTCTTTTCTTGTTGTTGAGAAGCTTTACAAATCTTTTAGATAAGAAAAGAAAGGGAAAAAACAAAAAAAAACGTAAGAAAATCAAAAGCATTTGGAACGCTCCTCATCTAAAACATTAAAGGTTATAAAGATTTACATCCACATTTGTAATCGACCCCAATCTCTAAATTCTAGTATTAGTATACTATTTACATCCACGCTCTCTTTTTGTTCTCAAGTAGTATCTCGGTCCAATCAGATTTCTACCCGCTACCTAAAACACTAGTGTTGAACATGTCCTCACGGCTGGCTAAGGGCCTATGCAAGTTGGCCCTCAGCACAAGGCCCATTATGTCAAAAGGGCCCCAAATCGAAACAGCTTCAAAACAAAAGGGCAGTAATAGTACACACGTATTGAATGTTTGTAGTGGTACTCCCGACTGCTCCGCGCTACTGTGGGAACACAGTCCTAGAGGCTCCGTATTCGAACTCCAACATGGTCGTTTTTGGGCCTACTTCTATGTTTCCTCTCTATTTCGTTGGAAAAGCCTTCTCCCTTTTTATAAATTATTTTTTATGCCAACTCCGTTTCTGTTTTTGTATCATCTAATTCTTCTATCTTGAGTTTATTTTTTGGAAACTTGTCTATTAATATTTTCCACCCTTTTTAATTATTTCACCTTTAATAATTATTCATGTCGATATGAAACGAAAATTTCCATTCAAATAAAACCATAAGTCATCTACACCTTACAAGTATATCACTTATATCGTATGAGTCTATTGAAAACTTAAATTGTTTAAATGATTTTTTTTTTCATTATTTTACCAATATGTAAATTACATCTAAACTTTTTTGGTTGTCTAACTATAAGATATATTAAAAAAGCTTTCTAGATTATGAAAAAGATAAAATATATCTCAAAAGCTCTTAGGTGTGATTTTATATATGTCATAGGCCCCCAAATAGTTTAAGACGGCCCTGCATTTCCCAACAACAACAACAATAATTATAATAAAGGATAAATTTCATGGAACTACCTTTTATAACAAAAAAAATTCAAAAAACTACCTTATAAATTTTTTTTCTTCAAAAAACTACCTTATAAAACAAAACCCATTTCAAACGACCACCAATTGACAACATCCGTTAATTTTGACCGTTAACCGCTCCTTTGACCATCACATGTTGGTCACGTGAGTTCATTAAAACTCATGTGAGTCATGATCTTAGATTTGTATTGGATTATATTAGGGTTGAAATTGAGTTTTTTGTTAGTTTTAATAAACTCACGTGACCATCATGTGATGGTCAAAGTAGGGGTTAATGGTCAAAATTAACGGATGTTGTCAATTGATGGTCGTTTGAAACGGGTTTTGTTTTATAAGGTAGTTTTTTGAAAAAAAAAAATTTATAAGGTAGTTTTTTGAAATTTTTTTGTTATAAAAGGTAGTTCTATTAAATTTATCCTATAATAAATGATGAAGAACACGGAAAAGAAGGAAGAGAGTAGGAAGTGCGACAGTTGTAGTGAAATATATTGGGCTACTTCAGTTGTGAAAATTGTTATTTGGTTACTACCATGACATGTTTGATATGGGCCTCTAGTTACACAGAGCTTGAGTTTAGCACTTCAGCTCGTTGATAATAATTGAAAAGTGGAGTGAGTACTGGGCATATGAATGAAAACTAATCCTTTGAACGCTTTCTAAGACCAAATTAATATCCTTTTGTAACGTTCAATATAGTGTTTGGTAAAGTATACATTAAATTTTTTCAATGTAAAATAGTATATTTGACTAATTAAACCATCATTTATAGTGTTTGGTTACATATATGATCAGGTCATAAAATTACATATCTAGAAAATAAAACATTTGACTAATTAATCCATCATTTATAGTGTTTGGTTAGATCATAAAACATATCTAGAATATAAAAAATTAACTTTGTATGTTAATTTCACATATATGATCCTTTTGAAAACCATTTACTTATTCGATCGTCAAGACGTCAATTCTACTTCCTAAATCGACTTTATATCCTATTACCATCAACTAAATGAAACAACCAATATATGTTGCTACATAGAAAATGAATACTAGACCGATATACATAACATGTTAATTGATAAGTATGTGTCCCGTTAATCGGATATTTTGAGAAGTTATTCTTTGTAGTTTGTACACAGTTGCACACCTTGTCCAACCCTAATGTATCCTATACAATCAATCTAGAGTTGGCAAAAGTTGATGCAACACGACAACATGACATGAACCGAATACGAAAAAATTGGGTTAGTGTTGAGTATTTCCAAGCCGTTTAGATAAACGGGTCAACACAATAATGACACGACACATCTTACTAAATGGGTTAGTGTAACCGTCACTTTTGTCGGCACTTGTTTAAGAGCCGACTACGTCTATGCGCAACGCTAGACGTCAAGGCCATGGCGGTAAAGGTATATATCTCTCGAGTGTCATACGCGACTAGGGAGTTATATTTGACCCTTGCGTGTCCAAGTTGAATGCCCTAAGAGACGGAACAAGATCCGGGATGGGTGCACGTAGTGGAACGTGCGAGTGAACCCGTGGATGGTCCCGATAAATCTCGTATGGTGGCACGACGCACGGTGTTGATGGTTTCATCCGTCAAACCAGCGTCAAGGAATCCCTAGCATGGCAGTCACACAAATATCGACGTTGTGAGATCATGGGAAACGGTTACCATACGTTGGTAACCGTCCAGCAGTGGTAGACTGAGTAGCTTGGTGACTTGGTGCCAGTTACCAAGGCTACGGCTAGCGTGGGATCGTGGAGAGCGGTTATCATGCGATGGTAACCGCCCGTCAGTTATAAAAGGGCGTAGCTTGGTGACTAGCCCGTCAGTTATAAAAAAGGCGTAGCTTGGTGACTTGGCGACAGTTACCAAGGCTACCAGTGAACAAAGGATAATTAGAGGCGGTTACCATGCGTGGATAACCGCCCATCGGTTATAAAACTAGGCTGTTGAGTGACTTGGCGGACAGTTACCAACGTATGCCTAGTGTTGGTGGTTAGTTCCTTGAAATAAGGGCGGTTACTCCTTATTTTAAGGGGCAGTTTAGGGGAAGTTACCATGAGCAGTGGGTGGTTATAGTAACCACCCACGCTGCCCCATGTCTCCTTAAAAGGGGGAGGGTTATCAGGAGTGTGAGAGGGCACACTCCCACTCTACAGAAGCGGTTACGCTGACATGGCGGGTAGTTTCGTCTGACAATGAGCGGTTGCGTCTAAGGCCATAAGCGGTTACGCTTGGCTTAGGAGTTGTTGCGTCAATGTCATGGACGGTTACTCTCGACTTGGTGAGCGGTTACCCATGGGCTGTTATGGTCGTGGCCTTGGACAATTGTGACAAGTGTAGCGGACACTTGTACGCTGCTGGGCCAGCGGTTACTTGCGGCGGTTACTTAGTATGTGAGAGAAGTGGGCGGTTGAGTAACCACCCACGTTCCTCACCACTCTCCTTGAATTAAGGAAGCAGTCAGCATGTTAGTGGGAAGTTATCCCACGTTTGATGAAGTACAGCATCATGGATAAGTTAGTGGGTGGTTATCAATGTTAGTGGGTGGTTGCCTGCTTATGTGGCTGGGTTGTAGCCACTCTGTTGTATTATAAATAGAGGACTTGTTGTAATCATTTGGTAGAGAATTCTGAAAACATTTAGTCTTGTATTGAAATTGCTCTCAAGAAATAAAAGCTCTCCTTCTCCCTTGTAGTCTCGTGTAATATTGTGTGTGTTCTTATTTACGTAATTCTAATATACAAAGTACGTGAATGTGGAAGGCTGGTCTAGACGGGGTCTAGGCGCCATCACAGGAACCTCATAGTGCGGAAAAGAGGTACTTCGAAAAAAATCCTGTGACAATTAGGTTGGTATTGACATTTTCAACACGAAGATGACACGCTTGAATCCGTTTAACACAAATGCTACACAGATGTAGAATATTAATATGGAGTAGAAATTTGATCCAGAATTATCAAAAAGTAGCTTAATCCGACAACACGACACGAAGCAGAAACAAAAAAAAAAAGTGGGCTAGTGTTGCGATATCTGATCTCAACCTGTTTAATTAAATGAGTTAGCACGACACGACACATTTATTTAATGGGTTGGATTAACGTCAAGAGTTTTCCAACCCGTATATATATGACACGATCCCGAAATACGCCGCGAAAACCGCCTTTTGCCAACTCTACATCAACATGCCCCTTTGACTAAAGGGGTGTTATATACGATGATACCATGTAATACTAAGAACGGTCCAATGTGGTTGTCACATGTGCCCAAGTCCCCAAATGGGTTCATTTTAGAGGGTAAAGGCGTAAAGCCCATAGCCCCATACTAGTGATACTACTGACATGAGTGACATCTATTATGAGGTAAGTCGTTTGGGGAGACTGTAAACACATTACACATACTGGCCTATAAACACATTTGCTCTCACCTTTTTTTATTCATTACTATCCAGTGATTAGTTTGCAACATACTCAAAAGTCAAAACATCACATAAAAAGGGGTTTATGTACCATGATGAAGTTCTATGTAAGTTGTAAATTTGTAGTGTTGTATATTCACTCCCTTGTAAAACATTACATCTTAAAGGTTTATATATGAGAGAACAATATTAAGTAAACCTATACAATGATACAACTTAAGAAACGAGGGAGATTAGCTAGGAAACAAATAACCAATATTGTTAACAATATAAACACCAATATTCTATATCCCAATTCCGAATACTCGAGCTTATCCCTAAGGCCAAATGCTTACTCTTTTCATGGGCCACCGAAGTCCAAACGAACATCAATATATATACATAATACACATATAATCAATATACATTCTGACCTATTTTCGTAACTTTTCTCAAGCAAATTTTTTTGATAATGGATAAAACAAGATATCACAAAGCAACCCTAACATAAATGCAAGGGCATGAGCCTCTTGAATCATATGCCTGTCTACCTTAGCCACCATCATATATTGTAACCGATGCACTTGTTGAATGATACTAGCAACCAGAGATTGGTGGGTCATCATCGCTACTTAAGGTCGCCTCAACTCATGGACCGCCACCAAGGAATCAGCCAAAAGAAGTATGCACCCTGAGTAGCACCACCAAGAGACCTTGCCAAATGGCATGCAGCTCAATTTGGGATGAGTCCTCAGCATATACAGGTGAAGCACCCTCAACCACAGTGTGGTTCCACTAAAGTCTCTATGCAATTGCATCCTCCAAGTCTCAGCGCAATTTGTGCTCTTCCATGCCCCCATCCAGTTAGACAAGCGCCACAGGAGAGACTAGGGAGCCCCACACCCAGTAGTTGGGACCTCCTCTTTCATAGCTAAAGGGGATGCAGATGACAGTTTACTAGTACATCGTCAGCCACTAACTCCTCATTTGCTACTCTCCTCAATGAGTTTCATTAGTTAAACCGGATTTGGAGTTATCTGCCTAAAAATAACATCATTATGAAAACACCAGATGTTCCATAAGACAACCATAAACCTATGCAACGCAACGCAACACAATCACGTTGCTCCTCGACACCTGCATTACATAAAAAATAAAGCAGAAAGTTACATATCCATGAAGTCAAAGAAATACTCCAGACACGGCTGCAAATAGGACAATCCCTGAAAAGATGCTTCGGGATCTCGGGAGCAGCATCACAGAGTTTGCACCGGTTTGGCACTTGAATACCTCGTTTCTGTAGGGATGAATCTGTGGCAATGACACCATCCAACAGCCTTAAACAAATATTTTCCATTTTGGCATGACACTAGACTTCCAAAAAAAAAGCTTCCAAAAAGTATCACGATTCCTTGTCCTTGATTGACCAACCACCAATATCTCGACTTGATTGTGCAGCCTCCATGATTAGTACAGGACTAATAAACTCTATCATGAGTTGGATGATATGGGAGGAAAGTAGCTAGAATGGATGCAATTGTTCGCGGAGGAAACCACTTCCACACCAATGCACTCCTCTACACGCCATGGTTGACGAGGTCAGCTACAATTTGAGGTTGTGGGGTAGTAGCAGATCATTGCATCTATGGTTTGTAGAATACATAAGCACCCGCCAGCCATTTATGTTGCAAATTAGACATTGTTTGTCCATTTTCAATAAGCCGGCTAATCCCGCTCTGCATACCCCTGTTGGATTTCATCCAAGTTGAACACGAAGAGTTTTGGTGAGGACTTGCCGCGACTCGCGGTGCTCATCTGTGTCTCACGGTACTTCACCGCAAGCCTACCGCGACTCGCGGTTTCCGAGGTATCCGAAATATTTTATTTTCTTCTTATTTCCGGATTTGTTTCGGAGTTGTTTTATAACCCTTATATAAATACCTTCTTGGTCGTTTTCCTCCCTTAATGTTGTTTTCCATTAACCTAAACACATGGCCAACTCCTTTTTTCCGAGATTTGAGCAGTTCTTGAGAAACTCCAATCCTTGATCCGGGTGCACGGAGTTAGGGATCGTTGTGTGAACCTTGGGGGACGAACGTCATCGAGAATCCGCATCGGAGATGGCGAAATTCGTTTCTAAGGCAGTGGCCTCCATACCACGGCGCAACATTGTTATTGTGGAATTCAATCAAGTTCAGTTGATTGTTATCTGCAGATAAGTTCCTTCTCTATATTGTATATCAATATTGTTTATATATTTGTTCTTCATGAGTACATCAATCAAACTGATTATTTCCTACAATTTAGAAACGAATTTATTCAGATTGTTGTATTCATGTTGATGAACAATTTATTCTAATCTAATTTCAATTATCTACCTTGGAAAGAAGTCCTTGAGTATTGATTATTTGTTAAGGTATGGTTAGAAAAATAAATATTGTGTGTTGCCTACAATGAGAATTTGAGGAGCAAATTCATACGGTTGATTTCTATATTTTCTGAGGGTCTCCACCCATATAGTTGTCAAGACTTGAAATTTGTGAATTCTGTTGTTGGGATCCTCTTTGATTTTGGAGGCTACATGGTTTTTGGATTGCTGCAAATTAAATATTGTAGTCAGTGTTATGCGCTTATGGTGCTGATAAATTTGGGTCAGGCCGCGACGTTCTACATGGATTATTGGGAAAGTCATCTTAAGACTTAATTATTATATGTTGTAGTTCTAATATTCCACGGATTCTTGAAATTGGTTTCTTTTAATGGGGAGTAATTAGAACTTGTCTCCAAGAGTTTGCATCAATGAACTCATCGTGATCAAGGGATTGATCATGCGGCGGATGATGACTGTGTAAAGTTTGGAAACCACATTAATAAGCTTAATGGTGCTGCTGGGTATTTGTTCAATATCCCTCAATTTCCATTACCGCGGTTTTGTCAAGGGTATGGACTGTTGATGAGTCTCCAACATGCTCAGGGAAGTTTCCTCTCTAATTTATTAATATTGTCAAACTCTAACATGTTCACATAAATTATTTTATGTGCCCACTTCTATATATAATATTATCTTTGGTGACATGTTAGTCAATGTGGGGGGTCGAGTTAGAGGTTGAGACATTCGAGCAAGCAAAGGGGAGTTGGAGGAGTGGCAACTATGTGGAATTCATAGTACCTTCAACTGGCTTGGCGAAAGGGAGGTTTTTCTTTTGTCGTTAATATTCCAAGTATAGCTTATTTACATAATTTATTTTATGTACCCATTGCTTGGTTTTTAAACTTATACTTGTGTCCTCAAACTGTTAGTTTCTTTTAAGAAATGAGTTTGTGTTTGAGACTAATGAGTATATTAGTTTGGCTTGCTTGAGTAGACATGATGAGAAAGCAAACTTCATGATTGACTTTTTGAGCTGGGAATTATTTACTTCTGCTGGATGCATTGTATATGTTGTATACAAGTCGTATATTTGGTAGTTTAGAGTTGCTTTGTAAAAACCCTTGTAGGGTTTAAATTTGTTGACCATGTTTAGTCATATGGACTTTTGGATTGGTTGAATGACCTTTTGGGCTTATTAGCTGCAACGCAAGTGCTAAGTCGAGTCTTGGAGTAACCCCATAGTTGTGTATATTAGGGTTATTGATTTATTTGACTTAATTCTTGAGGACTTAGCTTCTTTAGTAAACTTGGAGTAATGATTGGTGAATGCTATCATGTTTCATGTGTTGATTGATTAGAGGTTAGCATTCCGATCTTTTTTGTTAAGGGTCTAGGTGAGACCATTTAGGACTCCTTGTGAAAAACAAAAGTTTGAGATTAAATGTGGCTTTGTGCCAAGTGAGCAAAAACATTCAAGGTTGAAGGAACATGAGGGCTTTTAAGAGGATCATAGGTATTCTTCATACCATCTTTGGGTATCATCTCTCATGTGGGGGTTATCATCATTTTCAGCAAGTTATGGCCTGTGTAAGATAAGCTGATGAGCTATTAGTTATTCTCCCTGTGTGATCAGGGTAAAGGTAATAACCTGGAATGCTCTCATTGTAGGGGTTTTCTAGCTATGGTTGGATTTCTATCCTTCCTTTACACAGCTGGTGTTAGAATTTAATTCTATGTGGTTGTTGTTGTGCTGAATTTGATGATGTGTTTATTTCTTCTTGAATGAGTTTTGTTGGATGAATCTCATGATATCATTGATGATTTGTTAGTCGTTGGTAAGATTGTTCAGTAGTCATGATTATGCATTTGCTGCCTGATTCTCTTCGGTGTCTCTCCTGATAATGTTGATGTGTAGTTCAGCAAAGGAGTAGCTAAAGGTTAATTCTCTAAGTTAGCAAAGTCCAGTCTAGCTTGTAACCTCCGTGGTTAGAAAGTTGACAGTGTTGATCAACTATGTGAAGTCTAGGATTTATTATCTGGAGGTGATGTGGTCGGTCCCAAATGTACCTTAAAATACCGCAAGTGTACGGGTCAATTAAAGTAAATATAGGGTAAGCAAGTTATCGTTTCCCACAAGGAGGTCTATAATCAACTACCAAATTAAGAAAATTTAATATTATTTAGACAATTCGAGTAATGTGAATAGTGATAATAACTAAACTAAAATAATATGAACTACTAATTCCAACACTAAAAACGTCAAATAATAGGTAAGAATCAAGTATAAGAAATAGTTCTAGGACTTAGATTTCGCCAATTACCTTCTACAATGAAATTAAACTAGTTGTCGGATTAAAAACTATTGTATTGCAATGAACGAGTTTCCTATAATATATTATCTTCTCTTCCAAGGTAGAAAACGTGTATTTATAAAAATCTTACGCCTACTTCCGTGGTCATAACAATTACTATAAACCAATTACGAACAAAGACCACTCAAGTGTATAACTATTCCTAAAATTGTACTACTTGACGTTTGATAATCCCACGAACTAATATTGAAATTTCACTTCCGCTAGTAATCCAATATCTTAAACATATAATCAACTGGCCAAATCAATTTTATGAAAACAACCCAAGATTATCAAATTGCAATAAAAATAAATCAATCCAAACAACTTAGTTTAAATCATTGACAGAAAATAAAATACTACATCTAGTCCTAGAACATGGAAATTTAGCTAGACATTAAAACTAAATAAACCAAACTAATTAAAAGTAAAAATCTGAAATTCAACATAGTAATAACAAAATTAAATAACATAAACTAAGAGAAGAGAGAGATAAACTCCAGATTCATATGAAGAATCAGATGAACGTCCGTCTTCTTCCTCTGGCATCTTCTCGTCCCTCCTGCGTGGCTCTGTTGTTCGTCCTGTATGCTGCGTCTGTTCTGTGCCCTATATTCTTCTTGTATCCCCTCTGGTCTCCCGTGTTTTGTTTCATTGGGTTTTTGTTGTCACTCATTAAAATTGTTGGCCCACTTTATTAGGAGTCCATTCTCCTTGGTTAGCTGCCGTCTTTTCTTGCTTCATAAAGTCCACTCCTCCGTTTCTTTTGCTACCTTATTGATTTGGTTTTCCTTTTTTTTTTTTTCTTTCTTTGTCTCCTCTTTATTTCTCTTATGGGCTTCAAATTGATAACTCCCTTTTACTTTCTTTCTTTTGTTTCTCTTTTTCTTCTTCTAATTTTCCTACAAATAATTTAATAAAGTAATAAACACTTAGGCTCCAAAATAAATTATTCGCATAATAAACACATACTACTATTATAAATACTAGATAAACAAAATATAGCATGTATAAGTAGTATTAGAATCAAGCAAGTAATTTCTTGAGCGCATTTTTGCATATTTAAATCAACTTTGTAACTCAAGTAAATCATCTGTTATAACATTAAAATATAAGAAGAAAACATATTATAAGTCTCTAAACTTATACTAAAAAGTAATATAACAGGCAGAAATCATCTATAAAATAGAGCATTATCATGATGATTAATTCACAAGGGGATTTTATGACTTCTTATTGGGACTAGTGCTTAGAGAAAAGCAAGCTTGAACATGACTCATTAATGACCTATCATACTCGTTGTATATGTCTTTGCCGGACCATAGTTGATACTTTGGGTGTGTATTGACCTTCAATAGACTTTGAAGTTGTAAGCTTGAAAAGCTATGGGTAAGGTACATGATTCTGAGGTTTATTAATGTTTTGATATTGACCTATGTAGTTATCTCACCTGCTGCTAAGTTTGCCTAGGCCAGTGGCTGTGTTTGCATTAAGATCGTGTTATTTGATTGCGTATCAATTTGATTCGTAAAGTGCACACTTGAATGGCATCTTAGAGAAGAAATAGTCATTAGATCTTTCGGGATTTGGAGCTAACCTGTGAGGTTTCCTTGGTGAGAAGACTTGAATGGTCTGTAGGTGGTTTATGGTTTATACCACTACCTTAATGTTTACACTCTTGATGTCTTTATGAAACTCAAGGTTCCGACTCTTAAGTCAAGATGGAAGTTGGAGATGAGGTAATTCATGTGGTTCATGGATGGAAAGCCGAAGATTGGTAAAGGTACCTCTCATCTCAATATTGTTCAGACAACATGGTTTGAAACAGGTTCAACTAGAAGGTTGAATAGTTAGCATGAACTGTTATGTTCTGTATACATGTTTATGAACTGGTTTTGGAAAGTGATTTTCTAAATGATTATGCTTATATGTTTGTAAGTGTATATGTTGACATATTGTTCTTGTCGTGTTGCTTTGTTGAGGAGATGCAAAGTAAGATGTGTTGCAGAGTCAACCATAAGAACAAGTTCATTGAGTTGAACTGGTTGAGTCAAGAAGCCGATTGATGAGGAAATCCTTGACAAGTTACCGTTGTGGGGGTAATAAAATACTGACTTATTTATATTGTGATGTTTCAGGTGCTTACTTACATTGTCATGTGAAGGCAATGGAGGCACATATGAACAGGAGCATGCACGGGTTGGTGTTGTGTTCACTAAGAGGACCTGATGGATGCTTTTGAGATCCCGTATTGGGACTTGCCATGCTCACGTGGGGTCACATAACCATAACCAGTTTGGTGGCTCAGCTAGTTCAAACTTAATGGATGTGTGAGGATCCATCACCAGACTTGGTGGTTTGATTAGTGAGCTTGATGGTATAGTGACAGGACAATCCATTACCTTTGTGGTGGTTCAATTTTTTTGAACTGGATGGATTGATGAATCTATAACTTGTATGGTAGTTCAACTGGCAATTGAACTTGATAGATTCATGGATATCATGTTGGACATTGATTGTCCTTAAAGTGTCTATACTCAGTTATGCAGGGATTGCATTTAATTGAGATCCTAAGATGGGACTTATAGACACACCGTGGCATACAATGAATTATTGTATGTGAGGTTGAGTTTGACCGCTCTTAATGTTTCCATATCCCAGCAGACTTGGGTGGTCCTTGGAATGGACTTGATGGTTACACCGTTGTGATGCCTTGTGCATGATCTCACATGGTCGGCATCATAGTCCTGTAAAAGGGATGGTCTACTTTGTTCAAACCTAATGGATCGTGAGAGTCTATAGCCTTTATGGTGGTTTGACAAGTGGAGTTGATGGTACTCGGCGGCAACCGGCAGGGGTTGTGTTGGAGTCCATGGCCTTTATGGCTGATTCATTTAATTGAACGTAATGGACTTGATGTTTCTATGGCCTTCGTGGCTGATTCAAATTTATTTGAACGTAATAGAACATCAGATTTGAGTGTGAAGGGATGGCCTCCTTCTGTCGAATGTCGTACTTGTAGGCATTCTAGAGCGCTAACCGGAATCCCGGGGGTAATGGCCAGGATTGTTGAACTGTGTGTATGTTCACTATCATTGGAAAGACATGTGACTTGTGTTAAAGGGAATTTGAATTGTATGATCAACAGTATTATATGTTGTTCAAGAGGCAATTTATGGATAACGTGGAGTTTCTCAAGCTCTGAGGGTAAGATATGTGTTATCGGATCCCTTCTCACTCCTGCAAGTTCAATCCCGTGGACACTTGTAGGTGAGGGGACACCCCATCTCACTAACATGCTAGTTCAATCCTTGGACACTAGTTTGTAAGTATCAAACCTTCCTTTTACTGCTCATTTCGTGTTTCTCATGTCTTCGCGTTTGTGGGGGATTGTTGTATTTCATCCAAGTTGAACGCGAAGAGTTTTGGCGAGGACTTGCCGCGACTCGCGGTGCTCGTCTGTGTCTCACGGTACTTCGCCGCAAGCCTACTGCGACTCGCGGTATATTCCGCGACTCGCGGTTTCCGAGGTATCCGAAATATTTTATTTTCTTCTTATTTCTGGATTTGTTCCGGAGTTGTTTTATAACCCTTATATAAATACCTTCTTGGCCGTTTTCCTCCCTTAATGTTGTTTTCCATTAACCTAAACACATGGCCAACTCCTTTCTTCCAAGATTTGAGCAGTTCTTGAGAAACTCCAATCCTTGATCCGGGTGCACGGAGTCAGGGATAGTTGTGTGAACCTTGGGGGACGAACGTCATCGAGAATCCGCATCGGAGATGGCGAAATTCGTTTCTAAGGCAGTGGCCTCCATACCACGGCACAACGTTGTTCTTGTGGAATTCAATCAAGTTCAGCTGGTTGTTATCTGCAGATAAGTTCCTTCTCTATATTGTATATCAATATTGTTTATATATTTATTCTTCATGAGTACATCAATCAAACTGATTTTTTCCTACAACTCCTTGCAAATTGGATTAGACTTCTCATACTCCAAGACAAAGCTGTCGGAGTAGTATTTGCCTGAGCCTAAGCCTGAGCCTGAGCCTGAGCCACCGTTGATGCCCCATACTTGCCATGAATAACTTGACCGAGTAGACTAGACCTACATGTATGGATGGACCAAGCTTATTTAAATAGGGAAGCTATATTAAGTTTCTCTAAGATTCTCAAGCTAACACCAGCATCAAGCTTGTGCAACTCCAATAGAGATTGTTTCCTCCAATAAATAGATCTATTTGCTTTAAACTCACCCCACTAGAACTGTAACAATAATGAAGCTGAAATTTGCCTGATTATCTTTTTGGGCAAGAAATATATGGCCATGACATGAGACGTCATCGCTGCTAATATCGAATTAATATGGACTAGTCTACCGCTTTGTGATAAAGAAGCGAACTGCCACGAATTAATTTTCCTCGAATTGTTGTCCACCAAGTCTTCCAATTGGGAAGTATGTCGACCATCAAGCTCCATGGGGCAGCCCAAATGGACATCAACCTTAGGTTTACTAGTAACTACCAAAGGTTTCCTCATAAATTGCACAAAGGTGGATGGTGTGTTACGACTAAACTTAACATATGATTTCTCAAAGCTAACCATCTCACCTGAGATTGTGCAAAATTCATCAATTATTTCACGTACCTTCCGACAGGACTCCCGCGACGCTCTAAAAATTTATAGGGTGTCATCTGCAAAAGAACATATGAGTAAGCTATGCGACTCTTGGGCCTGCTGTGATCGGCGAGCTAGAACCTCCATACACAAAATAAAGAGAATAAAGGATCCCCTTGACTACGGACCGCCTGCCAGGAAAAAGGAGGGGGGCTCTCCATTGATAAGAACCGAGAACCAGACCATGGAGATGCATTGGTAAATCCAAGAGATCCACTGCTCAGGAAACTCCATTGCTCTCATAACTAATATGAGGAACTCCCATCGCACTCTGACATAAGCATTGTTAAGGTGGTCAACCTTCAATATCGCAAAATAGTTGAAGCCAAAGTATGTTTATTTAGAAAGGCAATCCTTTCATGCCCCAAAATTATGATATCAACCATGCTACGCCCTAGAACAAATGCACTTTGAGACGGTCCAATTAGTTTTGCATTATTGGTTTCATCCGATGGACCAACACATAGGCCCGAAGTGGTTCACTTGTTTAGGGGGGAACAATTTTGGGCATCAAAGCAATAAATATTTGATTCATCTCCCTCAGTGGGAACCCTCCTTAAAAAAAATCCCTGCATTGCCTTGGTAACATCAGGTTCCACTATCTCTCAGAACTGCTTGAAGAACAATGGTGGAACCCCGTTTGGCCTAGGTGACTTTAGAGAGTGCATGCTAAAGGCTACAACACGAATCTCCAGCGGGGATACATGTGCCATCAAAGCTCCACGGGGTGAGTCGAGATAAGCATGGCATGTAGCTAGCCACATTGAGGTAAGATCCTTTAAAGCACCCCTAGCTAGTAGATGAGGCTTCCACGAGATGGAGGGATAAATAATTTCCTAAAGTGTGAGACAAATATATTTGAGATTTCTTGTTGGTCCATTACCCAATCCTGATTATTCACCATCAGTGCACATACCTAATTGTGATGCTCACGTGTTTTGACACTTTCATAAAATAAAACAAGTACAAGAATCTCCTTATTGCTCCCAGCGAATACGCGCTCGTTGTTTCTAATACCACCACTTTAAGAAAGCCTTTTGCCTAGCCTCAAGCTGAAAGCTTTCTCCCAAAAACCCCTCCGATAACTGCTCCAGAAGTTCATGTTGAATAGTATCCCACGGAATGCCAAGAGTGCGTTTATAAGTAAGACACCTCTACCTACATTCTCTTATAACTTGTAGCTGGGGTTGGATAGATAATAGTGTTGATCCATTACAGGGACGTTTCCAAATTTGAGCTATTATTTCTTGAACCTCGTCTATCATCAAACTGCAAGCTTCCAATCTATACGGCCTCTACTTCCTACCTCGGATAGGGCATGAGTCCAATATAATAGGACTATGATCAGACCACGATGGAGAGGTTCCTAACGAACGCATCCGGATGAGACACCCTCTATTTATCATCACAATACACCCTATCAAGGCATTCAAAATCTACATTTTCACCTAGTCTATTTTCTGAAACAGTTTTAACTTTTTAACACAAGACTCACAAATTAGTCACTGATGACGTACAGAGTGATCATCTCTTCCCCTCGCTCCCAAATACTTGTTTTTTTTTTTGTGTGAATGAGCCACAAGGGTGGGGATGAGAATCGATCCCAGGATCACCTGGAATTGGGAGGGAAACTCTAACCAACCGAGCTATCCCTCACTCAAATACTTGTTAATATAGTAGTATAAAGGAAGTATATATATTCAGCAACAGACGCTCTAAGAATGGTACAAAACCTCAATAAATTAGCCAACTCTTACAAGATTATCCATTGTTAGTTGGGCTTGAATTATATTTGTCCAACTCTATAATGACGCCCAAAAAAAAACGGAAGTTTGCTATCATTAATGTTGTCCTACTCCAAGGATCCTAGTGAATTATTGGACGTTTTGGCTTTCTTTTTTCTTCAAAGTTCATGTAACGCCCCGACTTCTAAGCATCATTATTAGGTTAATTAGTTGCATGGATTAGCAGCGGAAGACCTTCCTAACTTAGTCGGTGCGACACTGCCGTACTTTCCGTTCTGGAAAGTACAAGGCAAACATTTTTTCATGAAACTAAACCTTTTATAAAAGCTATAGTAATTCTAGAAACACGTAGCTAACTTAAGCATAACTAGGGTTGCGTCATTTAATGTTCACATATTTAGATTACATAACTGTCATAGTCGCATAATTTAAAGTAAATTATTCCTCACTGCTACGCCATCCCATCTTCATATGCATACCAAAAACAGAAAACAAAACGTCATGAGCCGAGGCTCAGTAACATACTACTCTAACATCGTAATTTCATTTCAATTCATTTTATTTGCAAACAGGGAGGAGAGAATATAGTCAAACCATTTCGCAAACATACACTTCATATAAGGAATTTAAGATTTATATATCTTGTCATACATGAGTATAATCTCCATTATCATGTCATTATCAGAAAACTTTCTTTGGTTACTTGGCTAGTACAACAGAAGGCATAGCCACCGAGACATAAGTCCCCTATCAGAAGGTGACATATAATACCATAGATCGTAACAGAAGGCAAAGCTAGCCACCGAGGATATTCATCCCCCATCAGAAGGTGGCATAATGCCATAAATCATCGTAACAGAAGGCAAAGCCACCGAGGATATTTATCCCCATCGGAATGGTGGCATATAATGCCAATCATAACATAGGGCGGAGCCACCAAGGACATTGTCCCCCGTCAGAAGGTGGCATAACGCCAAGCATAATGCGGGTGCCACCGGGGACGTGGTCCCCCATCAGAAGGTGGCGTTGCCGCCAGATAACATAATGACACGTGCACGGCCCAGAGAACATAGTACTGCCATTCACCATCTTTCACTTTCATTTATCATGTTTCATGTCTTTTAAGTACTTTTGAGAAATCATATCGGAGTCATTGCATAACCGTTAAATCATTCAGAGAGATAATATACATAAATCATACTTCTTATAAATACGATTTGCATAATAAAACAGTTCATATCCCGCACACCATAAATAGCATAACATAAACATTATATAAAAGCATCATAAAACACAATTGGAAGGGGAGTGCGGGTGTTAGCAGTAGACGTTACCTCAAATCCTGTGTTGTAACTTTGAATAGTCGGGGAGGCTGTAATATCCATTTTTTTCCTTATCTAACCAACAATTGAATAATATTAATAATTTTTCTTAATCCTTAGGCTTATCTCCTATATTTTTATATTGTCTTTACCTAAGTTACTTATTAAGGAAATTCATGAAATCATGATTATCATCATAATCTCCCTCATTTAAGTAATCATTTTGTCTTCATACCTCTAACTCACATTAGAACTTATTGTGAATAATTTAATTAGGTATGCTTAACGTGGTTTAGCGGATAAATATAAGTTAGAGTTTGTGTATGTATATATATATATATATATATATATATATATATATATATATATATATATATATATATTGTTTCTGCTCAGAAATTAAGGGTTGTGATTGGTTGAGATATGTGATGTGGGCCCCAAGAGCGATCGCCTGAGCTCTGATATCCGTACGCCGGAATCCTGCAAAACAAGGTTAAACTACCCCGGGGGTGGTTCCGGGATCGCCCCTCCGACGCTCAAGTCAGATGTGATTGAGGTAGAGAGAGAAGTAAAGTCTAGAGAGAGATGCTCTAGTTTGTTAGGTGAGAATTGAATACTGTTCATTGATGAAGCAGGTTGGTTTTTATAGTGTTGGGGATTTCCCCGGACGGGAAACATTATTCGAGATGGGCCTTTTTGGTAGCAATGGGCATGTTACCTTTTCGAGCAATGATGGCTTCAGCTTTTAGAGGTTTCCCAAATCTTGGTGATTAGGTCAACTTTCAAGTGGGACCCACGGTTGCCACCTGTCCCATGCTTTAGCGAGGCCCTGTGCTTCCTTATGGGGCTGCTGATTAAATGAGCCCAAACAATTAGCCCCACGCCATAGATAGGGGATCACGGAGATCCGGCCCGGAGGGGGGCCTGTCTGTGGCGGAAGAGCAGTCATCCTATTTTCGACTGGAAGCAGATATGCCAACCGGGTCTCCTTCGGCTGGAAGTAGGAATGCCGACCGGGTTTCCTTCCGTTTGGAAGTAGGAACGCCCGACCGGGTCTCCTTCCGTTGGAAGTGGGAATGCCGACAGGGTTACCTCCTGGTTGGGGGGCAGATAGGCCGACCGAGGTCCCCTTCGACTATAAGTAGGCGATCCAGACCGGGTCTCTCCCTCGGCCGGAAGTGGGAACGCCCGACCGGGTTACGTCCTGGCTGGAGGCAGATAGGCCGACCAGGTCCCCTTCTGACTATAAGCAGCTGAGCCGACCGGGTCAGCTCTTGGTTGAAAGTGGATAGGCCGACCGGGCCATTTTTGCCTCAAGGAGGGAATGCCGACCGGGTTGTTTTTGCTCCAGGAGGGAATGTCGACCCAGTCATCTTTGCCCCATGAGGAGCGTACCAACCGGGCTACTTCCTTTTGGAGGAAGGACTCCGACCTAGTCATCTTTTGCCTCATGGTGAGGATGCCGACCGGGTCGATTCTTATATATGGGCGAGCGATTATGGGGCCGTTCGGATGAGGGGATAATGAGCCCCAAGATGATCCGAGGGGGTGCCAACTGATACTTGGCCATTTTTGACCGAGTATAGAAGCGACTCGGCAAAGGAAGGAAGCTCCTGTTGGCGAGTAGGGTACATGACCACTCGGACGAGGGGCTAATAAGCCTCAAGTTGGTCCGGGTGGGTGCTAGGCGGTACTTGGCCGTACTTGACCACGTATAGAAACGACTCGGCAAAGGAGGGAAGCTCCTGTTGACTGAGTAGGATACATGACCACTCGGATGAGGGGCTAATGAGCTCCAAGATGATCCGAGTGGGTGCTAGCTGATACTTGGCCGTACTCGACCACGTATAGAAGCGACTCGGCAAAGGAGGGAAGCTCCTGTTGGCCGAGTAGGGTACATGACCGCTCGGATGAGGGGCTAATGAGCCCCAAGATGATCCGAGTGGGTGCTAGCTGATACTTGGCCGTACTCGACCACGTATAGAAGCGACTCGGCAAAAGAGGGAAGCTCCTGTTGGCCGAGTAGGATACATGACCACTCGGATGAGGGGCTAATGAGCCCCAAGATGATCCGAGTGGGTGCTAGCTGATACTTGGCCGTACTCGACCACGTATAGAAGCGATTCGGCAAAGGAGGGAAGCTCCTGTTGGCCGAGTAGGGTACATGACCACTCGGATGAGGGGCTAATGAGCCCCCAAGATGATCCGAGTGGGTGCTTAGGCGATACTTGGTCGTACCCGACCACGTATAGAAGCGACTCGGCAAAGGAGGGAAGCTCCTGTTGGCCGAGTAGGGTACATGGCCACTCGGATGAGGGGCTAATGAGCCCCAAGATGATTCGAGTGTGTTTCTGCATTTCGGGTGATATGGCCGCGCCCATTTTGCCCGACCGTGTATGCCTGTCCTGCGATGTGACATGGCCCCTCTTGATGCTTGGGGTCTTGGGACCTTGGGTATTGTCAGAGCTGGAGAGGCGCCCCGAGTACTGGGCCATTCGCGAGATGGTTGGCCGAGTCCAGATTGGGCCTTAATTTGAGGCCCATTTAGGCAACGCGGGGGTTTGCGTTGCACATCCCCCGAGGTGTTCCTATATATGTACGAGATGAGAGAGAAGTTGAGGATCACTTGTTTATTTCCTCCTTCTCTCTCTCCCAAAGATCTCCAAATCTTCTCTCTTTTCCCAAGCTCTTCTCCTAGTTTCTCCGTCCGCCGGGTACGCGCTTTTGTTGTTTTAAGTTTTTCTTTCTCTTTCTTTTTCTTTCGAATAACCTCGGCCGACTCCCTTGTTAATAAATAATGGGAGATTCGTCCGAGTCGTCGACACCTCCGGCTTCACCTCCCTACAATCTGGCCGAGGAGGTGAGGGGGATGGGAATAACTCTGGTGTCGACGATAATAAACTGTCCCGACCCCTCGGTTGTGCCCGACGCGGTTGCTCTCCCGAGTCCGTCTTCTTCGGTTGAGGATGAAGCCGAGGGAGTCATTCCCTTCCCTTGGGAGGTTTCATTGGCCTATCCTCCTTCAAGGAGTTACTTAGATAAGTATCTATCTTCTGATGTAGTGAGGGCCATGCCGAGGGGAGCAGGAGAAGCATCCACATCGGGTCGGGGATTGGAATATCCCGACCTTGATCCAAAAGGAGGTCCGGGATCATTCTTTCCCGAGCCGAGAGTGATTAAATCGCACCAGAGGACCTCCGGGGTACAGCGACAAGGTTTCAAATAAAAGACCCCTTCTACTTGGTCCGACCACGGGCCCACCATACCGTGATCTCGCCCCTCCAGGGTTGCGTTGCGAGTGTACTATAAGTCCATGGATATGGGGCTTCGGTTTCCTTTGACCCCTTTCGTGAAGGAGTTGCTGAACGCCTATAACCTGGCGATCTGCCAAGTTTCCCCGAACTCTTGGGGCGGAATCAACGCCTTCCAAGTTCTGTGCATTCTCATGGACATCCGACCAACCCACAAACTATGGAGGCACCTGTATAGGTTGGTCGAGGTTATGGCAGCTAAGAACGGACCCGGTTGGTGGAGCTTCCAGATCCGACCGGGGTACCGAACCATCCTCAATCTCCCTACCTCCCAGAAGGGGTTCCGCCGGGAATTTGCCTTTGTGTATTTCGGCGGGGATTGGGGGATTCCTTTGGTTCCGCCCTCGGATGAGCCCCTCGTCGCTTAGAATTACCGAGTGGGTGATTTAGATGACGAGGAAGGAGCCGCGGCCTGCTACATGCAGACCGAGGCGAGGATCGTCAATGGGGGCGAGGTATTCGTACCCGGGCAATGGCTGCCCGACTGCAAGCTTTTCCGAGACGAGCACTTTCTCTCGGCTATGGGTCTAAGCTCGACCTTCCCAAAGGGTAATTTGCCGGGGAGGAGGCTTTGGGTGGTCGGTATGACAGTTTTTAGTTTTTGACTTTCCATTTTGGCTAACTCTTTTCTTCTTTGTTTTGAATTTGCAGAACCTGCCCGAGCGCATATCGACGAAGTAGACCCAGTCATGGCAGATAAACTGAACGTGGCCGCTATGAGGGCCGCTCGACTGAAGGCCGAGATCGCGGCTAAGTCGGTGAACATCCCCGCTCCTCCCAAAGTGAGAATAACACCTTATTGCTCCCATGCTTGGTTGGCCGGCCATTCAATATGCCGACTAACCGTTTGTTTCTTGCTTCAGGACCCTGCTAAACCGAAGACGAAGAAGAGGAAGGAGCGGTCTTCTGACAAGGTGGTTCAGACCGAGAGAGCAGTGGCTCGGTCAAAGGCCGAGCGGGAGAGGGCTAAGGCCGAGCTAGAGAAGGCCGAGAAGAACAAATCGATAGAAGTTATTAGCCCCAGGAGCCTTGCGCAGCAGGCCGATGGGGGTGACATCTCCCTCCACTCTTCCGACTTCAGGCCAGTCGGGAGCCCCAAATACACCCCTTTATCCCCTTTTCGGAGGCGCCGGGGATAACTCGAGGGCGCGGAGAGCCCGGGCGTTCCATTCCCGGGGCCGAGCGGGAGAGAAAAGGATAAGCGCCGGACTTCAGCCCTTGAACACATATACACTCCCCGCCGACCAGGGAGTACATTGAGATCACCCATGGTCCTAATGAGACCAACGAGCTTTTCCGCTCCTGGCTCGACGTAAGCTCTTTTTCCAGTTGACCTTCCTTTCTTTTACTTCGCTATACATCTAACCCTTTTTTCTTTTGTTTCAGTTATCCGCTCGGATGGCTAATGTTGCCCAGAACCGAGTACGCTTAACCGAAGAGGTGGCCGTTCTTAAAGAGAAGGCCAAGAAACACATTGACGAGGTTTACCGTGCCAACGAGGCCACACGTATAGCCGAGTCGAAGCTCGACGATGCTCTGAAGGCCATTGAGAATGACCAGAAGGGTTTCGAGGAGGAGAGGGCTAGGTGGACAGAGGAGAAGGCCGACCTGGTCTTGGTGCGGAACAACGCTCAAACTGCCAAGGAGGAGGCCCTGGCTAAGCTGCGGGAGGCCGAACAAAAGGTGGCCGATCTCGAGGTCAAGCTGACCGAGTTGGAGGGCCAAGTCAAAACCGAGGCGCAGTGGTTCTCCGACTGGGAGCAATCCGAGGCTGCCGAGGTCTATGCTAACGAGGTCGGCAGCGCAGCGCACAAAATGGGGGAGGATGAGGCACTTGATCGACTGAAAAAGGTTCTAGCCGAGTCCCACCCTGACTTGGTCTGGGCTGACATCTGGTCGGAGTACCAAATGTCCATTGACGCCGACAACGCTGTTATCATGGCTCAGCTAAAAGCTGAGGGGACTGGCTCCGATGAAGATGATGAGGAGGAGGACGAGGGCCGCGTGGATGTTAACGTTGTCGACGGTGATGATGTTGACGATGATAACGTCGATGAGGCCTCGGGTGCCGGTCGGGGTGAGGAGCTGGTCGGTGATAATTCCGAACCTAATGCGGAGAGCATGACCGATCTTCCCCCTCCTCCCAGTTCTTAGGCTGTGTGGCCTTTGTGCTTAGCTTACTTTTAAATTTTGCCCTAGTTGCCTTTGTAATCATTTCTTCTGTAATGTTTGACTTGATCAATGAAAACTTATCTTTTGGCTTCTGTTTTCTTGTTTGTTGATAGCAATACTGCCCGACTGACTTTTGTTTTTTTTCCGACGGGCTTGTTTGTATGCTCGATAATCCGATCGAAGCAAATTCCGATTACATGAATGCCGATTACCAGGACTGGTTAGGTCTGAATTTATATCGATTGGCTTGGTCAAAATTCCGACCAGCAATAATTTCAGGAAGAGTTCGAACTGTTTTGACTGGTTAAGTCTTAAAATAATTCCGACTGACTTGTTTGTCAATCCAATTGCCGACCAACAATAACTTGCAGATACAATGCCAACTATTTTGACTGGTTAAGCCTAATAGGTTGGACGAGGTGTAAGATATGCCGACTGGCAGTACCAATTTGTTACATCTAAAACCGACTACAAAAATGCCGACCGGCTACGAGTAAGCTATTACAATATATGCCCCTATTGCAAGCAACAAACTTTACACATAGTACTTCTTAAGGTTGTCTGCATTCCAAGGTCGGGCCAAGGGTATGCCCTCGGCGGATTCTAGTCGGAATGTGCCTGGCTTTATGATTTCTGTTACTTTGTATGGACCGTCCCAGTTAGGCCCTAGCCTTTCTTTCAGGTGTGAGAGCCCAGTGGCTTCGACTTTCCGATCAACCCGGTCGCTAAGCTGAATTGGACGAGTTCTCACTCGGCGATTAAACATCCGAGTGACTCTTTGTCATGCTTGGATGGATCTCGGCGAGGCGTTGCCCCTCGTTTCGGGAGCGGGTCTAAGGCGACCGGCTTTTTCTTCCTCGTTCCTTTCGAACTCGTAGAACGTCATTCGTGGAGATGGGATGCCAATCTCCCTTTGGTAAGACCGCCTCGCTGCCGTACACAAGGCTGAATGGTGAGTGACCCGTTGCTTCTTTGGTCGTAGTTCTAGCCGACCAGAGGACCCCAGGTAGGTCATCCACCCATGCTCCTTTGGCAGCTTCCAAGGATTTCTTGATTCCCTTGAGAACTATCTTATTAGCGGATTCTGCTTGCCCGTTAGTTTGTGGTCGGGAGACTGCTGAGAATTTAGTGTGTATTCCGAACCGAGCGCAATAATCTCTAGTAGGGCCACTGTTGAATTGTCGCCCATTGTCGGAGATTAGGACTCTGGGGACTCCGAACCTGGTGATGATGTAACACCCCGTAATTTTCACTCTTTATTTTTGGAGTTAGTTTATTTTAAAATGATATTCTTTTCGTAAAAAAAATAAATAATTTATTATTTTCTCTAGATCAATGATTTTTATTCTTTATAATTTGGGAGCCGAATTATTATTTTATTATATGGTGTGTTAGTGTGTGCATTATATTTATATTTATAATATAATTTATTAGAATTATTTTTATTATTAAGTATGTTCAAAGTTTAGGCGCGATTTAGGAATTAACCGTTTTATCGCGTATCGGGATTTCGGAGCATGGATCATTGTTGAATTGGGCCGAAAGTTTTGTGTGGGTGTTGGGCTTGGGGCAGCCGGCCAAGTGAAGGATTAAGGGGAGCCTTCTCCTTTTCTTTTCTCTTTTGTTTTTCTCATGACTCTTTGTTGCTTTGTAACCCCCCTAATTATTCTCATTCATTAAAACCCCTTATTTCAACCATTAAACATCCATAAAATTCTTATTTTTATTCAAAGAAGTTCAGCAGCATCATTCTCATTTAACCCCCCCACCGTTTCAAGAAAAGAAAGAGAGAAAAGGAAGAGCAAAAGAATAGAAAGTTCAACCCGGTTTTTCCTGTCGCACCTTCACGAAAATAACCGTAGCCGGAGATCTAACCGTTAGATCGTCTTCAAATTTGGACACAACGTTTATAACGTCATGTTCTACATTCTGACCGGAGCGATTTAGAATCTGAGCTTTTGATCATCGGGAATCATGGTCGTATCAGAGCAGTACGAAACAAGAGTTTTCAACGTTCAAGAAGAAATGCCTAGTGTCTTGTTGCTACAATTCTCGTTCCTTATGCCTTGGGGTTAGAAGAGGATTTGGATTGCATGCTTAACTCGTGATTGTCTCTTTAGACTCAGCTCTCCTCCCGACGATCCAGGTAACTAGTTGTTATCCTAGAAACATAGTGATTAGAGTATTATTCGGTATTAGATTAATACGTTAGGAATTATCTAAAATACTTTTTGAATGATATTTTTGATGAAATTTGACATGAACATACGTGACACATGCTATGTGAATACTGTGTAGAGAAAAATAATTTTCTCATGATTTTTAATATTTATTTGATTTAATTAGTATTTTGTGCGTTTTTGACTAAATTTCGTAATAATTATTGAACGACTGTTAAAATTGATGAAATCACTTTTATTTGATCATGTTACATGCGTATAATGTATTCCATGCCTTAGAATAATTTTTATCTACTGTTTACTGTTTTAATTAATTGATATATCTGTTTTTGTAATTTCTGTTCAGTCGGTATATAATTCATGAAAATTATTTATAGAGGCAGAAAAATTAATTTATTTAAATAATATGTATTTCCGTGAATTTTTACATGTTATGAATATTTTTGGTAATTTTTGGGCGTCTGTTTATATTTTTAATTATTATAATGGCTTATTTGAGGAATCTGTATATTAACTGTTAAAAATACTTTTTGAGTCCGAAAATTATAAATAAAAATTGTACCATGTTATTAGAGCTGTTAGGGTTATATGATAATTTTTGTGTGATTTTGCTGCTCGAATTTGTAGGTTTCATAATTATTATGGTGTTTTTGTGATGAAATTGAGGACACACTATTAAATTGTTTGAGGGCTTGTAAATCAGATATAATTTATAATTTAATATATTCTGGGTTGCTGATTTTCAGTAGTATACAGTATGCATCATTTGAGTAACCACATGTTTAGGTTTGATTTATGGAATAAAATGATTTAATTGTTATTACTCTTTTAATGAATTTGATTTAGAATTAATTGGTGATGTATTTTGATTGAAGTGTGGTTGCTGTAAAAATTAGTATAATATCATTGTTGATGTTTAGAGATGATTAAGTTTTATTGTGGGAATATTTGTTGAAAATTTGTAAGTGATTTATTTTGAGGATTTTTTGAAGAATTACTTTTGATGAATTATGGGTATAAGGCCGGGTGGCATCCCTTTTGACGAATATTTTTGAGATGAATAATACTTTGATGATATTTATGATTTTATTTTGAGATAAGAACATCCGGTGGGATAGATGTAGTCCCCGGTGAAGAACATGCCAACCACCTGGTTTGCGAACTAGGGGTAAGCCTGGGTTAATTGTTGTCGTCCGAGAGGTCAGGGAGTTCTGCGTGTTCTACCCTGCATCGGGAGTTTGGCCATTCTTAGACACGGGCAGTGGGGAACGTAAGCCCATAGGCGGCACGGAGATTGCGATCGACAAACCTTAGGAAGTGATTTGCGAATCACTAGCGTTCGTTTTGTCTCGGACACTTGTTTTACCTATACTTTTATTTTTCTAAAAGTACTCTTGAGATGATTTATTTATTTTTATCCAACTCACTTGCTATTTATTATTCATTTGCGTTATTTGTGAGTTATATGGAAGTGGATGCATATTGTAGTTAACTTGACTTAATTATTTCCTTTCTTATTAATCTATGTCTGAATCGTACTTTGATTGCTTTTGTTCGGGAGAACCGCTAGTTACTCCCCACCGATTGTGGATATTTGTTGTATATTTTGCGGGTTTTGTTGATGGGGATTTTCTTTGATTTTGGGCTCGGGTTGAGATGCGACAAATAATCTATTAGGGGTTTTAGTTCTAGACTTCTCTTTAGTGAGATAGTTTTCTCATTTTGATTTTAATCTAAGTAATTAATTTACTTATAGTATTTATTTATGTTTGTTTTTATCACTTAGTTATTTAACACAATAATCTTGTAGTAGTGACATTCCCAGAAGACGATGTTTCCGCCATCGTCCTATTAATTATATTATTATTTCATTCTTTTCGGTCTTTGAAATTCTGGGGTGTTACAGTTGGTATCAGAGCAAAACGCTCCTAAACTCAAAAAAAAAAGAGTTGCTAATGATTCTTTAGAATTATTAGTTAGCCATAGGATATAAAATTTGTTTAGAATTAAGTTTAGTTGTTCACTATAATGAGAGTGTTATGGGTAGAGTAAGTAAAGGGAAGCCTTATGGGAATGTGATATGCTCTCATGCTTATGGAGCATATGTTATATGTATAGTTATTTGTATTATTGGTGGAATTAGTCTACTAAGTTTGCTAATCTTATTTGCAGGGCCTCTTACATAGAATTTATTTTCTCTTTTATCAGAGTGCGCAGCGAAAGCGAAGTAATTTATAGCCTTCTCGGTTTCGTTGTGTTTAATTTGTTTTGTGTTTTGCAATTTAGAAATAAACTTTAAATTTATTTTAATATAGTCATGTGTGTTGCATTGCATTTATTTTACTTGATGGTTGCTTGATATACATGTTATTATGTGAGGCAGTATATACTTTATGTTCTTTTCCAATTATGTGTTGTTTTTCATGTGAGTACTGCGTATCTGTTTTATTATTTACAAAACTTTCTAGTTTGAATTTATATTCCAAATTATATTTTAGATCTTTGAACTTAATTTTATACTTATGTTAGAGTTATTTTATGACTTTCAAATTTTGTTATTGTTAATATTTTGACATACTCTTTTGAAAAACGTTTAATTTCAATTGTCTTCAAATTTCTCTTACCGTCTTTGACCATCTATAATTATAAATATTTTCCTTTTAATATTTTTATTTTTCATGCTAATCCTTGTTCAGCCTTTAATTATGGTAATAAGTTTTGTTGTCTTTGAAAATAAAAGTACCATAATGAGTTGTTTTGGTGTTAGTTTGAAATGTAGACGCAAACTATTTTGTTTTAAAGGTTAGCATTCAACAACTTTTACTTTACTTACTTTTCTTATTAGCATTATTTTTTTTTCGAACTCAAATGCGTGAAAGGATCTCGTTTACTATTTGTTGTTCTTGTTTAAATATTTAGTGCTTTCTCATTTCATAGAAAATTTTTGGTTGTTTTCATTACTTCTTATTTAATTCTCTGATTTTGACTGATCTGTTTTATATTCTTTGAAAACGAAATTTATATACTCAGTCTAAATTTTAAACTTGTTTGAGTTGATATTAAGTCATAATGGGTGATTCCTCTGACTTTTGTATGTCAATTTGATAAGTCTAAATTTTAAACTTGTTTGAGTTGATATTGAGTCATAATGGGTGATTCCTTTGACTTGTATGTCAATTTGATAAGTTGACGCATTTTATTTGTTTTGATTTAATTTCCTTTTTGAGTTGACATTAAGTTCATATTGGGTGATTCCAGTAAACTCTAATGTTGATTTGATAGGAAGGCTTTCAAATATTGTTTTGTTGATACTAGGTTGCAATGGGTGGTTCCATGCACATTTGTGTCGACTTGGCAAATTTTATAATTGTTGTTAATAATTTATTACTTTATCGCCTATTTATTATTAGTGTTTCGTCGTTGTGAAATTTATTTTAAAGTTTTCAATTTCTTTTGCGAACTTTAATTTTTCATATATATGTTTAGGAGGCGTACGCTCTTATAACATATGTCATGACTTGTGTTCGTAAGTGCTATTTTAATAAAGCAGCTAGCTACTCTTTATTAAAGTGTTCTTATCTCTTTAAGTGGAGTATAAGCCCGTGTGGTTACCTCTATTTAAATTGGTTTGGCTATCTATTTACGAACTTTTTCTTCTTCATTTCTTTTCTAAAAATATTTATGTATGGTCGGATTTATTCTTTTATAATTTTACGTAACTATTTATTCCTGCTTCTTTTACAAAATTACCTATAGTTTATTGTGCAAAATTTTTACCTTAAACTTTCTAATACTTGTCTTTGGTTCTTTCACATTTTATAAAATGATTGTTGTTACCGTGCTTCTTTACTATACAACTCTTTTGGTCTTCCAAAATAAAATATATATTATTTGAGTTATCAAATTTTTATACCTGCAAAGTTGTTTAATTCTTAACTAAAATCCATCGATTTCTGTTTTCTTAATGTTCTTTATCTGGAGTATTTTCTTTTGTCTCTTGGTTGTTTTGAAGTTTCGAGGACGAAACTCTTTTAAGGGGGAGTGTTTGTAACACCCCGTAATTTTCACTCTTTATTTTTGGAGTTAGTTTATTTTAAAATGATATTCTTTTCGTAAAAAAAATAAATAATTTATTATTTTCTCTAGATCAATGATTTTTATTCTTTATAATTTGGGAGCCGAATTATTATTTTATTATATGGTGTGTTAGTGTGTGCATTATATTTATATTTATAATATAATTTATTAGAATTATTTTGATTATTAAGTATGTTCAAAGTTTAGGCGCGATTTAGGAATTAACCGTTTTATCGCGTATCGGGATTTCGGAGCATGGATCATTGTTGAATTGGGCCGAAAGTTTTGTGTGGGTGTTGGGCTTGGGGCAGCCGGCCAAGTGAAGGATTAAGGGGAGCCTTCTCCTTTTCTTTTCTCTTTTGTTTTTCTCATGACTCTTTGTTGCTTTGTAACCCCCCCTAATTATTCTCATTCATTAAAACCCCTTATTTCAACCATTAAACATCCATAAAATTCTTATTTTTATTCAAAGAAGTTCAGCAGCATCATTCTCATTTAACCCCCCCACCGTTTCAAGAAAAGAAAGAGAGAAAAGGAAGAGCAAAAGAATAGAAAGTTCAACCCGGTTTTTCCTGTCGCACCTTCACGAAAATAACCGTAGCCGGAGATCTAACCGTTAGATCGTCTTAAAATTTGGACACAACGTTTATAACGTCATGTTCTACATTCTGACCGGAGCGATTTAGAATCTGAGCTTTTGATCATCGGGAATCATGGTCGTATCAGAGCAGTACGAAACAAGAGTTTTCAACGTTCAAGAAGAAATGCCTAGTGTCTTGTTGCTACAATTCTCGTTCCTTATGCCTTGGGGTTAGAAGAGGATTTGGATTGCATGCTTAACTCGTGATTGTCTCTTTAGACTCAGCTCTCCTCCCGACGATCCAGGTAACTAGTTGTTATCCTAGAAACATAGTGATTAGAGTATTATTCGGTATTAGATTAATACGTTAGGAATTATCTAAAATACTTTTTGAATGATATTTTTGATGAAATTTGACATGAACATACGTGACACATGCTATGTGAATACTGTGTAGAGAAAAATAATTTTCTCATGATTTTTAATATTTATTTGATTTAATTAGTATTTTGTGCGTTTTTGACTAAATTTCGTAATAATTATTGAACGACTGTTAAAATTGATGAAATCACTTTTATTTGATCATGTTACATGCGTATAATGTATTCCATGCCTTAGAATAATTTTTATCTACTGTTTACTGTTTTAATTAATTGATATATCTGTTTTTGTAATTTCTGTTCAGTCGGTATATAATTCATGAAAATTATTTATAGAGGCAGAAAAATTAATTTATTTGAATAATATGTATTTCCGTGAATTTTTACATGTTATGTAAATTTTTGGTAATTTTTGAGCGTCTGTTTATATTTTTAATTATTATAATGGCTTATTTGAGGAATCTGTATATTAACTGTTAAAAATACTTTTTGAGTCCGAAAATTATAAATAAAAATTGTACCATGTTATTAGAGCTGTTAGGGTTATATGATAATTTTTGTGTGATTTTGCTGCTCGAATTTGTAGGTTTCATAATTATTATGGTGTTTTTGTGATGAAATTGAGGACACACTATTAAATTGTTTGAGGGCTTGTAAATCAGATATAATTTATAATTTAATATATTCTGGGTTGCTGATTTTCAGTAGTATACAGTATGCATCATTTGAGTAACCACATGTTTAGGTTTGATTTATGGAATAAAATGATTTAATTGTTATTACTCTTTTAATGAATTTGATTTAGAATTAATTGGTGATGTATTTTGATTGAAGTGTGGTTGCTGTAAAAATTAGTATAATATCATTGTTGATGTTTAGAGATGATTAAGTTTTATTGTGGGAATATTTGTTGAAAATTTGTAAGTGATTTATTTTGAGGATTTTTTGAAGAATTACTTTTGATGAATTATGGGTATAAGGCCGGGTGGCATCCCTTTTGACGAATATTTTTGAGATGAATAATACTTTGATGATATTTATGATTTTATTTTGAGATAAGAACATCCGGTGGGATAGATGTAGTCCCCGGTGAAGAACATGCCAACCACTTGGTTTGCGAACTAGGGGTAAGCCTGGGTTAATTGTTGTCGTCCGAGAGGTCAGGGAGTTCTGCGTGTTCTACCCTGCATCGGGAGTTTGGCCATTCTTAGACACAGGCAGTGGGGAACGTAAGCCCATAGACTGACCTGGAGATTGCGATCTGACAAACCTTAGGAAGTGATTTGCGAATCACTAGCGTTCGGTTTCTGTCTCAGACACTTGTTTTACCTATACTTTTATTTTTCTAAAAGTACTCTTGAGATGATTTATTTATTTTTATCCAACTCACTTGCTATTTATTATTCATTTGCGTTATTTGTGAGTTATATGGAAGTGGATGCATATTGTAGTTAACTTGACTTAATTATTTCCTTTCTTATTAATCTATGTCTGAATCGTACTTTGATTGCTTTTGTTCTGGGAGAACTGCTAGTTACTCCCCACTGATTGTGGATATTTGTTGTATATTTTGCAGGTTTTGTTGATGGGGATTTTCTTTGATTTTGGGCTCGGGTTGAGATGCGACAAATAATCTATTAGGGGTTTTAGTTCTAGACTTCTCTTTAGTGAGATAGTTTTCTCATTTTGATTTTAATCTAAGTAATTAATTTACTTATAGTATTTATTTATGTTTGTTTTTATCACTTAGTTATTTAACACAATAATCTTGTAGTAGTGACATTCCCAGAAGACGATGTTTCCGCCATCGTCCTATTAATTATATTATTATTTCATTCTTTTCGGTCTTTGAAATTCTGGGGTGTTACAGATGATGTTCCTCCAAATGAACGCTTGAACTTGTTTATCCGTAATGGAGGAGAGTGGTTCGGCTTCAGTCCATTTGGTGAAATAGTCAATGGCGACTATTAGGAACTTTCTCTGCCCGGAGGCTGGGGGAAATGGTCCGAGTAGGTCCATGCCCCACTTGTCGAATGGCAAGACAGCTTGAATTGTTGTTAGGGGGGTGGTCGGTGCTTGGGGAATGTCCGAATGGATCTGGCAGGACGGACATTTCTTTACCAGCTCTTGGGCGTCGGTTTTCAGAGTAGGCCAGTAGTATCCGGCTCGGAGGGCTTTTCCTGTTATGGTTCTTCCTCCTTGGTGACTCCCACAGGCCCCTTGGTGGATTTCCCTGAGGATGTAATTTCCTTCCTCAGGGGTGACACATTTAAGCGGGGGATGGGTGAAGGACTTCTTGTAGAGGCGATTCTCATGCCATAGGAACCATCCGGATTTGTGTTTGATCCGATCGGCCTCCTTGCAATCCTCCGGTAGCTTACCGTCTCTCAATACAAGCTTGCTTGGCGTTGTGTTGAGGCCGGCTTGGGAGGACTTCCCACATGATTGTTCGGGGAGCGAGACCCTTCGCCGAACCGGCCATTCTCGCCAAGGCGTCCACTGCTGATTTTCCGACCAAGGGGTATATGGGTGATACTGAACTGAGATAGCTGCTCGATTATTTTCTGGGCCTTGGTCAAATACATTCTCATGTTGTCTTCTTTGGCCTCATATTCCCCCGATACCTGACCCACTATCAACTGTGAGTCGGATTTAGCATTGATCACGGTTGCCCCGGCCACGATGCACAATTCCAATCCGAGGATCAGAGCTTCATATTCCGCTTCATTGTTGGAGCTTAGGAACTCAAATTTGACTGCGTATTCCATTTTTTCTCCGACCGGGGGTTTGATGACCAGTTCCGCTCCACAACCTGTCTTGGTAGACGAGCCATCCACTTGCGGCTCCCGACTATCTTGTCTGGCGATTGGGGGCCTGGAGGTGCACTCTGTTATGAAATCGCCGGGGCACGGGCTTTGATCGCCCTCCTGGGCTCATATTCCAACCCAAAGTCAGCTAGCTGATCCGCCCAATCGGTCATCCGACTAGAGTGGTTCCTGCTTTCAATGAGCTTCCTGAGCGGCTGACTAGTGAGGACCTTTATAGGATGGGCTTGGAAGTAAGGTTTGAGCTTCCGACTAGCCATTACTAACGCAAAGACTATTTTTTCCACTTCGCTGTATTTGGCCTCTGCTCCTCGGAAGGCGTGGCTAACGAAGTAGACTGGGTGTTGTTTTTCTTCTCTTTCGGCTATCAAGACAGCGCTGAGCGCGTATTCTGAAATGGCCAAATAAACGAATAATGTTTCCCCCGGCAAGGGGGAGATCAATTTTGGGAGAGTTAGGAGATGCTCTTTTAGGGAGGCGAAGGCTTGGTCGGCTTCGTCATCCCAAATGAACTCTTTTCTTTTCAGAGTTCTGAAGAAGTGCAAGCTTTTATCCGCTGAGCGGGATATGAAGCGACCGAGGGCGGCCAGACAGCCGGTTAGGCGTTGTACTTCTCTTACATTCCGCGAGGGCTTCATTTCTATTACAGCTTTGATTTTGTCGGGATTTGCTTCGATCCCTCTCTCATCAACTAGGAATCCGAGGCACTTACCCCCTTTCACTCCGAAGACACATTTCTTCGGATTTAACATCATGCGGAAACGCCTCAACGTCCCGAGGGTCTCCCTTAAGTCAGAGGGGTGATGGCTATGGACTTTGCTATTGACGATCATATCGTCAACATATACCTCTATATTCGACCAAGTTGGTCCTTGAAGATTTTGTTGACGGTGCGGCCGATATGTTGCCCCCGCATTTTTTCGGCCAAGGGCATCATCTTATAACAATATACCCCCTGGTTGGTGATGAACGCAGTATGGACTCGGTCCTGTTCAGCCATCGGGATTTGATGATACCCGCGTTTGCGTCTATGAAGCTTAGAAGGGCGTGACCGCAGTTGAGTCGACCGACCTTTATCAATTTTGGGTAGAGGGTGGTTATCTTTGGGACAGGCCTTATTTAGGTCTGTGAAATCCACACACATTCTCCAAGCCCCACTCTGCTTCTTGACCAGGACCACGTTGGCCAACCATTCTGAGTACTGGCATTCTTCAATGAATCCCGCTTCGAGCAATTTCTTTACTTCTGCTGCTGCTGCGACATTTCTTTCGGGGCCTTGATGCCTCAGCTTTTGCTTGATCGGCCTGAATCCCTCTTTGATGTTAAGCTCATGGCACATCACATTAGGGTCGAGTCCGGGCATTTCACTGGCTTCGTAAGCAAATACGTCTCTGTACTCTGTCAGAACTTGAATGATCTCGCTTCTTGTCTGAGGGTCCATGGCCATGCCTACCCTCAGAGTCCGACCATGCTCCTTATCAATGGTGACTTCTTCGTCCTCCTCAGCTGGCTGAGGGCGCTCGTATTGCTTGAGATTTTCGGTAATGTAGACCCCGAGGCCACTTGAGGGCTGACCATCTTCTCGCTTTCTCTTCTTCGAGTCCTCTTGGACGTCGATCTTACATTTCCAGCTGTTCGTATAGCATTCCCTAGCTGCCTGCTGATCCCCTTGGATCCTTCCAACTTTACCCTCGTCGGTTTCAAACTGCATAAGAAGCTGGTAAATGGAAATTGCTGCTTTGACCTTGTTCAGAGTTGGTCTTCCCATTATGATGTTATATGGCAGAGGGATGTTCACCACTAGGAAGTCAATCGGTAGGCTTCTTCCTTTGCCCTTCTCCCCTATCCGAGTAGGCAACTTTACAGATCCAACAGGGTGTACTGAGTTTCCCCCGAAGCCTATGAGTGGCTAATTGAGTGGGGTTATATCTTTTTCATTATATTTCAGCTTCCTGAGGCACTCCAACGTGATTATGTCGGCCGAGGATCCGCTATCCACCAGCACCCGTTTGACTCGGGTGTTGGCCACTTTGAGCTCGATGACCAAGGGGTCGTCGTGGGGCGTGTGTAGTGGCCTACTGGATTCCCCGAATGTCATTATAGGGCAGTCGGATCGGGGGTGGTTAACATCGAGTACCTGATGTTTTAGACTTTGGAGGTGGGCTTTGCGTGATCGGCCGGTTAGGCCTCCCGACGCGAAGCCACCTGCTATGACTCCGATGAACCCTTCCGTGTCTCCACTGTTGGATTGACCGACTTTTTGCTTGCCCTTCTCTTCACTAGAATGCTTGAGGTACCGGTTCAGCTTCCCCTGATCAGCTAGGTTGTTGAGGGATTTCTTGAGTTCCCTACAATCCTTAGTGGTGTGCCCGCATTCTTTGTGATATTCACACCAAAGGCTCTTATCTCTTCGAGCGGGCGATGTTTTGATGGGAGGTGGTCGAGGGAGAGTGACCTTATCTTTTATGTCCAAGTATATCTCTCTCCCTGTTTTTGCTGAACAGGGGTCGATGCCATGGTCGTTGAATCCGTCCGACCGACCACCCGTCTTCTCTCGCTCGATCGATCCCCGGCATTTTCTTCATCCTTCCTCTTTTTGCTCCCATCGTCTGAGTGACGGCATATGTCGGTTGCTTGGATGAATCTTTGAGCTCGAGTCATTGCCTCAGAGAAGGTTTTGACTTCGTTTTCGGCCAATGACCACCTTAGCCGACCAGGCTGGAGTCAAGACTTTAGGGCAGCGAAGGCTACCGCATCCTGCAGATCTGAAATCTTCAATGACTCCTCATTGAATCTTTTAATGTAGTCGGCCGGGCTTTCATTCTTTTCTGCTTGATTCCCATTAAGTGGAGGCTCGTTTTCTTTTGTCTCTTTCCCGCAACAAATTGATGGATGAATAGGTCTTCGAGGACCGAGAAATCGATTATAATCCCGCTGGGAGCTCTTGGAACCGGCTCGGGGCCGGACCTTTGAGTGTTGTCGGAAAGAAGCGACACCAAGTGGCCTCACACCCAGTCTGAACACTCATCTGAGCTTTGTATGTGGCCATGTGATCATCCGGGTCGGTTAGGCCCGCGATGGTTCGACAGAGAGCGTTTTGACCTTTCCCGGGTTGGGTGCCTCGAGTATGGCCTGGCTGAATGGGACCATGAACTTGAGTGCTCCGCTGTTGATCCGAATGGGGTTCGACTGCGCTGAATCACCATGACCCTCGCGCTGAGCGGCCTTTTTGTTTAATATGTGCCTCGCATCATAACCCTTGCTTGAGGCGCTTCTCGTTGAGGAAGTGTCGGGCATCGTTTTGCTTTTGACCCACGTTGCCCCGAGGGGATTTGGATATGTGAGTCTCTTCAGCAGGCCTAGCTGATCTTCCTTTAGATTCGAGTCGGTCTCTTTCCCCCTGCCTTGATCGGCGCCGACCAGTGTTTGTATTCCCTTGCCCCCGATTCTTTGCCGGCTAGGCCGACCGTGGTTCTCTCGCCGAAGGGAAGGGACCGGGGCTTGGTCTTTAGGGGGCTGAAGAGGGAGTCCTTGCTGCAGGTTGGCCAGCATATCTATCAGGCTCTGTTGCAAGGTTTGCTGGAGCTGAGCGGCTATCATGTTTATATCCGCCGTGGATATAGGATGGGGATCAGCGGGTTGTAGCTGACGGGAACGGTCCTGCCTGTCTTCTATGGAATGCTTCCGCTTCTTCATGATCAAGGGTTTGAACGGTCGGTGTTTTGGGCCGTTCGGATCTTCGTTGAAGAGATGGGGATGGACTCCTCTCGGACCTCCGAGCTTTGTCTGAGGGTGGCGAGTGCGAGTGCTCTTGGCGGGGCCATTGCGAGAATCGATCTTACTAAGTGGTGGCGAAGCGACTTTGATTGTAATTTCCCCACGAGACGGCGCCAAACCTGTTTCTCGCCGAGAAATTAAGGGTTGTGATTGGTTGAGATATGTGATGTGGGCCCCAAGAGCGATCGCCCGAGCTCGATATCCGTGCAGGAATCCTGCAAAACAAGGTTAAACTACCCTGGGGGTGGTTGCGGGATCGCCCTCCGACGCTCAAGTCGAGATGTGATTGAGGTAGAGAGAGAAGTAAAGTCTAGAGAGAGATGCTCTAGTTTGTTAGGTGAGAATTGAATACTTGTTCATTGATGAGGCGGTTGGTTTTTATAGTGTTGGGGATTTCCCAGACAGGAAACATTATTCAGATGGGCCTTTTTAGTAGCAATGGGCATGTTACCTTTTCAGGCAATGATGGCTTCAGCTTTTAGAGGTTTCCCAAATACTGGTGATTAGGTCAACTTTCAAGTGGGACCCACAGTTGCCACCTGTCCCATGCTTTAGCAGGCCTGTGCTTCCTTATGGGGCTGCTGATTAAATGAGCCCAAACATATATATATATATATATATATATATATATATATATATATATATATATATATATATATATATATATATATATATATTAAGTTAAATTTTACAATCAATAATTTAACTTGTTCACATGCAATGGTTATAAATCTGATTAAGTTTTTATGATTATCGTTAGAGTTGAAGAATTGGAAAAGTATACAGATAGGTTAATCATCTTTAGCAAGTTGTACTTGGGTTTCTAATTATAAGAGCTAGACCATAGGATGCATTATCTTACCTAGATTAGTTATTAGTATGTTTGTCATATTCTAGAACATAGGCCCAAATAACAATAATCAAGTTCAAATATTAATTGAGCCTACATATTATAACTCGTACAAAACAGAAGATAAAAAGGAAATAGAAATAAGAAGGAAGCATAAGGTATGTTTCCATATACCTTGCGGCAAAAAGCAGGGGAAAGGAGGAACAGCTGCGTGTCGCGGAGAGGGAGAATGCAGCGGTGAGCTTGAGGGTGGTTCGTCGGAGTGACGAAGGTGGTTCGTTCGGGTGGGTCGAGGAGAGAGAAAGGTGTCGTGAGTGGGTGTAGCGAGAGAGAAAGGAAGGGAGTGCGTGGTTAGGTGATCTTTGCCGCCGTGGTGCCGACGGTGACGCAGGTGGTGGTTAGTGATGTCGTGGTGGTGCACGGGCGCTTGGTGGATGACGATGTTGTTGTTGGTGGTGTCGTGGCGGTCTTGGGCAGCTTGCCCAAAACAGAGAGAAGAAGGAAGAAGGTAAAATGGAGGAGAGAGAAAATAGAAATTCTTGGCTATTTGCTAATTTATTTGTTACGATTTTTGCTTGTGGCTAAATGATGGAAAATTACCCGGTATTTATAGAGCTTGTTGGAGGCAATCATTGCCTTTGTTGCCCAGTTTATAATTCGAAAAATATGAACTTTGGTCAAGATATATTAATGGAGGAAGATTGAGAATTCAAAGTTTGGGGCTTCTTCCGGATTTTGTGAGATATTGTAGCAAGTTTTATTGACTATATGAGGATAGCTACTGACATGGGTGTTGAAATGTAGAGGTGAAGTGTTTGATTTCATGTGTGAACATTCTCAAATATGTGCCTGAGAAGAAAATTGGAGGAAGGAAGAAGATGGGCTAGAGCTATAGGCTATAGGGGCACTACTTGTAATATCTTAATAAGTAATATTTAGTTTCTCTTTTTGCTTAAGTATAGTAGTTGTTTCTATTATCTTATAGTTAGGTTTGATACAAGAAACTTAAAAATAAGTTATTATATTTTCTACTCCCTCCGTCCCATAATATAGTACCCATTTTCCTTTTTCACGGTAATTTATGCAAGTAGAATCTAAGAGGAATAGTAAAGATTTTTTGTTTATTTAAATAAATGTTGTATGGGAAAAGATGATTTTAGGAGAAATAATGGAGAATAATTGGTGAAAAAACATTAATTGTAACACTTGGGTTGAATAAACAAAGCAAAAAACAAAATTCAAGAAGCAAATAAATGATGGGACACGTTTTTTCTAGACAATTTACGGAAAAATGTGGAACCAAATATGAAAATGAGAACTATATTTTGGGACACCCAAAATGGAAATGGGAACTATATTATGGGACGGAGGGAGTATTATCTTTAACTCTTATTTTTGTTAGTTTTGAAAGTTATAAATTCTATTACACTAAGTCTGAAAATTAAAAAGATTAGTAATACTTAGATACGGGATATTACAGTTCATGATTCTAAAAATAGCAGGTGTACAAAACTACTGGTATTTTTTGGCTTATTGATGTCATGAATAGAAGCGTTTTGTCACCTTCCTCATATACCAATATATATCCATTAGTACTATCTCTCCCATTTTTCATAGTTGCATTCTAAGCATGAACAAATGTGTAACTTCAACTTATTAATATCCTAAAAACACCTCTCCTCAAAAAAAAAAAAAAAAAAAAACAAAAACAGGATAACACTTAATACTAAGAATAAATTATGAGAAGAAAAAAAATGATCTATTATTTAAAAATCCTATTCATTATGTATTCTCTTTGTAGAGATTCGAGTCATGACCATGCAATTGTAAAAATTTAACTGAAACAACGTGACAAATCATGCCACTATAGCAGAATCATAGGGAAATATCAATTTTCCCAATGGATTAATCCACACTCATAAACTCAATTACTATGCTTAAAGAGTACTAACTTTTTCACTATAATATGGTCTCTTTATTATATTATTACATTCATCCAAATTTAAAGTGTAAAATCACCTGCCATAAAATAAATGGTGTGACATTATATATAAATAAAAATTGACATATGGAAATTTATTTTGACATATGAATAGCCATAAGATCATTTGTACAATTATGCTTGTCAGTCATTAATTTACAATTTGTAATATGCATTAAAAAAATAACCTCATTACGATTTTAGTGATTCTTATGCGTAACCGTACTTCATTTATATTATTATTAATCCGTTAATACTCTTATTGTTTTTTCACGTAGCACCATCAACCATTAGCATAACACATTATACTCCCTCCTTCCCACATATACTTCTCAATTAAATTTTTTGCACTATTCACAAGTAAAGAAAATCTTCCAATTGTTTTTCCAATATATAAGAAAAAACATAGTCATGTAGGGTCTTGTTTAATTCGTCTCATTGAATACGTTATGAAAATCAAACTTTTATAAATTATAAAATGTAATAAATTGACCGATATGTCTCAACATATTTTAATGATTCTTTTTAGTAACCGTACCTCGTTGACATTATTATTGACCCATTTATACTAATTCTTTTAATATTTTTTCACATAGCACCATGAACTATTACTCTACTAGCATTTTTTGCACGCTATGCGTGCGTGTCATATTAACGTTTTTTTTTCCTCAGTTAGTTATTTATACGTATTTACAATTTTTTAATTCGAACAGACATTTATAATTATTTTTAATATTCTAATATGTTTTTCTTAAATAAATGTTTCGTTGATTTTCTTAGTTATTTGTTATCATTATTCAAATATAGTATTGAGAGAAGGAAATATGAAACAGAAGAAAGCTTGTTTTCAAATAAAGTGCAAAAATTTGTGTATCAGGTCCACTGATTCAATCGTTGAATATTAATAAAGGGGAAGAGTTTGATTTATATAATAGAGTTACCAAAAAATAATCAATATTTAGGTTTTAAATATTATAAGTATAATTATTAATATGAAATTTATGCTTTTATTTTTTCTTCTAATTGTGTCAATCAACTTATATTGTCAATTTAATTTGTGATCAGAGTTTTTCACACATATGTAATAAAAGGAAATCATTCTCCTTAATTTAATATTTAATTAAAATTTCAAATTTATTTCCATTGTTAACTTGTTCAATATACTCCCTCCGTCCCATAATATAGTACCCATTTCCATTTTGGGAGTCAAACTTTAAAATCTTTGACCAAATATTATCATTAATGTATACAAAAAAACATACTCATGTGGAGTCTTGTTAGATTCGTCTCAATATCTACATTTATATTATCAACTTTTTATATTTTTTACTAATACAAAATAAAAGATATTGTAGGTCAAAGGTACGTCTTGGAGACTGTGCAAAAAGAAATGTGAACTATATTATGGGACGGAGGGAGTATATGGTAAGTAGGATAAAGAAAAGATTAGATGACAATTTAATTTCATTAAGGGTATATCCGACATTTTATAAGGGAACACCATCTTCCTTTCCCCTTCACTTATATAATAGAGATTAGTGTGTCGCTATAATGCAATAAATTGACGGATATGTGTCAACATATGTAGAGGCATGGATTAACCATTGGCCAAGATGTAGGTAAATTGATAACCTTGAATAGTCAACCAAATTTTTTCAAAATCCACAACTTTATTTTATACTCATGTTATCAAGTTGATATTAATAATCTTGGATTTGTTTCAAATTTATTGTGAGAACCACAATCGCCATGCAAATATATCTTGGTTTAACTCCCGATTTCCTTTTTAATACTCATACTTCAAAGCCTGAGCCCTGAAGTCACTACTCACTTTCCTTCTGACAACAAAGGGAATCACCCATTGTTTACTTTACGTGAAAAAAGACACTTTCATCACCCAACAACACTTTCTTTCCCATATCTTTAAAGTATTCAACAAATCGAACACATTTAAAATTGCATCAACTTGCTCATTTTTATCTAGAACCAAATTTACATGTAACACAAAGTGACAAAACGACAATACACCCAAATTCCATTACAGATAAGATTAACCCGTGAACACGAAATATCTACAACATGTCCAACTCGAAGTAGTAGTACTTATTTATTACTTTTTCTCCCCCTTCTTTTTTAATTAATTTCTTTTTCTCCCCTACTTTTTTTTTTTTTTTTTTTTTTTTTTACTTATTTTACAAAGTACCTATTTAGAACCTTTCTTTAGACAAAGTAAGAACAACTTTCGAAAACGCGGTAGTATTACACAATACACTACAATTTCCACTCCCTTGAGATTAAACAAGAGTTGTGCAAGCAGACCTTTGAGGATTCCACATCGCTGGGAGCAAATACTTCCTCCCATTTACCCCATATGCATTATAACTCGCCCCAGTACCCTTATCCACCAAAACGGTACCCGGATACCCGGGATAAGCGCCTGCCCCGAATATCCCGGTGCAGGCGCTAACTGCTTCAAGCGGAGCTGTTGGCGGGCCCTGAAAATACCCGTCTGAAAACGGGTTCGTAACAGCGCCCGCCAACAACGTAGCCAAATTAATAATCATCCCATCAACCCCAACATCTCCATTAGGTGCCACTAAAGCCGGGGTTTGCGGGCCATACATGGGCTGATAAAAGGGCCAAGCACACTGACCCGCACACTGAGTCGCAGAGTTCCCAACCCAAATATAAGCCCGCTTACCCCGGCCTACTCCATGGGACCCGCACCTCATACAAAACCCCTCTACTACCACATCTTCGGCCGTGAGAATAACATCAATCGAATGAATCATGTTGTTGTTGGGCTTGGACTTGAAAGAAGCAAGCCCAACGATGTGGGAGTTTTTGAGGTTTTTTCCAAATGGATAGTTTTCGTGAAGGATTTGATTCCCTACAACGAGGGTACTAGCACCTCCTTTGTACTTCTCAGTTGTCCTCCACCATGATGCTACAGAAGGACGTGGGGCCCGATTTGAGCCCAATGATTGGATGAAATCAACGATGATGGAGCGTTGTACTGGTGTGAACTTACCGTACCAGATTAAATTTACATTAAATTTTCCTTTTAAAAGTGCACCGTTGTGGTATTTTAGTACTAAAGGTTGTTGTTTAACAAGAGCACCGGTGGTAAGGTGAAGAGAGAGAAAAAAGAGGAGAGAGAGAGTGGCATAATTGTTAATTGATCCCATTTTAGAGGATAGTACAGGAATAAACATTACGGAAGAATTTTAAGTAGCTTTACTAGGAGTATGTTTAGCTTGTTGGAAAAAGAGGGAGTGAAGTGTGAGAAGTGATGGAGAAGGTGGGTTTGTTATTTATACTAGGGCTGTGACAAATGGGAGATGACAGCTGTAGTGGGAGAGATGTCATGGTCTGGGGAGTACACGTGGAAGAGAGTGATTGGGAGGTTAGGCAGGGGTGAGTTTCGAATTTTTTTTATGGTGACAGGCTGTGAGGTTCGTAGGTGACGTGGATTAAGTTTTCGAGTGATAGTGATTTGTGAGACTTCTTGAACAGTGCATGTTGACGTGTATGTGTAGATGTCTAGATGATAATTGAGATTTTAGCATGCACCAAAATATGCTCCATATAATTTAAGATTTATACCAAATGTGATACCTTTCAGGCTTCAGCCCACCCCTAGAATACAAGCTGACATAGCTATTACTTCAAGGCATAGTTTTTTTTTTCTTTTTTCCAATAAGATAAGGATATACTTTTATTATAAACTCTTTGTCCTCATATACATGCAGTAATTTTTTTTGCTTCTACCAAGATTTGAAATTTAGTAATAGTATTGACAAATATCGGGGGATTTCTAGAGAGAGAGGCTATGTTTTATCTCTAGAAAACCCCCTAGCCCCCCTTATAGAAAACCCTAGCCCCTCAAATCAATTTCCTTAGAAATTGAAACCCTAGCTTCCTCCTTCTTCTCTTTCTCATAGATCTAGCTATTGTTATGGCTTAGTTTTGTCTTCTAGTCCATTGTTCTCCTGTCCTCAGTCGGACTCTTGTTTTTCGAACTTCTAGATCAACTTTTGCCATTTCTAAAATCAGTCAATTTGGAATGGTGCTCGCGGTGTGGGGTTGATCGCGGTGGTTCGTGAGTGTTTGGTTTGTTTGTAGAGTGGGGTTTGCTCGTGGTGCCTTTAGATCCGTTGTTGCCATCTTTCTCGCGATGGTCCGTTTTCCGTCTTCGGTGGTTCGGTGTTCGCGGTCGTCGACATCGGGTGAGGTTTAGGCTTCTTGGGCCGCGGGCTTAGTACGGGATTTGGCTTCGGGCTCCGGGATTTGGCTTCGGGCTTCGGGTTCGGACTGCCTCCTTTCTCTTCTTTCTAGTTACTTGTTATTTGTAACTTGTAAAATCCTCCGGGGTGCTTTAGGTGGTGTTTCGACACCTCCTAGTTTTCTTTCCTGATAAAAAAAAAATGCAGTAATTTGACTGATATCCATCAATACACAGTTTTAATTGTTAATATTTTTAATTAAAATTTAGTAAAAACTATGAAAAATAAGAAGTTACAAATACACATTAAGATAATGTGAGAAATATACTGCTCCATTTATTTCATTTTATCGATATAATTTGACTTTCATACATAACAATATACAACTTTGACCAATAATGTATTGAATTATCTATTAGCAGTGATTATAAAAAGTTGAAAATTTGACAATACACATTGAGATAAATCCAAACAACATTTTTACCGAGCAGTTTTTTTTATATAGTAGAATTGGTGGTCAAAGTAGTGTGATTAGTGTATATAGTAAAAATGCATTCATTAATATGAGACAGATGTAGTAACATTTGTTTTAGTATTTTGGTTTGGTCGAAGTCAAACATATGAGTAAAAGTTAAAATGTTGAATTTGTTTTGGGATGGGGAGATAGAAATTTGTTGAGTATAATTCTAGAAAGCCTCGTATATCTTTACTTGCAAACTATTCAGGTAGTGTTTCCGTCACTAGTTTCAGTATTAATTGTCCTGATAAGTTCAAGTTCTAAATGAGGTTGAGGTGGTGGAATAGTGACATCACTTCCCACCTCGTACCCTTGAGTTCATAGGGATCAAACCTCGTGGAATTCATTTAAGGAATTTCTCTGATATCCCCCCTCTCAAACGAGCCACCTTCATCCTTATTTTTTAAAAGTTCGTGTTTTAAATTTCAGCACTAATATACTCCCTCCGTTTTTTTTATGGTTACACTTACACTTTTCACGCATGCCAATGCAAAAGTTTGAGGATATATATCTCTCGTTTGATATTTGTAAAAATTATAAAAAGTAGATATTAATAAAATACATACTAAGACGAATCTAACAAGACCCCACATGACTATGTTTTTATCCAGGTGTAAATCACAAATGAGGGTCAAAGTGCAACTTGTGAATAGTATAAAATGTCAAAGTGTAACAAATAAAATGAAACGGAGGGAGTAAGTTTTAATAAATTTCATTTAGTTTAGATTATAAGTTATGAACAAGTTCAAATGAATCCAGATGAGATATGTGAAAGGGATTTCAAGTGAAAAGAACGCACCATCTAAATGTTACAGTAGTTTGCATCCATTTGCTGCTTTAGTTGTTAATTGTTGAGACTTCTATGATTAATGTCTAGTGATATATTAATATTACGTGACTTGTAAGACATTGTTCATTTGGACTGAACTGATCTGAATGAAATTGAATTGAATTGAAATTGTAAGAGTAATTTGTCTGAATTGAACTGAATTTGTCTAAAGTGAACTGTACTGAATTTTCATTAATTTAGTAAAAAAGAACAGGGGCTACGTGTTCCACATTGATATAACATGAGAGGGATCTTGACCCTATAAGGCTAATGAACTTCTCCTCTTACATGGTTTTAAGAAGATAGAACGTCATTTGGTCTTATGAAATATTATTTTATCTCACCTTATTATGGGTAAGGTCAGGCCCATTTGTGAAAATTTACATTTGTCAAATAGCATCACTTTGACATGATAATTGAAGTGACTAAGTAACTATTTATAGATAATTATATGCATCAAAAATAGATAATTATATACATAATTAAATATGTTGATGTTACTCGATATTACAAGTTTATAACAATGATTTTTTATCCTACTCGAAAAAGGATAAAGAAAATCGAGTCTAAAACTAGGAAAGCGACAAATCACTTCTTCCTTTTTTCACCCAAGTCTCTCTTATTTTCAAGTGAAGTATGATTTTATATTTTTATGACTAAAAGTTTTGGGATTACAACATTTGAATCAGAGCAAGTAGTACTACTACTTGGTAAGGGACAAATCGTTTTCATAATTACTAACATGAATGCTACATTTATGGAGTACTTACATCTGAACCTATTAATAGTATTATGAATTATTATATGATCAGGAACATATGCTTCTTTTATTGATCAGAGGTGCACAATGAGAGTGTGGAGTTGCAAAACAGAGAAACAATGATTTCAAAGCCTTATCTTACTGACTTTCCCGGAAATTAGGGACTACTAGAGTGAGAGTTTGCGTAAGTAGGTGATACGCTACAATTAGGTGCTACGCGGGCTAACGAAGCTGAAGCAGTCCATCATTAAGAGTATAGCACAAAAGGGGGCCCGATTTAACTTTGATGCTACTATTTAATGAACAAATTATTTGTTATAGTTTTTATCGTTAATTAAACTTAATAAGTGGGCTTAGGCGCCGAATTAATGATATATTGTGATAAAGTAAATGCTCTTACTTGTGGTTTGGAGGGGTTATTCCCTCTTTCTATATATGTTTTTTTTTTTAAAATAAATATATACTTCTATATAGTACTTTATTTCTAGGTGAGGAAAGTTAAGTGGAGTTTAGGTGTTTGCCAAAGCCTAATTGGAAAGCAGGATGAACAATATTGAAAAAAGAAAAAAGAAGTTATAGCACCCCGCAAAAAAATTATAGGGAAATTTCCTCAGGAACCCTGAGGTTTGGCGTAATTCCCAAGATACCCCCCACATTTGGGAATTCCTCAGATACCCCTGAGGTTTGTGTTTGTGCTCAAGATACCCTTACTATGGATGGAAACCTAACGCCGTTAGGTTTTCCTCTCATTCTCTCCAATTTTCTCTCTCTCTACCCATCATCCTCTCCATTGATGAACATGGAAGCCTTCTCTCTCATCCCACCCCACTCTAAAGCCCTAACCACCCAACCCCCACCCCACCCTCCCCTCTCCCCCTCCCATTGATTACCTACACTTGTCGGCCAGTCCGCCTAGCTGGTGGGAGGTGAGCCAAATTTATGAAAATCAACTATGCCATCCTTTAAAAAAAGACATCTTATTTCATGCGATAGATAAAACTAAAATTTAGATTCTATCTTTGATTAAACCGTTAAGGAAGATTTACAACACAAAAGAAGAGAAAATTATACAAACCTAATACTCTATGTGGTATGATTATATTGAACGCCGACTATTGTAGTGATGATCTATTTGTTTACAATACTAAAAAAAATAATGAAAGCATGTTTTATTTTATTTAATCAACATTTAGAACCTTGGTTTCATTATAATGATCCAACTAGTATATAGGCCGGGCGATGCCCGGGGTTTCTCCGTGCTACAATTTAGTATTAGTTAAATAAATTGTCTCATACTCATTTAAAAAAAAATCATCTAATTTATTATATGGATTTCAAAAGGTCTTCATTCATATATCATCATTAAACTTGATTAAAAAAGCAATAATAGTATGGTGGAGTGATGGTTGGATCTCTTTCTTTCATACTTGAGGTTGTGGGTTCAAATCTTCACGTTAACAATGCTTCTTTTTTTACTATATGAGAAAGACGTGGATAGAATGTTACTGAATGAGGGATGGTGACACGTGGCACATATACGTTCTTATGAACGCTTTTTAATATATTAGTATAGATATCAATAGCGTACATTATTTTCAAAGTTGAGATAAGAATAATTTAATTGTTCATATATACACATTGATGAGAAAGGGCTAGTGAAACAACCTACAAAATAGACTAAAAACAACAGGGTACCTAGACATAAGCTAGATTCTCGTCTTGTGAAATTAATTATAAGCCACCAACAAGTGACTTTGGTACATAGATAGTGGTCTAATTTGATACTCCATCACTAATCACAATGATATTTTCTTTTTGATAATTTGGAGAGCTTTCATTAAAGAGACTTAAAAAGACTTATTTAGAATCATCTTTAAAGGCTAATAATTAAGTACTCATGTTGTGGCGTGTACATGTATATACTTTTTTATGGTATATTATGGAGAAGTGTCGAATCAAATTAATTTAGGCCTCACTGAGAAAATCTGAATTAAGAGAAACTGAAATGCATAGAGTAACTGAACTGAGTTGAAAATAAGTCCAAAAGAATAAGGCCTAAACTAGCCAAGACCCTTGAAAGAAAAGAGAAGGATAATGTAATTTTCAATTATAAAGTACTTCTAAATTCTAATAGGAATAGGGTATAATAATACTAGCATTTTTTGCACGCTATGCGTGCGAGTAATATTAGCGTTTCTTTTCTCAATTAGTTATTCATCAGTGTTACAAATTGTTTGATTCAAACGAGACATTTGTAATTTTTTTTAGTTTTTTTATGTTTTTCTTAAATCCATGTTTCGTTGGTTTTTAAGTTATTTGTTCATCATTATTCAAATATAGTATTGAGAGAAAGAAATGTAAAGCAGAGGAAAGCTTGTGCTCAAATAAAGTGGAAGAATTTGTGTATCAGGTTCAATTGTTGAATATTAATAAAGTAGAAGTATTTGATTTATATAATAGAGTTTATCGAATAATAATCAACATTCAGGTTTTAGAATATTATCAGTATAATTATTAATATGAAATTCAAGTTATTTTTTTTTCTTTCGATTGTTTCAATCAAGTTATATTATAAATTTAATTTTTGATCATAGTTTTTCACACATGCAAGAAGAGGAAATCATTCTCCTTAATTTAATATTTAATTGAAATTTCAAATTCATTTCCATTGTTAACTTGTTCAATATATATGGCAAGTAGGAAGAAGAAAAGATTATTTAATATATATGGAAATTTAAATTCATTAAGGGTAATATCTATGTTGTGGATGGGCATTTAAGTAAATTCCAAGGGGGACACCATTGCTCCCCCTTGGCTTATATAATAGAGATAATGCAAGATGCAAATCTTTTCCCCTAGACAAACCATGGAATAAGTAGATGGAATATATATGGTAGTGTTTTGGCATATAATGATGGATACAATAAAACAAAGTTAAGGGAGGTGGGGATAGTTAAAGATGTGGTGTGACTTAACTCTAGAGAATTGTGTATTAAAGTTGTGAATTTCTAATGGGTACCTTTTTTTCTGTTGAGAACGAGACACGAAAAAAGTTGGCCGGCGACCAAACTTTGGGTTTGGGGGTTGACGATTTCCCATACATCGCCTAATGGAAAATGGTGGCTAGTTGCCTATCGACCTGGTTTCCCAATATGTGTGTTGCAATTTCATGCTTACAATTCTTTACTAGTTTCAATTAGTTTAAGGATAAGATTAATTATTAAATGACTATATCTTAGTTTATTCCAAGTGGATGCAGATAATCGTAATCATTGTTTTTTTTTTTTTTCAGAAAAAGAAAAAGGTTGATGATGAGAAAGGATAATTTCTGGCATACTATAAACATGTCAAATTAGAATGACAAAAAGTAGGTGGAAGACAAATAGGTAATTAACAACTTTATGAAAGCATAAGTTAAATTATTGCAAAAAGTACTCAAATTTAACATAAGAAGGTAAAAAGCTTTAGTTAGATGATTAAGTTTTTTTTTTAACATGTAAAAGGATTAAAAATAGTTGTTTAGGAACCAATCAACAACTTATCTCGTAAAACTATATGTTATGATGTATGCTCGTAAAGAGTATTTTGAAGTTGGGGGAGTAATTGTTATTTTTCATCAAAGTGATCTAACTCTACTTATTATCTTAGATAGCTTTGGGTGAAGCCATAAGTATCTAAGATAAAAAAAAATATAGAGAAATTAACATAAGTGACCTGTTTGTCAAATAATCAACTCAACTAAAAGGTTAAATTGATGGTTGGAGTTCAATGAATAGTTTTACACTCTATCACTGTTCTTGCATCGTTCTCAATATGATCTATTGACGATTTGATGACTGATTTGAGCACTAATTTAATCTATAGTATAAACTAACAAGACCCTGTAAATAGTAAAGTACTTTGTGGCTAAAAATGGGCCGCCGATAAGATCAGATGTTACAAGACAACCTCAACTTTAAGTGATCAATAATAGAGTACGTAGCATTTACTTAACTCTTGACTAAAAAGGCCAAAAAAGAAAAACAGAAACAAAACAAATCTCCATTTACAGCCCTACCACCACCATTATTAACCGGGGATTGTTAAACATCGCCCCTAAAGTACTTAAAATCGCCCCAAGTATTATATTATTGGACCATTATACCCTTAATTTACTTTTTGTTTTTTACTCCTCTTTTAACACACCACCTACCATCTTTCTCTCTCATATTCACCCCATCGATTCATCACCATCACCATCCCTCTCATCTTTCTTCAACAAACATCTTTCTCGCACACAACCACAACCACCACCACCACCACCACCACCATCATTTAAACTCAAAAAATGTCGGATAATTCAAGGCCACGAAAGAAAATTGTACTTAAGCGTCACACGGAGGATGCGGTTGCTAGGGCTATAGAGGCAAGACGGCAAGAAGCGGTAGAGGAGGCGGCGGGCAGCGGAGAGATGGCGGCAAGAGAGGCGGAAGCATCGCGAGGTAATTTTTTTTTAAAAAAAAAGTAGCCAACGCCTGGCTTGCCCGTTGCTTCCATGGAAGCAACGTTTGGGTGCAGCGTTTCTATGGAAGCAACGTTTGGGCAAACGTTGCTTCCATGGAAGCAACGTTTAGCCCAAACGTTGCTTCCATAGAAGCAACGTTACGGCCAACGTTGCTTCCATAGAAGCAACGTTACCAAAGCGTTGCTTCTATGGAAGCGCAAATTTATTTTTTTCTTTTAAATTTCTGTTATTATTAATTTTGTTATTTATGTTATATTTTCATATTTAAAATGTTATTATTTTATTAATTCATGAAATGTAAGTGATATTTTTTTTGAATATTTTATAAAAATAATTCATATAATATTATTTAGTATGTTTTAATTTAATTATTATTATTGTAGGTTGTAGAAAATTAGAAATAGTAAGTTTTGATTATAAATAATTAATATTGTAGGTTGTAGAATGTTATATGTTTTGATTATAAATAATAATTATTATAGGTAGTAAAAAATTATAAATAATATGTTTTGATTATTATTAATTATTGTTGTATGGTTAATATATTGAATTATGAATTATTAAAAATTATTTTATTAAATAATATTGTTGTATTGAATAGCCATCCGGGTTTCGATAATTTGCCGGGAAGACACTTCCGGGTTTCGCATACACAACGAGGATTCGAGTCCGCCACATCCCACTCACGTGGTGTTTCGGCTTCGGTTAGGAGGACGCGGATGAAGCCGACCGGTCCGCGACGTCGCCTTCGGTTACACGATGAGGGGGTTGGTGGATCGTACGATGCAAGGGAGCATCGGGGAGATGGATGAGGGGGATGAGGATGAGAGGGATGCATATGAGGCGGGTTCTGATGTTCTTTACGATGATGATGTTCAGGATGCAATTATGCGGGAATTTGAGAGAGATCCAGTTGTAGAGCCTACAGCCGGTGATCGTTGGAATGTACGTAAGGGTAGGGGTGGGCGGTTTATACGCGGTGAGGGGGAGTTCATCGATTGTTGAGAGTCGAAAGGGGAAGGGGAAGGATGCCGATGACCTTAGGCCGGAAGGTCACGGAGTCCGGTTGCGGGAGGACCTATTGTTGGGTCCGTTATCCCTAGTTTTGGTGGACATGTAGCTATGGAGATTTGGGAGGGGGGGATAGAATTCTCCTGAAGTGTCGACACGAGAGAGGATTTGTGCACGTTTGAGGACGTGGGCTAGGGCGTTGCCTCCACCGATACTGAGATCGTCTTCGTAGAACGTCCCTGTACCATATCCCCTTTACTATGTTCACGCACATTGATGCGCCCTTGATTTCAGCATTTGTCGAGCGGTGGCAGCCTGATACGAGTTCTTTTCACCTACCGTTTGGGGGAGATGACAATCATGATGCATGATGTGTGGCATATATTGCATATTCCAGTTGAGGGGTGCACGGTGAATGACACCACTCCGAGTGTTGCTCTTAGGGGTTTGGTTGCAGACTCGATCGGTAGGACAGTTGCAGAGCTCGGGAGTCCACTTTGGGAGAATGGTGCTATTCTTTGCACAAGGGGTTGCGATATTCTATCGGATGGGGAGACACACCGCTTCATTGGAGAAACTAGTGACATATATTATATGGTTGATTCTAGGATGCTGTTTGTTCCCAGATAAGAGTGGATCGAGGTTGAGACCCTTTGACATTGTTGAGGCCAGGTCTCCAGATATCGTTCACACGTTCTCCTGGGGGTCGGCTACACTTGCGTACTTGTATCGTCAGTTGGGTGAGGCTAGTCGTACCTCCACAGTCGGGATTAGCGGCTGTTTGACTTTACTCCAGGCATGGATTTATGAGTATTTTCCATGCTTCAGGCCGCGCGCACAGCATATTATTGGTGGGGCAGCTCCACGAGCGCAGAGTTGGACTGCGTACCCAGAGCCGAGGTCTCATGACCGTCTTTGCTCTATCAGGAGACAGTTAGACACACTGACAGCAGAGGATGTAAGTGACTATTTATGTACTATTATTAACAGTTTGTTTTTTTTACTTGTATTTCATTAAATAAAATCGCTTTTTTTGTAATAATTGCAGGTGGATTGGTTGCCTTATGGTCATCATTTTGATCCGAACACTATTCGGAGAACATTATATAGGGGCACCATTCGTTATCGGGGAGTTATCGAGCCATATATGCCTGATCGATGTGTGCGGCAGTTAGGCCGTATGCAGACTGTACCTGTTCCTATTATTGCTCCAGAGTCTGCATCTAGGCCTAGCAAGGGAAAGTATTCTGTGAAATCTTCTGCTGTCCATTGTGAATCGGGCTGGTTCTCGTTCCCGACAGGTAATTATATTAATATTATATTAATATTATGTTTATTATTATTGTTAGTATATTACAATTGTTATTTTGTTTACAAACAGGTAATTGTGTAAACATTGAGATGTTTGAGAAGGGTTCTGCACCGGCCACTTGCGCCACTGACTACTTGTCTTGGTATCAGCGACATTCACATCCATATTTGTTGAATGATGGAGGTAGTAGTGCTCGACCCATACCAGATCGTACCGCAACCGAGCAGGTAAATGTATTTTAATGGATTCATAATTTGTATCAATGTACCAAAATTAAATATATTGATGATCTAGTATTTTTTAATGCAACAGTGGATGAGTAGGTGGATAAATGCAACTCGTCCATTCATGCAACATCGGGACGAATCTGAATGGGATGATGCACGTGCGAATGTTGAGCAACTCATTGAGGATTGGAACAAAGTGTTACACAATACGAATGAAGAGAACGAGTAGCGGGTTTTAGTTATGTTAAACAACTTTTAACTCAATGTTTATGTATGCTTGTTAAATCATAACACTTTAATGCTTGTTAATTATGAGTAATTGCATATTTAATTAGTTATATTGTCATTTAGTTCATACAACAACACAATTAGTTCATACAACAACACAATTAGTTCATAAATCAACACAATTAGTTCATAAATTAACACAATTGGTTCATTAGTACAACTAGCAAGAGGTAAATCTAAGAAGTAGTTGTTGGGGTTGTTGAGGTAGATGAATCATCCCATTGTGCTATCCGTTTTGAATAGTGACTTGCCCAAGGACGAACGACTTGAGAAGCAACTCGAAACCACTGTTGAGGAATAGCAGGGACCGGATGACCTCGGCGAAGTTGAAGCCGAATAAAATGCTTGTAACTCCCTAGATGAGCTATGGCTAACTCCCTTTGTGGCAAAGCGTTCATGCCCCCAACATCAAGTGGGAAAACTGTAGTCGACATATCAATACGACCATTGAGAGCGAAAAAAAAGATCGTACATCTGTAGTGGTTCGCAATGGGGTACAAGTCTGCAATGGCCTCCATGTAATGTTCCTCCCCACAACCTTTACCTTCCCATCGAACACGCCTAATTGCCTCTTTGAGGTCCTGACCATAGACCCAATGAAATTGACGACCATTTTCATGCAACTCACTCACTACCGATCGGCGTACAATGTCCCAATTTTCTTGGCCGGAACAAAAAGCATCGCTACGCATCGAAAACCACAATTACCATCAGCAACTACATCATGCCAGCCTTCTATGTGGTGTTGGATGGCTAGTGGAAGTTTATGAAAGTATGGAAAATTTTCCATATCGAATCTCCACCCCCGCAAAGTTAATATACAACAATTTAATTAAATGTCTACAATTATACGCAAATACAATTATACGAAACAAACAATTAAAGTATATACACAAATATATTATTACCAGGAGCCGACCCAGAAGTTTTGCCTTTACCCTTAGGAGACTTGCCCATAACGTGCTCCCACCCACTTTTTTCCCGTCGCATGCCCTTGTTCAACTTAGAACGACCCTTACTCGTCACGTTAACATCAGGCTCCTCAAAGGAATATCGTTCGGGGTGGAGTTCTCGAATGGAGTACCCGAGAAATAGATCTCATGACCGCAGGATCTTTATCATGTACCTCGTTCACTAATGTATCGAAGAACCGGCGGTCCCGATCGCACTCCGATAGTATCTCGGCCCGAATCTGTCCCATCACCAATAGCTAGTCTCCACCAAAATGCATCAACCTCCCGAGTGTATAAGAGTTGATCCGATTGCAAGGAGAAAAAAGTATGGCAAGCACATGGAATACCATGCGTAGTCTCAACAACACATCCGCATCTACTCCAATCCCGGTCAAGCTCTGCTATTCTTCCAAGCTCCTTCCGAATTAGCTCCAAACAATATTGAGAGCAAACACCGTTCAATGCGCTATATGGTGGCGGATCAAATTCGATCCCATGAGTACGCCGCGATGCTTCCAATGAGTTTCTTATCTCTTTCAACCGCCCTAAAACAAAAGCATCAACTTGCATAAACAATGTGTCGATTGCCTCGGTTGGAGTAGCAATCCACGCTTTCAAAGCCGAATGAGAGCTCTCGACTCGTTGTTGGTTGTGTTACCGAAGTGTCTTACTCGGTTAGTCCAACATTGCACAAACTTCTCTTTGTGCACAAGCCAAGTCCCGTGGATGTAGGTAGGAAAATCAATGGATGTGGTATTCCCAACTGTACCCCACTCCTCCATCATGTTGGCTACATTTATTTCATATTCAGCCTCGGTTTTGGATTTCATTACCCTAGCCCAACTTCCTCGTCCGAAGCTAATTCCGATCTTTCTTTTCCCACCACACTTCCTTGTTACCCAGGCCTCCACATCATGATTGATATGCCAGGTGCAAAGTAGATGTGCAGATGTGGGAAAAATCTCCGAGATATACTTGCACAAAGCCAAATCTCGATCGGTGACAATGGCATTCGGAGCCACACTACCAATGAGGTTCTTTAGTCTCGTCCAACATCCAGCGATAACTCGAGCATCCTCATGTTGCAACAATGCCCATGCAACAAGAAAATTCTTGTTGGTTGGTGTCACCCCAACAATCTCCACCAAAGGATACAAGTACCTATTTGTCTTGTACGTTGCATCAATGTGAATCACGTGCGGGTATGTACGCACTAAATTCACGGACGTAGGGTGTGCAATGAATGTATGTGTCACCCTACCCATCTCGTCCGACTGAATCCAAAAAAGATACTTGCTTTCAACAACTGTTGAAGAAACCGTTGGCTGCATTTACGCTTTCCCGATCTCTCCCGTCTCAATATATCTCTCGCAATTGTATATGTGTCTCATGTTAGGCTTCAAAGACGGAAATGCACCTTCAATGGCTTTCATAATGTTTCGTGGTTTCACATGGGATGAAGTTAGTTCTCCAACTAACTTCTTGGCGGCGGGACTGAGACCAGAGATTTGTCGATGACCCTCCGGGTATAACATCATTGGGTGATTATGAAACCCATGTTCAACCCTAGTCTCGACCACCCAACACGTGTAGTCGTTTTTCGGGACTAGGAACAACCGAAACTCACGACCACATGCTTTTCTCTTTGTTTTTCTTCTAATTGCCGAACTGAAATCACGAGGTTCCTTCTTCTTGCCACGATCACAATCCAAAAGTTGATACTTCTTTTTGTGACTAGTGATCGTCAAGAAAAACCCAAGCTCAACGGCAATGTTTCTACACCACTCGGCAGCAAAGATCACGCGTTTCAAATTCTGGACTATTATCGAAATACGGGTTATAATTAATCCGATCACCAACAGGCTCCTGAAAAAACAAATCATCTTTTATTACACGAAAATATCACAATATTCACAAATACTAGTTTAATCTTATTTTAATTTTTTTAAAACAATTTTGATTTGTAAAAATAACAGAAATACATATAGAGGGTTCCAACGTTTGGCCGTAACGTTGGATCTTTGGAACCAACGCCTCGGCCAGGACGATGGTTCCATGGATCCAACGTTTGGCCGTAACGTTGGATCTTTGGAACCAACGTCGGCCAGGACGATGGTTCCATGGATCCAACGTTACGGCCAAACGTTGGATCCATGGAACCAACGTCTGGCCAGGACGATGGTTCCAAAGATCCAACGTTCTGGCCAAACGTTGGCGTTGTTTACAGACGTAAAAAAAAAAATTTTACCTCTTCGTCTGAAGAAGACATCCTTGCCGGCGATGATAGCATTGGGTTGCTGGGGATGATGGTGTTGGGTGATGAGTTGCGATTGGTTGTTGGTGATTTTAGAGAGAATTGTATATTGGTAAAATTCAGATTTCAAATGAAGGATAAATTTCAATGCTCAAGTAAAGTAAAATGGTAAAAAGGAGTGAAGGGCATAATGGTACATTCACAAGGTTGTTGGGGCGATTTTAAGTACTTTAGGGGCGACGAATAGAAGTTCAGTTATTAACCCTCAACCATGCAAAATTACAACAGTATAATAGTTACCTAACCCCCTAGGGCCTAACCTGTGAACCACTAATGATCTGCATTGGCATTTGGCAGTACAGTTTATGGAGCTAATTAATCGAACAGTGAATTTGGTGTCGACAGACGATCCAGAGTCCAGACATTCATTGTAAAGAAACCAAACACATCCAATCATCATACGTGGAACATTTATGGGCCTAGTTCCAACATGATGTTCACGTCACCTCATACACTTGCTACTTACCCATACTTATAATGAGACTTGGGCATGGACCGGGCCTGTTCACGAGCTCGGCCTACAGGCTTGGGGCAATGGCCTAGTACCAACATGATGTAGATTTTTTCTATTAAGAGATTCAAATAATGCAGGCAAAATTTCAAAAAACTACCTTTTATAACTAACTTTTTTCAAAAAACTACATTTTATAAATTTTCTTTCAAAAAATTACCTTATATAACAAATTTATTTCAACATACTACCATTTTATGTTTATATATAATAATAATTGATAAATGAAAATCGTCGTCGGTGTTGCTGCCAGTGGGGTAGCGAGAAAAGAGGAAAGAAACGAGAGGGGAAGAAGGAAATCAATTCATGGTGACTCAATTATTAGTGATTAAACCCCATTATTGGTATAATGGTAGTATATTGAAAGGAAATTTGTTATATAAGGTAGTTTTTTGAAAGAAATTTTTTAAAAGGTAGTTTTTTGAAAAAAATTGATTATAAAAGGTAGTTTTATGAAATTTTGTCAATAATGTAAAAAATCAATATGATGATTGATGCATCTATAAAGAGATAGAAAAAGTATGCAATTAGACAAACAATAATAGATAGTCCCTTTACATAAATTAAGTTGACCTGATTTGAATTTTTTTATTTGGTAGGTATGGACTTCCATCTTATGTGAAGTTTTTCACTATATTTTTTTGAAGGAAAAAAATGACACTCCGTACATTTTTTTTTAGATTTGCATATACGAAGGTAAAAGTGGATATATTAAGCAACAACTAACTAAATAACACCAAGCACTTGTATTTGTGATAAAATCCTAAATTTACTTACCACTAGTGTTATTGAGTTAGTTATTTGTCATAAATTTATAAATTAACTAAGCAATAATCAACTTCATAATATTATTTGGGGAAATTTCCTCAGATATTCCTGATGTTTGACGTAATTCTCAAATTACTCCTCACATTTGGGGAATTCCTCAAATACCCCTGAACTTTGTGTTTGTGCTCAAGATACCCTTACTGATGACGGAACCCTAACGTCGTTAGTTTTTTTTCTCTCCATCTTCATCTTCTTCATCTATCCTTCCACCATCCTCCATTAATGACATTCTAAACCTTCAAATTTCTCTCTCTCCTCCCCATTTTCATCTTCCTAAATCCAAAAATTAAAATCCAAATGCTATATCACAATTGCTAAAAAAATAAAATCCGAATTAATGACATTCGAAATTCTCTCCCCCACTAAAACGTTGCAAAAGAAACAAATTCCCAGCAGTTGCAAAAAAGGTGCGGAAACTCAAAACCTTTTTCTCACAATGGAACATACACAATAACACAACCAAACACTCCCTAAAATATAATGCAAAGGCTCTTCCGAGGGGGGAGCGCCACCCGCGACAACGACAACTCCTCGCAGGAGACTCCCTTACCATCGTCGCGTTCGCCGACATTCACCACTCCGACGTCGTCGTCGTCGTCTTCGTCTCCGACGACAGTCTCGTGAACTGCGCGTCAATAAGATTCGTGAACTGCATGAATTATGGTTTTATATTGGTTGGAACTGTTTTAAGTTGGTGTGTTGATCTATTGAATGTTTTAATTTGAAAAGGAATTGAAGTGAGTAGAGAATGGAGCAACTTTTTTAGTTGAGTATTAGTGTTGAATGATTAGGGGTGCGCTGAAAATTAGAATTTAGGAAGATAAAAATGGGGAGGAGAGAGAGAAATTTGAAGGTTTAGAACGTCATTAATGGAGAATGGTTGAAGGACAGATGAAGAAGATCAAGATTGGAGAGGGGATAGAAAAAAAACTAACAGCATTAAGGTTCCGTCATCAGTACGGGTATTTTGAGCACAAACACAAAGTTCAGGGGTATCTGAGTGTAGGAATTTAGATGCTTAATGCGGAAAACGAGTATCATATACTCAAACATCTAACACCAAGATCTTTGCATAATTCAACATGAATCTATTAAGAGTATAGAATATACCTCTTGATGCGTGAATTCCTCTTACACCCCGAGCCTTCTAGTGGAGATCCTTTAGAACGTCAAACGTCGTTCCTCTAGTGTTGGTCCACGGACAACCCTTGGATCACCACGTATGCTAGTACGGAATAGATAGAAACTCTCTTGCTTTTGGGGTGAGTAGTAGCCGAATGGGGAAAGAGGGAAGAACAAGGAAAAATCAGATTTTTCGTCTCAAAAGATAATGTAATGTCTATCTACTTTGTAACCCCCATATCTCTATATATGGTGGTTACAAAGAGATGTTTCATGAGGCTTTATTTGCCTCATAATGTCACACATTATGAGTCTAATAAACTCATGAGTTACAACTCATCCCACCCATCTAAAACCGCCCAACCCATTCCAAATGGATTTGGGTATAATATCCAAGGGTTGTCACATTGTGTGACCTCATAGGACCCAATATATATTAGTAGTTAGCCCAATTATACTAGCCCAACAAACCACAATTAGCTTCTAACAAAACGTCGCGGTCACCTAATATTATTGAATATATTATCTCCATAATTTGTCCACATACATGTAGTTTGTTACACTTGATCGAGGACAAAATCATTCAATCTCTCACTTGTCTAAGAACAAGTGTGTAACCTTCAAACTCCTTAAGTCACTTAATGTCTAACTTGATGACATGGTAACATCATATGTAAACCATACCAACTTTCAAGTTGTTTCTTGAAATCCGAGTTCGAACTGTCGAAACAAATGATTAACTCCTTAATTTATTTGAGCACGGCCATGCATTTTCAGTTCTCGCTCTTCAAGAGGCCAAGACACCAATCCTAACTCTTAGGAGGACTTTATCCAGTCTTGTACAACCAAAACTCCCACTCAATTCGTAGCAGCTCCGATCATTGCCTTTATAGCATCTTTTTACGGCACTACGTTTTGCAGTGTCAAAAAACATAATAATCCTTAAGTAAGAATAGTGTCATACTCATGTCAAAGGATCCCACTAAATATATTAATGAGATTCTCGTAAACCTTTTAGAGAACTCCCACTAGGTCTGCCCAACGTGCATCAATTATACACGCCTATGCAAATGACTAGACATCTCTATGTCCCCATAGCCCATGAACCTGCGCTATCAATCAACTTGCAATCTAGTCCATAAAACAAAATAATTTACGTTCAACTTTAATGATTCGAACTAGGGACCAAGGTATATTACAACTCCTATTCACTGGATAGGGTTTCATTTGTCAAATCACGTATTTGACAATCCTATCAAACGTTAAAAAATACTTTGAACGTTTTATTCAATGCTAAACCAAGATTAAATAAGAACATAATCTTTTATTGATAAACATAACCAAACATATCACAAGAGTAACTACAACTGTGAACTAATTAAAAGTTAATAGTACACAATGAAAACCACTCTCCTACATGCTTAAGCCCTATATCCCTAGTACGACTCTCATGCTTAGGCTGAGGCAATGGTTTAGTCAAAGGATCAGCGACATTGCTATCCGTATGAACTTTGCTAACTATTACATCTTTTCTCTCAACAATTTCTCGAATGAGATGAAACTTTCTAAGTACATGTTTACATCTTTGATGTGATCTTGGTTCCTTATACTGAGCTATGGCACCAATGTAAAACAATACCATCTCCAACACTAGGCACCACTCCTAGCTCCAGAATGAACTTCTTCATCCAAACGGCTTCCTTTGCTGCATCTGCCGCAACAATGTACTCAGCTTCTGTTGTAGAATCAGCGACAGTGCTTTGCTTTGAACTTTTCCAGCTCACTGCCCTTCCATTTAGACAAAAGATGAAACCAGATTGGGATCGAAAATCATCTTTGTCAGTTTGGAAGCTCGCATCTGTGTAACCCTCAACTATTAACTTATTTTCACCTCCATACACTAAGAAACTATCCTTAGTCCTTCTTAAGTACTTTAGGATATTCTTAGCTGCACTCCAGTGTGCGTCTCCTGGATTTGATTGGAATCTGCTACACATGCTCAAAGCATATGAAACATATGGGCGAGTACAAATCACGGAGTACATAATGGACCCTATAGCTGACGCGTAAGGAACATTACTCATTCACTTAATCTCATCAGGTCCAAAGGGACAATGAGTCTTGCTAAGCGACACGCCATGTTGCATGGGTAGAAAACCTCTCTTAGAGTTTTCCATGTTGAACTTAGTAACGATCTTATCTATATAAGTTCGTTGGCTAAGTCCAATAATCCTCTTAGACCTATCCCTATAGATCTTGATCCTCAAAATATACTCAGCGTTTCCATGGTCTTTCATGGAGAAACAACTTTTCAACCACTCCTTGACTGACTCAAGCATGGGAATGTCGTTTCCTATGAAAATTATATCATCTACATACAAGACCAAGAAGATATGTTACTCCCACTTTCCTTCTTGTAAACACTAGACTCTTCTCCGTTTTTTAGAAAACCAAACTGTTTGATTGCCTCATCAAATCGAAGATTCCAAATTCGGGATGCTTGCTTCAATCCATAAATGGACTTTTGAATCTTACATACCCTCCTAGGATATTTTGGATCCACAAAACCTTCTGGTTGTGTCATATACACATCTTCTTTCAAAAACCCATTCAAGAAAGCGGTTTTGACATCCATTTGCCAAATCTCGTAATCGTAAAAGGCAGCGATCGCTAGGAGTATCCGAATGGATTTAAGCATTGCTACTGGTGAAAAGGTTTCATCATAATCTATGCCATGAACTTGCTTGAACCCTTTTGCAACCAACCTTGCTTTGTAAACCTGAATGATACCATCCTTGTCTGTTTTCACTTTGAAAACCCATTTGTAACCAATAGGTGTAACCCCATTGAGAAAACCCATCAAGTCCCATACTTGATTTTCTGACATGGATGCCATTTCAGACCTCATGGCCTCAAGCCATTTTTCAGAGTCTTCACTCATCAAAGCTTGCTGTAAGTAGTAGGCTCCTCAACTTATAAAATCATTATCTCAGAACTTTCGGTTAACAAGAAATCAACAAACCTTTTGTTTGGTATTCTTGGTCTACTAGACCTACGAGGGGCTGCAACAGGAGAAATTTTCTTCTCAACAATTTGAGAATTTTTGAACGAATTAGATTCGAGTGGGACAGTAGGAGGTTCGTGTACGCGATGCACGTCCTCCAAAACTTGGTTAGTTATGGGAGAAGATTCCTCCAAAGGAGGAACTACTTCAAGCTCCACAGCTGGCACTTGTGTTTCTGACTCTAACATAGGTTGAACTATGTCCATTTGTTGCTTTTCTCGAACTTCTTCAAGAAATACATTACTCCCACTTACCTTTTTGGAAATAAAATCTTTTTCCAAAAAGACAACACGACGTGCAACAAACACTTTGCCCTCAGTTCGATTGTAGAAGTAATAGCCCTTGGTTTCCTTGGGCTAACCCACAAAGAAACACTTATCTGATTAGGGGCGAGTTTATCTGAAAGTAAACGTTTTACATAAACCTCACAACCCCAAATACGTAGAAAAGACAAGCTTGGAACTTTTCCACTCCATATCTCATATGGTGTCTTTTCTACTACCTTTGATGGAGTTCTATTAAGTGTGAAAGTAGCAGTTTCGAGAGCGAATCCCCAGAAGGAGATTGGCAGATCAGCAAAACTCATCATAGACCGAACCATATCAAGTAGAGTTCGGTTCCTACTTTCGGATACACCATTCAACTGAGGTGTTCCAGGCGGAGTTAGTTGTGAAAGAATTCCACAACTCTTCAAGTGATCGATCACTAAACTCTTGGCTCAAATATTCACCACCACGATCGGATCGTAGTGCTTTGATTGTTTTGCCAAGCTGGTTTTGGACTTCATTATGAAATTCTTTGAACTTTTCAAACGATTCCGACTTATGTTTCATTAAATAGACATATCCATATCTACTTAATTCGTCAGTAAAAGTAATGAAGCACCCAAACCCTCCCCTAGCTTTTGTGCTCATTGGTGCACACACATCAGTATGTATTAGGCCCAATAGATCACTGGCCCTTTCACCCTTTCCAGTAAAAGGTGACTTTGTCATTTTACCCATTAACCATGTTTCATACATATCAAATGGCTCAAAGTCAAAAGATGTTAGGAGTCCATCTTTATGTAACTTCTGAATGCCTTTCGCGTTTATATGTCCTAAACGATAATGCCATAAGTAAGTAGGATTAGTATCGCTTGATCTATGTTTTATGCTGTCTATGTTATGGATATCTTTGTCTAAGACTAGAAAATATAGACCATTAAACCTTTTAGCAGTGGCATAAAACATTGAATTCAAATAAACATAGAAAAAACCTTTCTCAATTGTAAATGAAAACCCTTCATTATCCAAAACAGGAATATAAATAATGTTTTTGGTAATAGCAGGAACATAATAACAATTATTAAGCTCTAATATTAAATTGGAAGGCAAAGGTAGACTATAAGTCCCTACTGCAACGGCCGTAACTCTTGCACCATTTCCAACTCGCAGTTCTACCTCTCCTTTAGCCAAGGTTCTACTCCTTCTTAGTCCCTGCACATTCGAAATAATGTGAGAAACACAACCGGTATCAAATACCCAAGAAGTAGATGTTGCTAAATTAATGTCAACGACATAGATACCTGAAGAAGAAGCCCCAGACTTCTTATCCTTCAGATACTTCGGGCAGTTACGCTTCCAATGACCTATTTGATCACAATAGAAACATTTGGCATTTGCGGCCAACTTTGGCTTTGCCTTTGCCTGTGGCTTATCAGCAGTCTTAGTGGCAACTTGCTTGCCCTTGTCTTGCTTCTTCTTGCCAACCCAAACCTTCTTAAAACCCTTTCCTTTTTGAACCATAAGAACTTCCTTCTTAGGTGCAACATAGATGTTTTACTCGGCAGTCATGAGCATCCCATGTAACTCAGCAAGGGTTCTCGACACCCCATTCATATTGAAGTTCAACCTAAACTAGTTGAATCCTTCATGAAGTAAGTGTAGTATGATGTCAGTAGCCAACTCTTGGCTATAAGGAAAGCCCAACCTCTCCATTGCCTCGAAATAACCAATCATTTCGAAGACATGAGTGGCGACCGACTTGCCTTCGACTAATGCACACTCAAGAATAGCCTTGTGATTCTCATACCTCTCTATCCGAGCTTGTTGCTGAAACATGGTTTTCAGCTGTCTGATAATACTGTAGGCATCCAAGCTTGCAAACCTCTTTTGAAGGCTTGGTTCCATAGCCTCGAGCGTAAGACAAGTAACAATTACTGATCTATCCGCAATGGCCTTATGGGCCTCCTTTTCGGCTTCTGTAGAGGTAGCAGTTAAAACTGGGATCGGGATTTCAAGAACATCCTCTCGACCTTCGGACCTAAGAACAATTCTTAGATTCCTTTCCCAATCAAGGAAGTTGTTCCCGTTCAACTTATCCTTCTCAAGGATTGAACGTAAGTTAAATGGTAAATTATTGTTGTTACCAGACATGATATCTACATAGAAGATGCAAAAGTAATAAGTATGTTTATCATAATAGCTTTTAACAAATTTTAAACACTTTAAAATAAAAGCCATGTACTTGATCAATTTCAAAGTGTCCCTTTTGAATCAAGTGATTATAAGATTCTATCAAACATGATTTATAAGTGGACTTTGGCCTCTACTTAAAACCAAGTTTAAAAGGTAAGTAAAGTCTTTTACTTATTACAACAATTGTAATTCTTAGTTGATGGGTGATTGCCAAGGTGATTATAGCTCCCAGGTAAGGAAGTTACCCACAACGTTGGGGAGAGCCTTCCTAATCCTAGACAGAGCTTGTCACCCCAACACAAAACCCAATAATCCTTTGCTACAAAATCCAAAACCGTTTTGATGATTTGTTGGGCCAAATCAAACTAAACATGCAAATTTTAGAAATTTACTCTACTTAGCCCAAGATTGGAAGTAACACTCTGCTTTGGCAGAACCTATTACTAACGATCAAGTTTTAGTAGGTGTTTGTTTGGAATAGCAAAAACCCAATATTTTATTTTAAGGGACCTAAGTAAATTATTATGTTGATTTAATTACTAGTGAACATTTAAATAATTAACTCACAAGCATAATAAACTTAGAAAGCATTTAAAAACAATATTTAAATGCATAAAATAAAATGTGATCCTAGTATGGCCCCTAAACCTAAAGACTACTGTTTAAGGCCTCCATTGTTGAATCACCATGGATCTTCATCCTTGTGTTTCATGGGATAAGATTGAATCACCATTCTTCTTATTACTACTTGAATAAATATTTTGGAATTATAAACTAAAATATTACAAAAATACAAACGATGCGTATATCGTATTTAGATTAAAAATACATTAACGATACGCATATCGTATTTTCTATCCAAGTTTGGGCCATACTAGTCACTGCATGCATCCATAATATCAAATATATATATATATATATATATATATATATATATATATATATATATATATATATATATATATATATATATATATATATATATATATATATATATATAAACATGTATTTTAATCAACTATTAAAATTAAATTATCATGTTTTAACAATTTTAAAACATAATAACACCATCAAGATTTAATCTCATATTAAATCATATGGAGAGTACCTTAGATAAATTTTTAAAAAAATTTATCTCCCAAGGGCTTTAAATTAAAATATTAATCTAACAAATTTAATCAACTATTAAATTTAAAGAAAAAAAAAATACTAAAAAGCACTTTTTAGGCACCCTTTATATATTTTAATCATATTAATATATAACAATAGTTACTAACTACTTAGTAACCCCTTAAAATTAACTAGTCAATCATCACATATAATTGACTAATAAAATTAAAGCTCATTATTTTAATTCAATTATGACTTAAATATGATATTAATCACCATCAAGATTAATCAATTTGCAATATTGGAATATACTAAAAAAAAAAAATTTAAATCTTCCAAGGCAGCAGTAGTGCCAAGCACAACTGCCACCCCAGCAGGCAGCCACCACCACGCAACCACCTAAGCAGAACAGGTAGCAACCGCCGGCGCCGACCTTTTTAGGCGACTGCAGGCCGCTGGCCACGCTGCCTAGCACAGGAAGCAACCCGTGCGCCTCACCCTGTCGCACACCCTGCCGCACACCCTGCACTATTCGCGTGCCCAGAAGCGTGCAGCGACCACGCCCGTCGTCTTGCCGGCGGTAATGCCGCCTGACCACGGCGGTCCAAATTCCTCCACCCTCGCACTCAATTACTAACAACCCTTGTGCATAATTGAATGGAACTTACAACAATTGTTTTGCGGAAAAAAAATTAGGGTTCATATTATTTTTCTTTTAAACAAAATAAAATAAAATAATATGAATTCTTGAAATAAACATACAAAATCCGACATTTCGTGATTTTAGGTTTTTTTTACATAAAATCCATTATGCATAAACACCCAAAATAATTTAATTCAAAAACTAGGCACATATATAATTCAATTTAAATAAGAAAAACAACAAACTTGTTTTTCCTAACAAAATTCGAATTATATAGAAAATAAAATCAGAATTTTCTGGGCACTTTTGATAGAATTTTGAGTATAACATATACATAAAAATCCAATTTTTATGTTTCCAATCAATTAATACCATAATATTAATCATGCAAATAAACTCATATATAAATCCCTCCCTTAATTGAATTAAAATAATTAAAAACACATCAAACAGATGATCAAATTAATCTATGCAAGAGGCTAACTGATACCACTGTAGGAATTTAGATGCTTAATGCGGAAAACTAGTATCATATACTCAAACATCTAACACCAAGATCTTTGCATAAACAACATGAATCTATTGAGGCCCTGTTCTTTTGAACTTATTTTGGCTGAACTGAACTTATTTTATTTTTGCTAAACTTAACTTATTTTTGCTGAACTGAACTTATTTTTACTTATTTTTGCTGAACTGAACTTATTTTGGCTGAAATGAACTTATTTTTACTGAACTGAACTTATTTTTGCTGAACTAAACTGTATTAACATAATATTATCAATACTTATTATTATTTTCTAATTATAGATAATAAATAATAAATAATAAATTAATAATAATAATAATAAATAATGATAATAATTAATAATAAATAATAATAAATAATAAATAATAAATAATAAATAACAAATAATAAATAATAAATAATAAAAATAATAATAAATAATAAATAATAAAAATAAATAATAATATAAATAATAAATAATAAAAAAATAATAATAAATAATAAATAAAAATAATAAATAATAATAAATATTAATAATAATAAATGATAAAAAATAAAAAATAATAATAATAAATAATAAATAATAAAAAATAATAATAATAATAAATAATAAATAATAAATAATAAATAATAATAATAATAATAATAATAATAATAATAATAATAATAATAACTAATAATAATAGATAATAAATTATAAATTATAAATTATAAATAATAAATAATAAATAAAAAATAATAAAAATAATAATAATAAATAATAATAATAATAATAATAATAATAAATAATAATAAATAAAAAATAATAAATAATAATAATAATATATAATAAATAATAAATAATAAATAAAAAATACAAATTCATCGTTATTATAATTATAATATTAATAATAATAACAATATTAATGGTAATATTGAAAACAAAAATAATAATTACAACATTAGACAAGACTGAACTTATTTTTGCTGAACTGAACTTATTTTTACTTATTTTTGCTGAACTGAACTTATTTTTGTTGAACTGAACTTATTTTTACTTATTTTTGCTGAAAATAAGTCCAAAAGAACAGGGCCTAAGAGTATAGAATATACCTCTTGATGCGTGAATTCCTCTTACACTCCGAGCCTTCTAGTGGAGATCGTTTTGAACGTCAAACGCCGTTCCTCTAGTGTTGGTCCACGGAGAACCCTTGGATCACCACGTATGCTAGTACGGAAGAGATAGAAACTCTCTTGCTTTTGGGGTGAGTAGTAGCCGAATGGGGAAAGAGGGAAGAGCAAGGAAAAATTAGATTTTTCCTCTCAAAAGATGATGTAATGTCTATCTACTTTTTAACCCCCATATCTCTATATATGGTGGTTACAAAGAGATGTTTCATGAGGCTTTATTTGCCTCATAATGTCACACATTATGAGTCTAATAAACTCATGAGTTACAACTCATCCCACCCATCTAAAAACCGCCCAACCCATGTCACAAATGGATTTGGGTAATATCCAAGGGTTGTCACATTGTATGACCTCATAGGACCCAATATATATTAGTAGTTGGCCCAATTATACTAGCCCAACAAACCGCAATTAGCTTCTAGCAAAACGTCGCGGTCACCTAATATTATTGAATATATTATCTCCATAATTTGTCCATATACATTTAGTTTGTTACACTTGACCGAGGACAAAATCCTTCACCGAGGAATTCCGCAAATGTGAGGGATAATCTAAGAATTACGTCAAACCCAAGGGGTACTTGAGGAAATATCCCTATTAATTAAGAAAATATAACTAATACCATTTGTAATTATTAGCATTTAGGATTACATATGTACTTGTACTTCACGCCCGCGCTTTCAACTTTGGTTCGACCTCACATTCATCGCCGAAACTTCTGCTCTTCACTAAGGTTTACTCCTCGCCATTCAGCGAAACATCAAAAATATCGTCATTGAAGGCGATAATCTTCTAGACATCAACACAGTCAAAGGTACTTGGGCTCCTCTATGACATTGAGCAAATGTCATGCAGGATATGCAGTTTCTACTTAACGGTTTCAATAGTTGTCAACCATGTTTTCCGAGAAGCAAGCCGATTGGATAACTAATGTTGGTCATCTAGTTACTTCTTATTTTATTGTTGCCGCTCGTAATAATTCATCACTTTCTTCTATACTTGTAATCAACACATTAGGAGTAGCGCTCGAACGGAGAGTCTCCAAATATTATTTTTCTTATCTTAAAAAAAATTGTACTTGTACTTCGATAAAGTTTTTAAATGTGCAATGCAGCCATGCAGGTACTAGCGGGCCGACATGGTTGGGCACAGCACTAGAGAGTAGAGATTGGTATTGTGAAGGGCTGAAGGCTCACGTGTGTAATGTGTTCAGTCTTCGTAGTCCTTTTTTACATAGACGGACAATAGTTTGGTCAAAATTGAGGGACTTTATTATAGCATCCAAAATTGAGAGAAAGAGCAAGGAAGGCGAATTGGATTTTTCTATGTCAATTCCGTACATTCAATTATTTATCTTTCGTAGGCCATAGTTATGGCCCTTGGATGATGGATCATATATGAAAAGGGATAAGGCCTAAAGGGGATTAGTAAGTAATTAATGGTCATATTAGAACTTCAATAACATATTAACATGCACATATTTTACTTAACAATAATAAAGAATTTTTATTGACAATCATTGATGCACCCTTATTATAATGACCAATGAGACCATTTGGCCTCAAATTCAAAAAAATTGGAACTTTCCTCTAGATTAAGGGACTTGCCGACTTGTGAATATTATCATAAAGTTTGACGACTTAACTTGAATAAAACTAATAAAAATTTACAAATTTATTTTCAGCTTACTGAACTTTTCATCACTCTCCGCCAACATTTGCTCAAAGGCGAAAGATCTATTTGATCGTATGTTCGTAGGCTTGTCATGTTTTTCATTTTTTGGTTAATTTTGGTCATAAATTTCTCTTTTACTATAGTAAGGGGTAGTTTTAAAGAAGTTTTTTCTATTCCAATTTTCATTAATTTCCACACATCAAAACTCATAAGTGAAGAAAAAAAATATGACATTATTATATAGATTGGGACTAGGTACACGCTCCAAGAAACTAATGCCCATCAACGTTTTGCATTATTTCAATCATTCAAAGTGATAGCAAAATTTCATCTTCCTATTTGGGACCCTAGTTTTGAAAATTATTTGTTATAGATGTTTTTGTTCTATTTTAAGTTTTTTTTTTTTTTTTTCTAAATGATGGGAGTTCTAAGGACATCAGCAGCAATTGTTGAAGATCAGCCTCTACCTAATTTACATTCCAGTAGTAATTGCTTGACAAGTAACTAATTATGGTGGGGCGGGTAAAACCGAACAGTCGAACAATAATTTGTAACTTTCCTACTACTCACTCCGTCCCATAATATAGTGCTTGAATCTTTTTAACACGGTCTCTAAGATAGACATTTGACCTTCAATATCTTTAATTCCTTAATAATAAAAAACATAAAAAATTGCTATTATGAAACTACACATTGAGGCGAATCTAGCAAGATCCCACATGAATATGTTTTTTTTATATATACAAATGAAAATATATGGTCAAAGATTTTAATATTTGACCTCAAGAGCGAGAAACAAACAGTATATTATGGGACGAATGGAGTAATTGATAATCTAACAAGTGTGTGACTGCCATCTCTATCTTTCTCTTCCTCCTTTTTTTTTCTCTAGAAATCCTTTTTTTTTGTCCAGCTAGTACGGGGCTGCCACCATACTTTTCAATGATGATAAACCCCAATTTATACTTGTATGCACTAATTTTTCTTTTTTTGTTAATAATAATCCTTTTTTCTCTCTTTGTTGGAGAGTTTGTACCCAATTAGGTTGTTTGTCTCCTCCGGTGGGAGTCTGAAATTTGATTTGTTAGTCACCCCTTGTGGCCTTGTGGGAGTTTAAAGTTTGGTTTTTATGGTTTGTTGGAAGATACAATTTATTGATGGTTTGCTATACAAATTTCCAATCAGAATTGGGTCTTCATACGTTATCTACACAGTTCAATAATGATGTATTTTCTCAAAACTATGTTAAAATGATAGACGCACTTATAAAATGATGCATGATTCAGCAAACAAATAGGGGTTACGCTGTTTTGTCACATTTAGTTCATTATTATTATAGTTATATCGTAGATGAACTTTTATTTGATCAATGTTAGGTTGTGTTTCGTTTTTCTTTAGTATTGATCCTAGATGCCACATAACTTTCAATTAATAATATTAATATTTATCTTTCTCAAAAAATTTATAATCTAACAGATTATTAGTTGGAGACTTGGGTCCTTTTTTTTTTTTTGACGAGACTTGGGTCCCTTCAAGTATGATCCTTTTGCCCTATCAGGCCATCACCCTCTAAGTTGAGAATAAATCTGCTTTGGCCTGCCCTACGCAAGGTCACATTTGCTCGTGTTTAATGCGACTTTGGCACCTTCCTTACCTACGTGCGGCCTCGCTTAAATTCTATCACTTCAAGTTTTTATTTCCCACAATGTCAGACCACAAGTTACGTGCAAGGAGAACAAGGGGTTGGCATTTAGATACAACTATTATTGACTTCTAGTACACTACTACACTGTCTGTACTCTGTACTAGTATGACAAAGTTTACTAATAATTTTGTTAGGTTGTTCGATTCTTTGCGACTTTTGTTGCCATCTCCAATAGACTCCAAAGGCCAAAAAGCATCTAATTGGATGTTAGAACAATGATATTGAGTTCTTTGAGTAGCTTTTTTTTTTTCATTATACCTATATTTCTTTTATCATACCACTAAATTTACTGTTTATTTATCATGAATTATGTGTCGTTTATGAATGAAAATTAGACACGTTGTTTTATTTCGTAGTCTAGTATATTCTTTTACATTAAATTATATATGTTTTCAGGAGTATGATGTACATCATGCTCGTTTGAGCAGGATCTAATATACACTTTTTTTTATCTTCAATAGAATTCTAATTTACTTTTCCTTCAAAAAAATAAAGAATTCTAATTTGGTTAAACCTCTAAACACTACTTGCAAAACTATTGACAAATACAACCTAAATTGGAATGATTCTTTGCATTGATAAGACATATGTTTATGCTTCTTTAGTTTGTTACAAAAAGAGGACAAGTTAGTATTTGTAACTATTTTTAAACCCTACATCAACCACTATAAAATACATCTTAAAGCACTATATTACCCAACATAAATCCGACCTTAACTAGACTATTAATTTTCGCTAAACCTCTACACGTTACTAAAAAGGGAAACACCCTTCTAAATGGGAAGTGGTATTAGATTGATCAAGATATGTTTATGTTCTTTTTGGGTGCAATAATGTTCAGGAAAAATGGAAACTAATAATTCCATCTTTGCCACTTCTGCTGAAAACAATCCCACCTCTTCGAAATCTGGAAACAATCCCACTTTTGACCCCCATCCTATCAAAACAAGCCTTGTTACCTGCAATCTGTTTAACAGGTTATATTTTTATTTTTTTTATTTTTTGTCTTTTAATCTCTCTCTTCCCACCTTACATCCTTCTTTCATGACAACCCCTATATCACCACCATGGGCACCACCACCACCCCTTGCCGCCTCTACACCACCATAACACCCACACCAAAAAACCCATCCACCCCGAAAACCCCCTACCCGGAACTAACTAAACAAATCCAAATCTCAAGATAAATGATAAACCGAAGGCTTCATTAATAAACTGATTATCGTATAATCATAATTCCAAACCAAATTAGCCATCTTGTAGTATTAACTGATCTTAGCTCACTAACCTTATTAAACCAACAAAAACTGATTTGCAACTATTTGATGATACAATTGGTCTAATCTAACAAGACTTCAATTCCCAAACTAATCTATAAATTGAATCAATATGCAAAGATTAAAGAAACAGGGCAAACAACATATACCCATATATCAACCTAACAGCAAGAAATAGCATCAACATCTAACAGAATAAGGGAAAGCACCAATAAGGGGAGAAGAAGAATGGCAGCAGCACCACGAACACTACAATGGCAGCACCACGCAACGGCGGCACCACCACCAGCAAGGGTGCAACAACAGCAATGGTAAGAACCACAGCGCACGGCAGCAGCAACGAGAGGAGAGATAGAGAGACGCAAGCAGGGGGAGGGGAAAGCTACGGCAGCAACAACAACAACTCCGGCAGCGACAGCGTCAAGACGTCGCGCATCACCGGCGAGGAAACAACGGAATTTCAGCGAAGCATAAAGCCGGGGATTTCAGGGAAGAGAGAGAGTGACGGGGTGAGATAAAGGGTTTGAGCATTTTTGGGATTTTCTCCTGAATTAAGTGAAGAATTCGAAAGTGAAATAGTTCCTCAATCTGAGTAGGTTGTGATGAATCAGGTGAAGTAGCTTGGTGTCACTAACAATGGAAGACACGAAGAGAGGGAGAAAGGAGGAGCTGGGGTTTCCTCAAGAAGGCACGAAAAGAATGAGATGAGGGAGGAGAGAGAAATATAATGACATCCTCCTCTCACTTTGCTTTGCTCTCCAAAGGTTGGAGCTTCTTCTTGCTTTGTTGCCGTTGTTGCTTGTGGTTGGTGGTGCCACCTCCACGGTGGAGAGGAGAGGAGAGAAGAGGGGTGCACGGGCCTGCGGGAGGTGTGGGGAGGAGTGGGGGCTGCCGCGACATGGAGGTGGGGAGGTAGGTGGTGTGGGTGGGGAGGATTATCTGTTAAAAAGGGGGGTTAACTTGTTTTTTCCGGTTACTAAATGAAAAAGGCCTATTTTGAGAAGATAGGGGTCAAAGGTGGGATTGTTTTCAGATTTCGAAGAAGTGGGATTGTTTTCAGCAGAAGTGGCAAAGGTGGGATTATTAGTTTCCATTTTTCCTAATGTTTATGCTTGCTTGTGAGGACGAGTTTTAGCGATGTACAACTTACAAAGGAGAAATGGTCAAACATGGAATCTATAATCAAATCCACTAAACAATTTTTGACGGGAAATTCACTGAACAATTGAGAAAAGGCTAGATATCTAATTGTTACATATCTAAATGTGAAACAGAATAACTGGTGAACCCCACTTCAAGTAAAATTACAAAAAAGCCCCACATACACTCATATTCCAAAATTTAGATATCTACTCCCCACGTTCCAATTAAGGCTAAAACATTTTTACACACATTAAGAATTTAGTTAGTTTTAGTTAGATTTGCATAGGTGATAAGAATTGACATAAAATATCGTATCGATAATATAAAATAACCTATAATATTATATTGATAGTATTATATTGCATTTAATTTACATTACTATTGTAGAATGCCTTATATTTTGAAATAATTTTTTTAGCTAAAATGCCTTATACTTTAAAACACAGGAAGTAACAAGCAGTCAAATACTTCTTTTGTTTTTTAATACTCCCCACGTTAAGATGTGCATAAGTACCAAGAAGATGAGAGATGAAAAGATCGTCCCCTATCTATAAATATATATTAAAAGACATTCTTAAGGTATATGCCATGTTGCACTATCCTCAAACTTCTAATGCAAATGGTTTATGTCCATGTGAACTCCTCAACTAAAAAATATAGATATTGTATAGCTATAAGGTATCGAACACGTGACTTTAAAAATGAAAAATGGGAGTTTAGTCATCAATACACTATAACTTTATTGTCTAATGTTTTAAATTAAATATGTTAAAGTCTTATAATAATTATATTTAACTAAAAAGACTTAAACAAGTATTTATATATTTGACACTCTTATTATGGTACTACCAAACAACCATTGATAACATATTCTCTTACCCCAATTCTTCAAACTTATTATTTTCAAATTCAAACCTTTAAAGTTTTTTATTTATCACGTCATGACGTCAAATTTTCAATTTCTCACTAGACAAAAAAATAGAAAAGTAACAAATGAATTATGAAATTTATGAATAATATTTGAAAAAATTGATAGGAACGGTCCCAACTATGGGTGTTCCGCCATTTTAAATCCCAACTATTGATTATTTCTCACTAGTCCCAACTTTAAGGTACGTTTAACAAAAATAATCCCAGTTGACTGGTGACCTATATTACCAATTATATATATTTTTTTTTACCTTTTCAGGTTTTACTATCTTTTCCTTCTCTTTCTCTCTCCTCCTTCCTCCTTCCGCCTTCCCTTGTCATCCCCAATCCCTCCCTCTCCTGCAACACCAACTCCTCCTCTCCCCTCCCCAACCTCCCCAACCCCTTTCTCTTTCTCTCTCCTCGCTCTTCTCCTACACTGTTCATCAGTTCATGTCTTTTCTCAACCACAATTCCACCTCTCCATCCCCCACTTGATGGTACAGGATAGAGAAAATCAATATGTAATTCTTCACTCTTTTTTTTAGTTCAATAAAACTTAACTTAGGACTTTTTTGTCACCTAATCAGAAACTTTCAGTTTCTCTCTAACATGCAGAGGAGAGATATTCATTGATCTACATGATTCATTTTCTTCTTCTTTTTTTCTAAGTTGCAATTCTCCCAATTTTTGGAAAGTTTTCAGGTTTGATTTGTTGAGTTCATTTGTAAACTTTGTGTATGTGTGTGTGTGTGTGTGTGTGTGTGTGTGTGTGTGTGTGTGGGGGGGGGTTCATGTAGTGGTACTGAATTTTCGTGTTTGAGAAAATTCTATTTGCAGGTAGTTTATAAATTTTGTATATTTATCTTGGTTTTAATTTGTCTTCGATGAGTGAATCTTGATTGAGGAAAAAAAAGGTAACTCTCCAATTTCGGGTTTTTGTTTGAATTGGGAGGAGATTTGAGATGATTTGCAGGTGGCGGGATATAAGATGTGAAGATGAGTAGAGAAGGTGCACAGGTGCAGTGTGAGGTAGGCAGGAGGTGTTGTTTATCAGTGGACTCCGATTGATTCTGGCGATAGGACGGTGGTAATGGTGAGTTTTTTTTTGGTGTTTCGAGGGGAAGGTTTAGGCGGGGTTGATAGTGGCCTCGCTTTTTCACGTGGGTACGGGTGTTGACGGCAGGGTGGTGGTGTTTCCGAAGTGACAGGGTGGTTTTAGGTGGCTAAAATGGTGGGGTCGATGGTGGGAGTAGTTTTACCTGTTGTAGCAGGTCATTAACCTGCTGGGACCAATTTTGTAAAACTTACCTTAAAGTTGGGAGTAGTGAGAAATAATCAAAAGTTAGGACTGAAAATGGTGGAACGCCCATAGTTGGGACTGTTCCTATCAATTTTTCCTAATAATATACTATCTCCGGTCCTTTTTAATAGTTACACTTACACTTTTTACATATTACGATGCACTACTTTGAGCCTTTATATCTTTAATTTTGTATTTGTAAAAAATATAAAAAGTCGATATTCTAAAAGTACATATCGAGACGAATCAAAACAAGACCCTACATTCAGTGGCGGAGCCACTAAGGAATAAGGGGTAGCATGTGGTACCCCTGGTTTATCTTAAAAGAATTATTTTCGTGGCTTTTGCATAGATGAATAAAGGAGCAAAGTTGGATTTCTGGAAGTCTGGAAAGTTCATAGTCAATGTTGAACGTCCCGTGATCGAGGGTCCTCATCTGTACTGCAAAATTGTAGTGCCTTTTAGTTTTTTTTTTTTTTAAATCATTAAAATAATACTCAAAATCATGAGCTTGCTAGTTTAAGGATACAAATATCTTTTAGGGTTTTTTTTGTTAGAAACAACCTTTTAAAAAATTACTTTTTGCAAAAGACAACTTTTTAAAAAAATTCTGGCAAAACACAACCTTAACTTAAAATTTTTTTTGGCACGAAACAACCTTTGGCCTGAATTGTGGGTTGACTGGCCGGATTCCGGCATTGACCTACTTAAATGAGCCATATGCCTTGCACGTGACTCGTCCCTCCTTATTTTGCCACCCATTTCCCTCCAAATCTCATTCCCTTATTTACAAAAAAAAAAAACCTAACACTCTTTCCTCTTCACTCTGTCTTCAATGAATGATTGAACAGTGGGCATTAATGGGGAGATGAAAATTCCAACAGCAACTTGACAAAAGGTAAGCATTGAATGTTTTGTTAATAATTTCAAAATTCCCAACTACTCTAACAGTAAATGAATTTGCCCTGCTCATAATTCGCACTTTTCATTCTCTAATTTGTACCTTTGTTGACCATGGAAGGAGGTAGAGTTGCATCATCTTCAAGAAGAAGCAACGGGGGGACCAATTACAGACTTATATAAAAGCCCAGGTAAAGATTCTTTCTTTTTAAGTTATACCCAAAGTACAAAAAAAAGGTTTCCTTTGAAAACATTGTTAATTAGTGGACAACATGATTACCCAATTGTTAATAGTTGTTTAATTATGTATAATTATGTTGTTAATTACGTTTATGTGATGTAATTGCAAATTTTTGTGTGTTATTGGTTGTTGGAAGCATTAGACATGGAATGCTAAATGAAACCCTAATTTCACAATTTGAATTATGCTTGTGTTACCTGTGTTAAAGTATGTTCCTTTATATGCATCAGGTTTAATGGTAGAATAAACACTTATCACACTTGGTATGAGTTAATGGAGCCAATTAACATTAGGTTGTATTGTGGAGGGTAATTTATGACAAGAAACAATAGGACAACTTATGAGAAGGGAGTGAGTAATTTTTGTGGGATTGCATTGCATCCTAATGTGGATGAGGTATGTTATTTTGAGTTTGTACATTGGATTAAGGTGGAATTAGGGTATGATGAGGTTGGGGAAATATGGTTTAGAAAGCGTGGTTATAGTTTACACAATGGTAGGAAGCAGATAAAAAGTGATGCTGAAATTGCTGAGTTTTTGCAAGCTCCTGAGCAGGATGGATGGTTCCATCTTTATGTGGTTCATCCACAGAGGGAGGAGGGAATAAGTAGGAATGTGTTTGGTGCAGGGGTGAGGTGGATATCAGGGGGTGAAACTGACACAGGTGGGGTAAATAGCAATGTGGGTAGTGAGTCAGCAGGTGAGTCAGCAGGAGGTGAGTCAGCTCACACTTTGATGGGGGCCCCACAAGGGAATCTTGTCCAATGTAGTGTTGAAAACCCTAGATCTGGTCAAACTTGTTGGGAAACCCCTCAACACTGCTGCCTTCATAACCAACCCTCAGCAAACACAAAAACCTCTCCCCTCATTACCCTATAGACCCAAATTACCCACATTCTCAACTACAAAAAACAAAACCAGCTCAAATTCAACCCCCTTTGAGTGAGCCATTGGATGTTGAACCTGAAGAGGAGGATGGTGGTAGTGAAGATGAGAGTGGATCTGACAGTGATGAGAGTGATGCTTTGCTGAGTGATGGGGACTATGAGCAGATTGGTGATGCTGATTAAATCCAATCCCAGTTTAGTGATGACATAACTGCAGTTGTTGGTAGGAGTTTGAGAGGAGCCACTGCTGAAGGTAACAGTGGAAGTGAAGATGAGGGTGAGCATATTGAGCAAGGTTTAGATATCCCTGATGATGTTGAATTAAATGACAGTGATGGAGAAGTTGTTAGCATTGTTGGTTCAGATGATGAGGATCCATACCCTGTCTTCAATCCAGATTTAGATTTTAAGGGGAAGATTGTGCTTACCAAAGGGCTGAAGTTCCCTTATAACAAGGTTGTGAGGAAGGTTGTAAGGCACCATGCCATTGAATCTGGGTATAATTATTACTACCTTCATAACAATAGGAGTATGGTGTCAATATATTGTGCCAAAAGGTGTTGCTGCCCTTGGAAGAAAGGTAGGATATTAAAGTGTGCTTGCAAAGAGAAGACAAAGTGCAGATTCAAGTTACACTTTAGAAAATTGAAGGATGAGGAGACTTGGCAGCTGAAGAGTTTGAGACCAGAGCACATTTGTGGTCACCAGCATAAAAACCCTAAGGTTACATCACAGTATCTTGTTGAGAGGTACTTAGAAGATTGGAGAGATGATCCTAATTGGAAGATTAGGCTGTTTATGAAGAGAGCTAGGAGGGAAGTGAAAGTGGAGATAAGTTATTACAAGGCATACTATGCAAGAGAGAGGGCATTGAAGATGTTATTTGGGGATGCAAGCTTAGAGTACCAAAGAGTCTGGGATTATGCAGAAACAATTAGGATGTATAATCCAGGAAGTACAACTATTGTGAAGGTGGATGGAATTGAAACACCCCCCTCTTATATTTCAGAGGTTGTATGTGTGCTTGAAAGCTTGCAAAGAAGGCTTCATTGCTGGTTGTAGGCCCATCATTGGTGTTGATGGGGCTCATTTAAGAGGTCCATACCCTGGTATACTTCTCACAGCAGTAGGAAAGGATGGAAACAACAACATCTTTCCTGTGGCATGGGTAGTTGTGGAAATTGAATCATCAGAAACATGAGTGTGGTTCTTGGAGCTGCTTAGGAATGATATAATCTCTGTGGCAGATTCAGTGACATGGGTCCATGAAAAGGAGAAGCTAACCTACATGTCAGATAGACAAAAGGTTAGTTCATAAGTTTAATTTTGTTGTGTTCCTAAGTTATTTAATTGGGCACTAATCTATTGAAACAACATTTGTGCAGGGTTTGCTTGATGCATTCAACACTGTTATGCCAAATGCTGAAACAAGATATTGTTGCACGCATATATGGGCCAACTTCAAGAACAAGTTTCCTGGTGTTATTTACAAAAAACATTTTTGGAAGGCAAAAAGATCTTCCATAGGGCAAAGGTATACTTTACCTAGGTTTCGGCTCGGCTCGAAAATGTATTTAATAAGGCTCGGCTCGAAGCTCTTTGAGCTTAAAATATGAGGTTCGAGGCTCGAAATTTCAACTAAAGCAAGTCCAAAATTAGATTTTAGAAGGCCCAAACTTATTTGTGCAACAATCCAATATCCAAACTTGTGTAGCCCAAATAAATTATAAGCCACTTGTAAGAAAAGCCAAACTTAAGTATCTCTTTTATAGAGCATTACCACACACCCTCATCATATTATAACAATGTGGGATAGGAAACTTAAGCTTGATATTCAGTATCTCAAAGTTGTCTTTTATACAACAATACACCTACACCCTCCTCATGTTTTTCCGATATGGGAAAGATTAATTCACACTAGCATTACCAAGGCATGTGTTGTTTTTTTTTTTGAAGGAGGGGAAGAAGAGGAGGAAGAAATAATATACATCCTCATCATCTTTATTATTGCCTTTTTTTCTTTTTTTTTTTTGGTTTTTTTTTCTTTTTTAGGTGTTTTTTTTTATCAAACATCTAAATTTTGATTCCTAGTGTATCTTAGAGCCAAGACTACCATTTTTTCACAATTATTATTATTTTAACCTATATTAAACATTAATGAAGTAATTTTAGTAATTTAAAAATTATCGAGCCAGCTTTGAGCCGAGTATGGTCAAGGTCATGGGTTTAAGCCGACCTCGATCAAAGTTTGCGAGCACCCGGCTGCTCATTAGCACCCCTAATCTTCCACAAAGGTATACTTTACCTATTTCCTGCATGAATTTGTTCACTGATTTTACAAAATATTTCACCTAAATCCTATTGCACATTTAAGGTAAACTTAACCTATTTCCTACTGCACATCTAACAACACCACTTCAAGGCCAACATGGAAGCAATAAAATCTTTAGATGAAGAACCAATCCTCCAATGTTTGGATGTGGATAAGAAATGTGTTGATAGTGTTCTTTGGGAAGCTATAACTAAACCAATCCTCCAACTATTGGAGTGGATAAGAAGATATGTAATGTTGAGGTTTAGTGCAAAAAAGGAAGGATTGAAGACATTTGATGGGGTGATCATGCCCTCAGTTGTGAAGATGATCCAAAGAGGTCTTGAGGAGGTCCCTAACATGAGAATCACTCAAGCTGACGTTCATGAGTTTGAAGTTGACCACAAAGAGGACACCTTTGTTGTTAATTTAGAAAGTAAGACCTGTGGATGTTATAAATGGGCTTTAATGGGGATTCCTTGTTGGCATGCCTTGGCTTGCATCCAACTAAGGAGGCTGAACTATGAACAGTTCATTCACCCAGCATACCATATGCAAACATATGCAAAAGCATATGCACCTTCTTTCAGGACTATGCCAGGTCAGACCCAATGGGAAGTTTCAACCAATGAAAGACCACAAGCTCCACTTTACTGGAAGATGGCAGGTAGGCCAAGCTTGAAGAAAAGGAAAAAGGGGGCTGGGGAAGATCAAGAGAAACAACAAGTTAAGAGGGCAGAAAAACAGAACAGGTGTAGTAGGTGTGGTGGTTTAGGGCATTACAAAACAAAGTCCTCCAAGCCTCCTCCTACTGGTGAAGTTGCTTCACAGAAGACAAAGCCTCCTCCTAAATCCAAGTCTGCCACACAGGATGGCTATACTAGTGGAGCTCCTAAGAAAATCCTAAGAAAGGTGGGAAGGCTGCTGGAACTGCTGCTGGGATGGATGGTGGAAAAGGTGGTGGGAAGGGTGGATTGAAGGGTGTTGCTAATGGTGCTGGCAAGGAAGGTGGAAAAGGTGGTGGGAAAGCTGTTGCTAAGGAAGGTAGGAAGGCTGCTGCTAAGCCTGTTGCTAAGGCTGGTGCTGTGAAGAAGTCTAACAACACCCCACATACTGTCAAATACTATGAACAAAGTTCACAAGCATCCACCTCCAGTTCTGCACCCCCAGTGTCACAATCTCAACCTCAATCTCAGCCTTAAAGTAATCATGCCCCTTGGCTTAGATCACTATTGAAAACACTTTTGTGATTTTGTGATTTGTAGTTTTTTGTTGATTTTAGGATGCTTTCTTATGTATTGAAATGCTAAGGCTGGTTTTTGACAAACATTGATAAGCATTATGTATTGAAATGCTCTAAATTTTGTGTTAACAGTCATATTAGTGTGTTACTAACACAATTTTAAGTACCAAATTGGAGATACAAAGCCAACCATTTCATTTCATAACATTGAGATCATTGCCAATAATTGGCAAACACATTACATTGATATTCATCATCAACTTAAACCCAACCCACCAAACCCCCTTAACTTGCTAAACTAAACAAATTACCCAATTAGTTTGACAAAGATCAAACTGACCACAACAGACACAACTACACAAACAACAACAATTTTCAGCCCCAACTTGTCATTTGGAACTAAAGTACCCTTCACCATCTCCAATCCAACCCCATTGTACTTGGGTTTCTTCTTAATATTGGTTAATTCTGCAGCAAGCCTGTTTTTCTCATGCTCAACACAAGTTAATTTGGCCTTCAAGATGTTCAAGTGAGTAGCAAGTATGTGCTTCTCTGCTAAGAGCACATTTGTCACATCCCTTTGCCAATCAACAACTTCATCATCAATCCATTCAAATTTGTTGCAGCCCCTTTGCCCAGTCTCGTGGTTGAAGAACTTGCAAGCAACAAACTTTTTGCCAGGGTTCTCATGGGTCCAAGATGTTTTCTTTGCAACAGTAATTCCATAATCACATTTTGTTAGCACCATTTTCCTGCAACAAATCAACAAAAAACAAAAATAAGACCCAATGTTAAACAAATACCAAAATTAGGTGAAAAACCCTAACTTTACAAATCAACGAAAATTTTAACAACTACAAATAGATACCTCTTTCACAGAGTGCGAAAATGGTCTGATTTCACTCCCACACAATAAAAGTGCACAACTATAGAAGGAAGTGAGAGACATTAGCTGCAACAATGGAGAATTACAAAGGTGCAGGGGAAGAGAGAGAGTGTTAGGTTTATAAGGGAGTGAGATTTGGAGGGAAATGGGTAGGAAAATAAGGAGGGACGAGTCACGTGCAAGCCAGTCAACCCACAATTCAGGCCAAAGGTTGTTTCGTGCCAAAAAAATTTAAGTTAAGGTTGTGTTTTGCTAGATCTTTTTAAAAGGTTGTCTTTTGCAAAAAGTAATTTTTAAAAAGTAATTTGCCAGTCAACCCATTTTTGCTTGCATAAAGACTATAGAGTAGCTTATAATTCATTTCTTGTCCATCTATATTTGCTAGGGATGTTCATAAAAAACCAAAACCGAAAAACCATACCGAAAAACCGGTCTAAATGGGTGGTGACCGTACCGATAAAATAAAGTTTTAATGGTTCGGTTACCGAACCGGTAAAATTAACTGTTAAACGGTACGGTTACGGTTATGATTTTTGAGTGAACGGCTAACCAAAAAATCGAAATATTTTTTTCCTCTAATTAATTATTGTGAAAAAATTTCCAACAACTACATTAATTCTAATATTTGTTACTAAGTACAACAATTAAAGGAAGTATGTGATTATTCGAAAACTTTAGTACTAATTTAAACACTATAATTAGGAGACGGAGTAAATTCTTAGTGTTATTATGTACTCAATGGATTTGTTATCCACTTTATAATACATTTTATATTAGAGTATATATAATATTAAAGTATATGCACAAAAGAAATAGAAAATATATATTTACATTAAGTAAAATATAATAGAATAACTTGAATAACGGTTAATGGTTAACAGAAAAACGGTACCGAAAAAATAGTTAACCGCTAGGCGGTAACCTGTCTAAACGATTACGGTTCGCAAAAAGAGCAAACCGAAACTTTCGGTTACCGAACCGAAATGTTGTTTGCGGACGGTTAACCACCCATGAACACCCCTAATATTTGCCACTGTTAATTCGTGTTTATAAATTAAACTCTAATTAGATAAAATTAATATTTTTAATGGCGTCTTGAGAAAGATTATTAATAAATTGTAAATAGGTTTTGGACTATAAGAACTCGATGTCAACTATTGTAATAAATTAATCTAGTAAGTAATATTAGGTTGTATTTGGATTTTTATTACTTTTCGAGCTTCATAGTATAGTTTTTTTTTGTATTCATAATATTGTAATATTACGCTACTCCTCACCTAAAATCCTGGATCCGCCACTGCCCCACATGACTATATTTTCTCTTAACCATAAATCACAAATAATAGTCAAAGGGAAATTTGTGAATAGTGTCAAAAGTAACTATTAGTAATAAGGAACGAAGGTAGTACTCCCTCCGTCCCAAAATATAGTTCCCATTCCCATTTTGGGTGTCCCAAAATATAGTTCCCATTTCCATATTTAGTTCCACATTTTTCCGTAATTTGTCTAGAAAAACCCATTATTTATTTGCTTCTTGAATTTTGTTTTTTGCTTTGTTTATTCAACCCAAGTGTTACAATTAATGCTCTTTCACCAATTATTCTCCATTCTCTCCCCTAAAATCATCTTTTCCCATACAACATTTATTTAAATAAACAAAAAATCTTTACTATCCCTCTTAGATTCTACTTGCATAAATTACCGTGAAAAAAGGGAAATGAGAACTACATTTTGGGACGGAGGGAGTATTTGTTTATTGTAAAATTTGTAACTGGCCTGAGTGTCGAGACATTGTCGAGTCAAAACTCAAAATACTAGTAGTAAGCAATGGGGCCAGGAGTGGGAATTAGAATAGGAAATGGTAACTCTACTCCTATTTTGGGTATCCCCTGGGGTTTTACGGGAAGAAAATTCATTTCAAGAAGGGAATTGTTCATCAAATCCCTAATTACCCTTTATGGGTTGGAGAACTTATCTCTGAGGATAGAGAATGGGATAAAGATAAGCTGGTTAATTGGTTTGATACAGGTACAGTGAGAACCATCCTTTCCATCCACATTCCCGAACAGGTAAGTGAAGATGAATTCAATTGGGAAGCAACTAAGCATGGTAACTATGAGATCAAATCTGGTTACTGGTTTCTTAAGAATCAAATCCAGACTGCAAATGCAAGTTCTACCTTCTGGAAAAAATTATGGAATCAAAAATTCTGGCCAAAATGGAAAATTTTCTATTGGAAGCTAGCTAATGGTGCTCTAGCCACCGGAGTAAACCTTAGGAAAAGAAAAATCCTAAGCGAGAGTCCTTGCCACTTTTGTGGAAATCAAGAGGAGTCGGATACTCACCTTTTCAAAAACTGTGAAATTTCGATGAGAATTTGGAAAAGCTCCAATCTTGGCATTATATCGAAAGATTACCCTAACCTCTCAGTCAAAGTATGGTCAAGAAATTGGTTGTGGTATCTTATGCAGTTGGAAGATAGTGATTATAGAGTTGTGGAATTTATAGGCATTCTTTGGAGTATTTGGCTCTTAAGGAATAAAATTGTGTTTAACCCAACTGAGTCTCTAAAGCCGACTGAAGCATTTGTCATCCTGAACCAGTGGAAATCTCGGTGGAGTAACCTACAGGGGCAAATAATCTTTAAGAGGATAGCTAATAGGGAAGTATCGGGAAATCAGATATTAAACAAAAAAATTTGCCAATGGACCCAAAATTGGCCGGGAGAGGGAACTCAATATAAATTAATCATTGATGGAGCTTGGAAAAGGAACAAAATTGATCAAGGTGATCCTGGTGATGCGGCTTATGGGTGGGTCTTGCTTGAGAATGACAGTGAAATAAGCTCAGGAAGTAAACAAATAGCAGCTAAATCTGCCCTTCAGGCGGAAGCCTATGCTCTTCTTCATAGTTTTAAGACATTATCTAGTCGCAAAATCCTCAATCTCGAAGGTTGGACAGACTCAGAGCAAGTGGTTAAGGGAATTCAAAACATCAACAACGCTGAAGAGTGTACAAGAAGATTATAAGAGATATTTGCAACTACATCAATAATTTTAGTTCTTTTCGTACTCTTAAAGTGAGTAGGAAAGAAGTGGACAAGGCCCATTGTCTAGCTATTAGTGAAAGAAAAATCTGTTCTCTTTAGTTTGTTTTTATTTATTTATCTGTTGTAAAAAAAAAAAAAAAAAAAAGTTAAAAAACTGAGGTAAATAACTAGATATCTAGCCATTATGCGATATTATCTTTGCTTTGTTTTGCTTTGCTTACGTCCTCGCTTACATATTCGCACACTCACTTTCTCACCCTTTTTCTTTTTTTAATCCCTGATTACTGATGATAGGATTAGTTACATTACAATTTACATAGATGATAAATACACCAAAAAATCCACCCATTTCTGTGCTGAAAAAGAAGCAAACTTTTTGCAGCAAAAGAGAGAGAAATCTAAATCTAATGGGGTGGAACGGAATTTTGGGTTTTGAGTATGGAATCGTTCAGGCCCCACTGGGCCCCGACATTTCTGGTCCAGAGCTTGTTGCTGCTGTTGCTAATGCTGGTGCCATTGCCTTTCTTCGAGCCCCTGATTGGGTTTGTTTTTCTTTTTATTATCTCATTCAATCATTAATTTTTCTGCTAATTATTTGTTTGTTAGTTTGATCACATTAAATTATATGTCAATTGTTTGTTTTTGAGTATACGGAACTAGTCACAATCACAATTAATGATTTGAAGATGATCACCCATTCAATGAAAAAAGAAGGCAATTTAAGAAAATTGTGTGGTGATGACTGATGATGATGACATTTTGAGGAGTAATTAATTGTATTTGCTTGAATTTATTGATTATATTCCTAGGTTCAAGGAAAATAATCACATTTTTGGTGTTGGGTATTTGTGGTTGAAGTTGATATTCAACTGTTTTTATTAAGTACTTCTATACAGATGAGTTTGCTATCTTTTTTATTTTTATTTTTTTTAACTTTATTTTGATTATTTTCCTTGTGATGTTGAACTTCTAAGATTCTATATGCCTTCACTTGAAGTTATATTAGATGGCATTCATGGGTTTGATGGATTTTTGTTTAAAGTTAATCATCTTACTTATCATTTGATTAATCCTTGTATGTCAAGAATAATGTAATTACATTTAGTAAGGTGACTTGTAAGTTGTAAGAGCAACAACAATGATAGGGAATTCAAACACAGGGCACCGGAAAGATGCATTAGCAAGAGTTTTTGCAGCTCATTCCGAAAGCGAGACATTCAATTTTTGCACTAACTTTTGAACTCTTGCCTATGTGGCAAGCTGGTCCTGTTTCTGAAGTGTGGTTTGTGGGATTAATTCTTTCCCATATGGCAAGCCGGTCCTGTTTCTAAAGTGTGGTTTGTGGGATTAACTTATGGATGCAGCTTTTGAGTAATTAAAAGTGAGTTCAAGCATTGAGGCGTAAAGATTTGGGTGAATCTCAAGATCCACACATAAAATTCAGAAGATAAAAAGTTGATGTGACAGAACGTGAAATTATCTTGAAGTTGCACAATGTTCTTGCTCAAAGAAGTAGATGGCTGAGTGGAGCTTAAATTTGGTTTGGTGCATAGATGGCGGAAATAATAGCGGTTGTTTCATTTAGTTGGTAAGACTAATTGAGTAATTTCCAGTAGTTATTGTGAAAAAACAAAATTAACCCCAATCATTTACAAAAGAAAACCTTTCTATGTAGCATGGGTGAATGTCGATTGTGGATGGAAGTGCAAGGAAAGTTCATTGTTTGTTGGTTTTGTCCATTTTCAGTTTAGACAAAAGGTTCACTTTTTTTAAAGATAATTATAAACCAACCATACTTTCTTATGATTGTAGTTTATCTTTCGAACTGGGTTTTGTTGATGGAAATACTTCTTTGTTTGACATAGCGATATGAATTTGTGTATCCGATCCTCACTCACCATGTCCTAGGTGAGAGCCTCTTTTTGGATATACGGGGTAAACATTAAGTGGATGAATAGCACACAAAGTAAGTTATGAAGGGAACTTTGAGATCCATAAAAGTCGATAAACCGAATAATAAAACTTGATCAACTTCTTTGAAGCAAAATCTTGCATGGCAACATATGAACGATCAAACAAGGCCTTAGGTTACAGCAAGCTTGTTCCTAAGTACAATTGAAGCCTTTTTACTTTTTAGAAAATAAAAATATAACATAGATAGAAAGTGATAATGTCATATAGAACAAAGATGTGATAATTCATATACATGAAGCCATGATGGTGTATGACTAGGATTTGTTTTATGTTCCGAGTTCTGATTTGCAACCAGAAGTATTGGCTTGAAGTCCCAATAAAACCCTCTTGTGGATGTCATTATAAATTCATGATGGTTTTCTTAACCAGTTACTCCCTCAATCCCTTTTCGTTTGCCACATCTTCCTCTTAGGAACGTCTCTAAAAGATTGTACCATGCTAAAGATGACCATGAGGGTCCACAAGCACACTATCACATTTAGTATTATTTTAAGTCCTATGTAAAACCCGCCTTACTAATGAAGTTATTATAAGTCTACCTTACCTTTTACCCTAAAAGGTCACTTTTTAAGTTAAATGTGTCACTTTTTAACCTAAAGGGGTCTCTTACTCTCTTTTAAACATGAGATCGCATTTTAACTGAAAGGGGTCACTTATATGATAATAAGTAAGACTGTCTTAGCAAGTACCCGCGTCTTACCATAAAGTATAGTAAGACCGTCTTCTATGAGATTATGTATAGTACTTTTGGTCTCACCCTATTTGTCTCTTTTCAATTCCATCCAACCAAATATTAATATATTATACAAGTAACTTACCCCCAATGGAGCAGACAAAAGAGGACAGAAGGAGTACATAATAGGGCTTTTGGTTTCCTAACATACTGATGCTAAGCTGGGGTTGAGTTCTATCTAATGTGTTTGCAATAGGCATTATGATTGGTGATCACCTATATTTAGATAGATTGTCTGGAGACATAAAAAAGAGTATCTGCAGTGTTTATAAGCATTATGGACATATAGTTTCATGCCTGTTTTTCCTGATCTTGAACTGAAGTCTTCTGTTCAATGTCATATAGAAATGGTTATTGCAACTCCATGTGGACTTATCTGACTGTGTAGTATGATCTTTTTGCCAGGAATGCCCTGAATATGTGACGGAGATGATAAAGAAGACTCGGAGCTTAACTGACAAACCTTTTGGTGTCGGCGTTGTTATAGCATTTCCTCAAGAGGAAAATCTGAAAGCTATAATAGAAGAGAAAGTCGCTGTACTACAACTGTACTGGGGTGAAGTATCAGAGGAGCTTGTTCGTAGAGCTCATGATGCTGGTATCAAAGTTGTTCCCCAAGTAAGTTAAGATGTCTCTTGCTTATAACTAAGTTTGCTCCGCCTCCATTTACTTATACAGTTTTGAATTTTGTTGTTATAGTGTCATGTTAGTTCGTGTTTTTTTCCGTTTAAATAGCCCTTCAAAGCAGTTGAAGCACCTATATGTAATAGACTAGAATAGAAGAGCGAAAAAGACAGTAAAAAAAGAAGAGAACAAATTGCAGAGAATAAGGATAGTATCAATAACATATCATGTTGTATGAGGGAAAAAGCAAAAGACCAATACAATTCCTAGGAATTCGAGTATCTGGTTATTCATTAATAAAACAAAATGAAGCACAATTTGTGTAATGATCTTACCAGATGTCCTCTCATCACATCACTCTCACTATAACTTTAAAAAAAAAAGAAATTTCTTTGTAAATCTCAGCTTCTTTCCCAAGGCATCCCTTACCAGAATCTCAACTGAATATTAAGTGGAATTCTCCATCCTCCTCTTCTTCTTTTGTTTGGCATAGGTGAAATGAACGGCAGGCTTGGGTTGGACTTGCTGATCTATCAGACTATACTAATTATTATAAGATCAATATCATGGATTCATAAGCTTTTCATCTTACTTTCTTCACAAAAAAGAAGAAGTGCTTCATTAGTGAGAATGGATGCAAGTGCTTTGGCCCTGATGACCTCTTGGTAGTCAATGTATCATGCCAGCATTGAAGGGCTTAGCTGTATCCTCACTATACTTGACTGCTCCCAACTGCAACACCACTCTATGCCATCATCAGTGCCAGGCTGCCAGCCTGCTGGGTACTTGCTATAGCTGATGTGTATTCAATTTTTTTTGGCAATCTCAATGGAAGGTAGTCACACTCTCATACAGTCTAGGGGCACCTAAATCTTGGAGATTTTATTGGAGGTCCTTTAGAATTTGCTGTTATTTTGGCCTCTAGGCATAAGGTTATATGCACTGATGCGCAGCCGTTGGCAAGAGGCAATTGTAAAAGTTACTGCTAACCATTGGGGTTCCCCATTAGACCTTTAAACAAGAAGTAGAGGGTAGCCTCCTCAGGTTGCCAAGGATTCGACAGCCTTCAAGACCAGGGTGTAAATTGTCTATAAAAGGCCATTCCAAACGCTATGACTTATGGTTGTGAATTTTAACGCTCTTTACACTCCTGCAAAACTGACTATAATTATTTTTCCTCTCCAGGATGGCCTTTTGTGGTCATCATGGGTTCAGGTTGACTGCTTGGAGGCCTTAATGTTGCCTTGGAGTCTGGAGACCTTCTGGTTGCTTGCTTAACTCTTGTGAAAGCTTGATATAGTAAATTGCATTCAATCCCTGAAACCTATATGCTATGATATTGGTAGTTACAAGGTCCTTAAAACCCATATGCTAGTGATCCATGTGCATGTCTGGTCCATAGAAATTTGGGCCTCTCATGGTGTTCAGGGAGTTTGCTTTTCTTACATGTAGCTATCTGTTTTCCCTCCAATATTCTCCATTTTTTTTTTCCATTGATCCATTGTCATATCCACTCTTCTTTTTGCTATGTATTTGCCTCTAATTTTTTAATTTATGTGAATATATCTTCTTTCCTGCAAACTTGTGGGCCCTTTCTGGTTAAGCACTATGGCTCCATGTTCCATCTATTAGTTTTTAGTATTAATTAGAGATCTCAAGGTTCTCGCTGTCTGAAATATGAAAGTGCAGCAGTGATTTGGTGGAAGCTTCTATTAGTTGGTTCACTTGTCAGTCTCCAATTTACGACTATGGAGGTTCATGTTCTGATTTCTGAAGTTATTGTCCCTTGACCGACCAACAACTTTAACTTTCGATCTGTATGGTCCTGATCCTGTAGTTATTAGTTCGAAGAACTTGTCCTGTACCATAAATTTCATGATAACGATCACCACTTAAGGAACAAGAGAAGTGCCATGAATGTTTTGATTTCATGATAACGATCACCACTTAAGGAACAAGAGAAGTGCCATGAATGTTTTGCTCCCATAACTCTCAAATTGGGTTTAACTTACCATATAAACTCTCAAGTTGTTTTTATGCATATCACATGATAGAATATAGTGAGTTTCTCTGATGATTGACCATCTCATCTTCTGCTTGTGCGATCACACAAAGGTTGGGAGTATTGAAGCAGCAAGAAGGGCCATCAATGTTGGAGTAGATGCAATCATTGTACAAGGTCGTGAAGCAGGCGGGCATGTAATAGGTCAGGTTAGGTCCATTATACTGTTTGTGCTTCTTGTTTAGTTCAGATTAAGGGTGAATCATCATAGGGGCAAGGCTATGTATGTCTGCCTTCCCATTTAGGCGTTGGGGTAATGCTGTTGTCAATGTACTTTTGTGGCCTTTGTCATAAAAGTAATTTAGCAAACTATTTGTGCGGTTGCCAATAGACCTCCGTTTTTGCTGCTGGTAGAAAAATATGCGACGTCCTTTTCATTACTGATGATAATTTATAGAAGTGAAAACACTTACTGTAGAAGTTGATGTTGACTCTTTCATACGCCCCATACTAATATGTTGATTCCTAATACATCTATATTTTAGTAAAAGCTTTTTGATCCTTGTCCTGTTTTTTTCAGGAAGGATTAGTTGCTTTGGTGCCTAGAGTAGTTGATCTAGTTGGGGAACGAGATATCCCAGTTATTGCTGCAGGTGGCATTGTGGATGCGCGTGGCTATGTCGCTGCTTTGGCCCTTGGGGCACGAGGTGTTGCCCTTGGCACTAGGTACCTAACCATTGGAATTTACTAAGAAAAAAATAACTCCTAAGGATATATCGCAGATTACAGGTATTAGTGAACTGTGAACACCATGCAAAAACTGGCTGCACAAATAAACAATAGTATCACCTCCCTCGTTCAATGGAGTCTGCAAAACTGCATATCCATGTTCTCTCAGTAAAGATTGTTATTATGTGTCTAATGAGAGAATTATATGTATGATATAGGTTTCTTGCGACTGAAGAAAGCTATGCTCATCCTGTGTACAAGAGGAAGTTGGTTGAATATTCCGAAACTGAGTACACTAATGTATTTGGTCGTGCAAGATGGCCCGGAGCACCTCAGCGTGTCTTACTAACACCGTTCTTTAGTGACTGGAGATCTCTTCCTGAGAATGAAAATGAGAAAAACCAGCCTGTCATTGGACGCTCAATAATACATGGAGTGGTGAGCTTATCATCTCTTTTTGGTCATACCTATACTTTTTACTTAATTTGCTCAACTTTTAAGTACTTTTGTTAAATTTTTTCATATGCTAAATTTTTTCATATGTTTTTGTAACTACTCCCTCCGTCCCATAATATAGTGCTTGTTTCTCTCTTGATGTCAAACTTTAAAATCTTTGACCATATATTCTCATTTGTATATATAAAAAACATATTCATGTGAGATCTTGCTAGATTCGCCTCAATATGTAGTTTCATAATATCAACTTTTTATATTTTTTATTATTAAGGAATTGAAGATATTGAAGGTCAAATATTTATCTTGGAGACCGTGTAAAAAAGAAACAAGCACTATATTATGGGACGGAGGAAGTATTATATTTGTTCAATGGATATCTTGTTCTTGTATGATGGCCTGATACAAGACTTGGCCAAAGAACAAAGGTTTTAGGAGGTAAATGATATAATACCAATGCAAAGGGATCTTGCTGGATCACACTGTTTACAAACTGCAAGTTACATGTAATCTAGAGTCTAGACAGCATAATTGTTAATCTGAATATTGATAAGAAAAACCCCGTCTTTCATCTTTTTTTTTTTTTTTAAAGACTTGAGGAGTTTTTAACATATTCAATCAGTTTAGCAACTAATTAGCTCTTTTACACTGCTAAATTAACAATGCTCTTTCCTGTTGGCAGGAAAAAGAGGTAAGACGTTTCGGAGGAACTGTGCCCAATAAATCGTCGACAGGTGATATAGAATGTATGGCAATGTATGCGGGGCAAGGTGTTGGCCTCATCAAAGACATTCTACCTGCTGGAGAAGTTGTGAAGAAGATTGTTAAAGAAGCTCAATTGTTGATACAACAAAAGTTTTAGGATTGCTTAAGTTTTAAATGGCAGAAAGAAAAGGTAGGGGCAGGGGAGGTAAACTGATGGGCAGCCAGTTGCCAGTTGGTACTTGATTTTTTATATTGCGTGTTCATGTAGCCCAGTCCACACTCCACACTCCACACTCCACACTCCACAATAAGCATAGTTTACTCTTATTGCTCAATAATACTTCTTCGGGTTCTTTTTTAATTATAACATTAGACCTACCTTGATACATAATTTAAGAAAGCCATGTAGAGGAGAGAGATAAAATAGATAAGAAGTGGAACCCATGTGATAGGACAGAGATAAAGAGAAGATAATACTAAATAAAAAAATGTTGCAATTAATTTGAACTTCCAAATAAGGGAAATGTTGCAATTAGAAAAGAACGGAGGAAGTAAGAAATGTATGAGCATCAAAACACCAACTTTAGCACACCTCAAGAAGAAAAAACACCAACTTTGGCGATAAGATGGCTGATTTTTTTTTCCTTTGTATGAGAATGAGGCTAAGTTATATGAAAGTGAAGCCGTTCCCGGGTTTATACAAGATTTTGTATAATTAAATGGATTTTTGGTAGTTGTATTTTGATGCGTGACAAAAGAAGAAAAATAGGATAAGGTAGGTTAGAAGCGCCTTGTCAACCGCAATATTGGTTGGATTTAGGTTTATGAACGAAAATTCTACCGTAAATACCATGTACTGCAATGTACCACTGATGTAATAAGTGGGCGTGTATTCTAGATAACATTTTTTAAGAAAAATAAAATAAAATAAAATGTCCATAATAAGTAGCAAGGAGTATAATTTTAGCTATGATGGTGAGTAAATTTTGCATTGCTAAATGCTAGATATCACTATCTAGTTAAAATTCATGTACGAAGAAGTTCTATGTTCAGTTCCTCTTCACCCACCAATTCTCAATTTTTGTGGGGAATTCAATACATTAAAAACCCTGATACCTGAGAATTATAATTACAACAATTTGACAAATAAATGAAATTGGCAGATTACTATAATTAATAATAAAATAAGGAGATATTGGTTGAAAAACTACAATCAAATGTTGGAGAAAATTGAAACAGGGGAAAGGATCAGGAGAATAGAACCAAATTAATGATGCAAATTCATTATTATGCCATTTGTCTTTTCACGCTTCTCTATCAATCTCATACTCTTTGATGTGTTAACTAGTTTTTAATCCTGAACGATATGCCCCCTGCCGGAATATTTTTCTTCTTTATATTTTAGTAGTTCAACAAAACTAATTATAGTGTCATTTGTGTCCTTTAGGCAATTTGTTGCGCGTTTGTTTGCGGCATGTCTTTTTGTTTAAGGAGCGCTAATTGTATTGATGATAATATGTACATAACCCTCGATTCATATGGTGGGTATTATGCTCATAATTTTTCATATAACTCTACTTTGTAACATTCCATGTTTTTGTTGAGGCATGTAGTGTTTTGATGATTGTAAACAAATGATGATTATCTAACTAACATGTGTGTTTGAGATGTGCATATTACATTACCATTGAACAAGTCATGTAAGGTTAAATATATCACATCATGAAGAATTCCTAGAAGAAATCCAATAAGTGAAGATCCTGAGGAAGAAATCCAAATAGAGAAGAAGTTTGATTATACAAATGTGCTGCTAGATTTTATGTAAGTTCCTAAGATGGAACCAAGCATGAAGAGTTCAAGAAAAATGTTATAGAAGCAAGCACAAACAAAGTTCCTAAAAGAGGGTGTTCATGGGTGGTTAACCGTCCCGGGACGATATTTCGGTTCGGTAACTGAAAATTTCGGTTTGTCATTTACGTGAACCGTAACCGTTCATACCGGTAACTGCCTAAGCGGTTAACCGGTTTTTCGGTACAGTTTTCCGGTTGACCATTAACTGTTACTCAACTTTAATAATTTATTTTACTTATTTTTTATATATATTTTTAATGTTATATTTATATTAATTAATAATGTGCCAATAGGAATTAGATATAAAGAGTATCATACAAGTTCCAAAATGGCACTGAAGTAAACCAAAAGCATAAGAGCCAAATATACTATAAAAAAGCACAGAGCATTTGAAGGTAGATTATGTTGATATACCAGCCATGCGAGGATGTTAGATGCAGCTTGCTAAAGATTTAACAACCTCATTTGCACTTATTCGTTTATAAGTGATCAACAGAATAAGTAATGATTTTCTTGCAATTTCTCATGAAGTTCAAAGGGAAGTAAGTAAACAAATTCACCTCATTTGCACTTAATTTATAAAGCACCTAAAGTGTAGTATCGGGGCGTGTGGGTCAGTAACAACTGAAAATAAAATACATTTTACTAATAACCAATAACTAATTAATCTAATTATTATAAAAAAACTGAAGATTGATTAAATAAAATAAATTTATCCGATTTTTCGGTTAACCGTTTTATAAAAAATCATAACCGTAACCGTACCGTTTAACCGTAATTTTCGGTGACCGAACAGTTTAATCCCAAATTTTCCGGTTCGGTAACCGCCCATTTTGACCGGTTTTCCCGTTATTCGGTACGGTAATTCGATTTCGGTTTTTTTTGAACACCCCTACTAGAAGGAACACAAACAGAGCAGGTCCTAGGTATATCCTAAGAAGAACATTGAGTATGCAGTTCCTGAGTGGGAGCAGTTCCTGAAGTTTCATAGTTGAAACAAGCGGTTCCTGAGCAAGAATTATAAGTGTGAAGTGACTTACACAAGTGGAAAAAACACTATATGTCACAACACAATCGCTGCGGTCCCTAAGAGAACCGAGCGGTAAATCTGCAAAATTTTGGGAGGGAAATTTGGGGAACATTAACCGCTGCGGTTCTTAGCAACGGTTAACAAGAAACCGATCCGGTTTTCTGTTAACCGTTTCGGTTCTCTTAACCGCAGCGGTTAATTTTTTTTTTTGGGTCTAATGCCCGCGTTTGGTCTTTCCTCCCTCCTGACCCTGTTTTTCCTCATTTCCTCCCTCAGTCCTTTTTCCCTCTCTCATCCTCGAACCCTAAACAAACTATCCCATCCATTCACTACCATCTCTCAGCCACCACCGTCGAACCCTAAACCATCTCTACCATCCATGCATCACCATCTCTCACCTTCAAACACCCACGAAAGCCTTGATTTTTCGAATTCTTCCATGAATTCGTCTGGGTTTTGCTTAACGCGAGGTTGCCGGCGAAAAATTGAGCGACAAAGAAGGCAGCGCAACTAACAAGGGAGGACAAGGAAAAGCTAAAGCGTCCAAAATCAATGTATGAACTTTCTCCATTGTTAGGGTTTTTCAAGCTTCTATTATAATGTTTTGTGTTTCTGAAATATCTCACCATCTTTTTCTATCTTTTTAATTGTAACTTCATCATTTTCTTGATTTTTATTTCTCTTATTGTGTGTTTTGATGAGACTTTCAAAAGGAGGAGAAATGGAGGTCGCAATGTCAATTTCATTTGCTGTCCTAAGGTATTCCGAAAATTAATTTATATGTCAATTTTGCTGAATTTTGATGTTTATATCATATTGTTAGGTTTTTTTTTTTTTATCAAGGATTGGGCATGGATGGAAAAATCGATCTCGAGTGCCATAGATTAGCCTCAATTTTGTAGAATTACTGTCTCACTAATCACTAGTGCATGAGAAAATCTTCTTAGGATGGTTTATGCACTGATATTGAAGCTGTTGGATGCTTTTATGTCCCATGGAATTGTTTTTTCTTTAGTTAGATTACAAATCAAACATTATTGAAATGCTCTTGGTGTTCTAGATATATTCGTCAAATAATAGAGTTTATATATACTTTAAATGAATGATAATGAATGAATTTGGGTTAGGTTTGACTGTTATCTGAAATTCTGAATAATGTTCTTGTAGGTGACTAAAATAGCACAATTTAAGGAAGTTAAAGGCGATGGCTAATAACGCAGCAGCAGTTGCTGAGCAGGCAACGAATGACATGTTAATTGGTCCAGATTGGGCAGTTAACTTGGAGCTTTGTGACATTATTAACATGGATTATGGGTAACTCTTCTTTTTCTTACGGAAGTTCCATGGTAGAATATCACTGTGTTATGCCTTAAGCAAATTGAATTTAATTGATTCTCTATATCTTTCTATTATGTGGGGATCTGTTGAATATTTCTGGAAAAGAGAATGTGCTTCTATTGTACCTAGAAAATGGCTGAACGTAGTATCACAACTGCATATTTTACATTCCATAATATGGTTTACAATGAAAAATTAAGTGGATATGTCGAAGTCAATTCATGCTTGTAATTACAAGTTATGTGTTTGGTATTGAAGGGTAACAATCAACTAGATACTTACATGAGTGATTGTGTTCAGCTATCCCCATATAATTTGCTTAACTAGGTGTTTTATGTTGCTCTAAACGCTAGATTTGATTGTTTGGGGATTATGGTATTTCTTTCAGCTATTGGATTCTTGTTGCATGCTTCTTATTAGGTTAAGGGTATTGGAAAATTCATTTTTGTGTCTTGGCTTTGGTGCAAAATCTTGTCAATGTTATGTCACATTACTCTAGTGTTTGCATGAATTTATTAACAAAACTGCATAGTATTTACTATATGTAAAATTCGACCGCTCTTAGTTTTACGATGAATCATTTTGCAGACAAGCAATGGATGCCTTGAAGATAGTTAAGAAACATCTCGGACATAAGAGTTCAAAACTTTAGCTGTTAGTATCTTTTAACTCTTCCAACTATATAGGCCTGATCTAGTATTCAGCTACATGAATACATCTATGATTTATATGGGGTGTGTCAGTGTGTGTGTGTCCTATTTGTGTGTTTTCCAAATAATCTATTAATGTAGAATTGAGAATTCTTGCCATCAGCAGTAAATTATGATGAATAGTACTTAACATCATGGAAGCATCTCTCAATCAAGGAATCTGACCCTAAACACAACACAATATCTGTTGGACTATAGCATATTCAAACTAATAGATTGAATAGAGCAGTTGGCCTCGAGTTTGTTTTAACGAGAGATTCACTTCTTTTGTGTAGTTTCATTTGATTTTGTTTGCATGTTTGACTTGAGTATACTTAACTGAGCCTTTTGTCAACCTTGTCTCCCTGACCTACTGTCTCTGCAACTATAAGAGACACATACAATTTTAAGAAGAACTGAACTATATAACATACAATCTTTAATATGCAGTATGTTTTGCTCCAGAATTTCTTTTTTATGTTTGTGATAATTGATCTTTGCTGCCTTTTTACTTTATCTTTGTTTATGTAGCAGCTGCTCTCTTAGAATCAAAACTTGGTGCTGAGGAGTGTAAGGATCTCTTCTTATGGATGTCTAAGAAACTCTCCAAGCTGAATGACTTCCCTGATACGGTGCACTACTGAACCCAGCTGTTGTTGCCATGAAGGTATTGCTCAACCTCCATTTTTTCCTACTCTATTTCTACAGTCAAATGAAATGTCTTATTGGACAAAATCAGTATCATCGGTGAGTTAGCTGCTCTTTTTGAAAAGGTGCTTTAAACGCCTTGGCGATCGGTTACAAAATTCTAGATATCAAATGAATGACTCTTGATTTGTTTGCCATTTTGCATCTCCTAAATGAGTTATACTTAAGTGATTTGTTGATTTTTCACAATGATTCTAGGTCTTATAGTTGTATGGTAAAAGGTATAGTGAATTATGTTATTATTGAAGATTGCTCATAATTAATTTTTCCTGATAGCCTATGTTTCTTTTCAAGATCTGTTAACCCCCCTATCCTGCACCTTTTTGTCTAAAATTTCGAATTTCATGCTCTCTGACTTCATCTAAAAACAATAAACTGTGGAGATCAATATTCAGAATTTGAAATTGGCTTGCTGAAAAATATACATATTTGAGTGTAAATCGATTCATTAGATTTATTTTAAGATTCTCTAATGTGCTGATTGAATAAATAAAATAATGGTCTAAGTATGACCGAGAAGTCTGCAAAAGTCCAAGAAACTATTTCAGTAAGCTGTTTTTGAATGACTCTCTACTGTGGCTTGATAGCAAATGGATTAATTAGATCAATTAAGATTTGTTGCCTATGTAATTATTAATGCATTTTGATACCTGAAGTCATTGATTTCAGTAAGTTATTCTTGAATGACTCTCTACTCTTTTCTCTCCTTGAGAATCTGGTGGCTGAATTTGATACTATAATATGCTATATATCCGTCCCGATTGTTTATGAAATGCCATGAATGTACCCAGTGGCTGCTATATTTAATATTGTAGTATGCTAGTGGGCTGCTGCTGGCTTGCAGTAGCTGGAATATTTAATAGAGAAAATAATCTTTCTATGCAACTAGTTTACTAATTATTCGCATATCTTTTAAGAAACTGGCACTGAATATGTGTTGTGAGTAGGAAAAGAACTTGATTCATGTTGGGATCTGTGTAGTCATGCTTTCTGCTGATTTTGTGGATTCATCCTTATATGTGATTGATTTGATTGTATTTTCTTGCAGCCACCTCCTCCTGTTAATGATACAAATCCATACAATGTGTGTACCCGAATTGGTTGTTGCATGCTTTATAGGATATTTGATTGTTCAATTTATTTTCAACATATAGTCTTCCATTTATCAGTGTTTACAAAACTTTTAACTCTTAATGTTTTTACGTGTAGATGCAAAGGAGGGAAAACAATGTGCAGTCTTTTGAAAAGCTTCGTCAGTTAAGCAATTTTTATTTCTTATTTGTCAATTAATTTTACATTTTCTGAAATCTGAAGTAAGTAGGATGTCATGCTACAACTTAGAATCCTTATTAGACATTGTCTTTGAGGCAGATAATGTGGTGGCAAACATATCTGTGTTGCTGATTGCATTTGGTGATCTAGAGAAATTTGGGGTTTTCGAGACCTTTTTTCAAGTTTTTTTTTAGGAGGCCTATCAGTCTCTGGTGAGAAAGCTCTGACTCGAAAATTTATAACTGTTTCAGGTCAGACGCAACCTTGACCAGGCGAAGACCATCTTGGAAACACTTATAAAGGTATTTTTATTAGTATAGTTGAGGTTACATTGTAGCTTATTTTGTATTTGTTTTCTTGTTATTGATTTTAATCTTTTCTCGTGGTCCCTATGCTTTTCTCCTTGTCATCCAATTCTTATTATGGAGCTTTTTCTACATTTTTTTTTCTACTAGAGATTTTCCTCATTGATTGGTTTTCTTGATCTCTTATCCTTTATGATTGTGTGTAGAGAGAAGAGAAAAAGCGAGATGTCATGGAGACTGAAGTGAACCTTCAGAGGATTCAACTGAAGTACAAGGTACTCAAAATGTTATAATCAATGCTTTTGATTTGAGTTGCTACTGTAGTTGTTATTGCATTTATTTCAAACATGCTTTTGCTTTTGATGCCATGAGAAGTACTGAGTTTGCGTCAGTAATCGTAGTTGTGATTCATGATTCCATCTTAAACTTTTATGAGAATGTACTGGATAAATGAAGCTTTTTTTTAGTAATCAGCAGTGAAGATTCTGCATCATACTATTAGTTAGACACTTAGACTGCAGACCATGATGCAGTGTAAATTTGGAATGTGGTTCTGTCGAACTGTGAAAGTCAAAACGATGTTAGTGTAATTAGTGATGTATTAACCAGGGTTCTCCAAACCTATATTTTGTTCAAGAAGAGATCTTACTGGAGGAACTAGTTTACTGGTTATTGGCATCTGTTCAGACTAGTGGTTGCTGCTACTGCTTTATTTGGTTGATGAATATGCAACTAAGTGTTTTTTTTTTTATTTGAAATGTGCAGGTTGAGACTAGTGGCTATGGATCATGGAGCAATCTACATGCAGACTGCAGTGCTACCTTGATGGTCTCTTTGTTGATGCCAACCAACAGTTGATGGAACAAATTTGTTTTAAAGGCATTTTGGGTATAATTGTTGAGTATGATGTTAAATTTATAAATATTTTTATGTATCTAATTATTTATACTTATGCTTCAATTAAGCATAATATGCTTAATAAAATGAGTCTTCATATATACTATTGATTTTATATTGATTAATAATGAAAAAACACAAAAAAAAAAAAAATTTATTTTTGGGGTGGTTAACCGCTCCGATTTTCACCCAAAACCGCAGCGGTAAATGATTTACTGATCCGGTTTAGGACCGGATCAATTAATAGTTGGGGGACTGCTGCGAGTCCAACCGATGCGGCTTAACACCGGAGCGGTAAGCCCGATTTTGACCATAGCGGTTTAACTTTTTTTCCACTAGTGTTAGAGGAACTATAAGTGTGAAGTTCCTGAAGTTTCATAGTTGAAACAAGCGGTTCCTGAGCAGGAATTAAAAGTGTTAAGTTCCTTAAAGGAACTAGCACGTCGAAGTTCCAGAGGTGGAGCTATTGCATGCGGTTCCTGAGTTGGAGCAGCATGGGGCATGAAGACAGGAAGTATGAGTTTATTTTCTAGGATTCATGTAAGTATGTGGAAACGTGAAAGGTAAAGGAACAAGGTGCCAAAAGGAACTCGTGGAACTTAGAGTCAAAAGTCTTTAAGAGTCAGTAAGTTGTTGCATATTATTATCTTAATATGTAGGATTTATTTAGAGTTTGGTTCTTAATAAATCTTTACTTGATTTATTTTATTTAGATTATATGCATTAGTTGTTTTAGGATATGATTTAGTTTTTAAATAAAAAAGATATGTTTTAAATAAAATCAGTTTTAATTTAGGATTTTGATTTTAATTTATTTAATTCTATCTTATCAGTTTTTGGAAAATAAAAGCTAGATTTAGATTACGTTCAATGAGTTTTTGAGTGCAGGAACTTGTAGACGCGAGTTCCTGTACGAACATGAACTCATATACTTATGTCAGGTTTATGAAAAAAGTTTTTAGTAAAATATTTTTGCATGAGAAAATAAATAAAAAGTGAGTTTTGGAAAAATATCTCTTGGACTATATTTTGATAAAACGTAGCTTTTTCTCCAAGTATTTATTTTCTTTTTGTTTCCTATTTTTACTCTAACTGCTTTACTGTAAACGTGACATAAGTTGTATCCAAGAAGTTGACTGCTTCTTCCCCAAGTTTCTCCCAACTAACTGATCATGGGTTAGTGTAGAAATAAGTGGAAGTGGTGCTCAAGTTTTGAGTGTACTATAAATAGAGGCTTGTGTATTCTTTTTAAGTTGTTTGACTGGTGTCTTTCCATAGTGTCTGACTTATGTCATTCTATAAGGGTTGGCTTAAGGAATAACGTTACAAAAGAATTACTCCCTCTGTTTCATTTTAATTTACTCACTTCACTTTGGGGGAGAACCAAGAAGGAAGTACAAAAGTATGAGAGAGAAACTGAAAAGGTGGAGAGAGAATTTGAAAAGTGAGAGGGAGAAAATAAAAAGTGGGTTAAAATATTAAAAAGTGGATGACATGGGTGGAAAAAGAGGAGAAAGTAGATGTGACATGTTACCTAAAATAAAAAAAGCAATAGTTTGTAGATTAAAAAGAAACAGACAAAAAAGGATAGTGTGTAGATTAAAAAGAAACGGAGGGAGTATATTTTCTATTCCTTATTTTGAGTCAGTTCCTATGAGTTCCAAGTTTGTACGAGTGCCAAGTTCCTTTGCAGTTCTTCAGTTTCTATATACTAGAGTTACACCAAATTATCAAGCATCTGTATTTGAGTTTGGGGTTAAAGGGTTTGAGTGAACTCTTGTAATGGGAACTTGGTGAAGAGTTTGAGTGAATTTTGTATCAAGTTCGAGTTAGGAACTTGAGTAAGTTCTTGTTGTTTATGCGTAGACTTGGGGTGACGTCTATCCAGGGGTGAAGGGTTTGAGTAAACCTGTTGTAAAGAGTTGTGGGAACTCTTTAGAGACTTAGACTTAAGTCTAGAGAGTCAAAGTTCCTAGTGGAACTTGTGAGAGAGTTGGAGTTTCGAGTGGAACTTTCGCATGTAATAGGTTGTAACAGAGGTGGTTCCCTATTATAGGGAAGAGTTTAAATCCTTAGAAGGTCGTGGTTTTCTTCTTGTATTGAGACAAGAAGTTACCACGTAAAAATCTCTCTTGCACTTTGAGTTCCTTATTGCTTATGTTTTAAATTCCGCAGTATTTGGGCAATAAGTTCCACACTACAATTCACCCCCTTTTTGTAGTTCCTTCCGAGTTAACATTTGGTATCAGAGCCGGAACTCAGTGATAAGCAGGCAACCCTGCTGAGTTAAGTTCCTGCAAGAAGAAGGAACCCGTAAGAGAAAGGAACTCCGCCCTACGTCATTCAAAGGAACAAGTGGAGGCTGACTTTTCATCATGTATTAAAAGTCATTCAAGGATTATCAACTGCCTCTTTGATGTAAGTACCTCTTACTTGAGATATTTTTTATACGCATACATTAAATTAGAACTTGTTCCTTATATTATTTCTAGTAAATCATTCCATTCGGCTTTGATGTTTTTATATCAATTTTGGATAAACTGTTTTGTAAAGACAAAATTAAGATTTCTAATTTTTTTCAAAATATCAAAGAATCAGTCTACTAAAAATGGTTCAAGTAACAAGTCATATGGAACAATGCATATTGTCACTCTTGGAACTTGGTTTCCCTACAAAAGGAAACTTTATTCTTTAGGCAGTGTAATGTATGTCTCTTTCATTTATTTGCCAAAGAATTGTTTTTCCATGCATATTGAGTTTATTGAATATTTATTATATGGATGCATGTTGATTTTTTTAATAAGTAGAGATAGTTATATAGATTTGTTTTGGTTGGAAAAGAGAAGTTATTTAACAAGTTTATGTATATTATCTTCTCTTTATATGTTGTGCAGGTTATTAATGATTATTTTGTAGGTTTGATAATTGAGGTAACTAAAATATCAAAAGCATAAATTAGTTTCGGATCAAAGAACTCAAACTTTGATTTTGGGGAATTGATAGTGTTCCAAGAACGCTGAAATAAATAAATGGTGCAGGAACAATCCAAAATTTGGAACGAGTTCCTGTGTCTTTTGAAATTGATCTCGGTTCAAATGAACAAAGCAGAAGTTCCTTTTCATATGATATTGTATTTTTTTTTGAGAAACCTTATGTTTATTTTTATGCTTTAAAAAGGAAAAATTGACGATAGGGGTCTGAACTTTCGGTGATAATTTTTAAAAGGTTTGAACTATTGATTAACCTGTGTAGGTCCCTATTTTAGGGGGTCTTAACTTTCAGCGGGCCTCGGTGACTTAAAACTGACGATTTTTTTTAAAATCTCACCTAGTTCCTACTTCCCTCCCTCGTTTAATCCTTCTGGTATGACCCAAGTTTTACAAGTTATGACCTATTAAGCCAGTTTCAAGTCACTAAGGCCCGCTAAAAGTTAAGACCCCCTAAAGTTGGGACCTACACAGGTTAATCAATAGTTCAGACCTTTTAAAAATTATCACCCAAAGTTGAGGCCCGCTAAAAATTATCTCTTTTGGCTAACCTACTAATATCAAAATGCACAAAGTATTTCTTTTTGGTTTTTGTTTCATAGATTATATGTCTTAATTTATGACAACCCAAAATGAAGGAACATGTTCATGTTCTTCCGTCAAAGGAACAAACACATTAGAAACAAGTTCCTGAAATCAAAAGGAGAGTTCTAGAGATTATATTTGATGGATCTAAGTTTCGTTGATGGAACTCAGGCTGATTGGAACGCAAAGGAATTTTATACAGGTTAGTTGTTAAGAGGAACAACTAAACAAAGGTATTGACTTTGAGGAAACTTTTATTCATGTAGCTAGGTCATAAGATAATTGTATATTATTATTTTTCTTGTTGCTTACATGGGATTAAGATTATTCTAAATAGATTTTTAAAGCGTTCAAAATAAATTTTATTGTTGGAAAATCTATGAGAAACAACATCAAGTTTCTTCTTGAAAAATGATTTTAAAATTAACAATAATTTCTGTTGTCAAGAGGAATTAACTTAGTAGTTGTACATTTTTATATGGATTATGTTTTTGGTACAACTAACTATTTTCTGCAAGGGTTTTTGCTAACCTTATAAGCAAATGTGTAAGTGAGCATGATAAGGGAACACAACTACTCTCTTGGAATATAATGATACAAGGACAAAAATATGTCAATGAACTTTTGCTAACCTTATAAGCAAATGAACTTTTGAATAAGGATGAGTATGAGTCGAGTTGGTATGAAAGTTTCCATCAGATGTGAAGATATCAAAATGATGGAACTAGCAGTTTAGAAACTCAAAAGTAAGTTATCAAAATCAATCCTGTACATGAGGTAATTTTATATTCATGGTGAAATGTGATTTAAGTTATGATGTTCTTATTCACATTGTATCACGATTAATAAATTACATCGTTAAATTATTAATATAAATGCATGACTTTTATAAGTCTTGCTTTAAATTATGTGAATATATGTTATTTATAATTTCACCTATTCATGTACTGTTTAGAGGAACAAGACTTAATGAAGTATGACTTGAGTATAAACATGTTATTTTCCAAAAGTTTTGTCGAATTGGGCTCTTACACATATTTAAAATAAAGTGATTATATGCATTCTAGTGTAAATATGTTACACTTAATTTTTGTGTCATAAAGGCATACTCACTTGCCTAAGAGTATTAGAGGTCTCATAATAGAATTGTGGATGTTGTCAAACATGAAAGTCCTAAGTTGCCAAAGGTACAATGAAAGAAACCTTGATGGAATAAGACGGGTAAATTCTCATAATATATTTCATATAACCTTTAGAGGGAAGAAACCTATTCTTAGCCAACTATCATCAATTCACACCACATTTCTTCAAATACCCTTTGATTGATTAATTCATCATTCCATTCATATCCTGTCACTTTAAATCTCCTAATTCCTTTGTGCATGACTATTTATGGTTCAATGATGCATAAAGAGTAATAAATGGTGAATACATTTTGAGGGGAAAGTTATGGAAAAAGTAAGGAGCAAGTATTTTAAGTTTTATCAAGTGATGCTCAGAAGGATATATCATTAGATGGAACTACTCATATAAGTTCCTAATGATGAAGGAATGGTAAGAAACTCAGGGGGAATAAGAAATGGATCGATATATATGTTTTCATTCTTGGTGGTGGATTTCACGTATGTGTGAGTAAAAGATAAATTTGTTCAAGTTTATTCGGGCAATGAGTTCCTCATGGTTGGTTGGTTGAGTAAATATGAACTTGATTGATACATATCAAGGTGTGTGTGGGGTTTGGTAGAGATTTCAAAAGTGTAAAGTGAAGTAATCAACTCTAATTATTGTTGAGAACCTCTTATTAAAAGTCTAAACCATAGAGCACGCAATATCTCTCAAGTTCCCTCTACTCAACTTATTCCATAAACTTCTTTCATATTCTTTGAGCCGGATATTCTTATGTCTTATTCTCTTAATCCATTCTTAACTTTTAAATCTGATTTTTTCTTGACTTTTATTTTCTTATTTGTCAAGTTCCTTCGATGGTTTTTGAAGTTGGGTCTTTGGATTGTAAGTTGGAAATTTGTGTAGCACATGTATCTTAAGTTTGAAAATTGAGATTCTTGAGACTTTTGGGACTAACAAGTGTTTAACCTTTATGGTGGTAAGTGTAGCATATAACAATATGTGTATATGATTTACCTAAAACAAATGTGTGTAAGATGATCCTTTTCGATAATGACAAAAGGGGGAAGAGTATATATGCTGCTTATAGTCAAGCATAGTTAAGTCTAAATCCTTATATGATGAAGTTCTTTGTATGATATGCTTATCTTATATTGATATTTCCTTCATATACATGCATGACTTGTTTGTTAAGGGGAATTAATGTACATCGTTTATTATTTAATTTGTGATAAACATCATTTGTTTGTCATCATCAAAAAGGGGGAATATTGTTGAGGCATGTAGTATTTTGATGATTGTAAACAAATGATGATTATCTAACTAACATGTGTGTTTGAGATGTGTATATTACATTACCACAGAACAAGTCATGTAAGGTTAAATATATCACATCATGAAGAATTCCTAGAAGAAATCCAATAAGTGAAGTTCCTGAGGAAGAAATCCAAAGAGAGAAGAAGTTTGATTATACAGATGTGCTGCTAGATTTTATGTAAGTTCCTAAGATGGAACCAAGCATGAAGAGTTCAAGAAAAATGTTATAAAAGCAAGCACAACAAAGTTCCTAGAAGAGTTCCTAGAAGGAACACAAAAAGAGCAGTTCCTAGGTATATCCTAAGAGGAACATTGAGTATGTAGTTCCTGAGTGGGAGCAGTTCCTGAAGTTTCATAGTTGAAACAAGCAGTTCCTGAGCAGGAATTATAAGTGCGAAGTTCCTTAAAGGAACTAGCACGTCGAAGTTCCAGAGGTGGAGCTATTGCATGTGGTTCCTGAGTTGGAGCAGCATGGGGCATGAAGACAGGAAGTATGAGTTTATTTTCTAGGATTTATGTAAGTATGTGGAAACGTGAAAGGTAAAGGAACAAGTTGCCAAAAGGAACTCGTGAAACTTAGAGTCAAAAGTCTTTAAGAGTTAGTACGTTGTTGCATATTATTATCTTAATATGTAGGATTTATTTAAAGTTTGGTTCTTAATAAATCTCTACTTGATTAATTATTTTTAGATAATATGCATTAGTTGTGTTTAGGATATGATTTAGTTTTTAAATAAAAAAGATAAGTTTTAAATAAAATCAGTTTTAATTTAGAATTCTGATTTTAATTTATTTAATTCTATCTTATCAGTTTTTGGAAGATAAAAGCTAGATTTAGATTACGTTCAATGAGTTTTTGAGTGTAGGAACTTGTAGACGCGAGTTCTTGTACGAACAAGAACTCATGTACTTATGTCAGGTTTATGAAAAAAGTTTTCAGTAAAATTATTTTTGCATGAGAAAATAAATAAAAAGTGAGTTTTGGAAAAATATCTCTTGGACTATATTTGATAAAACGTAGCTTTTTCTCCAAGTATTTATTTTCTTTTTGTTTCCTATTTTCACTCTAACTGCTTTACAGTAAACGTGACATAAGTTGTACCCAAAAAGTTGACTACTGCTTCTTCCCCAAGTTTCTCCCAACTAACTGATCATGGGTTAGTGGAGAAATAAGTGGAAGTGGTGCGGAAGTGGTGCTCAAGTTTTGAGCGTACTATAAATAGAGGCTTATGTATTCTTTTTAAGTTGTTTGACTGGTGTCTTTCCATAGTGTCTGACTTATGTCATTCCATAAGGGTTGGCTTAAGAAATAACGTTACAAAATAATTATATTTTCTATTCCTTGTTTTGAGTTAGTTCCTGTGAATTCTAAGTTCCTACGAGTGCCAAGTTCCTTTGTAGTTCTTCAGTTTCTATATACTAGAGTTACACCAATTTATCAAGCGTATGTATTTGATTTTGGGATTAAAGGGTTTGAGTGAACTCTTGTAATGGGAACTTGGTGAAGAGTTTGAGTGAATTTTGTATTAAGTTCGAGTTAGGAACTTGAGTAATTCTTGTTGTTTATGCGTAGACTTGGGGTGAAGTCTATCCAGGAGTTAAGGGTTTGAGTAAACCTGTTTAAAGAGTTGTGGGAACTCTTAAGAGACTTAGAGTTAAGTCTAGAGAGTCAAAGTTCCTAGTGGAACTTGTGAGAGAGTTGGAGTTTCGAGTGGAACTTGCGCATGTAATAGGTTGTAACAGAGGTTATTCCCTATTATATTGAAGAGTTTAAATCCTGAGGAGGTCGTGGTTTTTCTTCTTGTATTGAGACAAGAAGTTTGCACGTAAAAATCTCTCTTGCACTTTGAATTCCTTATTACTTATGTTTTAAATTCCGCATTATTTGGGTAATAAATTCCACACTACAATTCAGCCCCTCTTGTAGTTCCTTATGAGTTAACAGTTTTTTTTTTTAAATACTACGCGGCATTGTCATATAAAACTTATCAAAAGAGTCCAAAAAGTTCAAGGTTACATTGGCCAAAAAGACCCAGCCATGAACCTGCTGTATTCCAGCAAGTATAAATCATGTAAAGAATAGGACCCCAAAACAAAAATGCTACAGGAAGCTATTAAAGACAGGCCACGGTTGACTCTCAAGACACAGTTGTAAGTTGTAACGTCCCATGTAATTTTTGGTATTATTGCATTTTATGATTTTATTTTATGGGTTCAAAACATCAGATGTCCCTATTTTTTTTTGTAATGTGAAACCATTGTCTTGTGTTTATGTTTAGGCCTTTAGGGAGTGCTTATTCGTTATTTGTAACGTTTGTTTGCCCTACAAAAGTCATATTTATATACTCCCTCCGTTTCATTTTAATTTACTCACTTCACTTTAGGGGAGAACCAAGGAGCAAGTACAAAAGTATGAGAGAGAAACTGAAAAGGTGGAGAGAGAAAATGAAAAGTGTGAGAGAGAAAATAATAAGTAGATTAAAATATTAAAAAGTGGACGACATGGGTGAAAAAGAGGAGAAAATAGATGTGACATGTTACCTAAAATAGAAAAAGCAACAGTGTGTAGATTAAAAAGAAACAGACCAAAGAGGAAAGTGTGTAGATTAAAAAGAAACGGAGGGAGTATGTTACTGTGTGAATTATAATGACGTGTTGACGTTTAAAAAGTTCCTTTTGAGAAAATATTCTCAAATGTTTCCTTGCACCTTTTAGACACATTAAACTAGATTTTAGTCCTGGGCGATACCCCGAGTTATTAACATTTTCGTTGTAAAAAATATCATCTAATGTTGCATAGCTTATTGGTTAGAACTTTAGGGGGCGTTTGGTTGTCACGGGGTAAAGGGAATGGAATCAAGAAAGGGGTAGGGAGGGAATGGAAAGCAAAACCCTTAGATTTGCTAGGTTGTTTGTTTCAAAATACCAAAGGGAAACCCTATTTTATCACCACCTCTCTACTACCATCCAGTCCACCACAGCACCACCACCACACTCTTGCTTTCAAATCAAACCACCTTGCTGCCACCCCTTTCCCCTCTACCGCCCCCCAACCCCAACCCCTTCCCCTTCTTTCGCCGCCGCCGCCCCCACCCTCTTCCCCTTCTTTCGTCGCCCCCCCAACCCCTTCCCCTTCTTTCGTTGCCGCCGCCCCCACCCTCTTGCCCTTCTTTTTGCCGCCCCCAACCCCTTCCCCTTCTTTCTTGCCGCCGCCCCCACCCTCTTGCCCTTCTTTTTGCCGCCCCCCAACCCCTTCTCCTTTTTTCGCTGCACTTTCTTTTTTTCGTTGCACTTGCTACCGGCGTTTGTGGGATTATGGAGGTGGATTAAGGCGAGTGGTGGAAGGTTTCGGGGTGGGTTTTCGGCAGATGGTGTGTTTTTGCGGGTGGGGGTGGGTTTTCGAGGTGGGTTTATGGGTTTTGCGGGTGGGGGGTGGATTTTCGGGGGGATATGGTGGGTTTTGCGGGAGGGCGGATCTACGACGAGTGGTTGCCGGTAGGCTTGGGGTGTTTCCGGCAGTTAAGGATGTGGCGGTGGTGTATGCGGTGGTGTGTGCGGTGGGGCTGTACATTCAGGATGGTGCAGGTGGGGGTGAGGGTGGTAGTGTGGGCTGGTGGAGGGAGTGTTATTGAGGAGATTGGTTGGTCAAAGCAAATGGTCAAGGGTTTCCAAAACCCCCATTTCTAAGTGGAGGGGGGTTGAGGAATCAAGTTAGAGGGTTTTGGGGTAATGGAGGGGAGAAAGGGAAAGACAAAACCACTCAACCAAACAACATTTAAGGGAATGGAATTAATCTACTCCCTTTCCCTTTCCTGTAACCCCTTACCAAACGCCCCCTTAGTAAATTAACTTGAGGTCACGTGGTTGAATCTTATAGGGAGCATATTCCTAATTTTTTTAATGTTCTATGATGACATGGATTGATACAAAGGGAGAGTGTCACATGGCGTGTAGACTAGCTTAAGAAAGCTTTCTAATATATTAGTACAGATAACATCATATTATAGTTATTAATAAAAACATTCAATACTAAGATAATAAAGTATTGAAAGTACTGAAACTAATATTTATGAAGCCTGTTGTCAATTCAATTAAATTAATTTTGTGGTTTTCATTTTTTTTAAAAGGCATCAAAAGGATATGAAGTATTAATTAACGTTGGAATTTGTTGCAAGTAAGAGCTTTAGCTTGGTGGTAATATTAAGACATCTCAAGTAAAAGGTTAGGTGTTGGAAATCTCTTACAAATTTTTGGAACATTTAGAAGAGATATACCATGTCACTGATACTGTGGCGCCATATCAAGTTATTTCATGGGATGACACGTGGTGACCTGCAACTCTTGCCCACACATTTAAGTAATTATATAGATTCAAACCTTAAGATAAAACAAAATTACTAATTTTACTGTGAACCTACTCTGTTTTCCCTATTTGTTTGCCCTATTGGATTTTGATTATATTTTTTCATTTTTAGTTGTATAGAGTTGATAAAAGACAAAAATGATGAAACTAAATAGAGTAACTATTCACCAAAGAGAAATAGAGTAAATATATAAGAATAAAATTGTGTTTTTCTATAATCATATTAAACACGAGATAATTATTTTAGACATTCATAAAAGGAATATGAGACATATAGAGAAGGACAAAAGGTTTGTTGATAGGAAGTATTTGTTTTTATGATAGGACGATTGATACCATTATAGCATTATTATAGCATAGGTCGGGCCCAGACGTGAGTTGGTGACAGTAGCATGTGTAATAATGAGTCAGACTTGTTCGTGAATAGTTCGGCTCAGTCAAACCTCGGCTCGGATTCGGGCTCGACTCGATAACTTAACGAGCCGAGCTGAACCGGGATAAAATAAAATGGTCATATAAATGGCACTAGGTGGCACTTTTTTTTGTTGAGGGGTATGGAAATAGGTGGAAAGTTGATGACATAAGTTCTTGAACCAAGTAAGCAAATTTTGTAATCAAATCATAGCGATTTGAATAGATGTAACTGAAAGTATTTAAAACCGTATAAGCAAATTTCGTAAACAAAATCATGGCGGTTTGAATTGATGTAACTGAAAGTTCTGAAAACCAAATAAGCAAATTTGGTAATAAAATCATGACGATTTGAATTTTTTTCGGAACCTCACACACATTAATCTAATCGACCCAGTTATTTAGCTATACAGGCAAGGCCCTCTGAAAGCGGGGGGAAGGTCAGAAGGATAAGGGAAACCCACCCCAAAAGTACTTCTAGTGTAGTGATCCCACAAGCTCAAGGTTTTAAGATGCAAATCTTACTACTAGACCAAGTACTACTTTTTTTTTTCTCTTTTTCTTTGTGGTATCACGGCGATTTAATTGATGTAACTGAAAGTTCTTGAAACAGATATTACTCTCTGTGATAACGGAATCTGAGAAAATTCCGGAAAAAGGAATGAAAATACTGTCTGATTTGGTATCACGCGAAGAACAATCTGATCAGTAAAATTTTTTTATTAAGAAAATGCATATATGATTTCAACAGCATGAAAACTATTTCATTTTGATATAAAAGAGTACAATAAGGATTAAGGAAGCTACATTCCGATGCTCTTTCGAAATCTACCAATAAGACAATGGAGTTTTTCTTTGAAAAAGTACTAACACACAACTAATACAAGGCCTAGCCAAATTAAATTTAAGAGACAAATAATGTAGGTGGAATATCTAATGCCGTAAAATGATAATGTAAACATCTCTAGTTCTCTCAGTGAAGGAATATGTCCTTAGACATCCCGGCAATTACTAAATATAAAAGGAAATTATTATAGAGATAATTAATTATGTTAGTTTAGTAATCACATTTACTTGCTAGAGAATAAATGTTGGTTAGTAGAACAATATTGATTGTACCTACAACTAACTTAACCTAATCCTATGAGGTCACACATTGTAGTAACTAATTGAAATAAGGAAACCGGCCAATAGGAGAAAGTAGGGTTAGGTTATGTCTCTCTCTTCTTTTATTCTCCTACTATTATAAAAGGTTATAAAAGCAGAGAGAAAAAGAACGTTCGATTTGACAGTAACATTCAAACTGAAAAGAGAGAGAAAAGAACCCTATTGTTTCCCTTTGGAAATCCGGCCACCCTCCCTAAAAAGCAAGAGAGTGAAATCTGTTCATCCTCTTCCGTTCTAGCAAACGTGGGAATCAATTGGTGCTCGTGGACTAAGTAGAGGGACATCAATTGCTGTTCTTTGATCTCTAGCACTTGCAATCCGGTGGAAAACACGCTACAAAGGTTGTACATTATTTTCCCTTATAATATGATTCATATTTATGTTATGCATGCGATCTTGTGATAGATGTTAGGAAATTTGTTTCCTGAAATTCCGCTATATGCATCTATATGTTCCTACAGTGGTATCAGTTTTGCCTAATTCATAATCTTCATATGATCATATTATTGTATGCAAAGTTATTATTTTTTATTCAATTAAGGAGGATTTATTTATGGCTTGAATTTGCATAATTGATATTTGATATTAATTGATTGGAAATTATAAATAATTGATTTAATTGTGATTTATGCTCAATTTTTTTTTATTATGATCCGAATTTTTAATATGAGGGACGAAATAAATTGGTTAATTCACTCTAAAATTTTCGGATTTTTATAAATATTTTTGTTAGATTTAAAATTATTTATGATTAATTCGATTAATTATTGAAATAATTTGTTAACAATGAAAGATTTGATTTTTAATTTGTTAAATAAATCTAATGTTCATCAACCACATAGATCTAGAATAATATGATGGCTGAAAATAATTTGATTATTTTTCCACTAATTTTCGAATTTTATCATATTATTTATGAATTTTGGTTAAATTTTATGTTAAATTTGATTATTCATAGAATTTAAGGATAACAATTAAAATGTTTGATTTTATTTGCTAAGCTAATTCAGTAGATCACCCTAAAAATTATTTTCGAAATTTTCGGAATTTAATTGTTAATTTTCTGAATTTTTGGAGATAATTTGATTTTTGCACAAATTTTGAATTTTTTGTTAGATTTAATGTTTAATATAGATTACACATTGAAAATCTAATCTTAACGAATCTCAAATTTTGTTTGAGTTTGTTAAGTGATTCATAATTTTTGCCATTATTTTCGGATTATTAAAACCTAATTAATCTCCTAAATCTTTAATTAATTGTTAAATTAAGATATCTTTAATTTAAAAGTAATTGTTACAAAATTAAAGAGGAAGCCATGGCTGGGTGGCCCCCACCACTGTCGGTGGAGCCACGGTGGCTGGAGGAGTGCCGGAATATGGCGGGCTGAACGGCGCAGACCGGCGAGGCCGTAGGAGGGCGTCACTCGTGGGGAGGACGGCCGCGTGCGACGCGTGCAGCGTCTCTCTCCTCGCGGGCAGTTGGCCGACGTGTGGTGGTGACAGGGCTGGCCGGCGTTTTCTGGCAATGCTGCCGGAGACCCGTCGGCGGGTGGTGTGTGTGCAGTGCTGGCCGTGTGCTGGCATTGCGTGAAGCTGGTGGTTTTTCCAGCGGTTTTCTTTGCGTGGTGAGGAAGTGTCTTGGCTGTTGACTGGCAGCCTTGTGCTGCTGGTCAACGGTCAAGAAGTCAACTATAAAAAAAAAAAATTTATTTTAAGGAAAATCTGATTTTCCAAAGTTGAGTATAAATCCAAAAGTTTCCTATTTTGCAAATTTGTGAATAATAATGATTATTGCCATGTTTAAATAAGTAATTGAATTAAAATAATAAAGTTTCCTAAATAATTTCTAGCTTAAATTTGTTAAGTTTTATAATTATCATGGAGAAGTTGTATTTGCTTATTAATTATTAATAAGTAAATAAATTGTGTTTATTTTATTTGATATTATAAATGCGTGGATGTTTAATGTAATATGTATGATATTATATTTTGCATGTTGTGACTAGTATGGCCCAAAACTAGGATAGAAAATACGATCTGCGCATCGTTAAATTTTATGTAAATTAAATACGATCTGCGTATCGTTTGTATTTTTGTAATTTAATTTTACTCATTTAAATTATAAATTATTTATGTAATCAAGAATGAGGTTCCCTGGAGAATTAAGGATGGAGATCCATGAAGCTTCAAGGAGGAATTCATGAAGATTAGTTTTCCTAAGTTTAGGGGCCATACTAAGATCACTTTTAATTATACTTATATTCATTTATTCATTTATGATGTTTAAATGCTTGCTTAAGTTTATATATGTGTGGTTATTTATGTTATGTGTTCACTTTAAATTAACCACCATAGTAAACTTAGGTCCCCAACATGTAATATTGAGTTTAATTGCTTTTCCAAACAACACCTATAACGCCTTAGATAGTGAGTAATAGGTTCTGCCAAAGCAGGGTGTTGCTCATTTTATCCGGGGATAGTAGGGTGGGTTTTTGAAACTTACATGTTAATGTTTGGTTTAACTCAACAAAATCATCAAAAGACAAAGTTTTGGGTTTTGAAGCTAAGAGATAGGAGTAAACAAGGAGTTGTTAACCTGTCTACCAAGAATTATAATTAGTTATAATTAGTAAAATGTTTACTTACCTCAACTCCTATAAATTGAAGGCAGGGCCAAAGTCCGTTTGATTGTAGTGGGAGGGGATCTTGGTGTTTCTTTATTCAATAGGGGACTCTTATTTTGAATAAAGGGTAGTAGATAATTAAAATTTGTTTAATTGTTGCTTTCTTGATAAACATTGATTGAATCTTGCTTTATTATTCTTTTGTTGTAGTTATCATGTCTGGTTCAAACAACAACAACCACCCCGGTTTTAATTTGCGTTATTTACTCGAAAAGGACAAACTAACTGCTCATAACTTCCTAGAATGGGAAATGGCTGTGAGAATCGTTCTCAGAGCTGAAGGAAGGGAAAGTGTTCTTGATAATCCTCTCCCCGAACCCCTCGCTAGACACTCGCTACTCCGGCCTAAAAGGAGAGCAAGACAAACCATTGAGGCAAATTTCGTGCAAGTAACATGTTTGATGCTTGCTTGCATGGAACCGGAATTTCAAAAACGTTTTGATGGTCTCGGACGCCTATTCCATCCTCCAACAGCCGAAAACTATGTTTCGGAAGAACGCGAGGCCGGAGAGGTTTGAAGCTCATTGTAAGTTCTTTGGAATGCAAGTTGGGAAAAGGAAAGCTTGTTGGTCCGCATGTGTTCAATATGATTGGACATTTTCGGATCATGGAAAAATTGGGCTTCCCTTATCCCGTAACTAGCAACCGATATTGTGATCAAATCCTTGCTCGAGAACTTTCAAAACTTTCGGTTGAATTTTTACATGCAAGGAGGGGAGGCTACCTTGCAAGAGCCGCATGGTATGCTTACTCAAGTGAAAGGAGCTTGCCGGCCGAACCCGAACATAGGGATGTTCTAATGGTTAGGAAAGGCAAGCAATTCAAGAAAAAGGGGGCACCTCAGAAGAAGAACAAGGGCAAGGTTGTTGCCACTGATGATACTTCAAAGCCAAAGGTCACTCCTAAGGCAAAAGTAGCAGCACTACATGAGTGCTTCCACCGCCATAAGATTGGCCACTCGGAAGAGGAACCGCCCCAAATATCCGGAGGATAAGAAGAGTGGTGCTTCAACTTCGTGTATTTATGTTATAGAGATTAACTTATCTACTTCTACTTCATGGGTATTTGATACTGCGTGTGGATCTCACATTATTTGTAATGTGCAGGCATTAAAAAGAAGTAGATCATTGAGCAAAGGAGAAGTGGACCTCCGCGTGGGCAATGGAGCACGAGTTGCTGCTTTGGCTGTGGGAGATTGTAGTCTACTTTTACCTTCTGGTTTAGTATTAGAACTTTATAATTGTTATTATGTTCCGACTATTACCAAAAATATTGTTTCGATTCCGGTTTTGGATTCGGAAGGTTTTTCATTTCAAATTAAGAATAATTGTTGTTCTGCTTATTTGAATGATTTATTCTATGTCTCAGCTAAGTTATCAAATGGTTTATATGTGCTAGACTTAGAAACCCACATCTATAACATAGATAGCAAGAAACCTAAAACAAATGATTCAAACCCGACATACCTATGGCATTGTCGATTAGGCCACATAAGTTCAAAGCGTATTGAGAAGCTTTATAAAGATGGAATTCTCAAATCATTTGATTTCGAATCATTTGATACTTGTGAGTTTTGCTTAATGGGGAAAATGACAAAGTCACCTTTCACAGGTTCAAGTGAAAGGGCCAATGACCTTTTGGCCCTCATACATACAGATGTGTGCGGACCCATGAGTACGTTGGCTAGGGGAGGGTACAGTTACTTCATTACTTTTACCGATGATGTGAGCAGATTTGGATTTGTTTACCTCATGCGGCATAAGTCGGAATCCTTTGAAAAATTTAAGGAATTCCAGAATGAAGTCCAAAACCAACTTGGGAAGAAAATTAAGGCATTACGATCCGATCGTGGTGGTGAATATTTATCGCAAGAATTTGGTGATCATTTGAAGGATTGTGGAATACTTTCACAATGGACTCCACCAGAACACCGCAGCTTGAATGGCGTTTCGAAAGAAGGAATCGAACTCTACTTGATATGGTTCGATCCATGATGAGTCTTGTCGATCTTCCTATTTCATTCTGGGGATTTGCGCTTGAAACAGGCGGCATTCACACTTAACGAGCACCATCCAAAGCAAGTGGAAAAGACACCATATGAAATGTGGACTGGAAACGTTCCAAAATTGTCTTTTCTAAGGATATGGGGTTGTGAAGCCTATGTAAAACGTTTACTTTCTGATAAGCTTTCACCCAAATTCGATAAATGTCTCTTTGTCGGTTACCCAAAAGAGACTAAGGGATACTACTTCTACAACCAAAGCGAAAACAAAGTGTTTGTTGCTCGTAATGGTGTCTTTTTCGGAAAAGGAGTTTATCTCCCCGAAAAACAAGTGGGAGAAATGTATATCTTGAAGAAATTCGAGATTGAGCAACAAATGGATGAGGTTAACACCTCATCGAGGCGGCCCGGCATGAAAATGCTCAGGAGGCGGTGCATTCAATTCACGTACCTCCTACCGTCCCACTTGGAGATACTCCGTGTGAAGTCACTCAACCTAATGAGGTAGAAACTTCTTCTGTTGTTCCCCAACGTAGGTCTAGTAGGACCATCATTCCGTCAAAGAGATATATTGATTTCCTTTTGACTGGAAAGTTCGAAATAACGATTTTAGAATCAGAAGAACCTACTAGCTACAAAGATGCTTTGGAGAGTCACGACTCCGAAAGATGGCTTGAGGCCATGAAATCTGAAATGGATTCCATGTCTGAAAATCAAGTATGGGACTTGGTTGATTTGCCTGATGGGGTAAAACCCATTGGATGCAAATGGATTTTCAAGCTGAAAACAGACAAGGATGGAAACATTAGTGTTTTCAAAGCAAGGTTGGTGGCGAAAGGTTTCAAACAAATTCATGGTATTGACTATGATGAAACCTTCTCACCAGTAGCCATGCTGAAGTCCATTAGGATAATCCTTGCGATTGCTGCCTTTCATGACTATGAAATATGGCAGATGGATGTCAAAACCGCTTGATGTGTACATGACACAACCTCAAGGTTTTGAAGATCTAGAAAATCCAGGGAGGGTATGCAAGCTTAAGAAGTCCATTTATGGATTAAAGCAAGCATCAAGGAGTTGGAACCTCAGATTTGATGAGGCAGTCAAGAAATTTGGCTTTCTCAGAAATGAAGAGGAATCTTGTGTATACAAGAAGTTAAGTGGGAGTAGTATTACTTTTCTGGTCTTGTATGTGGATGACATACTTCTCATAGGAAATGATAAGACCATGCTTGAGTCAGTCAAGGAATGGCTTAAGAATTGTTTCTCTATGAAAGACCTAGGAGAGGCAGAGTACATATTGGGAATAAAGATCTATAGAGATAGATCGAAAAGGCTAATTGGGCTCGGTCGGGAAACTTATATTGATAAGGTTCTTGCAAGGTTCAAGCCGGAAAACTCCAAAAGAGGTTTCATTCCCATGCAACATGGCATTGCACTTGGCAAGACTCGGTGTCCTTCGAGTCCCGATGAGGTCAAGCGTATGAGTAATGTTCCCTATGCTTCGCCGTAGGATCCATTATGTATGCCATGATATGCACTCGACCGGATGTTGCATATGCTTTGAGTATATGCAGCAGATACCGATCAAATCCAGGAGATGCGCGACTTGGATTGCGGCGAAAAACATCCTTAAGTACTTGCGAAGGACTAAGGATAATTTTTTGGTTTATGGTGGAGATAGTGAGTTGGTTGTTACCGGATACACCGATGCAAGCTTCCAGAGTGACAAAGATGATTTCCGATCTCGACCTGGTTTCATATTTTGTCTCAATGGAGGAGCCGTGAGTGGAAGAGCTCTAAGCGAGTACCATCGCGGATTCTACAACAGAGGCTAAGTATATTGCAGGCTGATGCAAAGAAAGGAAGCCGTTTGGATCAAAAAGTTCATTGGTGAGCTTGATGTAGTTCCTAGCATTGAGAATGGCATTGAGTTGTATTGTGACAACAATGGTGCCATTGCTCAGTCTAAGGAACCCAGATCGCATCAAAGGTCTAAACATGTGCTCAGGAAATTCCATCTCATTCGAGAAATCGTTGGTAGAGAGGATGTGAAAGTAAGCAAGGTTCATACTGAGGATAACGTAGCAGATCCTCTGACTAAACCGCTTGCTCAACCTAAGCATGAGTGTCATACTAGGTCTATGGGGCTTAAGCATATGGGAGAATGGCTTTAGGTTGTTTACTTCATGTTTACAATTGTAAAGACATTTATTATGCTTTGAAATGTTTATCAATAAAAAAAATTTCGTTCTTATTTAATTGTTTGGTTTAGTATTAAATAAAATGTCCAAATAATTTGTGTTTTCAAATAGGATTATCGAAAACGTTTTGATATTGGAACCCTATAAAGTGAACTGAAAATCACAATTTATTTAAAGTCCCTAGTCTAAATCACTAAATTGGACATAAGTGATTTATTTAAAAGACTAGTATATAATTAATTGATAACGCAGTTCCATGGGCTATGGAGACATAGAGATGTCTGATTGATTATATGGATGTATATTTGATACATTGAGACTTGACCTAATTAGATTCTAAAAGTAGAATCGAACTACTATATTTAGTGGATTCCTTAGACATGAGTATGTCTTAATGACCACAACATAATTAGTTTAACTTTGACACTGTTAAACGCCGCGCCGTAAAAGGAGGTTATAAAGGCAGTGATCAGGTGGGCTAAGAATTGAGTGGGAGTTATGGTCATACAAGAGTGGATAAGTCCTCCTATTAAATAGGAATGGTGTCGGGCCTCTTGATGAGCGAGAACCGGAAAATTGCATGGCCATGCGGAATAGGATTAAAGAGTTAATCCTTATTTGAGCGTTCGAACTCGCCGATCAAGGAACATAAATTTGAGAATAACATGGTGTTATCAAATTTGGCATTAAGTGACTTAAGGAATTTAGCATTGCACTCTTGTCTTCGGACAAGTGGGAGATTGAAGGAATATGTCCTTAGACATCCCGGCAATTACTAAATATAAAAGGAAATTATTATAGAGATAATTAATTATGTTAGTTTAGTAATCACATTTACTTGCTAGAGAATAAATGTTGGTTAGTAGAACAATATTGATTGTACCTACAACTAACTTAACCTAATCCTATGAGGTCACACATTGTAGTAACTAATTGAAATAAGGAAACCGGCCAATAGGAGAAAGTAGGGTTAGGTTAGGTCTCTCTCTTCTTTTATTCTCCTACTATTATAAAAGGTTATAAAAGCAGAGAGAAAAAGAACGTTCGATTTGACAGTAACATTCAAACTGAAAAGAGAGAGAAAAGAACCCTATTGTTTCCCTTTGGAAATCTGGCCACCCTCCCTAAAAAGCAAGAGAGTGAAATCTGTTCATCCTCTTCCGTTCTAGCAAACGTGGGAATCAATTGGTGCTCGTGGACTAAGTAGAGGGACATCAATTGCTGTTCTTTGATCTCTAGCACTTGCAATCCGGTGGAAAACACGCTACAAAGGTTGTACATTATTTTCCCTTATAATATGATTCATATTTATGTTATGCATGCGATCTTGTGATAGATGTTAGGAAATTTGTTTCCTGAAATTCCGCTATATGCATCTATATGTTCCTACACTCAGGAACTAAAACCACCCCTGAATATCTAGATACACAATGGGTGTTGCTAGTTTGGTAGTACTCCCTCCATCCCAAAATATAGTTCCATTTTCCCTTTTTTCACGGTAATTTATGCAAGTAGAATCTAAGAGGGATAGTAAAGATTTTTTGTTCATTTAAATAAATATTGTATGAGAAAAGATGATTTTAGGAAAGAGAATGGAGAATAATTGGTGAAAGAGTATTAATTGTAACACTTGGATTGAATAAACAAAGCAAAAAACAAAATTCAAGAAGCAAATAAATGATGGGACACGGTTTTTCTAGACAAATTACGGAAAAATGTGGAACTAAATATGGAAATGGAAACTATATTTTGGGACACTCAAAATGGAAATGAGAACTATATTTTGGGACGGAGGGAGTACTATTTAGCGTCTAGAATAACGTACACGTTACAATATACTCATTCTACTCTTTAATAGACAGATAAACTTTTCATTTGTTTTTTTAAAGTCAACCTTCATAAATTTTGATCACAAATTTCCACCAACTTAAATAATTTTTGATAAAATACTTTTTGCGTTCTTTTTTAATTGTAATGTTCCCCTTATTTGGAAATTTTACATTAATTACATTTCTTTGTTTGGTAATATCTTCTCTTTATCTCTCTCTCCTATCACATGGGTCTTACTTCCTCCGTCCCAAAATATAGTTCTCATTTCCCCTTTTTCACGATAATTTTATGCAAGTAGAATCTAATAGGAATAGTAAAGATTTTTTGTTTATTTAAATAAATGTTGTATGGGAAAATATAATTTTAGGAGATAGAATGGAGAATAATTGGTGAAAGAGCATTAATTGTAACACTTGGGTTGAATAAACAAAGCAAAAAACAAAATTCAAGAAGCAAATAAATGATGGGACACGGTTTTTCTAGACAAATTACGGAAAAATGTGGAACTAAATATGGAAATGGTAACTATATTTTGGGACACCCAAAATAAAAATGGGAACTATATTTTGGGACGGAGGGAGTATGTTTTATTTGTCTATCTCTATTTCTCTCCTCTTTAGATGGCTTTCTTAAATAATGTACCAACCGCAACGAAGGAATAATAGTGGAACGAAGGAAGTATAATTAATTAAAGATATGCTTTTTTATATTTAATTTGGTATATTGTTGTTGCACGGTTTTTTAGGACGTTTTTTAAGTAAAAATTATAAAATTTTGATATTACGAATCTACACATCAAGACGAATCTAAGAAGACCACATATGACTATATTTTTTTTTTACTTATAAACAAAATCAAAAGAATCAGTCAATATTAGTGGCTTGATTTCCCAAAATAAAAATGTAGCAAATAAATAAATAAAAGCGGAGGGAGTATAATTAGTCAAAAACGTGTATTGGAAATTGAGTAAAAACCAAATAAAAAGTTTATTAATTAAGAGATGAAGGGAATAATTAGCTTAGATGGTCCTAATCAGCCGCTGCCTTGACTATATATAGACCTTGCAAGTCGCAATCTGCCTTGACTATATATAGACCTTGCAAGTCGCAATAAACTAGATTCAAAGCCACAAGCTAAATCATAGTTTATCAAAGCTAAAGAAAAATGAGTAGTAAAGGGCATGCAATATGTGTCCCATTCCCAGCACAAGGCCATATAACTCCCATGCTTCAATTTGCTCAGCTCCTCCACTCCTATGGCTTTCACATAACATTTGTTAACACCATCTACAACCACAACCGCTTCCTCGGCTCCCGTGGCCCCCGCTCCCTTGACGGCACCCCCGGGTTCCGCTTCGAGTCGATCCCGGATGGCCTGATCACACCGCCTTCTAATCAAGGCGGCGTGGGGGCCACCCAGGATATTGTTGAGCTATGTAAGTCCACGAGTAGGACCTGCTTGGGCCCACTCAGGGACCTTATTGAAAAACTCAATAGAGAGGGCCCACGTGTGACATGCATAGTAGCTGATGGTGTGATGTCATTCACAATGAAGGCTGCAGAGGAGTTTGGGATACCGGAAGTGGCGTTTTGGACGATGAGTGGATGCGGGTACTTGGGCTACGTCCACTACAGTACACTAGCTAAACGAGGATTCACTCCTTTGAAAGGTACGTTACACAATACAAATTACAAAGTGCACTATTGTAACGTCTAAATCGCAAAATTTCCCCCTCGTGACTCGTGAGAACAATCTCCTAATGTTTTTTTTTTTTTTTTTTCACTTTTTCTCATTTAAAAAAGTAAGTCTATCTCGCTAACTTGAATTAGAGAAGCTTTGTTTAGCTAAATTTAACTAGAAAAATCTCATGTAACTTGCTAGTTGCTAGATCTATTTCAAATTTTCAATATACGTAGTGACGTTTAAAATATTACCTTTTTATTAATATGTAATGTAGATTTTTATACTTTTTAGTATAATAGTATGTCTTAGAGGCGGCAAAAATCTAATGGATAGTTCTTTGAAAGATAGGAGTAACTGTACTCATATGAAATATTATAGATCTTTTATGATAACTAGATTTCTTTTTTTCCGCTATTGAAATTTATAACTCGTTTGCCTCACTTTTTGTAAAGAAAAAAATTACACTTCCACCCATTTGCTAGTTACAATATTTCCTTTTTATAAGTTAAACTATACAACTTTTCACCGTACCATATATATTTTGTACTGAAAGATACTTCCTCCGTGTTTTTTTACTTGATATACTTTGGGTACACAATAAAAACAATTTAATGGTTAACGTGAAATTCGTAACTGAAGAAAAAAGAGAGAGAATATTTATTAGGGTGGTTGAAGCCTTGAAGGATAAGGTCACTAAAACGGTGGACATAATCACATAATTAGGGTGGTTGGTTGAAGGATATGGTCACTAATATAGTACTAGACATCAACCTTATTCCTTATTACCTTATGCTTTACTTTGGTTTAGAGATTTTCCTTACAGCCCTTACTTTCAAATTCTAATTTATGAAATATTTAAGTTAGTGTGTGTGTATATCTATTAAGTATATATGTTGGTGTTGGTTTATTGGTGAGTTTTTCTTAATATTTTTTTTATATTCGGTGTAATATTTTTTTTTTTTGGCTTTGCTACTGATCAGATGCAAGTTGTATAACAAATGGGTACTTGGATACTCCAATAGAGTTACCAGGAATGAAGTACGTTCGATTAAAAGATTTTCCAAGCTTCATCAGAACAACAAATTCAAATGATTTCATGTTTAACTTCATGGTTAATTCAGTGGAGGAAACTTCCAAGTCGTCGGCAATCTTCTTAAACACATTTGATGCCTTAGAACAAGAAGTATTAAATTCATTAAGTTCCAGACAACACTTGCCTCCTATTTACTCAATCGGCCCTCTTGCGCTTCTTATTGATCAAATAATCCCCAAACATGATCCTATAAGATCTTTTAATTCAAGTTTATGGAAAGAAAATCTCGGGTGCATAAAGTGGTTAGATTTAAAAGAGCATGATTCAGTGTTGTATGTGAATTTTGGAAGCATCACTAAAATGACACAAAACCAACTCATAGAATTTGCATGGGGTTTAGCAAATAGCAAGAAGTATTTCCTTTGGGTGATTAGGGAGGATATCGTTGTAGACGAAAACAGCCCTAGCTTACCTCAAGAATTTATGATTGAAACTAAGGAAAGAGGCATGTTGGCTAATTGGTGCCCTCAAAAGGACGTTCTTAAGCATAAGGCAATAGGAGGGTTTTTGACTCATTCTGGATGGAACTCGACACTGGAAACTATTTTTGGGGGAGTGCCTATTATAAGTTGGCCTTTTTTCGCTGAACAACAGACTAATTGTCGCTATAGTTGTGTCGAGTGGGAGATTGGGTTGGAGATACAAAGTGAAGTAAAGAGAGAGGAGATTGAGAAGTTGGTAAGAGAATTGATGGATGGTAATAAAGGGAAGGAGATGAAAAGGAGAGCAATGGTGTGGAAGAGTAAGGCTGAAGAAGCTACAAGGCCTGAGGGCTCTTCTTACAACAACTTGGTCAAGTTAATGAATGAAGTGCTTGTGCCAAGAAAAATTAAATAGTTAATATGAAATTTTATTCTTGAGTGGTTTTAAATTTTTGATGTTATATTTAGACTAGTTGGTTGTATGATATTCTTGGATGTGTTTTCTTTGAATTGAATTTTTTTTTAAAAACGCAGGGTGTACAATATACGTTTCATGTACATAATAATTGTTTTTCTAAAGGACAACATGAGAATTTATGATTAAAATATATGAAGTTTGACTTAAGAGTGGAGAGATTAAGGCCTTGTTCTTTTGGACTTATTTTCAGCAAAAATAAGTAAAAATAAGTTCAGTTCAGTAAAAATAAGTTCAGTTCAGCAAAAATAAGTAAAAATAAGTTCAGTTCAGCAAAAATAAGTTCAGTCTTGTCTAATGTTGTAATTATTATTTTTATTTTCAATATTACTATTAGTATTGTTATTATTATTAATATTATAATTATAATAACGATGAATTTTAAATTTTTTATTTTTTATTTTTTTTACTTTTTTACTTTTATTTTTTACTATTTTTATTTTTTTTATTTATTTATTTATTATTTTTTTTTATTTTTTTATTCTTTTTTTATTTATCTATTATTTTTTATTTATTATTATATTATTTATTTATTATTATTTATTATTTATTATTTATTATTTATTATTATTTATTATTATTAGGAATAATTGATTCTAAAAATACAACCTTTCACCGATTAATTTTTAATAAGTCAACTTTTCAATTATTCTTGAATAATGCAATCTTTTGGGGGTATTTACTTTCAATGGGCTTTGACGTGTTGATAATTAGTTTATTTGGTAAGCCACATTTCCCAGCTCGTCCATTTTTCCATTCCCTTGCCTCCATTGCCCAACTTCTATGGTAAAGAGTTAATGTTTTAGACGTTTTTAAGTCATTTTGACTCACTAGTAGTAAATAGGGTATAAAGGTTGCATTATTCAAGAATAATTGAAAGGTTGGTTTATTAAAAATTAATCGGTGAAAGGTTGTATTATTAGAATCAATTATTCCTTATTATTATTATTTATTATTATTATTATTATTATTATTTATGATTTATTATTTATGATTTATTATTTATTATTTATTATTTATTATTTATTATTTATTTATTTATTATTTATTATTATTATTTATTATTTATTATTTATTATTTATTATTTATTATTTATTATTTATTATTTATTATTACTATTATTACTATTATTATTATTATTATTATTTATTATTTATTATTTATTATTTATTATTTATTATTTATTATTTATTATTTATTATTTATTATTATAAAATAATAAAATAATAATAATAATAATAAGTATTGATAATATTATGTTAATACAGTTTAGTTCAGCAAAAATAAGTTCAGTTCAGCCAAAATAAGTAAAAATAAGTTCAGTTCAGCAAAAATAAAATAAGTTCAGTTCAGTTCAGCCAAAATAAGTTTAAAAGAACAGGGCCTAATTAGAAGGAGATAGAGGGATAATAAGATAATTAGAATTGAACTATTAATACGTCACAAACCAAAGTGGTAACAACAACGATAAACAACTTTACTTTATTTGGTTAAACTCGAATAAAACACATCCACTTTAATATATAAAACTGCATCAGTAGCCATAACGGCGAGTGGTGACAACTTTATATAATTATTACAAATACCATATGAAATAGCATTTATATGAAATATTTTATAATCTAAACCACAATAACAACTTCATCATACTTAGGTTCTTGAACTATTCATTAACATCGACCTGATGTATCAAAAAGCGACATTTGTGCATCTAAATCCTCCAGCAGTTTAGACCTAATCACAACAACATTTTCTATGGCACCAATAAACAGGACCACATGATTGATCATAGCCAACACAAGCAAGAGGTTGAGTATTAATACCAATCCCTTCAAACATAATATCTGAGAGGGGACAAATGGCAAAGGTGGCTTGAGGTGTAGTGGCTAGCATCACAATGCTAGCATCACCACCAAACTAACCACCCACTTCGCGCTCATATTTTTCTTCATCTCCATCTCACGGCTGTTATTACTAGTTACTAGTAATACTTTAATTTGTGCTTCACTCTTGATTTCTCAGTGCTGCACTACAATTCTCCAAATATGTTTTATAGCAGAGGGAAGCGCTAAGCATACTGACATGACACATGACATAAAGACGTAAGCACATGGGCTATGTCCACTATAGGACGAGGTTCTAATTTAAGTATTAGATGGTCCAAGGATAAGGATACGGTGGACATAGTTACGGACTTACGGTGATTGAAGGTTAATGTCACAAATATAATGGACATCATCCTTATAACCATAGAGCATATATAAAGAAAAATAGTACATACACTTAAAAAAACTACCTTATATCATGTTTATTTTACAAAACTACTTTATAAGTGGAAAAACTTTAAAAAGCACTGCCAAATTTAGAATTCCCTAACCATGGTTAACTATTCCCTCCAAATCCCTCCAATGTGAGATTACGAAATTAACCCCCTTATATTACACCAACCACCCTATCTCTTCTCTATGACCTCATCCAGCGAATTCATTCATTCGCTTGCATCCAAACTCATAATTAATGGAAAAGAAGTTAGATTTATTTTTGCAGCAAAAAAGATTTCGTTTTAAAGCACAAAAGAGGCAAACTTGGTCCAATTATGCTAGCAAATCACGTGACCCTAAGTCAATTGTACGTAGTTTGCCCCAAATTTTCCCCAAAATCAAATACTCAATTTTGAAAATAAGATGAACCTTAAGTTAGAATTATTTGATTGAGAAAAGAGAGCATGAGGATGGAGGAAAACAATTAAGAGAGAAGGGTAATGAATTTATAGAGGGGAGAATCATGTGAAAGAAGAGGGGAAACTCAAAAAATTGGAGGGATATGGAAGGAATAGTTAACTATGGTTAGAAAAATCGAAATTTGGTAGTGCTTTTAAAAGTTTTTCCACTTACAAGATAGTTTTGTAAAATAAACGTGATACAAGGTAGTATTTTTTTTAAAAAGTGCCTTTAAAAGGTAGTTTCTGACAATTTTACCCATACATAATAGTTTATGGTTGTTCAAAGAGTTTTCCACTCTCTCAATCTCTCTCATTTATTATCTCTCTTCAAGCTACTTCTAAGTTCTAAGTAGAGATGTCAAGTGTCAACATATCAGGTTTGGGTCGAGTGGTCGAGTGGATCATCACCCTCATTCGGCACCTGATGTAATCCACTCCACCCAATGCATTTGTCACCCGGTGTTCAGAATTAGATTAAGCAAAACCACTAATTACTTGTAATTAACACTAATCAACAATTAATGGAAAGTGATAAAAATAATCATAAATAGGAAAGTAATGAAAACACAACGAATAACGTAGGAAAATCCGAGCACCGGGAGAAAAAACCCACCAAGCAGCAAGCACCTTTGATTAAAGGCAACAATGGATGAACAATACAAGCATTAAGGATGAGTTTAATGCTACTTTCTCTCTCCTCTTTCACTAAACCCTAGGTTGATCTCTATTTGTGTGGATGATAACCTAAAACATGAAAGAGGGACGTTTATATACTCTTAGGGGGTTAAAACGAATCAAGGGTCGAGATTAAACCTCAAACCCGTAAAAAATCCCGACAGATCTGGGTTGCCCGGCCTCCCCGGGCCAAGTCGCCCGCCCGCCCGGGCGTAGAGGAGCACAAGTAAACTGCCTCGAAGGCAGTAAGTAGCAGCTCTAACCAGCCAGCCCGAGCCATCCCGAGGCTCACCCGGTGCAGGAGGCACCTCAACATTCTGCCTCGAAGGCAGATGGTGTAGTACGAGCAGCTCCCGCCCAGGTTCTGTGTAGCCCGCCGGGCTGCTGCGGGTGTGCAAAAAGAGTCGAATGATCCAATTCGGTGATCCTCTCTGAAATTTTGGATATCCGATCCGATTTTGGTTTTCGGATATTTCGGATCGGATATCCGAAAAAAATTCGGATTTTCAGATCGGATACATATCGCAATTTTTTGCAATTCGGATATCCGAAAACCCGAATTTTTTTTCCACAAAATATCCAAATGGGCTAAGCAGTTAAGCACACAACAAGAGTCCACACTTCACAAATCACAACAAGAGTCCAGCAGTCTCACTAACGCAGACACACAAATCGCAAACCCTAACCCTCCTCCTCACTTCCTCTCTCTTCACACTCTCACTCACGCAGACACGCAGTCTCCCTCTTCACACTCTCACTGTCGGTGCCGTAGCGGCTGAAATGGAACGGCCGGTGGGGAAACAACTAGCAGATCCGTCCAAGTCCGGGGTAAGTCCCCCTCTCCTTGAAGAAATGAATTGAATTCTGCTGGTATGATTTCGGTTGGTATGAATTCTACTGTAGTTGTGCAAGTTATTGTTAGTAGGACTCGAATTTAATCTTTCCTTCTTTATTAAATTTTTGTGCGTGAATTTAAGTTTTCCTCTCTCTCTCTCTCCGTTTTTTTGGCAGGCTGGCAACAAGCTTGAAAGTTGAAGCTACTATATAATGTTATCATTTTCTCATTATGTATTTAATATAGGCTATATAGCAAAAGTCAAAAGACCATAAATAATTACATGGGCTGCCCACTGTCCAACACTCTAGCAAGTGGCAAATAGCAAGTAGTTGAAATTAAAGTGGATTGATATGGATTATAATTTATAAGCAGTGGGCCAATGGCTTCGGAACAACTGAAATTTAAGTTTCGGATCGATTTTCGGATCTTCAGATATTCAGATCCGATCCGAAAATCCGAATATCTGAATTTTTTGGGATCAGATTCGGATCGACTTTTTGGCGATATGAAATTTCGGATATCTTTCGGATCGGATCCGATATCCGATCATGCATAACCCTAGCTGATGGGGGCTGGGCTTCCTTTAGCGCTTCTTGGGCTTGCTTCCAAGTTTGCTCAGCTCCACCATTTACCCCAACAATCTCCCACTTGGAGTTGGGGCAAACAGAGCACGAACACACCAAATCAACACCACGTGCAACCCATATACAATCCCATATGTAACACCATATACACAATTACAAATCCCAAAAAACATATCATCCAAAACCCGTCATGTTCATGCTCCCACCTAGATGCAAACGCGAGCATTGATTACCATCATGCTCCCACCGAGACTAAGCATCCCCATGACGTCACATATCCACTACAACAAAGAAAAAACATTGAAGTTAGCATCAACTCCAATGCAAGACATCAAAGTCTATAACGACTTTGATTCTCAACAACACCATCTCCAAATCATTGTAACATCCCTACATGAACCTACACACCCTCCTAACCCGGAGGTCGGTTAATCTAAAATGCACCACAACAAAATTAAGATTTCTCCCTCTTCAACCAAGAGAATCCACTTCCTCTCCAACCAAAGAAGCACATTAATTAAGGTATAAACCAACCCCAACAAAGCAACAATCACCTAAGCCAAAGAAGGTTTTCATTGCTCTAGAAACAAACTCACATTGCTCCCACTTGAACAAAACGCCCTTGCTTCACTTAGGATTTCCGGCACAATATGCTTGTGCGCCGCCTTCCACCTTCTGCGCTTAACGATCAATTTGCCACCGGGATATTGCTTCATTGTGGCTCTCATCTCTTGGCCCACTATCGATAAATTCCCGACCAAACAACACCTTCCATGAAGTTTTCACCCATATCCGATCCCCTTTCTTGTGCCCCCATGGTATAGAGTGTTCCGCTTCTTGTCCCCTAAGCTATGATCATAGCTCCCTTGACAATCTTACAAGAACCACCATCAAACACAACCTTGTGACCCGACTTGGCAAGTTGAGTCACAGATATCAAGTTTTTCTTCAACCTTGGGCTGAACTTGACATCCTTCAACTCCAATAAGCTACCATGAGTGAGTTTCAAACTCACATCACCTTGCCCATGACTTGCACTACCTTGCCATCCGCAAGATAGACTTCTCCAAGCTTTTCGGATTTAAAATTCCAAAACAACTCCTTGCATGGTGAGGAATGATGAGAAGAACCCGAATCCAAGATCCCTGATCCCGAGCATCCAACCAACTCTTTTGGATCGTCCATGCTTACCACCAAAGCATCGGAAATGTACTCCGAAGTCAAGTTTGTTGATGCATCTTCCTCTTCATCACTATCTTGAACTTTCTTCTTCCCTTTCCCATTCCCTCTCTTTGGACAATCTCTTTTCAAGTGTCCTTCATCACCACACCCCCAACACACCACATGAGCTCCCCCATTCGGTTTGCCATGCCCTCTTAACTTCGATCTTCCATGACTTGCATTTCCTCTTTGTTGATTCTTTCTCTCCTTACTTTCACTACTATAAGCACCGCCCAATGATTCACCGGACTCTCTCCTTCGAATGCTCTCACTCATGATCAAGTCCCTCATATCATCATACTTGAACTTCTCTTTGCCGGAGGAGTTGCTAATGGCGGTCACCATAGTTTCCCATGACAAGGGCAAAGAAGACAACAAAATCAATGCCTTCACTTCATCCTCAAATTTAATCTCATTTATGTGTTCGACGGCCGAACTACCATCAACCATCTCCATGTCAAACAAACGACGCATCAAGTATACTTTGTTAATAGCCGATGGTTTCTCATACATACTTGACAAGGTTTCCATCAAACCCGTCGTTGTTTTCACATCCTTGACATTGAAAGCCACACTCCGGGCTAATGTCAATCTCACCACACCAAGGGCTTGTCGGTCTAGCACTTTCCATTCATCTTCCTTCATACCACTTGACCTTTTACCTTCAAGTGGTAGGAAGAGATTCTTTTGGTACAAATAGTCCTCTATTTGCATCTTCCAAAAGCCAAAATCTTTCCCATAAAACCTCTCAAGTCTCACCTTTTCATCCTCCATTGTTGAACAAGAACCCAAGTTCAAATATCACAACTTTATATCCACAAAGTAAAAAAAAACTTTGAACTCCAATCAACAAATAACTAGTTTTGCACACAAATCTAATTCAACTTTCCCCCAAGTTAAAACCTTAGCTCATGATACCAATTGTTGAGAATTAGATTAAGCAAAACCACTAATTACTTGTAATTAACACTAATCAACAATGAATGGAAAGTGATAAAACTAAGTATTAATAGGAAAGCAATGAAAACACACCGAATAACGTAGGAAAACCCGAGCACCGAGAGAAAAAACCCACCAAGCAAGCACATTTGATTAATGGCAACAATGGATGAACAATACAAGCATTAAGGATGAGTTTAATGCTATTTTCTCTCTCCTCTTTCACTAAACCCTAGGTTGATCTCTCTTTGTGTGGATGATAACCTAAAACATGAAAGAGGGAGGTTTATATACTCTAAGGGGGTTAAAACGAATCAAGGGTCGATATTAAATCTCAAACACGTAAAAATTCCCGACAGATCTGGGTTGCCCGGACGAGCGAGAAGAATAGCCCGCCCGCCCGGGCTTAGAGGAGCACAAGTAAACTGCCTCGAAGGCAATAAGTAGCAGCTCCAGCCAGCCAGCCAGCCCGCCGAGCCAGACCGAGACTCGCCCAGTGCAGGAGGCACCTCAACATTCTGCCTATAAGGCAGATGGTGCAGCATGAGCAGCCCCAGCCCGGGCTCCTTGGCCTGCCCAGGCCCAGGCCCATGCCTGCCCGCCCGGGCTGCTGGGGGCAGGGCTTCCTTTAGCGCTTCTTGGGCTTGCTTCCGTGTTGGGCTTTCGAGTTTGCTCAACTCCACCATTTACCCCAACACCCGGTTCATCCATCACCCAAAATCCATCCATCCATCATCCATAGGTGATTCTAATGAATCATGTACTCTTCAGGTAAAATATTTACATTGTACAACAAACATATGATAAGACAACCAAAAAGACATTATATAGTACTTTCTTTCTTTTTTTTAACTGCATGCACCATTTAATTTTTGACACTATTAAACAACCAACTTTGTTAAGGTATCTCGCATCATTACATAAGAAAAAAATAGTCAAGTGGGCTCTTGTTAGATTCGTCTCAATGCAAGGATTTCAAATATCAAATTTTTATAATTTTTACTTATTGTCTATTAGAGATATTGATGTTCAAAGAAGCGTCTCGGAAAACTCGAAAAACGAAATGATGCAATTAAAAAAATAGAGGAAGTATTAAACAACTCAATTTTCAAATTTCATCGATTATAGAACTTCCTAGTTCCAATTTAATATGTATGTATGTAATCCTTTAATTTATAAGGGAAATTCTATCTAGTATCACTCAATTTTTGCAACTTCCATTTGGTACCCAGATTTAAAGAATTGTCTAAGTGATACCACTATAATTACACCCTAATTTCTTCAGTAACTCTATTGTTAATAAAGTGTTAGTAAACATTAAGTTAGCTTAAGGGTTATGTTAAGTTAGATTAAAATAAAAAGGAAAAACATTAAAATCAAATTACTAACCTAACTACCTATAGTGAAACCCATTTACTCTCCTCCCCATTAATACTGTTCAAAATACAAAAACAAAACCCATCGAACTTCCTCTTCTTTCTTCGTTGCCCTGCTTTCTTCGCTGCTCTGGGACAATTCTACACCACCATCGAAGCTTGATCGAGGTTTGCTATGGGACAATTCTGCACCACCATCATTGATGTAAGTCTTCTTTTTGAGAAAATTTTCGCATGCTTTGTTCAATGTTGGTTAGATGGCAAGAGCAAAAAAGTGTATTTTCCCTATGCTTTGTTATTTTCAATGTGAATGGTACTCTTACGATTAGGGGTGTGCACCGGACCGGGACCAGAATGGACCGGGAATCCCAGAATTTTTGGGACCGGGGACCGGACCGGAATTATTCCGGTCCAGACCGGTCCGGACCTGAAAATTTCGTTCCGGTCCGGTTTTGGACCGGAATGGACCTGTTTTTTTTTACTCCTTTTTTTTGCGATTTTGATTTTTGACAACATTTGTAAAGCAGTAAACATCAATTATACCAAAATTGAAACACAATTTTTCGCAAAATAAACCTAATTGAAGAAGAAAAGACAGAAAGAGAGACAAAGACCTAGGTTGATGTTCACCAGAAGTAGTCCAAGGTTCCATACAAATAGAGCAAAATAAACCTTCAGTATCCTTTTTATAATTCCACTCTTTCTGACTATCCTCTCCTTCACCACAAGAAGACGTCGTAGCTTCAGAATCATGAATCAACCTTGCTGCCATATCCTTTTCTCTCTCCTCAGTTTCGGAGACCCAAGACGCAGAATGAGAAGGTTCTTTTTCATTTTCTCTCTCCTCCTCTTCCTCTTCCTCTTCTTCTTCTTCGTATTCCTCTTCATCTTCTTCGTTTATAAATTGCGGAATACCCTCGTTGTCTTCATCTGAGAGATCAACAACACTAATAAGCTCTACAAAGAGGTGGACTGCGGCGGTGGTGGTATGGACACTCGCGTCAGCCGTCGTGGTCGTGCTGAGAGAATCAGAGAATGAAGGGGGTGCAGGAGAAAGAAGAGGAAAGGGGGCGGAAAGATTGAAGGAATGAAGGGGGTTTAGACTTTAGGATTTGTTATTTTGTTCGGCTGGACCAAATACAACAGTATTGAGTGTATATGAGTCAGTGAATTTTTTTTTAATACTCCCTCCGTCCCAGAAAGATCTGAACACTTGTTGGGACACATAGTTTAAGGTGATAAGTTATGGTGTGGTTATCAAATGTTATTTTATTTAAAAAGTAGATGTGATAGGAGTTGGTGGGGTATTTTTTTATTAGAGGAGAGAGAAAGTTGGGTAACTTTTTTATTGATAAAAAGTAGAGTATGGGCCAAAGATGGGTAAAAGAAATAGTATATTAATGGTGGGACCATGCCAAGAATGGAAGTGTTCAAACTAATTTGGGACAAACATAAAAGGAAAGTGTTCAGACTATTCTGGGATGGAGGCAGTAAAAAAGAATTACGGGTTTCCGGTCATTACCCGGATCGGACCGGAAACCCGAAATCCTTAGTTTATGTGGACCAGGGACCGGACCGGAATCCACTGGTCCTGTCCATTCCGGTCCAGATTCCGGTCCCGGTCCCTTTATGCACACCCCTACTCACGATTGTAATTTGTGTACCAATATTTACACTTTTACTTTTTTCTTTTCAATATTTTATTTTTTTGAGATGATGGAAATTAAATGGGGGATAATTTTGCACCACCAGACAGTGCCATGACCTCATTACATATTTACATTTGTTGGCCTAATTTGCAACATGTCTGCTTTATTTGGTAGTGTCTTTGCTAGCTCATATTGTTGAGGTATATGTGTATATAGAAGGCTATTCTATAATGAGCCATAGGATGATTAGAGTAGGTCGAGATAAGCGTGTATTAGCTAGGTGATGCTTAGTGCAAGCAACAACCTTGCACCAGTTGCCTTAGCAAAATCGTGGACCATTTAGTGCGGCAGTAGTTGAGGAAGAACTCCTTGCATCCATGGCAACAGCAAAACGGAGTGAGAATGAGGAGAGAGTGAGAAGCATCAGTAGAACAAACAATATATAGGACTTGGAGGGAAATAATTTAGCTTTTGGAGGGGAAAAGGAAGGGGGTGTTAAATTTGGGAGGGCAGTTAGTTTTTAATTTAAACTAAGCTAACTTAACGTTTGCTAACACTTCATTAACAGCAGAGTTATTGTAGCAATTAGGGTGTAATTATAGTGGTATTACTTGGACAATTCTTAAAATCTGGATACCAAATGGAATTTGCAAAAACTGAGTGGTACTAAATGAAATTTCTCAATTTATAATTTTATTTGGCTAAAGCATATTATTAATCATCTGTATATATTAGGAAAAATTGATAAGAACAGTCCCAACTATGGGAGTTCCGCCATTTTTAGTTCCTACTTTTGATTATTTCTCAGTGGTCCTAACTATTGCTATTAATTTACAAAAATGGTATCAATTGACTGGTTACCTACTCCACAGGTTAAATTTTTTTAACCGGTTTTCTTTCTTCCTTCTTTTCTCTCACATCCCTCCTCCATACCTTGCCACCCTTTTGTCTCCCCCTCCCCTACCACCATTCTTCCTCCCTTACTCTGCCCCTCCCCTGCCACCTTTCTCCTCTTCCCTACCACATTGTCCTCCTCTTCCCCGCCACACTATCCTCCTCACCCTCCACTGCTAGGCTACTAGCCCGAAACCCTAAACCCTTCCCCCTCTCCTAGTATCTTATTCCTCCATGTCTTCTCTCTCCTCTTCCAAAACTGCTTGTTTTCTTCAAGCTCCATCAATGGAATTTATACAATCTCTACCAATCTCTTCTCAAATCTTTTTTTTGTACGAATTACTACTCAAATTTCCTCCACCCCTTTTCTCCCCTCTTTCAAAACTGCTTGTTTTCTTCAAGCTTCATCAATGGAGTGTATGCAATCTCTACCAATCCTTTCTTGAATCTTCTTTTTTTTTACGAAAATTACTTAAATTTCATCTGAATTGGTAAATCGAGATCGCTCCTTCGAATATTGAAATTGAATTTCAAATTTTGGTTAAGATTTCAATACATTTATGATACTAAGGCCCTGTTCTTTTGAATTTATTTTGGCTGAACTGAAATTAAATTAACTGAACTGAACTGAAATTAACTGAACTGAAATTAAATTAACTGAAGTGAAATTAACTGAATTGAAGTGAAATTTACTGAACTAAACTGAAATTAATTGAACTGAAATTTACTGAAATGAGAGAAATTGAACTGAATTGTATATTTAATTTTCTAAAATAATAACAATCGATAATAATCAATAATAATCAATAAGTATTAACATAATATTATCAATACTTATTATAAAAATAATAATAATAATAATAATATAAAAAAAATAACAAAATAACAAGAACAATAATAACAATAAGAATAATTATAATAATAATAATAATAATAATAATAATAATAATAATAATAATAATAATAAAAGCAACAACAAAAATAATAACAATAAAATAATAATAATAATAATAATAATAATAATAACAACAACAACAACAACAACAACAACAACAACAACAACAACAACAACAACAACAATAAAACATAAAAACAACAACAACAACAACTGCAGCAACACCAACAACAACAACACCAACAACACCACCAACAACAACACCATCACCACCACCACCAACAACAACAACAATAAAGAATAATGACAGTAGAAATATAAAAAAATAAAAAATTATTGCTATTATAATTATAATTATAATATTAATAATAATAACAATAATAATTGTAATATTGAAAACAAAAACAATAATTAAAGCATTAGATAAGATTGAATAGAAACGACTGCACTGAAATTAAATTAACTGAACTGAACTGAAATTAAATTAACTGAACTGAAATGAAAATAAGTCCAAAAGAACAGGGCCTAAGAGGTCTAAATCTCCATGTTTTTGCTCTTATCCAAACATTGCAGTAGGAGAACAATTTTTAGAGAAAAAGAAGAGAGAAAAAAAATCATTGGACCTGATTAAAACTTATTAGACCTTATTGGACCTAATTGGAACTTATTTGACCTTCTTAGACAAAAAATTGATGAGTAATAACATAAATATTACCCCTAACATAAATACTAACTCTCAAAATTTATTATTAAATACTCCCTCTGGTCTTTATTAGTTTACCCGTATTCCTTTTTGGGATGTCCCTTATTATTTTACCCATTTATTTTGTTTTTATTTTTGAGATGAGACCACTAACTTTCCATCACACATACATTCAACTTTAACATAAAATAATAGTTTATCTTTCTTTCTATGTCCCACAATATTATTTCTCCTAAAACTCTGTGTAAAAGAAACGGGTAAACTAATAAAGACCGGAGGAAGTAATAATTATTAAAATTTACCCTTAAAAAAATAGTAATTATTATTATTATCTCTTATGTTTAACAATTTTACAAAAAAAACTATTTATATACTTGCCTATACACAACTTTCACCACTAATATATCTAATAGTCTTGCTTTGATTTCATAAAGCACTAGTAGAAAATCAAAAGTTGATCAACATTAATTGCTAACAAGTGAGAAATTGCCACGCATGGAAAAATTTATCTCTAACTCCGTTAGTGGGTAATGGACCCTACCCAGATACGTGGATCCAGATCCGTTTTCAGCTGATCTGGATCCTCAAATTTTGGACCCTACGAATCCAGGTAGGATATGGATCCTAGTTTTTAAAAACGGATCTGGATCGGGTCCTAAATTTTTACCCAGATCCAGATCCGTTTACCCCTTTTTTGAAAGTTATTTTAAAATATATAATTAAAAGGGTAAAACTTAATGTTATTTACGCTTGGATTTATTATATTAAGGTTGAATGCTTGTTTACTTCAATATCGACAAATGAAGATGCTAAATGGCGTTGTTTTGTATTTCAAAATCTTTAATTATTGTGAAAATTAGGTCATTTGAAGAAAATAGGTTAGGATCTGTTTTGGATCTGTATGATCCATTGGATCTGGATCCTCAATTTTATTACCCAGCGGATTCGGGTCGGATCTGGATCCATGCCTGAAAAACGGATTTGGATCTCCAATCCAGATCCTACCCATTGACATCCCTAGTTCTATGACTAAAGTAGTATAACTCATTAACTCATTAATTCTATGACTTAAGGTAGTAGAATTCATTAACTCATTATCTGTCACTCCACTTTCATCTCTCTAATTTCTAAAAAACTTGTTACTTGTGAAAACATCATCCGAAAAAAATTTATCATGAAGACTATGGAGAGCTAATTCTAATTGGAGAAAAAGAATTGGTATTTTCCATGTACATTGTGATTCAAGTTCATCTTCAAGTAAGTTTTTTAGTAAAGTATAACTTGTAATTTTGGAATTTGATGTTGCATGTAAATCTTTACACACATTTTCAGCTACTATTCATCTTCCTTCACTAAGAAATTGTATGTTTTTAATCTTGAAAAAAAAAAGTTACTGATGTTTAGATATATTATGATAATATTAATAGAGTGGTAATGAATAAAACATGAAAATATCATAGTTTTATTATTACTAGTTGTTGCACCGCGCGCCTACGCGCGCAGCACCCCAATATAGTGTAATTGTGATATTCGTAATTTGTCAGGTGTAAATAGTACGATAACATTTTTTGCAATTGGTTTCAAATAGATGGTAAGCGCTAAGTACATGATGTGTTTGAACTGCATTAGGCAAACCACGGAGGGCATGTGCTCGTACTAAAACTGGTTACACGTCTACATAACATTGAAAAGAAATACATTGTATTGGTTGTTTAAAGTACAATTTGGACGTCTTATCTAGCAATTCCCGATAGTAACAAAATGTTGAACTGGTTAACATGGAGGAGCATTTGTCAAGTGGAGCCTTGGCTTATTAACGTAAAATGTTTATAACGTCCCAGCGTAGCACCCTGTTTCTGGAAAATGGTGTGTTTGGTGTGACTTGGATTAAAAAAGTCATTGTCTCCAATTCATGAAAGATGCTAGCAAATTCCTGTGTACAGAGTGCAAATACACAAGGGCCTAGATGATGTGATCTGGATGTAAAAGCTTGCTGCCATGAATTCGTTGAAGATGGTGGCAAATGCCTAGCAAGTGAATTGAAATTTACAATGGCTTAGAATATGTGTTATAGTTGAGATTGGCATGAGAGTGGATGTAAAGTGAGAATAAACGTAAAAAGGGAAGATGTTTATATTGGCAGCAAATTAGCAATATGTTCAGCTGACATGCTGAAAAGAGCTTATATTCGGCTAACATGTCGAAAAGAGTTTTACATTCTTTGGTGAAGGAAGTAAGAAACATTGAGTCAGTGTCATTGGCGCATTGATTTAAAAATAAATCCTAAGAGTAAAGGCAAGTGTCATTTTTACTCTTCTTGTCTAAATAATGATTAGTGTCAAAAGGGTAAGAGACTACGGGTAGCTAGATTGGTGTCGGCGTTGGTCAAATAACCTATTTCTATTTATTTTTGGATAATATAAGAAAACAACTTGTATATGCCATTATAAACCTAGTTATATGACTACCTTTACCTCAAGCATAGAATGAATAGCATAACATTCCAACATGTCATAAGTTTATAGATATTTCGACTAGCCACTTAACTCTATACTAACATTACTAATAAAAAAAGCTCCATGTAAGGATTTCATGGTGCTTATTCAAACTTTAAATTAGTCATGAATGAGATAAGTAGCAAAAAGTAATTCACATAAGACCCAAACTAAGAAAAAAGATAGATTGAAATCTAAAGACATTCCAGCTTTTAAAATAGGTTGAATTCATCTAAGCTACTCCGGTTCATTGTAAAAACTTAAGCAGAACTTACTTTCTAAAAAGGAAAGCATTGTACTCACACATGTACTTTCAAGGAAAAATTGCCCATTTGAAGCTTAAGATTACTAAAAACAATATTAAAACAAGCATAACCTTTCACATCTAACCACATCGATAATATTTTTACAAGATGTACAAAAGAAAAAAGACAGATGTGTCCAACTCAGCATTAATTAACACAAAAACACTCAACATTATTGTATTGTTCCTCTAATCCTCTCCATTCTTCGCCCTCCTTCAAATGAATACTTCAATAAAAAAAAATATCATGTAATTTGTGGTGATGAGAGGATCCTTGACAGTGACGATCTCAACATTATCCCTCTAAGGATCCCTCTTGCTACCATACAACTGATTCTCCCAAATCCTGTGTAATTTCAAAAATTCTAGATTGTTTGAGATCAATGCATCAACGACATACAAATATGTTTGAGTTTGAATTAGAGATTTTTAAGAAGAAGAAATCAACATTAGCTATAATCCCTAGCCTTCTAAGCTTATGATGCAGGTATAAATAGCAAAAAAACTTAAAATCTAGCAATAGTAGATTAACTTGATCCCATTTGAATCATTATCACCTTTAGAAGATGTACAAGTGAAATAGAACGGCTCAAATAATTGTGTCCTTTCTTTTTTAATCATGGACTAATTACTTAATTAAACCAATTCATAATCAATCAAGGTCTACCTGTTAACCAATCTCATGCAGAATTAGTTCAAGAACTGTTCCTAATCTCTAACTATTGACATCGGCTTACCTCCCAAGAATCTTTTTATTTAATTAGTTAGTACGACTAATTCTCCTCCTATATATCCTCTAACATATTAGGAAGTTCCCTTCCACTCGGTCATTCCATCCTCCCGCTCTCTCCTCGCCTCTCCCTTCAAGTTCCCTCTTCCTATTTTCCCTTTTCTCACTCATCTTTTATAGTTATACAAATTTTTTAAAGTTATTCCAATTCCAAGTTCAAGATCTTGGATGGATTTGTGTTCTATTTTAGAAAAACAAAGTATGCTCTAAATTTATGCTCTTAAAATTATTTTTTATTTTCTTTTCCTCATTTATACTTTAAAAATAATCTCCCAAGAGTGTTCCTTCTCTGTTCCCTTTGCCTCTCTCTCACCTTCTCTTTTTTTGTCACTCTCTCCCCACCCCCTCTTAATTGTGCCCTTTGCCTCTCTCTCACCTTCTCTTTTTGTCACTCTCCCCCCACCCCCTCTTAATTGTCATTTATGGTATTCGTTAGAAGATCACTTTGTATAGAAAATCAGCTATGCATTGAGTTCTAATTTACTCTTTCTTTCTCTCTTGTTATACTTGTCTGTCCAAGATAGGGATATCTTGTTTAGTTGAAATGTCTACTACATTGCTTTGGCAACGTATGCATGTTGTCCTCAAAAGTAGTTTATCAATATTTTCTCAAAAACTTAATGGTGATTCACTATGAAAAGAAATACATATATGACATTTAATATGTCTAAATTTAAAGGCATTCAACACTTTATGGATTCATTTCCACAATTGAGTCAAGCGGCAACATGAATATCATATAATGTCTCATGTTTGCACAGTTATTATGAAATTCTTAAAAACATCCTTTATTGTATAATGCTAAAAAGTTACACAATTTTTTTTAACAGCTGTATTTCTAACACTCCCCATGTGATAATATTATTTCAATATTCAACAATCCTCTATATTGCTCTGTTTCTATGAATATTCCTCCGGGCTCCAAGCAACAATCCACGTAATATGTTATTGTAGAGTATTTTGCCACCACTTCCTCACTCGATGGTATATAAAGATTTGAAATTAGAAAGATCTGGAGTTACATCGATTTCGCACAAGTTATTATTATTAAAACAATAACAATATCAAATTAAAGCCTTAATCGCAAAAGGTTCAAAAGCAATAAAGAAGAAAATATTAGCACATTCAATAACCAGTGCACATTGTCATTTGCCATCATCCCACATGCATTTTTCTTCTTGGTGATAAGCCTCCCATAAACACTAAAGCAAGAAGTGCAGAGTTAACACTCCCAAACATCAGATTGCTAACTATGGTATACAGTCACTAATAAATATAAATGTGGAAACACATATATTATCAAATTTATGCAACTTCACAACAACAGCGCAAAAAGGACATCTTTTATTTTTATTTTTTGAAAGGAAAACCAGCACCAACTGAATCCTTGGTCTAGCAGTGGGATTGGATAAAATAACAAGATGAACAAAACATACTAATGAACTCATAAATTTCTTTCCATAAATACCTTCCATCCATTCCAACAACTATAGACGTGTTCTCTTGTTGTCCAAAGGTAATAATGTACTGAGTATCTTCTTGCAAGTTAAACTGGGCCATTGACCACTCTGACCTAAAATTTTTAGGCAACACACCTGGAGTAGTTAAACCAAAATCATAAGTTAAGGAGGCATAATAGCTTTTCATAAGCTGACAGATCAGGTTTACAACATTTCAGATAACTTTACTATGTTCTTATAGCAATCATGGAGGGAAAGGTATCGCAAGGAAATAGAGGGAAAGGTAAGGAAAGGAAGGGAAGAGTGAACTTGCATTTCCTTCCAAATCTTTCCATCACTGGAAGGAATTGGTTTGTTGAAAGGGGAACGAAAATGTGTCCTTCCAATTCTCTTCACTTCCCCAATCCCCAGTTCCCCCTTCCCCCTTCCCCGTGTTGTATCCAAACAGAGGAATACAAGATCCTTTCGATGCCCTCGAAATTTTCCTATCCAAACAAACTACTAATGATTGATTCTGCCTCTATGGAACATAAAGGTTGTATACGTCCACTCAATGTCCTTATATATGCCATAAGTGTCACTTTATTCAGAATGCCTTATAATACTCACTACTCCAGGATTTCTTTCAAAGACCCCTTCCATTATTCCTAAATATTCTTCACATATTTGTTTGGCGCAAATGTGAATGATAAAAAAGTTGTTGAAGGTGAATAAATCATAACTAATTTCTAAGAAAAATATAGTTGCTCAATGTAAATAAATAAAATTATAAGATGCTTGTAAATTAAGAATATTTTTTAAATAGTGAATAGAGGAAACGTTGAGACAAAGTTGATGCAATGCAGAGAAAGAAGAAAATTGTACAAGAGACAAAAGTGTGAGAGTAATTTAGCAAAATACAAGAAAGAAAAATGTGAAGACTATCAAGAAATAGCAATACTGGTACCCTAAAATGTTTTGAGGAGTATTTCATTCCTTTGTTTCAATTAGTTCAACAAAAAAAATCACCCCTTTTAGAAATTGGTGACAGCATCCTACCTAAATAGTAGATAAATTTTTTCAAGATACGGGTGAACCAATAGAAATATGAGAAAGACTATACAAGTAGCCCTGTCCGGTATCCAATATTAAGAGCTAGTGAGTATATCTTAAATGACGATGGTCAGGATTAAGCAAAGCTAACAACTATCTCTACATTCCAAAAATTTGCCATATCGACATAATTACTAATTGCCTTCTAGCACACTAACGCTATATTCAGCCAAGTAGCCATCAGCATATCAATTATTTCTAAAATAATACTTAGCACCAGCGAGAAGATGATACCTTTCATGAAGGAAATGGACGTTGCAGGGGGATATGAAGGACTTGGTTGTTCAGGTGGACTCCGACTCTGCAAGTCTGCAACCCACTGTTCTTTGGAGATCCTGAACAAGCTTGAGGCTAAAAACATGAATGGACCCCCTGTCACTTGATGCAGCTAGCCATCGCGTATTAGACGAGAAAGCTAAGCTCTATATCTCTGCTCTGTCTGTTTTCCTTCTAACCTATACAACGTATCCCAAAACAAGTTCAGAACTAATGACACAATAAACACACTTTCCCAAGAAATGCTGGAAAAGCTTACAATTACACATCATTAATATACTTATTAACAATATTATTGCTTTTGCTTATCGATAGCAACTCAAGAGACACTTGTAAATTCAAGCAGTATTAATCAGGCTTAAATTGATGAAATGAAAACAAAACTCAAAAGTTAAGAAGCTTCGTCGTAGCTCTCTATATATGTGCTCCTCTACCTCCCTTCTCCATCCCAATTATTAAATTTTAACTTGTGAAGTATAACCAAGTGCATGGATATGCTCAATTTAAGTCTCATGAAACTCACAAATGCTTTAATTGCCGGTTGATAAGCTGATATAACACATTGATAAACATAAGATAAATCAAAGCCATACTGTATACAGCTAAAAGTAAGCTAAAATGAGATGCTTTTGTGAATTTTAACAATTGAAGCTCTAACCTCTACGACAACTGGTAAGCGAGGGTTTGAGCATATACTAATTTCAAGAAAAGTAGCAGTGCTTCATTTGTACAAAAAAGCCCTAGCATGATCCAAACACATAGTAGCGAACTTAACAACAAACCCAGGTAAGATAAAAACATTTTATTTCTCTCATTGAATAGGATTTAACAAATTGTACCATTGAGATCCAACAACTTTTATTTTGCAAAAAAAAAAAAAAAAAAGTGACCGCATTAGCTAACCTCCTGAATTTGCAAAGTAAATAGATAAAACAAATGTGCAATAAATAATAAACCCACACAACAATATAACTCCTCGAGTCCTCAAAGTGATTTTTTGAATTTTGCGACAAAAACCAGTTGGGAAATCAACAAGAAAAGGCAAAAACAAATTAAAAGTATAAGCTGAGAACTAACAAAATGACGAAATTTTAATAATTATTTGAAGAAGTGAAAACAATTAACGTTAGCAAGCCTTAAATCTAGCCTCTTTGTAAAGCAAAAAGGTAAGAAACAAAGACACCCGAAACCAACCCAAAGGCTTGACTTAACAACATCTTTCCACATGATCAATGCCCTATTCAGATGATCCAGAGTACTTTCTTCTTGGAAAATTCCCAGTCTCGAAATCGTTTAAAAATTAAGCAAATTAAACAACAAAAAAAGAAGTATTAGAGGACCTTGGAAGGTCGTTGTGGAGGATGTCTTCATCTTCATGTTAAGAAATGGAAAAAGAATGTACCATATGGTTGAAGAATCCTGCTGAAAAAGGAAAGCAAAGAAAGAAGACATCAAAAAGAAATGAAATTAATGGCAAACTGAGATCCCAGATTCAAGCAAAGGTAAATCAGGTATGGAGAAATAAAAACATCCAAAAATTACACCCTTGAAATGGTTTCTTAAAGTGATTTCTATCTCTTCCTCCCTCTTCCTTGCACCATCCTCTCTCTCCCTCTCTGATTTTCACTTTATTCTATCCACCTCTTGTTCCCTTTCCCTCACCCCTCTTGCTCCCTCTTCGTCTCTCTGTCTCAGTCTTCTTTTAGGGCTTAAAAATGTTATTATTAAGCCTTCCTCTCTCGATCTCCTCCCCATTTCGGTGTTAGTAATTAAGAATACATAGCAAGGTTTGAAACCTTCAAACTATTATATATATTTCATTAGCTACAATGTCTCTCTCTTAAACCATATACCAAATACTGAATAAAAATAGGAACCCAAGTGCTTAGAAGACAAGCACCCACAATGGCTTAACTAATCACATTGAAGTTATTGTCTTCTGGTAAATGATTTACTAATTTCTTTCTCTAAATTCAAAATTTTTGTAATCACATTAAAGTCACCTAAACTATCTATGAAGTCCAAATCAGCACAAAATCACTCCAAACCATTTCACTAATAAACAACCAAGAAATTTGATAAATGAGCCAGAAGATTTCCAAAGTTCCCATAAAAAAGACTACAAAATCATTTACTCAATTAACAAACTATAACCTAAAAACACTAATTAAACAAGGAATTGATATTATAAAAAAAAAAAGAAAATAAAAAGAAACCTAAATGTAGCATCCTTGGAACAGAAGTATTGGAGTTGCTACAAATCTTCAAAACCCATAAAAAATTAAACCAAAAGTAAGTATTAAAACTGTAAAAAAATCATTCAATAAAATTCAATCTGATTAAACAAGTAATCAAATCACTTTTCTAGGAAGTTTGAGTTTCATAGAACTTGCAGTAATTGAGTGAAGCTGATCTTCACTATCAAAACCCATTTCAGCAAAACTCAATCATATTGCAATACGCCAAATGCAAACCAGATAATCTAACTAATTTACTAATCAACATTAAGTACCACTACTACATAATTGGCTTTAAGTAACACCCAAAAAGTGTTACTTAAAGTGCTTAAAGTGTAACATTAGATAATAGGTAACACTTTTTTGGGTGTTACATCTGCCCGTGTTACCTATGGTATTAGGTAACACTTTTGATCGCCTATAGTAACACTTAAACAAATGTTACTTTAGGTTCGTTTATGTAACACTTTTAATACCTATTGTTACACTTTTAAAGTGTTAACCCAATTTTATTATGTAACACTTTTCATATTATTACTAACATACTATAGTGTTACCATAACCTATAGTAACACTTCATTAAACATTACGTATCACTTTTTATCATTTTAAGTAGCAACTCTTGTGTTATTAGGTAACACTTTTTTGTCGTATTCTGTAGCACCTTATGGGAGATTAAGTAACACTTTTCTTTATTAGGCAATATGTGTATATACATATATATAAATAAAAAAAATATGAATTGACAATTATATTATAATAATTATAGAATTTTGTACACCTATTAGTGCTACTTCCATAGATTATAAACTAATGGAAAATAATATATGTTCAATCTAAAATCAAAATCATCCAACAAGTATGTATTCATATGATATTCCAAGAAACTTTAAACACTGTTATTATGTTCAAATTGTGCCATTATGGTCTGAAGCTTCACAAAATTACTGGAGAAAAACATTGAACAGGCTTTTAAAGGTGGCTGGCGATTGAAGGAGGAGAGACGAAGTGCGTGAGTGAAAATGACATCTTGAAATGTACTCAGTTTCTAGGGTTTGGGTTTAAGAGAGAACAGATAAATGGAGGACAAAGAAAGAATACGTACTTGTTCCCAGAAAATAGCTTTCTCAACAACATATTTGTTTTCACGATCGCCTGCAAGGCTGCAACGTAAAGCACATGAAAGCCCTTTTTTTAAAAAAACCACTTGAAAATTAGAAATTGAGAAATTAAGATACCTTGCAAGAAGAGGGATCAAGACTCCACCCCTAAAATTCGATCCTGAGAGCAAAAAAATATCAACAATAATTATAATTTTGCAGTGGTGAATCTAGGTTCAATTCAATCCCCGAAAATTGAATGATTGGTGAGTTAATTTTAAAGTAGTGCTAAACACACCTTCAGATTTTGGGACGTTAGAGGTTTAGATATCTTCCGACTCTGAAAGTAAAGGAATTTGTAGAATGAAATTAGAAAATAGCATAAACAGGAGAAAAACTTGAAGAACAAAATAGAAGAAGAAGAAGTATGACAAACCCACTAATTTTTGGCCCATTTTGAAATTGCAGAAAATATACAAGCCAAGAACGATTAAAAGAAACTATCGAATATCAGCATCTAAAACTTGCTTCACAACTTACTTTTTCAGTCAACATTACTTTAGATCTCAACTTGCTTCACAAGGGCAAACATAAAAAAAGAAATGAAGACAGAGAAAATGTAAAGAAATAAAACCTTATGCGATGATCTTGCTGCATCTTGTTGTAGAAGAGAAGAAGCGGCCTAACCCATAAATCGCAAAAAAAATGTATCAAAAACTAAAATTTATCAAAACCGTGGTCCATTCTTTCAATTCGAATTAGAGCAAAGTCTTTGAAAAGGTAAAAGAACGAAAATATGAACGAAAAAAATCAAGAACTCATATGAAATTAGGGTTTCATATGGGAAACAAGCAACAAAAAATGCAAAACAACAAACGTCAAAAACAGCAGATTCATCAGCAGGAAAAAAAGAAGAAGCAAGATCCGATTCCAAACTCGCCAAATTCACAGTGAAAAAAAACTGAACAGTAAAAATTCAATCAATACCTCAACAGTCCAGATGAAGAAATCGAGAGGATAAGGCGGCCAGTCTTTGTTCATCTCCCAAATTACACAGTTCTCTGCAAAAATTCAAAAACCAAAACTCTAATTTCACAAATCAACCATAAAATTACTCAATTTCAGATCAACTTTACCGAAAAATCATCAAAGAAATCAATATAACAGTAACGAAAGAATTACCAGTGAAAATTTGGGGAAAAATCGACGAATTATCCTCCCAACAATCGATGATCACATATGAAAAAAGTCTTTGCTGGTGGTGAAACTGCATGATTTCGCCGCTAATTACTAGCGAGCTCAAGAGCGCTAGGGAAGGTCATGATTAGATTAGTATATGAAATTAGGGTTTCATATGGGAAAGATTTCACTGCAATCATATAAAGTGGAGAGAGGAGAAAGGAGAGAGAATAAGAGAACTTGTGGCTCAAATGGAATTGGCCACATCTGGTAAGGCGCCCAGTGTCACGTGAAGGACGCGTGGAGGCTTGAAGCTTGCTTTATCACGCGAGGTGCACGGGATCCGCTTGTGAACAGTAATATGCAGATGTTTGTGACTCAGATCACTGTTCAAATGAACAGTGCTGAGTATTCCAACTTTTAAAAGGTCTCAGATATCATACGATTATGTTCTATGATCCTAAGGTATTTTGTACATATGAATTTTGGTAAGCGTGTAAAGAAAGAATTGTACTTTTATATCCAATATCCCCTGATTTGCTTTGGGTATGTCGTATGAGGTAGATGAACAAAGAATAGAAAAGGCAAAAAAATAGGGTTCTTTATTTTTTGTGGGTATGATGGGATTCTTTATTTTTTGTGGGTATGATGGGTATGATGGATTTAGTTTTTCCATGAACAATCTTTTATTGTTAGATGAAACTGTTTTAGGAATAGACCAAATTTTGTTGGAAGCCAAAACTACATCTTTATTATTAGCATAGTTAGATATAAAATATTTATACGAAAAATTAAAGTAGTGGGCAATTTCATACACACATTAGAGTACTTGTAACTTCTTGTTCATTCAAAAAGAGTCTTGGCACCCTCAATGTCATGAAAGTTGACTATTGCATACCTATGTAACGGGCTCAGGCTCAAGCTTCTCAACGGCAAGAAATTTATTTTTGTTAACTTCTTAATTTTCTTCGTGTTGTATAATGTGTCGCTTATTTTTGTTGCTTGATATGATAACTTCATGATGTGTATATTGTATAGTCCACCACGCCTATTGCACCGTTTGCTTTACTGCAACCCTAACCTAGACCACTAAGAGCCGAAGCTAACTGGAAACGGGGAATGGAAGGGAACTACGCTACACCGGGGAAGGGAAAGGGAACTACGCTACACCGGGGAAGGGGAATGGGAAATGGACAAACAAGGGAGGGGGAATGAGGGAGACGGGTAGGGAAAATTAGTGAAAGGGGGAGAGGGAAGTGAAAGCCAACAAATGGGTGGAAGGGAGGACGCAAGGAGGAAAAGCCATGACCAAGGGAAGGGGGGACGAATAGGGGAGAGGAATGGGAAGCGCAGAGGGAGGACGCGAGGGAGGAAGCACCACGGACAAGGGAGGGGAAAGGGAGGACGCGAGGGAGGAAGAACCACGAACAGGGGGAGGGACGACAAACACGAGAGAGGAACTGGACAACGAGAGAACTAGGTGGGGGAACAGTGGTGAAGGAACCGAGGAACTAAACCTAAGACAACAACGTGGCTAGGCTCGTGGCGACGCGACTGAGAGGCCAGCTACCACTGAGCCTAGGTAGGCGCTTGTGTGTGTGTTTTAGACTTTCGGCCGGGGAGGCGAGAGAAAATTTTTTAGATCTCTTAATTCAAGTTTATGGAAAGATCTCGGGTGCATAAAGTGGTTAAATTCAAAAGAACATGATTCTGTTTTGTATGTGAACTTTGGAAGCATCACTAAAATGACACAAAAACAACTCATAGAATTTGCATGGGGTTTAGCAAATAGCAAGAAGCATTTCCTTTGGGTGATTAGGGAGGATATCGTCGTAGACGAGAATAGCCCTAGCTTACCTCAAGAATTTGCGATTGAAACAAAGGAAAGAGGCATGTTGGCTAATTGGTGCCCTCAAAAGGACGTTATTAAGCACAAGGCAATAGGAGGGTTTTTTACTCACTCTGGTTAAAACTCGATACCAGAAATTATTTCCGGAGGAGTGCCTATTATAAGTTGGCCTTTTTCGCTAAACAACAGACTTATTGTCGCTATAGTTGTGTCGAGTGGGAGATTGGGTTGGAGATACAAAGCGAAGTAAAGAGAGAGGAGATTCTGAAGTTGGTACGAGAATTGATGGATGGTAATAAGGGAAGGAGATGAAAAGGAGAACAATGGTGTGGAAGAGTAAGTCGGAAGAAGCTACAAGGCATGGGGGATCTTCTTAGAAGAACTTGGTCAAGTTAATGAATAAAAGGCTTGTGCCAAAAAAAATTAGATGGTTAAAAATGAAATTATATTCTTGAGTGGTTTGAAAATGTGATGTTATACTTGGACTAGTTAATTGTATGATATTCTTGCATGTATTTTATTCTTTGAATTGGAAGATTTTCAAAAAAAATAGAGGGAGTATAATACACGTTTCATTATGTACATATTAATTATTTTTCTAAACAACATTGTGAAAACTTATCATCAAAATATATGAAATTTGACTTCAAAAAAGAGAAATGGAGAGTTTAGAAGGGGATAGAGGGAGATTAAGATAATTAGAATCGAATGATCAATACTTAATAAACCAAAGCGGTAACAACAACGATAAAGAACATTTATTTACTTGGTTAAAATCAAATAAAACACATCCACTTTATTAATCAATCCGCACAGTAGCCATAACGACGAGTGGTGAGAACTTTATATAACTATTACAACTAGGATACGAAATAACATTCATACGAAATAGCATTCATATGAAATATCTTAACCACAATAGCAACTTAATCATTCTTAGCTTTTGAACATCCTAGTTCATTTTTAGCTTTTACCTAGTTTACCAAAAGCGGTATGTGTCCACTTAAATCAAACTGCTTATTTATTGAAATAAATATATATAAATAAAGGAGAAACTTTTCGAGAGCATAGCGAGCTACTCAAGATTTCGAGAGGATTGAGCGCGCCACGTAGGATTGCCATGTCATCAAATTTTATTTTTATATTTTACAAAAAATTGAGTTATAAATACATTTAAATACATATAAGGAGCCTTGGATAAGCGAAAATTAGAGTTTATTTTGAATGAACAACCTAAATTAAAATTGAGTTATAAATAGATTTAAATACATATAAGGAGCCTTGGATAAGCGAAAATTAGAGTTTGTTTTGAATGAACAACCTAAATTATTATATTCTGTAAATTATGTATAACTTTTAGTACGTAATTCGGAATATTATAATTTTTGTACCATTGGATAGCACTTGAAATATGCTTCGAAATAAGATCCATTTATAATATAATTCGACAACTTATGAAATAGAGAACACCACATAGGATTGTCATGTCATTATAGGAGTTTTGGATAGGGAAAAATTAGAGTTTCGTTTTTAATAAACAACCTAAATTATTATATTATGTAAATTGAATATAACTTTTGCTACCTAATTCAAAACATTATAATTCTTCTACCATTGGAGAGTGCTTGAAATATGCTTCAAAGTAAGATCCATTTACAATATAGTTTTACAAATCATGAAAATATATTTAATTAGATGAATGGTAAGACATTATTTAGTCTTTCTTTTAATTAGATAAATAAAATAATAGCTATAAGTATAGTGTATTATATGTGATTATAGCATTCGATCATAGGTCCAATTTACAGGATTAAACATATTATCTTTCAAAACCTTAGCCTTATTACTCAATTGAACCAAAACAATTTAGTATTGCAACAAAATTTATTAACAAAACTTTGTTGTTACAACAAAAACTAAAATCTATAGCGATAAAGTTACATATATATATTTGAGTTTTGTATGATGAAAAAAAATTAGAGTTTGATTTTGAAAAACAACATTAGAATATTATATAAAGCTCCACCTAAGCATGTCATGTCATAATTTTTAATTTTAATTTTTTTTTAAAAAAAAAAATAGTGTTTAACATAGATATAGATACATATAAGGTGTTTTTGTATAAGTGAAGATTACAGTATGATTTTAAATAAACAACCTAAATTATTATACTATGTAAATTGAATATAACTTTTGCTAGATATCGCAATACTATAATTCTTTTTACCATCGGAGAGTGATAAAAATATGCTTCGAAATAAGTTCCATATATAATATAGTTTTACAACTTATGAAAATGTATTTATTTAGATGAACAATAAATTATTATTTATTCTTTATATTAAATACATATAAAAATAACTATAAAATAGCGTATTATATGTGACAATAACAATTTTGTCTTTCAAAATCATACTTTTGAAAATTGAGTTATATAAAGATAAGAAATACATATATATAGTTTTGAACCTATAGCATACCATGATGGCATTACATGAAAAATCAAATGAATGTTTGTCAACGACATTGCAGAGGTATTATGCAATTGACTATTTATTTTATTTATAGAATATTTATTGTATACATAATTATTTATGTTTTTCTTTTCCATATACCTATAAGTCAGATCTTATTCTTTTATCCATGAACTTAATTGAACTAAAACTAATTAGGAAATCAAGGTTCACGATTCTAGAGTTATTGAGGTCACGGATCATTAAAAAGGGGGAAGTTTGATAAGTTTTGATATGATCATGATTGATGAAGATGTATATTTTTTCTCTTAATTAGTACTTTCGATTATTAGTAGAGGTTAGTTTTATATTTGATTAATTTTATTCATGATACCATCAATCCCATATTATGATATTCTTTTTGGCTTTCCCATCTTCCATTCTATATGGGTTAGTGTTTATGTGCTATATTAAAAGTTGAAGTTGTGGCTGGCACTCATATTTTTCTTTATTCTTCTGCATCTATTAAATTATGGAAAATTTAATATGTACCCCTTACGGCTACAATGCTACATATAAGTATTAAATACATCTCCTGAAATAGTATTATTTGAGGAATTAATAAGGACACAATCACACGTCAATCGATATAACTAATGCTTATTTATTGCTTAATATTTCCATTTTTTACTTCTTATATGTAGCCCTAAGGGCTATATATAACATTTCCCTTAAAATATTACCCTTTACTTTCTTAAAGTATCATGCGGGCAATTTTTATGTTAAAACTGTGTTAGCTACTGTTAGTCATATCAATTATTGGGATACCATTTAACAATAGATTTAGCTACAATATTCAATTGAATATTAAAAAATATAGAATTTATATATCGCAATAACAAATTTAGAAATTAGAGTATAATGACAAATACTTTCTCCGTTCTTTTTCCACTGCAACAATGGGTTTGGGCATGGTTTTTTAAGAAAATAAAAAAATGGGTAGTTTAGCATATAGATACCCTTTTAATTAACTAGAGTATGAGATAAATAAATCCTTAATAAAGTAAACGCAATTTTATGAGGCAATTTGAGTAATTAATAATGGTTTTATTAACATAAAGTAAAAACAATATTGTCAGCTATAGTTGCGTTTTTTTACCCAGAAGTGAGTGGTTCCAATAGATGAAACTAGCCAAAGTGGTAATTGTTGCAATAGAAAAAAAACGGAGTAAGTATGTAGATACAATGGTGTTGAAAAATCTCATTTCACAGCAACAAAAAAACAACAATGTAAACAAAAATTTGCAAAAAGATAAAATAAGCAACAAACCCGTGCAACGCACGGGCTTCAAAACAAGTTTGACTTATAAAAGAGAAATGAAAAGTTTGAAAAAGGATTGAAAGATAAAGAAAAATTAGATCGAATGATACTTAATAAACCAAATTACATAGTAACAACAAAGATGACAACATTGCTTAGTTATAGTAAGACAATATCATCTCCATCCTTAATAAACCAAACCACATAATAACCATAATGATGCTCACAACTTTATTTTATTACAACCAGGTTTATAGCATCCATACTTGAATACTTGATCTTTCAAACCACAATAACAACTCAATAAACTATTCATTTTCAGTGTTTATTTATATTACAAGCACACGATAACCATAATGATGTTGACAACTTTATTTAATTAATTATATTACAACCAGGAAATGACATAACATCCATACTCAAATACTTGATAATCCAAACCACAATAACAACTTCATCATACTTAGCTTCTTAAACTTTTCATTAACATTGACGTGATGTATCAAAAGCGACATTTGTGCACCTAAATCCTCCAGCAGAGAAGACATAATCACAATAACATTTTCCACAACACCAATAAGCTGGACCGCATGGTTGATCATAGCCAACACAAGCAAGAGGTTCAATATTAATACCAATCCCTTCAAACATAATATCTGAGAGGGGACGAACAGCAAAGGTGGCTTTAGGTGTGATGGCTAGCATCACAAACGTTAGCATTACCACTAAACTAACCACCCACTTCGCACTTATATTTTTCTTCATCTCCATCTCACTGCTATAATTACTAGTAATACTTTAATTTGTGCCTCACTCTTGATACTTAGTGCTGCACTGCAATTCTACAAAGATTATTTATAGCAAGGGAAGCGCTAGCAAATCACGTTGTTTAACAGTTTATTTACTGTGTTAGGATAATCTCTGCCTATAGTATCACATAATAACATGGCGTAAGACATAATCACATGGGCTATGTCCAATAATCACTATAGTAGACTAGCTAACAGAGGATTCAAATTATTGCGGTGGTTGAAGGTTAAATATCACAAATATATGGATATCATCCTTATAATCATAGAGCATATATATATATATTTTTTTTTTTTTTTTTTTGACATCGAGAAAACGTACAGGAAATTAAAAAGTGATAAAAGGAACCATTGCCATCCTACATCGTTGAGCAAGAGCATGAGCATGAGGAAGATTGCGAATGTCCATCATAGTATGAGCGAGATAAATATTCGAAATGAGGAAGATCCGTTCAAGTCCGTATAAACCATAACGTTATCAGCGGAAAAGGAGCGGGCCCAAGTTAGAGCTAGTAAACAAGCTCTCGCTTCCGTTTGAAGAGCAGAGGAGGCGAAAATCTTTTGACCATGGCTTGCATTAAAGATGCTGTCTGGAGAAGAAGCAACCCACGCACTTGTGCCTCTGTTGGTGTTGCAGTCCCAGGCACCATCAATACGAATTAGAACCTTGGGGTAAGATGTCGGAGGCCCACCAAAAGAAACCAAAAGAAAGCCTGGCGGGGAATCGTCCTCCAGCCTTTGGATACCAGAGGCAACACGAGGCTGTACAAAAGTGAGATGTTGTTCTTTGCTGGCTTCCAGAGTATGGTGCAGGCCCTCAAGAGTAGCACGGTTTTGGCGAAAAACTTGATTGTTCCGAGTGATCCAGATAGCCCAGAGAACTTCAATAAACAAAACCAAACGGGGGCTATTTAACCCATCCCTATCGCGATAGTTCAACACTTGTTGAACAAGCCATTTGCCAAAGGGCAGAGTTGAGTTGTCAAGAATGTTATTGCTATTTGGCCTTAAGAACTCAGCCCAGGCGTCTGACGCGAGAGGACAAAACCGGAAGAGATGTTGGCGAGATTCCGCTTCACATAAGCAGATAGGGCAGTTATCCGACTCGCCAATTCCCCGTCGAAAGAGATTTTCTTTGAATGCGAGGCTATTGTGCCATAGTTTCCAAAGAAACAATTTCCATTTTGGCATGATGTTCAAACTCCAAATAGTGCGATAGAAACGAAACTGAGATGGAGTTGTCATGCTATAAATATCATTTTGCTGTTGTTGTTGTTGGAATATTTGTTGTTGTTGTTGTTGTTGTTGAAGAATGAACCCGTAACCTGTCTTAGTCGAATAAACTCCAGACTGGGTCAACGGCCAGTATAGTTGATCCGGAGCTGGCGAGGTACTAGGAAGCTCAGTCGATAAGATCCTTCTGGCGCTATCAGGAACAAATAGCTTATAAATTTTGGAAATATTCCACCCTAGAGTACCAGGTAGAAGTAAATCTGCTACCCTAAGACCAATGACCGTACCAAGAGAGACCTCATCTCTAAGGATGGGTATATGATTTTTGAGCCATCTATCCTTAAGAGCTAAAATACTGCGACCATTCCCTACTTTCCAATCGCAATTTTGGTGCAAATGACCGGCGGCTTTCTGTAACCCCCGAGCTCCCCAGGAACGCTGGCAGCTGGCCGAAGACAAGAGAAGAGGTCGCCTTTGGCTGCGAGAAAAAACCTTCGAGGCCAAGAGCTGAGGATTTTGCTGAAGACGCCAAACTGTTTTTATTAATAAAGCCTCATTGAAAGCACCAATACTACGAATACCTAGCCCCCCCATGCCTCTTGGCATATGAAGCACCAACTTTTTCCTCCAATGAATACCTTGAGAGTGGGAGTTGAGCCAGAAAAATCTTGCCAGCATACCATCAATCTTGTGAACAATGGAAGCTGGAAGTCGAAAGACCATCAGATGATGCATAATAGTGGCTACTAGTATAGAATTAATTATGATCAATTTAGTCGGTTGAGATAGGTTGCGATGTTGCCAAGACGAAATTCTGGAGGATATTTTATCTAGTAGCGGGGTAAAATGTTGCACCTTGGTATCCTGCAGATCAACGGAGACCCCTAGATAAGTGCCCAAGGAATCTTTACTGTTCATTCGAAGAATTTCTTTTAACTCCCTCTGTTTTCGAGCAGGTACATTGGGGCTAAATTTAACAAAAGACTTCTGAATATTGAGCATCTGACCAGAAATGGAGCAAAACCGATCTATCAGGCTTCTAATGTTGTTACAGTCGTCAGAAGAAGCTCTGAAGAAGAAAAATGAATCATCCGCAAAAAACAAATGCGAAATTTTGGGCGCATGCCTACTGACCGAAATACCCTGAAATTGACTAATATCCATAGCCAGCGATGTCATTCTGGAGAAAATGTCCATACAGAAGAGGAACAAGTAAGGCGAAAGAGGGTCTCCCTGACATAGCCCACATGATGGAGTAAAAGGAGTCGTTGCCCTTCCATTAATCAAAATACGATAAGAGACTGTAGAGATACATTATTGAATCAACTGCACCCACTTAGCCGGGAAACCATAAGCAGTAAGGATCTTGAGAAGAAATAACCAACTGACCCGATCATAAGCTTTATTCATATCAATTTTCAGAGCAGCTAAATAACGAGATCCAGATCTTTGCTTGTTGATAACATGTAATATTTCATGAGAAATCAGAATATTATCATTCATTTGCCGGCCCGGGACAAACGCATTTTGATAATTATCAATGAGTTGGGGTAAAAGGGGTTTCATACGATTGACCAAGCATTTCGAAGCGCATTTATAAATAACGTTACATAGACTAATAGGTCGAAAATGAGATACCTCCTCCGGGGACGAAGTTTTAGGAATAAGAACCAAGAGAGACCGATTCCATTCTCGAAGAAGATGACCCGTGGTGAGAAAACGATTGATAGCTTGAGTGACTTGAGGCCCAAGAGTATCCCAATAAACCTTTAAGAATTCAGAGGGAAAGCCATCCAATCCGGGCGATTTATCGTTAGCAATATCAAACAATGCATCCTTGATTTCCTGATCCGAGAAAGCCGCAAGAAGAGATTCCGAATCCAAGTTGGATAAAGAAGGAAGATGAAGTTCTCAGAGAACTAAATCGATTTGTTCCCCTGCAGGAAGCGGATCAGCTACAGGCGAAGGACTTACCGAAAAGAGGTTTTTGAAATGATTAGTGATAATATCTGCGACTTGCGAGGGATCATCAACCCAGTTATTTTGATCATCTCGCAGCATATAAATAAAGTTGTGTTGCCGCCGTTGCTTGATTCTATGAAAGAGTAATGAAGATGGAAGATCTCCCAGTTGAATATTCGTATCTCTGAGTCGCTGTTTCCAATAGGAATGAGCCAAAGTAGCATCGTCCATTAAACGACCTCGATGAGTGTGAAAAATATGGCCTTGGGCCAGAGAATCCAAGCAGCTACTGTGCGAGGATAATTGTTCCATGATGCTTTTCCAATTTATGCCCCAAAAAAGGCGTTTGTCGAGGCACCATGATTTAAGGCGATGACGAACCAGTTCCATTTTACGTGAAAGAGAATACATAGGTGAGCCTGGGATGTGCAGCGCCCAACTATGGCAAACAATATCCCGAACCTCCAAATTGTTCAAGCACCACGTCTCGATTTGGTAGGGGCGGCACGGGGTTGTCTGAGGACGAGTAGCTTGAAAAATAATAGGAGCATGGTCGGAGACGCCTATAGGTAGGTGGCGAACCACAGAATGCGGGAAAACCTCTATCCAATCGGGTGAAGCGTAAGCCCGATCAAGACGCTCCATAATTAAATCAGTGCCTTCTTGATTATTTGACCACGTAAATCGAGGCCCAAAAAAGGGAATATCATGAAGATGCAGCGATTGTTTCCAATGGATGAAAGACTCCCAACCTCGAATATAAGCGGATCCCCCAAATTTATCTTCAAACTTATCAACTTGATTGATGTCCCCAATGATTAAGAAATTGGTATAATTGTGAAGAAGTTGGTTTAAATCATCCCAAAGTACCGAACGAAGATGATGTTGCGCTTCACCGTACAAGAACAAAAGGTGGCTTATGTTTCCATTACATGTTGAAATTTTACAGAACACATAGTGGCTAGAACTATGAACAACATCAACTTGGAAAGGGCCCCAACAAAAAAGAACCAGCCATCCACTCGAACCTTGCGCATCAACACCGAAAACACAACTAGGATTAGTAAAACTTAACAGACGACTTGCAGACTCTACACTAGTTTTAGACTCTTGAAGAAACAGAAAAGATGGGTGAAATTGCGACACGAGCCAGCCTACATAAGGAATTGTGGGGTTATTGCTGGCCTTTAGACCCCTACAATTCCATGATATAATGTTCATGGATCCCTTGGTGGCTGCTCTGGGCCAGCCACGTCCCTCTTGTCAGTTGATTCATTGATGTCGGTGAGAGAAATATCCATCTCACGGCTATAATTACTGGTAATACTTTAATTTGTGCCTCACTCTTGATACTTAGTGCTGCACTGCAATTCTACAAAGATTATTTATAGCAAGGGAAGCGCTAGCAAATCACGTTGTTTAACAGTTTATTTACTGTGTTAGGATAATCTCTGCCTATAGTTGAAGGATTTTGTCCTCGATCAAGTGTAACAAACTAAATGTATATGGACAAATTATAAAGATAATATATTCAATAATATTAGGTGACCGCAACGTTTTGCTAGAAGCTAATTGCGGTTGGTTGGGCTAGTATATTTAGGCCAACTACTAATATGTATTGGGTCCTATGAGGTCACACAATATGACAACCCTTGGATATTACCCAAATCCATTTGTGAAATGGGTTGGGCGGTTTTTATGATTGATGGAAGAGTTGTAACTCATGAGTTTATTAGGCTCATAATGTATGACATTATGAGGCAAAATAAAGCCTCATGAATCATCTCTTTGTAACCACCCTATATAATCATATGGGGGTTACAAAGGAGATGTAAGTACATCACTTTTGGCAAGAGAAAATCTGATTTTCTTTTGCTCTCCTCTCTCTCATTCATTTGGCCATCATACACCTCAAAAGCAAGAGGATTCTACACTCTTCCGTACTAGCATACGTGGTGATCTAAGGGTTGTTCGTGGACCAACACTAGAGGAACGGCGATTGACGTTCTAAGGATCTCTACTAGAAGGCTAGAGGTGAAAGTGGAATTCACGCATCAAGAGGTATATTCTACACTCTTTATAGATTCATGTTAGTTTATGCAAAGATCTTGGTGTTAGATGTTTGAGTATGTGATACTCGTTTTCCGCATTAAGCATCTAAATTCCTACAGTGGTATCAGTTAGCCTATTTGCATAGATTAATGTGATCATGTTGATGCATGTTTTCCTTTATTTTAATTCATTTAGGGGAGGGTATTAGCATGAGGATATTGTTTGCATGATTAAAATTGGATTTTAATCTAGTGGGAGTATAAAAGTTATTTATACATTTTTTTGATACATATATATATATACATATATAATTGTTATATTATTTCATGTTTTAGTTAAGTTGTTAATTAGAATATGATGTATATATATATATATATGTATGATTCATGATTTGCATGCTTTGAAGTTTTTATGCTTAATTTGATTATGTATAATTTCATGGCATGAATTCTTGAATATGAGGCCTAGTATGATTTAGTTATGCATAAAAGTGTTTTAGTGTATAAAGAAAATCATACGCATTTCGATTAAAATTGCCTGATTGAAATTGAAATCGGAAGAAATAAGCTCTCGCAAATCGCGACGAGCATCGCGAGTCGCGACGAGCGTCGCGGCGACCACTGGTCGCGAGTCGCGACCTAGATCGCGGGTCGCGAACAGTGTTCTGCCTCGCTTGGCTCGTTTGCTTTTTCAACGGATAAAAACTTTAAAGATCCGTTTATCCCTTAATGCATATTAAGTAGTTATTATGCTTGGTATCCTATGCTAATGCTTAAATGAATTAAAATTATGATGGAAGTTTCATTTTATGACATTTAATTTTATGTTAGGATGTTAGTTTTAATAAGTTGATTAATTCTTACATGTTAGTGTTTGTGATTAAATGTCATGCAATGATTTTATGTTTTAATATGATTAAAATATATGTGGTACCTTAAAGTGCTTATATATTTTCCTTTAAATTTAATAGTTGATTAAATTTGTTAGATTAATACTATAATGCTCTTGAGAGATAAATTCTAATATGATTGAATTTGTCTAAAGGTACTAACCATTTAATTTAATATGAGATTAAATTTTGTTGATGTTATTATGTTTTAAAGTTGTTGAAGCATAATAATTTATTTTAATAGTTGATTAAAATGCATGTTTTATATATATGATATAATAATTGCATGCGGTGACTAGTATGGCCCAAACTTGGATAGAAAATACGATCTGCGTATCGTGAATGTATTTTTGTAATCTAAATACGATCTATGCATCGTTGGTTTTTTTTTGTAATATTAGTTTAAATTTTCAAAAAATTATTCAAGTTGAAGTGATTCAAAGATGGAGATCCGATGTTTTCATTTCCATGGAGCACAACGATGTAGATCCAAGGTGGTTCAAGGATGGATGCCTTAAAGAGTAGTCTTTAGGGTTAGGGGCCATACTAGGATCACATTTTATTTTATGCATTTAAATATTGCTTTTGAATGCTTTCTAAGTTTTATTATGCATGTGATTTATTTTTGCAATGAGTTCACTAGTAATTAAATCACATAATAATTTACTTAGGTCCCTAAAGCTAATATTGGGTAATTGCTTTTCCAAATAAACATCTACTAAAATCTTGATCGTTAGTAATAGGTTCTGCCAAAGCAGAGTGTTACTTCCAATCTTGGGCTAAGTAGAGTAAATTTCCGAAATTTGCATGTTTAGTTTGGTTTGGCCCAACAAAATCATCAAAACGGTTTTGGATTTTGAAGCAAAGGGTTGGGTTTTTGTGTTTGGGTGACAAGTTCGTCTAGGATTAGGAAGGCTTTCCCCAACGCTGTGGGTAACTTCCTTACCGGGAACTTTCATCACCTTAGCAATCACCCATCAACTAAGAATTACAATTGTTGTAATTAGTAAAAGAGTTTACTTACCTTTTAAATTTGGTTTTAAGTTGAGGCCAAAGTCCACTTATAAATCACGTTTGATAGGATCTTAGAATCACTTGATTCAAAAGGGACATATTTAAAATTGGTCAAGTGCATAGCTTTTATTTTAAAGTGTTTAAAATTTGTTAAAAGCTATTATGATAAACATACTCATTACTTTTGCATCTTCTATGTAGATATCATGTCCGGTAACAACAATAATTCACCTTTTAACTTACGTTCAATCCTTGAAAAGGATAAGTTGAACGGGAACAACTTCCTTGATTGGGAAAGGAATCGAGAATTGTTCTTAGATCCGAAGGTCGAGAGGATGTTCTTGAAACCCCGATCCCGGTTTTAACGACCACCTCTACCGAAGCCGAGAAGGCGGCCCATAAGGCCATTGCGAAAGGTCGGTAATTGTTACTTGCCTTATGCTCGCGGCTATGGAACCAAGCCTCGCAAAAGAGGTTTGCAAGCTTGGATACTGCAGTATTATCCGACAGTGAAAACCATGTTTCAGCAGCAAGCTCGGATAGAGAGGTATGAAACTCACAAGGCTATTCTTGAGTGTGCGTTAGTCGAAGGCAAGCCAGTCGCCACTCATGTCTTTGAAATGATTGGTTATTTCGAGACAATGGAGAGGTTGGGTTTTCCTTATAGCCAAGAGTTGGCTACTGACATCATACTACACTCACTTCATGAAGGCTTCAACCATTTTAGGTTGAACTTCAATATGAATGGGGTGTCGAAAACCCTTGCCGAGTTACATGGGATGCTTATAACTGCCGAGCAAAACATCTCTGTTGCACCTAAGAAGGAAGTTCTTATGGTTCAAAAAGGGAAAGGGTTTTAAGAAAGAATGGGCTGGCAAGAAAAAGCAAGACAAGGGCAAGCAAGTTGCCGCTAAGACTGCCGATAAGCCACGAGGCAAAGGCAAAGCCAAAGGTGGCCGCAAATGCCAAGTGCTTCCATTGTGGTCAAATTGGCCATTGGAGGCGTAATCGCCCGAAGTATCGAATGATAAGAAGTCCGGGGCTTCTTCTTCAGGTATCTATGTCATTGACATTAATTTAGCAACATCTACTTCTTGGGTATTTGATACCGGTTGTGTTTCTCACATTACTTCGAATGTGCAGGGACTAAGAAGGAGTAGAACCTTGGCTAAAGGGGAGGTAGAACTGCGCGTTGGAAATGGTGCAAGGGTTGCGGCCGTTGCAGTTGGGACTTATTGTCTACCTTTGCCTTCTGGTTTAATATTAGAGCTTAATAACTGTTATTATGTTCCTGCTATTACCAAAAACATTATTTCTATTCCAGTTTTGGATAATGAAGGGTTTTCATTTACAATTGAGAAAGGTTGTTTCTCTGTTTATTTGAATTCAATGTTTTATGCCATTGCTAAAAAGTCTAATGGTCTATATTTCCTAGAGTTAGACAAAGATGTCCTTAACATAGACAAGCAAAAAACATAGATCAAGCGATACTAATCCTACTTACTTATGGCATTGTCGTTTAGGACATATAAACGCGAAACGCATTCGAAGTTACATAAAGATGGACTTCTAACATCTTTTGACTTTGAGCCATTTGATGTATGTGAATCATGTTTAATGGGTAAAATGACAAAGTCACCTTTTACTTGGAAAGGGTGAAAGGGCCGGTGATCTATTGGGTCTAATACATAGTGATGTGTGTGGACCAATGAGCACAAAAGCTAGGGGAGGGTTTGGATACTTCATTACTTTTTACGATGATTTAAGTAGATATGGATATGTCTATTTAATGAAGCATAAGTCGGAATCGTTTGAAAAATTCAAAGAATTCCAGAATGAAGTCCAAAACCAGCTTGGCAAAACAATTAAAGCACTACGATCCGATCGTGGTGGTGAGTATTTGAGCCAAGAGTTTAGTGATCACTTGAAGAGTTGTGGAATTCTTTCCCAACTCACTCCACCTAAAACACCTCAGTTGAATGGTGCATCCGAAAGGAGGAATCGAACTCTACTTGATATGGTTCGGTCTATGATGAGTTTTGCTGATCTTCCCATCTCTTTTTGGGGATATGCTCTCGAAACTACTACTTTCACACTTAATAGAACTCCATCAAAGGCAGTAGAAAAAACACCATATGAGATGTGGAGTGGAAAAACTCCAAGTTTGTCTTTTCTACGGATTTGGGGTTGTGAGGTTTATGTAAAACGTTTACTTTCAGATAAACTCGCCCCTAAATCAGATAAGTGTTTCTTTGTGGGTTATCCCAAAGAGACCAAGGGCTATTACTTCTACCATCGGACTGAGGGCAAAGTGTTTGTTGCTCGTCGTGGTGTCTTTTTGGAAAAGGATTTTATTTCCAAAAAGGCAAGTGGGAGTAATATATTTCTCGAAGAGGTTCGAGAAAAGCAACAAATGGACATAGTTCAACCTATGTTAGAGTCGAAGCACAAGTGCCGTTTGTGGAGCTTGAAGTAATTCCTCCTTTAGAGGAATCTTCTCCCATAATCTGACCAAGTGTTGGAGGATGTGCATTACGTACACGAACCTCCTACTTGTCCCACTCGAATCTAATTCGTGCGAAAATTCTCAAATTGTTGAGAAGAAAATTTCTCCTGTTGCGGCCCCTCGTAGGACCGGTAGATCAAGAATACCAAACAAGAAGTTTGTTGATTTCTTGTTAACCGAAAGTTCTCGAGATAATGATCTTAGAATTTGAGGAACCTACTACCTACAAGCAAGCCTTGATGAGTGAAGACTCCGAAAAATGGCTTGAAGCCATGAGGTCCGAAATGGCATCTATGTCTGAAAATCAAGTATGGGACTTGATGGATTTGCCCGATGGGGTTACACCTATTGGTTGCAAATGGGTTTTCAAAGTGAAAACAGACAAGGATGGTAACGTTCAGGTTTACAAAGCAAGATTGGTTGCAAAAGGGTTCAAGCAAGTTCATGGTATAGACTATGACGAAACCTTTTCACCAGTAGCAATGCTTAAATCCATTCGGATACTCCTAGCGATTCTTTGCCTTCTATGATTATGAGATTTGGCAGATGGATGTCAAAACCGCTTTCTTGAATGGATTCTTGAAAGAGGATGTGTATATGACACAGCCGGAAGGTTTTATGGATCCAGAATATCCTAGGAGGGTATGTAAGCTTCAAAAGTCCATTTATGGATTGAAGCAAGCATCCCGGAGTTGGAATCTTCGTTTTGATGAGGCAATCAAACTGTTTGGTTTTCTCAAAAACGGAGAAGAGTCTTGTGTTTACAAGAAGGAAAGTGGGAGTAACATAGTTTTCTTGGTCTTATATGTAGATGACATACTTCTCATAGGAAACGACATTCCCATGCTTGAGTCGATCAAGGAATGGTTGAAGAGTTGTTTTTCTATGAAAGACCTTGGAAACGCTGAGTACATTTTGGGGATCAAGATCTATAGGGATAGGTCTAAGAGGATGATTGGACTTAGCCAAAGAACTTATATAGATAAGATCGTTACTAAGTTCAATATGGAAAACTCTAAAAGAGGTTTTCTACCCATGCAACATGGTGTTTCGCTTAGCAAGACTCGGTGTCCTTACGGACTGATGAGATTAAGCGAATGAGTAATGTTCCTTATGCGTCAGCTATAGGGTCCATTATGTACTCCATGATTTGTACTCGCCCAGATGTTTCATATGCCTTGAGCATGTGTAGCAGATTCCAATCAAATCCAGGTGACGCACACTGGAGTGCAGCTAAGAATATCCTAAAGTACTTACGAAGGACTAGGGATAATTTCTTAGTGTATGGAGGTGAAAGTGAATTAATTGTTGAGGGTTACACAGATGCGAGCTTCCAAACTGACAAAGATGATTTCCGATCCCAATCTGGTTTCATCTTTTGTCTAAATGGAGGGGCAGTGAGCTGGAAAAGTTCAAAGCAAAGTACTGTCGCTGATTCTACAACGAAGGCGAGTACATTGCTTGCGGCAGATGCAGCAAAGGAAGCCGTTTGGATGAAGAAGTTCATTTTGGAGCTAGGAGTAGTGCCTAGTGTTGGAGATGGTATTGTTTTACATTGTGATAACAATGGTGCCATAGCTCAGTCTAAGGAACCAAGATCACATCAAAGGTGTAAACATGTACTTAGGAAGTTTCATCTCATTCGAGAAATCGTTGAGAGAAAAGATGTAATAGTTAGCAAAGTTCATACGGATAGCAATGTCGCTGATCCTTTGACTAAACCATTGCCTCAGCCTAAGCATGAGAGTCATACTAGGGCTATAGGACTTAAGCATGTAGGAGAGTGGCTTTGATTATGTACTATTTATTTTAATTAGTTCACAGTTATAGTTACTCTTGTGATATGTTTGGTTATGTTTATCAATAAAAGGTTATGTTCTTATTTAATCTTGGTTTAGTATTAAATAAAACGTTCAAAGTATTTTATAACGTTTGATAGGATTGTCAAATATGTGATTTGACAAATGAAACCCTATCCAGTGAACAGGAGTTATAATTTACCTTTGTCCCTAGTTCGAATCATTGAAATTGAACGTAAATGATTCTGTTTGATGGACTAGATTGCAAGTTGATTGATAGCGCAGTTTCATGGGCTATGGGGACATCGAGATGTCTAGTCATTTGCATAGGCGTGTATAGTTGATACACGTTGGGCAGACCTAGTGGGAGTTCTCTAAAAGGTTTATGAGAATCTCATTAATATATTTAGTGGATTCCTTAGACATGAGTATGACACTATTCTTACTTAAGGATTAGTATGTTTTTGACACTCGCAAAACGTCGTGCCGTAAAAGGAGGCTATAAAAGCGGTGATCGGAACTGCTACGAATTGAGTGGGAGTTTTGGTTATACAAGACTGGATAAAGTCCTCCTAAGAGTTAGGATTGGTGTCTTGGCCTCTTGAAGAGCGAGAACCGAAAATGCATGGCCGTGCTCAAATGGATTAAGGAGTTAATCATTTGTTTCTACGGTTCGAACTCGGATTTCAAGAAACAACTTGAATATTGGTATGGTTTACATACGATGTTACCATGTCATCAAGTTAGACGTTAAGCGACTTAAGGAATTTGAAGGTTACACACTTGTTCTTAGACAAGTGGGAGATTGAAGGATTTTGTCCTCGATCAAGTGTAACAAACTAAATGTATATGGACAAATTATAAAGATAATATATTCAATAATATTAGGTGACCGCAACGTTTTGCTAGAAGCTAATTGCGGTTGGTTGGGCTAGTATATTTAGGCCAACTACTAATATGTATTGGGTCCTATGAGGTCACACAATATGACAACCCTTGGATATTACCCAAATCCATTTGTGAAATGGGTTGGGCGGTTTTTATGATTGATGGAAGAGTTGTAACTCATGAGTTTATTAGGCTCATAATGTATGACATTATGAGGCAAAATAAAGCCTCATGAATCATCTCTTTGTAACCACCCTATATAATCATATGGGGGTTACAAAGGAGATGTAAGTACATCACTTTTGGCAAGAGAAAATCTGATTTTCTTTTGCTCTCCTCTCTCTCATTCATTTGGCCATCATACACCTCAAAAGCAAGAGGATTCTACACTCTTCCGTACTAGCATACGTGGTGATCTAAGGGTTGTTCGTGGACCAACACTAGAGGAATGGCGATTGACGTTCTAAGGATCTCTACTAGAAGGCTAGAGGTGAAAGTGGAATTCACGCATCAAGAGGTATATTCTACACTCTTTATAGATTCATGTTAGTTTATGCAAAGATCTTGGTGTTAGATGTTTGAGTATGTGATACTCGTTTTCCGCATTAAGCATCTAAATTCCTACAATAGTATCACATAATAACATGGCGTAAGACATAATCACATGGGCTATGTCCAATAATCACTATAGTAGACTAGCTAACAGAGGATTCAAATTATTGCGGTGGTTGAAGGTTAAATATCACAAATATATGGATATCATCCTTATAATCATAGAGCATATATAATGGTATAGTATATGGCTTTTAAAAGAGCTTTTCATTCTCTAAGAGCACCATTATTGATGATTGAGAAATAAGATCATCCCACTCTCTTTCTAACTTTCTCTCTTTAAAAAACTACATCCCACAATCTTTTCCCAATTTCTTTCTAACAATGAACAAAAAAAAAGAACATCCCAACTGCTTTTGCCTACCCAACTACTTTTTTACCCCACCCAACTATTTTTTCTCTCTCATCACCCAACCACCATTATGCAATATTTTCATTATTTACTTTTTAAAAATATGAAATATTCACTACTAATTGATAAAACATTAATTAAATAAATACATAATTAGTAGTTTTAGCATTAACTAAATTAAATGCACAAAAATATTATTTATTTTCTTACAGTGTAAAAGTGGATGATATTTCATATAAAATAAGCAAAATTATAGAAAATTAGTAAATAGCTAGAAAAAAAAATTGTCCAAAATATTTCAAAATGGGTCTCTATTTGTATATCTCGGAAAATAGAGCCATTGGTAATTTTTAAGATATTGCGCGTCAGAAATCTGGCAAAGTTAATTTATTTTGCTTTTCTTCCAGCCAAAACGCTGCGTTTTTTCCAGCCAAAACGCTGCGTTTTGGCTGGAACTTCTCTCACAGCTCCAGCCAAAACGCTGCGTTTTAACTGGAAGAAAACCAAAAAAAAAAAAAAATTCGTCAGATCAAGCGGTGGGTCCCACTCCCACGTCTGATCATAGTTTCACTCGTCCCATACCATTTTTCTTTTGATCTTTGTTTCAATGATCATTAAGAGCACCCTTTTAAGATCAAGTACTTGATCTTATTTTTTCAATCATCATTAAGGGTGCTCTAAGCCTCTCTCATATATTCTCTCTTTTTCATTTCTTCTTTTCTTCATTCTTTGCTTTCACGTGCTTCTTTGCCTTTGTTTTCTTTCTCCCTTTTTTACTTTTTCTTCTTTTGTCTTCAAGTTGGGTTGTACTTTTGGGCTTGTCTTATACTTCTTGGACCAAGTTTCTCATTAAACAAAAATAGTATAATTAAGTGATATTAGTGATAATAATAAAAACCTAACATATGATACCTAATAGAATTTTCAAGCTACTTCCAAGTAGGGATGTCAATTGTCAACGCATCAGGTTTCGATTGAGTGGATCAATATCATCACCCTCATCCGTAACCCGGGGTAATCCGCTCCACCAGATCCATTTGTCACTCGGTTCATTCATCACCCAAAAATCCATCATCCACAGGTGATTCTAATTGATCGTGTGATTATTGGGTAAAAAATCAATAATGTATCACAAACATATAAGACGACCAAAAAGACATTATATTTTTTTTTTATTAGGAAAAATAATTGGCACGAAGACCAATCCATGCTAGGCTACTAGCCTGCAGGTCAGGCCAGCTCAAAGGCTGTGTACAAGGCTAAACAGCCCAGAAAACAACAAGCTTGAAGGCCCACTGCCACCACAAGAATATTCCCCAATATATTGTTGGGATGAGGGTTCGAACCCTGAACAATGCCCTAGAATTTCGGGTGGTACTCCACTGAACTACCACCTCTCCCTTCTAAAAAGACATTATATAGTATTAAAATGACTCAATCAAATTTCAATGATTACACAACTTCCTAGTTCAAATTTAATATGTACGTATGTAATCTTTTAATTTTTAATCTTATTTGGCTCAGACTACTGTTAATCATCTGTATATATTAATAATTTGATATGTATTTAATTTATATAATATTAAATGGATTATAGATCGGGTGATAAATGGATGATGGATGATTTCTTTTAATTCTAATTAACCGGACCTAGAACTGTCACCCGCCTATCATCCATTTTTATTTTGGGTGATGGATGAACATTTTTAACCCTAAACTTTTTTTTTTTTTTGAAATTAAAAATTAATTCATTAATTCAAAGTCATACGACATCTACAATAGAAGTCAAAACTAAACAAATACATATCAAAATGTAATAAATACAATTCTAATATGACAAAACCACGATCGTTGAGTAGATATAACACTTCTGAAAACCCTCGTCTTTCACATCGTTGTCTGATGCAGCCTTCTGCAAGGGGGTCTATCGATCTTTTGTAGTTTTGAAGTAGAAATGGATCCAACTCAATTGATTGTAAACGAAGTACTGACATCTGTTGCAACCCTGCACAAATTTCAATCAACAAATCAACCTCTTGAATTACCCAAAAACCCAAAAACAAAGTCTCCAAACTCTCACATGGAGAGAGATAAAATCCAATATATGGGTAGATATAACCCAATAAATGGGTAGAAAAACTCTCCATTAAAGAGAGACTGAAGTTTATTAAAAACATTAACATAAAAAACTCTAAACTTAATTAGATTAGTTGTTTTGGTCGAAATAATCAAAGCACAAAGTATAAAATGTTTTGGTTTTATATTCAATGAACTAAAATAAAAAAAATTAAGAACGCTACAATTGTTTTGAAGATTGATTTTATCCTCATATTTTTCGATTGTTTTTTGTACTTAAATCACCACAAATTGCTACTTGAAATTTTTTGACATTATCTAATGTTGGTGGGTTTCACACTTTCACTGGTTCTAGAACTGAAACTTCACTATTTTCAACTCCCTATTTCTTTCCTCTGTTTCTTGGGAGATGCGTGAAGGGTGAGCAGGCCGACGACGAGTGAGCAAACCTTCTATAATGGTGGGAGTGGCGGGTAGGGTGCTTATCAATTGAGCCGACCCCGAACTCTTCTTAGCTCGGCTCATATTCATTTAATTTTATTCGAACTCGAGTTGAGCTCGAAACATGACCAACTGTCAACTGAGGTGTAATTGAGTCGAGCTTTGACCAAGCATTGACCAAGCTGTCATCAAACTGCTCACGAACAAGCTTGACCTATTATTATTATCTTTAGTTTACTCGTCTTTTTTATATTTCATTTCTTTTTAAAATAATATTGTTTTTTATGTTTATTCTTTGACAATAAAACTATTAATTTATATTGTGTAATATCCAGAATAAATATATTTATGTATACATACATAATACATTATTTCTATATATAAAAAAGTATTCAAGCATGTTCACGAGCTTTTCGAGCCAAACTTGTAATAATTCAGCTTGGCTCGTTAAACATCTCGAGCCGAGCCACAACAAGCTGAGTTTGACCAAACTTTGATCGAGCCGAGCTTCAAACATCAAGATACACAAACTTCCATAGTTTAGTTATTAAATTCTTCAACAGAGATACCCATAACTTTTTTTTGGGGGGGGCCCTTTTGGAAACCCGTGGTAAAATGAATTTCCTCGGGGCTGCCCTCGCACAAGGTCACTCACCCAGAGACCCAACAAGTCCCAAACCCCCCCCACTCAACCACAAGGCCACACCGCCACAACAATATTGAATTTTTTGCTACTATTGGACCCAAGGGTCCTTGGTGAGATACCCATAACTTGGAATCTCTACTCTTAACACAGTGGTTTATAGCTCCTAATGGACGAAGACAGGAACATATAGCAGCAGAACATAGTGATCCTAACTCTGTTCATAATCATCATACCTCAACACATCTCAGTCCAGTCTTAGCTTTGTAAATCTCATTAATTAAACCAGCTTATATTCAAATAGATTCGATTTCAGATTTTGCATTCATACTGTAAATGAGACTAACCTCTCAGTAGAAAAAAAGAGTAAATTTGTGACTTGTAATCAGGATTGCCACAAGTTAATAATAATTAGGTGTCATAATTAAAGACTTGAACAGATAATAATCACAGACACAAACAGATCCCGCCGCTTTGATCGCTTAATGTATAATCATATGCCAATCATACTCCATACAACCATGATCAGTTTGTAGGAACGTAAACTGGTAACAACTAAACAAACTTATCTGATAACCGTGGCGTGAGAAGATCACTGCCCTAAAGTTGAATTTGCCCCGCAACAGCACACGAACTCACAACAATCAACCTCCAGGGATACACGGTTTCTGCGTTTCCGGTGTTGACGGAAAAACAGATTGAGAACGATGTTGAATATTGGCCAGAATAATAGAAGATGAAGAAAGTTGGAAGAAGATGTAATTTTATTTTGTATCTCCCAAAGAATTGCAGAACACTAGTATTTAAAGGGAGAGAACGAGATCAGAATATGGCTGAAATCGTGGGAAAAACGGTCACTTAATGGGGGAGTATAATGGCAGTAAATCAGGAGCATTAAGAGAGAGACTAGGGGAAAAACGATAACTTAAGACTGATAAAAACGGTCATTAAATCTGATAGATTTTTGACCCAAAAAGATAGTTAAGTTAAGCCCAAGGCCCAAGGCCCTGGCCCGGTCCTGGCGGGCATCGGCGGCGCACGTGTGGCAACCATACATCACCACATACCCACTAAAAGCCTCATTGCTACTCAACTCAAAGGGTAGAGGAAGAGTAATGGTTATAAACCTTACTCTTCCCTTATATTCTTTCAATGTGGGACAAAAGGTAAAAATGACTCTTCATATTCTTTTGAAGCAAACTTAGAGTTTCTACTATAAACTCCAGCAATCCCCCACATGATTCAAAAGAAGAAAACAGAAAGAAACAGGGCTGAAAAAGATGATCTGGGCGATAGATACTAGGTTTTGAAGTGTCAATGTCTTATGGACTTGAATTGACACTCAGTGCATACAAATATGTCTTACTTTCGTAATAGGTAGATTTCTCTTTGAACCTTTCACGAGGTTAGCAAACCATAGATGCGCACTCAACCTTTTTCAAATCAAGAAACGCTCTCGCAATTGTAATATCAGGGCCCCACAATTAACCTGGATTCTCATGAATGCTCTAGAGAGCCTAAGCCTTTTGACTCTCATAGGGGATTGGGCGTAACCCCCACATTCACATAGGTAAGTTCATCAAGTTTGTACTATCACAAACCACCTTACGTAAGGCTATGAACTTATTAAGAGCTATAAGCTCAACCTTACACATATAACAGTATAATGAAACAAAATACTACATCACTTTTATTAATAGGAATGGTAGTAGTATCAACAACTTGAGTTCTTTTGTGATTTCGTTTGACCCTTTGAACTTAGGAATTCCTAAGAAGGGTATCCATCACAATTCACTCTACAATAGGCTTTAAACCCATTCCTTGTGCTGACTCTAGCACCATTTTTCTACACAGGCCTTTGGTGAGATGATTAGCAATATTCCTCTCTAACTTTACATACTCGAGTGACAACACATTATTTTTAACTAAATGTCTAACTATGGCATGCCTTAAGCGAATATGCCTTCTTTTTCCATTATAGGCTTGATTATTCGCTAACCCAATTGCTGCTTGCGAGTCACACCGCATAGAAACTGATGGAGCTGGCTTCCCCCACAATGGAATATCAGCAAGCAAACTCCTTATCCATTCAGCTTCTTGACCTGCCAATTCTAAAGCAATAAACTCAGATTCCATTGTAGATCTAGCAATACATGTTTGCTTTGATGATTTCCATGATATAGCTCCACCAGCAAGAGGAAAAACATAACCGCTAGTAGATTGAATTTCGTCATTATCCGACACCCAATTGGCATCACAAAACCCTTCAAGGACACAAGATGTCCTTTGATAATGCAGACCCCAATTGATAGTGCTTTTTATATATTTCAACAATCTAATCAAGGCAACCCAATGCTCTCGATTAGGACTGTGAGTATACCTGCTCAATCTACTAACTGCATAAGCTATATCAGGTCTAGTATAATTCATCAAGAACATTACACTACCAATTATTTTTGCATATTGTTCTTGGGATATACTATCACCCTTATTCTTTTTCAAATGAATACTAGAATCATATGATGTTTACACAGAAATGCAATCAAATTGATCAAACTTCTTTAATAATTTCTCAACATAATGAGATTGATTTAAATATATCCCATATGAAGTTCTAGTAATCTTTATTCCAAGAATAACATCAGCCTCTCCTAAATCCTTCATCTCAAAACAAGAATTTAGGAAACTCTTAGTTGCATTTACTACGTCTATATTGGTCCCAAAGATTAACATATCATACACATATAAACATATGAAAACACAACCAAGCTCATCAAATTTGGAATAAACACAAGCATCAGAATTATTTATCAAAAAACCATTTGACGTAATAGTTTGATGAAATTTATCATACCATTGTTTTGGTGCTCGTTTTAAACCATATAAAGATCTAATAAGCTTGCATACCTTGTCCTCTTGACCAGGAACCTCACATCCTTCATGTTGCTTCATATAGATCTCCTCATTTAACTCACCAGTAAAAAAAGCAGTTTTCACATCCATTTGATGCACAATCAAATCATGAATATATGCAAGTGCAATTAATGCTCTAATGGTGGCTGCCTTAGTCACAGGAGAATAAGTATCAAAAAAGTCTAAACCGTGTTTTTGGCGATGCTCTCCAACTACAAGTCTAGTCTTATACTTGTCTAAAGACCCATCAGGCTTGCATTTCTTTGTAAAGATCCATCTACTACTTAGGGCCTTACAACCTCTAGGAAGGTCTGACAAAATCCAAGTATTATTACTCATAATAGACTCGATTTCACTATTAATATCCTCTAGCCAAAAACTCGAGTCTACAGATCTCTTAGCCTCAGCATAGGTTCTCGGGTTCTCTTCCAATACAAGCACATTGACATCTTGCTCATCTAAACACTCTTTTTCAGCTAGAAAGGTAGTAATAAAATCAGGACCGAAACTAGACTCAATTCTAGCTCTTTTACTCCTTCTAGGTTATAAGGTCCCACTAGATGATGCAATGTCAAGATGCACAGAAGAAGAAGATGCAGCAGGCAAGCATGATGGTACACTAACTTTCATAGGAAAAACATGCTCAAAGAATTCAACATCTCTTGACTCTCTAATAGGACCAAAACCAGAAGCATCCTTAAGAATGAGCCTATATGCAGCACTGTTAGAAGCATAACCAATAAAAATACCATCTACAGTCTTAGGTCCAATCTTACTCCTTTGAAAGTCAGGAAGTCCAGTCTTACCTGAACACCCCCACACTTTGAGGTAATCCAAATTAGGTTTGAAGCTTTTCCACAATTCATAGGGAGTCTTATCTAACTTCTTATGGGGAATTAATTCGGTTAAGAACATAACAAGCAGAAAGAATAGCCTCACCCCACATGTTAGTAGGCATACTTGAACTAATAAGCATTGCATTCATCATATCCTTAAGAGTCCTATTTTTCCGCTCAACTATTCCATTTTGTTCGGGTGTATAGGGAGCTGTAACCTCGTGAATAATTCCATTAGACTCACAAAATTTCTTAAGGGAAACTCCATCATATTCTCCACCCCTATCTGATCTCACCCTCTTAATCTTAAGGTCCAATTGGTTCTCAACTTCGGCTTTATAAATTAAAAATTTTTCTTCAGCCTCATCCTTAGAACTCAATAAATAAACCTTAGTATAACGTGAGAAGTCATCAACAAATGTAATATAATACTTATTTCCTCCCCTACTCATGGAATTCTTAAAGTCACCTAAGTCACTATGGACTAACTCTAATAAAGTAGAGGAACGGGATACATTTTTGTTGAATGCTTTCTTAGGGTGCTTAGCTTCAACACATACTTCACATTTCTCAAAAGATGTATTGCTAAAGTCAGGGATAAAACTAAGTTGTTTCAGCCTTTTAACAAATGCAACATTCACATGACCTAGTCTAGAATGCCATAAAGAAACAGACTCAGCAATATAAACGGGAGCATTAGAGTTCTTATTATCAATAACAACATCCAAAACAAAAAGTCCAGCATTACAAAAGCCTTTACCCACAAAAACACCATTTCTAGTTAATACAAGTTTATCAGATTCAGAAGCTAACTTGATCCCAACTTTGTTTAAAAGAGAACCAGAAATGAGGTTTCTGCGGATGTCGGGAACATGCAAAACATTATGCAAAACAATGGTTTTCCCGGAAGTTAATTTCAGGAAAACGTTTCCTTTGCCTAGAACACTCACAGTGCTTGAGTTGCCCATGAAGACGCATTCTCCTTCTGAAACTTTGTTGTAGTCCTGGAACATCTCCTTGTTGGCGCAGATGTGACGGGTTGCACCAGTATCCACGATCCATTCAGAAACATTGCTTACCAGATTGACCTCAGACACCACAACAGCAATGATGTCGTCTTCAGCAAGGTTGGCTTGAGCTTTGTTGTCTTTTGCTTTGTTTGGAGCTTCCTTTCTTTGACGGCAATCCTTGGCAGCATGCCCATACTTACCACAAACGAAGCAACTTCCCTTAAACTGACCTTTTTCCTTGAAGTTGTTATAATTCTGCCTTGTACCATGGAACTAATTTGGACCCTTACCTTTTGGTCCTTTACCTGCAGCAGCTTTCTTTTCCACAAGATTAGCAGAAGAGGAAGAATGATCACCTGATTTCCCTTTGATTTGGATACGAATTTGCTCCTCAATCTTAATGTGGGAAACTAATTCCTGAAGGGTAAAGTCTTTCTGCCTATGTTTCAAGGAATGAATAAAATTTTCCCATGTAGTAGGTAATTTCTCAAGTAAACAGTTGGCTTGGAACATATCAGGAATGGCCATACCCTCAGCCACAATATCAGCACACAAATGTTCATACTCATGAAGTTGATCTAGTACAGGTTTATCATCAGACATAGTAAACTTCAACCAACGACTACAAGCATATTTCTTAGTTCCAAAGTCATCAGTACCATACTAAGCATTCAAAGCATCCCAAATATCCTTAGCATTTTTTGACTTACTATAAATCACGTAAAGGGCAGAAGTCATATAAAGCAGTAACATCCCACGACAAGTCTTATTATCTTTCACAAAATCCCTAACAGAATTCTCAGGAGCAGCAATAGCAAACAAACAATAATCAACCCCAATTTGACCCAAGAACAATTCCATATTATCAGACCACATCTTATAATTTTTCCCATCAAAGGGATCTAACTTAGACATATCAGGGACAAAGGGATTGGTAATAGGCACAGCATTAAGCATACACACAATATCATCAGGAATTTCACCAGCCATAGTTCCGTAAAACAGAAAAAAAAATTCAACTTTAGAATGTAGGAACGTAAGCTGGTAACAACTAAACAAACTTATCTAATAACCGTGGCGTGAGAAGATCACTTCCCTATAGTTGAATTTGCCCCGCAACAACACACGGACTCACAACAATCAACCTCCAGGGATACACTGTTTCTGCGTTTTCGGTGTTGGCAGAAAAGAAGATTGAGAACGATCTTGAATATTGGCCAGAATAATAGAAGAGAAAGAAAGTTGGAAGAAGATGTAATTATGTGTTTATGTATCTCCCAAAGAATTGCAGAACACTAGTATTTAAAGGGAGAGAACGAGATCAGAATATGGCTGAAATCGTGGGAAAAACGGTCACTTAATGGGGAGTATAATGGCAGTAAATCAGAAGCATTAAGAGAGAGATTAGGGGAAAAACGATAACTTAAGACTGATAAAAACGGTCATTAAATATGACAGATTTTTGACCCAAAAAGATAGTTAAGTTAAGTTTATTCCCCAAAGCCCAAAGCCCATGGCCCCGGTCCGGGCGGCGGCGGCGCGCGTGTGGCAACCACACATCACCACACTAAAAGCCTCATTGCTACTCAACTCAAAGGGTAGAGGAAGAGTAATGGTTATAAACCTTACTCTTCCCTTATATTCTTTCAGTGTGGGACAAAAGGTAAAAATGACTCTTCATATTCTTTTGAAGCAAACTTAGAGTTTCTACTATAAACTCCAACACAGTCCTCGGATACTTTCTGGAATTATAGACAAACTCAGCATCAAGCTTTTCCAATAATGTCTGCAAGGATGTCATGATATAAAGAAATTTGCATAGCAGAAAATAGGATTCTTGTAGAAATTATCAGAATCAAACAAAAACAGCTTGGTTTACAAAGCACCTGAGGCGTAGTGGAGGCCTGGATGGAGTAAAAGATCATACCTTCATATTATGGACTATATTACTCCATGAATATGATGATTATCGTTGTTATGAACGAATTTCAAATTATCCTCCGTTCTTTTTCTATTGCAACAATTGGATTTTTACACTATTCACTCACTATCAACTATCTATTGTTAAATTCGTTCGATATATACTTTTAGAATATCAAATTTGTACCCATAACCTCTCATCTGAAAATTGAAATACAAATGCATTAACCAACTACTCTACAGACTCTTGTTGGTTTTTGTAGGAAAAATATTGTTTGAAAAGAAGATAATATTTCTATTTTTAAAACAATTAAATACAAATGTATACTTCCTCCGTTTCTTTTTACTTGCAACTTACGAGTTGCACACTTTTTAAGAAAAATCACACTTCCACTCGTTTACTAATTACAATATTTCCTTTTTATGAGTTAAACTTTACATTTTCACCATAATTTTTTTGTGCGCTAAATGATACTTCCTCCATATTTGATATACTTTGGTACACAATAGAAACAATTTAATGGTTAATAAGAAATTCGTAACTACTGAAACAAGGGAATATTCATTCGGGTGGTTGAAGGATAAGGTCTCTAAAGCGGTGGACATAATCACATAATTATGGTGGTTGAAGGATATGGTCACTATAATATAGTACTCCTCCGTCTCAAAATATAATTTTTGTTTCAATTTTCATGGTTATACTTTAAAATCTTTAGACTTCTTACTCCCCAAAGGAATACTCCTATATCTCTATTTCAATGCGGGCTTATATCACGAATAAGTAAGAAAAGCATGTTTAATCGTTGATTAATCGCCAAAGATGGCTTAGAACCAATAATTCACCTCGAATGGATCTTTCCGTTCTAATACTGTATACGAGAGTTATCAGTACATATCTTTGACCAAATATTCTCATGGATATATATAAAAAAAAAAATCATACTCATGTAAGATCTTGTTAGATTCGTCTCAACGTATAATTTTATAATATCAACTTTTTTATAATTTTTATTAATACGTAGCTAAGATATTGATGGTCAATGATACGTGTTGGAGACCGTGCAAAAAGAAACGGGAACTATATTTTGGAACAAAAGGAGTATATATCATCCTTATTACCTTATGCTTTACTTTGGGTCAGAGATTTACGTACCTTACACCCCTTACTTTCCAATTCTAAGGAGTTTTATAGATTAAGTAGAGGTGATCACGGGTCGTCCCGGGTCGGGCTTGGGCCAAAAAAGTGGCTCATTTCGGACCAAAGTCTTGGGCCAGGCCAAGCCACGGGCCGAAATTCCCTCGAAGTCGGGCCGAGCCAAATGAGCTTTTCGGGATGTTTTTGGGCCATGTTAAAATTTAGACTACTTTTGCATATTTAAGTTGTCCACAACCCCTTATTTTGCCCAAAATTGGGCCGGGTCGAGTCCGAACCACGGGACGAAAAGGTGTGCCCGAAACCCGCCCATTTTCGGGTCGGGCCCATGTCGATCACCTCTACTAGTATAAAGTATTTAAGTTAATGTGTGTATATCTATTAAGTATATATGTCTGTGTTGGTTTGTTGGTAAGTTTTTCCTACATAATCTTCTTTTGATATTCGGCATAATAATAGTTTTTTTTCGCTGCTGATCAGATGCAAGTTGTTTCATTCTCCTCTGTTTCACTCTCTTCTGTTTTCTGGGCAATATTCAAGAGCGTTCTCAATCTGCTTTTCTGTCAACACCGGAAAGGTAGAAACCGTGTAACCCTGGAGGTTGATTGCTAAGAGTCCGTGTGTTGTTGTGGGGCAAATTCAACTTTAGGGCAGTGATTATCTCACGCCACGGTTGTCAGATAAGTTTAATTACTTTGTTACCAATTTTTATTCCTACATTCTAAAGTTGAATTTGTTTTTTTGGTAACCGAGTATTGGGTTGAATTCCGGCTAGTTTTGCTTATTGTTTAACACTTTGGAATTTGCAGTGCTAAAAGAAAAACGACTGTGACTATACATTAAACATGATGATTTTGTTTGTATTAGTGGAAGCGACTGTGATTCTCAGCTTTTACATGTCACCAAAGTCCTTAGATTCACTGTCCTGCTTATGCATCGTATCTTACCGTGGTAAACATATATCTTTAGTGCAAGCTATGATTTTGTTGTGAATACTGAATATGACATGTTGATTTAACTAGAGGTAGGGCCTATTGTCATACTGTAGTATTATGTGGCTATGCTCCTACAGCTCAGAGAGTAGCAAGTCTGCCTGAAAGTTAGGAATCTTGAAGGGTATTACAATAGTCTTCCCTGAATTTTCTTGTTGAAGTTCCTTTGGCTTCTCTTGCTGCGATACCTCTCAATTCTTTCTTTTTTCTCGAGTGCTCTGAATCTGAATATGTTTGGTTGGTGTTCAATATTGCGTCATACTGTATTATTGTCTCAAGAATGTCTACTCCAATCTCTAAATTTGGGTTATAGTCTAGCTGGCATCTGCTCATTCTTATGCTTTTTCTTTGGTTTTGGTTACACTTGGCTTCCTTTTCGAAAGGTGATTCTCAAATGTCATCAAGTAATTTGTATCAATTTTATATGATTTTAATTGTCTTCGTTGGAACCATATGTGAAACCACTATTTTGTTCCCTTTATTTGATTAATGTTTCCAAGAGGTGGTTTTTGTCCTTTGTTACTTGAACGAATTTGCTGCCAAGAGCCAAAAAGATGAAATTTGTCCATTTGCTCCTAATTTTTGTTACTGCATCTTGTAGAAGAAATGGATTCAATTTTTTCTGGGTTGAAGGATATTAATGGGTTGCAATGGACCAATGAACAATCTTGTTCAATTTAGATTTGTCAACTCATAGAGGTTGAAATGAGACTTTACATTATAATATTTGTCTTCTTTATTCTCTTATACAAACTATGGAGGCTACAATATTTTCTTAATCTTCGGATTATAAATGTACTAACCCAAATTTAAAAAATATGTCATGGTATGAGTCCATGAGCATTATATTGTTTTATTCCTTGTTTGATAAAGTTTCAAATTATATGATGGTATAAGTCTCATATGTGGTGACTCAAGCGGATAAATAGCATTAGTGTGGTTATTGTTGCGGAGCTACTGTAATCTCAAAGCAAGTGAACAAAAAAGGCAAAGATTAAAAGGGAAGTGATCAAGCACATTTAGATTATCAAAGTGATTTCGACAACTTCAGGGAAGTTTCCTATCTACGTTATATACCGTCAAACTCTAACTTTGCATAATATGTTATTATGTGCCCCACTGTTTGTTCCGTTTGAATAATTCATGTTATTGCTGAATTTGTGGTGCAATGTGGGGGTAAGTTATTGTTTGAGTCTAACAGGTAGTTAGTTGGACTCACTTAGGTGAGTGCAAGGAAGGAAACTTCCATGGGACTTTAATCTGTTGAGAACATCAATTTGACTCTTGAGTTGAAAGTTGGTTTCCTTTGCTTATTATATATATGTTGAATATATTTGATTACAGAGTTGCTTTGTAAAATTCCTGTAAGATTTAAATCGTTGACCATGTTTAGTCATATGGACTTTTGGGTTTATTGGTAGCATCTCGAGTGTTAAGTCGTGTCTCTGAGAAACCCCATTGTTTAAGGTTCCTTTATTGGTTATCTTAAGGTGTCTTAGATTGTGGATCTTAATCCCTAATCTAGTGGACAATATCTTAATAAATGCGTATGAATAGCTAAGTGTAATTCTTTGGGCACCCTAGTAGTTTGTAACTAAAAGGTTGTTGTTTTTGGAGTTCAATTCTTATGAATACTCTCTAAGTGTAATTACTCTTATATTTCATGTGTAAATGATTTCGTGAGATATAACCTTTTACCATAGGTCTAGATGAGACCATTTTGAAATTTCCTTCTTTTGTAGAAGAGAAAAGTTGAATGAGGCCTAAAGACCAAGTGTATTGGGTAATTTATAGTTGGAAGGATTAATACTTTTTCGTATCTCTCTTCATGTGGGGATAGTAGTTGTTTAAAATAGTGATATCTTTTCAATGGATTGGATAGTCTCTCGAGAAGTTAGTTAAGACTTTTGTGTATGTCTAACTAAGGTGGATCTTTTATCCTTGTGTGGTTCTCATGTGTTTTGAGACCTTGTGAAATTGATGTAGTGGAAAGTGCTTCATTTCATCACTACTTATTTTATTCATTTATATGTGAATCATATTAAGCTATTTGTGAATATATATTTTGCGTTTGCAAGAGTATGATAAAGTGTGTTTTACTGGCCTGATTGTTTCTTCTCCTTTCTATGTTGTGTATTCCTAATAAAGTTGGTAAGTAGATCAACTAAGGAGTAACATAGATGGAGCTCTTAAACTAGATTCGTCCTAATGTTAAAAGGTATTGATGAATTTGATGAATTCATGGACAATCATAATATAATGATGGATTGGTTTCCCTAAATTGATTAAGAAGTTATGAGTCTCTATAGGTGCTAGTTTATGTAAAGAAGCAATATTAGCGCAAGATGAGTACTTTATGATTTATTATACTTGGGATGAACCATACATGCCTAATCTTAGTAGGGCAATAGGCAGTAAGATTCACTTTTATAAGTGTGTTGAAAGGTGAAAGCCAAGTTGAGTGGCTAAGGCAAAAAGGGTTCACTATAGTGGTGGTGTTGACCATTTGTTTTGTATCTTTAGTAATTATATTATCTTCTAGTTGATTGCCTCTTATCCTTTGGTATTTGTTAGTGGTTCAAATGAAGCATTGGCATTCTGGTGTGGCAATTCAAATGTGAAAGTGATAGTAAATGAACTCTTTGTGTGTGTCTCCTTGTAAGGAACATAAGATGAACTCTTTGTGTGTGTTTTTATGAGATCAGTTGTAGAGACCTAAGTAATGGTGTGAGAAGTTTTGTTGAGTTACTCTTCTCTTTGTCTATGTTAATCTCATGCATGTGTGTATTATATGTGATCGGCTTTGATAGTGTTCATTTGCCTATGGTTTATAATACATTATTGCTTAACAAATATTTAAGTGCCTGAAAATTAGCAGGACAAGAAGCTGAGTGGATAAAGAGTTTGGTTGTTGATATTCCACTGTGGTGTAAGCCAGCTCCGTCAGTTTCCATGCGTTGTGATTCATAAGCAACAGTTATGGTAGCGAATAATCAAGCCTATAATGAAAGAGAAGGCATATTCGCTTAAGGAATGCTATTGTGCGAAATCTAATTAGAAAATGTGACTCGAGTATATATAAAGTTGGAGAGGAATATTGTTGATCCTCTCATCAAAGGCCTTTGGAGAAAATTGGTGCTAGCGTTAGCACAAGGAATGGGTTTAAAGCCTATTGTGGAGTGAATTGTGATGGATACCCTTCTTAGGAATTCCTAAGTTCAAAGGGTCAAACGAAATCACAAAAGAACTCAAGTTGTTGATACTACTACCATTCCTACTAAGAAAAGTGATGTAGTATTTTATTTCATTATACTGTCATATGTGTAAGGTTGAACTTAGAGCTCTTAATAAGTTCATAGCCTTAATTAAGGTGGTTTGTGACAGTACAGACTTGATGAATTTACCTACGTGAACGTGGGGGTTACGCCCAATCCCCTATGAGAGTCCCTAAGGCTTAGGACCTCTAGAGCATTCATGAGAATCCAGGCAAATTGTGGGGCAACTAGTATTACAATTGCGAGAACGTTTCTTGATTTGAAAAAGGTTGAGTGCGCATCTATGGTTTGCTAACATCGTGAAAGGTTCAAAGAGAAATCTACCTATTACGACAGTAAGACATATTTGTATGCACTGAGTGTCAATTCAAGTCCATAAGACATTGGTACTTCAAAACCTAGTATCTATTGCCCATATCATCTTTTTCAGCCCCGTTTCTTTCTGTTTTCTTCTTTTGAATCATGTGGGGAATTGTTGGAGTTTAGAGTTCAAACTTTTAAGTTTTGCTTCAAAAGAATATGAGAAGTCTTTTGCCTTTTGTCCCACATTGAAAGAATATAAGGGAAGAGTAAGGTTTATAACTATTACTCTTTGATTTGAGTAGCAATGAGGCTTTTAGTGGGTATGTGGTGATGTGTGGATACCACACGCGCGCTGCCGCCGCCCGCCCGGACCGGGCCAGGGCCCAGGGCCTTGGGCCTTGGGCCTTGGGCTTTGGGCTTTGGGCTTTGGGGAATAAACTTAACTTAACTACAGTTTTGGGTCAATAATATATCAGCATTTAATGACCGTTTTTGTAACTGATTAAGTTACTGTTTTTTCCTAAACTAAAGTCTCCTTTTTCTTTTCCTTATTTTTGCTCCTGAATTTCGGCCACTATCCCCAAAAATTCTGGGTTGAGGGTTATCTAATTAATATATCAGCATTTAATTACCGTTTTTGCATCTCTTAGTTTCTCCTCGTGGCCTTCAGAGCATCTCTTAGTTTCTCCTCGTGGCTTCTCGGTTCGGCTTCTGGTATTCCTTGTGGGAAGACAGACACAAACATCTTCTCCTCTGTTTCATTCTCTTCTGTTTTCTGGGCAATATTCAAGAGCGTTCTCAATCTACTTTTCTGTCAACACCGGAAAGGTAGAAACCGTGTAACCCTGGAGGTTGATTGCTAAGAGTCTGTGTGTTGTTGCGGGGCAAATTCAACTTTAGGGCAATGATTATCTCACGCCACGGTTGTCAGATAAGTTTAATTACTTTGTTACCAATTTTTGTTCCTACAGAAACTTCCAAGTTGTCGGCAATCTTCTTGAACACATTTGATGCTTTAGAACAAGAAGTATTAAATTCATCAAGTTCCAGGCAACACTTGACCCTATTTACTCAATCGGCCCTCTTGCGCTTCTTATTGATCAAATAATCACCAAACATGATCCCATAAGATCTGTTAATTCAAGTTTATGGAAAGAAGATCTCAGGTGCGTAAAGTGGTTAGATTCAAAAGAACATGATTCAGTGTTGTATGTGAATTTTGGAAGCATCACTAAAATGACACAAAACCAACTGATAGAATTTGCATGGGGTTTTAGCAAGAAGCATTTCCTTTGGGTGATTAGGGAGGATATCGTTGTAGACGAAAATAGCTCTAGGTTACCTCAAGAATTTGTGATTGAAACTAAGGAAAGAGGCATATTGGCTAATTGGTGCCCTCAAAAGGACGTTCTTTTAGTGTAAGGCAATAGGAGGATTTTTGACTCATTCTGGATGGAACTCGACACTGGAAACTATTTCCAAAGGAGTGCCTATTATAAGTTGGCCTTTTTTCGTTGAACAACAGACTAATTTTCGCTATAGTTGTGTCGCGTTGGAGATTGGGTCGGAGATACAAAGCGAAGGAAAGAAAGAGGAGATTTAGAAGTTGGTAAGAGAATTGATGGATGGTAATAAAGGAAAGGAGATGAAAATTGAAAAGGAGAGCAATGGTGTGGAAGAGTAATGCTGAAGAAGCTACAAGGCCTGAGGGCTCTTCTTACAAGAACTTGGTCAAGTTAATAAATGAAGTGCTTGTGCAAAAAAAAATTAAATAGTTAAAAATGAAATTTTATTCTTGACTGGTTTAAAAATTTTGACCTTATATTTAAACTAGTTGGTTGTATGATATTCTTGGATGTGTTTTCTTTAAATTGGAAAATTTTATAAAACGCATGGAGTACAATACACCTTTCATTATATACATAATAATTGCTTTCTAAAGGACAACATGAGAATTTATGATTTAAATATATGAAGTTTGACTTCAGAAGGCGATAGTGGTTGAGTATTAATACCAATTCCTTCAAAAATAATATCTGAGAGGGACGAACAACAAAGGTAGCTTGAGGTGTGGTGGCTAGCATCACAAACGCTAGCATCACCACCAAACTAACCACCCACTTCGTGGTCTGTTTTTCTCCATCATCTCACAGCTATAATTACTAGTAATACTTTAATTTGTGCCTCACTCTTGATTTCTTAGTGATGCACTACAATTCTACAAAGATGTTTTATACCAGAGGGAAGCGCTAAGCATACTGACATGACATGACATGACATAAGACATAAGACATAAGACATAAGCACATGGGCTATGCCCACTATAGTACGAGGATTTAATTTATTAGATGGTCCAAGGATAAGGTCAATAATAATGCGGTGGACATAGTTAGGGTGCTTGAAGTTTAATGTCACAAATATAATGGACATCATCCTTATAACCATAGAGCATATATAATGGTACATGGATGTTCAAAGAGCTTTCTACTGTTATATGTATGAACAACAAGGAAACCGGATATATCATTCCAAGGCACGAAAATTACACTTTCCTATTGGTTTAATTTCGCCCCTCTAGGATCAATGGGTTAACACGAAATAACGAATGAGATACAATGGAGAGAACATTGCACAACGATGATCTTCTAGTGAATCAACAAGAACTTTGTATTTGTTTTTTGTGAAGAACATTTGAGAGAAAGAGTATAGAATTTTCTCTCAAGAGAAGCAAGTTTCTTTTTTTTTTGAGAAAATGAAAAACTAATTTTCTAAATCACACCATTGGAAGGAAGTTAATCTTTATATATTAACTTAGAGAGGTTAATAATGATGTGTCTATATCCTAAGTGAGTAACAAGATACTTATTCATTCACTTAAAATCGAATAAAAGCTAACCATAGGAAAACAACGGACATAAACCGTTAAAATCAAAACTCGCAGCGGAAAGAACAGTAGCGAATCGCACGGTGCGATACAGATCGCACCTCGCGACCTGGGCTCCTGCTCTTTGCTCGCGTTTCCTTTAATAATCCAACCTCCGTAAAACCATTCCAAATGATCTAAAGCCCATTTTACTATAAATGTTCCAACATCCACTCTCTCAGTCTCTCTCATCTATTATTTCTCTTCAAGCTACTTGTAAGTAGAGATGTCAACATATCAGGTTTAGGTCGAGCGGTCGAGTGGATCATCACCCCCATCCGTAACTTGATGTAATCCACTCCACCCAATTCATTTGTCACCCCGACAGGGATGGGCATGGGTCCAGGACCCTACCCGGACCCTACTGGATCTGACCCTAATTTAAGGGTCTGGGTCCAACTTTTTCAGACCCTAAGGGTCCGGGTCTGGGTCTGGGTCCAAGTGAAATTTTTAGGGTCCGGGTCTAAATATTCTAGACCCAGATCCGACCCTAAGACCCTAAACTTATTTAACATAGGAAAATTTGCCAAAAAAAACCTTTTAGAAGCTCAATTTTGCGAGAAAAAACCTTTTAAAACATTATTTGCGAAAAAAAAAACCACAAACCTAAATTTTTCTTGCAAGATGAAACATATTCTCACTTTCCGGTGTGGTTTTTGAGACGCATAGGGGTGGTGTTGCAATTAATGGAAATAGGGGGTTAAAAAATATTGAAGAGTCAGCGTTGGGATTGAGTACAAATACACTGGAAAAAGGGAATAGGTTTCTTCTTGCAAGAAAAATTAAATTTGTTGTTTCCTTTTACAAAGAATGCTTTATAAGGTTTTTTTTCGCAAAATTGAACCTTTAAAAGGTTTTTTTTGACAAATTTTTCTTTAACATATAAGTTTTACCTTTTTTATTTAAAAAAAAAAAAAACTGATTTCACGCACTTCACGCCTACTGCTATTCTTTCTCTTCTTCATTTTCTCTCTCCTCCTACTATTTTCCCTCTCATACACCAAAACCGATTTGCTGGAATCTCTCGAAGACTAGATATTTGGCATCTAAGGTGCTAAATTCCAAAAGGGTTTTTCATAGTTTTAAAGTTAAACCCTCAATCTCTCAGTTCAGTTGACTATATTTATCACACTCAATTTCTGATTTCCTGCATCAAATTAACTTCTCCGAATTCGAGGATCAGATAAGAAGACTGAGAGAAACGGATTGCGCGCAAATCAAATTTTCTTCGACAAGATTACAGTCTTGGATCTTCCATAAAAGTTGAAGGTTTGTTCAGTAGTAATTTCAACTTAAGTTTTGAGATTCTTAATTTATATCTTACTTTGAGCAAAATACAGAAATTTAATTTTCTCCATTGGTAACTAAGATTGAATAATTTCAAATTTTGGGGATTGAGTGAAGTGAAGCAGCAAGTATGGGTTCATACAAGGAGTCAGACACTACATTAGGGTTTCTGACGAAGAAAGAAACAAAAGTAAAGCTTACCCGGTTCATCCATCACCCAAATCCATCATCCATGGGTGATTTCTAATATGAATCATGTGATTATCGAGTAAAAAATTTACAATGTACAACAAAAATATAAGACGACCAAAAGACATTATATAGTACTTCCTCTATTTTTTCAATTGCATGCACCATTTCGTTTTTGACACTATTAATTAACCAACTTTAAGCTATCTCTCATCATTATATAAGAAAAACATAGTCAAGTGGAGGTCTTATTAGATTCGTCTCAATGCAAGGATTTCAAATTTTAAATATTTATAATTCTTACTAATTAGAGGTATTGACGTTCAACGAAGCGTGTCTGCAAACGTGAAAAACGAAATGATGCAATTATAAAAAAAGAGAGGAAGTATTAAATAACTCAGTTTTCAAATTTCATTGATTACATAACTTCCTAGTTCCAATTTAATATGTATGTAATCTTTTAATTTAATTTTATTTGGCTAAAGCATATTATTAATCTATCTGTATATTCTAATAATTTAATATGTATTTAATCTATATAATAGCAGATGGATTATAGGTTGGGTGATAAACGAGTGATGGATGGACAATTTTAACCCTAATTCGACCTAGATCTATCACCCTGTTCATCAGTCACCCGCCTATCATCCATTTATTTTGGGTGATGGATGGAAAATATGAATCTTAAACTTAATTATTGTTTTGGTCGAAATAATCAAAGAACAAAGTATTAAAAAAGTTTTGATTTTATTTTCAATGAACTAAAATTGAATAATTAAGAACCCTAAAATCATTTTTGAAGATCGATTAGAAAAAAGATGAGAGAGAAAGTTAGAGAGAGAAGCTCTAGTCTAAAATCATTGAAAATTAGGAACAATAGAAACCCTAGCCCCCCAAATTATCCCCAATTCAATTTCACGAAGTCCATAGTCACCCAATTTGCGAATTCTTTCCTAAGTATAATCATCATCTCAATAATATCAGTATTTGTAGTATGTAATGGAATCCGTTTCTTCAAAATTTCCTTAATTCAGACAAAAAAAATTCCCCAATTTGGGTTCATCAACTCCCGCAAGCAAAGTTCAAAATCTGAGATAAATAATTTTTCTCTCTTAGAATTTACCCAGATAAGCTCATCAACTTCTAGAGTAAAGATTTCGCTCTATTTTGTTGATTGTATTAAAGATTTCTTTTTTCTTCTCTTCAAGTTTAAATTGGGTTATCTGGCTAGGGTTTTAAGGGTTTTGGTTTTCATTTCGGTGGATGGCTGGTTTTGGATCTCATCTGTTTTCGTCGGTGAGATTATTGCTTCTCCGTATGTTCGTGTTTCTTTGCTGCTCATCAATGGTGTTTTAGTGGGTGCTGGTGTGCTATTGTGTGTATATGAAAGTGGTGCTTTTTTCTCAAAAATTTTTGGGGTCACAGTGAGTGGGAAGTCACTATTTTGTGACTTCTTTGTTTTTTCAGAACTCAAACTTCCCTATTTTGGGGTCAAAGTGAGTGGGAAGTTACAACATCTTGTCTCCATTGCTATTATAAAATGCAACCTTGCGTTAGATGCTAAGGTATGGCCTTTTATAGTCCTGTTGTTCTTCAGTACAAGTGATTTTTTGTGTCATGTTATAATTATGTTATTCAATAAAATTATAAGCTTGATCAAGAATTTTCAATTGTTAAAAAAAATATGCAGGATTTTTTCCACTCTAAGGGGTCGTCTGGTTCAAGATATAGATTGGAAAGGGAATGGATACAAATAGAGGTGGAGAATAGTAACAAAAATGGTTACATTTATTGAGTGTTTGGTTCAAGCTAAGAAATGATAATGAAGGGTAACCATTACCTTCAAGTAATGGATTTTGTTACTTGAGGGGGAGAAGAAGGTAACAAATTGGGAGAATCCATTATCATTAAGTAATGGTAAGGGATTGATGAGGGGTTGAACCAAATAAGAAGAAAGGAAATCGGTAATTGATTCCGTTTCTTAAAGCTCAAAAATAGTGAATCAAATGACCCCTAAGAACCATTGTTCAGCAAAGTTTCAGCTCGAGTTCTCCCTTAATTGTTTGAGGAGTTTAGTAGCATAAGTTATGACAATTTTCCTCTATCCCCAGGGTGTATACACTATCTCTATCAGTTACCTTTTTTGTCACTTCCTATCTGCATCAAATCTCCTTAATATTTGTAGTTTTCTTAGCTTCAAATATATCATTTTGGAAGGGTATACTAGTGGAATTTGGGTCCTGTGGAAGCAAAGGTTAGCTAACCCATTTTCTTTGATAGCCCTTCATATAGTTAGGCGTCTGAATGTCTGATATCTTGTAAGGTATTAGTGTCTGACAACATAGAATTCCTTATTAGTGATGATGCCTTTATGTCTATTAAAGAAATTTTCATGCTCAATTTTAGGCTTATTATAGTGCTGCTCATTGAAGATGTTATGGTGGTGGCTGTATTTTGTTACTTAGACTTCTATTTTGAAAACATTAAGTGTTCAACTATTGGAAAGACTGCAATTTTAGCTGCTTCAATGTTTAAGATTTCCAAAGTAATTATAAAGGTATGTTTGGCTGTTGTAAGTGAGAGATTGTATCCAATTAGGATTCCGTTCTTGCAAGTAGTATTATATTGTGGTGCCTCAAAGCTTATGCTGTAGATAACGGGTTTTCAAAACCAATCTTAGATGCTATAATGATCAACTTCATCAGGAATCCGCGTTCAATGCTATAAGTAAGGTGCTATTCCCATTTTCAGAAGAGTTATTAATAGTAGACTTCATTTTAGATGTTGGTGAGATTATAATCTCTCTTCCTTTGATTATGATTTCTTATCTTATGTACTAGCTTAAGTATGAAATTTTCTATATAGGGTGTTTCATTTATAAATTTGGAAGCTATGAAGGAATCTCAACAGGATACTATGATTGAATACTCTTGGTTAATTACAGTTTTTGTGAGTTCATTTCTTTGGAAGTGGTCATGTTTGTGGTGTATATCTACAATTATATTAGCTCTGAATTATAGTCATGCTAAGCTGGCAATTTATGAGTTTGGAATGGTTATCCAGTTTTTGCCCAACTTAACAAAATTCAAGCTAGACTACAGAAGTTATTGGATTGAATTTTGTTGGTTGTTTTGTAAGGTTTTCCTTTTTAATAAAAACTCCGATTTAGGCTACATAAGCTATTGGATTGGAGAATTTTTCAATCCAGCCTTTTCTTATTTTTGCCATGTTATGGCTCTATTGTGCCTTGAGTAGGCTTCCCAGATTACCTATATCATTCTGTTGAGGACGTTGAATTTTCTAAGTTGCATCTTCTTAAGAAAGTATCTTCTACAAAAAAAACTCCTATTATGTGTCTCTGTATAAATATAAAGGCGTATAAATATAAAGGTTGATATTCATTATGTTGTGCTATTATTTGTTTTCAATGTCATGTTTAAAGAGTGGTGGTACCCTATTAGAGAACAATGCAAAAGAAGGGAGGGACTCTCAATCCTCAAGTTTGGGTCTGGCGAGGGGAGGGACTTAGCTAAGTCTTGCCTTCCATATGTCAATGAGTTATTATGAATATCAGCTTTTGGAATATAAGAGGGTGTAGAAGGCACCTTGCAATGGAGGAAGTCAAAGACTTTTGTAATCATAATATTCATATAATGATGTTGTGTGAAACTATTGTGGGTTTCATCATTTTGATTTCCTCCCAACTTTTGGAATGGCTGTGGGATTTGGCTGATGTAGAAAGACAATGCTAGTAATCCTTATAATTTGTCTGTTATCCATAAGTCTAATAGATTTATGGCATGTAATATAAGTATTATATCTATGAATTGTAGTTTTGTTGCTTTTCCTAGTCATGCCCTAAAGCAGATTTTTTGGGAAGATTTGATTTCTTATCTTAGGTTGCTAAATAGCCCATTTATTATTTTGGGAGACTTTAATGAAAATAGTTCTCATTTTGATAAGTTGGGTGGATCGGAATTTACATTTTTTCGTTTAGCTTATATGAATTTGTTATTTGATTCAGTTGAGTGTATAAAATTGCCTTTTGAAGGCAACTCTTATACTTGGAGGATAAAAGTCCATGGCCCTAATAACATTCTTGAACGTTTAGATAAAGGAATTGTAGTCTTGATTGGTTGAGTCTATTCCCAAATTTTAAAGTTTATCACCATAATTTTGCTTCGTCCAACCATTGTTAAGTTTCAATTTCTTTAAATTTGAGTAAGTGTAGGAAAGCTCCTCCTTTTAGATTTAACAAGTTATGGACAACCCGAAAAGATTTTGATTGCTTGATTAAAAAAACTTGGAGTACTCAATTCCAAGGTTCTCATATGTATTGTTTCACTAGGAAGCGTAAGCTTCTTGAAGAAAAAGCAAAATATGGTCAATAACTAGGTTTGGGAATATTTTTAGACAACTTAGGATTGTGGAAGAAAAGCTAAAGGCTATTTAACGTGCTTTAGTAGATAATGAGAATTGACCATATTTAATAGCTTCTCAAAATAAATTGTTGAGAAAGCAAACTAAATTATTACATTTTCAAGATTTGCATTGGAAGGTTACAGCTAAATCAAACCATATTAAACTTATTGATGCTAATACTAAGTATTACCACTCTTGTGCCTCTATTAGAAGAAATCGTAATTTAATCACCTTAATTCATGATCCTCAAAATAATTCAATTTCTCATCCTAGTCGTATTGAAGAATGTATTATCAGTGCTTTTAAACAACGATTTATGACAAATTCTTCATGTTCATTTGATGTCAATAAGGATTTTGATTGACTATATGACATTATTTTGGAGGAAGATAACTTATATCTATGTATGGATGTTACTTTTGGTGAAGTTAAAATTGCAACATTTGACCTGACGCCTAATAAAGCGCCTGGGCCAGATGGGTATCCAGTATCCACCCTTCCTTTTTCAAAAATATTGTTCTTTAGTTGGTAGATCGATTTTCAGAGCTATTAAAGCTTTTTTCTATTCAACTAAGATTTTAAAGGAGATTAATCACACCTTTATTACCTTAATACCAAAAATCCTAACCATTTCAGACCTATTAGTCTTTGTTCTACAATTTAAAAGATTGTCTCTAAAATCATGGCCAATAGGTTAAAAGTAGTTATGGGTAAGATTATTCATTCTCTACAAGGAGCTTTTGTTCCTGAAAGATTAATTCAAGATAATATTCTTTTGGCTCATGAAGTTTTTCATTCTTTTAAAAACAAAAAAGGATTAGAAGGATGAATAGCTTTGAAATTGGATATGAAAAAAGCGTATGGTCGTTTAGAGTGGGATTTCATCTTTATAACGTTTGAAAAATTGGTTTATGCTCTCGTTGAATAGAGTGGTTAAGACAATGTATTTCTACTGTCTCTTTTTCAGTATTAGTTAATGACATTCCTGGTGAAACTTTGTCCCATCAAGAGGAATTCGTCAAGGAGACCCATTATCTCCTTATATTTTTATTCTATTTGCTGAAATATTAGCTCGTCAATTACATCAAGCTAGTTCAGTTGGATCTAGATCTATAGGTGTTAAATTAGGACATTCAAGAGTAAAAATTCCATTCTTAACCTTTGCATATGATACTATGGTGTTTCCTAAAGCTACTGAAGGTAGTTGTTATACTATTAAAAATATTTTAGATAAGTATTGTTCTATGTTAGGTCAACTTGTTAACTTTCACAAGTCTGCATTCCAATGTACACAAAACGTTTCAGAGTTGGTTTCTACTAACTTTGCTAATATTCTACAAATGGAGGAATCTTTCTCTTTAGGTAAATATCTTGGTTGTCCAATAATAGATACCAAAGTAACGAATGCTACTTTTGCTGATATTCAAGAAAAAGTGTCTTCTCAATTGACCAAATGGAAAGCTAATTCTTTATCTCAGGCAGGCAGGACAATTCTTATTTAATTTAATTTAGCCACAAAAGCCAATTATCAAATGCAAAGTTTTTCTTTGCCCCCTATAGTTCTTTCTTCCCTTGACATATGTTATAGAAATTTCTTTTGGAATAAAGCCTCAGATGCCAAGTCTCCAAACTTGATTGTGTAGGATAAGATTTGTAACCTAAAAAATTTGGAGGGTTGGGACTTAGAAAAGCTAAAACTACTAACATTGCCCTCCAGTTCAAGCTTCTTTGGAAGATTTTAGATTCTCATGAAAATTTATGGGTTAATTTAGTTAAGAAAAAGTATCTAAAGGATGATGATTTGTTTTCTTATAAAGTCAAAGCTAATGTTTCCTTACAATGGAGAAAACTTATGGGGTTAAGAAGCTCTTTTAAGAAGGGGCTAAGAAGGAATATGGGGAATGGTGAGAATATTTCCTTCTGGTATGATAATTGGGTCTTTAGTTATCCCATTGCGGATATCTGCCCGGTTGTTAGTGGGTTTGAAAATATTAAAGTTAGTTACTTCATTAACCAGCGTCACTGGGATAAATCTCTGCTCAAGCAGTTTGTCCCTCTAGATATCGCTAACGTAGTGACTAATTTATTTATTGCTAGTAATCAAATCCCTGACAAAATGTTTTGGGGCTTCTCCCCCGATGGAAATTATTCAGTTAAGTCAGGTGTTGAGCTTCTTCAAGGTATAAACTCGCAGTCGTCTGAGCCTACATTTTTTCAATGGCTTTGGAATTTGAAAGTTCCCTCAAAAATTAAATTTTTTATTTGGAAAATTTGTTAGAATGGTCTTCCTACAAAGAAAAAGTTGGAATTAAGTCATGTTTTCCTTCCTTTGGAGTGTGTCTTTTGTAATTATCACTCCGACGATTCTTCACATCTTTTTTCTAGTTGTCCTTTTGTTATAAATGTGTTTGAGGATCTCAATAGCCATGTGAATTGGAGTGTCCCTCCTATCATTGTGAATAAATTGTCCTTTGTTGATCATTTATTAAATCTGAAATCTTGTTTCTCAACATCCCAAATTGAGATTTTTGTTATTACTTGGTGGTTCATTTGGTATAATCGTAATGGTGTGACTTTTAGTCAAGAAAATTGTTCTCCAGCTAAAGTGAGTGCTATGATTAGATCTTATGTGCATAAGATCAGGAGTCATGGAGCCACAATTAATGATATTGATGCCCATTTCTCTTTGCAGTCTATTAAGAAGGGTGGTGTGTCTTGTGGTAAGTCTACGATTAGGGATCAGGTTATTTGGTGCCCTCCTCCTAGCAATTATTATAAAGTCAACTTTGATAGCTCAAAACTTCCAAATGGTCAAGCCTCCTTTGGGTTTGTTATTCGTGACTCAGAAGGAAAAGTTTTGTTATGTGGTGCTGGTGCTTTAGATTTGTCGGCTTTTATTCTTGTTGCTGAAGCAAGGGGCTTAAGAGAAGGGATTAGAGGGGCTATTTTTTTGGGCATTAGAAATATTATTATTGAGGGTGATAATTTGGCAGTAATCCAGTCTATTAAAAATATTTGGAAAATTCCTTGGGCTATTAACGCTCTTATTTTAGATGCAGGTGAAGATTTGAAGCAGTTTGAGGATGTCCAGATTCGTCATGCTTTTCGAGAGGCTAATGCTGCTGCGGATTTGATGGCTCATCGCGGTCCACAACGTCTAATATTACTTATTGGTTTGATGTTCTTGATTTCCCTTTCGCTGTAATCATCCGCAAGGATGCTTTAGGGTGGCCCAATTCTTGGGATCCATCCTAGTTGTTTCTTTCCTTCCAAAAAAAAATTTAAAGATCGAATTTATCCTCATATTTTTGATTATTTTGTACTTAAATCACTATAAATTGTTGCTTGAAAATTTTCGACATGATCTAAAGTTTGTGGCTTCCACACTTTCACTGGTTTAACTTAGGAAAAAAACTTAAACTTCACCATTTTCAGCTCCCTATTTTCTTTCCTCTGTTTCATGGGAGATGCGTGAAGGGTGAGCAAGCCAACGAAGAGTGAACAACAGGCAAAACGAGGGGTTGGTGGTGTGAGTGTGTGGTGGTTGCGCTACAAGTCTCTTCTAATGGTAGGATGGTGGGTGTGTTTTAGTGAATGAGAAGTGGCCGGAGGTATATAGTGAAGGCTGGTAGTGGAGAGGGAGGGGGTTTTGGGTGGAGAGAGAAACAAGAGAGAAAGTTATGGAGGAAGAGAGAGAAAATGGCCTATTTGGGGTCATTCATGGTGAATTGGAGTTCATTAACAGAATTCTAGGTTTACGACTAATGAAGTATATGGTAGATTCTGAAAAAGCATGAGGGTATAAGGTGAATAAATTTTTTTTGTGAGGGGTACATGGTGAAAATACCGTACATTTATTTAGGGAAATTCTGAATAATACCCTCCTAGTATTGACTTTCACCGAGGGTACACCTTAAGTTTTCGTTCTCAATGGTACCCTATTAGTATTGACTTTTCCCTATGGTACACCTTCTTAAGTTTTCATTCTCAATAATACCTTCCTAGTATTGACTTTCTTTTACTAACTTTAGTCATGAATTTGATCCACCCACAAATATTGATCAAGGAAAAAAAAAATATGGTGGTCATTAACAGTGAAGAAGACATAAATCGTCATATAACTATTATACAATATCGATTTTGACATTCAAGTAGCAAATGTGAAATATGTAAGAAAAGATTTGTGTTGGATTGGCACTAAATAATTTGTGGTTATAGCTGTTTTAACGGTGTGTCTGTCCCCAATAATTAATTCTCGCTGACCACGTCCTTAAGGAATTAATCCTTTCCCTCATGAAAAATTTGAGAAAAATTATACATTTTCGTGATTTGTTTCCAAAACTCAATTACAAGTTTCAATTTTGGATTGTGAAATTACGAAACATAATAGTTATATGTAATATATTATAGTTATATGATGATTTGTGTCTCTCTCAAACCCTAACCTCCCCTACTCCTTCTTCATTAGTTAGGGGCTGCCATGGATGATTTCATCCATGGTAAGCCCCTTTTCCCCTTTTATTTTCAGTTTTTAATTCATTTTCTTGTTTTGTTTAATAAATTAATCTCTCTTTATGAAATCTTTTCAAACCTTTTTATGGGATTTTTAGTTTCTGTTTTGGAAATTATCCTTCTCCCCTATGGGAGTTGTGAGTATGGTTTTTTTTGTTTCTAGGTATGAGAAATTGTTCTCATTGGTTGAAGTTCGAGACTCAACATGAAGGTATTAGAATCTCGGATGCGATCAACATGACTCGATCAAGAATGTTCTTCCCAAACTACATCAGAATGATAGACTTCCTCATCAATAGCTGCTTAATTCAGCAAATACAAGGAGGCTGCGATGTATTGCTCGATCTGGTTCATTGTAGTTCCTTTGAAGACGAATTTGATTTAGCCTTGTTTAATTGTATCTTGTTTTTCTTTAATACCTATTGTAGATGCCGTTTGGCCTTCAATTAATGAATATTTTCTTTCAAAAAAAATATTCTTTTTTATTTAATATTTTGTGTATGGGTAGATAATATCTATATCTTTGTCCCTTAGACGATTTTTTCAAGAATTTTATGATAATTAATGGAAGGAATAATGGGGTTTCAGGGTTTTGTAGTTGACATATTAATTTGGATGTAGGTAAATATGATTTTTGCACCTGATTCATTAACTTTGATGTGGGATTTTCTTGGTTTTTGTTGATGATAAACTTATACTACTAGTTAAGCATATAGATGTACTAATTTTAGTAAAAGTCAATCCTAGGAGGGTATCAATGAGAATCAAAACTTAAGAAGGTATATTATTAGGAAAAATCTATACTAAGAGGGTATTCTTGAGATGAGAACTTAAGAAGGTGTACCATAAGAAAAAGTAAATACTAAGAGGGTACCACTGAGAATTTTTCATTTATTTACTTTGATAATTTATGTCTAAACATTCACATCTAATTTCAGTTTCAATTGTTACTGCCACATTTCCCCAAGAAACATAGAATCTTAGATTATACTACCTCTATTTCAAAGAGTTCTTCTTGTTTGTGATTTTTTATGAGACAAAACTGATCAAAATATGAAAAACTTTTTAAGTGGCAAAAGTATGCTGGTTTTCTACTCCATCTTTAGTGGTTGTTTGTGGAATGGTATGCCCAAGGAGGGATTATCTAGAGCTGTAAAAAGGGACCAATTCCAGCTACACGCAGAGTTTTTTAGACGAAGCACACAAGAAACCTTACCATATATGTTAAACATGTGAACATGACCACAATTATTAAAATCGACATCAAAATACCGGAAAGTGGCGTTTTGTGTTAAGATTTGACAGATTTGTGGAGAAAACGACTTTTCTTTCATTAACGTTATTACAGAATACTATATAATTCAAGGGAACAACCCCAACTTACCTAAAACTCCTCAACTGAATCATAACAAAATATACACAAAGATAGGAAACTATAAGAGATAGGAAACTATAACAAACTAGGAAATCCTAATAACAACCGGATTTCCTAACACCTCCTCAAGTTGGAGCATGTAAATCTCGAATGTCCAACTTACGAAGAAGGAACTGAAACTGACGGCGTCCCAAGGCCTTAGTTAGAATATCAGCTAACTGATGTCCAGTAGGAACATAAGACAAAGAAAGATTGCCCGACACAATCTCATCTCGAACAAAATGGCAATCCACCCCGATATGCTTGGTACAATCATGAAACATAGGGTTTTAGCAATATGGAGAGCATACTGACTATCTGAAAACAACTTCATAGGCCGAGGATGCAGAACACCAAGAGAGAACAAAACATACTTAAGCCACTTAAGCTCACAAGTAGTCACATCCATAGCACAATATTCGGCTTCAATAGAAGAACGAGATATTGTAGGTTGTTTCTTAGTCTTCCAAGAAACAATAGAACGCCCTAAAAACACCAAATAACCAATAATAGAACGTCGACTCAAACGACAAGCCGCCTAATCACTATCACAGAAAGCTGTTAAAGTCAAATCACTGAGAGGATGTAAAAGAACACCCTGACTAGGACTCCCTTTCAAATAGCGCAACACACGAATAGCAGCATCCCAATGAGAAACCTGAGGATCATAACTAAGAAAATGAGAGAGAGTATGCACAACATAACTCAACTTGGAACGAGTAACAGACAAATAAACCAATCGATCAACAAGGCGGCGATACTGATCGGGATGAGCATAAGGCGCACCGACAGCGGAAGCAAGACGATGGTGTTGTTCCATTGGCGTGTCAATAGGTTTACAACCTAACATACCAGACTCAGTCAAAATATCTAAGGTATACTTGCACTGAGAAAGAAAAAGACCAGAAGGGCTACGAGCAACTTCAATACCTAAGAAATACTTCAAATGACCCAAATCTTTCGTATGAAAACATGACGACAAATATATAGTTTTAAATGACGAATAGCCTCAACAGATGAACCAGCAATAATAAGATCGTCAACATACACAAGCACATGAAGAGAAACCTTCCCTTTAGTGTAACTGAACAATGAATAATCAGCATAGGACTGAGTAAAACCTAAATCAAGTAAGGCACGAGAAAGTTTAGCAAACCATTGCCGAGGGGCCTGCATTAAAGCATACAAAGACTTATGCAACCGACATACCTTCCCGGAAGAAGAACTATGATAACTAGGAGGAAGCTTCATATAAACCTCCTCTACTAAATCACCATGGAGAAATGTATTATGAACGTCCATTTGGTGTAATTCCCAATTAAGAGAAACTGCAACAGCTAAGAAAATACAAAATGTGCCCATTTTTGCCACAGATGCACAACAAGACGCCCTTTAAGTCGCTCAACCGCACCAGTCGAGGTATACTTGATCTTGTAAACCCAACCACTACTAATAGCATGCTTGCCGGGAGGCAAATCAACTAAAGACTAAGTACCATTGCGTTCGAGAGCATCAATCTCCTCCTGCATAGCCTTACGCCAACCAATGTGTTGATAGCCTCATGAAAAGATGTGGGCTCAAGACCCTGAGTAATAGCTGCCAAAAAATCGATGGCGAACATAAAAATTATCGTAATTCACATGACAAGCAATATAAAAAGGTTACCTGAAGAACGTTTCGAAGAAGGAGAAGCATGTGATGGAGAGGAGGGTCTATCTTGGGACGAACAATAGTATTTGTAACGAAGTCACGAAGCTTGGACGAAGGCACTTTGGTACGACGACCACAACCCAATTCAACATTAGTATCCAAGAACAAAGGAGAACTAGGAGGGGAGATTGCACACTCGATCTTGCCAATGCGAACACCCACAGATGGCGAAGGGTCACACGATGGGGCTGCAGTAGAAGATGGCCCAAGAGGCGAAACAGGCCCACAAGGAGCCGAAAGAGTAGGCCCAGCAGGGGGCTTCAAACACACGCCCAGCTAGAGAGGGCCCAGTAGGGGACGCATGCCCAGCTAGGGCTTCAAACGTGCGCCCAGCAGGAGAAGGCCTAGTAGGGGCTGGAGAAGAAGTCCCATCAGACCCGCCCATTGTAATTCCCCGTAAATTTATGATTTTTATTAATATATACTTCCTCCGTTCCAAAATAAGTGAAACATTTGTCTCAAAAAGCTCTCACATAAATGAGAGAAGTGTTTTACTTATTTTGGAACAGAGGAAGTATTAATGTATATTTATATATAATTTAGTATGTTTTAGTATTTAAACGATTTATTTCTTGAAGGGTTGACTATTTGAAAGTCAAAGAAATTATTTAATGATTTAAAGGAAGTCAAACATTTTTTTTAGTCATGCTTTGAAAAATATTTGAAAAGCTTAAAACACTTTTGGATTGTGAAAAGGATTTTAAATTGGGTATGAGGAACCCAACCACCCAACTCATAAATCATTAAATACTAGTGTGAGCCCAATCACGTTTTCCTAAGTCCAAAAGGGGGAGACTATATAAATCCCCCAAAACCCCAAAATTCCCACACACTTATTTTCTCTCTCCTCCTTCTCCCAAATTTTCGGTCCTCGTCTTATTTCTCTCTCTCTTTTCTTTTTCTCTCTCTTCCCCTGTTCGGCCTTCGCTCCTCCTTCGTGAGACGACCGCCGCCGCCAGACCGGACTATCACCGGCCAGAAGCGCAGCACCGTCGACCAACAGCAGCCGGCGTCACTTCGGTTGCCGCGAGTCCTCCCTCTTCTCTCTTGTTTGATTATTTTCTTCCTCCTCAAGTTATTTTAATGCAAAGTTTATATTTTTAGGGTTTGTTTTAATAAGTTTTTGTTTAAAAGTTATGATTTGTTGATTTGATTATGAATCTAAGGTTATGTAAATTGTTTAATGAAGTTAGAAATTTCAAATTTACTTGTTGTGTTAAAGTAGGGTTTTAAAATATCAAAGCATGGATTTTTAGGGTTTTATAAGTTGGAAAAACATAATAGTATGTTGTAGTTTGTGAAATTGGATTTTCTTATGATTATAAGTATGTTTAAGTATATTTAAAAAGAGTTTTAGAATATAATATGTTGCTGGAAATTTAAAAAGGATGTTGTTGTTGGAGTTTTTATGATTTAAACACGAGTTTTAAGGGGTTTAAGCAACTAGTGTAGTAGTACTATACTAGGAGGTTTTACAACTTAAGTTTTAATGATAGGAAAGGTTTTTGAACACTTTTAAGAAGGGTTTTAAAGTATTTGATTGTTACTGTAAATTTATAAGGGATTGATTGTGGATTTGTATTTGTTATTTTAGGCGGAGAATTCTCTTTAGGCGACTTTTAAGGTTGTGAAAGTGGCCGCTCGATTTGTCTACACAAGGTACGTACATACCTATGTGTTGATTGGTTTAGTATCATGTACTAAGGATGAGAATTATGTAGTATCATGTATAGGGAACTATTTGTAGTTCATATGTGATTTCTATTAAGTTGGATTTGCATGTTTTATGCCGTTGTGTGAAACATGTAAGTTGTGATTTTATATTATGTTTGTATGGAATATTGATGCAAGCATATGGGATTTGGGAACTTTGTTTTATTAATTCACATGAGGGATTAATAATTATGTTGGTTTGGATCATGATTGAATCATGTTGTTACATTTGAATTATTTAATTACTTTATGAGGACCGAGGGCCTTATTTGATAAGTTGATTATTATACCTATGAAAGGTTGGTTGGTTGTTGACTTGGTTCAACAAATAAAGGAAGGTTATGGATTAAAAGTTGGAATTAATCTTGGGTTGCTAAGTTGTTGTTGATCACCTTATCTAATCCTAAGATAAAAATGGAAGTTTATGATTGTTTCATGATTATATTATTTGTCCTGCTTGTGAGTTATAACAAGTGAATAAAAAAATTAATCATGTAAAATGAAACGTGGAAAGCAATAGCTTTAGACTTGTGCACGCCTGAAGTGTTGGACAAGTATGAGTTGAGTACATGGTGGTAGTCCATGGCTTTTTCTGGGACCGGATTGATCACCGTCTCCTATTTTTATTTCAAAGGTTCCTAGATATCGTAGGTCAGGGGAATACAGAGTCGCGCCCGTATTTCGTCTTCTAAATTGAAGACTGGTTTTGGTTAGAGAACTCGTTCCATTGACTATTCCATCTAAATTAAGTAATTTATTAGTTGTGGAGTTTAGTTCAATAAAAGTAGTATGCGATGTTATTGTATTATTATTTATCCCTGCTTAATGTTTATTAGTATCATGTTAGGTTTTATTTATTTATTTGCTATGTAGTACTCAACTTTGCTGATTACGTGCTTTGTGTATGTATGTTGATCATGGCTATGCCTTATTGATCCTGTGATGAGCCATTTTGTGAGCAGTATCTTGGGATCAATATTGCATCGTCATTTACAGGTTTAAGGATGATGCATCATGGGTTCGGGACTGGAGAGCTTGAGTTAACTATTTATTATAATTGACTTTATACTTTTCATAGTGACTTTGACTATTGTCGTTGACTTTGACTTTTGAGGTTGACTTTGGCTTTGTTGGTTTGTCTTTTGGCGTTGACTTTTTGGGTTGACTAAGTTTTATTTCTAGAGTTATTTATTATGTTTTCCGCTGTAAAATTCTGAATAAGCCGATACGTTTTCACACGGGAGATAATACTTTGATAATTCTCTAAGTTTTATATTAAAAGGTATTTTATTTAAGAGAAAATTGTCGGAGTGTTACACCCATAGCAGTAGAAGGGTACTCATCATCACATAAAATGGGTTGAGAAAAATATGATTCCCATTGCAATTGAGTAGAATCTGGAAGAGTAGCAAGATATGGAAATTTATCTTCAACAAAAACGACATCATGACTAACAAAAAAATCACCGGTATCTAAATCATACACCTGCGATCCCTTTTGCCAAAAGGGTAACCACCAAAAATACAATTCCGAGAACAAGAATCAAATTTATCTTTTATACGAGGGCGATTAGCAACATAACATAAGCAACCAAAAACACGGATATTCTCATAAGAGGGGATAGAACCGTACAAGCTTTCATAAGGGGTTTTGCCATGTAAAAACGGAGTAGGAGTAAGATTAATCAAATGAATAGCAGTTAAAACACATTCACCCCAGAAATACTTAGGCAACTTAGCCTGAAAACGTAATGCCCGGGCAACATTAAGGATATGCCGATGTTTACGCTCAACACAACCATTGTGTTGAGCAGTATCAACACAACTAGTTTGATGGAAAATTCCCTTTTTACAAAAGAAGGATCCCAAGCTTAAAAATTATTGCCCATTATCACAACGAAAAATTTTAACTCTTTTGTTGAATTGAGTTTTAACCATAGCATAAAAATCACGAATCAATTGACTCGCTTCATGTTTGCCAATTATTAAATAAATCCAAGTGGCACAAGGACAATCATCAACAATGGTGAGAAAATAACGTGCATTACCACTAGACAAAACTTTATTGGGTCCCCAAATATCACATTTTACCACATCAAAAATATCAGAGGCTCTGTTGGAACTAACATGAAAGCTATTACGAGGTTGTTTGCCCATAAAACAAATACGACAATCAAAATCACAATTATGTTTGAAACTACTACTAACAACATCGAGCAAAGATGAAAAAACCTTCATAGGCAGATGACCTAAGCGTCTATGCCATAACTCAGTATCATCCGTAACACCAACTTTATTTGCTTGCAGCTGACGACCACGAACTGGCTTGAAGAGATAGACCCCATCACACGGCATCCCCACTCCAATCAGGTTGTTCAAAGTGCGGTCCTGAATAGTGAAATTTGTTAGAGAAAGCAATAATAAATTTCTGGATATCAAAAAGTTGCATTACAGACAAAAGGTTACATTCTAATTCGGGGACATAGAGCACATTTCTAGAACTAAATCTTTTGATAAAACAACACAACTTTCCATTGATGCCGTAGTACTTTGCCCATTAAGCAAACGAACAGGAGAAGATATAGTGCGCAATTTAGAGAATAAAGACAAGTTACCAGACATGTGGTTGGAAGCACCAGAGTCAACTATCCAGGCATTAGAAGCATACATACCCAATAACTTTTCCTGAGAAGAGGAAAATTGGAGCCCTTGAGAGCCGCAATAAGCTGCCCCCATTGTTCATTACTCAAAGTTGGAGCACCGGAAAGGTCACTATCATCAACAACAGAAGTCGAATTTTGACGAGCATTAGACCCCATGCTGCCCGCCAAATTGCGATCAGAACCACGCCCAGCAGAGGGACGTCCACGACCACCACGAGCATTCTTTCCAGCACCACGACTCCTCGACCTGCTGGCCAACCGTGCAGCTCATAGCAACGGTTTTGCTCATGCCCCTGACGCCCATAGTGAGCACAAACACGCATATCAGAACCACCAGCACCCTTACTGGAGCGACCAGTAGCATGACCGCTTGCAGCAAAACCAACAGTAGTGGCACGAGAAGAGTACTGTGCCTCGGAGACAGTCTGCTTACGCTCATCAGAGATGATTTTAGCGTAGGCAACATTAAGAGAGGGCAAAGGATCAAGCATCAAGAGACCCGGAACAAAAGTACCAAACTTTTTCGAATCAAGACCAAGACAAAACTGATGTAGTTGCTCAATTTCACGAAGCTGAACATACTCAGAAGCAGCACTACAAGTACAAACATGCAATTTGCAATAGCTAAACAATTCATCTTGCAAACGACAAAGTTCACCAAAATAAACAGCCACAGGTCGATTATTTTGACTACAATCACGAATTTGATTTTTTAACTTCAAAATACGTGGACCGTTACCAAGAGAATAACGATCTCGCAACTCATCCCACAAAGATTTCACATGATCAGGAAAATGCATAGTGGATCTAACAGAAATATCAAGAGTATGAAAAATCCAAGCAACAAGCATAGAGTTTACAATACCCTATTGAGCATAATCAGGAGACTTTTCATCCGGAACAACAATAGTACCGTGATAAACCCAAGTTTATTTTTGCATGCAGATTATTGCAAAGAGAACAGGACCATTCTTCATAGTTATTACCTTTGAGTAAGATAGGATTGATTACAGCTCTTGTCCCCTCACTCGGATGAAGATAATATGGGGTGAAGGGCTCATAACGAGAGGAGGGCAAGGGTGTGGCTGACTTCTCCTGATCAGGCATGATGATGCAGGAAAAAAAACTAATCGGATTTCCTAACACAGGAAGAAAAACGAAGAAACAGGAACACAAAGGATCGAAAAAAAAACTCAAAACTAGAGTGACTTCGATACCATGTTAAGATTTGACAGATTTTTGGAGAAAACGGCTTTTCTTTTATTAACGTAATTACAGACTATATAATACAAGGGAACAACCCTAACTTGCCTAATACTCCTCAACCGAATCATAACAGAATATACACAAAGATAGGGAACTATAACAAACTAGGAAATCCTAATAACAACCGGATTTCCTAACATTTTGGACGATGAGTGGACGCGAGTACTTAGGCAAGAGCTATGATAAACATCTAATTGCTAGATGTTTACTAACATTTAGTAGGGGTAAAATTGTCAATTTATATGGGACAAGAAAGATAAAATTGTCACTCAAATGAAAAGATGATCTCGGAAAATGTGATGCTAATAAATAAATGTTCATGCAACTACATATAGTGTTTGTGTAATTACAAAAAGTGTTTATGCAAGTAACAAATAGTGTTCATGAAATATAAATAGTGTTTAAAAATACTGTCAGTCTAACAAAAAGTTGTCAGTCTAACAAAAAGGTTGACCTCAAAAATGCGATGTTAACAAATAGTGTTCATGCAACTAAAACTAGTGTTCATTTATTGTAAGTAGTGTTTATGCAACTAACAAATAGTGCTCATGAAATATAAATAGTGTTCATGAAACCAACTGGTATTTTTATATATTAAAAGGTAAATTAAAATCTGGAAACAAAAAAAAAAAAAAAAATATATTGTCTTTTATTACTTTTTTATTCCTTGCTAGATGTGAGTAAACATCTAGCAATTAGATGTTTATCATAGCTCACCTAGGCAACATCCACTACAGTAGACTAGCTAAACGAGGATTCACTCCATTGAAGGTACGTTACACAATACATAGTGCACTATTGTAAGGTCTAAATCGCAAAATTTCCGAGAACAAACTTCTAATATTTTTTCTCATTATTTTTAAAAAAGCACGTCTATTTCGCAAAATTTGAATTAGAGAAGCTCTATTTAGCTAAATTTAGCTAGATAAATCTCATGTAACTTGCTAGATCTATTTCAAAATTTTAATACACAGTTGTGAGTTGTGACGTTTAAAATATTAACTTTATTAATTACGTAATGTAGATTTCTATAGTTTTTAGTATAATACTCCCTCCGTTTTTTTTTAATCTACACACTTTCCTTTTTAGTCCGTTTCTTTTTAATCTACACACTGTTGCTTTTTCTATTTTTGGTAACATGTCACATATACTTTCTCCTCTTTTTCCACCCATGTCATCCACTTTTTAATATTTTAACCCACTTTTTAATTTTTCTCTCTCACTTTTCAATTTCTCTCTCCACCTTTTCAGTTTCTCTTTCATACTTTTGCACTTTCTCCTTAGTTCTTCCCCAAAGTGAAGTGAGTAAATTAAAATGAAACGGAGGGAGTATGTGTTAGAGACTGCAAAAAACTAATGGATAGGCCTTTCAATGATAGCAGTAACTGCACCTATATGAAATAATATAGATCTTTTATGATATTAAGTTTCTTTTTTCCAATATTGGAATTTATAACTCATTTGGCACTCTTTTTATTAAGAAAAAAAAAAATATATTATACTTCCATCCATTTACTAGTTACAATATTTCCCTTATATAAGTTAAACTTTACAACTTTTCACCATTTTTTTGTACTAAAAATACTTCCTTTGTGTTTTTTACTTGATATACTTTGGGTACACAATAAAAGCAATTTAATGGTTAACGTGAAATTCGTAACTAATGAAAAAAAGGGAACATTATTAGGGTGGTCGAAGGATAAGGTCACTAGTACGGTGGACATCATCACATAATTATGGTGGTTGAAGGATATGGTCACTATATTATAGTACTCCCTCAGTCCCAAAATATAGTTTGCGTTTCAATTTTCATGGTCAAATTTTGAAATCTTTGATCAAATATTCTCATTGATATATACAAAAAAAATACTCACGTGGAATCTTATTAGATTCGTCTCAATGTGTAATTTTCTACTATCAACTTATTATAATTTTTATAAATACGTAACTAAGATATTGATGGTCAAAGATACATGTCGGAGACCGTGCAAAAAAAAAAAACTAGAACTATATTTTAGGACGGAGAGAATAGACATCATCCTTATACGTTATCACCTTATCCGTTATCACCGTATGCTTATGTAAGTTAGTGTGTGTGTGTGTGTATATCTATTTACTATATATGTTTTTTTTATGATGGTAAGTAAGAATAGTTTTAGGAAACCATCCTCGCGATGGGAACTCCTAAAGAATCTGATACAAGGATGGAGTTTAAAGCTGAAGAATTACATTGCTGAATTTCGAAAGTAGTATGAACTAAATGGCCCACATTAGCAATCCAATCAACTGCTCGGTTTGTTTTGCGGTAGACATATTGTAAATGATAAGATCTAAACTGGTGCAAGAGAGATTTGATGTCTGCAATAATATGCTGAATTTGCCATGGACCTGAGGAGAGGCCTTGAATTGCTTGAATAACCAACAAGTTGTCTCTTTCAATATAGATATCCTGAACATCATGTTGTAGAGCTAGGAAAAGACCTTCTTGGAGTGCAGTTGCCTTGGCAACGAACACGGGGGAATTACCGAGATTGTAAGAAGATGCGTGAATTAATTGTCCCACATGATTGTGAATGATGACCCCTGCAACAGCTGACTTGTTGACGACGGAGCCATCAAAATTTAACTTGAAGTGTGTTGGAGACGGGGGGACCAGGCCACCAGATAGTGGAAGAAGCGGGGCGTGGGTTGGAGAGATGATGATGTTTGGAGAAAGGGGTACCTACGAGTTGGCAAGAATCAAGCTTATTGCGAAGAGTCCATTCGTTATGGAGAAATTTGGCTTTATATGGATAATACGGAATCCATTGAATGTGTTAGACTCAAACAGTATATCATTTCACTCTTTCCAGATGGTCCATAGTAGGAAGATAAATTTAGTAAGATCATGCTTACTAGCTCTAAGATTAGATAATGCTGGAAGAAGTGTTAATTCCTTGAAATTGTAGTGTAACCAATCTATACACTAGTGGAAAAAAACGAAAGGGCTGCGGTGTAAGGGCTGCGTTTTTTGAAAAACGCAGCCCTTAATAGTGAAGGGCTGCGGTTAGCCCAAAAACCGCGGCCCTATAAGTAATAAAGGGTTGCGGTTTTTGGGCTAACCGCAACCCTTTATGGGCTTTTTTTTTTAATTTTATTTTTGAAAGGAATTCGAATGTTAGGCGCAGGATGGGCTTAAAATTTTAAGCCCGCGGCTAGGGTTTCCTCATTCTCATAATCTCCTCCCCTCATTCTCACAGTCTCCTCCCCTCACAATCTCCTTCCCTCATTCACAATCTCCCTATTTCCCCCCGTCGGCGCTTTACTACGCTGCTGCACCAAACTCATTCTCTCTCCTCTTTCGCAAAAACTCTCATTCACCTCAAGATCGGCGCCTATCGCCATGGAGATCGTTGCTCTCGACTCCATAACCGCCCTACCATCTCTCCAACTCTCCTTCTCTCCAACGCCCTAACATGATTACTCCAGGAGTCGACGCGCAAGGTCAGCCTATCTCACCTCGAACTCTCTAATCTCACTTCGAGGATTTCTACGATGATTTTTGCTGATTTTTCGCCTATTATTGCTGATTTTTCGCCGGTGACAGATTTTCGTGAGGCGACGTGCCGGCAATTTGAGGAGGAGAGTTGTAATCGAGGTGGATATTGTCGTTCGTCTCCTCACCACCGTCGCGCGCACCAACGACTTTCTCTCTCACTTCTTGGTTGTTTTTGCTCTCGTCGCGTGCACCAACGTCGTCGGAATCTTCTTCGACATGTCTTCGCCGTCGCTGCCCAGATCTTGTTGATTCAGATTTTGGTTGGTTTAATTTGGTATTCTTGTGTGATGATATTGTCTCTCCGTGTTCACCTCGCGTTCGCTCTACATTTTTTAATTACTTGACGGAAGTTAGGGTTTTTAGTATTCTTCGCCATTGATCTTCAATTTTCATCTTTGTTTCCTTCAATTCTGGTGTTCAACGATCGATTTGTTTTGGTTTGCTTTGATTATCGAAGTTTTTTTTAAGCATCTCTGATTCTTGAGATTCTTGAGCAATTTTGGACAAAAAAACTGGAAAACTTTGAATGATGTTGACATTATTCGATTCGTTGTTGCTGAGGTTTGTCTTCGGTTTTCGTTTTCTTTTTCCTTTGCTTTTGTTAGTGAATTTAACTGGCAGTGCTTGTTGGATTATGGTGATTATTATTAATTAACCATAGGAAAATGCTGCTTGTGTTATGGAGTACTTATCATTTGGCTCTATGATTATGAAAAAACCAACATTCAAGGGGAATTACAAAAAATATATATTTAGGAGTAAAAAAATGCAAAAAAAAAAAAAAAATTTTGGGTCTAAAGGGCTGCGGTTATCTTCAAAAGCGCAGCCCTTCCATATTGGAAGGGCTGCGGTCTGTTTTGACCGCAGCCCTTTCGTTTTTTTTCCACTAGTGATAGTATCTGATAAGTCCGACAGTGTATGAGTTAATGTGCATTGATTAAACAGATGATCTATGGATTCCTAATGAGCATGACAAAGGGGGCAAGAATTTATTAGAATAATCTTCCTTTTATATAAGATACTTCTTACTACCAAACTATTATGACATATTTGCCATAAAAATATTTGCAATTTAGGGGGAATGTCTAAATTCCAAAACCAACTAAATGGCCACTTTGGGGCAGTGGGGTCGATGTTGTTCGAGCCAAGTTGCAGATTTGACAGAGAATTCACCAGAGGATGTGTATAGGAGTGTCGTTTAATTAAGTCGTAAGGAAAAGGATGCCTTTGACCTTGACAAGTAAATGAGGTGGCAGGAAAGATGCCAATTTAAACATATCTCACTCATGAGAAGGGAGGATAAAGTGAGATATAGGTAGATTAAGGTCTACTTGGTGAGGGGATTTGTGGAGTAGGTCTAAAAGATTAGAGTTGGTTAGCCAATTATCAATCGAAAAGGAGATATTATGGTCATCCCCAATTTTCTAGCGAATGCCTTTTCTTAGAATTTAGCGTTGAGCAAGAATTTGTCCACATGTGGGATTTGAATTTTTGCTTTACACTCAAAGAAAGTAGTGTTGTTTAGATATTTTTGGCAGATAAGTTGAACCCATAGGTTGTTGTGATATGTGAGGACTTATGAAAATTGACTAATTGGCCTGATAGTTGACAAAATTGATCTTGGTTAGTTGGTGAGTTTTTCCCAAATAATTTTTTTTTGATATTCGGCATATAATAAGAATATTTTGTTTTGGCTTTGCTACTGATTAGATGCAAGTTGTATAACAAATGGGTACTTGGAATCTTGGATACTCCAACCAGGAATGAAGAACATTCTACTAAAAGATTTTCCAAGCTTCATCAGAACAACAAATTCAAATGATTTCATGTTTAACTTTATGGTTAATTCAGTGGAAGAAACTTCTAAGTCGCCGGCAATCTTCTTAAATACTCCCTCCGTCCCATAATATAGTGCCTACTTCATTTTTGGTGGGTCAAACTTTAAAATCTTTGACCGAATATTCTCATTTGTATATATAAAAAAACATATTCATGTGGGATCTTGTTAGATTCGTCTCAATGTGTAGTTTCATAATATCAACTTTTTATATTTTCTATTAATACGGAATTGAAGATATTAAAGGTCAAAGTTACGTCTTGGAGACCGTGTAAAAAAGAAACAAGCACTATATTATGGGACGGAGGGAGTACATTTGATGCCTTAGAACAAGAAGTATTAAATTCATTAAGTTCCATGCAACACTTACCTCCTATTTACTCAATCGACCCTCTTGAGCTTCTTATTGATCAAATAATCCTTAAATATGATCCCATAAGATCTGTCAATTCTTTTTTTTGACATCAGAAAAATTTGCATTAACTGAAAACAGAATAATTACAAGCTACAGGGAGTACATCCAAACAATAAAAGACAACTAAACAAACACTAAAATGAGCTACGCTAGCTCTTACAACCCAACGAAAATAAAATAGGCTAGACATTATAAACCATCGTGCTACCTTACCATGTTACCTTACCAGTCTGACGTTTTATGCACAGGAGATGACGAAAATCACATAGGGAATTTCCCTTGGGCGTTTGTTGATGGAGATGACCTTTTATGTCTTGCAACTGAAAAACCATTGACATGTGTTGGATACTACCGAGAGATTAAACCAAAACGATTTTCAAAGATGGATTGCCAAAGATGTTATTGTGTAACCACTCATTCCCAAGACAGTAAATCCAAGGCCATTGAAATGAGGACTCTTCCTGGGATTCTAAAGATGAAACTATCGCTCAAGTCAATTTCTTTCGTGACTTCGTACCCTGCACAAAGGGTAACATGAGTTTCTCCTCAAGAGGTAGAAACTCTGCATTTGTGGAGGTCAAAAGTTGCCTCTATTAAAATTGAAGCGCCTCCCCACGAGATGCGTTTTTGAGTTGTGATGACTCCCAAACTCATCACAGAAACATAGGGTGAAATGAATTTCTTTAATTTATCACCAAACCACCTGATCCGCAGATCCAAACCAAAACTTGCAATCCTTAAAGAAGAAGATCGAAATACGACAGATTTAGATTCAAACTGAACCTGAGAACAGGGATCTTGATAAGGAATTAAGGATAATGATCTTTGTTCTTCGCCAACACATAGATACCTAAAGTTCTACCTATCCAAGCATGGTGAACTCCATGATGAACTACCCTATTGATCTGATTTCCTAGATCAATCCTTGTCATAGAAAAACCATATCTACCTAGCAAGAAAAATACACATAAAGCAAGGCAAAACCATAACTCAAAAAGTAACAACATCCCTTGAGGCAGTCGCTAGAACATCCAACTTGCCGCTCTACCCTCCGTGCCACTTCTGTCGGATCGTCGGTGCTCCACACTCTTGCGGCGCTGCACCTGAATTACTGGGGTTTTGCCCCCAAAACTTCATGAAGGGTATCAAAGATGGGAAAAGAAAACACTAAGAGAGGAAGCACAAAGCAAAGAAAATGGCGGCGTCGGGGTTTAGTCCACCATGCCAACTGCACTGCCTGCTTTAATGCGACCCTAACCTGGACCACTAAGAGCCGAAGCTAACTGGAAACGGGGAAGGGAATTACGCTACACCGAGGAAGGGGAAGGGAACTACACTACACGGGGAAGGGGAATGAGAAACTGACAAACAGGGGAGGGGAAATGGGGGACACGGGGTAGGGGAAACCAACGAAAGGGGGAGAGGGAAGTGAATGCCGACGAACAGGGGGGAAGGGAGGATGCGAAGGAGGAAGAGCCACGAACAAGGGGGAAGGACGACGAACAGGGGAGGGAAACTGGACGACGAGAGAACTTGGTGGGGGAACAGCGGGGAAGGGGGAAGGGAACCGAGGAACTAAACATAAGACAACGACGTGGCTAGGCTCGCCGGCGATGAGGCTGAGAGGCCATCCACCAGCGAGCCTAGGAAGGCGCTTGTCTGTTTGTGTTTTAGGATTTCTGCTGGGGAGTCGAGAGAAAAGTTTTTAGATCTGTCAATTCAAGTTTATGGAAAGAAGATCTCAGATGCATAAAGTGGTTAGATTCAAAAGAACATGATTCAGTTTTGTATGTGAACTTTGGAAGCATCATTAAAATGACACAAAAACAACTCATAGAATTTGCATGGGCTTTAGCAAATAGCAAGAAGCATTTCCTTTGGGTGATTAGGAAGGATATCGTTGTAGACGAGAATAGCCCCAGCTTACCTCAAGAATTTGTGCTTGAAACTAAGGAAATAGGCATGTTGGCTATTGGTGCCCTTAAAAGGACGTTCTTAAGCACAAGGCAATAGGAAGGTTTTTTACTCATTCTGTATGGAATTCGACACTGGAAATTATTTCTGGGGGAGTGTCGATTATAAGTTTGCCTCTTTTCGCTGAACAACAGACTAATTGTCGCTATAGTTGTGTCGAGTGGGAGATTGGGCTGGAGATACAAAGCGAAGTAAAGAGGGAGGATATTGAGAAGTTGGTAAGAGAATTGATGGATGGTAATAAGGAGAAGGAGATGAAAAGGAGAACAATGGTGTGGAATAGTAAGTTTGAAGAAGCTACAAGGCCTAGGGGATCTTCTTACAGAACTTGGTCAAGTTAATTAATGAAGTGCTTGTGCCAAAAAAAATTATATGGTTAAAAATGAAATTACATTCTTGAGTGATTTGAAGATTTGATGTTATATTTAGACTAGTTGGTTGTATGATATTCTTGGATGTATTTTTTCTTTGAATTGGAAGATATTCCAAAAAACAGAGGGAGTACAATACATGTTTCATTATGTACATAGTAATTGTTTTTCTAAAGGACATCGTGAAAATTTAGAGTTTAGAAGGCGATAGAGGGAGAATAAGATAATTAGAATCGAACGATTAATACGTAATAAACCAAAGCGGTAACAACAAGGATAAAGAACTTTACTTTACTTGTTTAAACTCAAATAAAACACATCCACTTTATTAAATCAAACCGCTAGTAGCCATAACGACGAGCGGTGAAAAATTTATGTAACTATTACAACTAGGATATGAAATAGCGTTCATATGAAATATCTGATAATCCGAACCACAATAACAAATTAATCATAGCTTTTGAACAGCCCGGTTCATTCTTAGCATTCACCTATTTTACCAAAGGCGGTATGTGTCCACCTAAATCAAACTGCTTATTTATTGAAATTTGACTTTTAAAAGAGATGTGAAAAGTTTGAAAGATAAAAAAAATAGATCGAATAATACTTAATAAACCAAATTACGTAGTAACAACAAAGATGACAACTTTGCTTGATTACAGTAAGACACTATCACCTCCATACTTAATAAACCAAACTACATAATAACTATAATGATGCTCACAACTTTATTTAATTACAACCAGGTTTATAGCATCCATACTTGAATACTTGATCATTCAAACCACAATAACAACTCAATGGACTATTCATTTTCAGTGTTTATTTATATTACAAGCACACAATAACCAGAACCATATCGATGTTGACAACTTTATGTAATTAATTATATTACAACCAGGAAATGGAATAACATCCATACTAAAATACTTTATAATCCAAACTACAATAACAATTTCATCATACTTAGCTTCTTGAACTTTTTATTAACATCGACCTGATGTATCAAAGGCGACATTTGTGCACCTAAATCCTCCAGCAGAATAGACCCACAGCACCAATAAGTAGAACCACATGGTTAATCATAGCCAACACAAGCAAGAGGTTGGGTATTAATACCAATCCCTTCAAACATAATATTTGAGAGGAGACGAACAGCAAAAGTGGCTTGAGGTGTGGTGGCTAGCATCACAAACGCTAGCATCACCACCAAACTAACCACCCACTTCGCGCTCATATTTTTCTTCATCTCCATCTCACGGCTATAATTACTGGTAATACTTTAATTTTTGCCTCACTCTTGATTACTTTAGTGCTGCACTACAATTCTACAAAGATGTTTTATAGCAAGGGAAGCGCTAGCTAATCACGTCATTTAACAGTTTATTTCCTGTGTTAGGATAATCTCTGCCTATAGTATAACAATGACATGACACAAGACATAATCAAATGGACTGGGTCCACTAATCACTATAATACACTAGCTAACAGAAGGATTTAAATTACTGGGGTGGTTGAAGGTTAATGTCAGATCACAAATATATGGACATCATCCTTATAACCATACAACATATATAAATGGTATATGGCTTTTGAAAGAACTTTCCATTCTCTGAGTCTCTCTCATCTATTCTTTTTCTTCAAGCTACTTCCAAGTAAGGATGTCAATTGTCAACGAATTAGAGTTTGATCGACTGGGTCATCACCCTCATCCGTCACACGGTGTAATCCGCTCCACCATATCCATTTGTCACTCGGTTCATTCATCACCCAAAATCCATTCATCCATCATCCACAAGTGATTTTAATTAATCGTGTGATTATCGGGTAAAAAAATTAATAATGTACCGCAAACATATTAGACGACCAAAAAGACATTATACAGTATTAAAATAACTCAATTTTCAAATTTCAATGATTACATAACTTCCTAGTTCAAATTTAATATGTACGTATGTAATCTTTTAATTTTTAATTTTATTTGGCTAAAACTACTATTAATCATCTGTATATATTAATAATTTGATATGTACTTAATTGATGAATGAAAATTTTTAACTCTAATCGGAGCTGGAACTGTCACTCGCCTATCATCCAACTTTTATTTCGAGTGATGGATGAAAATTTTAACCCTAAACTTAATTAGATTAGTTGTTTTGGGCAAAAAAATCAAAGAACAAAGTATAAAAAGTTTTGGTTTTATTTTCAATGAACTAAAATCGAAAAATTAATAACCCTACAATCGTTTTTGAGGATTGATTTTGTCCTCATATTTTTCGATTGTTTTGTTTACTTAAATCACCATAAATTGTTGCTTGAAAATTTTCGACGAGATCTAATGTTTGTGGGTTTCACACTTTCACTGGTTCAACGCAGGATAGTGAAACTTCACCATTTTCAACTCCCTATTTCTTTCATTAGTTTCTTAGGAGATGCGTAAAGGGTGAGCAGGCCACCGACGAGTGAGCAAGCCTCCTCTAATGGTGGGGGCGATGGGTAGGGGTGCTTATCGATCGAGCCGAGCCCGAACTCTTGTTAGCTCGGCTCGTATTTATTTAATTTTATTTGAACTCGAGCCGAGCTCAAACATGACAAACCGAGGTGTGACCGAGTCGAGTTTTGTCCAAGTGTTGACTGAGCCGTCATCGAACTGCTCACGAACAAGTTTGACCTATTATTATCTTTAATTTACTCGTCTTCTTTATATTTCTCTTTTGAATATTTTTGTTTTTTGAGATTATTCTTTGACAATAAAACTATTAACTTATTATTATGTAATATCTAGAATATATATATTTATGTATATATACATAATATATTATTTCCATATATAGAGTTGTCCACGAGCTTTTCAAGCAGAGCTTGTCATAACTCAGCTTGGCTCGTTAAGGTCTCAAGTCGAACTCGAACTCGAACCGAGCCACAACGAGCTGAGTTTGATCGAACTTTGATCTAGCCGAGCTCGAACTATTCATGAACAGGTCATGCTCATTATTGCCCCTAGTGGCGGGTGTGTTTTAATGAAGGAGAAGTGGTCGGAGATAGTGAAGGCTGGTAGTGGAAAGGGAGGGGGTTTGGGTGGAGAGAGAAACAAGAGGGAAGAGAGTTATGGAGGAAGAGAGAGAAAATGGGCTAATTGGGGTCATTTAGGGTGAAATAGAGTTGATTACAAAATTAGGGATTAATAACTAACGGTGAGACTTCCGTTAGTCATAAAAGTATTTTGATGTATTTCTAAAAAATATATAGTGAATTCTGAAAAGTGCATGAGTATAAGATGACTAAAAAATTTTGTAAGGGGTATAAGGTAAAAAGAACCGTAAGTTTATTTACTTGGTAATTTATGTCTAAACATTCCCATCTAGTTCCAATTTCAATGGTTTGTGCCACATTTCCCCAAGAAACTTAGAATCTAAGATTATACTACCTATATTTCAAAGAGTTCTTGTTTGGGATCTTTTTATGAGAGGAAATTGATCAAAGTATAATTCTTTTCCCTAGATATTGCAAAAGCAAGAAATATTTCCCAATTTGCGTTCGAGCATGAAATAATGCCCAACGTACCGTTATTCCAATTAGTTGTTTAATTAGGTAAAATGCTACTTGGAATAGCAATTTAGCTGCAGTTTAGCTCACTGACAATATTTCCTTATAAGATATTAAATGAAATACCCTTACAGAAAGTAAGATCAGAGATGGTGAGGACATTAATTGTCTTTGTATGCAATGTGTGTTCGAATCTTGTAAGAGCAATAAAAAACTCTTCTTTTTCCCTTCGAAATCAATGTATAATGTCAAAATTAATTCAAAATTTGTTGGCTATGGGAGTTGAAACCTCGTCTTAGCAAGACAACATGTAATTACTATACATCTCCTCCCAACTAAACTATGAAATATAACTAATTTGTTCTTGCATTATGTTTACTTAAATGATTTGGAAAGCAAGTTTTTGTTTAAAAAAATTGATTAAATCGCTAATGGGAGTAGTCGTTTTTCTCTTTAAGTTAACCGCTACTTCACTTAGCGGTTTTGTCTTGATACAATTTTTTTTTGTGCAGTACCATCCTACGTGAACAGTACGCTAGAAATTATTTTACACTTTGATGCAAAGTGTGATATATTTTTTACTTTAGCAATATGTGGGAAAAAAAATTCATCAAAAAGTAAGAAAAACTTTTTAAGTGGAGAGATTATACTGGTCTTATTATACTTCATCTTCAGTGGTTGTTTGTGGAATAGTATGCCCAAGGAGGGATTATATAGAGCTATAAAAAGGGACCAATTCCAGCTACACGCAGAGAATTTTAGACGAAGAAGCACACAAGAAACCTTACCATACTTGTTCAACATGATCACAATTATTAGAAAGGAAATTCTCATTGGTAACCCTGTGCTATTGATAATTATATTTGGTAACCAATTTCAAAAGTTTCTTCAAAATGTGACCTCTTAGTTGTATACTATTACTAGACGTGACATTAATGAGGTAATTTTTATGCTTCTTAACAAGTTCCTCCTTTGAACTTGTTAAGAAGCACGGGCTGGTGTTAAGGGGGTATGTGACGGGGGGTGTTAAGGGGTATGGGAGGGGGGAAGGTGGGTGGCGGCAGGGGGCAGAGACGAAGGGAGAGGAGAGGGGGGAGGGAAGAGCGGCAGCAGGGGAGAAGGGGTAGAGGAGGGAGGCAAATGGTGGGGTGCAGGGGGTTGACGGCCTGCGGGAATGGGGTGGGGGAAATGCACGGGGGCTGGGTGGGGGTTGTAGTGGAGATGGGATGTGGGGTTGCATGGGTGGGGTGGAGGGGCTGGTAGGAGGGATGGGTGTGAGAGTTCTAGTAAGTTTTCCGCCATTGTTGAAGGAGGAGAGAAAAAGTTTGTGTTTAAAAATGACTTTTAACGGAAAAGTTAACCAATTACCTCATTAATGTCACATCTGATAAACTTTAAGAATAAACTTTTGAAATTAGATAACATATATAAATTTCAATAGTAAAGGGTTACCAATGATAATTTCCCTTCCGTCAAAAAAAAAAAAAACCGTCAAAAAATATGAGAATTTTCCTTATTTGAATCAACATCGAAACACACCATTATCATCTCAACCTGAGCAGTGTTTTATTTGAATTATTTAAATTAATTTCAGAGAAAGTTAGTTTTCACAAAAATAAGTATGATTCAGCAAAAATAAGTTTAAAAGGGTAAAGCTTTAAGCTGATAATTAGAGTTCCAAGCTTTAAACATCAAGATACATATTGAGAGTGTAGTGGTAATGGTGCACTAGTCCAATTGATTGTGGTCCAGGCCCAGTAGTTTTAGCTCAGTAGTAATTAAAATCAAAGAAACATTTCAGCGCTACTTGTTGTGCATCCAGAATCATCATAGGTAATTTTACCTGATGATTGTTGTGGTCCTAGTTTGTTTTGTCAGCTTTTGTATCTTTGTGACAGCTGTATTTTTAGCCGTTTTACTCTACTAGGTTTTCCTTCCTATATAAGCAAGAGTTATAGGCTGTAAAAGGCATCACAAAATGAATGAGAGAAACAGTTGATTAGAGTGCAAAGTATGTGAGTAAAAAGATGATTTATTTGTTATTGTTTTCATGGTATCAGAGTAAGGTTTGCTAAAAACTTCATCTTTTCTGCACTCTTTCCTGGAAATCTGTTGTGTTAGTCTAAAAACTCTGTAGAAAATTTCCTATTTTATAAAAAATAGCTAGAAAAACAAAGAAAGCGATGACTACTACAATAGAAGTTACAAGTCCATTGTATCTTCACCCCTGTAATGGAACAAATTTCATCTTCAAGGTTCTGCAAATTACAGATCTTGGAGGAGATCAATGGAGATTGGTCTTGCAGCAAAAAGAAAACTTGGGTTTGTTATAGGAGCTGTGAAGAGAGAAGATGGCAATGATGTCAAAGCTGAGGCATGGGATACATGCAACAATATGATAATATCATGGATTCTAAATTCTGTTTCAGAATCCATTAAGAAATCAATCATGTTTGTGAGTAATGCTCAACAGATATGGAACTAGCTTGAGCAGAGATTTACTCTCACTAATGGTTTAAGAAAATACAAGTTAAACAAAGACTTATAAGCAGCAAGGAAGAGCTGTAAGTGAATATTACACTGTAATGAGGTGCTACTGGGAAGAACTTGAGTCTTTGAACTCACTTCTAGCCATTATTAAGGTTGCGACTGATGTAACAACATTTGTAGAAGCTCTCACACAACAGCAAGAAGAGCACCAGTTGTTTTTGTTCCTAAATGGCCTTGATGAGGCATATGGAACTCAAAGGAGTCAAATTCTTATGATGACTCCACTACCATCTATTGAAACAGCGTGTAATAATCTTGAACAAGAAGAGGCTTAGAGAGAAATTCTTGGTCAAGTGAATGAAGAAGGAGAAACCCTTGCTATGTACAACAAAAGGACTGGAAGAGTTTTTACTGGAGAACAAGGAGAAATGCATTGTAGTGTATGTGGAAAAAATGGACATACAAAAGAAAAGTGTTGGTTTGTCATAGGATTTCCTAGTGGGAGAGGAAAGAATCAAAACACAAACCAATACAACGGAAAAGGAAAGAGCAATGCTTCACATAAAAAATGGAACAAGGGAAAGCAAGGGCGAGCTAAGATTGCAGCTGTAGTCCAGGGACAAACAAGCAGTGACAACAATTCTATGATGAGTAGTGGAACTACTATCACAGCTCAACAGCTTGAACAGCTCCTCAGGCTCCTTCCAACTCCTTCAAAGGGAGGAAAGACAGATGATGATATGGATGTAAGCTATTCAGGTATGGTTCACTATCACTTTGTTGATTTTGTAAAAAGAAATGACGATTGGATTTTAGACTCGTAGCATCGGATCACATGACCGAAAAAAATTGATATGTTGTGTAATGTGTCGAGGGTAAGGGAAACCCTATGATAAATCTGCTCTTTGGAGAAACTTCAAGAATCTCTAACACACAAGAGATGTTGTTCTAAAAACAACATGAAACTCATAAATGTGTTATATATTCCTTCTTTCAAGCATAATTTGTTGTCCATTAATAAATTGTGCCTTGATATGAAATGTAAAACTATGTTCTGTGTCAAGTACTGCATTATACAGGACATGAACACTAATGAAGTAAAGGGGATATGCAGAGAGGAGTATGGTTTATTCTACTTATTGAATGAAGATGTTGAAAGAAGTTTGAGTAGACTAAGGGAGCAAGCTTGTAAGTTGAGAAGTTTTCAGGGGAAAAAGGTGGCTCTTAATGCTGAAAGTCACAGAGAAGTTCCCAGTGTGATAAAAAAATGTTCAAAAGATGAGTAAAGAAGTCTTGTGGCATCATAGGCTTGGTCATGCACCTATGAAAAAGGTTGCAATGATCAAATAAATCAAGGTGAATGAAGGATGTACTCATTTGTCCTTTAGCGAAATTCACTAAATTGCCATTTGCTAAAAGTGAATCTAAGGCTAAGGAACAGTTTGATTTGATACATATTGATACTTGGGGACCTTACAAGGTCAATTACAAGGGCAAGTATAAATGCTTTCTCACTCTAGTAGATGATTACTCTAGAGTAACCTAGGTACATTTGCTTGATTGAAGTACGATGCATTTGAAGCAATTTAGAAATTTGTCAACATGGTTGAAATTCGATTTGAGAAGAAAATCAAAATCATAAGATCAGATAATGCTTTTGAATTTCAAGACAAGAAATGCAGACCTATGTTTGAAAAAATGGGAATTATACATTAAACATCATGTGTGGATAGGCCACAACAGAATGGAAGGGCTGAGAGAAAATATAGAAATAGTCTGGAAATGGCAAGGGCATTAAGGTTTCATGCTAGACTCCCTTTGAAATATTAAGGTGATTGTGTGATGACTGCAGCACACATCACCAACATACTACCTAGTCACGGTGCTCAAGGGAAAGAGTTCATATGAGGTTATGTATAAGAAAGCTCCTGATTATAACCATTTGAAATCATTTGGTTGCTTAGCTTTTGCATACAATCCAGAGAGGAAGAAAGATAAATTTCGGGCGAGGGTGTGTCGTGTGTGTTCCTTGGGTATTCTTGGACTCGGAAAGGATACAAGCTCCACAATTTGTTGGTGGAGTAGGATTTGTATCAAGAGATGTGAAGTTCTATGAGTCAATATATCCATTCCATGTTTTTCATTCAGTAACAACCTGAGAAGCACCAGATCATGAAATCATACACCAACACACATCTTCTAGTGTGAGTGATGAAGAACCTGATGATAGAGTTGAGCCTGAGAGGAACTATACAGAAGAAGAAACTGAAGAAGAAGTTGAAACAGAAGCTGAACCAGTGGTTACCTCTCCTAGAAGGTCTGGTAGAGTGAGCAAACCTCCTTCCTGGCATTCAGACTACCAGGTTGCGGCTAATTGTGTGCAGAAAGTTGGTCAAGCACAGGTTACTTCAAGATATACTTGTATGATGAGTAGTGTGAATTACTCTTGTGATCCAAGAAGTTTCAAAGAAGTTGTACAACATGAGCATTGGCTTCAAGCCATGAATGAAGAATTAGAGGCTCTAGAAGAAAACAATACTTGGGAGATAATGGATCTTCCTCCAGGGAAACATGCAATTGGATGCAAATGGTTGTACACAACCAAGTTTGATCCACAGACAGAAAGTAAAAGTACAAGTCTAGGCTTGTAATCCTTGGAAATAGGCAGCAATTTGGAGTTGACTATGGGGAAACTTTTGCCCCTGTAGCCAAGCTAACAACAGTTAGATCTCTACTAGCTGTGGCTGCTACTCAAGGATGGTATACTCACCAGATGGATGTAAAAAATGCTTTTTCACATGGTGAGCTTGAAGAAGATGTTTATATGAAACTCCCACCTGGTTATACAAGAAAGGGGTTCAGATTTGAGGTGAAGGCACATGGGGAGCATTTGCGGTCTAAGGATAAGTCAACCAAGGTGTGCAAATTGCTAAAGTCTCTCTATGGACTTAAGCAACCACCTAGGCAGTGGTTTGCCAAGTTAAGCTCAGTTTTAAAGGAGAATGGCTTTCATCAGTCAAAGAGTGATTACTCTTTGTTCACTAAGTAAGAACATGGTGTGTTTACAGCCATTCTTGCTTATGTTGATGACCAGATTCTTACTGGAAACAACATGGAAGCAATACTTGCGGCTAAACAAGTCTGGAGCAAGGAGTTTAAGATGAAAGATATGGGTGAATTAAGCTACTTTCTAGGGATTGAAGTAGACAGAATTGATGTTGGAATCTTCCTGTCACAAAGGAAGTATGTGGCAGATCTATTGAAGCAATATGATATGGTTAAATGTAGAACTCTGAAGCTTCCAATGGACACTCATGTAAAGCTTCTGAACACAGCAGGGACACCTCTAATTCACCCAGAGCCATATCAAAGATTAGTGGGGGAAACTCATCTACTTGACCATCACAAGGCCTGATATCACTTATACAGTTCATGTGCTTAGTCAATTCATGCAGAATCCAACTTCTGTGCACTTCCAGGCTACTAAACGAGTCTTGAGGTACCTAGCAGGGTCTCCTAGTCAAGGAATCCTCCTAGCTACTAAGTCTGCTGCTAAACTTGAAGCCTATTGTGATAGTGACTGGACACGATGTCCTAACACAAGAAGGTCAACTACATGATTATGCTTGGAAACTCTCCTCTTGCATGGAAATCAAAGAAGCAATCAGTGGTGGCTAGATCAACAGCAGAGGCTGAATACAGATCTATGGCTATGACAGTGTGTGAAATGATGTGGGTAAATCAATTACTTAAGGAGCTTGGTCTAAAGCAATTGAGAAGTACTCCTATTTTTTGTGATAATCAAGCTGCACTAGCCATTGCAGCCAATCCTGTGCATCATGACAAGACAAAGCATGTTGAAATTGACTGTCATTTCATCAGAGACAAGGCTGAGGAGGGTGTGATCACTCCTTCTTACATTCCTACTTCACAACAGCTTGTAGTTGCAGATGCGCTGACAAAGATCCTTCCTATTGAGCAACATAGGCTTCTACTGTCCAAGATGGGAGTTCATTCTCTAAATTCACTCACCTCTTGAGGGGTAGTATTGAGAGTGTAGTGGTAATGGTGCACTGGTCCAACTAATTGTGGTCCAGGCCCACTAATTTTAGCTCAGTAGTAATTAAAATTAAAGAAACATTTCAGCACTACTTGATGTGCATCTGATCAGCTCACAAAATCATCATAGGTAATTGTACCTGATGATTGCTGTGGTCCTAGGTTGTTTTATTTGTGAGTAAAATGAATGAGAGAAACAGCTGATTGGAGTGCAAAGTATGTGAGTAAAAAGATGCTTTATTTGTTATTGTTTTCAATACACAAACAACGACAGAAGTTCCATAGTCTAGTACTTTAGTTATTAAATTCCTCGACAGATATACCCATAACTTGGAATCCCTACTCTAACACAGTGATTTATAACTCCTAATGGACGAATACAGGAATATATAGCAGCAGAACACAGAGACTCGAACTCTTATGTTCGTAACCATCATGATTCATGCCTCACCACATCTCAGTCCTGTCGTCTTAGCTTTGTAAATCTCATTAATTAAACCAGCTTATATTCAAATAGATTCGATTTCAGATTTTACATTCACTGTAAATATGCCTCACCTCTCAATAGAAGAAAGAGTAAATTAACGGTTTTTTCACCAAATACCCCTGACAAATAAATTTATTCACCAAATACCCCCACTTTTTTCAAAATTCACCAAATACCCCTGACCTTTAAAAAAATTCACCAGATACCCTTATTGACTAACGGAGTTAACTCCGTTAGTCATTAACCCTAATTAATCCTAAAAAATCCTAATTAACCCTAAAAAAACCCTAATTAAACCTAACTAAACCCTAAATAAACCTAAAAACCCTAACTCTCTCTCTCCCTAACCCAACCCCACCCCCCAACCCTAGAGCCACCAGCCCACCACCCAACCCCAGCCACCACCCCCTCCCCCTCCCCTCCCGGCGGCCCCCACGCAGGCCCCCTCCCCTCGACCTCCCTCGCGCCTCCCCCTCCCCCCCCCCTCCCTCTCCGCCGCGCCTCCCCTCCCGACCACCCCCGGCCCGCCGCGCCTCCCCTCCCAGACCACCCCAGCCCCGCATCCCCCCCCCCCTCCCCTTCCCTCAAGAAATCGGTTGCCCCACCCCCTTTCCCCGTGAACTCAATCGCTCCCCTCCCCCTCCCCCTCCCTCTCCGCCGCGCCTCCCCTCCCGACCACCCCCGACCACCCCCCGCATCCCCCTCCCCTTCCCCCAAGAAATCGGTTGCCCCACCCCCCTTTCCCCCGCGAACTTCAATCACTCCCCCTCCCCTCTCCCCGCCGCCACCCCCGGCCCACCGCGCGTCCCCCTCCCCATCTCTCACCCCGCCCGAATCCCGCGCCTCCCCCTCCCCCCCCCCCCCCCGAAGCGAATCTCGTGTCTCCCCCTCTCCCCCCTCGTTTCAGCCCAAAAATAAAAGGAGGAGGCGACACTCTCCCACCATTGTTTACGCCGGGAAAGAAACGAGAGGAGGCGGTACTCTCCCACCGTCGTTTACGCCGGGAAAGAAACGAAGGACGCGTCATAGGAGGGGGATGTGGTTTGCAGCGAGTGAGGGAGGAGGGGGTTGTGGGTTCGTGGACGAGTGAGGGAGGAGGAGGGGGACGAGGGCGCCGGCGCGGAGTGAGGGATGGGGGGCGGCTGGGGGCTGGGGGGAGGGGGTGGGGGGCTGGGGTTGGGGTTGGGGTGAAAGGGGTGGGGTTGGGTTAATTAGGTTGTAGGATTAATTAGGTTTAGGGTTAGTTTGAGTTTTAGGGTTTTTAGGGTTTAATTAGGGTTTAATTATGGGTTTTAGGTTAATTAGTTAATTAATTAACGGAGAACTAACGTCCAGTTAGCCAAAAGGGCATTTTTGGTATTTTTTGAAATGTCAAGGGTATACGGTGAATTTTTTTTAAAGGTCGGGGGGTATTTGGTGAATTTTGAAAAAAGTGGGGGTATCCGGTGAATAAATTTATTTGTCGGGGGTATTTGGTGAAAAAACCGTACAATTAAAGACTTGAACATATAGACACAAATAGTTCCTACCGCTTTGATCGCTAAACGTCTAATCATCATACTCCATGCGATCATGATCGGTCCTTGGATACTTTTACGGAATTATAGACAAACTCAACATCAAGCTTTTCTAATTTTGTATCGCAAGGATGATAAAACGCTATTAAATACGGGATTCGCTCGCCCACTATCTGGACAATATTGTAATTTTGTAAACCCCGGTTAGAGCATGTACAATTGTACATGGCTCTCCAACTAGCTCTCCACTCTCTCTCATTTATTCTCTCTTGAAGCTACTTCTCAAGAACTATGTTTAAAAACACCCAACAATAATAAAACTCTTTAAAGAAGCTCTCAATTCAACTTTTCGTTGTTTTGTGGTCACATATCAATAAATGAACTTCATATTATACTATAATCAAAGTTATATAAATAAAGTTATTCATGTAAATTAAATATCTACCTAAGTCCGGGAATAGTGCGAACACTTTCCTTTTATGTTTGTCCCAAATTAGTTTGAACACTTCCATTCTTGGCATGGTCCCATTATTAATATATTATTTCTTAAGTTACCCAACATTCTCTATCCTCTATTAAAAATATTCACAACTCCTATCACATCTACTTTTTTAAATAAAATAACATTTGATAACCATACCACAACTTATCACCTTAACTACGTGTTTCAACAAGTGTTTAGATATTTCGGGATGAAGGGAGTAATTACAAAAAAAATTATCTTTTTCATAATTTATGTAATGTGGAATTTATTTATTTTTAAAAAATAATTTTGAATGCTATTATTTAATTTCATAAATTAAATAAAGATAGTAGATTTTGTGTATGAAATATATCCAATATTAGGCTCATTTTATAGATAAAGAAAAATTATAGTTCTTTGAGGTAGTAATTCTTACCATGTTTTTTTTATTTTGATAAAAAAAAATCGTTAAATGGTTGCGAGGAGAAAAGAAAAACTTAAGTAATTACGATAGTATGTGGGCACACGTTGGAGAGCTATCTCTCCTTAACCCAAAAGGTATCTCAAGAGGCCACTTTGCAAAGTGTCTCCATGGAAATCTACCAAGACACACCAAGAGCCCGTTATTGGATAAGAGGGGACTCTCCCTTTTCTCTCTCCTTAGAGAGCTAGTTGGAGAACCCCATTGTACATGCTCTTATGTATTAAAGACACTTGTAATTGATAAACCGACCCTGTAAATTTGTATGTGTTTTGACACACATTACTTATAAATCCATCTTTGTTTGTGTGTATTAAATCTTACTTTTTGTCAAAAAGTAAGGCTGTAAATCTCGACGAAAAAAAATAAAGTTGCATTGATTAGCTTGTTTCGCCAACTTTTTCCCTAAAAAAGTGCAACTTTTTTATAAGAATTCGGTTTGTGTTAAAACACTTTGGTTATTTATAAATCGACACTTGTGTGTCTAGACACTTGTTATTTATAAATCGAACTTACGTTTTGTGTATATTAATATGCTTAAAATGACAATATTGTCGCGATAGTGGGCATGTTGCCCTCTATTGATAGCGTTTAATCATTGCTCACAATATTCTTGCATAAACAAACAAAAACAACTTGGTTTATAAAGCAGCTGAGACGTAGTGGAGGCCTCATGGAATAAAAGATCATACATTCATATTATGTACTACTTCGTTTTTTTTTATTGCAACAATTGAATTTTTACACTATTCAATCACCACCCTTTAGCTATCTATTGTTAGATTCGTCTCAACATAGGCTTTCAGATCAAATTTGTATAATTTTTAATATAAAGTAATTAAAGATATTAATAGTTGAAGTTGTGTATTGGCAAGCATAAAAACTCAATTGTTGCAATAGAAAAAGAATGGAGGAAGTAATAAGTAGGAAAGGCCATTGATCAGTGAATTTCACGAGGTTGGATTCGATAGCCCTCAGCAACCAATAGTTTAGTCACAACATACAAATTGGTCAGCTTAATGCCCATAAATTTTCTATCCTAACATAAGAATTTGCTTAATCTAATAGAAGTAATATGCAATTCATCCTAGAAACACTAATGTACAACAATAAACTTCCTATGTCAGTTGTTCTTACAGTTCTTACCGTCTGATCCTTCCTTAGAGTATGCCATTGCTCTAACAGCTGCAATAAGTGATTCTGCACCAGAGCATAATCCTCTTTCGCCCACTAATCGCACATGGAACTGCTGATTCAATAAACTTAGCCTATCAACATCGGTGTCCAACTTGCTCAGCTCAAAGGCCTGACACCTTGAAAGCAGACCATACAAATACAGAGCACCAGTTTCAAGTTTCTCGCCACCAAACTCAACCCTCAACAATGAATGAGATTCAGGATCATCTGATGTCGGATTAAATAAAACAGAAAAGTTCCCAAATTGTAAGTCCGGTTTCAAGAATAATTGACTCAAATCCTCAATATCCTGTGAACTAACATCGTCTGCCTTATTGGTTGGAATCAATGACCTCCTTTTGGCAGCCTTCAATATATTGGCAGCCTCTCTCATCCCACTAAGGAAAGCACCATGCATAGTAGCAGGATATTGCCTGTTTGTTGCCTCTCCAGCAAAGAAAATCCGCCCATTTCCGATACTTTCTGCAAGAATATCATAATCATCACCCGATGCCCCAATTGCAACATATGAGTATGATCCATAAGTGAAGCGGTCTTGACCCCACCGAGTGCAAACTGCCTGAACAGGGTCAGGAACATCCACTCCTTTTGGGTGAAATATCCCTCTCAAGATATCCATCACCCTCTCCAATGATTCAACAGGAGATACCTTCTCGAACTCAATCGCTGCCTCCCCAGCAACAAGAGCTACAAGAAGCGGACCACCAGACACCGAGGAGTAGCTATAGAACAAGAAGAACTCACCCCTCCTCGATGGATCCTCCGACAGATGCCCAAAGGTATCAATCTCCCCTCCCCAAAAATTATATGGGAACAACATTGCAACCTTATTCAAAAGCCCAAACCCTAACCTATCAATTGCATCCCTCTTCTTCTGAGGTAGGGGAGGCACAAACTCAATATCTCCCCTCTTCAAAACTCCTAATGGCACAGTACAAAGCACCATATCGGCCCGAAACTCCTGCCCACCTGCATAAACCAACACCCCGTCGTCCCCATACCTAATGCTCTCCACCGTGCGATTGTAAAAGATGGGTAAATCCTCTGCCAACGCCCGAATAAACCTCTCGTTCCCACCGGGAATAAAACAGTGATCCCCACCCATCTCATAAGGGTCATCCTGATCCCAAAACGCCATGGACAAATTCGACATCAAGGAAGCATTAGCATACTCTAAATTAGCCAAATGCCAATTCAACAACATTTTCTCCTGAGGATCATCACCCTCACCAACACTAAAAACCTGCCTAAAAGCTTCTAATGCAGTTCCTAATGACACATCTACACATTTCATTTCCTCCATCATAACCTGCCTAAGCTTACAAACCCTATCTAATAACTTATTAAAAGCAGTCTCAACTTTAGAATCAACCTCAGAATCAACCGCTTTTCCATTAGGCAAATAAAGAGGACATAAATCCCTGACCTTATGAAGTGGAAACTCCAATTGCCTAGCCAATACACCAAGTGGATTCCCATTAATCCCCGTCAAAACACTCCCACCTAAATCAGCAGCACCCACAACTCCCTCCTTATCCCCACTCATCTTTCGAGTGCGAACCCGCCCACCAGGCCGCCCCCGGCCTTCAATAACAACAACCTTAAACCCCATGGATCGAAGCTGGCGGGCGCAACAAAGTCCCGCCAACCCCGCCCCAACAACAACAACATTGGCCCCAAAACTATAATTGTTATAACATACTTTCTTCGTCTTGATCTCAGGGGCAAGTCCAAAATTGACATACCCATGATCATCAAGAAACCCGAATGCAGCATCAACAAAGGGACGCTTCTCAGTGGAGACAGACTCCATCACGTGATCCCGCGTGATGAGAGAGGAAACATTAGACCGCCACTTCGACAGTATGAGGTTTCTGACACTGATGTAGTGAGACTGGTCGGTGCTCCCTAGAGTGGGAACAACGGAAGCGTCGATTTCTTCCTCGGTAAGAGAGTCAACGGGAAAACCGACGGAAATAGCGATAAGGGCGTCGATATCGAGAGGAGGGGATTCTTTGGAGAGGTCGGAGATGCGGCGGCGGCGACGAGGGAGGGAGAGAGAGAGGGTTTCGAGGAGAGAGGAAGAAGAGCGAGTGGCGGAGTGTGGGCGGAGAACCATGGAAATTGTGCCTTGGTAGTGTTTACGCTTGCGACGTCGTTTTGGGATGATGGGTATTTCGGAGGTGGTTGTTGTTGTTGTGGTGGTGTCGTCGTCGGGTGGAGGAGGTGAGAGTGGGTTTGATGGGGTGGAGACGTCGTCGGAGGTTGCATTGTTGTTGTTGGTGGTGATGGGTGGTGTGGTGCCGGTTAAGGTGGTGGGTGTGGTGTCGGTTAAGGAGGTGGTGGTGGTGGTATCTGCGGCTGTGGGAGGAGGTGGAGAGAGAGTGGTGTTGGCGGGGGTGTTGTTGGTGGAGTTGGTGTTCATGTTTAAAGTATTAGAGTTGTGACAGTAGATGATACATATAGGAGAGGTTATGTTTTGTTGAATGTTTCGACTTTCGAAGTTTAAACTAGGGTTCTTCTTGCTTCCAAGTTCCAAGTTTGTTTTTTTGAGTTTTGTTTTCCCTATTGGGTGTTTCGCCTAATTAGTTCCCAAAGTTGGCAAAAGCTAAACCTCATACCATCACAATCACACGATACGAATGGAATATAATTACTACGTAACAAAATAGATGCTACTTTTTAAAAATTATACTATTTACCTATTATATTTAGCCATGTAATTTTTAGTTTTAGATAAAGTTAACCGTTATAATATGATATGTTGTTGGATTCGTCTTAATGTATACTTTCATATTATTAACTTCTTATAATTTTTACTAATACACAATTATAGTTATTAATGGTCAAAGTATTGCATCGACAAGCGTGAAAGTTTAAGTGTCACATTTATTTTGTTACGGATGAATTAAAATAAGTGGACCGGTTTTATTATTAAGTCTTTTTTATGCATTTCTTTAATTGAGTTAATTCAAATTCAATTATTCAATAATGGTTGGGTTAATGTTCAAATTTTTAACTCGAAATTGACATAGTTTTTCTTACCCACTTAATTTTACTATATAGATTCTTGTAGGTATTATAATATTCCGTATGCATATCCAAAATAATGAAAAAGCGGGTGCTAGGACATACATTGTTGTTTGAATTGGAGTATGCTATTAAAATTTAACAACGGCCTTGTTTGGTAAAGAGAGGTTTGGGGCAAAATTAGAGGTTTGAACTCATATTAAAGGATTTGACTAGTCAAACCTCTAATTTGAATGTTTTGTAAAGAGAGGTTTCAATTAGCTGATTGTGCTCAAAAAGCTCATTTTGAAAAAGCTAGGGGGATGAGCATTTTGACATTAGAGGTTTAGGAATGAGTAGGCCAATTACATTTATGTCCTAAAGTTGTTGAAAATTACATTTATAATCAATAAAAGGTACAACAATAGATTATGTACATGTCCTTATTGGTCATGTTACACAATTATGTAACAATCAGCTATCAGCTACTTACCAAACCCCTTCATACAATCAGCTAGTCAAATCAGCTAATACAATCAGCTAACAGCTAACAACTATCCGCTAATTGCCAAACAGGGCCAATAACTGAGAATCAGAGATAGGAGAAAAGATGAAAACTATACTTTTCATGTCAAAAAAAACCTATACTTAAGAGGCCCAAAAATGTAGTATAGAATACCAATTATGGGGATGAGCCGCTGAGGAGTGAGTAGAGATTCTTGTGAAGCATGCATTAATAAACAATTTTTTGTTACACACCACCAACTAATATCAGGGGAATCTCCCCAGTTCTCTCCCACCACTCCCTCTACTTTTTTCCCCTCTGCATCTGTGTGGATGGATGTTCTCATCCATGGTAACTTGGTAAGCCCTTTTTCCCCTCTTGTTTTCAGTTCTTGGTTTATTTTCTTATTTTGTTGAATAAATTAGTCATTTTTATGAGAGTTTCTCGAGCCCTGTTATGGGGATTTTTTGTCTCTGTTGTGGAGGTTTTCCTTCTCTCTATGAGAATTATTGTGAGTCTTATTTGTTTGTTTGTAGGTATGAGAAATTGTTCTCGTTGGTTTAAGTTCAAGACTATCAATATGAAGGTATTGGAAGCTCGGATGCGGTCAAAATTGTTAGATCAAGAATAATCTTCTCTATATATGTCAAAATGATAGATGGATCAGATTCAGCAAATACAAGGGATTTGCGCTACTTTGGTCGGTCTAGTTCATTGTGGTTTCAGAAGACGAGTTTGATTTAATCTTGTTTGATTGTATCTTAATTTTCTTTAATAATACCCATTGTAGATATTGTTTGGCCTTCATTAACTCTTTAAAAAAAAAAATAACATTAGGGTAAGTGTTAAATATTGCAACCACAACGTAACTTTAGGTAGGAAGCTAGGAATCAAGAAACTTATTCTTTCTTAAAATCTTCTCCCTTCTTTCCCTTCTTTCCCTTTCTCTCCTAAACCCTAGCCTCCGTTAGTGAATTTCAAAGGGGCTTCCATCGATTTTATCGGTGGATAGCCCCACCTTAATTTTAATTTTCATTGTTGTTTAGCTTTGTTTATGTTCGTTCTTGTTTGAATAATACTTTCTACTTTGAAGAGAGGATCGTTTCTCCCTTGAAAGAAAAGGTTTATTCTCTTCTCCTTGGGAGAGACTTTAGTTTACTCCTTTGTTTCTAGATGAATTATCGTAATTTTGGATCATTGATGAAGAATTATGCGGTGTCGAAGCAGATTTCGAATCTACAATTACAATCAATTGTATCAGATTTAATTCTATTTCAAACTACAGCATATCAGAAGACCCCCTCGTTGAAGACTGTATCAAACAGCGATGTGGAAGAGGGTATGCGGAATTGCTAGATCTACTACACAACGATTGTGGTTTTGCAAATTCTAAATTTTATTTGTTCAAAATGGTTATGTATTTGTTATTCCTGATTTCTATTGTAGATGTCGTATGACTCATTTACTAATGAATTAATTTTACTTTCAAAAAAAAAAAAAAAAAAAAGTAGGAAGCTAGGAGCTCATTGTCCAGTTGAGTTAATGCTTTTGTGTCAATATGGGCATAAACAGGCTTGCAAGAGCTCATATTTTTCAGGGGCAAGAATCTTAGCAACTTTCTCAGATAGAAGCCCGGTAATCACGTAACTTATGGTGAAAGTTATTCGGATAAAAACCAAAATTCAATCCAACCCAAACCGAATTAGTAATTTAGATTGTACTCGAACTATGTTTGGATTGGATTCGAATTGTGTTTTTTGGAAAATCGGATTTTCGGAGTGGATTTGGATAGGGTGATTGGATCCAAAAATCCAAAATAACTTAATAGTAAATAAGCCCTATATTGTATATTTATAATTGGGCTTAAGCGATTTTTATTAAAAAAAAAAACCCAAATGGTCCAGCAACCCTTCCATTCCCTTAAAAGTGAAAACCTTAACTTCTTCTTTGTAAAGTTGAACTTGTTGTGTAGTCCTTTGTTGTTGAACCTTCTCTTTGTAATGAATTGTGAGTTTGTAATGAATTATTATTTGTTATTAGTTTATTAATGAAAATTTATGGCATTTTATGAATTAATTCTAACATCGAACACTTTATTTTGATGCTCATGCTAAATTTATTTCATCGAAAATACAGAGTTTAACAAAATTGGATAATTCAGATAAGATCCAATTTAGTGTACGAAAATTCGAATTAGATTGGTTTTGGCTCAAACTCTAATTGGTTTGGATTTGGATTGAAAAATTAAAATTCAAATTTTGTTCGGATCGAATTGGATTAGGACTAAATCTAAATCGTACACCGAACTTTCACCCCTATACAACTACGAACCTATAAATCTAACAAATAGCTAAAACATCCCAAGTCTAATACAACATATTCAAAATCCAATAGTGTGACAATGTGCTAGAGGAAGGTGGTACCGTGTCATCGCATAATGTCGAGTTAAGAGTAATGGAAAGACTCGAACTCTGATATAAGTTATCATTAAGGACCCGAACTTTCAAAAGTTATCATTAAGGACCTATGTTTAAGTTTTTGAGTTAAAACTACTAAAAATAAAAGGAAAATAAAAAAAATTTCTTTACCACGAAAGAAAGTAAAAAAACCACAGCCAGATTTTCTCTTTTGTATGTCATTCCACCACCACCAACCCAAATTAAATAAAATCAACCACCACCCTCAAAATTATTGCTCCGCCACTTGACCTACCCTCCATCAATCCTTTAATAACAACCAATCCATCCTTAGCGCTATAAAAAAATAAAATTTTACTGGGACAATAGAATTTGCAAGTTATAATCAAATTGTGCCAATCCATGTAGCCATATTTACAAGCTAGTAAGTTCTTTTTTTCAATGCCATCTTCTACTTCTTCTCTTAAAATGGAATGTCAAGAAAATAATTCAGAGATAAACAATTTGAAAAAATGATATTCCTTGATTTGCATAGATTGACAATAGTCAATAATATACACAAGGCATTCCTAATCCTAGGCTACAATAAAAGAACTCAGCTGTACAATTACTATATTAAGATAATAATCAATGTTTTATTAGCTTATAGGAAATATATACAGTATATATATTTTATCACAAATTCACTAGTATTTTGAAATATCCAATGTCTCCTTACTAAAATAATTATCATTGGTTTTTTTTGCTTTAAAGGAAAAACAATTTTATTTTCCTTTTATTTTTAGTAGTATTAACTCAAGAACTTAACCATAGGTCCTTAATGATAACTTTTGAAAGTTTAGGTCCTTAATGATAACTTATATCAAAGTATGACTCCTTCCATTACTCTTAAGTCTTAACTCGCATAATGTCCAAGGAATGAAGCGCTAATAAAGGCATAAAGCCAATATGAAGGAGATATGTTGCAAAAACTGATACCAAGCTTGAAGAATAGGCCCATAGAGAAACTTATAATTTTGAGCCCATAGAGAAGCTTATCAAGGAGATAAGCATGATGTGGAGAAGAATAGGCAACAAAACTCAACGATTGATGCGTGTATATAGTTTCCTTCAATTCCTTATAGAGAAATGCATTATGTTGGGCATATGGTGTCATATGGGGCTCAATGTATGTATGGTGCAAAGATGAGGTTGTTGCAGGCCCGCCCGATCGAGTCAGGCAGTGCCGCCCGATCGGGCGGGGTCAATCGACTTGGCAGGAGCATGGAAGCTAGGGCGCCCGATGGGATCGGGCGAGGTACCGATCTACCGGGCGAAGGTCGCCCGATCGGGCCGAGTGCATAACTTGTTTGGCAATATTAGTTGCCCGGCCCGATCGGGGCGGAGGTTAAATTTGACGCGGAGGGCGATTTTCCGAGTTAAGTTATAATTAGCTTTAACCTAATGCGAGAACTAGACTATTATTCATCATTATTCACATATTCAAGAGAGAAAAAGTTAGAGAGAGATATTGGAGAGCTTTTGTAACCCTCTTTTGAACATTCATCGATTCCTAGTGCATATTCGTGGTTTTTCTTCCAGTTCTTGGGTTTCCACGTTAAAATCCTCTTGTGTCTTTTATTGCTTTTGTTCTTTCGTTGTTCTAGTATTGTTTGCTATTACTTCCTAGATTGCTATTCAATAGGACCTACAAGTGGTATCAAGAGCCAGGTCGGATTATTGTCTAGATCTAAAAGTGATTAACAATAGAGGATGCGAAGATCAGAATTGAGAAGTTTGATGGCACATATTTTGGATCACTAGAGGAAAAAAGCCCAAGGGCTGCGGTCAAAAGGGGCCCAAGGGATGCGTTTTTTTACCGCAGCCATTGGACTAGCGACCCTTGGCATTTAGGAAGGGGCTGCGGTTAAAACGCGACCCTTAGCGCATTAATGGCTGCGGTCGGGACAAAAACCGCGGCCCTTGGTGGGTTAAGGGCTGCGGTTAAGGGCCAAAACCGCGACCCTTGGTGAGTTAAGGGCTGCGGTTTTGGCCCTTAACCGCAGCCCTTAACCCACCAAGGGCTGCGGTTTTTGCCCGAACCGCAGCCCTTGTGACCCCAAATTTTTTTTTTTTTTTTTTTTTTTTTGCATTTTTTGTCCTAAATGTTCCCAAACAGTTTTATATATATATATATATATAAAAGTATCATTTTCCATTACAAATTATGTTTTTTACACAAATATAGAGAAAATGGCTATAATACATGCGAGGTCTTATCATCATCAATTCTCATGCAATTGAGAAGCCATCTAATTACAAAATATTATCAAATATTTGATCCAAAATTCTGAATTACACAATAATTGTCCCAGAAGAATCATTAGTATTCTCAGCAACATACTTCCGACGACGGCCATCGATCTGTTCACAACAAATCCACCTCAACCATTTATTACTGGAACTTGTTTTTACTATTCTCTCAATCTCACCTATCCAAAACTCAAACTCCTAGTGCAAAACTCAAGCTCCTGCAACTAAAAAAGAACAAAGTATACATTATTAGGGACCCATTTGTGCTTCTCAGTAGCCCCGTTAAAAACTTAATCGTTCTTATCAAAATTGCATCATTATCAACCTCATATATCCATTATCACAAATGGTTTGGTGCATCTCATATAATAATTTGTCTTCTTTTCTTTGCGTGGGTGAATAAGTGTTGACAACAGAGCCATACAAAACAGGACATAAGCGGAAATTTAAAGAGAGATAGGTCATAAGTTACACAAAAACTCGGGGCTAATTCATTATCATTGTAAGTATAAAAGTTCTCAATTTTTTTGGGAACCTTAAAACAAATTCTAGAAACCAGCAAAGGTGAATTTACATATTTCAAAGGCGAGCATTATTCGCATAAGTACGAGTAGTTTTAATTTCACAATAGAACAAATATCAATAACTTTTAAAATCTCAAATCAAAAACAGAAAACTAGTTGTGATAGTGAAAATGCCCTTAGAACCATCTACATCAATACATCATGCCATGAACATCATGAATATAAAATCTTGAGTTATCATGAGAATATCACATTAGACACAACAAACTCAAATAATCCCTTCGGGATTCTAGGAAATATCCTTGTGATCGAAAACACGGAGCGGATGCCCTCCCTATATAGCCCCAACAACCTCTCCAAACCTCAATCTTAACTACATGAAGTCCTCATTAAGCATTTCACGAGACGGGCATAATATATTCTTTTCTCCGTGAGCAAAATCAATGAATGAGCAACCAAGAACGAGGCAAACAAATAGTCGAAATGCCTCAAAGTGAAAATAAAGAAGGCGATAAGATAAGTAGCCTATGAGACTAGATTCTTTTCTCATTTTCCTACGCTTAAACCGATCATAATCTGGTATACTCATTGTGACATGCATAATATCCAACAAGTTAACTCCATCACAACTCATAAGGGTACAAATAAGGTATCGACAAATTCAAAAATTCTTGTCCAAGCGAAATCATACTTAAGAAAATGATAAAATTAAACCTTGCAAACCTTTAGACACTGTGAAAGTGTGAAACAAGAACATGCAAGGTACCAATAGTCCAATACTGCTATGAGCTCCAAAAAAATACCTTCATGAACATAGCTGAACAATGATCCTGAAATAAATTGCAAATACATCATATATAAAAAATGTCACAACAATTTCTTATATTCGGTCACCGACTTCACAACCAACTAATGCGGCTAATATGACCATCTTAAACAATAAAAGACCCGACCTTTACCAAAATCATTCAACATTCTACATAACCCAAAATTAAAAACCCACCAAAAATTGAAAATTTCTCCATTTCATAACATCTTGAGCAAGAAACTACCACGCAAAACCAAAAAAGAACAAATTTTATTCACACTAAACTTAGAAAATGCCTCAAAATGAAAATAAAGAAGGCAGTAATATAAGTGTTACTAGGCTTCATCGAATTCAAACTAGAAATAAAGACAATAATCACCAAAATAAAACACAAATCTGAGATCAGAAAAGATACACACATAACAAATTCATAAAATCAAACCGATATGAAAAAAATCAAGAGGAGAGAGAAAGATTGCAAAAAGAAGGAAACAAACCCAGATCGCCGCCGCGCTGGCGGAGCTACAATCAGAGATGCGAGATGCGACATCGTCAAAATTGGCTTTGTGAGAAAGAATATCGTCACGAAGAACCACCGAGAATGTGCGATGCCCCAACTTTGTGGTGAGGAGCTACCGAGAATGAGAGAGGAGAGAGACGAATGATGATTTGTGGTGGTGAGAATGAAGATTCGTGGTGGTGTGAGAGTAAACCCTAGCCACCGAGAATGAGAGAGGAGAGGGACGAATGAGAGGGAAAGATGAGAGTGAGGTAGCGCTCAATATTTTAATTCTAAAGTATATAGCCCATCAGCCCAACCGATAATTATTTATAAAGGGTTGCGGGTTGGCCCAAAACCGCAGCTCTTTAGTAATTAAGGGATGCGGTCTTGCGCTAACCGCATCCCTTCACTATTAAGGGTTACGGTTAGCCGAAAAACCGCAGCCCTTCATTACTAAAGGGTTGCGGTTTTGGGATACCCGCAGCCCTTCACTGTTAAAGGCTGCGTTTTGCAATAAACCGCAGCCCTTGCACTGCAGCCCTTGCATTTTTTTCCACTAGTGGATATTGGAATATGCAAATGGAAGACTTCCTATATCAGAAGAATCTGTATCAACCCTTGTCTGATACGAAGCCTACAGAAATGGAAGAGGCAAAGTGGAAGGTAATCGATAGGCAAGCACTAGCGGTGGTGCGTTTGACATTGGCACAGACTGTGGCCTTCAATGTCAAGGATATCAAAACAACGGCGGGATTAATCAAAGCTCTGTCAGATATGTATGAAAAGCCCTCGGCCATGAATAAGGTATATCTGATGCGCCGTTTATTTGATTTAGAGATGAATAGTGGTAGTTCTGCTGCTGAACATATTAATGAATTTAATTCAATAATAAGTCAGTTATCTTCGGTAAATATTGTCTTTGATGATGAAGTGAAAGCCTTAATTTTGTTGTCCTCCTTACCTGTTGCTTGGGAAAGCTGTAGTGCTCTTGCATTAGCAATTCTTCTGGTAAAGAAAAATTGGTGTATGATGTTGTCCGTGATCTAATTTTGAGTGAGAGTATTCGAAGGAAGGAGAGTGGAGAATCATCTGCAGCATACAGTGTTGAGGGTAGAGGGAGGGGAAAACAAAAGGGAAAAGGAAAGAACTTTCAGGGTAGATCAAAGTCTAGGGGCCGGAGTAAGTCAAAAGGCAGGGTTAGTATTACCTATTGGAATTGTGGTGAGAAGGGTCATCCAAAGAGGGAGTGTCCACATCCCAAGAAGAAGGGTGGAAAGTCTGACCATAATGATAAACAGGAGGATAGTGATAACTCATCGATTTATTCTGCATCGAATGAGATTGAGGATGCTTTGGTTCTAAGTGTTGGTAGTCCCATAGAGTCGTGGATCCTAGATTCGGGGGCATCTTTTCACTCTTCACCTATGAGGGAGCTGTTTCATGACTTCAAAGCAAAGAAGTTGGGTAAGGTCTATATTGCTGATGACAAGACCTTGGATATCATGGGGAAGGGAGATGTGATTGTCGGGGGCTGCGAGCAGGGGGAACTTTAAAACTGCATGATGTTAGGTACATTCCGAGGCCAAGCAAAGAATCGATTTACGTGAGTCAATTGGACTCGGTGGCTACAAAGCGTGTTTCGTGAGGGAAGTGGAATATTTTCAAAGGTTCCATGATCTTGGCTAAAGGTACTAAGATGGGAACACTATACACTATTGCAGGGTGTACAGGCATGGTTGTTGCAGCTACAGTTGATGAGACTAAGTTATGGCATACTAGACTTGGTCACATGAGTGAGAAAGAGATGAAGATTTTAGCTTCAAGTGGCAAATTGTCAGGGTTGAAATCAGTTGACATGGAATTTTGTGAGAGTTGTGTCTATGGCAAGCAGAAAAAGGTGACTTTCACAAAAGCCAAGAAAGAGTTGAAAACTGAGAAGCTAGAGTTGGTGCACATTGATTTATGGGGGCCTTCCCCAGTCAGATCCTTTGAAGGCTCACGTTATTTTGTTACTTTCATTGATGACTACAGCAGGAAGGTATGGGTCTACTTCATGAAGAGGAAATCTGAGCTTCATGAGACCTTCAAGAAGTGGAAGGTTGAAGTAGAGAATCAGACTGAAAAGAAAATTAAGTGCATTAAGTCTGATAATCGAGGTGAGTATGAATTGACAGAGTACACAAAGCTCTGTGAGGAGAATGGCATCATTACGAAGAGGAGCCGTTCCGGGGAAACCTCGACGAGAATGGAGTCGCGAGAGGATGAACGGGACATTGGTGAGAGGGCTAGAAGTATGAGGTTGCATGCGGGGCTACCTAAAACATTACGGGCGGGTCGGTTAGTACAACGACTTACTTGATCAACGGGGGACCATCGGTTCCATTGGAGTTCAAGCTACCAGAGGAGGTTTGGAGTGGGAAGGAGGTAAATCTTTCTTTTATGAAATTATTTGGTTGTGTTGCTTATGTTCAATCTGAGAAACGCGACAAGTTAGACCCAAAGGCCGTTAGATGTTATTTTATTGGGTATGGTTCTGAGAAGTATGGGTATCGGTGTTGGGAACCTAAAAGTAGGAAGATTTTGAGACACTGTGATGTCACTTTTGATTAGACTAAGGTGTACAAGGATGTTTATGGTGATAAATCGAGATTGCGAGCTAGTGGGAGCTCGGGAGGAGGAGTTTGTGGGAGGCGAAGGCATTGATGGAAGAAATGTCATTGTTCCCGGAACGGGTTGAGCAACATGGAGATGAAGCTCATACTCCTGCAGGTCCGATTCGAGATGAGTCGAGATAACTCACGGCAAGGTAATTCGGATGGTGCTCTTTGTCACACCACCGAGAGACTCCGGTTCTAGTACGGGGAGAATAGTCTCTCAAGTTGACTTGAGAAAATCCGCAAGGGTGTCCAAAGCACCTAATCGATATTCCCCTTCTATGTTTTATTTGCTACTAACTGATGCAGGTGAACCAGAATCATATAAAGAAGCAATAAATTAAACTGACTCATCTAAGTGGGAGTTAGCCATGAAAGATGAGATGCGATCCCTGGAAAAGAATCGAGACATGGGAGTTTGTGTCGCATTGCTGTAGGAATGAGAGCACTTAGCAACAAGTGGATCTTCAGATTGAAGAAAGAGCGATGGAAGTGTCGGGTATAAGGCGAGAATAGTAGTAAAGGGGTTCCTACAACGGGGAGGGCATTGCCTACAACGAGATATTTGCTCTGTTGTAAAGTTGACTACTATACGTATCTTGTTGGCTATTATTCTTCTTTGAAAATCTGTGCTTAGAACAGATGGATGTCAAGACCGCGTTTCTACATGGTGATCTGGATGAGGAGATCTACATGAAGCAACCGGATGGCTTTAAAGTTCGGGGAAAGGAGAATTTGGTGTGCAAGCTCAAGAGGAGATTATATGGATTGAAGCAGGCTCCGAGACAGTGGTACATAAAGTTTGACACTTTCATGTGTAGCAGCTAGAGGTGATCATGGGCCGGGCCGGGCCGAGCCAAAAAAAATTTGCCCATTGACCAGGCCGGGCCCAAATCCGGGCCAAAAAATTGTGCCCAAAGCCCGTTATTTTGGGCCGGGTCGAGCGGGCTTTTTCGGGCCAAAACAGGCGGGCCAAAAAATTAGACTAAAATGTCTTTTTTAGCTTGTCCAAAGCCCGCCCAAAAAAAAAAACGGGCCGGGCCGCCCGCGGGCCAAAAAAACTGCCCAAGCCCGCCCAAAACCGAGTCGGGTCGGGCCGGGATGAAGTTGATCAGCTCTAGTAGCAGCGGGTTCAAGAGAGCTGATAGCGATCATTGTTACTATTTTCAGAGGTATGTAAATGACTATGTTTACTTACTTATGTATGTTGATGATAAGCTGATTGCTGGTACAAGTATGAAGGTGATAAATAGTGTGAAGGGAAAACTGTCACATAAATTTGAGATGAAGGATTTGGGTGAATCCACACAAATCTTAGGCATGAGGATTTTCAGGGACAAATCTACTGGCATGTTGAAGTTGTCTCAGGAAGATTACATTCTAAAGGTACTTAAGAGGTTCAATGTGGGAGATGCAAAACCCAGAAATTCGCCGCTTCCTAGCGACCTCAAATTGACAAGGGAGCACTCACCAACTACAGAAGAAGAAAAAGAGCGGATGGCCACTGTTCCCTATGCTTCGGCGGTTGGTAGCTTGATGTATGCCATGGTGTGCACACGGCCAGACATTGCTTTTGCAGTGGGAGTTGTGAGTAGATTTGTTTCTAATCCAGGTGAGAAACATTGGGATGTTGTGAAGTGGTTACTAAGGTACTTGAAGGGCACTTCAAGTATGGGGCTTTGCTTTTGGAAGAAAGGAGTGAAGCTTGAGGGTTATGTTGATGCTGATCTCAGTGGAGATATCGATACTAGCAAAAGCACGTCTGGATATGTCTCTACTGTTGGTTGTCTTTGCGGTGAAGCTGGATGTCCAAGTTACAGAAGTGTATCTCTCTGTCTACTACAGAGTCTGAGTATGTGGCTATGTCTGAGGCAGGTAAGGAGATGGAATGGCTTATTGGTTTTCTTGAAGAGATGGGCATTAAACAGAGAAAGTGATACTTTACAGTGATAGTCAAAGTGCAGTGCATTTGGCTAAGAATCCTATGTATCATTGTAGGACTAAGCATATTCGTCGGCGCTTTCACTACATCAGGAGTTTAGTGGAGGAGAATGTGTTGTGTCTGGATAAAGTGTTGGGTGTTAAGAACCCAGCAGATATGTTCACTAAGAGTGTGAGTTCTGACAAACTAAGGTTGTGCCGAACCTTAGTTGGCCTTCGGTAATTGTTGATGAAGGTGGTGCTTTAGGAATTGAGATGAATGAAAAGATGATGATGGTATAAGTTATTCTTCACTTACACCTATCTCCAAGTGGGAGATTGTTGGGCATATGGTGTCATATGGGGCTCAATGTATGTATGGTGTGGAGATGAGGTTGCGTGAAGCTCGTCCGGCGTCAATCGGCTGTTTTGCAGGCCCGCCCGATCGAGTCGGGCAGTGCAGCCCGATCGAGTCGGGCAGTGCCGCCCGATCGAGCGGGGTCAATCGACTTGGCAGGAGCATGGAAGCTAGGGCGCCCGATGGGATCGGGCGGTCTCGCCCAATCGGGCGAGGTACCGATCTACCGGGCGAACGACCGGGCGAAGGTCGCCCGATCAGGCCCGAGTGCAGAACTTGTTTGGCAATCTCGCCCGACCCGATCGGGCGGAGGTTAAATTTGACGCGGAGGGGCGATTTTTTGAGTTAAGTTATAATTAGGTTTAACCTAATGCAAGAACTAGACTATTATTCATCATTATCACAGATTCAAGAGAGAAAAAGTTAGAGAGAGATCCACTACAAGAAAAACCGAGTTTAGCGACTGAATTTTGCGACTGACATTGAAGTAAGTCGCTAAAAAAAAGTTTGGCGACTGACAGAGACTAGTAGTTGCTAATTTGCGACTGAATAAGAGGTGGTTGCTAAGTAGTCGCGAAATTGCGACTGCTTATTTTTTTTGCGACTGTAAAGTGGTTGCTAGACTAAATAAAAGGGGTTGGGCTGGTTTCACATAAAACGTTGGGCTTGGAGCCATTGTTAGGATATAAAGTAAAAAACCCTAAATTTCTTTTCACCCAAATCCCCTGTTTCCCCCATCCCTCACACCAGCCCTTCTCCCTCTCTCTCCTTCTATCTCTTCCACCTACCAACAACAAAGAAACCAGATCGTGCCGGCGAGTCGACATTCGAGTCCAGCCACCAACCCGCGCGTGACGCTGTCCGCCACTCGCCATCTTCTCTCTCACTAGCCACGAGGCTCATCAGCTTCTATTTCGCCACACCCGCCGCGGCACCATCAGCATCACCACTCCTCTCTCACTCCCCACGATGACCACCACACCACAACACCACCAACGCGCCAGCGCACCACCTCTCATTCTCTCTCTCGCAGCCTCGCAGGTGTCACTTCCAACTTCCAAGGTAATCCAACTCTTCTTGCGCGATTGATTTTTTAGGGTTTGTGAGTTTTCGATTTTCGACACTTTGTTTTAGATCCTAGTTATGATGATTGCGGATACTTCAGATTTGGTTGTTGTAGGTTGATTCATTTTATTGGTGATGGAAATCGCTTGTGTTTTCATGTTTTTTATGATAATTTCTATGATACCGTAAAATACTGTTAAGGAAGAATGATGTGCTCAAATTTTGATCCACATAGCTGAAATTAAAGTACTAAAATGACAAAACATCTAGTCCTGCCTACCTGGTCTCAACAAGTTTGGAAACATATGAGATTTTTGTAAAACAAATCATATGGGCACCATTAACTCATTCCCCAATTGATGTCCTTATACAACATACAAAGTGTCAAATTTGGTGGAACAAACAATAAGTGAAGAAGCGGCCAGAAGGAGTCTAATTAATACCTATTTAACCAAAAAACTTGTTTTTACGGTATCTACTATCGCGGATTGCCGCCTTCGAATTTTGAGAAATTGTGTTTCAGGAAGTTTTCTGAAGAGAGAGTTGCTAATCTAACTGCTGAATTGGTCTTTTAATTGGGAGTTGCTAATATTTTTCACTTTTGATGCTCATTAGATATTATACAACTTTGCTTCTTTAATTGAGCTTCCATTTTTTTTTTCTTTTCCAGGTTTGGTTCTCATATACTTCATGAAGACACAAGTTTCACTTGCAACGATGTAATTTGTTTATTGCATACTCAAAGTTCTATTTACTTACTCTTGTTAATATGTAATACTTTGTATATTGTAGAATTTGTCCATTTTGTAATTTATATTTGATGGACGAAATTTCTATGTTATTTATATATAATGTTCTGATTCTTTCTATAGTAATTTTGGTATTATTGATTGGTATATTAATTTGAATGAAATCGACAACAATTTATTTGTTGTTGATTTCATTTTTTTAATTTTTTTTTTGGTATTTTGCGACTACCGCGGTATTTGCTAATATGCATGTGTCAGTCGCTAAATTTAGTCTCCACCTTTTAGTTGGTCTCTTAGCAGTAGTCGCTGAGTAGTCGCTAATCAGTCGCAAAACTAGCAACTAACCCAAAATCAGTCGCCAAAATAATTTTGCGACTAGCCTTTTAGCGACTAACCATAAATTGGTCTCCAGCGGTCGCTAACTCAGTTTAGCGACCGATTTACCTGTTTTAGCGACTACTTATGTCGGTCGCTAAAACCAGTTTTTCTTGTAGTGATCTTGGAGAGCTTTTGTAACCCTCTTTTGAACATTCATCGATTCCTAGTGCATATTCGTGGTTTTTCTCCCAGTTCTTGGGTTTCCACGTTAAAATCCTCTTGTGTCTTTTATTACTTTTGTTCTTTCGTTGTTCTAGTATTGTTTGCTATTACTTGCTAGATTGCTATTCAATAGGACCTACACATTGTTGTCATATAGTTGATGAACATGTCAAGAATGTGGGAGTATTATTGGAGTGAGTACTCTTTGAATCATGGCTAGTTTAACCATGAGATTACAGGTCTCATCAAAGTTCAACCAGACCTACTGATTACGACCATTGACTACCAAATGTGTATTATGTCATTGCAAAGAGCCATAAAAATTGTTCTCGCACTAAAATAACCATATATAACGGACAAAACTTATCAATCTGGGGGTGCTTGACAAGGTATCAGGGCAGTGTACTCATGCACAACACTAATGTGGAATTTGAGAATAGACAAGATGTGTGGAATTTGGGCATGTAGATTAAAAGACACGTAGGTTTTGTAGATGCTATGTTGGGAGCGAGTTGGCATGCTATTAGCAAGAAGGTGATGGAGGAGCAAGAGGAGGTTGTGACTTGTGTGCATGTAAATGGTAATGATATAGGCAGTGAAAGAGGGTAGTTATTGGGAGTAATTAGTGTGGAAGCATATGTTAGGCAATTGAAGTGGGCACTGGTTGTTAAAAGGCCCTCAATCATGTCATTCGTCGAATTCTTAAATTGTCATTGTGATATGAAAAAAGTGCTTTTATAAAAAGTTGTGAGCATTTTGGGGGGTTTTTGTAGAATCATAGGATATGAATGGATAAGTTTGAATTTCTTTTAGTTTCCTAAAAATTTATAAAGGGAATTTTTATGAGGTATTCTTGAGCTTTCAATCTGTACTAAATACCCCGAGTTCTGAAAATCGCACCGTGTACCCTTAAGGTTTGTACCATATCCATGATCTAAATACCCCCGAGTTCTGAAAATCGCACCGTGTATCCTTAAGGTTTGTACCATATCCACGATATAGGATTGGGGTACAAATAAGATAAAATCGAATGAAATAAAGTACAATGCTAGATTCAATTTACGACTCAAAATACAATGTCAATAGCCAATCAATGATTTAAATTACCAATGATTCAAAGTAACGAAAATACTTAAGTTTCAAATAAATAAAAAATTACAAGTGCAACTGAAGACCTTTCGTAAATTATAAGCTGTTTATTACATCATCATCATTAACTTGCAAAAAAAGATCCATCTCAATTACAGTGACTAAACAATCATTCAAAAGTTGATCGCCTATACTATTTCGCAACTTGTTTTTCACAATAGTCATCGAGGAAATTGTAACACCCCGTCCTTCTACTACTAAGATTCTAAACAATATCTAATCAAGAACTACTAAAATGACGTTAGAGGAAATAACGTCGGGACGGTTATGCTACTCTAAAACAATAAATAAAGATAATTCCTCAAACTCAAAGTTTCATAACTTCAAAAGAGAATTAATATCCAAGTAAACATCATAATTCTAAAATAAAAGAAATATCCCAAATTGTAACATATTATCAAAACCAAATACTATGAGACATGCAAGTCTCCCAAGAAACTTAAATAAAGCTAAATGTCCTTGAAAGCTATCCAAAAATAGGAGTGTCTATGGTCCCCATAAATCTCATTTACCAAAACAATACTAGGAGCTTCTTCTCACTACAAACCCTCACTCTGCTAGCCCAAGGACACAAGTCTAACATTCATTTCCATCTGCAAGGATGTATTAAATAATTCCACAGTCGGTGGGGAGTAACTAGCGGTTCTCCCAGAACAATAGCAATCAAAGCACAATTCAGAAATAGATTACTAAGAAAGGAAATCATGCAATCATTACATCAATAACATGCATAAAAAAAAAACCACAAAGCTCATAGGTAATACAAGTGATCATCAACAATAAGTAAACAAGATATAGTGAGTGACATAATTCTAATATATAATAATAATAATAAATCAAGGATTCAACAAGTTATTGAGTCGAACCGAACGCCGGTGATTCGCAAATCACTTCCTAAGGTTTGTCGGATCGCAATCTCCGGGTCGGTCCTATGGGCTTACGTTCCCCACTGCCTGTGTCTAAGAATGGCCAAACTCCCGTCCGGGGGTAGAACACGAGAACTCCACGACTCTCGGACGACAACAATTAACCCGGGTGTACCCCTAGTTCATGAAACCGGGTGGTTGGCATGTTCTTCACCGGGGACTACATCTATCCCACCGGATATTCTTATCTCAAAATACAATCATGCATACAATCCAAGTATCATTCATCAAAATATTCATCAAAAGGGATGCCACCCGGCCTTATACCCACGGTTCATCAAAACAGGTTCTTCATAATTCCTCAAAATAAATCACTTATAAATTTTCAACAAATATCTCTCATAATAACACTTGAACTTCTCCAAACATCATCAATGATAATATCTTTGGTTTTTACGGCAACCACAATTCAATCAAAAATACATCACCAAATAACTCTAAATCATATTCATTAAAAGAGTAGTAACAATTAATCATTTTCTTTCATAAATCAAACATAAACATATGGTTACCCAATGATACATACTGCATACTACTGAAAATCAGCAACCCAGAATATAATAAATTATGAATTATTTCTGATTTACAAGCCCTCAAATAATTTAAAAGTGTATCCTCAATTTCACAACAAAAACACCATAATAATTATTAAACTAATAATTTCGAGTAGTAAAATCACACAAAAATTATCATACGACCTTAATGGCTCTACTGACATGGTACAATTTTTTATTTATAATTTTCGGACTCCAAAAGTATTTTTAACGGTTAATATACAGATTCCTCAAATAAGCCATTATAATAATTAAAAGTATAAACAGACGCCTAAAAATTACCAACAATTCACATAACATGTAAAAACTCACGGAAATACATAATATTCAAATAAATTAATTTTTATGTGTCTACAAATAATTTTCATGATTTATATACTGACAGAACCGAAATTACAAAAACATAAATAAAATAGTAAAAAGTAGGTAAAAATTATTCTAAGGCATGGAATACATACTACGCATGTAACATGATCTAAGAAAAATAATTTCATCAATTTTAACAGTCGTTCCATAATTATCATGCAATTTAGCCAAAAATGCACAAAACACCAATTAAATCAAATAAATACTAAAAATCATGCGAAAATTATTTTTCTCTACACATTATTCACATAGCATGTATCAAGTATATTCATGTCAACTTTCGTCAAAAATTTCATTCAAAAAGTATTTTAAATAATTCCTAGCGTAGTAATTTAATACCGAATAATACCCTAATCACTATGGTTCTAAGATAACTACTAGTTACCTGGATCGTCGGGAGGAGAGCTGAGTCTAAAGAGACAATCACGAGTTAAGTATGCAATCCAAATCCTCTTCTAACCCCAAGGCATAACGAACGAGAATTGTAGCAACAAGTCACTATGCATTTCTTCTTGAACGTTGAAAACTCTTGTTTCGCACTGCTCTATTACGACCATAATTCCCGATGATCAAAAGCACAGATTCTAAATCGCTCCGGTCAGAATGTAGAACAAGATGTTATAAATGTTCTATCCAAATTTGAAGATGATCCAACGGTTAGATCTCCGGCTACGGTTATTTTCGTGAAGGTGCGACAGGAAAAATCGGGTTGAACCTTTCTATTCTTTTCCTCTTCCTTTTCTCTCTTCCTTTTCTTGAAAAACGGTGAGGGTTTAATGCAAATGACGCTGAACTTCTTTGAATAAAAATCAGAATTTTATGGATGTTTAATGGTTGAAATAAAGGGTTTTAATGCAGGAGAATAATTAGGGGGTTATAGGAGTTACAAAGCTACAAAGAGTCACAAGGAAAAATAAAAAGAAAAGAAAGAAGAGGAGCTCTCCTTCTCCATCTCCTTGGCCGGCTGTCAAGCCCAACACACCAACAAAAATTTCGGCCCAAATCAACAAGGGTCCATGCTTCAAAAGCCCGCTACGCGATAAATCGATAAATTCTTAAATCGCGCATAAACTTTGAAAATACTTAATAATGAAAATAATTCTAATAAATTATATTATAAATATAATGCACACATTAACACACCATATAATAAAATAATAATTCGGCTCCCAAATTATAAAGAATAAAAAAATCATTGATCTAGAGAAAATAATAAATTATTTATTTTTTTACGAAAAAAAATATCATTTTAAAATAAACTAACACAAAAAATAAGTGAAAATTACGGGGTGTTACAGAAATACTCTTTCCACACTTGCGGTTGCCACAGGAAGAATCAATATTAGTCTTAAAAGCAAGTAGACTAGTTCATATGTAGTATGCTTCTCGGTCTCAACAAGCATCATAGAAAACTCATCCAAAGCTCACTAAGATCTTTCTCTACGCGGAACATTTCATCATTCCACATGTCATCAATAGAAAGGTCCAAGTACAAAATAAAGAGTAACCAAATCATTGGTTAAGAACTTTTTATAAAATTTAGCAAGTCTATCCAACTTTTCTCAAAGAAGTAACCGGACAAAAACAAGTTGAGCAACTCCATGTTCACCTCATTGAAAAAATTGAGTGATTGATGTTTTCGGGTTTATGAAAAAATTATATTTCTCTTGAGCTTGGTTATGGCTACTACCAACACTCCCAATATGTTTCTCAAATCTTTCGGGTTTATTCCAACTCCTAAATCCTCCATTGACAAAACTATCACCCCCCGGACAACTAGTTTTATCTTTGAACAAGTAACAAACAAAACAAAAAGCCGCATCTTTCTCAACGCTGTATTCAAGCCAATCGTACTTGTCAAACCAAGAAACACTAAAGCGACGCATACCTCCTAATTCCCTTTGAGGAAAATCATGTGTCCGTAGTTGAAAAGACTTTTTAGCAATGCATCCTCTTCTCACAGCCTCTCGATCATTAGAAGGATATGATGAAATTGGTCTCCTAGTTCCCGGATCATGTAGTAGAAGATCAACATCATATACAACACTTAAAGTATTAGTTCTAAAACTACTTTGAGGCATAATTTCCAAAGGTGAAGAACTAGGCAATTCATCCTCGCTTTCTTCTTGGATTACAGGGACCTCATGGTTAGTTTCCTCAAGGTTACATTCTTCAATTAGAGGTTCCTTCGATTTTGGAGAAGATGTAATTGAAGTCTTTTGTGATTTTCCTCCACCTTCCTTCCAAAAAAAATTCTAAACTTTTGTTTTTCATCTTTCAAATCTAGCATTTATAAAGTAAACACATTATTAGAGATTAATTCCATGGTCCCTCATTTCAATTCACAACATCTAATTTCAATTTCACAACTTCTAATTTCACAACATCTATAATTGAAAACTGAAAAGTCTATAAATTAATAAATAAATTTTTGAAAAAGAAACACCATTACCTATACGGCTCCACCTTCCGACTCGCCGTGCGCGACCTCCTGACGACAACGTGAAAGCAAGGACTGTTATACTATCAACTTGTGATTGTTAACACTTAACAGAGAGAAAGAGAGCAAATAAGTTTATGTTGTGTTGACAAAGCAGAGAGAAAGAGAGAGTAAGGAGTGTGACTGCTGACAGAGGAAATAAAAGAGAGGAAGGCGTGCAAATGTGTTTTTTTTTGTTTCAAAAAATGAACTAGTGTGTAGCTCGGGCGATGCCCCAAGTTTTTACTTTGAATAATACTTCTACGTTTTGAGCTTAAATTAATTCCCAATTAGTTTGTTGTATATATTAATGTTCTAAGCTATATATATATTTGACTATTTGTGTGGAGTAAATATCATATCTAATAATTGGTTGAGATGGTATGACTTTTACTTTACAACTTATTGGTCACATGTTCGAATCTTACTATATAAAATTTTGTAGTACATATTCCTTGTTAAAACATATGATATGGCATGTTTCTAGTGAATGAGGGATTCCACGTGGCAACATATACTTTCTTAGGAACGCCTTTTAATATATTAGTATAGATTTGTTCTCTTAGGGCCCGTTCGTTATCGTTTTTTGTTTTCAGTTTTCAGTTTTTTTGAAAACTACAAACCAAAAACAGGAAACTAGAAAAAGTGGTTTCCAATTTTTAGTTGTCAGTTTTCAAAATCATCATGTTCCCAATAAATTTGACTACTTTTTTTATTCATTATAGGACATATATCATATGACTTTGAAAATCAAAAACCAAAAAACAGAAAACCACAGTAATACCGAACGGGCCCTTAGTTAGTTAGGTATGATGAAAAACCCTAATAAGTTGTGTATGGGTAAAAGGAAAGTCTCCAATAAATTAGACGAACCTTAATTTTTAATTTAATAATGCAAATGTGTGATAGTATCATATACTTCCTCCGTTTGGTTTTAAATGAAATTTTTGCTTTTTCACGCAACCCAACGCGCTTTATTAATCATTAATATATTTAGTTGTGCACACGTAAAAAATATAAAAAAAAGTTATAATTTGATAGTATGCATCGAGACGAATCTAACAAGATCCCACTTGACTATGTTTTTATTTATATAATGCCGATAAATTGGAGTAAAAATTGATCAATGAATAGTGTCATTTCACCCAATGTTTCATTTAAAACAGAACGGAGGAAGTATATATATATTTTTTAACAAGGTAAGATGAAGTCCCTTGCAAGTAGGGGGAAATTGGGGATCCCTCCTTGTAAGGAGTGAGACTCGATCTCAGGATCGCTGAGATCGGAGGTGATGCCAACACCAGTAAGCTATCATCTGCTGCTCATGATAGTATCATATTATGTTATGAGATTTTCTACATTGTACTCTTGTTTCTTTAATTTTTACCTTGTATCTCAACCTTTTTAAAATAAAATATATTTAGTTTCTTAAACTTACATTTTTTTAACGTACGATGTCCCTACCGCTATTTATACGTTGTTAATTTCCTTTTTTAAAAATTTAGTGGAACTAATTTAACTTATACATATCTTTGTCCTTGAAGGGAATATCTACAAATTAAGATTAGTTTCACTAAATTTAGTGAGATATATCCCTACAAAATGCCCTATTATCCTGTTATATGCCCTAAATATAACATAGAGAAACATGTCACTTATGTTTATTATCGTTTGGAGTACTTTGCATATTTGCGCTTGTGGCTTGTCCGTATATCAATATCGCCATATTCTGATAAAGATCTCCCTCAACATATGCGTCGGCATTTGAGTGCAGAAAATTCAGTGGGAAAATTAATTGATTAAGGAAAGTATCTCCCTAAATCTCTAGTATCGTTGAAGATTAGCATAGGAGTCGATCTCAGAGCTGTCCTTTGGTGGAGTTCTGCAACAAGTGAGTTCATCTTTCTTTCTTCTACATTGCTTCTGCTTAATAGCTCAACTTTCTAAGAATTATCTTTCATTAATTATATACTCAAATTTCAGCATTGCTTTCCAAGAATTTTCGAAATATAGCACGACCTTTGTTTCCTTTTGCAAAAGTTATGATTTTTAATTGCGAATGGTACATTTATATGATTTGGGTAGTTGCTTATGTAAATGAAGATGATTTAAGCTTCAATTTTCGTGTCATTTGGCCTATGTTAAGACATTTTTACTTGTAAATGAGATTTTTTTTTTGTATAATTTTGATATAGGGAGTAGACTAGGTTATGAAATTATGGGATAGATTAGTATTGCTTGAGATGAATATTTGGTTATATGTATGGTAGGGTGGGAAAGTGATAAACTTGAGTATAAACTATAAAGAACTACTAACGGCTTCGTTTGGTGGCCAATGCGCCGGTAATAATTGGCGGCCATGTTACGAATTTATATGAACTTAATATAAAGAACTGTTAAATGTTTAGTCTTTGAGGCATATGTAGAGATTGATGCTCTTGCCACATAGCTTTGACTTTCTGGTGACATATGCAAGTGTTTGCCGTAAAACTTCCCTGTCAACTAACAGCTTGTTTGGTAGAAAGAATTTGGAAGGAAAGGAAAGAAAATGGAAGAAAAATTTGTTACTTTCCAATGTTTGGTTCATTAAAAATAATTTAAGTGAAAGGAAATGGAAGGAATTGGAAGGAAAAACTCTTTAATAAAATTTCACTTTCCTTTCCTCCCAAAAGTGGAGGAATTTGGAAGGAAAGAGAAAATTTATACCAAACATGGGAAATTAAGGTTTTTTTTACTTTCTTTCCATTCTTTTCCTTTTTCTTCCCTTCTTTGATCTTATCTTCCTTTCCTTTACTAAAAATGAACCAAACACACTGTAAGTGTATTTTGAGAATGTTGGTTAGTTAAGTATTGGAAATTAATATTCTTGAGTTGGATGTGTAGAGGATATTGAAGAAGTGAGTAGAATTAGAAGGTGCCATGATTTTAGTAAATGCAAAGTTGTGGGAGTTGAGGGTAATAGGTTGATCGAATGATGTTAAAATGGATCCGTAGGTTCATGCACCTATGTGATAATGGAAGATCTATAGCATTAAAGGGCTACTGGAAGTGTTAAAAAATAAATAGCTGGTTGGCGACTTTGTATCCTGTTTTAGCTTTAAATTTCCACTAATTATGTTGCTTTCTCCATGTGTACCCAATGAAGTACCTCTAAAATGACTTGTTGTTGCATAAATGGGACTGAAGAGGTAGCAGACATAGCATTATGCTATGGTCAATAATGCCAAAAGCTCTTTGACAGCGACTTTTACCCTCATCAAAGGCAGAATCCTCTCAAATCGTGAATCTCATATGGCTATGAGTTTGCAACGTATCAGATTTTCGCTGCATTCAGTAGTGATTTTGGCTAACTTCACGTTCATCCTGAACTTCATTGATTATTCTTTGGCACTGAAAGATATAGACATTTCATGTGTGATGCTCCTGCTGTCCTGCATTGTCAATAGAACATATGTATATAGTCTTATTATGCTTGAGTTTTGAAACTGAATGAAGCAAAATGAGAAAGCATCTGAACTGTAAATCTTTTTGTTTACTTGGGAGTTGGGATGTAGTGATAGCAATCATTGTTCTGAGTTGATGGACATCTTTTGTTAGTATTCATTACTTAACAAGCTGATAACTTGTAAGTTGTTTGGTACCTGAATTAGATTTTGCACGTTGTTTACCAATCCTTTCAGATACCTGTTTTTCACTTAGCATTAGAGAAATGGATCCCTTCAACCGTTTGGTACAAATTTCTATGATACAACTCCTTCAATGCTCTGTATTTGTAAAATGCTACGCCTTTTTCTCGATCTGCATAAATAACCTTTTATTTGTAAAATGAAGCTTAGAAGTGACTGTTAAAACTTGTATATATACGGCCTGATATCAATAACCTTGTGATCTTTCTATTCTGATGATCTCCATCCTCTAATATTCTTCACATCTTGGTGTAGTTCAATTGTACAAATATTGAATAGATGTTATATGCGAAGAAAAGATTTGGTTGTGGAGATAGATAGATAGAGAAAGAAGTAAGAGAGTGTTGGGGAAAAGACAACAAAGGGGTTGAGGTGATTTTTTTTTTTTTTTTTGGGGGGGGTACTTGAAATAGAAGTTCTTTTCCCGGGACAACAAAGAAGGAATTTATGATGAATACTAAGGGACATATGGATCATGGATGTGCTGCTAAACATTGTCTTACATCTATGCATTATGATAAATTACATTAGAAGTGTTAACTTTGAACCTCTGATAGTCACAAACTCACAACTAACAATACGATAATTTTGCTTGTATACATATAGGTTTTTGTACATGGCGACCATGCCATGTGGAATGTTTGTCCCTTCTTGTGGTTTGCAAAGTCAAACACCTGGAATATATACTACAACCTCTGATTTGTGGTCTTCACAATGGTAAGAACCTGCTGCCTCTCTGGAAGGTATATGTTTGTTGGTATCTTATTATCACTGTTCTCTGGCTTGTTTTAGGTCTGATTTCCTAAAAATGACAATGGCTTACTTCGGATCATTTTTGTATAAATACCTCTTGTACATGGACAAGGATTATATGTATAATTATAAAAAGCCTAAATTTGAAGGATTTCTATACTAAGCTTTCAGTAGTAGATATTTTATGTTCGACATCCATATGGATCACATAGACAGTGGACTTGTTTAATCAATCAACTAAAATATTTCAACCTTTAAATTTTCCTAGTCACATCATTTTAATACAGTAAATATTTTTGACACTATCAATAAAGCTATAACTTTGCATATGGGTCATTATAGTTAGTTGATATGATGTGTACAGCATTAAGTCTTGGTTTCTTGCTAGCTATTGAGGCTTTGGCAGAGACTAGAATATAGGGACAAGAGTGCTACAAAATAAGTGGTTGGATAAGAACTAAGGAGTTTTTGCTCTGTGCTTGCTTCAAGTTTGAATAAAAATTGAATTTTGTGCAAATAATTTGGCCCTATATGGATCTTACCTCGCGCTTAATATTAGTTTGGAGGTATGCTATGTAACCAGCAAAGCATCTTTACATAGATACTGTTCAATGCTAGAAGTTGTGGATGGGCATGGCACAACAAGAGAGGCAAAGGAAGCAAGGGCTCATTGAAAATGTCCGTATAACCAAAATCGGACCGCATTTAAAATCGGGTCAAGTTCTAATTGTTCAATCTGTCTACGTAGTTATAAGATCAGCTAAGCAAAAGGAGGATGTAAAATGGAAAGATCATGAAGCAGAGGCATTGTACATGAACACATTTTTTTTTTTTTTTTTTGAGTTCGCGAGCTTTAGAGAACTCTTCGTATGAAGGCTCTAAAATGTTTGAAATTGACCTAGAGTACTAGTTATTGTGCTAGGAATCCTGAAGGAGGAAAAGTGAGGAACCAAGATGTTGAAAGCTATGGCGAATATCTATATTTATAATAATGTAGGATAAGGCAAATTAGCTCTAATAATAGAATTAACTTGGCTATAGAAAGACTTCAAAGTCTTCAGAATAAAAAAACCTGATTTTCTTGCGTACTTTCTCCCCTTCCCTTCAAAATTTTTTTTTGGGGGGGGTATGTTCCTTTCTTCGCTCCTATGCGGAGGAACAAGTGCTTGAAATTAGATCCGATGTAGAATTTGAATCTGATGACACTGGATATACGCTTGACTTCAGTTCTATTATTGTAAAGGAGCTTGATGGATAGACATGGATGCAGATGAGCACACTTTATTGCGAAGATCAAATTTGATTGTAAAAACACATAAACACTTGTTAAAACACCAAATCCAAGTTATGAATATTTGAATCATCTATCTTGATGTATTTTGAGTGTAATGTGTTAAATCTTTGTCTTGGAAAGGGCTGCAGAGTATGCCACCATAGTAACCATAGGTAAGATATGAATTCACTAGTTTGCCATATATTTGAATCACCTGTGGATTGATTAAGCGGATCGAATCGGAACAAAATTTTGTTCACCATTTTCTAATTCTTTTTACTTCCTCCGTTCCAAATTAAACGCAACAATTCTCATGGCACGGACTCCTAGTTGAAATTTCTTAAGGGGTGATTAGAAAAAGAGAGGGTAAGTGTTTAGTTTAATTAAGCACCACCAACTACCACCACCACCTAATACAACCACCGCCTACTCCACCAAGGCACCACCACCACCAAGGCACTCGCCACCACCACCACCACCGAGGCACCGCCGCCACCACCACCACCGAGGCACCGCCACCACCACCAAGACATCGCCACCACCACCACCAAGGCACCGGAACACCACCGAAACGCCACCACAATCAAAACACTACCAACACCGAAATCCACCACCAATTTCACCACTAACACCACCGAAATCCTCCAACCCCAATTTCACCACTAACACCACCGAAATCTATCAAAAAAACCCTAAAAGCACCACCACAAGGCGCAAACTACAACCTTAACCACCGAAATTCCAAACCCCAAATCAACCAAAAAAAAGAAGAGAAGAGGGAGATAAAGATGTGATGGTGAAGAGAGTTAAAGAGTGTCCCCAAACTACCATCAATCCTCTCGTGCCGCTTCCTTAAACAACTTCCATAAACCGATCGAGAAGAGAGAGAATCGCGGAGAGAGAACGAAAGAAGATGGAGGTGAGAGACTGTTGTCGGCGCCGGTAGAGGAGAGCGAAGGTGACGGATGATGGAGGATGTCGGTGGTCTTAGGTTGGTGGGGGAGGAGATCGAAGGCGGAAATCGAGACTGATTGTTGTGGGTGTTGGTGGAAATCGTGCTTGGTGGGTTGAATTTGTGGAGTGGTGGGTTGATTTTCGGGAGTGGTGAGGGAGAGAGAAGATGGTTGTGATGGCGGTGATGGTGTCCGAAATCGCGGAGGTCGGAGATAGGAGGATGGTGGCGGTATGAAGGTGGTGGTGGTGGTGGTGGTGGGTGATGGTGACGGTATGATGATGGAAGTTGGTGGTGGTGGATGATGGTGGATATAGGTGTTGGGTGATGAAGATGGAAGTTGGTAGTGGATGAAGGATTGAAGGTGATGAGGCGATGATGATGGTGGTCAAAGTGGGTGTTGGAGAGGGGGGGGTGAAGTTTTGGTAGATTAATGTTGGTTAGGTTAGTAATTAAATTATTTGGGTTGTATAATATGTGTTTTAATTTTTAAGTAAGGGTATTTTTGTAATATCACATTCAAAATTCATACTAAAATAGGAAAGTATGAGTTTGTTGCATTTAATTAGAAACTGCCAAAAACGGAAACTGTTGCGTTTAATTTGGAACGGAGGAAGTATAACTAATCCTTCTTTATATTGTCAATGATATGTGTAAGGCTCAAAGGTCACTTACCTTGATCCTTTGGAGGTCCTCTATGGCTCTATCTTCAGTGGGATTGTGTCACAAGCATTTTTGAATCAGATGCTAATTTGGTAAACCAGATTGCAGATGAATCACGATTCAACGATACAATTCTACCCCCCTCCCCTCGCCCAAAAGAAAAGGAATCGAAGGAAGGGAGGGAGGTAATTAGAAATAGTTATTTAGGTAAAACTTTTCTATCAGGAAATAGACTTAGCAATGTTTTAAATATAAAAAAGGTAGAACCTTTGGCTTCCAAATGAAATTGAACAAGTTTAGTGTTTGTGATTTTGTTATTTTTTTGATGGTAAAAGGACGGCATGCAATTTTCTGACATTATTATATGGCTTGGCATACTCATTTGTTGTCATTGCTGAAAAATTCGCTATATTGATTATAATTATTGCAGTTGCACAAGGAAGGCGATGCTCACTGCATCATGCTCAACCATATTTTCTGCAGACTATTCTCATTCATTTTTATGTTCAAGACAATGTAAAGACTCGTATCGTTACAAGCGATCCCATTCCCATCTTATTGCCAGAGCCGAAAGGGTTGAATTTCTTCTGAAATGTAGTTGTTCGTTTTTTTTTTTTTTTTTCTTTTTCCTTGCAATAGTATTTATGGCAGTGCACAATCGTTTTTCAGTAAGCAGGCATATATTGAGAACGACTTTTTTGTACATGCAGAATTATTATTCTGTCCTCGGGGTTGAAGAAAATGCTATTAAGTCTGAAATAAAAACTGGTGAGTACCTGTGTAGGGGACGCTGGTGGCCCTGCATTCTGATGCAGCAATACCATTTCAATCTTATGATTTTAACAAACCTTGCTTGGTTCTCAAATTTTAGTGCCTTCATGTGTTTGTCATGTCTCTTGCTAATTTGCTCCTAGACAGAAAACTGCTTAATAATTGGCACTGTGAGACAGTGAATTGAGAACTTCCTTAGTATGCATGTTGTGCTTTAAGTGGTTGGAGAAATACTTTGTATATCTGAACTTTCTAAGCATATGGTTGATGGCCTTCATTTATGCAGCGTATAAGAAGCTTGCTCGAACTTACCATCCTGATGTAAACAAGTAAGTTATTTTTTAACCAGCCTGCACGATGATGCATATTGATGTACTTCCCTATTTCTCGTATAGTCCTGCATTAGGCTATCTGAGTAACTCCTATAATAATGTAAGCCAATTCTTAAATTGATCTGCAATGCTGCATGCTTAAAACTTAATAGAAGTATTTGATTCCCATAATGGCTGTGTAGCAATGGACCTAACTAGAAACTCACATAAAGCAATTTCTATTCTGTTTCTTGAAATTATTGTTGGTTCAGTTTTGTGGTACCCAATCAGGCATATTCACATATAATTTACATGTTTGGCTTAAACTGAACCTGTTAAAATTTTCATAGTTCTTAAAAATTATGCTAATCTTATCCTGCAACAATGGTTGTTTATGTTGCAACATTATTATGTGGGAATTAATGACATGAACAATCTCAAGTCTCACCAATGGCCTCTCTTCGTTAAACAGTCCCAAGTATTGATCAACTTGGAAAATTCCCGACTTTAGGATTGTCTTCGAATGACAGATGGTATTATTACTAATAACTTGTTGAGCATGGAAAAAAAGAATCTTCTATGCTGAGGATAATTGCCTTTTTTTCCTGCTTTCTCTCCCCTTTTGGCTATCAACACCTCCCTTTTTTAATTTGTTTTTGGGAAGACACCCCCAAAAGTTGGGATTATTCTGAGTTGATCAATTATTGGGGATGTTCAAAAAAGAAGGGCCATAGTTCGGGCTATTCATGTGACTTTTTTCATATAATGTGAGTAACACTAGCTCTCCTGAAGTGCAAATGTTGTGATGGTTCAATGTTCTATACCCAATTAATACTAATTTTCTTTATTCTCAAACCTCAACTGCGTTATGATGGTAATCTTGAAAAAATTTCCTACTCCTCGTTCAGCTCAGAAGCTGGGGTTTGCAGATCAACAAGTATGAAATTGTTCATCAGAATCACCTAACCCTCTCAACAAAAGAAAAGGAGTTCACCTCAGACAAGTGGGGTTATAATCAAAGAGTTTTGCTGAATAAACGATGTTTTGAGGTTTCAGAAAATAAATCTGGCTCTCCTTGTCATTAGAGTCCCTATGAAAGCCATAACTAGTCCAACCTCCCACTTAAGGAGAAGCAAGTAAAAAGGAGAGGTTGAAAAATAAAAAATTGTATGTGGTTAGGTTTAGTGTTAGTAGGAGAGAGAAGCCAACCATAACAACAACGCTTGATCGTCGTGCAAATGCCTAAGACATCGTAAAGGAAGAACAAACAGGGGGAGTATAAAGGAAAAGTAGTAGTAAAACATGGAAAAAACTCTATCTCCCTAGTGGGTGAATCTCCCACTAGAGATAGACATAAATGATTACTGGAATCCAACGAAACTACGTAAAATATATTCTTATTGTCTATGTCTATCGGGTAGATGTGGCATTCTCAGTAAGACATGAGGCATGCATGTTATTGAGGAGCAAGGGTTATGTAGGTGTCAATTTGCTCAAGAAATGTCATAGTTTGTTTGATTTAATACTCCCTTTATTTCATAATATACTGTTATAGGACATTTAAGGTTGTAATGACAAATCATAATCCTCTGATTTCTTCGGAAAAAGAAGGTTAGTTGACTAAAGCTTTCTTGAATGTTGCATTAACTGCTAATTAGAGGAACCAAGGAAGGTATTTCTAGAAAATTTGTAATAAATACTTCTGCTTTGTTCTTCACTTATATCTTGAAATAAGAAAAAGATATTGTAATAGGCCTTAAGCTATGCTAATTTGACTATTCTAATTTCTAATAATCTCGTATTGGACATCCGACCCTCTGGAAAGGGTACGGTATCCTTGCCTGGCACTTTAATCTTAACCCGGAGTTCCCGGCATTTCAATTATGTTTTTATGCCATACATTTGTAGAAAAAAAAATTTTAGAAAGAGGGAAGGTGAAGAGGAATTGATCCGAGATGTGCTCAATAATGGGCTTGAGATAAGTTACTTAACCAGACCTAGCATACAAGTCAATCTAAAATATTTGCATTTGTTTGTGTGATATGAAAAGACATGCAAAATCTTAGAATCAGGATCAGGTTCATGAATGCCGTGTTTCCGCGCTCATGTCCAATTCTATGTCAGGGTCTTGTTTCCGAAGTTTTGAACTGACTTGGATATTTACTTGTACCAGACCCGTGGGTCTGAGTAAAATAGGCCTTGAGTTATTTAAAATGAGGGAGTAATTACATTTAAGAAGTCTTCGAACTTTTGTGTTTAAGACATGGCCACACGGGGACTGATTGTGGCTATTTAGGTTTTAAGTTATTATTCCCAGTGCCATGTAAACCACCTATGGGTCTTTTTTGTGGTAGACTGTTTTCCATAGATCAAAATAAGATGAAAAAAGATAAACAGAGATCTGTTGCACTTGCTTAAATCCCCTTGTTCCAATTAGTTGGGACTACAATGTTCAAATTACTTTTATCTTATGCATTTGCTTCCTATATCCTTTTGTACCTTAACTGAGATCTATACTGGTGTTGTTCTTACTTTTTTCTGGAATCTCTTTTCTGTGTATAGTACAAATTATAAGTTTTCTCCACCCTCCCTCCTTTTTGTAGAGAGCCAGGAGCAGAACAAAAATTTAAGGACATTAGCAATGCCTATGAGGTAAATTTTCATTTTATGTACAGTTCCTGCTTAAACTGATCTATCTGATATACATGTCAGTTTTGAGATATCTATTTGGTGGCTGTAGTCAATCGATAATGCAATGCAAACTGCAGGTGTTATCAGATGATGAGAAGCGTTCCATATATGATAGGTATGGAGAAGATGGTCTTAAAGGTGGGCCAGGTGGCCCAGGAATGGGGGGGTAGGTTTTATCTTTTCGGGTAAATTGTCTGTCTTGCTAGAGCTGGCAAAAGGCAGCTCTCAGATTTGTCTAAAATCGACTTGAATAGAGTTGCCTAAATTTGTCTGAGTTGGTTTTAGACATAAACTTTTGACATGAAACCGCGCGCAGATTAACCTGAAACTGACTGAAATATAGTAAGTTTTGAAACTTCACCCTGAAACTAAGCTGAAGTTGACAGTTATAACTTTAATCACCATTTTATGACAATTAAATCCCTGCCTGAAGCAGATCTGTCCAGCTTTTTTCACGTCTCCTGCTTAATAACTTCTACTCATATGGCACTTCATATATTGCAGGGTTTCAGCAGCATCTTTGACGAATTACTGAATAACTTCGATGGCATGGGTATGGGGGGAAGCTTTAGGAATGGATTCTCAGAGGGCGAGGACTTGGCCTACAGTCTTCGGCTTGATTTTAAAGAGGCAGTGTTTGGGGTGGATAAGGATATCGAGATAACTAGGCTCGAAGATTGTCCCACTTGCGAAGGCTCAGGTGCTAAGCCAGGTTCCAAGTCTTATGTTTGCAGAACATGCAATGGCCATGGGCAGGTTATCTCATCAATGAGAACACCATTCGGTATAGTTCAGCAGGCACTCTCCTGCCCTGACTGTGATGGAATGGGCGAGAGTTGCACCCCTTGCAGCAAATGTCGCGGTGAAGGGAGAGTTAAAAAACCCAAGAAAATTACTGTAAAAGCTCCTGCAGGAATCGATACTGGGAACAAGATGAGGTTTGAAGCCGAGGGAAATTCCGGGGAGAAAAGGAGGGCCCCCTGGTGATTTGTTTGTTGTATTTAAAGTTCGCGAGGATCCCATTTTGAAAAGGGATGGAAATAATATCTTTTATACATGCAAAGTGTCCTATACTGATGCGATTTTAGGGACGGTAGTAAAAGTTCCAACAGTTGATGGAATGTCTGATCTGAAGATCCCGCCTGGTACCCAACCTGATGTGACATTATCTATGGCAAAAAAGGGAGTACCCTTTCTGAATAGGATGAACAGGAGAGGTGACCAGTTGGTAAAAGTGCAAGTTGAGATTCCGAAAAGGTTGGATGGTGAAGAGAGGAAGCTCCTTGAGAAACTTGCCAACATCGACAAGGCCAAAGCTCCAAGCAGCTAAAGATAGGTTCACGATAATTGGGTCTGCATTCTGGGTTTCTATGGTCGGGTAACAGAATATTACAGTAATAAGAAATTTTCACCAGAAGATGACTGAATTGCTTAAACATCTTCAGCTCACAACCCACTAGTGAATGTGATCTGGAATTCTGGATGCTGGGATATACCGTGATAGCCTGATAGCCGATACTATTAGGGGCGCCCTTCTGGAGTTCTTCCGATCATTCTTTTCATAATTTTTGATGCATTAACATTTTTGCTGTGAGTTGTAAGGTAATTGTATCTACACGGTGATAATTTAGCTAAAATTTTGATGCACCAGTGCAAAATTGTTAAGTAGATGTAAGGTGATTTCCTTGCAACTTCTTGCATGATCAGGAAGCATATATTGAGAACTTAGATTTATAAGTATGTTCTTGATGCTGTAAAAAAAAAGTAAAATTTTCAAGATAGCTATACAAAGTTGCATCTTTCATTGGTTTCTCTTGCATATATTCTAAGCGTTTGAATCACGTTTCTGAAGTCTAGGTAACTTTGCAGGAACCAGTTGTAGGTATTTATTAGGTCAATTAAAAAGTGAAGAATCTAGATAGAGTTTACAACTTATTTCCCTCGGATTTTTCTTAATGAGAACACTCCTAATCTTAATCTTTCTCCATATAGCCATACTTCGTGCATAAAAGAGTGTAACATTCGCTTTTGTGGAGTTGAAATTTCAAAAAAATCTCATAATTATTTTTGAAGGGATTTAGTGAATTTTTATATGAAAATTATTGTCATGTGATAGATTATTTTGTTTTCCATAAGTATTTCTACGCCATCAATTTCTCTACGAATGAATATACATTACAAGTGATCTCACATCGACCCAAGAATCATGAGCACTTGTCAAATTTTCTTATTATTACTTTCGTACAAGTGTATTTAGACTCAAGTCATTAGTTTAACATGTAATGAGGATCAAGGTTGGAATCCTTTTGAAGGGGAGGTTATGCAGTGTTAGCGCCATCGAAAACATGTCGAGCTTCATCTTTGATAGGATGAATTGGTCCAATACGTCATGGGTAATATTCAAGAATCTTGTCCTTTCGGGGAGGAAATATGATATAATTTGTTTTCTGTTTGCAACACTTTGACAATAGACTTGTAATGATAATTCTTTTCACATATTAAGAGCGTTGGACGATTACTTTAGAGTTGGCAAAAGTTGACTCAATTCATGACAACACCATACAAATCAGATACGAAAAAATGAGTTTATGATGAGAATCTGCAACCCATTAGTTAAACTATTGATATATTCTCTTCCACGTATATGACAATGACAACATAGCGCTACCAATACGTTGCAATTAGATGCATGGCTAATAGTAATTGTAAGAATGACACGTGTGCAAATAAATGGTATGATGACATGTGGCGAAAATTATTTTGTTATATATATATTTATTTATATGATTGATGAGTCCAACACAGAAGACTTAATAATTTTTTAATTGTCTATTCCTAGTGGGTTGCTTACCCAGTTGGTAGATGTATCAATCTCAACTTTATTATATGTTGATGTTTATTTTTAGTGAATTATCTACCTAGTGAATAGAATAAGATTTTTCATTATTTTCCTATGCTAAAGAAGCAAATCACTTGGTGAGAAATGACATGTTGAAGAAAGTGGTTTAATCGAAATAGCATTGTTAGGTTGTTAAATATAATTTTCACTTTCTTTATTTATTTTATTTATTTTCCTCCATTATTTTAGGAAGGTTGTTAGAGTTGCTTTTGTTAGAGTTGCTTGTAATAATTTTGACTTGACTTTGAAATTTAAAATAGAGAATTTGAGAGAATCCTTAGGAAACAGAGGGAATAGTACACTTATAAATGTAGAATAATAGTCTTCTTTTCTTTCACGATTTCGTATGAGAAAAGTTTTATGTATAAAAAAATTATTGGGCTTATGACTTATATTTCCGCAGCTAGATTATGTTTTGCCACAATTTAAATTATGGTAGAATCTATATTTGTCGCCAAAAGATCAATATATGCCACGAATATTAAATTATTTTGGTATAATTTGTGGCACAAGTGCCACTTTGTAGTAGACTGGTAGTGAATTTTTTATTTTAATCGTAGTTCTCAATTTGTTTTACGCGAAGCGGATCACGTAACGAAAATTTGGTTTAATAAGTTCATCACACTTTTTAAAGAGGAGGTAGCACAGTGTCAGCGCCATCAAAAATATGTTCAATGTTATCTTTAATGGGCTGAATTAGTGCATTAGGTCATGTGCCAAATTCAAAAGTCTTGTCCTTCTTCCAGGGAGGAGGAAATACGATGTAATTTATTTTCTGTTTGAAACACTATGACAGTAAAACTACAATCTTAATTTTGTTCACATGTTAAGAAAGTCAGACGATGACTTCAAAGGGTGAAAAGTGAAAGCAGATAATGTTCATATCTTTTATGCATAATGTAAAGCTAATTGTGGTTCTTTTCTAGGTACAATGATTGCCTTAGTCTACCATGTCTCATACTCTAAGCCTATCCCCAGGTCTCGAACTCGGATGTCGAAGTTGGATTTAAAATCCGACTTCTTCTAGGGTCGGAGTCGGATTATGCATAATTCGGTCCCAATCCAACCCGCTGACATCCCTACTCTCAACCCCTTCTCTTCAACCCCCATATATAGTATTGGTCATATCAATGATCGAACCCTAGCTTCTGCAGGAACAGGAATAAAAGAGCATGATACCATTGAGCCAAATCTTACTTTGAGAAGATTTCTCATACAACGTGTCAATGCAATCTTCTACCCCTAAAGAAATAGACAAATATCTGGGTGATTCATTGAATCTTACTTTAAAAACATTTAAGTAGTTAAGATGGGTTATGACTGTATTACATATGATTTACAATTATGGTAACTTTCATTTGAATCACAATTTTCAGATTAATTACGCAAATTAATTAAAGTCGGATCAGATGCTAAATAATTAATAATTTGATACATGAGGGACCATCAAAAGGTGACAAGAATTGAAGATCTGCTATTGAACAATGAAAATTAAAGGCCACAACAAAATGACCAATTTGCCCATGTAACCTTTTGGCTATAAAAAGGGACACCAATCCTCTATCTTTCCATCCAAAACACAAACAAAAAACATCTAGTGATAAGCTATTAAGATGGAAATGAGTAAGAATGCGAAGGAGGTGGTTAGTTTGGTGGTGATGCTAGCCTTAGTGATGCTAGCCACCACACCACAATCCACCATTGCTGTTCGTCCCCTCTCAAACATTATGCTTGAAGATATTGGCATTGTCACCAATCCTCTTGCTTGCGTTGGTTTCCATGAGTCATGTAGTGTTTTTTACCCTTGTTGTGGAAATTGTTACTGCGATGTGTATGTCTATAATGTTGGTGCCTTTAAGTGCACAACTACTGCCTTTGATGAATCACGTCATTGCTAATGAATAGTCTAGAAATGCTATTCAAGAAGCTAAGTAATTCTAAGTTGTTATTGATGTTTGGAAAATAAAGTCTTTGAGTGTCGATGCTATTTCATTTCCTGGTTGTAATATGATTAAATAAAGTTGCCAATATAACTATGGTTACTGTGCGGTTGGAATATCAATAAATGTTAAAAATGAGTAGTCCATTAAATTATTATTGTGGTTTGGATTATGAAGTATCAAGCATGAATGCTATATTCCTTGTTGTAATTAAATAAAGTTGGTAGCATCATTATGGTTACTATGTGGTTTGGTTTATTAAGTATGGAGATTATATTTTCTTGTTGTAACCAAGTAAAGTTGTCATATTTGTTGTTACTGTGTAATATCCCGAAAATTTAAGCATATTTAATATTAATAATAAGCTAATTAAATTGTATAAAATTTATTTTTAAGGATATCATAATTACTCCTTTAATTTATTGAAATAAAAAAAAATCAAGTGTTTAATAAAATAAGCTAAGTAAGTTTGGTTGTAGATCGAAGAAAGTAGGAAAATTGCTAATTTTAGTAATAGCAAAAGAATTAGAAAATTTCCAAAATTGGAAAATCACCATTTCCAACCAATTCATCTTCTTCCTCAAAGCTTTCTTCTCCTTATTTCCAAAGGCATTCTAGAAGACATTGCTCCCCAAATATTCTTCACCATTAGCTTATGTTAATTTAATTGAGTTCTATTCATAAAATAACTATAAATAGTATGCCAATTTCACTATTCTTCACCACCCAAAAATCAAAAAAATTCAAACACTACTACACCCAAGCCTCCTGTTTTCCGGCCACCCGCCTACCACCACAATCCGACTGCCGCCCCGTCTGCGCGTCCAGACCCGCACCACCACCGTCTACCGCCAGCTGCACCACCTTCTTCTCCCTCCCCTGTCTCGCTGCTCTCCTTGTTTTATTCCTTCTTGTTTATTTTATTACTAATCTTATGTTACTCAAGACTAATAATTCTACTAATAGCCTAAGTTATTACATGGATATATAGTTTGTAATCCTTGATTCAATAATCTAAACTTAGTAAACATATTCTTAACTTCATTAACCTTGAGTTTTGGGTCAAGTATACTTTTTTGTTTTTTTGAAGGGTTGGGTCAAGTATACTAAGGAAGCGAAGTTAAGACTTAAGAGTCTTCATTAATAAATCTTTATTTTTATTAATCTTATTTTATAACCAAAGTTAATAAAAACCTACTTATGCAAATGATTGCTAAAACATGTGTAAATAACTATGTTTATGCTCTTAACCAACTTAACGCTAATTACTTCTATTAGTAACCCATGATATTGTGTAAGTAAATGAGATATTGATACTTGTTGCTTCACTGATTAGTTAAATAAAATGAATCTCACTTTTTATATTTGATTAAATGAATCTGTTAAATAGTTGTAAATAACATTAGTTTAATAATTAGTTTAATAATAAGTTTTAGTATTGAAGACTTAACTAAAATTTGAAAGTTTCATAATTACACCTTCAAGTCATTAAACATGAATTTCCATGAACTTTGTAACTAGTGGTTGTTACTAAACAGTTTTACTCAAGTTGGACTTAAAACTCATATTAAGTGTGTCATCTATTATAATTACTATCGCGCTAGCGACATTGTCTCGGTTAAGAATTAATATTATATATTATCCTTTATTTAACAACTAGAAAAACAAGATTTTTTATTTAAAAAAGTATTTTAGATTACCAAAAAAGTACTCATCGCATTTATGACAATCAATTAAATAATTAGTTTTTATCCTTCATTCATATCTGTTTTAAGAACATTTCCTTAAACCAAATACAAAAAGCCTCATACTGCTTCACAACTCAACACCGCACCATCAACGCCATCAAGGCACCAACACCATCACCACCACCACCACCATACTAATTACTACACTAGTTTCATGGAAATAAAATTTCAATTGAAAACTTCTTTTTGTTGTTCTTATATTAGCTTCGCCAACAATTAATACTGGCGGCTTCGCTACAAAAATTAATGAAAATCCTAAGAATTCCGTTAACCCTGTCTCGGAGGATTTAAAATTCCGTTAACAATGTTGCCGACGAAAGTAGGCCTGTATATGAAATTAATAAAATTTCATGAAGCTTCATTCTTCTGTATATGTTTTTTCAAATTCTCTGCAATTTTTTCTCAAATTTTCAGTTTTCGTTCTTCTGTATTTTTTTTTCTTGCATTTTCTTTCAAACTTTATGTGTTTTTCCCGGATTTGGGTCTTATATTTTTCCAATTTCCCATGATTATACTGTAAACTCAAGGATTACAAAAATACGTTAAAACCCATATTATTAACAAGAAAATCGGAAAAGAAAAGAGAATGTTTTTGCTGAGGATGAGACTTAGAAATGGGCAATTTAAGAACAAGTTGGGTTTTCTTAGAAATAGGAGAAAAAATAATGAAAATAGTCTTTAATTTGAGTTTTCAGGGGATTTTGGGTTTTTCTGGTGGTTTGCAACAATGAGGCGAGTATAGGAATTATGAAGAATAACACAAGATTCAATGTCACCATTATCTTCAAGAATTTTGCCATTAAAATTAAGAGTTTGATGAGAAATGGGTATTTCTTTGTATTTCTGAATCTTCTCCTTAATTTCAAAGACTGTCAAAATAGCCTATTTCAATGGTGAATTTCTCTCCTTTATGTGTCTCCAATGTCACAAACTCGTTTCTTTTAGTTAACTTTCTGCATTTTTCTTCTAAATTGGTTACTACCGTCGAGCAAGAAAGAAACAGTTGAGTTGAAACCCAAGCAAAGCATTACAACAATCTACTTTTAATCTACCCCTCAAAAGAAAATCTACTTTCAATCTACACATCATCAATATCTATCACAGTGTTTCAGGAAGCTAGATGGGAAAGATATCTGAAATAGAAATTGCTGCCACAAATTAATACAGAGCTGGGAGTTTGTCATCCATTGACCAGTAAACAAGCATGAATAGATACCACATGGCTTTGATGTCCTTGTCCAAGATTAGGCACTGTGATTCCTAATGAACAAAGTTAATAAAGCAAGCAGGTGACTTTATAGCTTAAGCACTTCCAAGCAGTGCATGGACTCATCGGATTATCGTCAATTGAGTATCAAATCCAAATTTGTTGATTAGGTTTTATTGTAATTTATGTTTGAGAAGGTTTTTTTTTAGAGAAAATATGAAAATGAGGGTTTTAGGATTGCGGCGGTAAAGTGGGGATGCGTTTAGTAACCCTCAGTATGATAACTAGTGTTGATTTTTTGTGTGTACACTTTACCAAACACTATATTGAACGTTACAAAAGGATACTTATTGTCTATTGGTCTTAGAAAGCGTTCAAAGCATTTGTCGTCTTCATCATTTATGTTTATTATTGTTGTTTTTGTTGGGAAATCATTTTACGTACAAAGTGTTAAAACTTCTTGAAACGTACTTATTAAATCTTATTCACTCGATAGGTTTAGTGGTAATTCAAAGGTGAAAGCGACTACAATGGTGACAAAGTGTTCCAAATGGCGGTGTTAGTTATCGGCAACTGGACCACTGACAAAGGAGTGGTGAGAGATGAAAGAGACGAGGGGAAATAATGGAGTGTCATGGTTGGTTTCTTATTATATTTTATCTACCAGGGGTTGGTGTAATTTATTGGTATTGATTGTTCGGCAACGCTAGATGTAGTTGTAAATGCTAGTTGTGAGAGTAAGCTAGTAGAATGTTAGTGGTTAGTGTGTAGTTATTAGTTGCCAAAGAATTCGGTATAAAATATTGATCTTCGGTGAAAGAAGGTTCGTTAAATTAGTTCTTTACAAATAATTAGTCAATGTAAATCGAACAAAACTTTAATGCAAAATTAATAAACCACTAACAAGTATCCCAAAAGTTACAAAATTTAGCTTTTGACAACCACGATTAGACACTACTTCAACCACGATTATATGCCGATGTTTATTTTTAGTGAATTATCTACCTAGTGAATGGAATAAGATTTCTCATTATTTTCCTATGCTAAAGAAGCAAATTACTTGGTGAGAAATGACATGTTGAAGAAAGTGGTTTAATCGAAATAGCATTGTTAGGTTGTTAAATATAATTTTCACTTTCTTTATTTATTTTATTTTCCTCCATTATTTTAGGAAGGTTGTTAGAGTTGCTTTTGTTAGAGTTCCTTGTAATGATTTTGACTTGACTTTGAAATCAGAAATAGAGAATTTCTCGCTCTTAATTTCCTTTCTCAACAAGGGGAAGGAAACTCAAACAAGACAACGAGAAGCATTTATTACATACTTAACAATCAGCGTCAACAGTGATGGTCTGATGGTAGTCGGTAGTTACATAATCCTTCCCCACGTCTTTATGATTCAACTTGTACAATTGTACCAAATGATGGTAGATAAACAACCTTAATCATATACGCAATGCCATAACCTATCCAAAATTTGAAAAAATGAAACTTCAAATCATATATGGAATGGAGATGCTCATAACTAATCATTAAAACAAACAATTTGGAAGTAGTTCAAGCTCTTAGAAATGAAAGAAGAAGTAATAAGAATATAGATTCAATAGTTAGAGAAATTAAGATAATAGCTCGTAGTTTTCAATATTTCGCTTGTACTAAAGTAAAAAGAGATGAAGTAAGGTTGGCGCATAATCTAGCCCAAAAAGCTAGAAAAGGCTAACTCTTCATCTTCTCCTTTGTTTGTTTACCCATTGTCAAAAAAAAAAAAAAAAAAATAGGGAGCAAGTGCATCATGTACCCATTTTTCTTTTTGAACTTATTGGAACTTACATGAAGTCATTAAAATTTATTGAAATTTATTTAATTGATTGTCATAAATGTGATGAGTACTTTTTTAAATAAAAAATCTTGTTTTTCTGTTGTTAAATATTAATTCTTAACTAGCGCCCTAGGGCTTCAGTTAGCGGGATCGTAATTATAATACATGACACACTTAATATGAGATTTAAGTCCAACTTAAGTAAAATTGTTTAGTAACAACCACTAGTTATAAAGTTCATGGAAATTCATGTTTAATGACTTGAAGGTGAAACTTTCATATTTTAGTTAAGCCTTCAATACTAAAACTTATTATTAAACTAATGTTATTTACAACTATTTAACAGATTCATTTAATCAAATATAGAAAGTGAGATTCATTTTATTAAACTAATCAGTGAAGCAACAAGTATCAATATTTCATTTACTTACGCAATATCATGGGTTACTAATAGAAGTTATTAGCGTTACGTTGGTTAAGAGCATAAACAATTGAACATAGTTATTTACACATGGTTTAGCAATCATTTGCATAAGTAGGTTTTTATTAACTAAGGTTATAAAATAAGATTAATAAAATAAAGAATTATTAATGAAGACTCTTAAGTCTTAACTTCGCTTCCTTAGTATACTTGACCCAAAACTCAAGTTTAATGAAGTTAAGAATATGTTTACTAAGTTTAGATTATTGAATCAAGGATTACAAACTATATATCCATGTAATAACTTAGGCTATTAGTAGAATTATTAGTCTTGAGTAACATAGGATTAGTACTAAAATAAACAAGAAGGAATAAAACAAGGAGAGCAGCGAGACAGGGGAGGGAGAAGAAGGTGGTAAAGCTGGCGGTAGACGGTGGTGGAGCGGGTCTGGACGCGCAGACGGGGCGGCAGTCGGATGGTGGTGGTAGGCGGGTGGCCGGAAAACAGGAGACTTGGATGTAGTAGTGTTTGAAATTTTTTGATTTTTGGGTGGTAAAGAATAGTGAAATTGGCATACTATTTATAGTTATTTTATAAATAGAACTCAATTAAACTAACAGAAGCTAATGGTGAAGAATACTTGGGGAGCAACGTCTTCTAGAATGCCTTTGGAAATAAGGAGAAGAAAGCTTGAGGAAGAAGATGAATTGGTTGGAAATGGTGATTTTCCAATTTTAGAAATTTTCTAATTCTTTTGCTATTACTAAAATTAGCAATTTTCCTACTTTCTTTAATCTACAACCAAACTTACTTAGCTTATTTTATTAAACACTTTATTTTTTTTTTCCAATAAATTAAAGGAGTAACTATGATAACCTTAAAAATAAATTTTAAACAATTTAATTAGCTTATTATTAATATTAAATATGCTTAAATTTTCGGAATATTACATAATAACAACAAATATGACAACTTTAATCATGTTACAACCAGGAGATAATATAGCATCCACAGTCAAAGACTTTATTTTCCAAACATCAATAACAACTTAGTTTTACTTAGCTTCTTGAATAGCATTTCTAGACTATTCATTAGCAATGACGTGATTCATCAAAGGCAGTAGTTGTGCACTTAAAGGGGCCAACATTATAGACATACACACCGCAGTAACAATCTCCACAACAAGGGTAAAAAAACACTACATGACTCATGGAAACCAACGCAAGTAAGAGGATTGATGTCAATGTCAATATCTTCAAGCATAATGTTTGAGAGGGGACGAACAGCAAAGGTGGATTGTGGTGTGGTGGCTAGCATCACTAAGGCTAGCATCACCACCAAACTAACCACCCCCTTCACATTCTTACTCATTTCCATCTTAATAGATTATCACTAGATTTTTTTTGTTTGTGTTTTGGATGGAAAGATAGAGTATTGGTGTCCCTTTTTATAGCCAAAAGGTTACATGGGCAAATTGGTCATTTTGTTGTTGCCTTTAATTTTCACTGTTCAATAGCTGATCTTCAATTCTTATCATCTTTTGATGGTCCCTCATGTCTCAAATTATTAATTATTTAGCATGTGATCCGACCTTAATTAATTTGCGTAATTAATATGAGAATTATGATTCAAATGAAAGTTACCATAATTGTAAATCATATATAATACTACATCCGTCCCATAATAGGCTGAACACTTTCCTTTTATGTTTGTCCCAAATTAGTTTGAACACTTCCATTCTTGGCATGGTCCCACCATTAATATATTATTTCTTTTACACATCTTTGGCCCACACTCTACCTTTTATCAATAAAAAGTTACCCAAATTTCTCTTTCCTCTAATAAAAAATACCCCACTAACTTCTATCACATCTACTTTTTAAATAAAATAACATTTGATAACCACACCACAACTTATCACCTTAAACTACGTGTCCAAATAAGTGTTCGGATCATTCGTGACGGAGGAGTAGAGTCATAACCCATCCTAACTACTTAAATGTTTTCAAAGTAAGATTAAATGAATCACCCAGATATTTGTCTATTTCTTCAGGGGTAGAAGATTGCATTGACACGTTGTATGAGAAATCTTCTCAAAGTAAGATTTGGCTCAATGGTATCATTCTCTTTTATTCCTGTTCCTGCAGAAGCTAGGGTTCGATCATTGATATGACCAATACTAAATATGGGGGTTGAAGGGAAGGGATTGAGAGTATGGATTTCAATGGGTTGCATTGAGACCGGATTATATATAATTCGACTCCGACCCTAGAAGAAGTCGGATTTTAAATCCGACTTCGACATCTGAGTTCGAGACCTGGGGATAGGTTTAGAGTATGAGACATGGTAGACTAAGGCAATCATTGTACCTTGAAAAAAAACCACAATTAGCTTTACATTATGCATAAAAGATATGAACATTATCTGCTTTCACTTTTCACCCTTGGAATTCATTGTCCGACTCTCTTAACATGTGAACAAAATTAAGATTATTTCCATTTAATTTTTTGATTGAAGTATCTGATGCATATATCATTTTTAACTTGTTTATAATGGCAAGTTCAAATGAGAAAGTGTTCTTAAATTGTTAAACTTTTGTAATTTTTCATTCTATTAGATCATTAAGGGTAATTTAATATTTTCAGAGGAGAACACCATCTTCCTACCTCATTCCCTTATATAATAAAGATTAGATATCAATTATGATAATAATATCCTTAATTAAATGTCATTTTTATTAGCTAAACCTATGTACGTAGATAAATCCTTAAGGATATTATACTTTTCAAATTTTTATTTCTCGGGTTATCTCTCATCCTTCCCAATCATCACATTACACTGAGACTTTTCTCTCCTCCCTCCTACTTTCAAGTTTCAACAATGGCGTTGCCTAATAACAATAAAGAGCACAAATTACATTATTGTTTTTCCAATCTTTTTCTCTCTGCTGTCAACAAATTTCTCTTGTTCATCTGACTGATGGTAGTAATCAACTGTCAACGAGAAGACTACAAGAGGTGGTGATGTTTGTTAATTTACCTTCTCGGTTTTGGAGAACCCAAATCTTGTGACTTTTTTTAACAAATTATCTTTACAGTTTCGAAGTTCTTGATAGAATTGTGTTAGCTTTCATATCTTATGTTGTTTGCACTGTTTCTTAGATGAAATTTTGGCTATACCGTGAAATTGTCAAGATTTGTTTAACGGAAAAAAATTAAAATCAAAGTATAACCTAATTACTACACCCTCCTTTTTATTTTAGTTCTACCAATTTAATTTTGACACTATTCCTATATTTTACTTTAACCATCTTGTGGTAATTATCGGTAAGAAAAAACATAGTCACGTTACATTCGTATCGATATATAATTTCAAAATGTCCACTTTTTATAATTTTTACTTATACATAATTAAATATATTAATGTTTAAAGTTTTGCTTTGTTAAACGTGCAAAGTAGAAATGGTAGAACTAAAATAAGGTATAACTCTAAAATATGAGACCAGTAAAGTAGAGTTTAATATCTATATCTTTACTATATTTTTTGAAAATTACTATATTTTATGAAATTGTCAATCTGGTTCAAGGAGGAGATCAATTAATTTTGAAGAGTATGATATTCTTAATATGTCAAATTAGGAATAAGAAGTAAAGTAAGTAACAAAGGATGATATGGACGAGGGGGAGAGAGTGGCACAAATTTTGGCTCAAAGGACAGATAGGATAATCACAGGATAATCGTTTTTTCACCAATTACCCCTATGGTTTTTCAAAATTCATGGGGTACCCCTACTTTTTAAAAAATGCACCAAGTACCCTTACTATTTCAATAAAATTCACGAAAAATGCCCTTAATGACTAACGGTGTCAAGTTTCCGTTAGTCATTAACTCTAACTTTTCTGTTTTAAACCCTAATTAACCCCTAATCTTAACCCCAACCCTAAACCCTAAACCCTAACCCTAACCCTTAACCCTAACCACCACCCTCCCACCACCACCAGCGGCCCCCCCACTCTCCATCACTCCCAGCCCCCTCTCCCCCGCGGCCCCCCGGTGATTTCCCATTCTCTCAATCGCATCTCGTCCATGCTCGCTGCCGCTCCTCGCCGTCGCATAGCTCGTCGGAGCCGCGCCTGCGCCTCGCGTTTTCTCTCTCTTCTCTTCGTGTGTGTCTTATGTTGCTTCCCCTACCCCGTGGTTCCCCTCCTCTATATCTCTCTCTCCTCTCTTCGCCCGCCTACAAGGCTTCCTTCGCCGGTCTTGAAGCAAAGGTGGCAATCGGGAGCCGCAAGAGAAAGGAGGCACGGCGCGAGCAAGAGAAGAGAGGAACCAGGAGCCGCAGCCTCGCAGCCTACCGTGCTCCGGTAGTTGGTGCGGATAGGGGAAAGAGCGTCGGTGGTTGGGTTTTTGCGGGCCGAGAGGAGGGGGAGGAGGGTCATGGGCTGCGGGGGGAGGGGAAGGGGTGTTACGGGGTGGGATGGAAGGGGGTGTGGGGGTCTTGCGGGGGTGGGGGAGGGGGTGTTACGGGGCTACGGGGAGGAGGGAGAGGAGGTGGTGGTGGTTGTGTGGGGGGGGTGGTGGGGTGGTGGTGGGGTTAGGGTTTGAAGTTGGGGGGTAAGGTTAGGTTAGGGTTTGAAGTTAGGGGGCCGGGTTAGGGTTAGGGTAGGGTTAGAAGTTAGGTTTAGTTAGTTAATTAGGGCTAATTAGGGTTTAATTAGGGTTAGAGGGGTTAATTAACCCTAATGACTAACGAAAACTTAACGTCGTTAGTCATTAAGGGCATTTCATGAATTTTATTGAAATAGCAAGGGTACATGGTGCCTTTTTTTAAAAGCAGGGGTACCCCATGAATTTTGAAAAAACATAACGGTGTCTGGTGAAAAAACCGTAGGATAATTATATTTTTTGACATATTAGTTGATTGAAATAGCATCATTAGTAATGGTTAGAGATAGAATAATTGTTTCTGCCTAGAAACTAGTCAAATGAGTTAATTGTGTTTAGAGAGGTTAAAATCCCGAGTTGGAGTATAATCCCGAGTCTTGTCAACCGAGAACCTGCAAAACAAAGAAACCTAGCCCGGGGGTGTTCCCGGGAAAGCCCCTCCGACGCTCAAGTCAGTTGAGATTGAGGTAGATAGAGAAAGTGAACAGTTCTAGAGAGAGATGCTCTGGATTTGTTAGGTGAGAATTCAATACCTGTTCATTGATTGGACTGGCTGCTTTTATTGTGTTGGGGATTCCCCAGACAGGAAACCCTATTGGGGAGCATCCATGTTTGTGGGAAAGTCGTCTTCCTTTTATGGCAAAGTTGCTTTCAGTCTAAAAAGACTGATGGGCTCCCTGGGAGAATATATATCAGATTCCTTAGATGGGCTTTGCATAACCTTGTTGGACCAGATCAGGGGTAGGTCCAAACAATTAGCCCCACGCCAAGTAACCGGAGTGAGATCCTCGACTTTCAGTGCGATTGATTGGCGGAACAATTGTTTATGCCGATATTTGAATGGTACCTTGAGTTAGCGATATGGCGCTAGGATTAACCAAGCACGGGGATCCCGAGGAGGGAGATTTCGTGAATTTCTGAGCCCCATTCAAATCCCGAGGTGATGTGAGGGCTATCAGGCTTGCTTCCAAGCAACCCCGAGGTGGCGCCATTGTGATGGGCACCGAGCGACCCCGAGAGGGGGGGGCCTACTTCCCCGAGGTGGTGTTGGCCAGGTTCCTGACGGCGCGCCTCTTATCTGATGAGCCCCGACCCGGGAGCTTACAAATCCCGACTCGGTTCTAAGCTGTAGACTAATCCCTGAGGGTACCATGTGCCTCTTAGCAGGTGATCCCGACCCGAGGGTGCGGCTCTGTCAATGTTGCAGTGTTCTCAAACAACCCCGAGAATGTTAGATTTTCCTTGCCAGGCCAATATCGACCCAAGGAGAATGCCGACCCCGACTTGGTCGAAGTAATTTCGCTGCCAATGGTGACCCCGATTGTGCCCGTCTCTTACTACCGAGCCCCTGGCAAGGCCGAGGTGGGCATGGACCAACTCGGGGATTTAACGAGCCTTCTCGTAGAATCTCGAGTGGGTGGTGAGTGATGAGCCCTCTGGCAATGCCGAGGTGGGCATGCACCAACCTCGGGGCTAATGAGCCTCTCTTTGGGGGTCCCGAGTGGGTTGTGTGGTACTTAGCCAATATTTGGCTAAGTGCTGAGCCCCCTGGCCATGCCGAGGTGGGTATGCACCAACTCGGGGCTAATGAGCCTCTCCTTAGGGGTCCCGAGTTGGTTGTGAGGTACTTAGCCAATATTTGGCTAAGTGCTGAGCCCCCTGGCAATGCCGAGGTGGGTATGCACCAACTCGGGGCTAATGAGCATCTCCTTAGGGGTCCCGAGTTGGTTGTGAGGTACTTAGCCAATATTTGGCTAAGTGTTGGGCCCCCTGGAGATGCCGAGGTGGGTATGCACCAACTCGGGGGCTAATGAGCCTCTCCTTAGGGTCCCGAGTTGGTCAGGAGGTACTTAGCCAATATTTGGCTAAGTGCCGAGCCCCCCGGCAATGCCGAGGTGGGTATGCACCAACTCGGGGCTAATGAGCCCTCCTTAGGGGTCCCGAGTTGGTCATGAGGTACTTAGCCAATATTTGGCTAAGTGCTGAGCCCCCTGGCAATGCCGAGGTGGGTATGCACCAACTCGGGGGCTAATGAGCCTCTCCTTAGGGGTCCCGAGTTGGTCAGGGAGGTACTTAGCCAATATTTGGCTAAGTGCGCCCTCGGCGATGCCGAGGTGGGTATGCACCAACTCGGGGGCTAATGAGCCTCTCCTTAGGGGTCCCGAGTTGGTCAGGAGGTACTTAGCCGATATTTGGCTAAGTGCCGAGCCCCCCGGCAATGCCGAGGTGGGTAGGGGCCAACTCGGGGCCGATGAGCCTTCCTAAAGGATCCCGAGTTGGTCATGAGGTGCTTAGCCTATACCCGGCTAAGTGCTGAGCCCCCTGGCAATGCCGAGGTGGGTATGGGCCAACTCGGGAGCTGATGAGCCTTCCTAAAGGATCCCGAGTTGGTCATGAGGTGTTTAGTCAAACTTTGAGAAACGAGCTGGGTTCTAGTCAAACTTCCATATGTTTGACCATTTGACCGTTGACTTTCCCAATTTAGTGTTCACTCCAATTTGGGCCTCTTGACTCGATGTTTGATCCTTGGGCTTTTTTACTGAAGGCCCAAGTTTTAAGGGCCCGTCAAAGGAGGCCTTGAGGTTGTCGTTGTGCGCGGCTGAGGATGAGACTATTTAGAGGAGGAGGAGACTTATTTTCCGTACATTTCAATCATTTGCCAAGTCTCTTTCTCTCTCCTCTTTATCTCTCTAGAATCGCTCTGAGATATCTTCAACTGTTCCTGCCCGAGTCCGTTTGATCCTCCGCGTGGTGATCCCGAGTTCGTATAATCCCGAGAAGGTACGCTTTTCTTTGCTATACTTTTCTTACTGCTTTCTGTCGTAGATTGATCTCCCTAAAATGGACCCTGAGTCGGACCCCGAGTCGGGGTCGAGTACCCCCGCCTCCTCTCCTATAGGTTTTCAGAGGAGATTCGAGGGGAGAGTGGTTTCTTAGTTAGTACTCGGATCCCTTGCCCCGATCCCTCGGTGGTACCCGAGGCGATTCCCTTACCCAGTCCTTCGGATTCCCAATCGGAAGAAGATGAGGGTATAATCCCGGGTCCTTGGGAAGTATCGATCGCGCATAAGCCTTGTGCTAGGAGTTACTTAGAGAGGTATGTTTCTGATGGTGTAGTGATGGTGTCCGATGGAGCGGAAGCGGATGAGGGTCCGAGCACCTCAGGGCAAGAATATCCCCCACTGGACCCCGAGGGAGGTCCCCATACATATTATCCCGACCCTATATTCATGAAATACATGGCGAGGAATTTTAAACATGTTGGGAGCAAGTTCTGGGTTCACGACCCTTTCTTTGTGGTTCGTGCCAAACATACGGACACGGTTCTGACGCCCCCGGCGGGATGCGTGTCGGTCTATCATCAGAGCTTGCAAATGGGTCTCAGGTTCCCCTTGCACCCATTCATCCGAGATCTACTGAACGCCTATCAGCTGACTCTAACCAATCTGCTTCCAAATAGTTGGCTTTCAATAAACGGCTTTGTGGCCATTTGCGAGTCTCTCGGGGTGACCCCGAGTGTGCGTTTATGGCGCAACATGTTTACTTTGATGTTGGGTCCTGCTGATAGGCATGGCCCGGGGTGGTTCCGTTTTCAATGTCGGGCAGGTTTTAAGGTAGTTCGAGATGCCCCTTCTAACCAAAAGGGTTTTAGACGTAATTTCTTTCACATATACACTAGTGATGAATGGGGGATCCCGACTCTTCCGGTGGAGGGTGGTCCTCGCTTTAGTTTGAATCAAACAGCTTCCCATGATGTCCCGACAAGAGGCAGTAGTGGGAATATATTTTTCTACCACTCCCCGGACTCATACCGGGGCCCTTTCATACGTCCCCAAGAACTGGCTCCCGTCCCGCTTTGATGTACGGAACGAGATGTTCCTGGCGGCTGCGGGCTTAAGTTGCAGCTGTGACAAGGGTAATCCCGCCTTTGTCTTTCTTTAAAGTCTTCATTTTTTATGCTAAGTGTTTGACATTTCTTTTGTTTCAATTGTCGCCCGAGGCCAATTAGATCCAAAGATGGCTGAGAGATACATTGACAACACCGAGTTGGCCTTGAAGTTGATGGGTGAGTTGGAGGAGGAGACCATGTCAATTCCCCCGCCTCCTAAGGTAAGTTACCTGACTCGACGCCTTTTTCATTGAAATCCCCCGACTTGTTGTGATATTCTTTGTTTTACAGGATACAGATTCCAAGAGGGCTAAGAAACCCTCCACTCGATCCCGGAGGGTGAAGGGAGACATTGAGCAGGCCCAAGCTGCCGAGAAGCTTGTCGCTTCTCGGGCTTCCGACAAAGCGTTGTCGGGGGTATCCACGGGTTCTAAGCGCAAGGCGGGTGAAACTGGAACTCCGCAAGTCCCTATTGATGTGGACGAGCCGCTGCTGAAAAGGACCCGAGCCGATCAGATCGGTGCCGATGTGCCCTTTACCGGCACCACCTCGACTCAGAAACTTGCCCGAGTGCGTCACGCTGTTCGGGAGATCTATACTGAGGCCGATGATGTAGCCTTGTCGGCTTTGGGCGCTGAGGAGGTCAACACCCTCTATGAATCTTGGCTGGAGGTATTTTTCCCGACTGTGCTTTACATTTTTCTTTCATTATGTTGATTCTCATGTTTCGCGTTTTTGCAGACTTCTATCCGGATGACTTCAGTTATTCGCCGCCGGGTTCAGCTTGAGGACGAGATAGCGTCCCTCAAAAAGGAGGTTGATGCCTTGAAGACCAAGGCGGTGACCGATAGTGCTGAGCTGAAAAAACTGAATGACGAGCTTGACTCCCAGAAGTCCACTTTCAAGGAGGCAAGCAAGGCGGTGAATGACATGAAGGTCTTGAGGGACAAGCAAAAAAGCGGATGCGAGGCTTCATTGGATGCGTTGCTCGATTGAGCGCAATGAGGCCTGGGAAGATCGCTAGTGACCTTCGAGTCCCGGCTGAGGAGGCGGCCAAGAAGCACAAGTCCACCCGACATAAACTCAAAAGGGCGGAAGCCAAGCTCCGTAAGGCCCGGGAGGACCGGGTTGGCCCAAGTGGAAGACTTCTCCCGAAAGGCTTAACTACTTGGGGAAGATGGCCTCGGCTTCCTACCGTCCGGCCACCCGGAAACCAAGGAGAGGCTTCGGGCCATTTTGACCGAGACCAATGCTTCATTAGACTGGGATGCGGTTGAGGCCGAGTTTGACCGCCGTATTGCCTTGGGGCAGAAGGCAAATGTGGAGGCTTCACAAACCCCGGGAGCTTCCCAAGTTCTCGGGCCCAATGCAACCGACATGCCCGGGGAATCCCCGAGGGTGCTCGGCCGATTGGTCCCGCCGCGGATGGGAAGGTTGTTCTTGAAGGCGGGGTGAAGGCCAGGACTCCCGTTCGGGGAAGATGATGATGAGGATACCGAAGAGAGCTCCAAAGGGACTCCGCCAAAAGAAGCCGCCTCGATTTGTATAATTTTGTAATGTTTTTGGATTTTTGTGGACCTTTTTATGTACCCCGAGAGTCTGTTCTCGGATCCGTTTGTGTTTTGGCGCCCGAGATGGTGTTTTCGGGTGCCTAGGCCGTACTTTTGCAGCCTCTATGAATTGTTTGTTTTCATGTTTTATGAGCCGATTCCCGAGTAGTGTTTGTTTCCTCTTCGGTTTACCCCGTTTATGTATTTTTTGTTTGAGCTAAATTTCCCGAGTAGTCTAACTGCCACTTTCAATTTTCTAAATGCCCGAGTGTAATTTTGTTAAAATGCAACTGTTACGAACCAAATGCTCTTTCATTCATTATCGCACCCGAGACTGTCAACTATGGGGTACAACTTACTGCCCCGAGTTGCGTTTCTAACAAAATAAACCGTAGGCTCATGTGTGGCCCAGGCTTCCAAAATCCCGCCAACTCTAATAGGGTGTAAATTGTTGCCCCGAGTTGTGGTTTACAAGATAAGGCTCAAGTGTGGCCTAAGTTACTTAAATGTAATACTTCTTCGATTGTCGCATTCCAAGGTCGGGCCAAGGGCGTGCCCTCGGGTGACTCGAGTCGGTATGTTCCGGGCTTTCGATCACTTCGTGACTTTGTAAGGTCCCTCCCACTTAGGCCCTAGCTTGCCTTTTAGGTGCGCCACCCCGTGGCCTCGACCTTCCCGACCACCCAATCACCTACATGGATTGGCCTAGCTTTCACCCCGAGGTTGAATTGTCTCGGTAACCCTTTGCTTGTTGCGGATTGACTTGAGTAGTGCATTGCCCCGAGATTCGAGCAAGAGGGTCTAACTCGACTTTCTTCTCTTCTTCGTTCTTGTCATGCTCGTAGAAGGTCATCCTTGGAGAAGGTATCCCGACCTCGACTGGAAGAACAGCGTCACTTCCATAGACTAAGCTGAAGGGCGAGTTGCCTGTTGCTTCTTTCACTGTTGTTCTTCGCCGACCGCAGCACACCCGGGAGATCGTCGACCCATGACCCCTTTGCTCCTTCTAATGATTTCTTTATCCCATTCAAGATTGACCTTGTTTGCGGCCTCAGCTTGGCCGTTGGTCCGGGGTCGGGATACGGCTGAAAACCGTGTTTGAATCCCGAATCTGGAACAATAATCCCGGGTTGGCCCGCTGTTAAATTGTCTCCCGTTGTCTGATATGAGGGTCCTTGGGATCCCGAAACGGGTGATGATATTCCTCCAGATGAAATTTTGCACTTGTTTGTCTGTTATTGAAGCCAGTGGTTCAGCCTCGACCCATTTGGTGAAGTAGTCGATGGCCACTAGGAGGAACCTTCTTTGTCCCGAGGCTGCTGGGAAGGGGCCTATTAGGTCCACCCCCCACTTGTCGAATGGTAATACTGCTTGTATGCTCGTCAGGGGATTCGTGGGAGCCTGAGGGATATCCCCATGGAGCTGGCAGTTGGGGCATTTCTTCACCAATTCCCGAGCATCAGCTTTTAGCGTGGGCCAGTAGTACCCGGCTCTCAGAGCTTTCCCGGCAATGGTCTTTGCCCCCTGGTGGCTGCTGCATGCGCCCTCATGAATTTCCCGAAGGATGTAGTTGCCTTCGAAGGGCGTAACACACTTCTGTAGTGGGTGAGTGTATGATTTTTTGTAGAGGGTCCCTTCATGCCAGACGAACCAACTTGATTTCTTCTTAATGGCTTCAGCTTCTTTTTCTTCCGAGGGTAGTATGCCATCTCTGAGGAAGCTTATGATTTCCCCCATCCAAGTATCGGTTCTGTCCAAGGCGTGGATCTGGAGTGAATTAATGCTTGGCTGGTGTAGAACCTCCCAGATGATAGTTCGAGGGGTAAGTCCATCGGCGGAACTCGCCATACGGGCTAGGGCGTCGGCCTGCTGGTTTTCTGACCTCGGGAGGTGCTGTATTTTGAATGATGACAACTTCTTGATGAGTTCTTGGGTTTTGTTGAGATACATCCTCATGTTGTCTTCCTTGGCCTCATATTCTCCCGAGACCTGCCCCACTACGAGTTGTGAATCTGATTTGGCCATTACTGCCTGGGCTCCCGAGCTTATGCAGATTTGAAGGCCCAAGATCAGGGATTCGTATTCAGCCTCATTGTTTGAGGCCAGAAAATCAAATTTGACAGCATACTCCATTTTATCCCCGATTGAGGGGGTGATCACGAGCCCTGCTCCGCTGCCGGCTTTGGTGGCTGAACCATCTACTTGCAATACCCACGACTCCCTTTCTTCCAGCTCAAGGGGTCGGGAGCTGCATTCACTGATGAAATCCGCCAATGCTTGTGCCTTAATTGCTCTTCGGGGCTCGTACTCCAACCCGAAGTCCGCCAACTGATCTGCCCACTCGGTCATCCGAGTTGAATGGTTTTTGCTTTCGATTACTTTCCTGATGGGTTGTCCGGTTAGGACCTTGATGGGGTGCGCCTGGAAATACGGCTTCAACTTCCTACTTGCCATTACTAGTGCAAACACTATCTTCTCTATCTGGCTGTACCGAGCTTCTGCTCCTCTATAAGCGTGGCTAATGAAGTATACTGGGTGTTGAGTTCCCTCTCTTTCGGCCACGAGTACCGCACTGAGAGCATGTTCTGATACCGAGAGATATACATAGAGAGCTTCTCCCGGCAAGGGTGATATGAGTTTGGGCAACGTTGCTAAGTGTTGTTTCAGCTGTTGGAAGGCCTGCTCAGCCTCGTTGTCCCAATCAAACTCCTTCCTCTTCAACGCTCTGAAAAATAACAAGCTCTTGTCAGCCGATCGGGACAAGAAGCGGCCCAGTGCTGCTAGGCACCCTGTTAGCCTTTGAACTTCTCTCACATTTCTCGGTGAGGACATGTTTAACACGGCGTTGATCTTGTCGGGGTTAGCCTCAATTCCTCTTTCATCTACCAAGAACCCGAGGCATTTCCCCCTCCGACCCCGAATACACACTTCTTGGGGTTTAATTTCATGCCATGGCGTCGTAAGGTGTTCAGCGTTTCTGCCAAGTCCGCGACGTGATCAATTACTTTTCTGCTCTTAACAATCATATCGTCTACGTAGACCTCAATGTTTCTCCCGAGTTGCTCCTCAAAAACTTTATTGATTGTTCGTTGATAGGTACTGCGTTCTTTAGCCCGAAGGGCATCATCTTGTAGCAAAGACACGCCTGGGGTCTGAACGAATGTTGTATGTACCCGGTCCTTTTCCGCCATCGGGATCTGGTGGTATCCCGCGTTGGCATCCATGAAGCTGAGCAACTCGTGACCAGCCGTTGAATCGACCAGCCTATCAATCTTAGGCAGAGGATGATTATCCTTGGGGCATGCTTTGTTTAGGTCGGTGAAATCGACGCACATGCGCCAAGCTCCGTTACCTTTTTTAACCAGAACCACATTGGCCAACCACTCGGTGTATTGGCATTCTTCAATGATACCCGCCTCTAGCAGCCTTCTTGACCTCTTCGCCGCTACTACGTTTCTCTCGGGCCCTGATGTCCGAGCTTCGCTGATTGGGCGGAATCCTTCCTTAATGTTTAGTTCATGTGATGCGAACTTGGGATCCAACCCGCATGTCGGAGGCGGAGTAGGCAAACACGTCCTTGTACTCACGCAAGGTGTTGATGAGTTTCTCCCTGACCTCGGGACTAAGGTTTTTGCCAATCCTTACTCCTTTCCCGAGGCCTTCGTCAAGCATTACTTCTTCATCCTCTTCGACTGGTTGGGGTCGTTCGTATAGTTTTGGGTTTTCTGATAGGTAGACCCCGAGGCCAGTCGGGGTCTCTGCGGGGTCTTCCCTCTTTCTCTTCCTTGGTCTTTCTTCTGAAGTTGGTGTTTTAAAACTGTTTGTGTAACACTCCCGGGCTGTCTGTTGATCTCCATATAACTTCTCGACTTGACCTTCGTCAGTTTCATATTGCAAGAGTAGCTGGTATACCGAGATGGCTGCCTTTATCTTGTTCAGAGTGGGCCTGCCCATGATGGCATTATAAGGAAGTGGGGTGTCAACCACCTGTGAAGTCGACTGGTAGGCTTCTTCCCTTACCTCTTTCCCCGAGTCTCACAGCCAATTTTACGAACCCGAGGGGGTACACAGATGCTCCCCCGAAGCCTATCAGCGGCTAACTGGTCGGGGTTACGTCCTTCTCGGTATATTTCAGCTTCTGTAAGCATTCAAGCGTGATGATGTCCGCTGATGAACCGCTGTCGACCAATATCCTCTTGACCCTTGAGTTGGCAATTTTCATTTCGATGACGAGGGGGTCGTCATGGGGGGTATGAATGTGCCGGTCAGGCTCCCCGAATGTCATGACAGGACACCCCGCCTGTGTTGGCTCGATTTCTAAGACTTGATGTTTTATGGCGTGTAGGTGAGCCTTGCGAGCTCGGCTGGTTAAGCCTCCCGAGGCATGTCCCCCTGCTATTACCCCGACATAACCATCGGTGTTGTCGCTGTCATTCTTTCCTTCCTTCTCCTTCCCTTTCTCTTCCCGAGAGTGCTTGATATATCTGTTCAACTTCCCTTGATCAGCCAAGTGATCCAAGGCCTTCTTCAACTCCCGACAATCTTTAGTGGTGTGCCCACACTCTCGGTGATATTCACACCACAGTCGATGATCCCTTCTTTCCTTTGAGGTCCTTATAGGGGGAGGGATGGGCAATACCGACTTGTGTTTTAGATCTAAATAGATCTCACGTCGATTTCGGTTGAAGCGGGGGTCGTTTCCATTATCTGTAGTCCTCGGGAGGAGTTGCTGGTTGCTCTTACTACTTTTGTTGGATTCCCGGTAAGGGGTTTCTTCCTTTCTTTTCTTTGACTTCTCTATAACTGGTTTGCGGATGTCCGAGGCCCGAATGAATTTCTCGGGCCCGACTCATGGCCTCAAGTGAATGTGGTGACTTCATTCTCGCCCAAGGACCATCTCGAACTTACTCGGCCGTAGTCCCGACATCAAGGCGGTGAAGGCTACCCCGTCTTGAAGGTCGAGATCTTGAGGGATTCCTCATTGAAGCGTTTGATGTAGTCGGCCAGGCTTTCGTGCTCCTGCTGCTTGATGGACATCAAGTGAATGCTTGTCTTTTTATGCCGACGCCCGGCAATGAAATGTTGGTGGAATAATGCTTCTAACACTGAAAAGTTCGTGATGATGCCAGGGGAGAGTCCCGAAAACCAGCTGAGTGCTAGGCCCTTAAGGGTAGTCGGGAAATAACGGCACCACGCCGCCTCACACCCTCGTTTGCACACTCATCTGGGCTTTATAGGCAGCCATGTGATCGTCGGGGTCGCTATTTCCCGAGTACTGCTCGATCTGGGGGACCTTGACCTTGCTTGGGTTAGGGACCTCCATGATCTCCCGACTGAAGGGCGTCATGAAGTTTAATACCCCCCTGTTGACCAAGACGGGACTTTTGTTTCGTGGAGGGCCCGAGTCTCCTTCCTCTTCCGTCCTGGTCTTCTGGGACCCGAGGGGGACCCTTCCCTCCCCCGTCTAGGGGTCCCTGGATTGGGTTTGCTCCTCTTCGCGAGTCTTCTCCTGATTGGCTCTCCTTTTGTCATTAAGTAAGTTCCGAGCGTCTTGCTCCGCCCGACGCCTACGATTCTCTTCGATGATTCGTCGGGCATCTGAGTTTGGTGTCCTACGGGAGTTGGCATGTCGGGGCCTTTCTCCTCCCACTCGTTGCCCGTCCCGGTTAGGGACGTGAGTGTTTGGATCAGCCCAGGGTTGCGGCTCCCCTTGGGTCAACTCTCGGGGTATCCCCTGGTTTAGTTGGGGATTCCCGCTATGAGCTCCTGCAAGCTGCGTTGCATGTTTGCATTCAACCGCTGAACTATTCTTTCTATGTCTGCCATGGTGATGGGGGTTTGATCGCATGGTATTGCTCTGGGGGGTCCGGTTTGCTCTTCGTTACGAGGAGTAGATCCTCATCGTCGATGGCGAGTGACTCGACCCGTACGTTGGGTTCGTTGGGATCGGATCGGGGTCGGTTGCGAAGGTACTGAGGCTCGGATTGTTTTCCTTCGGGGTGCCATTTTACCCTCGGTACGTAGCTTTGAGATGTGTCTATCCCCACAGACGGCGCCAAACTGTTTCTGCCTAGAAACTAGTCAAATGAGTTAATTGTGTTTAGAGAGGTTAAAATCCCGAGTTGGAGTATAATCCCGAGTCTTGTCAACCGAGAACCTGCAAAACAAAGAGACCTAGCCCGGGGGTGTTCCCGGGAAAGCCCCTCCGACGCTCAAGTCAGTTGAGATTGAGGTAGAGAGAGAAAGTGAACAGTTCTAGAGAGAGATGCTCTGGTTTTGTTAGGTGAGAATTCAATACCTGTTCATTGATTGGACTGGCTGCTTTTATAGTGTTGGGGATTCCCAGCATGGGAAACCCTATTGGGGAGCATCCATGTTTGTGGGAAAGTTGTCTCTCCTTTTATGGCAAAGTTGCTTTCGGCCTAAAAAAGATCGATGGGCTCCCTGGGAGCATATATATCTCGATTCCTTAGATGGGCTTGATAACCTTGTTGGACCAGCATCGGGGGTCCAAACAATAATTATATTGAATGTTCCACAACAACGGGAAAGAAACTCAAGCAAAGACCACGAGAAGCATGTGTAGCATACTTGCATCAGAACGGTCTATTAGGAAGACTGTAGGAGCAATCAGCATCAACAATGATGGTAGATACATACTCCTTCCACACAAAGTACACCACAAGAATTTAATATTCGTGGCATATTTTGATTCGCGAATTTAAATTCTGCCATAATTTAAAAGATGGCATATTATTATATTCCATGGCCCATGGCCCATGAGTTAAAATAATTTGTGGTAAATCAATATTTGCAACTAATTATGCCACGATTAGTTATTATTCGTGGCCAACTAATGCTCGTACCACGCATTGTGCCTCATGGTCTATGGATAATTTTTCGTGGCAAATCAGTACTCGTACCTAAGATAATTCATGGTACTTTTATTTGTTTTTCTCTTTTTCCACCCAAACGTACTACTTTTTCACCTTTTCCCATTATTTTACATTAATTGGGTCGAAAATACCCTCTAAAAAAGCTTGAAAGACAACAATGTAAAGCAATTAATGTAAAACGGAGGGAGTATGTTGTAAGTAAAAAGAAATGCGGAAAGTATAATTATAGCTACAATTGCTTAACAAGCAATACCAATAAATTAAACCAACCCCTAGTTGTATTCATCTCTCACCACTCCTCTGTCAGTGGTCCAGTTCCGATAACTAACACCACCATTTGGAACACTTTGTCACCACTATAGTCGCTCTCACCACTCCTCTGTCAGTGGTCCAGTTCCGAGAACTGTGATTGATGGTTGACTTCGTAGCTACATAGGCGATAGTTTATTCATGGATCCCCAATTGTTTATAGGGTCAGTAATTAGAAATTCTGTAGTTGTTACTTTAACGGGTACATTTGAGACATTGAAATCATAATGCAAGATTACTGTAATAAAACTTTTCCCTTATATGTATTTCTGAACTCTTATCAATAGCATGTTACAGACCTATATTTTATCTTATGTATAGGAACCTTTTTTTTTTTTTTTTTTAGGATTTTCTTGACTTATTAATAGTGCCTAAATTAGAAATGGAAAATCTATTAAGGAACGGAGGGAGTAGTAATCTAAAGGACATAAATGCTTGTAATGTTGAACCTTAGCGAAGGACATTTATGATGAAATGCGGGGATTGTTGCATTTTGTAAGCACCTAATATTAACGTATTTAGACCAACTCATATGAAAAGTTGATATAACAGAAGTTATTAAAATGAATAATTGAATGTAAGATAATTGTATGACTTACATGTCCACGAAACACTAAAGAGAGTTAGAGGAAGGGTGTGTATATTTCCTTGGTAGCTCAAATAATCATCTTGCCCTCTTAATATGACCAATCAAACCACTATGTTTATATGTTGGAGTGAACTAAACATGTTTTGAGTAGTGTCGGATTTCAGCCTTGGATAGGTAACCAAGGAGACAAGGGTTACAGTTAAGAGTATACATTGAATCACCTTGGCTTTAGGTGTGAGTAATCGTTTAGCATGCATTAAAGGCTTAAAAGATTCAAGATAGATTAAGGGTTCTGTTATGGCGTCAAGCAACAGAAACCAATATGTTGATCACTAGATTGTGAATCGCTTCCTTGTTGTTGCAGCACTTATATCCATCTTCTGGGAGTCCACCAAAGCTCCATTCAAAAGCATTCCAAAGGCATGTGAAATAACCACAATTTAGCAACAAGTTTCAGTTTAGAGGGCTCTCTAAAATTGCTAGATTTTAGCTTCAAATTGCACTTCAAACAACTACTAGAATGTATATTGTCTGCTCAATAGTATGAATAAATTGTTTATGAACACCTTGTTTTAGTTGCTTTGCCCCATAAACCCCAAACAGCAAATGCAAGCACCAACTATTTTAGAACAATTACTTCACAATCATCTTGCTAATTAAATCCAACGTAATTTGAATATCGCAAATACACTATTTTAGCTAGGGTGCCGCGCGCGTAGGTGCGCGGTGCAACAACTAGTTAGAACAAACATTCCAACTAGATCAATATTGCATACAGTACAATGACGTGAAGTGTAGCTGGAGTAGATGAAGAGAGCAAACAACCTATACTCCTACTACTATTTGGGGTCCTGTGATATATATAAAATCACACTTAAAAGCTTTTGAGATATATTTTATCTTTTTTTTCATAATCAAGCAACCTTTTTTTTAATACTCCTTATCTTATAATTAGACAACAAAAAAAGTTCAGATATTTTGCATATTGGTAAAATAATGGGAAAAAAATCATATAAACAATTTGTCAATTTAAGTTTTCTATAGATATGAGTGATAACTTGTAAGGTGTAAATGACTTATGGTTTTATTTGAATGGAATTTTTCGTTTCATGTCGACATGAATAATTATCAAGGTGAAATGATTAAAAAAGGCAAAAAAACACCTAGTTTTTGAATAATAAAAGTATAAAAGGGTAGAAAAATATTAATAGCCAAGTTTCCAAAAAATAAACTCAAGATAGAAGAACTTGATGATACAGAAACAGAATTGGAGTTGGTATGAAAACAAAATTTATAAAAAAAGAAAAAGAAAAAGGAGGCTTCAACAACAAAATAGAGGGAAACATAGAAGTAGCCCCAGAAACGACCATGTCGGAGTTCGAATATGGAGCCTCTAGGAGACTAGGATTGTGTTCCCTCACTAGCGCGTAGCATTCGGGAGTACCACTACTCCAAACATTCAGTACATGAATACTACTACACCCCTTTTGTTTTGAAGCCGTTTCGGTTTGGGGCCCTTTTCACATAATGGGCCCTTTGATGAGGGTCAGTTTCCACTGGCCCTTAGCCAACCTTGAGGGCATGTTCAACGCTACCGTTTTAAGTAGCCGGTGAAAATCTGATTGGATCAAAACACTACTTGAAAACAAAAAAGAGTGTCTAAAGTTTAACAAAGTAGTAATAGTACATGTATACTACTCCCTCCGCCCCATAATATAGTGTTGCTCACATTCCTTTTTTGGTGTCCCAAAATATTGTGCCTATTTTCTTTTTTTGTCAATTTGTTTGGACTAAATTATCCTTAATTTTTACACAAACTTTCCAAAATACCCCTACTTTTCTCTCAAAACATGTGACCCCATTTATTGCTTTACACCATTCCAAGGAACATTTATTGCCTTTTGATTTTATTTAAAGGAAAAAGAAAATAAATAACTAGTTTCAATACAAAAGTATCAAAAAAGCACTTCATTAAATATATATTTTTGGAAATCCTACCACTCATTCCATTTTTCTTAATTCCCGTGAAAAATGAGAAGTAAGCACTACATTATGGGACGGATGGAGTAGTAATAAAATTTAGGGTATATTCGACATCGCTGTAGATTTCCAGTTTTTGGTTTTATGAATATAAAAGTCATATGATATAAGGAGTAGTTATGATAACCTTAAAAATAAATTCTAAACAATTTAATTAGCTTATTATTTTCAGGATATTACATAGTAACAACAAATATGACAACTTTACTTGGTTACAACAAGAAAATATAATCTCCATACTTAATAAACCAAACCACATAGTAACCATAATGATGCTACCAACTTTATTTAATTACAACAAGGAATATAGCATTCATGCTTGAATACTTCATTAGCCAAACCACAATAACCATTTTGACGGACTATTCATTTTTAGCATTTATTGATATTCCAACCGCACAGTAATCATAGTGATGTTGGCAACTTTATTTTTAATCATATTACAACCAGGAAATGAAATAGCATCCACACACAAGGACTTTATTTTCCAAACAACAATAACAACTTATTTTTATTTAGCTTCTTGAATAGCATTTTTAGACTATTCATTAGCAGTGACGTGCTATATCAAAGGCGGTAGTTGTGCACGAGAGCGCCCAATAGAATAGACAAAGTCGCAGAATAACAATTTCCACAAGACGGGTAAGCGGGACCACATTGCTCATGAAAACCAACGCAAGCAAGAGGATTGGTGCTAATGCCAATCTCTTCAAGCATAATGTTTGAGAGGGGACAAACAGCAAAAGTGGGTTGAGGTGTGGTGGCTAGCATCACTAAGGCTAGCATCACCACTAAATTAACCACCCCCTTCGCATTCTTACTCATTTCCATCTTAGTAGCTTATCATAGAGGTGATCATGGGCCGGGCCGGGTTCGGGGCGGGCCGCGCAAAAAAAAAAAAATCCCATTGTGCGGGCCGGGCCGGCCCAAATTCGGGCCAAAATTTTGTGCACAAAGCCCGGTATTTCGGGACGGGCCGAGCGGGCTTTTGCGGGCCAAAACGGGTCGTGCCCAAATTTTAGACTAAAAAGTGTTTTTTGGCTTGTCCAAAGCCCGCCTAAAAAAAAAGTGACCGGGGCGAGCCCGGCCCGCCCGCGGGCCCAAAAAAACTAGCCAAGCCCGCCCAAAAACCGGGGCGGGCTGGAGTTGATCAGCTCTAGCTTATCACTATATGTTTTTTGTTTGTGTTTTAGATGGAAAGATGGAGGGTTGGTGTCCGTTTTTATAGCCAAAGGGTTACATGGGCAAATTGGTCATTTTGTTGTGGCCTTTAATTTTTTTTGTTCGATAGCTGGTCTTCAATTCTTATCATCTATTGATGGTCTCCCATGTCTCAAATTATTAATTCTTTAGTATGTGATCCGACTTATATTAATTTTTTTAATCAAATTGAGAATTTTGATTCAAATGAAAGCTATCATACTTGTAAATCATACGTGATGCAGTCATAACCCATCCTAACTACTTAACTGTTTTCAAAGTAAGATTCTATGAATCACCCAAATATTTGTCTATTTCTTCAGGGTGAGAAGGTTGCATTGACACATTGTATGAGAAATCTTCCCGAAGTAAGCTTTGGCTCAATGGTATCATGCTCTTTTATTCCTACAGAAGCTAGGGTTCGATCATTGATATGACCAATACTATATATGGGGGTTGAAGGGAATAAGGAGTTGAGAGTAGGGATGACAACGAGTTGAACTTGGACCAGATTATACATAATCCGACTGCGATCCAACAAGAAGTCGGATTTTACTCCGACATCCGAGTTCAAGACCTAGGGGATAGGCTTAGAGTATGAGACACGGTAGACTAAGGCAATCATTGTACCTGGAAAAAAAAAACCACAATTAGCTCTACATTATGTATAAAGGGTGTGAACATTATCTGCTTTCACTTTTCACCCTTTGAAGTCATTATTTGACTTTCTTAACATGTGAACAGAATTAAGATTGTAGTTCTACTGTCACGACACGTTTGATAGTTGGTTATAAATGGTGGTAATGAGAATGAATTTGTATGTAAATTTGTAAAGAAAATCATTGTTCATTCCCATGGTAATTCTAATATATACTAAAGTGTCTATTTTTCTTCTTAAATTTTCAGTCCCATCCAATACCACCTTGTAGGTGGTAATGATTGATAATGAAAATTGCTTTCCCTTGGAGGAAAAAATACAAGCTTAAGGGTGAGATTGCTTTCCCATGGAAAAAAATCACACACTTGGAGGTTGAAATTGCCTCCCAATGGATATTATAAGAGTGCTTCTCTTGTAACATCACACTTAAAATCCATTCCTATTACCACCATTTATTAACGACTACCAAACGAACCGTCAAAGTGTTTCAAACAGAAAACAAATTACCATATTTCCTCCTCCCTGAAAGAAGGACAAGACTTTTGAATTTGGCACATGACTTAATGCACCAATTCAGCCCATTAAAGATAACGTTGAACATAAATTTGCTAGCGCTAACACTGTGCTACCTCCTCTTTAAAAAGTTCAATGAACTTATTAAACCAAAGTAAACGAATTGAGAACTACGATCTAAATGAAGAGTTCATTGCCAGTGTACTACAAATTGGCACTTGTGCCACAAAGCATACTAGAATAATTTAGTATTCGTGGCATATATTGATCTTTTGGCGAGAAATTTAGATTCTACCATAATTTAAATTGTGGCAAAATATAATCTAGCTGCGAAAATATTTCTCATACGAAATCGTGAAAGAAAAGAAGACTACTATTCTACATCTATAAGTGTACTATTCCCTCCGTTTCCTAAAGATTCTCTCACTGTGACATTTTTCACTTTTTATAAACTTCGCTTTAACCATCGTTTGTGATTTGTGATTTTTCTCTTTCATCTTTCGCCATTCCTCTATCAGTGGTAGGCTGCCATTGCCGGCAACTATCACCGCCATTTCGGACACTTTGTCAGCACTGTAATCGTTTCCACCTCCGAATATGTTTTAAACACTAAGCCTATCAGGTGGATATGATGTAGTAAGTTTCAAGAAGTTCTAATTTCTAACACCTTACAGGCTTATACTATAAAATTCAAAAAAAAATTAATGACTCCAATAAGTTCAAAAAGAAAAAGGTTACATGATGCACATGATCCCTAAATATATTATTTGAAGTTTCGTTCTTTCAATTTTTGGATAGTTATGGCATTGCGTACTTGATTAAGGTGGTTTATATACCATCATTTGGTACAATTGTACAAGTTGAAACATAAAGACGTGGGGAAGGAGTATGTAACTACCGACTACCACCAGACACTGTTGATGCTGATTGTTCTTAGTACAGGTCCAAGTATGCAATAAATGTTTGTCGTTGTCTTGTTTGAGTTTCCTTCCCTTTGTTGAGAAATGAAATTAATACATTGAACTCTGACAAAAGCAACTCTAACAACCTTCTTAAAATAATGGAGGAAAATAAAATAAATAAATAAAGTGAAAATAATATCTAACAACGCAACAATGCTATTTTAATTAAACCACTTTCTTCAACATGTCATTTCTCACCAAATAATTTGCTTCTTTAGCATAGGAAAATGATTAAAAATCTTATTCTATTCAGTAGGTAGATAATTCACTAAAAATAAACATTAACATATAATAAAGTGGAGATTGGTACATCTACCAACTGGGTAAGCAACCCACTAGAAATAGACAATTAAAAAATTATTAAGTCTTCTGTGTTGGACTCATCAATCATATAAATATATATAATACAAAATAATTTTCGCCACATGTCATCCCACCAATTATTTGCAAAAGCGTTAATCTTACAATTACTATTAACCATGCATCTAATTGCAACGTATTGGTTGCGCCATGTTGTCATTGTCATATACGTGGAAGAGAATATATCAATAGTCTAACTAATGGGTTGCAGATTCTCATCACTAACTCATTTTTTTTCTTATATGATTTGTGTGGTGTTGTCATGAATTGAGTCAACTTTTGCCAACTATAGAGTAATCGTCCAACGCTCTTAATATGTGAAAAGAATTATCATTACAAGTCTACTGTCAAAGTGTTGTAAACATAAAACAAATTGTACTTCCTCCGTTCTGTTTTAGATAAAACATTGGGTGAAATGACACTATTCATTGATCAATTTTGACTCCAATTTATCGCCATTATATAAAGAAAAACATAGTCAAGTGGGATCTTGTTAGATTCGTCTCGATGCATACTATCAAATTATAACTTTTTTGTATTTTTTACGTGTGCACAGCTAAAGATATTAATGATTAAAGAAGTGCGTTGATACTAGTGATTAAAGAAGTGCGTTGGGTTACGTAAAAAAACAAACGTTTTATTTAAAACAGAACGGAAGAAGTATCATATTTCCTCCCCGAAAGAAGGACAAGTAGTGGCATACTTGATTGCTCTGTTTTCAAAATGAATTTAATATATAGAGGAGAATAAACTCTTAGTAATATATATGAATATTATCTTTTTATCAAGTAGTGGCATACTTGATTGCTACAATTGGAAAACACACACAAAATCATATAGCGGAAACCAAAGATTTATCCATTAATGAAACTTAGATTATAATGTAATGAGGATGCTATATTGCTATTTGTTATAACACTGACCTTTTCAAACAATCTCACCTTAGAATATGGTGAAAACAACAAAACAATACTAATAATACATAAATGGTTACAGATTTACATGCATGCATCATGTTCAAATTATGTAAGTTAATTAGTACTTCTTTAACATGCAAGGCTGCAAAAGATAAATAAAGTAGGGTCCGTTCTGTTCAACTTATTTTAACTTATATAAGATTTTATAAAATCAGATAAAATCAGATTAGATAAATAAGATGTTAGATACACACAATAAACTATCTTATAAGATAAAATAAGATCAGATAAGATTTTATAAGATCTTATAAGATAAGATAAGACAAAATAAGAACATACCCGTATATTTAGAAAGAGAGAGATGAAAGAAGAATGCACAAAAAGGAAATCAAAATTAGATATTACATGGCACAGAATTTTCCATGTGAACCATCCAAATTGCTCAAAAAACACATTGACACATCTTGAAAGGTTTGTGTAAAGCCAATAACAGGAGATCTATAGCAAGCATTACCACCATAAAAGCTTGGAAAAAGCATCAGACCTCGTAAATGGAAAAATAAACAGTGAAAGAGAACATGGAGTACTAACCACCACAAGCTTAGACTTTCTATAACCAAATCTATCCCTCTTCTAAACGTACTCTACAACTTTATTCTTAAATATAATGAGAAATTCAACGAAATTTATAAGAAAAATTCAAAACAGTAGAATTAAAAATTGAAAGGGAGACATTAGAATCTAACATATAACTTTCAGGGGTGAAGCTATTGTCATATAACAAAAGACATTCGAATATACCTGCCATGGCTTCCAAGTATTATACTGGTGCTCCAAAAAAAAAAAAACTTGGATTGAGAATTAGAAAAGATTAACATAAACTTGAATTATGATTTTTATGTTAGAATTAGTTGAACCAACTTTGACACCAACAAACGGAACAATTTTTTTTTTTATAAATTTCAACATCGAAAAAATATTAATTGAACAAAATAGTACCTGAGTCAATTTTGGGTTCATTTTGTTCTTCATCTACTTTGCTGTTGAGGCTTAAGTATCTCTGTATCTGTCGAGGAATAAATCATTTCCTGGTTAAGAAGTAGGAAGGCTAAATTTCTACAAAAATCCTCCATCATTTTAATTCGATTTTTCTCAAAAAAAAAAAAAAAAAGAACTCAAATTCTCCGTAGCTTTAGTTTGAATTACTTTTCTTTCTCAACCTAAAACCAAAATCCCAAAAAAAAAAAAAAAAAATAGAGGTATATTTTACAGTAGAAAAAGGAAATGTACTTGAGATGATGAGAGAAAAGGATCAAAAAGATAAATTAGTGGAGGAAGCAAGGGTAGTGAGTTTGATAAAGTATTGAGTGTGAGAGTAGATAAAAAAAAAAATGCAGGTTTATTGAAGATAATGAGATCTAGAAATTCATTGGGGGAGACAGAGGAAAATTATTTGATAGAGAGCAGAAGTGAGAATCAGATGGAATTAGACAATGAAGGAAGACGAAGAGACATGAAGCAATGAGTAATGATAAACCACTAACGGAGAATCAGGGCAAAATGGTAATTTTCCGTTGGGAAAAAGTTAAGCTCAAACACCAGTGCTGAATGCTGATTCTGAAAAGCAAAAAAGCAAAATTTGTCCCATTTTCGCTCTCCTCTCTCATCTCTCCTATGTACTGACTTGTTTCTTTTTTTTTTTTACTCCTCTCTTCTATGTACTTTCTTTTTTGATAAGCTTTTACTGAACCTTTCTTCTCTCTCTCCTCTTTCTGCGTCTCTCTCTCTCCAATCTCCTCCATTCATCCTCAAAAAATTCGAGAAAAGAACATTTAAATCCCATTCTCTCATCTTTTCTATTTTTAGATTCTGTGGTTTTCTGGATTGATTGGATTTAGGTTTATTTTTTGTGACTTTGATGATTTTTTTTTTTTTTTTTTTTTTTTTGGTGTTGTTGTTTCAGAGGAAATGGTAAATTTGATTGTTGAATGTGGAGCAGTATCAGCTTCAATCTTTTCTCCATGGCCTGTGACATTTTTGTGGACCTTTTTTGGTGTTTCAGATTCAGGCGGTGATCTTGAATTTTGTCGAATTCAAGTTTTTTGTGATTTATAGACACACATCCTCCTAACTAATCATTCTAAATTACGAGTTTGATAAAATGTTCATTATTTTTTTCGTTAGATAAAAATATTGTTGGCATTTTTAGCTCCTTCTTTTCTCCCTAATTCTCAGTAGTGGGAGAGTGGGGGGTGTGTTTTTATTACTAGTACTTTCTTATACTGGTTTGCTTGGCCTTGATTTACATGATAAAATAAAAGATGGATGGTTTAGGTTCTCTCTTTTCTTTGGTACAGTTTGTTGATTAGAAGTTTACAACCACTTGTTATTAATCACTAATGCTATATCTTTTGGTAATACATGGTGATCATTCAGGACATAAATCATATATTTGCAATTAGATAAGGCATAGATGCTCTGTTGTTGATTACCGTATTATTTTACTTTTTAAAATGGTCAAATGTTGATGCTAGTGAAGATCTTTTGGAATTTTTTCCTTCAATAATGCTAAAATGGGTATTAATTCCTGAAATGTGCCGAAGTTTAAATTAATTCCAGTAGTGCACCGTCCACGCAGGGACGGCACGCGAGAATTTTGTTTTTTTAACAAAACCGCTACTTCAAGTAGCGGTTAATACCAATAATGTAAAGTTGACCGCTACTTCAAATAGCGGTTAAATGATGTCCCTAAGACAAGTTATAAAAGGCATGCATATAAACCGCTACTTCAAGTAGCGGTTAATACCAATAATGTAAAGTTGACCGCTACTTCAAATAGCGGTTATATGATGTCCCTGAGACAAGTTATAAAAGGGATGTATATAAACCGCTACTTGAAAGTAGCGGTTTACTATGAAACAAAAAAATATTTTTTTTTTTTTTGTAAACCGCTACTTCAAGTAGCGGTTTTGCCTAGTAAACCGCTACTCCCAAGAGCGGTTTTACCCCATATACTGTTTTCAAATAACTTGAAGTTAACAGCTACTTCAAGTAGCGGTTTGCTTTGAAAAAAAAAAATTTATGGCGTGCCGTCCTACGTGGACGGTATCCATGGAATTAATTTGAACTTGGGCACATTTCAGGAATTAATACTCATTTTAGCATTATTGAAGGAAAAAATTCAGATCTTTTGGATTCAATTAGAATCAAAGGGTTAATACTAGTCTAATTAATTTAATTAAAATAACATAAGGAATTTTATTAAATCAAATTTGTTCATCTTCTATGCCAAGTTGTGGCCTATTCCACTTCGACAAAAGACCCACACGCAAGTTTCCTAACTTGGGTACGCTATCCCGATCAAGATTTTCCTACTCCCAACGGGGAAAGGTCCTTTCCTTTGGGGTCGGTTGTGGGCGAGGAGGGATTCAAACCCATGACATTGTATATTTGCATGAATATGTTTTAATGGAAGTTAAATTAGTAGAATATAGTGTAATTATATAATAAAGTATAACTATAAAAATAAATTTATTTTATGTGACATAATTACGTGAAATTATCACTTTTAATCCGAGTTAAATTTTATTTGTGGGATATACAAATTATTTAAATAAGTATGATTATAGGACACCCATAATGAATATACACAAATAAATTTTAACTCGTATTAAAAAGTAATAATATCGCTTTTTTTGTCGCATAAACTAAATTTACTTTTATAATCATACTTTATAATATAATACCAAAGTATTATTGCAGGGTACCAAATATCCTCTGAATGTTACTATTGAAATAGTTGTCCCAAGTAACCTTCATAACATTATTAAAGTAGTACGATATACAATTGAAAGCGATGTTACTAACCTTCATAAGGAATGGAATTAATTGTCGTATAGTAACAACGTATAGATATTGAAATTGGATTCTAACCTTATGAGGATGACTAATTGTTCACGATCTACTTTGTTACTAACCTTCATATGAGAATTAATGGGCGTGTAGTAATACGATGCACGTGCAAATCGAATATTGATAAGTCGATTCTAACCTTATGAGGATAAGTAATCGTTCACAATTTACTTTGTTACTAACCTTCATATGAGAATTAATGGTCGTGTAGTAACACAATGCACGTATAAACCGACTATTGAAATAGTCGACGCCAACCTTATACGGATAAGTCATTGTTGACGATGTACATTGTTACCACTCAAATAGTTGTTACTCACCTTTATAACACGATAAACATAATACGATACAGACTACTTACATACATGGATAGTGGTTTTGTATAGAATATATATGCCACCACACGTGGCTTCTATATTATATATTCTTTAGTTGCATGTTAGCAGCTACAAAACCACTATCCATCTTAGCAGAAATTATATACAGGAAGACAAGATTTATGTACAGTAATTTCTTAATAGGATTCCAATTGTACACTTGAAATACGGTAAATAATTGACTATATAAACTTTTTGTTTACAGAAATAGTACCTTTGCATACATGGATAGTGGGTTTATAGCTGCAAATTTGATAGCAAATAATATATATGCCACCACACATGACTTCTATATTATATATTCTTTAGTTGCATGTTTGTAGCTACAAAACCACTATCCATGTTAGCAGATTTTATATACGGGAAAACAAGATGTCTATACAGTAACTTACTAGTGCGGTGCCAACAGTGGTATGTACAACTAGAACACGGTAAATAATTGACTATATAAACTTTTTGCTTACAGAAATAGTACCTTTGCATACATGGATAATGGTTTTATAGCGGCAAATTTGATAGTAAAGAATATATATGCCACCACACGTGGCTTCTATATTATATATTCTTTAGTTGCATGTTTGTAGCTACAAAACCACTATCCATGTTAGCAGAAATTATATACAGGAAAGCAAGATGTCTATGCAGACATACAGTAACCTACTAGTGCAGTGCCAACAGTGGTATATATATACAATTGGAACACGGTAAGTAATTGACTATATAAACCTTTTGTTTACAGCAATAGTACCTTTGCATACATGAATAGTGGTTTTGTAGCTGCAAATTTGATAGTAAAGTATATATATGCCACTTGTACAATGTAAGGTAAATAATATATATATAAACATGTTGTTTACCTGTACAGGACAATTGCATACGAGGATATAAATTTGGTGTTGTAGCTACGCAATTGCAACTAAAGATTAAATGCTACGTGTACAATGTACATGGTAAAGGTATATATATACACTTTTTCCTTACATCGTTATACTTCTACTTTTTCCTTACATGGTAACTTATCACATCAACTTTTCACAATTTTCCACCTCATATGCCCTCATCACCCATTTTAATAATCCATCCAAACCTTCTCATCTACCCTGTTTCTCTCACCTACATTATTTTAATGGTTCTTTTACATTTCCTAAAACCAAATTGTAGACACATAATCATGTCTCCCTATTTAAGGGTCCAATGACGAAATATATCGTGGTATTAGTTGGCACGGCCAAATGGAGGAGCAGTCCGAAAACCAGGCCATATGTGTTTTGAAATAATATTAAAAAAAGCCCAATTAATTATCCATGATGATTAATTATCAAAAAAAATTATCCATGATGATTAATTGTAAATTAAACCCGTAAAATATTTTAAATCCATTTTAAAAGCCCAATTAAATATTATTATTATTATCTTTGGTAAACACTTTGATCATAAATCAGATTTTCATCCCGTAAAATTCAGTCTTCATATCTTTAGGGATAAAAAACGAATATACTGGAATATGCGCCGGAGGCGGCGGCTGCGCTTAGCGCGCCACGTATGTCCTGCACATTGGTCAGGTCGCGTCAGGCGCACCAATGAGCGTCTGACACATGTACTTGTGACTCACACAGAGGCATGCTACTTTTTTATCTATTATGTGATTAAATTACAAAAAAAACACAACTTCTTCAAATAAATCTATTACTCTTAACAAAACTTGGAAAACTGTTTATGACGGAAATATTGCGAATCAACATAACATATACAATTCTATTTAGCAAGAAATCCATTTCGATTATATTATTAAATAACTTGAATATCATAAAAAAAAAAAATCAGAAAGTTGAGGTAATAATCCAATATAATACTTTCATCATATACTTACACATGGGGCGCGAGGATCAAGGAATGAGCGTCTGACCTCTCTCTCTGCTCATTATTAAACCCCACAATGTTTGCAGCAGTAATCGTACCCTCGTACTATCAGTAGTGAAAAACCAAAGCAATATGCTTCAGTTGGGGATTTCTGCTTTTAATGCTGAATTACGAAATTACCCTGGATAGTGGCATTGGTTGCCACTATCCGTTAGTCAGTTAGTGGTTTATTATTCCTCATGAAGCAATTGCCAGATCTAACTCTCTTCAAAAGAATATTCCAGGAAAGGTTTTATTGTTTTTGTTTTTTTTGGGGAAAATAAAAAAAATTTAAGGGAAACAATGTAGTTACCAAAGCAGTAGGCGGGAATTAGATTAACCATGACATGCCACATAGGATAGATTTGGGGGAAAAGCTGAACAATGTATTCTCTTTTAGTACTCCATCCGTCTCATATTATAGTGTTTGATTCTGTTTTTTCACGGGTATTACGGTATATAGAATCTAAGAAAAAATTAAAGAGTGTTTGTGTATTGAAAATAAATGTTATGGGGAAAAAGCTGATTTTAGGAAAGAGAATGATAATAAGTGGTGAAAGAACATTAAATACATGACTAATTCAACCCTTGGGTTGAATAAACAAAGTAAAATACTACTCCCTCCGTCCCATAATATAGCGCTTACTTCTCATTTTTCAAGGGAATTAAGGAAAATGGAATGAGTGGTAGGATTTCCAAAAAAATATATTTAATGAAGTGCTTTTTTAATACTTTTGTATTGAAACTAGTTATTTATTTTATTTTTCCTTTAAACAAAATTAAAAAGCAATAAATGTTCCTTGGAATGATGTAAAACAATAAATGGGGTCACATGTTTTGAGAGAAAAGTAGGGGTATTTTAGAAAGTTTGTGTAGAAATTAGGATAATTTAGTCCAAATAAATTGACAAAAAAGAAAATAGGCACAACAATTTGGGACACCAAAAAAGGAATGTAAGCACAATATTATGGGACGGATGGAGTATTTTCAAGAAGCAAATAAATAATGGTGGCACAATTTTTCTAGGAAAATCATGAAAAGGTGTGAAATAAAAATGGAAACAAGAATTATATTTTAGGGCACTTTAAAAGGAAAGAAGCACTATAATATGGGACGGAGGGAGTATCTAGTAATAGATTAACATTAAAAATAAAGGAAAAAATAGAAAAACTTTACTTCTTCACTTAGATTACGATCAACACTTTCTCATCACAACACAATTTCCTTGACTTCACCTCCATCACAATCTCATCATTCCCTGAATTCTGTAAACACCATTGATGATAACACTAACATGACACTATCATAAATTGCTAATCTTACAAATTAGCCATCGTCTTTTGTCTTCAAAATCATCAATTCATCATCCTCTTTAGTCCTTAACTCAATAACCTCCCTCATGTTAACCACCATTTGTCACACTATCATAGGCAGTAGGCTACCTTCGTCTCCATCAGTCTACTTTCGTCGGCAACATTGTTAACGAAATTTTAAATCCTCCGAGACAGGGTTAACGAAAATACGAAATTCTTAGGATTTTTATTAATTTTTGTAGAGAAGCCGCCAGTATTAATTGTTGGCGAAGCTAATATATGAACAACAAAAAGAAGTTTTCAATTGAAATTTTATTTCCATGAAACTAGTGTAGTAATTAGTATGGTGGTGGTGATGGTATTGGTGCCTTGATAGCGTTGATGGTGCAGTGTTGAGTTGTGAAGCAGTATGAGACTTTTTGTATTTGCTTTAAGGAAATGATCTTTAAACAGATATGAATGAGGGATAAAGGAATCTAATTATTTAATTAATTGTCATAAATGTGATGAGTACTTCTTCGGTAATCCAAAATACTTATTTAAATAAAAAATCTTGTTTTTCTTTTGTTAAATAAAGGATAATATATAGTATTAATTCTTAACTAGCTCACTGGTGCTTCTGTTAGTGGGATCGTAATTATAATAGCTGACACACTTAATATGAGTTTTAAGTCCAACTTAAGTAAAACTGTTTAGTAACAGCCACTAGTTACAAAGTTCATGGGAATTCATGTTTGATGACTTGAAGGTGTGATTATGAAACTTTCATATTTTAGTTAAGCCTTCAATACTAAAACTTATTATTAAACTAATGTTATTTGCAACTATTTAACAGATTCATTTAATCAAATATAGAAAGTGAGAATCATTTTATTAAACTAGCTAATCAGTGAAGCAACAAGTATCAATATTTCATTTACTTACACAATATCATGGGTTACTGATAGAAGTTATTAGTGTTAAGTTGGTTAAGAGCGTAAACAATTAAACATAGTTATTTACACATGTTTCAGCAATCATTTGCATAAGTAAGTTTTTATTAATGAAGGTTATAAAATAAGATTAATAAAATAAAGAATTATTAATGAAGACTCTTAAGTCTTAACTTCACTTCCTTAGTATACTTGACCCAAAACTCAAGTTTAATGAAGTCAAGAACATGTTTACTAAGTTTAGATTATTGAATCAAGGAATACAAACTATATATCCATGTAATAACTTAGGCTATTAGTAGAATTATTAGTCTTGAGTAACTTAGGATTAGTACTAAAATGAACAAGAAGGAATAAAACAAGGAGAGCAGCGAGACAGGGGAGGGAGAAGAAGGTGGTGCAGCTGGCGGTAGACGGTGGTGGAGCGGGTCTGGACGCGCAGACGGGGCGGCAGTCGGATGGTGGTGGTAGGCTGGTGGCCGGAAAAAAGAAGGCTTGGGTGTAGTAGTGTTTGAAGTTTTTTGATTTTTGGGTGGTAAAGAATAGTGAAATTGGCATACTACTTATAGTTATTTTAGGAATAGAACTCAATTAAACTAACAGAAGCTAATGGTGAAGAATACTTGGGGAACAACGTCATCTAGAATGCCTTTGGAAATAAGGAGAAGAAAGCTTGAGGAAGAAGATGAATTGGTTGGAAATGGTGATTTTTCAATTTTGGAAATTTTCTAATTCTTTTGCTATTATTAAAATTAGCAATTTTCCTACTTTCTTTAATCTACAACCAATCTTACTTAGCTTATTTTATTAAACACCTGATTTTTTTTTTACTTCAATAAATTAGAGGAGTAATTATGATAACCTTAAAATAAAATTTAAACACCTTAATTAGCTTATTATTAATATTAAATAAGCTTAAATTTTCGGGATATTACATAGTAACAACAAATATGACAACTTTACTTGGTTACAACAAGAAAATATAATCTCCATGCATAATAAACCAAACCACATAGTAACCATAATGATGCTACCAACTTTATTTAATTACAACAAGGAATATAACATTCATGCTTGATACTTCATAATCCAAACCACAATAACAATTTAATGGACTATTCATTTTTAACATTTATTGATATTCCAACTGCACAGTAACCATAGTGATGTTGGCAACTTTATTTAATTATATTACAACCAGGAAATGAAATAGCATCCACACTCAAAGACTTTATTTTCCAAACATCAATAACAACTTAGATTTACTTAGCTTCTTGAATAGCATTCCTAGACTATTCATTAGCAATGACGTGCTTCATCAAAGGCAGTAGTTGTGCACTTAAAGGGGCCAACATTATAGACATAGACATCGCAGTAACAATTTCCACAACAAGGGTAAAAAACACTGCATGACTCATGGAAACCACTGCAAGCAAGAGGATTGGTGCTAATGCCAATATCTTCAAGCATAATGTTTGAGAGGGGACGAACAAAGAAAGGTAGATTGTGGTGTGGTGGCTAGCATCACTAAGGCTAGCATCACCACCAAACTAACCACCCTCTTGGCATTCTTACTCATTTCCATCTTAATAGCTTATCACTAGATTTTTTTTGTTTGTGTTTTGGATGGAAAGATAGAGGATTGGTGTCCCTTTTTATAGCCAAAAGGTTACATGGGCAAATTGGTCATTTTGTTGTGGCCTTTAATTTTCATTGTTCAATAGCTGATCTTCAATTCTTATCAGCTTTTGATGGTCCCTCATGTCTCAAATATTAATTCTTTACCATGTGATCCGACTTTAATTAATTTGCTTAATTAATCTGAGAATTATGATACAAATGAAAGTTACCATAATTGTAAATCATATGTAATGGAGTCATAACCCTAATCTGGTAACATTAATTCTCTATTTCTCTCTGCTGTCAACAAATTTCTCTTGTTCATCTAACTGATGGTAGTAATCAACTGTCAACGAGAAGACTACAAGAGGTGGTGATGTTTGTTAATTTACCTTCCTGGTTTTGGAGAACCCAAATCTTGTGACTTTTTTGAACAAATTATCTTTACAGTTTCGAAGTTCTCTATAGAATTGTGTTAAGTTTGATGTCTTGTGTTGCTTGCACTGTTTCTTATATGAAATTTTGGCTATAATGTGAAATTGTCAAGATTTGTTTAACGGAAAAAAGTTAAAATCAAAGTATAACCTAATTACTACTCCCTCCCACTTTTTAGTTCTACCATTTTAATTTTGACACTATTCCTCCCTTCCAAAAAAATTTTTTTTTGACACTATTCCTATATTTTACTTTAACCATCTTGTGGTAATTATCCGTAAGAAAAAAACATAGTCATGTGGTATCTTGTTACTTTCGTATCGATACATAATTTTAAAAATATCCACTTTTTATAATTTTTACTTATGTATAATTCAATATATTAATGTTTAAAGTTTTGCATTGTTAAACGTGCAAAGTAGAAAGATTATAACTAAAATAATGTAATATAGAGCATAAGTGCTTCTTCTCCCCAGCTTATTTTAATTCAATTCAGTTCAGTTCAATTCAGTTCAGTCCAGTTCAGTTTAGTTCAGTTCCTAAATGATAATCTTTACTACTACCTCCGTCCCAGAATAGTCTGAACACTTTCCTTTTATGTTTGTCTCAGATTAGTTTGAACACTTCCATTTTTGGCATGGTTCCACCATTAATATATTATTTCTTTTACACAACTTTGGCCCACGCTCTACCTTTTATCAATAAAAGCTACCCAACTTTCTATCTCCTCTAATAAAAAATACACCACCAAATCCTATCACATCTACTTTTTTAAAATAACATTTGATAACCACACCACAACTTATCACCTTAAACCATGTGTCCCAACAAGTGTTTAGATCTTTCTGTGACGGAGAGAGTATTAATTAGTTATAATTTAATTCAGTTTAGTTTAGTTCAGTTCAGTCTAGTAGTTTTATACCGAAGAGAACAGGCCCTAACTCTAAAATATGAGACCAGTAAAGTAGAATTTACTATCTACTTTTTGAAAATTACTATATTTTTTGAAATTGTCAATTTGGTTCGAGGAGGAGATCAATTAGTTTTGAAGAGTATGATATTCTTAATATGTCAAATTAGGAATAAGAAGTAAAGTAAGTTAAGAAGGATGATATCGACGAGGGGGAGAGAGTGGCACAAATTTTGGCTCAAAGGACAGATAGGATAATCATAGGATAATTATATTTTTTGACATATTAGTTGATTGAAATAGCATCATTAGTTAACCAATGGTTATAGATAGGATAATTATATTGAATGTCCCATGATAATGGGAAAGAAATCAACAAAGACCACGAGAAAAGTTCAGATTTGACCAGATCAGATCATAAAAGTTCAGATCAAATCAGATCAGAAAAGTTCAGATCAAATCAGAAAAATTCAGATCAGATCAGAAAAAATCAGATCAGATCAGATCAGAAAAGAAATAGCATATTGCACGAGTTGGGTAAATTAGAAAAGTTCAGATCAAATCAGACCAGATCATAAATGTTCAGATCAGATTAGACCTGATCAAAAAAGTTCGAGATCGATCGATCGGACCAAACTGCACTGCATCGGATCAAAAAATTCAAATCGACCCGCATCGAAATGAACATAGCCTTAGACCACGAGAAGCATGTGTAGCATACTTGCATCGAACCTGTCTACTAGGAAGTACTAGGACTTTAGGAGCAATCAGCATCAACACTGATGGTAGATACATACTCCTTCCACACAAATTACACCACAAAATTTAACATTCGCGGCATATTTTGATTCGTGAATTTTAGATTCTACCATATAATTTAAAAGATGGCAAATCATTATATGCCATGGCCCATGGGCTAAAATAATTTGTGTTGAATTAATACTTGCAACTAATTATGCCACGATTAGTTATTATTTATGGCCAACTAATGTTCGTATCACGCATTGTGCCTCATGGTCCATGGATAATTTTTTGTGGCAAATCCGTACTCGTACCGAGATAATTCATGGTATGAGTACTTTTATACCCGAGTATTTTTTTTCTTTGGGACAAACAAATACATAGCTTTATATCCATCCCGAAGATGTAAATATCGGGTTCGAAAAAAAAACGAAGCTAATTGTAAGAAAAGCTAAACATGGTAAAATATATGTGCAATAATTTGTTTATTTTTTACCTATAAAATATGTACACATTGTTATATATATTTGCAACTAAATTAATAATATTTTATCTAAAGTACTTTTTATACCATTGATCACCTTTGTATAAAGTATTTTAAAAATAGTTTGATATAGGCAGAATGTTTATTATTTTAGAATGCGGATTGTGACTTCTTACAATATTTAATTTATATATTGTATTTAAGATAATTTTTAGAAACCATATTTAAAAATTTGTTAAAAGCATCTTATATTTTTTATCGTTTGTCAAAAAATTAACTTTTAATTTTTTTTGTGTCACCTTGATCATATTATACTTTTTTATGGGTTTTTCACCATATACCCACGACAAATTGGAAAATTCACCATATACCTCCAATGGTTTAGATATTCACAATATATCCTAAATTTTTAAAAATGTGCACCAACTATCATTTTTCCTAATGGATGTTAAGTTGCCATTTGCATTATCTACAACTTTGCCATTATTAACCTTATTGACCCTCCCTCCACCCTAACCTCCTAATCCTAATGCCCTAATTAACCTAACCCCCAACCCTAATGCCCTTAACCGTAACTAATTAATCGTAATAAATGAAACTCTATATCTCACCGCCAAAACAACATTTTGTTTTTTAAAAACGGCCGCCACCGAGACCCTATAAGGGCACGAATTTCGAGAAGCCCATCAAAACGAGTACTAATACGACAATATTGTAAGCACGCTTCCCGAGACGATCTTAAACGACCCATTTCGCCGCCAAAACAACTTTTTTCGAAAGAACGATTCGTGCCTTTGAATGGCCATAGGTGGCGCTCCGTTTTTTCAAAAAAAGCTGTTTTGCCAAGTGAAATCGCTCGTTTAAGATCGCCTTGTGAAGCGTGCCTAAAATACCGTCGTATTGTTACTCGTTTTGATGGGCTTCTCAAAACTCATGCCCAAAAAAGTCGTTTTGGCGGTGAGATATAGAGTTTCATTTATGAAGGTTAATTAGCTAGGGTTAAGGGCATTACTGTTGGGGGTTAGGTTAATTAGGGCATTAGGGTGGAGGGAGGGTTAATTAGGTTAATATTGGCAAAGTTGTAAATGATGCAAACAGCGACTTAATGTCCGTTAGGAAAAAGGGTAGTTGGAGTACATTTTTAAAAATTAAGGGGTATATGGTGAAAATCTGAAATAATAGGGGTATATGGTGAATTTTTCAATATGTCAGGAATTTAAGGTGAAAAAACTGTTTTTTTTTATCCAAATATACCTTGTTATTAGATTCCATCTAAAAAGTATAATTTCTAGTCATTGAGCTTCACTTTTTTCCTCCCTTTTTGTTCATGTGAGTCACATACTTCTACAAATAGTTGTTTACCCGAATCCTATGCATAGAAAGAGAGGGAAACAAAGAGTGGTCAATGGCTCACAATATAACCTTTTAGCTAAAAATTGATGACAAAAATTTGATCAAATATGTCCTACAAGAAGTTTTATTACAAATTTTTTTTTTTTTTTAGAAAACCAAATTTTCTATAGTTGATATTTGACATTAAGGCCTCGTTTGCCGCAAGCTTTTAATGCAGCATTTAGTGTTTCGATTGTTTGGTTAGGTAGTGGTGTGGATAGCGTTTAGTGGTTGAAGTAGTGTTCTAATACTAGTTGTCAAAAGCTAAATTTTGTAGCTTTTGGGATACAGTTTACTGGTGTATAAATTTTGCATTAAAGTTTTGTTTGAGTTAAATTAGATAATTATTTGTAAACAACTAATTTAACAACTTCTTTCACCGATCATCAATGTTTTATACCGTTACTTTGTAACAACTACACACCAATTAGCAACAACTACCATCTATTCTCACAACTAAACATACTTCTTCCTTTTTTTTTTTTTACTTGCAACGTATTCCTTTTATGGAAATAATACTTGCAACCAAACTTAAAATGACAACTTTTTATAACCAAATACCAGAAGTACCCTTACTTAACTAACTAATCTAAACAATTAATACTCATAAGTCATAACCCACCCTCCACAATTATTTTCCAGTCTCTCTCTCTCCAGACCCCTTCAAACCCCCGACCAACCTTTAAACCAACCCCAATACTGCACCAACACCAACCACCATTGTAGCCTCCATTCCAGCATCAATTTTCCGGCAACTTTGTTCTCTCTTTTTGTATGTTAATATCACATATATGATCCTTTTGAATACCATCTACTTATTTGATCGTCAAGACGTTAATACTACTTCCTAAATCGACATTGTATCCTATTACCATCAACTAAATGAAACAATTAATATCGAGTTCATTCATCATACAATTGGGTGTATCATGCACCCTTTTGAATACCATTTACTTATTTGATCATCAAAGACGCCAACTCCACTTCCTAAATCGACATTATATACTGTTACCATTTACCATCAACTAAATAAAACAATCGATATTGAGCATTCATCATACACCTGAGTGTACCATGCACCCTTTTGAATACCATTTACTTATTTGATCGTCAAACATTAATTCTACTTCCTAAATCGACATTATATCCTATTACCATCAACTACATGAAACAATCAATATGGAGTTCATTCATCATATACCTAGGTGTACCATGTGTAGGTACACCCGATAATAATTTTTGCTCATTTACTCATTTAAAACTCCCTTTTTTTAGTATATTTTGCTCATTTAGATAATTTCAAATGAGCAATGAGTAAAAAAATAGCCTTTGATGTACCATACTCACGGTACAGCTAGGTGTATGATAAAATCAAATCGGAGTGCCCATAAGAACGGGTGCTCACTATTTGCTAATCCCCACGCAAACTCCCGTAATTGCTCTCTGGTTAATATGGCTAGGCTTTCATAGGTAACATAGATGACCGATCTTCGACTTCTTTTGCCTAACCATTCTAAGCAATTAGTGTATTCCTTCCATAAGTTCGATCTAGTAGAGAGAAATTTCGTTCACTTGGCGGCAGAGTAAGGAGAGAGGGCCAATGGTGTAGGTATTGGATATCTTGGTGTTGATTGCCTTCAAAACTTCACCTACAAGAGCATCAAATGTATTAAGAATCATGTTGTCAGCAACTAAAGCATTTCTAGCTGTCTCAGCCATATAGTTGAACATTGTGTCATCTGGATTTCTGGTTCGGATAAATGCAGGTAGGTGCCTTATTTTAGCTCCTTTGATCATTCTTGGCACCCAGTCAACTGGTGTGTCAAGGTATCCATGTGCATTGTAAGGTCGTTTTCATCTACCCAGACATATTTAGAAGAGAGATTAGTATTTGGAAGCGTTTGATTATCACAACAAATACCAGATTTTGAGTAGAATGTCCATCTTATACTCGAGTCTCATTTTTTATACACTGACATATTCTCATCAATCATGTGCAGTCATATGAGTTAATTCATGGGGTACAAAATATGTGGTGATATAAAAGTTAGACACATTTGTGGGATTAATATTCTAGAAATTGAAAAGAGACTTACAGATTTAATTAATAAGTTTGACACATCTTATATGATGATGCATGTAACTCATTAGTAATGTCATTAAGATATGTTTAGTAATCCCTCTATAGCATTTCATTAGTAATCTTATTCAAGTATTGACAATGAACCTATTGTAAACATGCAAACAGTGGCGGAGCTAGAATGGGTCACGTGGGGTCACGTGACCCCTCGAATTGAAAAAAAAAAAAATTTAAGGATTTTTCGGTTCAGCGCTATTAAGGAGAAATGGGTTCTAGCGCCTGTATTCTTGTCTAGTTGTCCGCCATTTTGGCCCACTTGGAGACTTAGTTTAATTTTATTAATGGCAGTGGTCCCAACTACCAATTCCCATCAGATTTTTAATTCATTCACTTTCTCCCTCGTTCCTTTCTCACCTCAGTATCTCCCAAAACAAACCCCCCTTATTCTCTCTCTCTCTCTTGTAATTTCTCACTCCCAGGAGAAACCCCAAACCCCAACCCCATGAAACCCGATCTCCCTTCTCTCTCTCTCGAGGATCTCGCGTCACCATCACAAGCTCCCTGTTCCTCCCTCCTCTTCTCTCGAGTTTGCACGACTTTTCACGGCGGTTGTGAGCGTTTTCCGGCGCGTTTGGTGAATTCACGGCAGGTTTCGAATTCGACATAATCAACTCGCTTCTCCGGTGGTCTATGTAAGGCTTACAATCTGAATCATTAAATTATAGAATTTTGAATTTTTTAGTTTAGAACTCGAATCTAGGGTTTGCAAATTGGGGGTTTTGAAGTTTGCCCCCTATCTTTGCAATTTGAATGTGGGAATTTTAATGTTGTTGGTAGAAATTATATTATGTTCACTGTGATGTGTTTTGCATGATTTGATTCAATATATGTTTGTTTTTGTTATTTTGTATGATAACTCATGTTCAATTTATCGCTAAGCGAAACTTCTTTATTTATGTTTTTACTGCAAAAGCAACTCCATTAAAATTGTCTATTATCAGATGAAGTCAATGGCAATTAAGGAAGCATGCTTTTATGCTACAATGTTAGTAATTTAAAAGTGTCAAATTTTTGTCCGTTTTGAACTCTTAATAATGTTATTATTTGCTGAATGTCAATTTACTTCCTGGTAAAATAGATAACATATGAATCTTAAGCCATGCCATGTTTCTTACGTACTTGTATGATGGTAATTTGTTGATTGATTTTCATATAGTTAGTTTATATGTGTTAATTTGTATTAAATAATGAATATAGGAAACGATGAGTGATGCACTTAGATCAAAAAAATCAAAGACAATGGAAAAACAACACGATATTAGACAATGTTTTTCTTTGCGTTGTAAAATTTTTAATATTGAATATCTTTTGTCTTTTTTTTGTGACCCCCGATTTTGAAATCCCTGGCCGCCATCGCGCCCAAGTCCCACCTCTCTTCTTCTTCAACGGCAACCAAGCCAAAGAGAGAAGAGGAAAATCAGGCTTTTTCTATTCATGATTTTTGCTATAACCATCCACAAGCGAGCTCATGGTTTTAACTTCCGACCACCAACGCACCACCACTGTTTCCCCTACGTCCTCCATTCCTGCTTCGTTTATGTTACTGGTTACCATTGGTCCTCTATGTTATAAATACTTTCTTCATATTGGCCTCAGTGTATGCTAAGATAGCTACGCAATTCCTAATAGTAACTTACTTCCATGGCCTTATTATGTTTGTTAATTATTTAGTTATGCTAAAAAGAATTAAATATGTTAATGCATGCTAATTAGTTAATTGACTATGCTTATAATAAAATGAATATGAAGGGTGATTAATCTAATTCTTCAACTCTAGTATTAATATACAAAATTTAGCTTAATTATAGATTTGGCTTATGCCAACTTCACTTAATTGTATAAAACTTGCGTTTATAAGTACTAATTTATACTATATGCTCACTGAATAACCAATTGCTCATACTCAATTAATATTTGTGGCAAGTTCTTATTGTTTAAATTAAGTTATTATAACGATGGTATATATATAATAAGAAATTAATGTTAATTAAATTGTTTTAGTGATCACTATTTTATTATTTATAAGTCACTGTAAGTAAGGATAATTATATTATTAATGATGGATCTTTTATGACTTAAAGTACATGTTTAAAGACCAAGTATGATATGATTCACCGAATTAAGGACATTATGTCAAAAATATATTTGACTCAGACTTCATGTAACTATAAACATTGAATTAAAGTTTTTCTAATTAAAGGCCTAAAGTTTAAAATAAACATATATTAATATTATCGTTCTTGGGTAGATTAAAAAGGATGGGGATATTACAAGTCTCCCCCGACTATCAAAGTCGTTACGCAGGTAACATCTATTGCTAACACCCGCACTCCCCTTCCAACTATGTTTTATATAATGCAAACTTCACGATTTTCTTCATGTCTATACTGACGATGTTGCTTACAAAACATTGCCAAGTTACCCTCTATTGGAATGAAAAGGCTAAAAAGAAAAGCAAACATGTAAATTTAAATTTTGTTAAAAGCTTCTTATATTTTTTATCGTTTGTGAAAAAAATAACTTTTTTTTGTCACCTAAATCATATACTTCCTCCGTTCTGTTTTAAATGAAATGTAGGGCCTTGACATATGGATTTAGAATAGGAGAGAGATAGAGAAAAAAAAAATAAGGGACCCATGTGATGAGGAGAGAGATAGAGAGAAGTGAATACTAAATAAGGTAACGTTTCACTCTTTTGAAAGGCCGAAAATAGTAAGTGTTTCATTTATTTTAAAACGGAGGAAGTTTTATCCAAATATATCTTGTTTTTAGATCCCATATAAAAAGTAGAATCTCTAGTCATTGAGCTTCACTTTTTTCCTCCCTTTTTGTGCATGTAAGTCACATACTCACATATATCTAAAAAAAATTGTTAACCAAAATCATATGCATAAAAAGGGAGATAAAAAAGGAATGGTTTAATGACTCAAATTTTAACTTTTTAGCTGAAATCTAATAACAAAAACTTGATCAAATGTGTCTTACAAGATCTTTTATTACAAATTTTCATTTTACAAAACCAAAATTTCTATAGTTGATACTTGACATTAAGGACTTGTTCGCTGCAATTTTTTAAGGTAACGTTTAGTGTTTTGATTGTTTAGTTAGGTAGTGGTGTAGGTACCATTTAGTGATCGAAGTAGTGTTTTAATTGTGGTTGTCAAAAGCTAAATTTGAGATACTGGTTAATAGTTTATTAATTTTGAATTAAAGTTTTGTTCGATTTACATTGACTAATTATTTGTAAACAACTAATTTAACAGCTTATTTCACCGAACATCAATATTTTATACCGTTACTTTGACAACTAACAGCTACACAGTAACCACTAAGAGCTACTCCCTCCGTTTATTTTTAATCTAGACGCTTTCTTTTTGGTCCGTTTCTTTTTAATCTACACACTGTTGCTTTTTATATTTTTGGTAACATGTCACATCTACTCTCTCCTCTTTTTCCACCCATGCCGTCCACTTTTTAATATTTTAACCCCCTTTTTAATTTCTCTCTCTCTCTTTTCAATTTCTCTCTCCACCTTTTCAGTTTCTCTCTCATACTTTTGCACTTTCTCATTAGTTATCCCCCAAAGTGAAGTGAGTATAGAGGTGATAATGGGCCGGACTGGGCCGCGCAAAAAAAAAATTGCCCATTGTGCGGGCCGGGCCAAAAATTTGTGCCCAAAGCCTGGTATTTCGAGCCGGGTCGAGCGGGCTTTTGCGGGCCAAAACGGGTCGGGCCCAAAATTTAGACTAAAAAGTGTTTTTTTGGCTTGTCCAAAGCCCAACCAAAAAAAAAATGGTCGGGCCGGGCCCAAAAAAACTGCCCAAACCCGCCAAAAAACCGGACCGGGCCGGGCTGGAGTTGATCAGCTCTAAGTGAGTAATTAAAATGAAAAGGAGGGAGTACTAGCTACTCTCACAACTGGCATTTACAACTACATCTAGCATTGCCGAACAATCAATACCAATAAATTACACCAACCCCTGGTAGATAGAATATAATAAGAAACCAACCAATACCATGACACTCCATTATTTTCCCTCGTCTCTTGCATCTCTCACCATTCCTTTGTCAGTGGTCCCATTGCTGATAACTAACACAGTCATTTGGAACACTTTGTCACCGTTGTAGTCGCTTTCACCTTCGAATTAATAAGTACATTTCAAGAAGTTTTAATATTTTGTACGTAAAATGGTTTCCCAACAAAAACAACAATAATAATTATAAATGATGAAGAAGACAAATGCTTTGAACGCTTTCTAAGACCAATAGGCAATAAGTATCCTTTTATAACGTTCAATATAGTGTTTGGTGAGTGTACACACAAAAAATCAACAAATACCGCGGTTTTAGCCCCACTTTACTAAACGCAACCCTAAAAATCCTCATATTCATATCCTCTCTAAAAAAAACCTTCTCTCTTAAAACATATTATCTCCTCCTTTCCACAGTTAGAGAAACATAAATTACAATAAAACCTAATCAACAAATTTGGATTTGATACTCAATTGACGATAATCCAATGAGTCCATGTACTGCTTGGAAGAGTTAAGCTATAAAGTCACCTGCTTGCTTTATTAACTTTGTTCATTAGGAATCACAGTGCCTAATCTTGGACAAGGACATCAAAGCCATGTGGTATCTATTCATGCTTGTTTACTGGTCAATGGATGACAAACACCCAGCTCTGTATTAATTTTGGCAGCAATTTCTATTTCAGATATTTTTCCCATCTAGCTTCCTGAAACACTGCGATAGATATTGATGATGTGTAGATTGAAAGTAGATTTTCTTTTGAGGGGTAGATTGAAAGTAGATTGTTGTAATGCTTTGCTTGGGTTCCAACTCAACTGTTTCTTTCTTGCTCGACGGTAGTAACCAATTTAGAAGAAAAATGCAGGAAGTTAACTAAAAGAAACGAGTTTGTGACATTGGAGACACATAAAGGACAGAAATTCACCATTGACATAGGCTATTTTGACAGTTATAAATTTAGGAGCAGATTCAGAAATACAAAGAAATACCCATTTCTCATCAAACTCTTAATTTTAATGGCAAAATTCTTGAAGATAATGCTAACGTTAAATCTTGTGTTATTCTTCATAATTCCTATATTCGCCTCATTGTTGCAAACCACCAGAAAAACCCAAAATCCCCTGAAAACTCAAATTAAAGACTGAAGATTTTCATTCTTTACTCCCCTATTTCTAAGAAAACCCAACTTGTTCTTAAATTGCCCATTTCTAAGTCTCATCCTCAGCAAAAACTTTCTCTTTTCTTTTCCCATTTTCTTGTTAATAATATGGGTTTTAACGTATTTTTGTAATCCTTGAGTTTACAGTATAATCATGGGAAATTGGAAAAATATAAGACCCAAATCTGGGAAAAACACATAAAGTTTGAAAGAAAATGCAAGGAAAGAAAATACAGAAGAACGAAAACTGAAAATTTGAAAAAAAATGCAGAGAATTTGAAAAAACATATACAGAAGAATGAAGCTTCATGCTTCACTTTATAACCAATTTCCTCCGAAATCTGGACGCAATTTCCTCCGAAATCTGGACGCAATTTCCTTCCAATTTAAACGATAGAGGAATAGGAAGAGGGAGAAAGGAGTTATGAGCAAAGGGGATATTTTAGGTTTTTTGAAGGATTGTGTTTAGTAAAATGAGGTTGCATTGTTGGGTATTTTCAAGGGTTATGTTTAGTAAATGAGGGTTGCATTTAGCAACCGTGATTATCATAATTATTTACCGTAAAAAAAGAGGCAAAAGCTAACAAACGCCCTAGATGCTAGGGGAGCTCGATAAGAAAACTAAATAAATAAATCATATGTAATGCAGTCATAACCCATCCTAACTACTTAAATGTTTTCAAAGTAAGATTCAATGAATCACCCAAATATTTGTCTATTTCTTCAGGGTGAGAAGATTACATTGGCACGTTGTATGAGAAATCTTCTCAAAGTAAGCTTTGGCTCAATGGTATCATGCTCTTTTATTGTTGTTCCTGCAAAAGCTAGGGTTCGATCATTGATATGACCAATACTATATATGGGGGTTGAAGGGAAGGGATTGAGAGTAGGGATGTCAACGGGTTGGATTGGGATCGAATTATGCATAATCCGACTCCTACCCTAGAAGAAGTCGGATTTTAAATCCGACTTCGACATCCGAGTTCGAGACCTGGGATAGGTTTAGAGTATGAGACACGGTAGACTAAGGCAATCATTGTACCTAGAAGAAAAAACCACAATTAGCTTTACATTATGCATAAAAGATATAAACATTATCTGCTTTCACTTTTCACCCTCTGAAGTCATTGTCTGACTTTCTTAACATGTGAACAAAATTAAGATTGTAGTTCTACTTTCAAAGTGTTTCAAACAGAAAATAAATTACATCGTATTTCCTCCTCCCTGAAAGAAGGACAAGACTTTTGAATTTGGCACATGACCTAATGCACTAATTCAAGCCCATTAAAGATAACATTGAACATAATTTTGATGGCGTTGACACTGTGCTACCTCCTCTTTAAAAAGTTTGATGAACTTATTAAACCAAATTTTCGTTACGTGATCCACTTCTGCGTAAAGAAATTGAGAACTACGATTAAAATGAAAAATTCACTACCAATCTACTACAAATTGGCACTTGTGCCACAGATTATACCAAAATAATTTAATATTCGTAGCATATATTGATCTTTTGGCGAGAAATTTAGATTCTACCATAATTTAAATTGTGGCAAAACATAATCTAGCTGCGGAAATATACTAAGTCATAAGCCCAATAATTTTTTATACATGAAACTTTTCTCATACGAAATCGTGAAAGAAAAGAAGACTACTATTCTACATTTATTAGTGTACTATTCCCTCTATTTCCTAAGGATTCTCTCACTTTGACATTTTTCACTATTTATAAACTTCGGTTTAACCATAGTTTGTGATTTGTAATTTTTCTCTTTCATCTCTCGCCATTCCTCGTCGGTGGTCGCCATTCCCGACCACTATCACCGCCATCTCTCGACACTTTGTCACCACTCCGAATCCGCTTCAACCACTAAGCCTATGGAGTGGATAAGATTTAGCAAGTTTCAAGAAGTTCTACATTCTAACACCTTACAGGCTTATTATTATAAAATTCAATAAATTTTAATGACTTCATGTAAGTTCCAATAAGTTCAAAAAGAAAAATGGGTACATGATGCACTTGCTCCCTATTTTTTTTTTTTTTGACAATGGGTAAACAAACAAAGGAGAAGATGAAGAGTTAACCTTTTCTAGCTTTTTGGCTAGATTATGCGCCAACCTTACTTCATCTCTTTTTACTTTAGTACAAGCGAAATATTGAAAACTACGAGCTATTATCTTAATTTCTCTAACTATTGAACCTATATTCTTGTCACTTCTTCTTTCATTTCTAAGAGCTTGAACTACTTCCAAATTTCACTAGTAAAATAATTGCTTATTCTTTGCGGTGGTATTGCTTGAGGTTTTACCCATACGCAAAGAATATATCACGTAAAAAAGAAAGATAAAATATAAAATAAAGATATTGTTTGCGGTTTCGGCCTAAAACCGCAAAGCAATATGGTATGAACGAGGAAATTTTTTGAAAAAAAGTTGACTATTTGACCGAGATATATTGCTTGCGGTTTTTGTCAAAAACCGCAAAGCAATATATTAAAATAATATTAAAAAAATAATATTTTAATATATTGCTGCGGTTCTTGCCAGAAACCGCAGCAATATCATTAAAAAAAAGTATAAAACACATCAGTTAGGGTTTTTTCCTCACTTTTCCCTCTCTCAAACTCACATGACAGCTCTATTTTCTTCTCTTCCTCTCACGCGGTTCCTCTCAACCTCTCATCTCCTTCCCTCTCTCTTCCTCTCTCTTCACTTTCTCCCTCACTCAATTCCTCCTCACCTGAACCCTAAAATTTCAACCGGTTTTTCGTCACCTCCCTCTTTAAACCCTAACCCACGCCTCCCTCACTTCTCAGTTCTCCCATTTCTCACTTTCGCTGCTCCTCTCTTTCGCTCCTCCTCACTGGCGTCGCACAAAGAAAACGGAGGTTCGAAGGTGCGATTCTTCGAAGGTTCGCCACCGATGGTTGAAAACAAGTTCGAGTTTGATGTTTTTTTTGGTTTCTTCGTCGGCCGTTCACCGGTAAGTTTCAATTCTTTGTAAGTTCTTTTCGTTTTTTGTTTTTTTTCAGATCTGAAATTACTTGATGGATTTTTTACATTTTATTTTCATTTTTGTTGTTTTTTTCAGATCTGAAATTACTTGAAATCCTCAACAATCTCTCCTCTAACATCCGACTACTCGTGGCCTACAGATCTCGGCGATCTCTACTCGCCGTCGTCGTTGCTCGCCGTCGTTCGACCACGCGAAGCCCAGCCTCGCTCGCCGCTCTCGTAGCTTTAGTCGCCGCCTTCTCCGTCGATCTGCTTTGGTTTTTCGTTGGTTTTTGGTTTTCAATTTTATTTATTTTTTCATTTTCGTTTTTTTGTATGTAATTATGTTAAATTAGTTCTAGTTTTATTTGCTCATTAGAATATCTGATTTTTTTATTTTATCTGTTAGATATTGTAATTCTTTATTTTCATTATTTTTTATTTTTCAAGTCATTGCATGAACTTAATATGTTGTACTAGTTCGTTTTAGTTACTTTTGTTTTAATTGCATTTTAAGGTCGAAAATTATATGGATACTTAAATTTTTTTTAAAATTTTTTTTTAAAAAAACGTGCACCTATTGCTGCGGTTTCTATTCAAAACCGCAGCAATAGACCTAATTTTTAATATAAAAAAATACGCCTATCGCTGCGGTTTCTGATACAAACCGCAGCCATATCTTGGCATATTGCTGCGGTTTGTGTCGGAAACCGCAGCAATATCTTGGCATATTGCTGCGCCCTGAATTGCTGCGCGGTCAAAACCGCCGCAATAGGCCACTTAATGACCGCAGCAATAAGCATTTATTCTACTAGTGAAATTGTCTGTTTTAATGATTAGTTATGAGCATCTCCATTCCATATATGATTTGAAGTTTCGTTTTTTCAAATTTTGATAGGTTATGGTATTGCATATTTGATTAAGGTTGTTTATCTACCATCATTTGGAACAATTGTACAAGTTGAACCATAAAGACCTGGGGAAGGATTATGTAACTACTGACTACCATCAGTCCATCACTGTTGATGCTGATTGTTAAGTATGCAATAAATGCTTCTCGTTGTCTTGTTTGAGTTTCCTTCCCCTTGTTGAGAAAGGAAATTAAGAGCGAGAAATTCTCTATTTCTGATTTCAAAGTCTAGTCAAAATCATTACAAGGAACTCTAACAAAAGCAACTCTAACAACCTTCCTAAAATAATGGAGGAAAATAAAATAAATAAATAAAGTGAAAATTATATTTAACAACCTAACAATGCTATTTCGATTAAACCACTTTCTTCAGCATGTCATTTCTCACCAACTAATTTGCTTCTTTAGTATAGGAAAATAATGAAAAATCTTATTCCATCCACTAGGTAGATAATTCACTAAAAATAAACATCAACATATAACCGTGGTTGAAGTAGTGTTCTAATCGTGGTTGTCAAAAGCTAAATTTTGTAGCTTTTGGGATACTTGTTAGTGTTTTATTAATTTTGCATTAAAGTTTTGTTCGATTTACATTGACTAATTATTTGTCAAGAACTAATTTAACAGCTTCTTTCACCGAAGATCAATATTTTATACCGTTACTTTAACAATTAACAACTTCACACTAACCACTAACATCTACTAGCTACTCTCACAACTAGCATTTACAACTACATCTAGCGTTGCCGAACACTCAATACCAATAAATTACACCAACCCCTAGTAGATAAAATATAATAAGAAACCAACCATGACACTCCATTATTTCCCTTCGTCTCTTTCATCTCTCACCACTCCTTTGTCAGTGGTCCCATTGCCGATAGCTAACACCGCCATTTGGAACACTTTGTCACTATTCATGTACAGCTTGGAAGTGCTTAAGCTATAAAGTCACCTGCTTGGTTTATTAACTTTGTTCATTAGGAATCACAGTGCCTAATCTTGGACAAGGACATCAAAGCCATGTGGTATCTATTCATGCTTGTTTACTGGTCAATGGATGACAAACACCCAGCTCTGTATTAATTTGTGGCAGCAATTTCTATTTCAGATATTTTTCCCATCTAGCTTCCTTAAACACTGCGATAGATATTGATGATGTGTAGATTGAAAAGTAGATTTTCTTTTGAGGGGTAGATTGAAAGTAGATTGTTGTAATGCTTTGCTTGGGTTTCAACTCAACTGTTTCTTTCTTGCTCGTCGGTAGTAACCAATTTAGAAGAAAAATGCAGAAAGTTAACTAAAAGAAACGAGTTTGTTACATTGGAGACACATAAAGGACAGAAATTCACCATTGAAATAGGCTATTTTGACAGTATCAGAAATTAAGGAGAAGATTCAGAAATACAAAGAAATACCCATTTCTCATCAAACTCTTAATTTTAATGGCAAAATTCTTGAAGATAATGCTGACGTTAAATCTTGTGTTATTCTTCATAATTCATATATTCGCCTCATTGTTGCAAACCACCGGAAAAACCCAAAATCCCCGAAAACTCGAAATTAAAGACTGAAGCATTTTCATTCTTATTTCTCCTATTTCTAAGAAAACCCAACTTGTTCTTAAATTGCCCATTTCTAAGTCTCATCCTCAGCAAAAACTTTCTCTTATCTTTTCCCATTTTCTAGTAAGAAATCACAATCCGCATTCTAAAATAATAAACATTCTGCCTATATCAAACTATTTTTAAAATACTTTATACAAAGGTGATCAATGGTATAAAAAGTACTTTAGATAAAATATTATTAATTTAGTTGCAAATATATATAACAATATGTACATATTTTATAGGTAAAAAATAAAAAAATGATTGCACATATATTTTACCATGTTTAGCTTTTCTTACAATAAGCTTCGTTTTTTTTTTCCAACTGATATTTACATCCTCGGGATGGATTTAAAGCTATGTATGTGTTTGTCCCAAAGAAAAAAAATACTCGGGTAAAAAAGTACTCATACCATGAATTATCTCAGTGTACGAGTACGATTTGCCACAAAAAATTATCCATGGACCATGAGGCACAATGCGTGATACGAGCATTAGTTGGCCATGAATAATAACTAATCGTGGCATAATTAGTTACAAGTATTAATTTACCACAAATTATTTTAACCCATGGGCCATGGCATATAATGATTTGCCATCTTTTAAATTATATGGTAGAATCTAAAATTCATGAATCAAAGTATGCCACGAATGTTAAATTTTGTGGTGTAATTTGTGTGGAAGGAGTATGTATCTACCATCAATGTTGATGCTGATTGCTCCTAAAGTCCTAGTACTTCCTAGTAGACAATTCTGATGCAAGTATGCTACACATGCTTCTCGTGGTCTAAGGCTATGTCCTTTTCGTCTGGTCTGATCTGAATTTTTCTCGATCTCGATCCTGTCCTGGTTTGGCCCGATCCGATCCGAACTTTTTCGATCCTGGTCCGATCCGATCTGAACTTTTTCGATTTACCCAACTCGTGCAATATGCTATTTCTTTTCTCGATCCGATCCGAAATTTTCGATCCGATCCGATCGATTTTTTCCGATCCGATCTTAACTTTTTCCGATCCGATCTTAACTTTTCTCGATCCGATATGATCCGATCAAATCGAACTTTTCTCGTGGTCTTTGTTGATTTATTTCCCGTTGTTGTGGGACATTTAATATAATTATCCTATCTATAACCATTGGTTAACTAATGATGCTATTTCAATCAACTAATATGTCAAAAAATATAATTATCCTATCTGTCCTTTGAGCCAAAATTTGTGCCTCTCTCCCCCTCGTCGATATCATCCTTCTTAAGTTACTTTACTTCTTATTCCTAATTTGACATATTAAGAATATCATACTCTTCAAAATTATTTGATCTCGTGGACTAACCAAATTGACAATTTCAAAAAATATAGTAATTTTCAAAAAGTAGATATTAAACTCTACTTTACTGGTCTCATATTTTAGAGTTAGGGCTGTTCTCTTCGGTATAAAACTATTAAACCGAACCGAATCGAACTAAACCGAATTAAATTATAACAAATTAATACTCCCTCCGTCACGAAAGATTCGAACACTTGTTAGGACACATAGTTTAAGTTGATAAGTTGTGGTGTGGTTATCAAATGTTATTTTAAAAAAGTAGATGTGATAGGAGTTGGTGGGGTATTTTTATTAGAGGAGATAGAAAGTTGGATAATTTTTTATTGATAAAAGGTAAAGTGTGGGCCAAAAGATGTGTAAAAGAAATAATATATTAATGGCGGAACAATGCTAAAAATGAAAGTGTTCAAATTAATTTGAGACAAACATAAACGGAAAGTTATTCGGGACGGAGGTAGTAGTAAGATTATCATTTAGGAATTGAACCGAATCGAACCGAATTGAATTGAACCGAATTGAACCGAACCGAACCGAATTAAAAATAAGGTTGGGGAGAACAAGCCCTTATGCTCTATATTACGTTGTTTTAGCTATAATATTTCCACTTTGCACGTTTAACAAAGCAAAACTTTAAACATTAATATATTGAATTATACATAAGTAAAAATTATAAAAAGTGGATATTTTAAAATTATGTATCGATACGAAAGTAACAAGATACAACATGACTATGTTTTTTTTTCTTACGGATAATTACCACAAGATGGTTAAAGTAACATATAGGAATAGTGTCAAAAAAATTTTTTGAAGGGAGGAATAGTGTCAAAATTAAAATGGTAGAACTAAAAAGAGGGAGAGGAGTGGTAATTAGGTTATACTTTGATTTTAACTTTTTTCCGTTAAACAAATCTTGACAATTTCACAAAGATAGCCAAAATTTCATCTAAGAAACAAGTGCAAGCAACACAAGACATGAAACTTAACACAATTCTATAGAGAACTTCGAAACTGTAAAGATAATTTGTTCAAAAAAGTCACAAGATTTGGGTTCTCCAAAACCAGGAAGGTAAATTAACAAACATCACCACCTCTTGTATTCTTCTCGTTGACAGTTGATTACTACCATCAGTTAGATGAACAAGAGAAATTTGTTGACAGCAGAGAGAATTAATGTTACCAGATTAGGGTTATGACTCCATTACATATGATTTACAATTATGGTAACTTTCATTTGTATCATAATTCTCAGATTAATTAAGCAAATTAATTAAAGTCGGATCACATGGTAAAGAATTAATATTTGAGACATGAGGGACCATCAAAAGCTGATAAGAATTGAAGATCAGCTATTGAACAATGAAAATTAAAGGCCACAACAAAATGACCAATTTGCCCATGTAACCCTTTGGCTATAAAAAGGGACACCAATCCTCTATCTTTCCATCCAAAACACAAACAAAAAAAATCTAGTGATAAGCTATTAAGATGGAAATGAGTAAGAATGCCAAGAGGGTGGTTAGTTTGGTGGTGATGCTAGCCTTAGTGATGCTAGCCACCACACCACAATCTACCTTTGCTGTTCGTCCCCTCTCAAACATTATGCTTGAAGATATTGACATTAGCACCAATCCTCTTGCTTGCAGTGGTTTCCATGAGTCATGCAGTGTTTTTTACCCTTGTTGTGGAAATTGTTACTGCGATGTCTATGTCTATAATGTTGGCCCCTTTAAGTGCACAACTACTGCCTTTGATGAAGCACGTCATTGCTAATGAATAGTCTAGGAATGCTATTCAAGAAGCTAAGTAAAACTAAGTTGTTATTGATGTTTGGAAAATAAAGTCTTTGAGTGTGGATGCTATTTCATTTCCTGGTTGTAATATGATTAAATAAAGTTGCCAACATCACTATGGTTACTGTGCAGTTGGAATATCAATAAATGTTAAAAATGAATAGTCCATTAAATTGTTATTGTGGTTTGGATTATGAAGTATCAAGCCTGAATGCTATATTCCTTGTTGTAATTAAATAAAGTTGGTAGCATCATTATGGTTACTAAGTGGTTTGGTTTATTATGCATGGAGATTATATTTTCTTGTTGTAACCAAGTAAAGTTGTCATATTTGTTGTTACTATGTAATATCCCGAAAATTTAAGCTTATTTAATATTAATAATAAGCTAATTAAATTGTTTAAAATTTATTTTAAGGTTATCATAATTACTCCTTTAATTTATTGAAGTAAAAAAAATCAAGTGTTTAATAAAATAAGCTAAGTAAGATTAGTTGTAGGTTAAAGAAAGTAGGAAAATTGCTAATTTTAGTAATAGCAAAAGAATTAGAAAATTTCCAAAATTGAAAAATCACTATTTCCAACCAATTCATCTTCTTCTTCAAGCTTTTTTCTCCTTATTTCCAAAGGCATTCTAGAAGACGTTGCTCCCCAAGTATTCTTCACCGTTAGCTTCTGTTAGTTTAATTGAGTTCTATTCATAAAATAACTATAAATAGTATGCCAATTTCACTATTCTTCACCACCCAATAATCAAAAATTTTCAAACACTACTACACCCAAGCCTCCTGTTTTCCGGCCACCCGCTTACCACCACCATCCGACTGCCGCCCCATCTGCGCGTCCAGACCCGCACCACCACCGTCTACCGCCAGCTGCACCACCTTCTTTTCCCTCCCCTGTCTCGCTGCTCTCCTTGTTTTATTCCTTCTTGTTCATTTTAGTACTAATCCTAAGTTACTCAAGACTAATAATTCTACTAATAGCCCAAGTTATTACATGGATATATAGTTTGTAATCCTTGATTCAATAATCTAAACTTAGTAAACATGTTCTTAACTTCATTAAACTTGAGTTTTGGGTCAAGTATACTAAGGAAGCGAAGTTAAGACTTAAGAGTCTTCATTAATAATTCTTTATTTTATTAATCTTATTTTATAACCTTAGTTAATAAAAACTTACTTATGCAAATGATTGCTGAAACATGTGTAAATAACTATGTTTAATTGTTTTCGCTCTTAACCAACTTAACACTAATAACTTCTATTAGTAACCCATGATATTGTGTAAGTAAATGAAATATTGATACTTGTTGCTTCACTGATTAGTTTAATAAAATGAATCTCACTTTCTATATTTGATTAAATAAATCTGTTAAATAGTTGCAAATAACGTTAGTTTAATAATAAGTTTTAGTATTGAAGGCTTAACTAAAATATGAAAGTTTCATAATCACACCTTCAAGTCATCAAACATGAATTTCCACGAACTTTGTAACTAGTGCCTGTTACTAAACAGTTTTACTTAAGTTGGACTTAAAACTCATATTAATTGTGTCAGCTATTATTATTACGATCCCGCTAACAAAAGCCCCAGGGAGCTGGTTAAGAATTAATATTATATTTTATCCTTTATTTAACAACAGAAAAACAAGATTTTTTATTTAAAAAAAGTATTTTAGATTACCGAAGAAGTACTCATCACATTTATGACAATTAATTAAATAATTAGATTCCTTTATCCCTCATTCATATCTGTTTTAAGATCATTTCCTTAAAGCAAATACAAAAAGTCTCATACTGCTTCACAACTCAACACCGCACCATCAACGCTATCAAGGCACCAATACCATCACCACCACCACCACCACCACCACCACCATATACTAATTACTACACTAGTTTCATGGAAATAAAATTTCAATTGAAAACTTCTTTTGTTGTTCATATATTAGCTTCGCCAACAATTAATATTGGCGGCTTCTCTACAAAAGTTAATGAAAATCCTAAGAATTTCGTTAACCTTGTCTCGGAGGATTTAAAATCCTAAGTTAAAATTTCACATAACTTTTGAAAATACCCAAAATGCAACCTCATTTTACTAAACACGACCCTTTAGAATACCTAACTCCTTTCTCCCTCTTCCTATTCCTCTATCGTTTAAAATTGGGAGGAAATTGCGTCCGCATTTCGGAGGAAATTGGTTATAAAGTGAAGCATGAAGCTTCATTCTTACGTATATGTTTTTTCAAATTCTCTCGCATTTTTTTCTCAAATTTTCGGTTTTCGTTCTTCCGTATTTTTTTCCTTGCATTTTCTTCCAAACTTTGTATTTTTCCCAGATTTGGGTCTTATATTTTTCCAATTTCCCATGATTATCTTGTAAAATCAAAGATTACAAAAATACGTTAAAACCCATATTATTAACAAGAAAATGGGAAAAGAAAAGAGAAAGTTTTTCTTGAGGATGAGACTTAGAAATGGGCAATTTAAGAACAAGTTGGGCTTTCTTAGAAATAGGAGAAAAAAGAATGAAAATCTTCAGTCTTTAATTTGAGTTTTCGGGGGATTTTGGGTTTTTCGGTGGTTTGCAACAATGAGGCGAATATATGAATTATGAAGAATAACACAAGATTTAACGTCAACATTATCTTCAAGAATTTTGCCATTAAAATTAAGAGTTTGATGAGAAATGAGTATTTCTTTGTATTTTCGAATCTTCTCCTTAATTTCTGAGACTGTCAAAATAGCCTATTTCAATGGTGAATTTCTGTCCTTTATGTGTCTCCAATGTAACAAACTCGTTTCTTTTTGTTAACTTTCTGCATTTTTCTTATAAATTGGTTACTACCGTCGAGCAAGAAAGAAACAGTTGAGTTGAAACCCAAGCAAAGCATTACAACAATCTACTTTCAATCTACCCCTCAAAAGAAAATCTACTTTTCAATCTACACATCATCAATATCTATCGCAGTGTTTAAGGAAGCTAGATGGGAAAAATATCTGAAATAGAAATTGCTGCCACAAATTAATACAGAGCTGGGTGTTTGTCATCCATTGACCAGTAAACAAGCATGAATAGATACCATATGGCTTTGATGTCCTTGTCCAAGATTAGGCACTGTGATTCCTAATGAACAAAGTTAATAAAGCAAGCAGGTGACTTTATAGCTTAAGCTCTACATGGACTCATCGGATTATCATCAATTGAGTATCAAATCCAAATTTGTTGATTAGGTTATATTGTAATTTATGTTTCTCTAACCGTGGAAAGGAGGAGGAGATAATATGTTTTAAGAGAGAAGGTTTTCTTAGCGAAGATATGATTATGAGGATTTTTAGGGTTGCGTTTAATAAATTGGGGCTGCGTTTAGCAACCCCGGTATGATAACTAGTGTTGATTTTTTGTGTGTACACTTCACCAAACACTATATTGAACCTTACAAAAGGATACTTATTGCCTGTTGGTCTTAGACAGCGTTCAAAGCATTTGTCTTCTTCATCATTTATATTTATTATTGTTGTTTTTGTTGGGATATCATTTTACGTACAAAGTATTAAAACTTCTTGAAATGTACTTATTAAATCTTATCCACTCGATAGGTTTAGTGGTAATTCGAAGGTGAAAGCGACTACAATAGTGACAAAGTGTTCCAAATGGCGGTGTTAGTTATCGGTAACGGGACCACTGACAAAGGAGTGGTGAGAGATGAAAGAGACGAGGGGAAATAATGGAGTGTCATGGTATTGGTTGGTTTCTTATTATATTTTATCTACCAGGGGTTGGTGTAATTTATTGGTATTGATTGTTCGGCAACGCTAGATGTAATTGTAAATGCTAGTTGTGAGAGTAGCTAGTAGCTGGTAGTGGTTAGTGTGTAGCTATTAGTTGTCAAAGTAATAATATAAAATATTGATGTTCGGTGAAAGAAGCATTAAAGTAGTTCTTTACAAATAATTAGTCAATGTAAATCGAACAAAACTTTAATGCAAAATTAATAAACCACTAACCACTATCCCAAAAGCTACAAAATTTAGCTTTTGACAACCACGATTAGAACATTACTACAACCACTAAATGGTGCCTACACCACTACCTAACCAAACAATCCAAACACTAAATATTACCTTAAAAGCTTGCGGTGAACAAGTCCTTACACTAGTACAAAAATGACAATTTGCGTCGGACCTGGGACCCCTATTTGCGTCGGACCCTGGTCCGACGGCACAGGTCTCATCGCAGATGGGAAACTTCCCATCTGCGTCGGATAAGACACGACACAGTTTATTCAAATATTTGCGTCGGACCTAACAAAAGTGCAACGCACATGCCCCGTCCACCATGCATCCCACAATAATCCAGCAAGCACCATCTCGCGTCGCATGCGGTGCTATGCAGATGACAAGCCATTTGCGTCACATATAGCTCTTCATGCGACGCAGATGGTGCTTTGCTGGGCTGTTGCGCACATACATCTGTGTCGCATGTAGTGCAATATGCGACACAGATGGCTTGTCATCTGCGTCGCATATTGCACTGCATGCGACGCAAAATATATATATTTTTTTTGCTTTTTGTTTTTTTTTTTTTTGTTTTTTCTTCCAGCTTTTTTAATTTTTTTCATTTTCAAAACTAAACAAACATTATGTTAATACTTGTGAGCAGAAAATTCAGCAGAGTCTCCTTTGTAATTTGGACAACCCAAGAAATCGTTGGGAAAAATTTGCATATATATAATCAAAACCTGTTTCAGTACATCTCATTAAGCAACCAATGTTGCAACCAATCGTCCAACAAGGTTCAAGCAACAAAATATTATTCTAACCTACAAATACATACACTAACCCATCAAGCTTAGTTTCCTTCGTTAACGACCCGTATAAGTATTCCGCAAAAAGTTCTTTGAGGTCGTTGATCTCATATATGGAGTATGGCTCAAGACTTGACGGAAAAGCCTAGAAATATATTAAATTAGTTAATATACTTTAAAATTCTATGAGTATAAATAAAGAATTTACAACATACACATACCTCATACAAATTCTTTGATTCATAGTAGAAGCGGATGATTAGAAACATGTATCTCATCACGAAATAGCCGCATTCCACTCCTCCCGATTGTTGAGCACACTACACCAAATTTAAGATATGTATTAGAATCAAAAAAAAAAAATCCTAAACAGAATTATAAAGTATCAAATACAAAACAATAAGAGTTTTACCCGCATATATGTCCAATTAGACAATTTAGTTCCTTTATTGGATCCTTCAAGGCGCGTGTATTTTGTATATGCACTAAGTATAGAGATTTTATAACAATTAATTACTATAAACATTTATAAATTATTTAAAATATCATAAAATTCATGTAAACTTATTAATATGTATAGCAACTATGATCTTACGTATTCAATGGTATCTTGATAGCTAAGGATCTATCTCTCTTGATCGAATCAAATATATATACCGTTCTCTTAGATAGACAAATGACAAGAAGAATCCAATGTTCCCTAAGGCATGAAGCAAAATGTGATGTTTATATATATAACCACAAGTTCATAAAGATAAAACAAAGTAAAGATTAGTTTAACTAACATACTTTTCAATATACGGACATAGGATGTAACGCATATATTGATTCGCTTTCAATGAACTTGTCATGTAGTTGATCACGACATCTAATTGATTGCGTATCATGGTCGCTGAAATCATACTTGGACACATGAAACCAATATTATTTTCTCCATGCTCCTCAGACTGCTCTGCCAAGTACCTAGTATCCAAACACTTATAGTTAGGAGAAACAATAAAAATAAATATCGATGTTAATTAGTTTAGAGTTTGAGAAACCTCACATCATGAATACTTGCAAAACGGATACATTAATCCATGCTCCCGTGAGAAGTTGAAAAACATCTTGTCGCGAGAGAATGATCATATGATCTCTATCAAAGTCGAAGACGGTACCCTTTGGAACTTGCATATGAAAAGGCTCATCTGAGGGTTTGTCGCAAAATATTCGGTACATCTCCTAGATATTATCATCCATATCATCCAATGTCAAGTCAAAAAAAGGATCTACGTGCCTATGTGCAGACTCATCGGTGCAATGATCACTACCAACTATTTTTTTTTCTTCTTCTTCTTCATCGCACCTTCTTTAGGTATATGTTCCTAATTCAATCCGACTTCTTTTTAATTCATATTATATATGTATATAGATTATTTCATATATAAATCAAGATTACTTAGTATACAAAATAAAGATTACTTATATAAATCAAAATTTCTTAGTGTGTATATATATATATATATATATATATATATAAATCAAAAAATTAAACATAAGTTACCTGATTATCTGAGACTAAAAATACCAACTCTTTCGGTCATTCTATGAATGAACCCTCGGCTTGACTGATTTTCACGATGTATGGAGTAGGTAATGGAACAAGAGCTTCTGCGTAGTCCGAATAAAAATCATCAACACTCACTTTCGCGGCCGTAGGATGTGATGATGACTCCAATTGTGGTTGTACGGTACCCTCAGCTACAATGATCTGTCTCGAGTTATTCGCTATTGCCAAACGACATGGAACCGGACTCCTAACATCCATTGAGAACACAATGTCATTAATTAAGTGTTTTAGAAACATAATATAACAATCGTAGAACATATAAAAGAACTACATACCTGCAAGTTCGCAAATGGATCATTGCCCCCCTAGTGACTGGCTACTAGGAACAAGCTGGAGTGTGAGGAATTGTTTGATTTGGTGCTTGAAGACCTAATTGCTCTCGCAAAAGCCTTTAACTTTTCTTGAACTATTGCATCTATCTTCGAGTTCATCTCCTCCATCGTCTGCTCTCTAACTCTTTGGCTTACTCTAGCCTCAAACTCCTTCATCTCCTCATCATCCATGCCCCTACCCTTTCGAGCAGTACTACTCCAATCAGGATCTCCCCAAACCGATGTAATCCCAATGCTACGCCCAGCTGTCAACACACGCCCAGGACGGTCTTTCCTCTGTAGAGCACGTGATAGATTATCATCCATCCGACCTGGAACAAACTCTCCTTCCTTTTCTTTCCTTTTCCAATCATCCTGCATGCGTTAAATTCAAAAAATTCATATGATTATTAGAATTCGAGTAATTAGACAAGAAACTACAAACATCCTAAATTCAATCTTAAAATTCAATCTTAAACTACAAACTACAAACTACAAACATCCTAAATTCAATCTTAAAATTCAATCTTAAACTACAAACTACAATCACTCTACTAATACAATCGCAAAGTCTTTGATTAAGATCTAGAAAATAAAAGACAAGAATTCAAAAAAAAAAAAAACAGATAGAAATTGTTTTAAAAAATAAAGACAGAAATTGAGACAGAAAATTGAAAAAAAAAAGACTTACATTGCAGCGGTGGCGGCGGCGGCGGCGTACAACAGCGGCGGTGCGGGGAGACCGCGTGCAAAGGCGGCGCGACGTACAGCAGCGGTGGGAGAAAAAGAGGAGTGCAAGAGAGAGAGAGAGAGTGAGTGAGCAAGCGATGTACAGCAGCAGCGGTGCTCTGGAGTGCACCGGAATGCCGGATAGCCCAAGGAGTCGCCGGCGAAGTTGACTGATAGGTAATGCCGGAGAAGTCGACGGTGCCGGAGAGGCGTCGTTAGTTAGGGAAGAATTCGCATGAGAGAGAGAGAGAGAGAGAAGTGCGAGTGAGTGTGGGAATTGAATTGGCCAAACTGGGCAGGAGGCGAAAAAATTAAATAAGACTCATCTGCGTCGGACGTGAGAAAGGATCCGACGCAGATGACTACTTCATAAATCCTGGGCCAGGGCAGGATCCCAAAATTACTAAGAGTCATCTGCGGACTCGAGGGAGCATTCGACGCAGATGACTATTTGCGTCGCACTATAGCTTAATGCGACGCAAATGGCTTTGGGAATCTGCGTCGGATGAGTATATGGTCCGACGCAGATCAAGATTTCCATTTTGCAGGTTTCCAGTTGCGTCACATGGGATCTTAATGCGTCGCACATAACGTCACGATTTGCGTCGTTTGCTGGTATACGTGCGACGCAAAAATGGCCTGTAAACGTTTTGCTAGGCTATTTGCGTCGGATGTCCTTTAAGACCCGACGCACATAAGTCATTTGCGTCAGTTTCTCTCTCGTGCGACGCAAATCGTGAATTCTGTAGTAGTTTTAATGTCAAGTATCAACTATAGAAATTTTGGTTTTCTAAAATTAAAATGTGTAATAAAAGATCTTGTAACTTGTAAGACACATTTGATCAAGTTTCTGTCATTAGATTTCAGCTAAAAAGTTAAATTTTGAGTCATTGAACCATTCCTTTTTTCTCTCCCTTTTTATGCATATGTTTTTGGTTAACAATTTTTTTTTGTAGATGTATGTGAGTATGTGACTTACTTGCACAAAAAGGGAGGAAAAATGTGAAGCTCAATGACTAGAGATTCTACTTTTTATATGGGATCTAAAAACAAGGTATATTTGGATAAAAAAAGTATAATATGATTTAAAGTGACAAAAAAAGTTTTTTTTTTTTTTTTACAAACGATAAAAAATATAAGATGCTTTTAACAAATTTTAAATTTACATGTCTGCTTTTCTTTTTAGATTTTCATTTCCAATAGAGGGTAACTTGTCAATATTTTATAAGCAACATCATTCGTATATATAGACATGAAGAAAATCGTGAAGTATGCATTAGGGGAGTGCGGGTGTTAGCAATAAATGTTACTTGCGTAACGACTTTGATAGTCGGGAAGGCTTGTAATATCCCTTTTCTTTTTAATCTACCCAAGAACGATGATATTAATATATTTTTATTTTAAACTTTAGGCGTTTAATTAGAAAAATTTAATTATATGTTTATAGTTACATTAAGTCTAAATCAAATACATTTTTGACATAATGTCCTTAATTCAGTGAATCATATCATACTTGGTCTTTAAACATGTACTTTAAGTCATAAAAGATCCATCATTAATAATATAACTATCCTTACTTAAAGTGACTTATAAATAATAAAATAGTGATCACTAAAACAATTTAATTAACATTAATTTCTTATTATATATATACCATCGTTATAATAACTTAAACAATAAGAACTTGCCACGAATATTAATTGAGTATGAGTAATTGGTTATTAAGTGAACATATATAAATTAGTACTTATTAACGCAAGTTTTATACAACTAAGTGAAGTTGGCATAAGCCAAATATAGTTAGTCTATAATTAAGCTAAATTTTGTATATTAATACTAGAGTTGAATAATTAGATTAATCACCCTTCATATTCATTTTTTTATAAGCATAGTCAATTAACTAATTAGCAAGCATTAACATATTTAGTTAATTCTTTTTAGCATAACTAAATAATTAACAAACATAATAAGGCCATGGAAGTAAGTTACTATTAGGAATTGCGTAGCTATCTTAGCATACACTTAGGCCAATATGAAGAAAGTATGTATATGTTAGAGATGTTATAGAGATATGAACTAATATCTTTATGATTTGATAAATAATATTGATATGATTTAGATATATCATATCTTTAGGATTATGGTAATATTATCTTTTAGGAGATAGTTTCTATTTTATGTTATCTTTGCTCTTGTATAAATATCCTCGATTGATGAATGATAAAGCAAAGCCTTTCAATTCTAAACGCATGTTAGCCTAAACACTTACTTATCATGGTATCCGACCCTAACGGTCATTGAAGGACCTTGCCTGCCGGTAGGATCATCTTGTTTGTGAGCTCAAAAAAAAAAAAAAAATATTTGATTAATTTGGTAAAGAACCTATCTCTTGAGGAGCTTTTCTAGCGTGTGTTTTTTTTTTTACACTCAATACTCATACCCAAAAACTCTGTGGAGCTGATCTACTGTAATAGTTTGTAGCTTCATAAGTAAAATTCATGTTGAGGACCGTACTGCTCTTGATCATTGCCTTCTTGCGAGAAACTAAGGCTCCGTTTGGTAGGGCGTAAAAACGTTTTCCTGAAAAATTGTTTTCCTCTATCTTCAATCTTATATTGTTTGGTTTGCAAATGAGTATATAACCATTTTCTCTAAGAGTAAAATTGCTCTCCCAATGATGGAAAACCATTTTCCCTTCAAAATGAACGGAAAACTGTTTTCCTTCATTTTCCTTATTTCTCTTGTACACTCCTCTCACTACCTCCTTACTTTCCTTTTCGTTTTCATTTCTTTTCATCATTTTTCTTACATGGAACCAAACAACGAAAAACTAATTTTGGAATTATGTTTTCCATTGTAAATTGTTTTCCATGAAAATCATTTTACACTCGAAAATATTTTACACCCAACCAAATGGAGCCTAAGCAAACAAACCAAGTGTTGTCGTCGCCTTCTCATGGATGCTTTGTTATAAAGATGGGTTATTTTTGCTACCACTGACCCATCTCTAGAACTTGAATTCTATTTATTAAAAATAATTAAAAGTCGTGATTTTCGGCTCTCCCTGTGTCGTGAGACAGGAATTATTGGTTCTCCTTGTACCGTGAGACAAGGTATTACTGTGAGACAATGTTTGGTTCTCCTTTTGCCATGAGACAGGGGTTTAATGTGTTGTGAGCTCGATTTTGCTCAGAAAAGCCAATATTTGAAGAGAGCTCGACTTTGCTCAAGAAAAGTCCATATATGATGTGAGCGTGATCTGCTCAAGAAAAACATAAACACTATGGGTTCGAAGACATTGACGTTCCCGTTTGTTAGAATATTTGGTGAGTTCGAAAAGAATGGCGTTCTGATAAAAAAGAATAAGAAATTCACGGGTTCGAAAAGAATGGTGTTCCCGTTTCATCTTATTTTTCCAATAAGTAACGTTCGTGTTAGTGCCAATTCTACGATTGGGAGGCTGTTAGAGATGTTAGAGATATGAAATAATATCTTTATGATTTGATAACTAATATTGATATGATTTAGATATATCATATCTTTAGGATTATGGTAATATTATCTTTTAGGAGATAATTTCTATTTTATGTTATCTTTGCTCTTGTATAAATATCCTCGATTAATGAATGATAAAGCAAAGCCTTTCAATTCTAAACACATATTAGCCTAAACACTTATCAGTATAACATAGAGTACCTATAGGCTATAGTCACCAGTAACATAAACGAAGCAGGAATGGAGGACGTGCGAGGCGGCAGCACTGCAGCAGGACGTAGGGGAAACAGTGGTGGTGCGGTTAAAACCATGAGCTCGCTTGTGGATGGTTATAGTAAAAATCATGGATAGGAAAAGCCTGATTTTCCTTTTCTCTCTTTGGCTTGGTTGCCGTGGAAGAAGAAGAGAGGTGGGACTTTGGAGTAAGGACTAAGTAGTCAACATTTCTGATTTTGATATACTACTTCCCTGCAAAATTTATTTCTCAAAGAAGCATGACTTGCCTTTTTCTTGTTTTTGAGAAGCTTTACAAATCCTTTAGATAGGAAAAAAATGGGGAAAAAAAACGTAAGAAAATCAAAAGCATTTGGAGCGCTCCTTCTCATCTAAGGTTATAAAGATTTGCAATCAAATTCATAATCTACCCCATCTGTAAAAATTTATTACTAGTATACTATTACTACTTCCTCCATCACATAATATAGTGCTTACTTCTTTTCCTGCACAGGAATTAAGGAGAGTGGATGGGGTAGTAGGATTTCAAAAAAATTATTTAATAAATTACTTTTTTTCTTGGAACTACACCCTTAGTTTTGTTTTCCGACAAAAAAAATCAAAAAAAATAAATGTTCGTTGGAATAGTATAAAATAATAAATAGAGGCACACATTTTAAAAGAAAAAGTAAGGTATTTTGGAAAATTTGTGTAAAGATTGAAGATAATTTAGTCCAAATAAATTGAAAAAAAATAAAATAAGCACAATATTTTGGGACACCCAAAAAGGAATGTAAGCACTATATTATAGGACATGGGAGTATTTTGTTAAACTTTAGACACTCTTTTTTGTTCTCAAGTAGTGTTTTGATCCAATCGATCTTCACCGACTACCTAAAACGCTAGCGTTGAACATGCACTCAAGGTTGGCTAAGGGCCAGGTGCAAACCGACCATCATCACGAGGCCCATTATGTAAAAAGCGGGGTGTTCACAAAAACCGAAACCGAAAAACCGTACCGAAAAATCGGTCTAAACAGTGGTAACCGGATCGATAAAAAAGTTTTACCGGTACGGTTACTCGAACCGGTAAAAGTGGCGGTTAAACGGTCGATGCTGATTTACGATTTTTGAGTAAACGGTTAACCGAGAAATCGAAATATTTTTTCTCTATTTTCCAACAATTAGTTTATTCTAAATATTTGTTAGTAAGTAACAATAATTAGAAGAAGTATGTGATTGTTTGAAAACTTTAGTACTAATATAAACACTATAATTAGGAAATGGAGTGAATACTTAGTGTTAGTTATGTTTTCCAATGGATTTACTACCCATTTTATAATACATTTTATATTAGAGAATATATAATAATAAAATGTATGCATAAAAAATTGAAAATATATATCTACATTAAATAAAATATAATAGTATAACTTGAGTAATCGTTAATGGTTAACCGGAAAACCGCACCGGTTAACCGCTTAGGCGGTAACCGGTCTAAATCAGCATTACGGTTACGGTTCGCAAAAAGAGCGAACCGAAACTTTCGGTTACCGTACCAAAAATGTCGTTTCGGGATGATTAACCACCCATGAACACCCCTAGTAAAAAGGACCTCAAACCAAAACAACTTCAAAACAAAAGGGCTGTAAATGTCATGTATTGAATGTTTGGAGTAGTGGTACTCCCAACTGCTCCGGTAGTGAGGGAACACAATCCTAGTCTCCTAGAGACTCCATATTCGAACTCCGACATGGTCGTTTATGGGCCTACTTCTATGGCTATGTTCAGTTCACCTTATTTTTGCTTATTTTAGATCGATCGATCGATCGAAAAAATAAGTTCGAGATCGTATAAGTTCGGATCGGATCGATCGGATAAGTTCGAGTCGATCGGATAAATTCAGATCAGATAAGTTCAGATTATGCTTATATTTAAAAACTTATTATTATTATTATTATCATCATCATTATTATGATTATTAGTATTACTAATGCTATTATTGTTATTGTAATTATTATTATTATTATTATTATTATTATTATTATTAATATTACTTTATACAATTACTATTACTATTTATATTACTATTTACTAGTACATTTGTTCAAAAAGATTATTATTATTGTCGTTGTTGCACTTATTAATTATTAATATTGGTAATTATCATTAATGTCGTTGCTATTATTATAAATGTCATTGGTATCACTATTTGAAGCTATTTGTGTTCAAGAAGAAGAATGTTCTTTTGACATTTGTAAGTGTTCAATTTTATATTTATTCTAATTAATAATTTTGATATGTGATGTTTTTTTTTATGTTGTACATGAATCAAACATGACAATAGTATATGATGTTTATTTTTTAAAACAATTTTGGTAGAATAATATATATATTACTAGTTTATATAAAACATGAGTAGCATGGGATAACCTAATGGTGTTGTCATCACGTTCAAAATTTTTCCTACAAAGGATTTCAACTTATCTTAAAAACAAAGTTTATATAGAACAAGACAACGATATAAGAAGAATATTTAACCATTTTGTTCAAGATCATATGATTATATATATTTATAAGTTTATTTATAATAAGAAAGAACAATTTATTGATATAACAAAGAACATGTTGTTACTTAAATCCAAACATGACATCAATATAAAAATAACATCTATCTTTTATTTTTTTTAAATGTGTTCTTTAAATAGATCTTGTATGCTCTTTCAATATATGTTCTTTTTTTAATATCATTATATGTTCTTTTCATTACTACCTAAATTCTTATTATTAATGGACCTTGAACATGAGTGTTCTTTTATTTTTAATTTTTTTTGGGCCCCTTTCGGGAATCCCGTGGTAAGATGAATTTTCTCTGTGCTACCCTCGCACAGGGTCACTCACCTAAAGACCCAACAAGCCCCAACCCCCTCCTCTACCCACAACAATATTGAAGTATACTTCCACCAAGATTTTGAACTTTGGTCTCCCATGTAGGAGGTAAGAAGCCATACCATTGAACCCAAGAGTCCTTAGTCTTTTATTTTTAATTGTATATTCATATACTAATGTGCTCTTTTTAAAAAAAAAAAACTAATTTTACTATAATAATAATAATAATAATAATAATAATAATAATAATAATAATAATAATAATAATTATTATTATTATTATTATTTTATTATGTTATCTATATTATTATTATTATTATTATTATTATTATTATTATTATTATTATTATTATTGTTATTATTGTTATTATTATTATAATATTATTTATATTATTATTATAAAATTATATTATTGTTATTATTATTATTATTGAAAGTTGTGCATAGTAATAAAATGATAGTAATAGTAATACTAGTAATGAAATACAAAGTAATAATAATATTATTAATAATATGTTTTTTAAAAGATAAGTTTAGATCAGATCAGATCAAACCGGATCGAATAATAAGTTCGGATCGATCGATCGAAATAATAAGTTCAGATCGGATCGGATCGCTCGATCGGGAAAATTTCAGATGAACTAAACATAGCCTATGTTTCCTCTCTATTTTGTTGTAGAAGCCTCCTTTTTATTTTTTCTTTTAAATTTTTTTTTTATACCAACTCCATTTCTGTTTTTGTATCATCAAGTTCTTCTATCTTGAGTTTATTTTTTGGAAACTTGGCTATTAATATTTTTACACCCTTTTTATAGTTTTATTTTTCAAAAACTAGGTGTCTTTTGCCTTTTTTTTTAATCATTTCACCTTGATAATTATCCATGTCAATATGAAACGAAAATTTCATTCAAATAAAACCGTAAGTCATTTACAACTTACAAGTACTATATCACTTATATCGTATGAGTCTATAGGAAACTTAAATTGTTTATATGATTTTTTTTCCATTATTTTACCAATATGCAAAATATCTAACCTTTTTTGGTTGTCTAATTATAAGATAAGGAGTATTAAAAAAAGGCTGCTTGATTATGAAAAAAAAGATAAAATATATCTCAGAGGCTCTTAAGTGTGACTTTATATATATCATATAGTTTAAGACGACCCTTAGTGGGTAATTTTGGACATCCAATAGTAGCAGTATAGGTTGATAGAAATTGGGGGCGCATGCGGAAGTTTTGATGGACCCTTCATAATATAACAAAATTGTATTTCCATATCATTTCATTAATAAGAATTGTACAACTATATTTGTGAGAGCACATATCTCTCATTATCTATTTGGTAGAACCCTTATTTCTACCCTTCTTAATATTTCGTGGGAGCTATCTTGATTAGCTCACCTTTCAACTCATATATACAACATAATTATAGTTGTTATATCTTAGTTTCTAGATTTATTTACACTTGTCTAATATCTTGGATTTTTACAAGATATCTCTAGATACATCATCACTTGATTTTTCTAGACTACACCCACTATATTTTTCATTAAACATATAAATAATATAGGTTGTTTGCTCTCTTTATCTACTCCAGCTACACTTCAGTCATTCTACTGTATGCAGTATTGTTCAAGTTGGAATGTTTGTTCTAATATACTTCACAAATCAAACTTGGAATATTTTTCAACTATTTCAAGTTGAGGAGGGGTGTTGGAGATTGCATAGCAAGTAAGTAGTCAACATGAGTTGACTTAGTTTGTTTTAGTTTGTTAGTTTTTCATTGAGATTAGGATTGTTAGTTGTTAGATTGTACAAATGTAATTAGTAGTATAAATAGGTTGTTGATGTAATAAGGAGCGTTGCCGAAAATATATCAGAGAAACAAACCCAAGAAAATAAAATGTAGCTTCTTTCTCTCTTCCTCTCAGCGTTCTGCGTTATTCTTCTTCTTCTGCTGTGCTCTTGCGTGATGTCGAGTTCTCTTCTCAGCTTAATTTCCTGTCTGACAATTGTAAAAATGTACGAGGCTCAAGTGTCAAAAGGCTTCACACAACAACAAAAAGGCATTTGTTGGAACATGGCAAAGGATTAAAGACTTGCGTAGTTGCGTTGCCTTACGTTTCACTGCGATGCGAAATGCATTGACTCATAGGGCTGACTAACATATCAGGTCGAGTCCTGTTCAGGTTCGGGTTAATAATAAATGGGTTGAACACGCCCCAACTCAAACCTAACCTCGTTTATTAAACAGGTTGAAAAACTCAACCTTGACCCGACCTATTTATTAAATGGGTTACCTATATAACCCGTTTAACCTATTTACATATTTAATAATATTAAATTTTTATGAAAACTTATTAGTTTTCAACAATAAATTCACATAAAGCATGTACGATTAGATTTTCTTTTCAGTATTTGTGTTCTACAATTAGTATTTTTAAAATTTTCACCAACTTTAACACAACATTTTAGGAAATTTATATTTTAATGAGTTAAACAGGTCAAAGCAGGTTAATTTCGGGTTGAAAATGTCAACCTTAATCTAATCCATTTAATTAAATGGGTAAGTTATGTCAACCCATTTACTTAAATGGGTCAAAATTCTCAACCCTAACCGGCTTATTTTAGATCGGATTCGAGTTCGGTGAACGAATTGGGTTAGTTTTTCACAGTCCTAGACTCTGCTGAGCACCCTTTTTCTATTTGCCGGTTATCTATTGCGGAGAGCACACGTAAAGAATTTATTAGCACCTTAACACATACATCATACATGTGATACTCTACAAGAGTGTATTTCACAAGTTGTATAGGCTGTCGACAGACACTTGTTGAGTATTTTGTGGAGGAATGATATAATGCCACATAGTTGTTAGAGTATTTTGTGGAGGAATGATATAATACAAACACTATATGATTTAACATTCCTCTAACAACTATTCACATATCACCGTTATAATTTGTTACTTCTCCCTTGAAGATGGAGGATTCTCCTTATCCTTCTCTACTTTCACGCAGTCTTTACTTGTACAAGCAGGTCGAACTGACTTGTGAGAAGTTTCAATCTAACAAGGAACTTCATCTTACCAATCTCTAAGGAAAAAAAAAATAAAGTACACGTTAAGATGTTATTAATTAGATTTGTCTCAATATATATTATATCGATATTAACTTTTATAATTTTTAATTTTTTTACTATTTTTAATAGTCGAAGTTACATGTTAGCAAATATAACGGTCAAAGTGTTTCCATTTTTAAAAGATAGAGTAAAATATCTACTTCAAACCACAACTAATATTACCATTGGTTTTTGTTTATATATTGGATCTTAACGTCCACTTAACCAGAAGTGCACGTAGAGCATGGTGCACCCTCTTCTAAACTACGTCGTTTTATCATTTTTAGAGTCTATAATTTTAAAAAATTGTTGTTATTTGTTTCCTTAAATTTTGCAACTAAAGATTCCTTTTTTAAATTTAAATTTAAAAGGTACATGTTCTTTTACCTTAAGCGTAGATGTTCATTTACTATATGTTCTTTTCATTATAACCTATGTTCTTTTATAAATATAAATTTACATGTTCTTTTAATTTTAAGTCGTGTGTTCTTTTTTTAAAGTAGAAAAGTTGTTGAAAAAAAACTCGTGTTCTTTTATATAAATGGTATGTTTCTTTTTGGGTGCACAATGAGCATTGTGCACCCTAGTGCATAATCCACGCTAACTATAGTTTCTCCACAAAATAGTAGTATTTGTAATGGTACCCAAAAAGCCTCATATTGTTTGTATTCCTCCTCCACCTCAAGGGCACATAAACCCCATGACAAAAGTAGCAACACTCCTTCATTCTAAGGGTTTTTACATCACCATGGTGCTTACTGAGTTTGATGTGGCTAGACTAGCTACTTCCTTCGACGACAAGGACACACCTTGGCTTCAAGGCCTTGATAATTTCGCTGTCGAAACTATTCCCGATGGCCTGCCACCGGATAACAAGTGCGGCCTGCTAGACCTGCTGCAGTTGTGCATTTCTTTAGGACTGGAACCAAAGAAGGCGCTTAGAGATCTACTAATGAGGCTCCTTGCTTCTCATGATGTCCCTCCCATCACTAGTATAATCTGCGATGTGCGAAGTTCTTCGCACATGAAGTTGCCAAATCCCAGTGTTGCTCTTCTACACTACAAGTGCTTGGGGCATGCTAGGGTATATGCATGAAAATATGATGAGCTCGTCAAAAGAGACATTTCCCTTTGAATGGTAAGTGGTGAAATATTCTTTTTAGACCTAAGATAACGTATGGCACATAACGAAATTAAAGCAAACTACATACACAGGTTTGCTATTAGTGACAACTTAAATACAGATTCGTATATGTTACGCTTCACACCATTGTTTGACGTGTAACTTTGATGTGGAATACTATTTATGCATAAACAAAACTGTATATAACCATTTGCATGCAGTGGCGAAGCCAGGATTTCAAAATCGGGGGGTCACAAAAAAAAGACAAAAGATATTCAATATTAAAAATTTTACAACGCAAAGAAACATTGTCTAATATCGTGTTGTTTTTCCATTGTCTTTGATTTTTTTGATCTAAGTGCATCACTCATCGTTTCCTATATTCATTATTTAATACAAATTAACACATATAAACTAACTATATGAAAATCAATCAACAAATTACCATCATACAAGTACGTAAGAAACATGGCATGGCTTAAGATTCATATGTTATCTATTTTACCAGGAAGTAAATTGACATTCAGCAAATAATAACATTATTAAGAGTTCAAAACGGACAAAAATTTGACACTTTTAAATTACTAACATTGTAGCATAAAAGCATGCTTCCTTAATTGCCATTGACTTCATCTGATAATAGACAATTTTAATGGAGTTGCTTTTGCAGTAAAAACATAAATAAAGAAGTTTCGCTTAGCGATAAATTGAACATGAGTTATCATACAAAATAACAAAAACAAACATATATTGAATCAAATCATGCAAAACACATCACAGTGAACATAATATAATTTCTACCAACAACATTAAAATTCCCACATTCAAATTGCAAAGATAGGGGGCAAACTTCAAAACCCCCAATTTGCAAACCCTAGATTCGAGTTCTAAACTAAAAAATTCAAAATTCTATAATTTAATGATTCAGATTGTAAGCCTTACATAGACCACCGGAGAAGCGAGTTGATTATGTCGAATTCGAAACCTGCCGTGAATTCACCAAACGCGCCGGAAAACGCTCACAACCGCCGTGAAAAGTCGTGCAAACTCGAGAGAAGAGGAGGGAGGAACAGGAGCTTGTGATGGTGACGCAGATCCTCGAGAGAGAGAGAAGAGGGAGATCGGGTTTCATGGGGTTGGGGTTTGGGGTTTCTCCGGGAGTGAGAAATTACAAGAGAGAGAGAGAATAAGGGGGGGTTTGTTTTGGGAGATACTGAGGTGAGAAAGGAACGAGGGAGAAAGTGAATGAATTAAAAATCTGATGGGAATTGGTAGTTGGGACCACTGCCATTAATAAAATTAAACTAAGTCTCCAAGTGGGCCAAAATGGCAGACAACTAGACAAGAATACAGGGCGCTAGAACCCATTTCTCCTTAATAGCGCTGAACTGAAAAATCCTTAAATTTTTTTTTTTTTCAATTCGAGAGGGGTCACGTGACCCCACGTGACCCATTCTAGCTCCGCCACTGCTTGGGCGTAAGGAGTAGTCAACATTTCTGATTTTGTTATACTACGTGCGTATTCTCAAACTTTATTTTCGATTCGGCGATTGATTTAGTTAAGTTCTGTAATCAGTCCAGGTTCACTTCAATTCGGTTCAGTTCACTTCAGTTCAGTTTACATCAATTCTATTCAGTTCAGTTCAATTCAATTCAGTTCAGTTCAGTTTAGTTTTTAAATTATTATCATTACTATTAGTTATAATTTAATTCAGTTCAGTTCAATTCAATTCGGTTCAGTTCAGTTCAGTTGCATTCAGTTCAGTTTAGTTGCAATTAGTTCAATTCAAGTTCAGTTGTTTTATGCCGAATGGAAGAGGCTTACTTCTTCTTTTTTCCTGTATTTTATTAAACTAACTTTACCCACTTATTACTTTCAACATTCTCAATTTTGTCAACATGTTAAAAAAAGTCGGACAATGACTTCAAAGGCTGAAAACACAATTTTGTTCACATGTGAGCAAGTCTGACAATGAATTCAAAGGCTGAAAACAGATAATGTACCCAATACCCATGCAAGTAGATAAGGTATGGGTAGAGTGAGAGTCTAAGGTCTAGTCGTCTAGAATTGATCCAATATTAAAAAAAAAAAACTGCTTATATTTTCACATATATATATATAATTGTTAAGCATAATTCAATATGTAAAATTCTCAATTAGAACACAAAATATCATATTACATATAGGAATACATTGTTTTTCCACACCCCAAATTCTTATACGTATAAATATGAAAAGGTAATGGTGAGCGTGAGAGAAGAGCGAGAGAGTGAGATATTGGCACGAAGAGACTGTGAGAGTGCAGCTTGGGTAAGAGATTGAGGGTTCTATTTTAACTGCAAGGGTTTCTTTTATATATGTGTGTGTGGGGGGGGTGTGTGTGTGTTGGGGGGTGGGTGTGTGTGTGTGTAGTTGGGTTCTAATGAGAAACCTAGAGGTGTCAAAAACCGGGCCGACCCACGGGTGAACCCGCATGCGACCGGCACCCAACCTGTTCCGAGCCGAGAGTGGTCGGTTGGAAAGCCGACCCATTCCGACCCCGTGTTCACCCGTGCCCGGTTTAACCCGTGGAATTAGTAACCCAACCTCGAGTTTGGCCGACCCGGTTGTACCCGTACCCGTTGCACCCGTGAATAACGACCCGCACCCAACCTCGTTTCCGACCCAAAATGACCCGCACCCAACTTCACCCGCCAATGACCCAGGTTAAACCCACCCGATTATCACCCAACCCGGCTTATCACCCAACCCGATTACCACCCAACCCGGTTGTGACCCAACCCGGCTATCACCGACCCGGTTCGACCCAACTCGGCTATCACCGACCCGGTTGTGACCCAACCCAGCTATCACCGACCCGGTTGTGACCCAACCCAGCTATCACCGACCCGGTTGTGACCCAACCCACTATCACCGACCCAGTTTCGACCCAACCCCGTTAGCACCCGACCCAACTAAACCCGACTCAATGCCATTCCGACCCAACACCATTTATTTGTTTTTGGGGTGCAAGACCGAAGACGTATAAGATTACCATTTATTTCAAGTTTTATCTTTCTTTTATTTTTTTCAAAAATCGATGGAACACATTTTTTGATTTTTTTTCGACAAGTACATTAATATTTGGAGTAGTTCTCGATTAGGCGGAGGCCGGAGATGAAACACATAGTTTCTGTTGTTAGACATGCATTTAAGCCATGACTTCCGTACACCATAGGGCATAATCCATAAGGTATCTTAATTCTTAACCTCCAACTTTTTCTTAATTTATGTAAATAGTTGAATTGAATTAATCATTATGTACATTTTCAGCCCATTTATATTTGGAACGTGTTAGAACGTGTTTGAACAAGTGTGTTTGAACGTGTTCATTATGTACATTTTCAGCCCATTTTCAGCCCATTTATATTATCCATAAGACTTACTTAATGTTTAAACGTGTTCGGTCCTTGTTACTTAATGTTTTAATGTCTAATAAAGAAATAGTGAAGACGTCTCTCTCTAACGATCAAACATTTGTTTTACTTAGTATTTAATAAATATAAGAAATAAAATAAATAAAATCGGACTTAAAGTATTAAATAAAAAAAATATATGAAATTAAAATTGAACAAAAAGCGCCATTAATCATTCCAAGCTTCCAACATCTTTACAAAATCAGCAACCCTAATATAAAAGGGGAAACATCCATTACATCCAACAAGTTAGATTATCATTACTAATAAGCAAAAAAATTACATAATGATCATCATTTACATGGCCCAACAAAGCAGCAAAAAGTTAGTACAAAAAATTCCAATATCCTACCAAGGCAGCCACTAATACTCCCCTTCAATTCCAAAAAATTTCAAAAAGTTAGTACAAAAAGTTGGTATCTCATGACCTTCATCAATTTTGCACTTGATGTACCTGAAATTATAAACTCAAAAATTTCTAAATAAAAGAATATTAAAAATAAATACCAAAGACAAGATTTTTGAGAGAAATAAGGCAAAAAAAAGAATAAAATATCTAAAACATTTGGTATAAAAAAATAGCTCTCGGGTACAAATTTCACCTCATCATCGAGCACTCGACTCTAATTGACAACACAACTTAACACGACAAGAAAGCCAGCAAAGAGACACAAACATCATCAATACCAACCAAGTATGTATCATGTTCAATTAAGGCAGCAACAAAAATTAAGAGATGCATTGTGACACTAAGGGCAAAACAAGTGTGTAAAGTTAAATGTAGGCAAAAAAAGTCGCTAACAACCATAGGGCAAAGGTGGAAGACAAGGGAAAGAACAACTACAGCTCTAGGTACAAATTTCACCTCATCATCGAGCACTCGACTCTAAGTGACAACACAACTTAACACAACAAGAAAGCCAAAGCAAAGTGACACAAGCATCAACAATACCAAGCAAGTATGTATCATGTTCAATGAAGGCAAAGAACAAAAATTTAGAGATGCATTGTGACACTAAGGGCAAAACAAGTTGTGTAAAGTTAAATGTAGGCAAAAAAGTCGCTAACCATAGGACTCCAATTATCTTTGCGCAAGGGACATTAATTTATTAAGCAAAAGGATATTGAACAACTAAACCAAACCCAAAATACAGCCATCAACAATGGGCCAAAACAAAAACCAAAGCAAACCACCATCACCAAAACAGACCATCAATAATAGGCCAAAACAAAAACCAAAGAAACCACCATCACCAAAAAATGACCACCAACAATAGGCCAAAACAAAAACCAGCAACAAACCATCACCAAAACAGCCATCAAGCAATAGGCCAAAACAAAAACCAAGAACAAACCATCACCAAAACAGCCATCAACAATAAGCCAAAACAAAAACCAAAGAAACCACCATCACCAAAACAGCCATGAAGGCATGAACCATCAAACAAAAACATCACAGGTTTAAGGGATTGAATCATAATCAATATCAAAAGGCTCCGTATCCTTAACAACCTCAAGAGACTCCTCATCCTCATCCTTAGAATAACCAAATATCCAATTTTGGCAAGTCACTATAGCCTCAACATTTTTGGGCAAAGAACGTGTGCGGTACTTTGTTAAAATTCTCGCCCCCATACTAAATGAAGACTCGGAAGCCACGGATGTAATGGGGATAGCCAAAACATCTCTAACCATCCAAGCCACAATAGGATAAACGGTCACATGAGATTTCCAATAAGCCAAAACATCAAAGTGGTCATCTTGGTCGGGAGGAACATGTGGGGCATTGAAATTTGATTCCATATCATTTTCAACACCCCTACTAGCAGCAACATTGGCACCAAAACTCTAAAAAACAGCAAAGTAAATAGTATATCACTAAACTATTCCCAAACAAAGAATCACTAATAGATTAAAATGATACACATAATAGCCAACCTTTCCTAAATTGGCCTTCTTAAATGGACGGGCAAGTGACCTTGCAAAACTTGGAGTGGAGGACTCGTAACCGGTAGTCACGAGAAGATGTAGTGGAAGAAGATTGTAGGTGAGAATAAACAAGTAGCATAGTGCATATACAACTCACTAAAAGCATCAACGGCTTCTTTAACCTTACCATTAAGATCTTCAGGCAAATAAACAAGAGCATACAACTCATGAACAAAGTTTTTTTTGTAACGGGGATCAAGCATAATAGCAATAGTAAGAATTAGAGAATAATTTTGCCAATATTTGTTAAATTTTTGATACATAGGAGCCGCCATAAGACGAATAGAATCAGTTGGGTTTTCTTGAGCATAATACAAAAGACTTTCAATCAAAACAATATTCTCCACATATAAGTTAGCAGTGGGGTAATCGGAACCGAGAAAAAAGACATGTAATATCATAAAACGGTTCAAGAAAATCACAAACATTTTGGACAGTTTCCCATTCAAAATCACTTAAAGAAACATCTAAACCATGCTCAAGCAAACAATACCTATCTACAGCCTCCCTAGCTTCTAAACACCTACGAAGCATAAGAAAAGTAGAATTCCAACGAGTACGTACATCGCCAATTAACAAACCAGAAAAACCAGTGTTGACATACTTAACACAATCATCAAACCTCTCTTTCCTAATGTTCGAATAAGAAACATATGAAACAACTTGTTGCAACTTTGTAACAGTTTTATCCATAAACTTAAAACCAGCTTGAACAATCAAATTCAATATATGGGCAAAGACATCTAATATGAAAAAATTTACCAGAACAAGGCAAAGATATTAGTCCTATTTAAGTCCCTAACCATTTCTTGAATCATAACATCATTGGCAGTAGCATTATCACAAGTTAAAGAAAACACTTTATCTCTAATATTCCACTCATCAAACAAATCAAGAGTAAACTTACCCAACTCCTTACCAGTGTGGGAACCAGGAAAATGTCGAAAAACAAGAATTTTAGAACGTAGCACCCAAGAGTTATCAACATAATGAGCAGTCAAAAACAGTGAAACTAACATTGTTAAGAGCAGACCACAAATCACAAGTACAACAGATTTTTCCTTCTAAATTACCTATAGCTATTTTTAATTGAGTTTTAAGGGCAAAGAACCTGATTAGTACAATGCTCAAGCATAGTATTCCTAGAAATATGTTTCACATTAGGATTCAAGTAAGAAAGTAATTCTCTATGCTTAGCATGCTCAACCATCAAAAAAGGATATCCATGACACATAATAGCTTCAAAAATATACGACAGAAAGTTTTTTGATCATAATGAACCCCAGGTTGAAGTTGCTTAACTTTTAAGTAAGGTTCACATTTTTCTAAGTGTTTATTTTGGTTATTAGTACCTTGTGTTCCCTCAAAGACGATAGGTTTTAACATTACGGTGCTTACATGTAGAAAAAATCTTACCATCTTCTCGTTTTAAACAAAGTAAAGTCTTGCCAAACCTTAGCCGTACGCCTCCCAAACAGACGGGGGTCATGGGTTTGGGGAGAAACGATTTCCTCATCAACGACAAAGAATTTGACCCAATAATAGAGTTGAGTGTCAATGGATGAACTGAAAAACAAGTCAAACGTATTGAATTCTAGGGTTAGGGTTCGGTAATGTGTGGGGTTAGATCGATTTAAGAGTCAAAGTCAAGTTTAATGGTTTAGGGCAAGGTTAAAGAATGTTCCGGATCTCCCATTAAAAAAACAATCACATAATGAATTTATTATTCAATTCAATATAAAAGAATTTATTCAATTTAATATACAACTATAATTATTATAACAAAATAAATGTTCCGCATCTCACATTTAGGGTTTAGGGCAGGTTTAAGAATGTTTACAAAATGTATGTTCAGATCTCACATAAAAAACAGTCACATTATGAATTAATTAATCAATTTAATATAAAAGAATTGGTTCAATTTAATATACAATTTTAATTATTTTACAAAATGTAAGTTCCATATCTCACATAAAAAAAACAGTCATGTAATGAATTATTCAATTTAATACAAAATAATTGATTCAATTTAGTATACATTTATAATTATTTTTACAAAATCTATGTTGAAAATGTCACATAAAAAAACAGTCACATTATGAATTAATTAATCAATTTAATATAAAAGAATTGGTTCAATTTAATATACAATCAGGGTTTAGGGGTTAGGGTTTTAGGGTTTAGGGTTAGGGTTAGGGTTAGGGTTAGGGTTAGGGGTTAGGGTTTAGGGTTTAGGGTTTAGGGTTTAGGGTTTAGGGTTTAGGGTTTAGGGTTTAGGGTTTAGGGTTTAGGGTTTAGGGTTTAGGGTTTTATCCCCAACCCTAAACTCAAACCCTAAACAAAAACCCTAAGCTCTAGACCCTAAAACAAAACCCTAAACAATCAAACCCTAAACAATCAAACCCTAAACAGTCAAGCCCTAAATAGTCAAGCCCTAAACCCTAGTCAAGGCCTAAATAGTCAAGCCCTAAAGGCTAAACAAAGCTCAAAACTTGCACCCAGAAAAAAGCCCAAAACTTGCACCCAGAAAACAGGAACATACATGAACTGATGAACAGAACTTATGAACCTAGAACAGAGAACACAAACCCTAGATCATTTTATTATTTAACATAAATAAATTTTATTAATTTTATTATTCAATTTAAGTAAAAGTGTAAAATCCGAGGCTAGATTCTAGAACACAAACCCTAGATGATTTTATTATTCAGATCTCACATTTTCCGTACATAAATAAAAGGCAAAATAATACAAAAAAAGATAGAAAAAAATCACTATGAAGAACTCGAACTTGAAAAACAAGTAGCAAACATGGCAAAAGATCCCAAAATAATCTAGATCCGGACACAAAAAAAACAAGTAAAGTTCAAAAAAAAAGTATAGATATCGATCTAACATAGTAACATACTCACATTCATAATTTCACATTAAATTATAATTATGATTTATGAAGTTCCGTGTCCGATTTTAAGGCAAAATAAAAGGCAAACATGGCTTTCTAACATACAAAGGCAAATTCAGATCTCACATTTTCCGTATATAAATAAAAGGCAAAATAATACAAAAAAAGATACAAAAAAATCACTATGAACAACTCGAACTTGAAAAACAAGTAGCAAACATGGCAAAAGATCACAAAATAATCTAGTTTCCGGACACAAAAAAAACTTAAAAACATACAAAAAGTAAAATAGTAAAAACTCGAACTTTACTCGAAATAGCAAACATGGAAAAAAATCTCACAATCTAGATCTCACATATTCCGTAAAAAACTGAAATAGCAAACATGGAAAAATAATCCCAAAATAATCTAGATCTGGACAAAAAAAACAAGTAAAGGTAAAAAAAAATATAGATCTCAAACAAATGTCACATGATATTCAAAAAATAGTATAGATATCGGATCTCACATAAAAAAACTTTAAAACATAGCCACATACTCACAATCTCACATATTCCATATAAAAATAAAAAGTAAAATAATACAAAAAAAGATACAAAAATAAATCACTACGAAGAACTGAAGTTGAAAAAAAAGTAAGAAACATGGAAAAAAGATCCCAAAATAATCTAGATCCGGACAAAAACAACAAGTAAAGTTAAAAAAAAAGTATAGATCTCAAACACATGTCACATGATATTCGAAAATAGTATAGATATCAGATCCGTAACATACTCACATTCACAATTTCAAGTAAAATAATAAAAAAATCAAGATCTTCAAAAAAAACAAGTAAAATTAAAAACAAACATCATATTCCAAAGAATCTCGCAAACCGGACCAAAGATATATTCCCACAATCACATGCAAGGGCAGATCTTCCTAAATCTAAAAAAAAAAAAAGGAAAACGAGAACTCTAGGAAAAAGAAAACTTACCCGGTGGTTGCGACATAATTTTTTGAAGAATAAATTTGCGTTTTTTTTTTTTTTTTTTGCTTTATTTTGCTTCTTCTTGGACGAAAGCTTTGTTTTTTATGATCTTCACTTCTTAACAGCTTCAAAGAATCGCCCTTAAGTCTTCAACCCTTCCGAGCCGTGTGAAACCCGAATAAGAGAGATTATTACCCCAATCTACAATTTGCAAATAAAGAGTGAAACCGTAATAAGAGAGAGGAGAGACCGAGAGAAAAGAAAAGAAAATGAAGAAAATGAGAGATTAGATCTCGAATTCCGAGGAAGTGAGGAAGTGAGGAAGTGAGAGGATGAGTCATGAGAGAAAAACTCAAAAACCTAATTCGTAGAGAAAAGCCGGAATGAGAGAGAAATGAAGTGAGGAAATGAGCGTGTGACCTAGAAAATTAGGTTTATATACCAAGGGGCATTAGGGGGAGGTTTAGGGTTAGATCAAGGGTCGAGATTTATTCATTTATGGTTAGATCAACGGTTGAGGTTTAGGGTTAGATCAAAGGTTGAGATTTAACCATTGTTTGAATGAGTGGGTAAGATTAATTTTTGTAAGTTCATTTAGGGTTTTTAGTAAAGATTTCTGATTTTAGATTTCATTTAGAGTTCATTTAAATTTCATTTATAGTTCTTTTAGACATTTAGTATTAATTTGTAAATTTGTTTAGTAATACTAATTACTAATTATTAATATTATAAATTAATAAAATTACAAACTTTAGAAATTTAATTACTATTTTTAATTATGAACAAGATCATTAATGTAAAAATAATTATGAATGAGGTTTACTAACCTGCTTTAATAATTCCTACTTACTTTAAAAGTTCAATGAATAATGATGTAATTGTATTGATGACGAAAGTTTGTGAAACAATGAAAGTTTAAATTATTAATTGTTAAGTATGAAATGCATTAATGTGTGATTATTTAAGTAATGAAATAGACGGATTTATAGTATGCTTTGATTATTGTTAAACTGTAATAACATCGATGATCAATCGTATGATCATTTGATGGTTTTGACTTTTGATTAATGTCGAAGACAATCAATCTTAATATCTTATGATCAATTTGATTTATGTCGCTAAGCTAACTAACAAACTGTTTAAGTTTAATAGTCTATTGACTCTAATATTATAAGTTTATAATCAATAATCCTTATGGTTGTTACTTGTTACATGTTAGTTGTTACTTGTTACTTGAATACTTATGCAATCATCAATAAGAATAACTAAATAAGTGAATAACTAATAGAGTAATAGGCGATACTTAGGCAATAGGCCAACTTTATGATCATTTGATTTATGTCAACCTTAACAAGCTTAACCGAACGAAATTCGATCAATGTTTCATCCTCTACTCGATACAATGACATGATTATTATTTCATATTGATTATAGACCATGATCTACTTTCATAGCTTCAATATTTCATCTTCATCCTTTAGTGATATAGTGTATGATTATGTATAATCTTCTCGAACGATCATATGACATATTCGATTAAGTGATTAACATTGATGATTGTTACTTGTTGAGTTGTTCCATGATCGATGAAAAGTCGAACAATTTTATAATTACAAATTAATTAAGATGCTTTCATTAATGTTTTAACGTCAACCTAATTCTTTAATTCTAACTCTTTTTGTTGCTATATAGTAACCGATTCGGATTTCGGACAAAAGAGTAAGTAAGTCACTAACTAACAAAATGTTTAAGTTTAATAGTTTATTAACCCTAACACTATAAGTCTATTATCTATAACTCTATAATCAATAATCCTTATGGCTCGTTTGTTGTTAGCTGTTACTTGTTACTTGTTATATGTTAGTTGTTACTTGTTACTTGAATACATATGCAATCATGAATAAGAATAACTAAATAACTGAATAACTAATGAGCGATACTTACTAGTTACTACTTAGTAACTTAGTCAATAGGCCAATTGCCAATAGCCAATAATGGTGAATGACCCAATAATATAAGTATAATTTATAAGTCTTATTGTAGTAACATTTCAAATTAATAATAATAATATAAGTATCAAACTATTAATGATTCAATGTATTATTAAAAAATTAACAATTACCCAACCACAATTCACAATATCGGTATAATTACGTATTACTATAATATACCACTATAAGTATAAAGTATAATGACTATAATAGTATAATCTATACCACAATATCATAATACGCCACGGAGCCGCCGGTTCGATATTTAGTCGTTCCAAGAACCAAGTCGGCAAGTCCCACCGAGATCCGATTTTTGTCGACCCAACTCGAAATCCGATTTATTCTGACCCAAGTCCCAAGTCATTCCGATAGTCGATTTGTTGAACACTCAATTAATTCCGAAGGTCGATTTATTCTCGACGCAATTCATTCCCATATCGATTTCTTCCGACCCAAGTTATTCCGATATCGATTTCTTTCGACCCAAGTAACCCGAAAGCCAATTTCTTCCAACCCAAGTAATTCCGAAAGCCGCATTATTCCTACCCAACTTATTCCGATATCGATTTCTTCCGACCCAAGTAACCCGAAAGCCGATTTCTTCCAACCTTAGTAATTCCGAAGTCGAATTATTCCGACCAAAGTTATTCCGATATCGATTCCGACCCAAGTAACCCGAAAACCAATTTCTTCCGACCCAAGTCATTCCGAAACCCGATTTCTTCCGACCCAAGTTATTCCGATATCGATTTCTTCCGACCCAAGTAACCCGAAAGCCGTTTTCTTCCGACCCAAGTCATTCCGAAACCCGATTTCTTCCGACCCAAGTTATTCCGATATCTATTTCTTCCGACCCAAGTAACCCGAAAGCCGATTTCTTCCGACCCAAGTCATTCGAAACCCGATTTCTTCCGACCCAAGTCATTCCGAAAGCCGATTTCTTCCGACCCAAGTTATTCGAAAGCCGATTTCTTCCGACCCAAGTCATTCCGAAAGCCGATTTCGACCGACTTCAACTTATTCCATTCCGACCCAAATTCACCCAACCCAGATATCGGCCGACCCGGTCTCACCCGACCCATTTCCGACCCGGCCCGAGATCCTCTCACCCGGTTTCACCCGACCCAAGTTCACCCGACCCACCCGGTTCCGACCCATGACACGGTGTCACCCGGATTATTCCGACCCAAATCATTCCGACCCGACTGGGTCAACCCAAACCCGGCCCGGTGACCCAGATTGACACCTCTAGAGAAACCTCTTATGGTGAGAACCACTTAAAATGAGAAAAAAAAAACTTCCTAAAATGAGCAAAAAAAAAAAAAAGAGCCAAAACATTAAATGAGTAGAAAACATTAAATTATCAAAAACGTAAAATGAGCAAAAATTTAAAAGATTTAAAACGTAAAATGAACATAAAAAGTTAAATGAGAAAAAACGTAAAATGAGCAAAACATAAAATGAGCAAAAACATTGGGAAATAAGCATAAAAATGTAAAATGAGCAAAAACATAAAATAAGTAAAACATAAAATGAGAAAAAAAAACGTTGTGAAATGATCAAAATCGTCGTAAAATGAGGAAAAATGAGTGGTTCTCACAATTCTTACCATAAGGGTGGTTCTCATATGAACTTACTAGCTTTCTAAGCACGCGATGCGTGCGACGATAATTTTTTCATTGTGATTTTTCGTAATGTCGAGTAGCTAGTTTTACATGTACGCAATATATGCAGCGACAATTTGTTATAATAGTTTAAGTTGACAGTTTTTTCAATAAATGCTCTGTTTTGTACAACTTATTAGAAGTTATTTGCACCAAAAATAAGTTTAGATCAGTTCTTGATCTGATCTTATTATCCTCTATATAATTAACTTACCTAAATTGAAATTATATAAATCCATTAATATGATAATTTCCTTACATGACTATAATGTTGTGGAAGTATATTGTTGATTTTTCCTTTTTGCAATTTTTCCTTTTGATGGAAGATCTTGATATTCTTAAATGAATTTGTTATCTTTGTTTTTTTTGTAAACTTTTTTAGTCTTTCCTTTTTTTTAACCTATAATTTTAAGTTATTATAATTGTAGTTTTTTAAAATGGCAAATATTGAGATTGACTGATTACCCATTATTATTTTAAAAATTTAAACAAAATTGATGTAATTAAAAAAAATAAGTGTAATATAGTCATTTAATATGGGGACACCATGCCTCCTCCCTTCACTTATATAATAGAGATATGTAGGGTTTGGATATTTGAGAAGTGGACCCTTATCCTACCCTTAGATAGTATCAATACCCATACCTAGACCTGGGCATGGGCCGGGCCGGGCTTGTTCACGGGCTCGGCCCGCGGGCTTGAGGAAATGGTGGGTCGGGCCGGGCCTGAAATTTCCAAAATTTGCCCATGGCCCGGGCCAGGCTCGTGCCTCCTGCGGGCCTGGCCCGTGTTTGATGTTGTTTTTTGGATTCTTGGCAGTTTTAGGCTAAAAAACAAAGAAAAGGGTGTTCAGCCCGCGGGCCGGCTCATGGGCCATTAGGCGGGCTCGTGCAGGTGTGGGCCTGAGATAAAATTTCTTGACCGTAGCAAGCCCACGGCCCACGGAGCGGAAGACGGGCCGGGCCGGCCAGCGTGCTGGCCCGACCCATGTGCTGGCCCGGTCCACGCCCACCTCTACTCATACCCTACCCTTACCCATATGGTCCAAAAAATGAAGACCCGTACCATAAAATTAGGGTAGGATCTGGTGATAAGTGCATATTCTAACATTATTTAGTTGCAAATTAGGGTGCATTTTCATGTAGTATTAGAGCATTTTCATGTAGTATTAGAGCATTTACATTGCATTTATGCATATTTAGGTCCCTTTTTATAAGCTACGGTGCTTTCATGGGTTGTTTGGTCTTTTGATGTAATCTCAGATACTTTGAACCCCTTTTTAGGGACATGATGATTAAGGCACTTGTATGACATTCAAAACGATATATCATGTGTCCAAAACGGATTGGAATTGAAGAAGATACAAAGGACTTTGTGTACTTCTGTGAAACATAACACCTATGCACCATTTTACCCATAACTTTTGACACAAAAATTATAATGAGGTAATTCTAATTGGGTTGGAAACTAGACTTGAAGAGCTTCCCAACGATATATTACATGCATCAAACAAAGCTCTGGATCAAAAGTTATAGCTGTTCGAAGTTGAGTTGGAGAATCTGATGATTACAGGACAACACCTCCGTGTCACTTAGCTTTACCACGATATATTACATGCACCAAATAAAGCTCTGTATCAAAAGTTATAGCTGTTCGAAGTTGAGCTGGAGAATTTCATGATTACAGGACAACACGCCCGTGTCACTTATGACACGTCCATGTCACTCTGATTTCTTCGAGGCAGCAACTTTCAGTCTTAGGATATTTATGTAGTAGCATGTCAACACGTCTGTGTCATTATTGACACGTCTGTGTTGGTTTGCTCCGTAGCGTGTTCAATTTTGTCGGTTTTGTTATTTTAGGAAGTTATTTTAGAAAGTTATATACCTTTTATTCGTTTAATGACGGGGAGAATTTATTATATACACTTTTTAGGCTTTCTAGAGAGAAGTAGAGAGAGAAACTTGTGGATCTTCATTATTCTCCAAGACTCTACCTTTCTTCCATTAATTCAAGTATTTATTTTCTACTTCTTTTCTCTTTGTTGACTATTATGAGTTTTAATTATTCTTCTCTAGTTTCTTTATTTATTTCAATTATGCTTGAGTAGTTCTTTTATCTATGGTTAAGTTGAGCCCTATAATGAATTAATTCATGATTATGCCTTTAAATTCCTAAATTAATTGTTTAATTGTTCTTGCTTAATTGATTATGCATATTCCAATACTTGATCAGGGATAACTAATATTATTATTATTCCATTGTCTTGATCACAACGGGAATTGGATTTTGACGGAAATTTAGTATTTCAATTAAGGACATGAAATTCTCTAGTGGGAGTAGTAGAATGGACTGTTAGGAAGTTAGAATGTCACATTTAATGTCTTTAATTTGCATGATTCCATGGGTGTAAGCTTGAGTACATATTAGGGAAGCCTATATACTCGAAAGAGGTTTATGGTACTTTATAGGGTGTGCTTTTCCTTGTGAACATTTAATTGATTAGTTTGGGGTAGGAATTATTTTGTATTTATTCATGCTAGTGGGGATACTTAACTCTAGAGTCTTTTATTCATGCCCTTTTTCTATTTTCTGTTTATCTATTCCTAGAAGTGGATCCAGGATTTTTGGTTTGGGGGCCCTCACTTATATAACTTGATCAATTACTAAATCATATAAACTAATCAATAGTATGCAATACGTCACTAAATCATCAATCATTTATCATAAATATTGACGATAAAATTCTATATTTGATATCATCGAGTCCAACATTAATAATGTTGTAATACTACTTCTTCTGTTTCATAATACTTGCTACTTAGAGTGAAGAGTTTAAAAAAAGAAGGAAACAAAGGAGGAAGTAATGAACAGATTAAGGGAAAAAAAAAAAAGGAGGAAGATTCGAAGTCCGGTCAGATTGCTTGACACGGAGACAATACCTACAAGGTCTCACCAGTGAACCATATCCTCCAACATGCAATATTTATGCAGGCAGTAGTTTTCATTGCACATAACTGGGCGGAGGAGCACAAAACCGAAACTCTATTTTATTTTTGTGGGGGCCTGGGCTACCCATGCCCCTTATTAGATCCGCCCCTGATTATTCCCTAGGGCTTCCCACCAGATAACAAGTGCGATCTGCTATACCTGCCGCAGTTGTGCATTCCTTTAGGACTGGAACCAAAGAAGGCGCTTAGAGATTTACTAATGAGGCTCCTTGCTTGATTGTTGAATGATTGATTCAAAGTAGTTCCTGTATTTTAGGATAGGAATATGTGTTTGTTAGGCTGCTTACTGCTTAGTATCTTGCATAATATGTGGAGTTAGATGTAGTTAGTGGTTACGTGCATTAAGTTAGAAGTGTATTGAGTCAGTAATTGGTTGAGTCAAAGTGTTAAACGTGGGCCATGATTACTATTAGCATTTCCTAATTTTTAGTTAACGTTTGTTATTGTATGCCTATATAAGGCTTTTCTTTTGTAGTCAGTTTTAATTGAATTGAATATGTAAATTGTTCTTTTCCTCTCTTTCATCTATTAGATTATAATTTCAACAATGATGTCCCTCCCATCACTAGTATAATCTGCGATGGTGCGAAGTTCTTCGCACATGAAGTTGTCAAAGAGTTGGGCATCCCAGTGTTGCTCTTCTACACTACGAGTGCTTGTGGCATGCTAGGGCATATGCAATATGATGAGCTCGTCAAAAGAGCCATTTCCCTTTGAATGGTAATTGGTGAAATATTCTTTTTAGACATAAGATAAAGTATGGCACATAACGAAATTAAAGCAAACTACATAACACAGGTTTGCTATTAGTGACAACTTAAATACAGATTCGTATATATTACTCTTCACACCATTGTTTGATGTGTAACTTTGATGTGGACTACTATTTATGCATAAACAAAACTGTATATGACCATTTGCATGTTTACAATAGGTTCATTGTCAATACTTGAATAAGATTACTAATGAAATGCTATAGAGGGATTACTAAACATATCTTAATAACATTACTAATGAGTTACATGCATCATCATATGAGATGTGTCAAACTTATTAATTAAATGTGTAAGTCTCTTTTCAATTTCTAGAATATTAATCCTACAAATGGATCTAACTTTTACATCACCACATATTTTCTACCCCATGAATTAACTCATATGACTCCACATGATTGATGAGAATATGTCAGTGTATAAAAAATGACACTCGACTATAAGATGGACATTCTGCTCAAAATCTGGTATTTGTTGTGATAATCAAACGCTTCCAAATACTAATCTCTCTTCTAAATATGTTTAGGTAGATGAAAACGACCTTATAATGCAAATGGATACCTTCACACACCAGCTGACTGGGTGCCAAGAATGATCAAAGGAGCTAAATAAGGCACCTTCCTGCATTTATCCGAACCACAAATCCAGATGACACAATGTTCAACTATATGGCTGAGACAGCTAGAAATGCTTTAGTTGCTGACGACATGATTCTTAATACATTTGATGCTCTTGAAGGTGAAGTTTTGGAGGCAATCAACACCAAGATATCCAATATCTACACCATTGGCCCTCTCTCGTTACTCTGCCGCCACCAAGTGAACGAAACTTCTCTCGACTAGATCGAACTTATGGAAGGAATACACTAACTGCTTAGAATGGTTGGGCAAAAGAAGTCCAAGATCGATCATCTATGTTTCCTATGAAAGCCTAGGCATATTAACCAGAGAGCAATGACGGGAGTTCGCGTGGGGATTAGCAAATAGTGAGCACCCGTTCTTATGGGCACTCCGATTTGATTTTATCATACACCTAGCCGTACCGTGAGTATGGTACATCAAAGGCTTTTTTTTTTTTACTTATTGCTCATTTGAAATTATCCAAATGAGCAAACTGTACTAAAAAGGTAGTTTCAAATGAGTAAATGAGCAAAAATTACTATTGGGTGTACCATAAACATGGTACATCCTTATATGATGAATGAACTCGATATTGATAGTTTCATGTAGTTGATGGTAATAGGATATAATGTCGATTTAGGAGGTAGAATTAGCGTCTTGACGATCAAATAAGTAAATGGTATTCAAAATGGTGCATGGTACACTCAGGTGCATGATGAATACTCAATATCGATTGTTTTATTTAGTTGATGGGAATAGTATATAATGTCGATTTAGGAAGTAGAGTTGGCGTCTTCAATGATGAAATAAGTAAATGGTATTCAAAAGGGTGCATGATACACCCAGTTGTATAATGAATGAATTCAATATTAATTGTTTCATTTAGTTGATGGTAATAGGATATAATGTCGATTTAGGAAGTAGGATTGACGTCTTAACGATCAAATAAGTAGATGGTATTCAAAAAGATCATATATGTAATATTAACATACAAATTTTATTTTTTTTATTCTAAATATGTTCTATGATAACCAAACACTATAAATGATGGATTAATTAGTCAAATGTTTTAGTTTTCTAGATATGTAATTTTATGACCCAATCATATATGTAACTAAACACTGTAAATGACGGTTAATTAGTCAAATGTACTATTTTAAGTTAATTTTTGTTTAATGTACACTTTACCAAACACTATATTAAACGTATGTCTAGTACTCCACTTATCAATTATTATCAACGGGCTGAAATGCTAAACTCAAGCTCTTTGTAACTAGAGGCCCATATCAAACATCTGATGGTAGTAACCAAATAACAATTTTCACAACTGAAGTAGCCCAATATATTTCACTAGCTACAACTGTCGCGCTTCCTACTGTCTTCCTTCTTTTTCGTCTTCTTCTTCATTTATTTTTCTTGTGTTGTTGGTGGTGGTGGCAGAGAGGTAAAATATAAGGTCCCAATTCAGTTAGTTGTTATCTCTAAGTAAAAAAAAAAAAAAAAAGTAATTAAATCTAATTACAAATAGTTCCTTTCTAATTTATCGAGTGTAATGTTGGATGTTGATTCAAATTGGTTAATTTCTATCTAGTGTTCAGCCTCTTCTCTCCCTATTCTCCCAAAAAAACTCATTAATGGCTCTTCCGTCTCTTCCTATTCATAAAAAATTTTCAATCCTGTAAAGTGATTTTAGGTTTAATTTTGTGTTGTGTTCTCATTGCTCTCTTATGAATATATATATGGTACATCAATTTGAATCCATTAAGGACTCTCTAACATAAGGAAATACATCAAGGAGATTTAGTTGCCTAAAATATCTCAACACCCCACCTCAAGTTGGAGCATGGGGATCATGAATGCCCAACTTGCGTAGAAGAAGATCAAACTGTTGCTTGCCAAGTGCCTTAGTGAAGATGTCGGCTAGCTGGTCCGTGGTATGGACATATGAAGGAGCAATGAGACCATCGTTGATGGCATCTCGAACAAAGTGGCAATCCACTTCGATGTGCTTCGTGCGCTCATGAAAAACCGGATTTTTGAAGCGCATACTGACTTTCGCAGAATAAGCGAATGGCTGTAGGGTGGTGGACCCCTAAACTCAGCAGAAGGCCCTTGAGCCATTTCAGCTCACAAGTAATGGCCGCCATGGAACGATATTCGGCCTCAGCCGAGGAGCGAGACACGGTGGGTTGCTTTTTGGTCTTCCAAGAAATAGGAGAAGCACCAAGAAAGACAAGCCAATCGGTAAAAGAGCGACGAGTAATAGGACATGCCGCCCAATCGGAATCGCACCAACCGGTAAGAGTAAGATCACGGTCGGCACGCAAGAGGATGCCACGACCGGGAGTCCCCTTCAAGTACCGAATAACACGTAAAGCGGCGTCCCAATGATCGGTACGAGGAGCTCGCATAAATCGAGATAAAACATGGACGAGTAAGCCAAGTCGGGGCGAGTGACGGCCAAGATATATGAGACGACCAACGAGGCGTCTATAAGGCTCAAGATCATCAAGATAAGCACCGGTAGCAAGAGCAAGCTTATGATTACTGTTCAATAGGAAAACCAGCGGGCTCGAGCCTAAGAGACCCGCTTGAGATATGATATCCAAAGTATACTTGCGGCGACAAAGAAATAATCCCGGATGCCTTTGCGAGCTACCTCAATGCCAAGAAAATATTTTAAAGGACCCAAGTCCTTCATCTTGAAACGATCGAGATAGATAGGCTTTGAAAGCCTCCAAAGCAGCAGAGTCATTGCCAGCAACAATAAGATCGTCAACATAAACCAGAACATTAATCTGAAGAGAACCCTGGGTGAGAGTAAATAAGGAATAATCAGAGTAAGATTGGAGAAATCCATACCCCTTCAAGGCGGACACGAGTTTGGCAAACCGGTAATGAGGAGCCTGTTTGAGACCATAAAGAGATTTGCGCAAGCGCAAACCATGTTCGGTGAGAGGCCTCAAAACCGGGAGGAAGTTTCATGTAAACCTCTTCCTCCGGATCGCCATGTAAAAAAAGCATTATGAACATCCATCGATGGAGTTCCCAATTCTTAGCGGCGGCAATAGCAAGAAAAGCACGAACAGTGACCATTTTGGCCACAGGGGCAAAAGTTTCATTATAATCGATACCTTCCTTTTGATGATTGCCAAGGATCACCAAACGAGATTTCTGACGATCTAATTTACCAGCAGAATCAAATTTGTTACGATAAACCCACTGACTGCCAAGAGCACGCTTACCGGGAGGTAACGGCTCCATAGTCCAAGTACCATTGTCTTCCAAAGCACGAATCTCATCATTCATAGATTGGCGACAACCTGTATCCTGCATTGCCTCTTTAAAAGATTTGGGCTCCTTAAGAGAAGTGACATTAGCAATAAACCTTCGATATTTAACGAGAAAAACTTTGACAATTGATGTAATGAGCTATAGGATAAGGCTTACCGGAGGAATGCTTGAGGAACGAGAGGGAGGCGAAGATGAACTCTCTACTTGTAATAGAATTAGTAACATAATCACGGAGAAGGACCGGAAGGAGTCCTTGTGCGTAAACCACGCCCCAAGGTAGTAGGCGCGTCTAGTGGATTGAAAGCGGGGATCGGCGGTGGGCTCAATAGTGGGCTCGGCAGTAGTGGGCCGAGGGGAGAGAGGAGACGCGGGAGTCACGTCGGCGGGGCCTAGTAAGGGAGTGTGAATGGTGGGTGGCGCGGGGAAAGATGGGCCTGGGAAGAGGAGTTTGGAGCGGCGGATTTAATAGGTGAGGTGAGGGGGAGTTGGACTGGAGTTTGGGCCTGTGTGGAGTGGGTTGGAGAAGAGGAGATAGAAGAAGTGGGCTGAGTAGGGGATGGGTGAGTATGAGAGTTGGTAGGAGAAGAGAAATTGGGCTGGACAGGAGAAGGAGATGATGGGTAATCAGCAAAATCAAGATGCACTTCGTCAGTGTGATCAACAATTGTGCAAGGGTCAATGTTGGCAGCTTCCGGGTCAGAAAAGGGAAAGTTGCCTTCAAAAAATTTCACATCTCGTGAAACGAAAAACTCCTGACTATCAAGATCAAATAACTTCCAACCCTTTTTACCTAGAGGATAACCCACAATCATGCATTTTCTACTCCGACAGGCAAATTTATCCCCTTTAGACCGATGATTATAGGCAAAACATAAGGAACCAAAGACCTTAATAGCATCATAGGAAGGAGAGTGACCAAACAAAAGCTCATAGGATGTTTTGTTGTGAAGCAAAGGGGTAGGAGTACGGTTAATAAGATGAGCAGCAGTAAGAACACTTTCACCCCAAAAATAAATAGGAAGATTGGCCTGAAAACGAATAGCACGACCCACATTCGAGATATGTTGATGTTTACGCTCAACCCTCCCATATTGTTGTGGAGTATGAGTACATGAGGTTTGAAATCGAATGCCAGTAGCAGTAAAATAATCTTTAAGACAGTTGAATTCAGTGCCATTGTCACTTTGCACATTCTTAATAAGGTGAGAAAATTGGCGATCAATCATAGCAATAAAGGCCATAAACATAGAGAAGACCTCAGTTTTATCAATTAACAAATAAACCCAAACAACTCTAGAATAATCATCCACCAAAGTCAAAAAATACCGAGCACCACAAGAAGAGACATATCTATATGATCCCCACAAATCACAATGAACCTTTTCAAAAATTCTACTTGCTTTATGATCACTAATGGGAAACTTAGTACGAGGATGTTTAGCTTGAAAACACACCTCACAACCCTTATTCAAACTACCCTGTAAATGAAGAATGGGAGAAGTAACTTGACGATCTTCTCTGAAGGATGACCCATGCGATGATGCTAAAGCTCCAAAGAAGGTGCAGCTTCACCAACCGAAACATGATGTGCAGAAGAGCCACCTCCAAAGTAGTAGAGTCCATTCCTCCTAACCGATGTTCCAATCGGATTCCTCGACGGGTCTGTGTAACACAAACATCATAATTGAAGTGAACAACACAATTCATTGTCGCAGTTAACTGAGAAACAGAAAGTAAATGACAATGTAAGTGAGGCACAAATAGAACATGCGTAAGAGTAAGAGAGTCCGATAGATGAACTGAAACCTCTTGCTTAGCCATAACAATATCCCCATTAGGCAAACCAACAGGACAATCAGGAATACAAGTGATCTCAGATAATAAAGAAACATCTCCTGTAACATGATTGGAGGCACCTGTGTCAATGATCCAGTCAGTAATAGTAAACATACCATGCAACCTGTCATAAGAGATTTTAGTGTTACCAAGAAGACCTGCTAACGCCTTCCATTGGTCGGCGGTGAATAAAGAAGAAGGAGTACCAGCAGCCCCTATGACGGCACTCGGACTCGCGGCAGCAGCTACAGCAGTAGCATTGGCTCGGACAGGATCACGGCTGCGAGCAGCAGTGGCTCGGCCACCCCCACGTCCAGCAGCGGCAGCCTTGCGCTCCTCCCGCCAGGGAGGGTAGCCATGTAATTCGAAGCATTGGGTCACCTCGTGGCCCGACTTGTTGCAATGAATACAGTGGAGATGCGACTTGCCTTCACGGGTTCGAGGACGAGCGTGAGATGATGAAGATGATGCGCTGCCACGAGGGGCTGCACGCAACGCAAAACTCACCACATCCGGTGAGTCATCAACCAAGGCCCTAGCCAAACGAACTCGTTCCGCTTGCACAACTAATTGGTAAGCCCTATCAAGAGAAGGTAAGGGATCTTGGGAGAGAATATTAGAACGAACAGTACTATAATAATCAGAGTAAAGCCCCATAAAAAAATCACGGATTTTGCCATTTTCACGGCATTCCTCATGTAATTGGCCAGCGGAGCACGAGGAACATCCTTCAATAAGAGGTTCATGATTATGAAGTTCTTCCCACAAAACTATTAATTTACCAAAATATGCAGCAACAGTCATAGTTTTTGTTTGCTCACAATGAGCGAGAGAAGATTTTAGTTGGTGAATTCTAGGGCCATTAGCCATAGCAAAGCGAGATTTTAAGGAATCCCATAACTGTTTAGCGTCGCGATACTTTGAAAGCGTACCTTTAATCTCCGGGGAGATCGTGTTCATGATCCAAGAAATAAGCATGGCTTGAAGTGTGCTCCAATCGGAAGAAGTACACGGTGGAGATGGAGAAGAAATAGTGCCGTCGAGAAACACCCACTTGCGACGAGCCTCGAGCGCCATTTGTATGTCCGATGCCCAATGTTCATAATTATCGGCAGTGAGACGTGATGGGGTGATGAAATCACCCGGCCTGTCCTGGGGGCCGAGATAGAAGGGAGAAGTAGGAGAGATAATGGGCGGTGGTGGAGGGGTGTCTTTGGCAGCATCATCAGTCATGGTGAGCAAAGTAGAGTTGGACGGCCAGATCAACCAAGCCTGATACCATGTAAAATGATTTTAGGTTTAATTTTGTGTTGTGTTCTCGTTGCTCTCTTATGAATATATATATGGTACATCAATTTGAATCCATTAAGGACTCTCTAACATAAGGAAATACATCAAGGAGATTTAGTTGCCTAAAATATCTCAATAAATCCTTATAATTTAATTAGCACAGGGCCCTAAATTGTACGAGACGACCCTGGTTGTTGGGAAATCATTTTGTCGTACAAAATATTAGAACTTCTTGAAACACACTTATTAAATCTTATCCACTTGATAGGCTTAGTGAGCAATTTCATAGGTGAAAAAACTACGGTGGTGAGAAAGTGTTCCCAAACGGCGGTGTTAGTTGTCGACAAGCTGGATCAGCGACAAAGGAATGGTGAGAGATGAAAAGGACGAGGGGAAAAAATGGAGTGTGATGGTTGGTTTCTTATTATATTTTGACAACTAGGGGTTGGTTTAATTATTGGTATTGATTGTTCAACAACTGTAGTTGTAGTTGTACTTCCTACGTTTCTTTTTACTTGCAACATAGCTGTTTGCACACTATTTTTACTAGCAAAAACCGGAGCTTTTATGGTCGAGTTCCGCCGGAGAAAGTTGCTAAAAAAGAGAGAACAAAGTTGCCGGAAATTTGATCTTTGGAGTGGAGGCTGCAATGGTGGGTGGCGGTTGGTGTTGGTGCGGCGTGGGGTTGGTTTAAAGGTTGGCGGGGGGTTTGAAGGGGTGTGGAGAGAGGCCGGAAAATAATTGCGGAGGGTGGGTTATGACTTATGAGTATTAATTGTTTAGATTAGTTAGTTAAGTAAGGGTACTTGTGGTATTTGGTTATAAAAAGTTGTCATTTTAAGTTTGGTTGCAAGTATTATTTCCATAAAAGGAAGAAAGTATATTTAGTTGTGAGAATATATGGTAGTTGTTACTAGTTGGTGTGTAGCTGTTACTAGTTGGTGTGTAGGTGTTACAAAGTAACGGTATAAAACATTGATGCTTGGTGAAAGAAGTTGTTAAGTTAGTTGTTTACAAATAATTAGCTAATTTAACTCAAACAAAACTTTAATGCAAAATTTATACACCAGTAAACGGTATCCCAAAAGCTACAAAATTTAGCTTTTGACAACCACTATTAGAACACTACTTCAACCACTAAACGCCAACTATACCACTACCTAACCAAACAATCAAAACACTAAATGCTACATTAAAGCTTGTGGCAAACGAGGCCTTAATGTCAAATATCAACTACAGAAAATTTGGTTTTCTAAAAAAAAAAATTGTAATAAAACTTCTTGTAGGACACATTTGATCAAATTTTTGTCATTTGTTTCCCTCTCTTTCTATGCATAGATTCGGGTAAACAATTATATGTAGATGTATGTGACTTACATGAACAAATAGGGAGGAAAAAAGTGAAGCTGGATGACTAGAAATTATACTTTTTAGATGGGATCTAATAACAAGGTGTATTTGGATTAAAAAAAAAAGGGTATTTTCACCATATATCCCTGACAAATTGAAAAATTTACCATATATCCCCAATGTTTCAAATATTCACCATATACCCCTTAGTTTTTAAAAATGTGCACCAACTACCCTTTTTCCTAACAAACGTTAAGTCATTGTCTGCATTATTTACAACTTTGCCATTATTAACCTAATTAATCCTCCCTCCACCCTAACCTTCTAACCATAATGCCCTTAACCCTAGCTAATTAACCTTACTAAATGAAACTCTATATCTCACTGCCAAAATGACTTTTTTTTTTTGAAAAAACGGACGCCACCGACGACTTTTTAAGGGCATGAATTTCTAGAAGCTCATCAAAACGAGTACAAATACGATGGTATTATGGGCACGTTTCCCAAGACGATCTTAAACGGGCGATTTCACCTCCAAAATGACTTTTTTTGAAAAAACAAACGTCGCCGAGCGATCCCTTTCGAATTTCGAGAAGCCCATCAAAGCAGTACCAATACGACGGTATTCTAGGCGCACTTCCCGATATGATCTTAAACGACCGATTTCACTAGTAAAACTACTTTTTTTGAAAAAAACGGAAGTCACCTACGACCCTTTAAGGGCACGAATTTGAAGAAGCCCATCAAAATGAGTACCAATACGACGGTATTCAAGGCACACTTTCCGAGGCGATCATAATCGGTCGAATTCACTGTGAAAACGACATTTTTAAAAAAAATGAACTCCACCGACGACCTTTTAAGGGCACGGATTTCGAGAAGCCTATCAAAACGAGTAGCAATACGACAGTATTTGGGGAATGCTTCCCCATACGATCTTAAACGACCGATTTCACCAGCAAAACCACTTTTTTTGAAAAAACGGACACCACTTACGACCCTTTAAGGGCATGAGTTTCGAGAAGCCCATCAAAACGACTACCAATACGACGGTATTCAGGGCACGATTCCTGAGGCGATCTTAAACGACCGATTTCACCTACGAAACAAATCGTTTTGAAAGAACGGATGCCACCTATGACAATTCAAAGGCACGAATCGTTCTTTCGAAAAAAAGTCGTGTTGGCGGCGAAATCGGCCTTTTAAGATCGCCTCGGGAAGCGTGCCCAGAATACTGTCATATTGGTACTCGTTTTGATGGGCTTCTCGAAATTCGTGCCCTTATAAGGTCTCGGTGGCGTCCTTTTTTTAAAAAAAATGTCGTTTTTGCTGTGAGATATAGAGTTTCATTTATTAAGGTTAATTAGTTAGGGTTAAGGGCATTAGGGTTCGGGGGTTAGGTTAATTAGAGCATTTGGGTTGGGAGGTTAGGGTGGAGGGAGGGTTAATTAGGTTAATAATGGCAAAGTTTTAAATGATGCAAACTACAACTTAACGTTCGTTAGGAAAAAGGGTAGTTGGTGCACATTTTTAAAAACTCAGGGGCATATGGTCAATATCTGAAACATTGGGGGTATATGGTGAATTTTCCAATTTGTCAGGGGTATATGGTGAAAAAACCGTAAAAAAAAAGTATAATATGAATAAGGTGACACAAAAAAATTAAAAGTTAATTTTTTCACAAACAATAAAAAAATATAAGATGCTTTTAACAATTTTTTAATTCACATGTCTGTTTTTAGCTTTTTGATTTCCACTAGAGGGTAACTTGTCCATATTTTATAAACAACGTTATCCGTATAGACGTAAAGAAGATCGTGAAGTTTGCATTCTGGGCTAGTTAGAGTTAATTATTGTCATGAGAAAATTTACTTAAATGGAGTACTATAATTGCATGTTTGTTTTACAATCACTTTATTATCTATCATACAAACTAGAACCGGTTTCTAAAAATTATTTTAAATATAATATATAAATATCGGTTTTTTCACCATATACCCCTGACAATTTTTTTTTGCACCATATACCCTTTCGACTTTTGAAATTCACCATATACCCCTCACGTTTGAAAAAATACAATAACTTATCCTTAATGACTAACGGAGTTAAACTCAGTTAGTCATTAACCCCTAATCTCCCTAACCCTAATTAACTAACCTAAATCAACCCCTACCCCTAACCCTAACCCTAACCCTAACCCTAACCCTAACCCTAACCCTAGCCTCTAATCTAATACCCTAACCCTAACCACCCAACCACCACCCCTCCGCCACCCCATCCCTTCCCCTCACCACTCCCGCAGCCCCTCCCCCCTCCCCCACCACTCCGCCCCCTCCCCCCTCATTTTCTCTCTTCCCCACGCCCTTCTTCTTTTCCCCCTCTTCGTGCTTGGCTATGGTGAAGCCGGCTCCACCTTCCTTTCTCGCCGTTTCTAGGCCTTTGAAGAGCAGGATCCAAAATTCCAAACCCCAAGTTTTCTTTCTCTTGCCCACATCCCTCTTCCTCCGTCTTGCGTCACGCCGACCACCCACCTCGCCGATGGTGTCTTGGCCACGTGGTTGTTTTTGTTGTGTCGTTGCTATTGTCGGTTGAGCCCGGATTTTTATAATTGAGAACCCAGATTTAGGTGAGCCCGGATTTTTTGAATTGAGAGCCCATATTGTCCGGTGAGCCTAGGCGTAGGGGGGTTGTATGGGAGTGGGGATGGGGGGCTTCAAGGGTGGTGGGGAGGGGCTGCGTGGGGAGGGGGCTGCGTGGGGAGGGGGGCTTCGGGGATGGTAGGGTTGGAGGTTGTGTGACGGCGGGGAAGGGGAAGGGGTTGCGAGCGGCCGGGGAAGGGGAAAGGGGCTGCGGGGAGGGGTGGAGGGGGTGTTGCGGGGGAAGGGGGCTGCGAGGGAGGGAGGGCGGCGGTGGGGTGGGGGGGGTAAGGGGGTGGTGGGGGTGGAGGTGTTAGGTGTTAGGGTTAGGGTATTAGGGTTAGGGTTAGGGTATTAGGGTTAGGGTTAGGGTTAGGGTTAGGGTTAGGATTAGGGGTAGATTTAGGTTAGTTAATTAGGTTAGATGGGGGATTAAGGGTTAATGACTAACGAAGTTTAACGCCGTTAGTCATTAATGGTAAGTGGATGTATTTTTTTAAACGTGAAGGGTATATGATGAATTTGGAAAGTTGAAAGAGAATATGATGCAAAAAAAAAAAATTTGTCGAGAGATATATGGTGAAAAAAAGCGTATAAATATTGTAAGAAGTCACAATCCGCATTATAAAATAATAAACATTCTTCCTATATCATACTATTTTTAAAATAGTTTATACAAAGGGGATCAATGGTATAAAAAGTACTTTAGATAAAATATTATTAATTTAGTTGCAAATATATATAACAATATGTACATATTTTTATAGGTAAAAAAAGAAATAAACAAATAATTGCACATATATTTTACCATGTTTAGCTTTTCTTACAATTAGCTTCGTTTTTTTTTTTACCTGATATTTACATCCTCAGGATGGATTTACATCTACGTATTTGTTTGTCCCAAAGAAAAAAAAATACTCGGGTATAAAAGTACTAATACCATGAATTATCTCAGGTACGAGTACCACGAAAAATTATCCATGGACCATGAGGCACAATGCGTGATACGAGCATTCGTTGGCCATGAATAATAACTAATCGTGGCATATAAGGAAAAGGAAAATCAGTTTTTATAAAAGATCAAATTGGTTTTTGAATAGGAAAAGAATTTTATCCCTTTATTTTAGGAATAAAAATTGTTCAAAAGATAATATATCTTGGAGAAGGATTTTTATTCAGTTCACCAAGATATATAAGGGATTGCAACTGAGTTTTATAGCTCACGTTTTCAGAGAGAAAAAATCGGAGAGATTAAGAGCTGAAAACAGTTTCCTAAGGCACAGAGTATAGCACAGAGTTCTAGTCAGATTAGGAAACTAAACAACGTTTGTAATTGTCCTCTAATTTGCTTGACTAAGAAGCACGTTTGTTGAGGGATTATTCTTTCTGTAATTTCTGATATTATAGAGAGTAGCAACACTTAGAGTTAAGTGTTGGGGAGCACTACTAGAGTTAGTAGTGGGGGAATCGAATTGTATCGAGAGGTTGATATTTTACGATTCAAGTAATAGAAGAGTAGTTTGTGTGGACGTAGATCTCAGAGGTGAGATTGAACCACGTTAAATTCCTGCGTTTTATTATTTGATATTATTGTTTTAGTGTTTGATTAAGTTTCATTTGAGCAAAAACATTAATCGGAGATTTTACGAGTGAATAACACAGTGCACGACACTGTGCCATAAAAGTGTTTTTGCGAAAATCGATTAGATTTAGCCACTCAATTCAAACCCCCCTTCTTGAGTGTCACCTTATGTTCCAGCACAGAGAGAAACGCGAATTCTCGTTGGGACAACCAATAAGCAGGAAAAATTCGATCCTGTAGAATTTCCGGCCTTGTAGAGGAGTCGGAAATTTTCGGCCTCTTGGTGTGTTTTGAAGTGGAGGGATGAGAAGAGCGTTTACCTGGCACCGGGAAGTCGGCAAGACAACGCTTGCGCTTCGGCGGTGGAGAAGAATCAGCCTCACGAGCGGGTTGAGTGATCGGGCAACAGCGGGAACCAGGTGCAGCAGCAGTGGTGGAAGAGGGGCTTTCAAGCGGTTCCGTGGTGGGCTGATGTGGGAGTTATCAGGTTCGATGGGTCTGGAGGTGATTAGTGGTGGTGGAGGAGGTGGGGAAAGTGGGGAGGGTTCAAAGGGATCGAGAGTGGAGTTTCGGGAGGAGTAGAAGGCGGTGGTGTGGAAGGGTTTGGGTTTTTGGTCTGAGTTTTTTACTTCGCCGGTGGTTTTTTCTTCGCGAGGAGATTTTCGGGCGATTTATTGGTTGGGGGTTTGGGGTTTTTCACTTTCACCATTGTTAGGTTCTTGAAGAGAGAGAGAGAGATGAAAAGGGTGAAAGTTTGAAATGAAAAAAAATTGAAGGAGAGAGAAGGTTTTTTTTTTTTGGGGGGGCGACGGGTTTTGGAAATTATGTGGGTTTGTGGAGATGGGGGATGTGGGCTGGGGTTTAATATGTGCGGTGGGTAGAAGGGGAAAAAAAAATGGGCCGGTTTGCTTTTGTGTGTTTTAGTGTAGGAGGGTAAAGGGGAGATTGCATACTGAATTTCAAGAAGGGCTGATGTTTTTTAAAAATAATTTTCGAGGAAAATTTTCGAAAGCATTTTTATTTCAAAGCAACATTGATTTTCTTAAAAATATGACTTATGTGTATTTTCAAAGAGATTAATGAGGCAACTTAGGTTTAACATATCAGGACAACATCAATAGCTCTTTTGCGAGTCCTTATTAAATCATGTAAACTTGTTCTCACAAAGTTTCACAAAGACATGTATATATGCTTACATATTTAAGGAGGACAACAGGCATAATACTCAACTAAGTTCCAGAAATTAATCCCAAAGCCACTCTAAGTTTTTCAAAGCGTTCACGAGCAAGTGGTTTGGTCAAAATATCTGCTATTTCATCATCAGTGCAAATAAATTCAAGTGCAATATTTCTTTTTTCTACATGATCATGGGAAAAATGATATCTTATTTCAATGTGCTCGGTGCGTGAGTGTTGAACGGGATTTTTTGAAATGTTAATTGCACTAGTATTATCACACATAATTGGCACATTATCAATCATAACTCTGAAATCTCGAAGTTGTTGTCTTACCCATAGTACCTGTGCACAACGTGAGGCAGTTGCAACATATTCAGCCTCGGCGGTTGAGAGAGCAACCGAATTTTGTTTCTTAGAGGCCCATGATATTAAGCACGGACCCAAGAAAGTTGTCACTCCATAGGTGCTCTTTCTGTCTACAAGAAAACCTGCGTAATTTGCATTTGAAAAACCAATCAAGTCAAATTTCCTTCTTTAGGATACCATAAGTATAGATTAGTGGTCCCTTTTAAGTATTGAAGAATCCTTTCACAGCTTTAAAATGAGATTCTTTTGGACATGACTGAAACATATCCGGTCTATAGAAGTTAAATAAGGAAGTGATCCAATCATACCTCTGTAGACCGTCTCATCTACCTTCTTACCATTTTCATCAAGATCTAACTTGGCAGCAGTAGGTATGGGAGTAGAATGAGTCTTAGAATCTTTCATTCCATATTTTTTCAAAAGCTCCTTCACATATTTTTGTTGATGTATCATTATTCTGTCTCAAGTTGTTTGACTTGTAACCCTAAGAAGAAACTCAATTCTCCCATCATAGACATTTCAAATTCACTTTTCATTAGTTTAGCAAAATAATGACACTAACAATTTTGTGGTTGCCCCAAAAATAATATCGTCAACATAAATTTGGACAATCAACAATTCTTCCCCCTTAGTTTTTAGAAACAATGTCCTATAAACTAAACCTCGTTTGAACCCGTTTTTCCATTAAAAAGATAGATAGGCGTTCATATTAAGCTTTAGGAGCTTGTTTTAAACCATACAGAGCCTTATCAAGTTTAAAAACATGGTTAGGAAAATCAGGATCAGCAAAGCCGGGGGGCTGCTCTACATACACAGTTTCTTTCAAATATCCATTAAGAAATATAGTCTTAACATCCATTTGATAGAGCTTAATATTCTTAAATGCAGCAAAAGCTATCAAAATTCTAATAGCTTCCAAACTAGCATAGGAGCAAAAGTTTCATAAAAATCAATTCCTCATGCTGATTGAATCCTTGACATACAAGTCCGGCTTTATTTCGAACAATCATTCCACTTATCATCTAATTTATTTCGAAAAACCCATTTTGTGTCAATAACTGATTGACTAGTGGGACGAGGTTCCAAACGCCAAATTTCATTTCTTTTAAATTGATCGAAGCTCATCTTGCATATCAAGAATCCAATCAGGGTCAGTCGATGCAATTTTATAATTTGGAGGTTCAATTTCATATATAAAAGCATTGAAAGCACAAAAATTATGAAGTGATGGACGAGTTTGTACCCCCTTTGCAATAGCAGTTAGAATTAGATCAGTAGGGTGTGAACTTTGATGTCTCCACTTCTTTGGAGTGAAGGGCACGTTACGTGACACGGTGCCATTCTATGTGTTGCTGTGAACATTTTCAATTCTTGGAGTATTACAACCTGCTGGAGATTCTGTATATGTTCCTTCTTCATCTTCTACTGCAGTCTCTTCCAGGGTTTCAGTAAGTTCTCTTGCGTCATAATTTTCAAGTTTTTCTCCAGTCGTGCCACATCTCGTGCTACTGAAGGTGTTTCCAGTCCTTTTTCAGCATAACGGTACATCATCTAGTGCATCCGATGTTTCTCTAATAAGTCCAATAGAGAAGTCCTCATCATCATCCACCTGCACTTCTTGAGAATTTTTGTCAGTTTCATCAAATATGACATGGACACTCTCTTCCATACACATTGTTCTTTTGTTATACACTTAATACGCTTTGCTATGAGGATAGTATCCAATAAACACCTCTTTGTCACTCCTTGGATCAAATTTACCCAAATTATCCTTACCATTATTATGAACATAACAAGTACATCCAAAGCATCTAAGGTGAGAAATATTTGGTTTTCTTCCTTTAACATGTTCATAAGGAGTTTTATTCAAAATGGATCGTACTTTAGTCCTATTATAAATGTAACATGCCGTACTTACGGCCTCGCCTAAAAATTTCTAGGCAAGCCACTATGTACGAGCATAATACGTGACATGTCTTCCAAAGTATAGTTCATTCTTTCTACCATTCCATTTCTTTGTGGAGTTCTTGGAGCGGAGAAGTTATGATCAATTCCATTTTCATTGCAAAATATTTCAAAATCAATATTTTCAAACTTAGTGCCATGATCGGTTTTGACGGACGGCGATTTGCAATTTGTTTGATTTTGGACTTTACGAATGTGGACTAGAAATACATCAAAAGTTTCGTCTTTTCCACCAAGAAATAGAGTCCATACAAATCTAGAAAAATCATCTACTAGAACTAACACATATTTGCTACCACCTCTACTCCCTACTCGCATAGGACCGCAAAGGTCCATATGAATTAATTCTAAAGGTGTAGAGGTGCTAACAATCTTTTTGACTTAAAAGAGGATCGGACATGCTTACATCCATCACATGCTTAATTGACAAATTGTTTCCCAATCAAAATTTATGGAAGGTAAACCATCAACTAAATTCATTTTTCTCAATTTGTTAAGCAATCTAGATCAGCTCACATGTCCAAGTCGTTTATGCCAAAGCAAAAGGATTATCTTGTAACACACTCATGCATGAAATGGTATTGTTAGGTAAGTTGTTTAAACATGTTATGTAGACATTGTTTACCCTCTTCCCTTCCAATATCATTTCACTAGAATCCTTGTTAATGATTTTGCAAATATCAGCATGAAATTCAACCAAATTACCTCATTCACACAATTGTGATATGCTCAACATATTGTGTTTCAAACCGCTTACCAGCATCACATTCTCTATGGAGTGTGTTAGGGATTTGCCGACGTTTCCAATACCGATTATTTCTCCCTTTTTGTTGTCGCCAAATGTAACAAACCCTCCATGGTGGGCTACTAGTGAGAGGAATTGAGATTTATCACCAGTCATATGTCTTGAGCAGCCACTGTCGAGATACCATAGGCTGCTTCCTCTCGTGTTTGCCTGGAAAAGATCACTTGTTAGTTTTAGGAACCCAAATCTGTTTGGGTCCCTTTTTCTTTCGTTGAGCTTCTAACAAATCTTTTCTAACCCATATTTGATTTACATACTTTACATTTTTCGCAACACTCTTTTTCTTGATATTACAATTATCCATATGGTCTCCATTCTTTCCACATAAGTTGCAAATCAAATACTCAGGTAGATCAACATATTTTCTTTTACAAAAGTCTCTTTCAAAAATTTTGGCACTGTGCCTTACATTATGTCTCTGGTCTGTATATCCTAAACCAATTATGTTTCAATTGCTAGTTGTACTTGATATATAGTCTAGGACTTTTTTACCAGCTGACCATTTTTCATACATTTTTCGAGCAATAGCCAATTGGGATTATAAGAATTCAACAGAAGTGTTTAGATCGCTATTTCTTTTCTCGAAATTTCCAAATCTCTTTTAACTTTATCAAGTTCATCACTTAATTTAGCATCATGAGGTAGCATAAGTGGAACAGTTATGGATCTTCATCTAGATTCTTTCAACTCAGTTAACTCATGTTTTAAAGATTCAATTTGATTTTCAAGATCCGAATTTTACCTTCTAGCACTGTGTGTGGCACAGTGTTGTTAACAACTTGTTTTGCGAGAGACTTTTCGTACCTTAAAGCATTTAACTCAACATTTTTCTCCTCAACAGTTTTTTCAAGTTCATCATTCCTTTTCATCAGTCCTTTACAGTCCTTTAACAAATCCTTATATTCCAATTCTAACCCAATCTTTTGCTTAGTTAAAATTTTCACTTCTTTTTTCATGATTGAAAAATCATCATTCATTTCTTGACAATCATCAATGACATTACCAAGCAAAGTAACAAGTTGGTTTTTTGAAAGAAGATGAATTGAAGATTTTAGGGAAAGAAGACTTACCTCACTGTCTTCAATTTCATCTTGGGAGTTCGAACTTTTCGCCATTAGACACAAGTGAGAGTTGTCCTGGCACTGTGCCCTTCTCTGTGATGTCTGTACAACATTCAGACATACTTTTGCTTCATGGCATTGTGTCTCTGACGGTTCTTCATCAGAATCCGAATCTCCCCAAACGACAGCTATCATAGCCTTTTTAAATTCTTTCTTGGATTTCTCGCTTCTTTCTTTGGGCTTCTCATTATCCCATATGGGACATTACTTAATCCTGTGATTGAACTCTCCACACTTGAAACAACCGGAGTTAGTAGCACTTTTCTTAGAGTTAGAGGTAGTGCTCTTACCTTTGAATTTTCCACTTTTTCTAGGATTGTTATTTTTGTTCTTTTTGAGAAAATTTTGAAATCTCCTAGTAAGAAGTGCAATATCATCATCACTATCAGTATCTTCCATTTCCAATTCAGTTCTCAAAGCAAAACCTTTATTTTTTGGTTCATTAGTTTTAGAATCTAAAACAAGTTCATGAGTCATTAATGATCCAATAAATTGTTCTAGTGAGAGTTTTGTCAAATCTTTAGCTTCTTGAATAGCAGTTATTTTAAGGAGCCAACAATTTGTTAAACTTCTTAACACCTTTCTCACTAAATCTTCAGAGGTATAGGTTTTGCCTAGAGAACGCAATTCATTGATGATTGGTGTAAATCGAGTGAACATCTCTTTAATAGATTCTTCCTTATTCATAGTAAACAATTCATATTGTTGCACAAGTAAATCAATTCGAGATTATTTTACCTCATTCATACCTTCGTGGGCTAATTCTAGAGTATCCCGTATCTCTTTTGCTGTAGTGCAAGCGGAGATCCTTGAGTATTCATCAGGTCCAATTCCATATCGGACAATACTCATAGCTTTAAAGTTCTTTTCTGCTTTTGCATAGTCGACTGAATCGTAGTCATCTTCATCTTTGTCGACATCTTTCCTTCAGCATTTTTGTCTTGGATAAGGATTAGTCCTTTTCTTATGACTTTCCAGCATTCATAACCTGACCCTTGGATGTAGATCCTCATCCTAACCTTCCACCATCCGTACGTAATTCCGTTAAAAATTAGACACTTTGTCTTTCTCGAGGGTCATCTTGCGTGTTCATGACTTATATTCTCTAGGGATGAGCCTTTCGAGAATAGCCTGCTCTAATACCACTTGTTGGAGGACAAAGTGACACTCAAGAAGGAGGGGGGTTGAATTGAGTGACAAAATCTTATCGATTTTCGCAAAAACACTCGTACGGGACAGTGCCTTACACTGTATTATTCACTCGTAAACTCGCGTTTGTTGTTTTTGCTCGAACGAAATTGTATCAAAATAAGAAAACAATGAAATCAAATAATAAGACAAGGGAATTGAACGTGGTTCAATCTCACCTCTGAGATCTACGTCCATATTACCTACTTTTTTGTTATTTGAATCTTAAAATACCAAACTTTTGATACAATATGATTCCCTCACTACTAACTCTAGTAGTGCTCCCCAACACTTAACCCTAAGTGTTGCTACTCTCTATAATGATGAAAATTACAGAAAGAATAAGTCCTCAAAAGTGTGCTTCTTAGTCAAGCAGATCGAGGAATGTTACAATGGTAATATCGAACTATTAGCTCACTTTTGATTATCTTCTTGAATAATGTTTATTCCTAAAATCAAGGGATAAAATCTTTTCCTTTCCAAAAAACGAAGTTTATCTTTTATAAAAACTAATTTTTGTTTCTTTTAAAAGATAAGGATTCCTTCATATCTTATGCCACCTATTTTTCAGATTTTAAATCAATTTTTTCAAGATAAACTTTATCACAAACGTTTTCTTAAAAAAGAACAGTTTTTACAAAACAGTCTTTTCGAAAATCTTTTTTTAAAAACGTTTTAACAATTGTTTTTCCAAAATTAAAAAAACTCTTTCTTTTTAAAGCTGATTTTCGAAAACCTTGTTTTATACAAACTCCCCTTTATTTTTTTCTTTAATCGTACAAACATGAAAATAACATAATCACCTATTTTCTTAACTCTAAGAAAATAGTTAATCATCCTAATTTCATATTTCTAATTTTAGCACAAAGTTCTAATTCGTTAATTACATGGCAAACACATGAAATTAATATAACTAGACCTAATGCTTCCATATCTTCAAGTCATCTAATCTTGATAGCATGATCATTTATTACACACATTCATGTTATAGCCTAAAGTGTTTATCATCATCAAAATATTCAAAGCTCAAAACACAACAAATTGCATAGCTATCTTAGCATACACTTAGGCCAATATGAAGAAGTTTTTTGCGGGGATATACCAGGATAATAGAGCATTTTGTGGGGATATACCTCACTAAATTTTCTTTGTGGGGATATACCAACCTAAATTTAAGTTCTGTTAAAAGGTACCAAAAACATTAATTCTGGCGAGAAAGTCAAATTTCCGACCTTTGACTTGCCTAATTACTTTTTGTATAGTGCGTGATATTCAATTGCTTCTATTACATTCATTTCCCTCCAACTTCCTCATTGTCACTTTGTGGCTCACTCGCGAGTTCCTACCAAGTCAAAGGCCGAAAATTTGACTTTCTCGCCGGAAATAGTGTTTTTGGTACCTTTTAACAAACTTAAATTTAGGTTGGTATATCCCCACAAAAAAAAAATTGTGAGGTATATCCCCACAATATACCCTATTACCCTGATATATCCCCGCAAAAAACTCAAGTATTTATAACATAGAGCACCTATAGTAACCAGTAACATAAACGAAGCAGGAATGGAGGATGTGTGAGGCGGCAGCACTGCAGCAGGACGTAGGGGAAACAGTGGTGGTGCGCTGGCGGTCGGAGGTTCAATTCAGAGGCGCTGCGTTGCCGTGGAAGAAGAAGAGAGGTGGGAGTAAGGAGTAGTCAACATTTCTAATTTTGTTATACTATACTACTTCCTTTTTCCTGTATTTTTTAAACTAACTTTACCCACTTATTACTTTCAACATTCTCAATTTTGTCAACATGTTAAAAAAGTCGGACAATGACTTACAAAGGCTGAAAACACAATTTTGCTCACATGTTAAAAAGTCGAACAATGACTTCAAAGGCTGAAAACAGATAATGTACCCATGCAAGTAGATAAGGTATGGGTAAAGTCTAGGGTCTAGATTGGATCCAATACAAAAGAAAGTCCGCTTACTTTCACATGCGTATATAATTGTTAAGCAAAGTTAAATATGTAAAGCTGTGAATTAACACACAAATTATCATACATAGTTTTTCCACATCCCAAATTCTCATACATAAAAAAATGAAGGGTAAAGGTAACGGTGAGAGTGAGAGTAGAGCGAGAGAATGAGATATTGGTACGATGAGACTGTGAGAGTGCGGTTAGGGTAAGGGATTGAGGGTTCTATTTTGACTGCAAGGGTATGTATATATATATGTATATATATATGTATATATATGTATGTATATATATGTATATATATGTATATGTATATGTATATATATGTATATGTATATGTATATATATATATATATATATATAGTGTTGAGTTGTAGTGAGAACCCTCTGACGATGAGAACCACTAAAATAAGCAAAACATCATAAAATGCGCCCAAAAAAATTAAAAAATGAGCAAAAGAAAAAAAATAAGTAGAAAACATTAAATGAGCAAAAACGTAAGATGAGCAAAAATGGAAAATAAGAAAAAAGTAAAATAAGCATAAAAAAGTAAAATGAGTAAAAACGTAAAATGAGCAAAAATGTTGTAAAATGAACATAAAAATGTTAAATGAGCAAAAACATAAAATAAGCAAAACAAAAAATGAGCAAAAACATTGTGAAATGAGTAAAATTTTCATAAAATAAGGAAAAATGAGCGGGTTCTCACCATAAGAGATATATTAGAAATAAAAAACATAAATTTTAGTTAGGGAGGGTCTATGTGTAGGGTCTGGGTATTTGAGAAGTGGACCCTTATCCTACCCTTACCCGATAGTATCAATACCAATACCTTACCCTTACTAGAGATGGCCACTAGTGCGGGCTGGGCGAGCCAATCCGTGGGCAGTGGGTCAGGTTTGAGATTTCACGGCCCATGACCAGACCGTGAAATTCACGGTTTGGGTGGGCTGGTCCACGGGCTGAAAAATCTTGGCCCACACCGGTCTGTTACCAGTTTTTCACGGTTCGAGAAGCGGTTCTTGCGGTTCGTGGGCCTAGTGGGATGGACCAGGCTGGCGGGCCGGCATGAGAATTTTTTTTATTTTTTTACAAAATCATTGAAATTATTCATTATTGTTACATAAAACCTTTAAAATTAATTAAAATATATAATTATTAATATTAATGAATAATTTCATTATTTTTTAATGTGATTTAATTATAATATATGCAATTTGATTAAAATATATACAATTTGAATAAAATATACACAATTTGGTTGAATAATTACTTGGGTTGGGCTGGTCCAGTTCATGTGCAGGGCTGGATCGGTTTCATGGACCGGGCTGGGTGGTTTTAATAGCGGGCTTTCGTGGTTTGGGCTCAAAAAATTCGGCCCACGATCCATCCACCAATTTCACGGTTCGAGGCGGGCTGGACCGGGTGATAGTAGAAATTTTGGTCGTTGGACAAAACACCTAAATCAAACTACCTAACTAACCATTAAACTAAGTATAATGGCAAGCAAGGGCCATTCTTCCACCATGACTAAGGGTAATCACCGAAAATGCTAATTATAGTAAGCTAGGCTAAGACATACTTAAGAGATTTTGTCAATTATAAACTAAAAACTATTAAATAAAAGGAACTAGGATAGGGGAATTCACCAAATATTTCAATCATTAAAACAATTAGGCAAATAAGGGGGTAGATTAAGAGAATGAATCAAAGGGATCATGCATCTAACAAATCCCTAATTACTTTTTTCAAGCTAAAGATGGTTACTCAAATTGGAGATTATGTCCTATTTTCATGCAACAAACCCCCAACTCAAGAGCATGAATAACAAGATGACTAAATATATTCCTTAACTAAAACCCCTATTTTCATGCAAGTTTAATTAAGTGAACAAATAGGGAGTCAACTCTTCAATTTCATCTTTCAATCCTTCATTGAAGTGACTAATAATTAAGTTTCCATGGAGGCCAATCACAAAAACCAACAATAAAACCCCTATTGCTCATTTGATTTCATTTTCCAAAATGACCCCAAATATGACCCAAAGGCTCATGATATCATAAATGGCTTCATCCCCTCCCAAGCAAAATAACTACTCACAAATCATAATAAATTATTCAAGGAAATAAATAACAAACTAAAAATACGAAATCAAACACTAATCTAGGATGAATAAGTAAATCGAGTGAAAATGACATGAAAATAAGTAGATAAAGCAACAAAACATGAGAGAGAGTAAGAAATTCTCATTAAAGTTGCAAGGAGTCTCCAAATCATCAAGTTTCCTTCTTAGATTCTTCAAAATCCAAGATTTCAACAAGTTTCTCTCACTTCTCTCTCTAGAAGATGAGAGTTTCTCTCTCTAAAAACCCTAACTAAAACTTCTCACTAAGCTTATGGAGGCTAGCCCTCCTTTTTCCCCTTCAAAAGTTAGGAATCCGTCCTTTTAAAAGATTTAAACATTACATCATTAAACGGGCCGAAAAACAGGAAATTCCGCAGAATTCAAGCGGCGCGGGCGCTTCATATAGTTTGGAGCGGGCTCTCCATACAATTTCACGCGAGGCGAGAATGTATTTCGAGCCTATGGCGCGGGCGCGCTAGACAATACGAGCGGGCGCGCAGTTACGCGACGCCCCCGACTTCAAACAGCCATATCTCTTTTATTTTTCATCGGAATTGGGCTTGTGACCACTCTTTGGAAAGATATTGAACCAAAATTTCATCTCCAACTTGAATTGCTGAAAAATATTTTGTGTGATGAAAGTAATGGCCGTTTGAATATGACCCTTATGCACAAATCCTTCTAAAAGCTCTTATTTTGGCAAAATTGCTCCATTCTATGCTTGGTGTGTGGTATGAAGACCTCTAAGGTGGATCCTACACCATCAAATACAAATAAGTATTACCAAACCATATATAAATAGCCAAAATAACTAATATTCACAAATAAGCTACAAATAACTCAATTACTCTAAATTAAGCAAAATAAGCTAGAAAGTGATAAATGAAGGGAAAAAAAAGACTCTAAACATGAGGAAAATAAGGTATTTGAGTGATATAAATATCACTCATCATCGGGCTTTTCACGGGCTCGACACGAGGTCCTATTGGGCTGGATGGGCTGGATTGGCCCGCACTATTGGCCATCTCTAACCCTTACCCATAGGGACCAAAAAATTTAGACCTGTACCCTGAAATTAGGGTAGGGTCTGGGCAGGTCCGGATAGGGTCATGGACTCATTGCCATCTCTAAATGCAACCCTCTCACCTTGAAGAAATAAACAGATTTCTGGGTGATTCGTAGAAATTTGAATTTTTACGTAGAAAATATTTAAGTAGTTAGAATGGGTTATGACTGCATTATATATGATTTACAATTTTGGTAACTTTCACTTGAATCATAATTCTCAGTTTGATTTCGCAAATTAATTAAAGTCGGATCACATACTAAAGAATTGTTAGTTTGAGACCTGGGGGACCATCAAAAGATGATAAGAATTGAAGACCAGCTATTGAACAAAGAAAATTAAAGGCCACAACAATATGACCAATTAGCCCATGTAACCCTTTGGCTATAAAAAAGGGACACCAATCCTCTATTTTTCCATCTAAAATACAAACACAAAACATCTAGTGATAAGCTACTAAGATGGGAATGAGTAAGAATGTGAAGGGGGTGGTTAGTTTGATGGTGATGCTAGCCTTAGTGATGCTAGCCACCACACTTCAATCCACCTTTTCTTGTTCGTCCCCTCTCAAACATTATGCTTGAAGAGATTGGCGTTAACACCAATCCTCTTGCTTGCGTTGATTATCATGAGTATTGTGGTCCAGCTTGCGGTGTTGTGGAAATTGTTACTTGCGACTATGTATATTTCTGTTGGTTGGCTTGCGTGCACAACTGCCGCCTTTGATGAATCACATCATTGCTAAGGAATAGTCTAGAAATGCTATTCAAGAAGCTAAGTAAACTTAAGTTGTTATTGATGTTTAAGTCTTTGAGTGTGGATGCTCTTTCATTTCCTGGTTGTAATATGATTAAATAAAGTTGCCAACATTGTTATGGGTACTGTGCGGTTGGAATATAAATAAATGCTAAAAATGAATAGTCTATTAAATTGTTATTGTGGTTTGGATTATCAAGTATGGATGATATATATTCCTTGTTGTAATTAATAAAGTTGCTAGCATCATTGTGGTTACTATGTGGTTTGATTTATTAAATATGGAGATTCTATTTTCTTGTTGTAACCAAGTAAAGTTGTCATCTTTGTTGTTACTATGAACTTTGGTTTCTTAAGTAATGTTCGATCCAATAATGTATTATTATCTTTCGATCCCCTTTTATTCTTTCTATTTCTTTTTCTAAGTCAAATTTGGTAAATTTTGACCACATATTCCCACTAATGTATAAGAAAAAAAAATAGGGTTATGTGCATGATTTATTTTTTTTATCATTTTTTACTGTGTACATTCAACATATCAACACTAACTAATTTAGCTGCTGGAAGGTTATTTGAGAGATTTGGACAATAAATATTGCAAAAACTTTGTAGTTTCTAAAAAAGAAAAAAGAAAAACAATAGCAGCGAAAAAACAATAGTTTATGCAAGATTTATTTCTCAAAGAAGCATGACTTACCTTTTCTTGTTTTTGACAAGCTTTACAAATCTTTTACATAGGATAAAAACAAAACAAACGTAAGAAAATCAAAAGTATTTGGACCGCTCCTTCTCATCTAAGGTTATAAAGAATTACAACCACATTCATAATCTACCCCAATCTCTAAGGGCTCGTTCGTTTTTCGTTTTGGAAAAATTGATAGGAATAATCCCACCTTTTGGTGGTTTTCTCTAAACAGTCCCACCTTCCATTAATCTCAAAATAATCCTACCTTTACCCCTTGTCTTCTTTAATTGGACTTTTTTACCTGAAACTTGTTGAACAGGTTAAAAGCACTTTTTTTTCCAATAAGCTCTTTTATCTTCTCCCTAGACTCAACACATCAACAACCTCTTTCTCTCCTCCACTTGACTCCACCACCACACCCCACTGGCCACTGCTCCACTGACCCAGAACTACACAAAACTTTTTAACACCAATATAATCAATTCCTCAATTACAACCACATAAAACAAAAACAAAAAATTGAATTAAGCAACAAGGTTAGCTCGGATCAGGTAAAATAAAATGAGGGTGATGAAGAAAATGAGGAGAAAGAATATGGGTTGGTGATGACCCATTGACTATGATTAATGGCTTCGCGGCCTTTCTCGAGGCAAGGCTTGCGACTCCACTTTCTCCCTATTGGTGTTTGGCCCACAATAGATGGTGGTGGCAGCAGTGATGGAAAACGAGGAGAGAGATTGTGGGTTGCCGGGTTGGTGCTAATTCACAAAGCGATTAGCAACGGGAGGAAAGAGAAATGGTGGTGGACAGTAGGAGATGAAGGCGCGGCTGCGGCGCCGGCGGCGTGGTGCTGCAGCAATGGAGAGATTGTGCGAACGAGAGGAGGGAGTGCGTGGTTGAGTGGTGGTGCTGTCGTGGTGACTACGGCGACGCAGGTGGACGGTGGTGATTCGGCATATGGCGTGGTGGTGGTATTACCACAACTCCACAAGTCTTAAGAAACAGAGACGAAGGAGATAGAGGAATTATGAATTTTGGAGCAATTGATAAGTAATTAGTTCTAGTTGGTGGCTTGAGTTCTTGATCGGTAATTACTTGGGTATTTATAGAATTTGTTGGAAGCTATCATTCTACTGTTGCTCAATTTATAAATTTAAAAATCATGATCTTTGGTCAGGTACATTAATGGAGGAAGATTAAGAATTTAAAGTTTGGGTCTTTTTCCAGATTGAGAATTTAAAGATTGAAAATCTGTCAAGAAGAAAAATGAAGAAAGGAAGAAGATGGGCTAGAGACATGAGTGTTTGATTTCATGTTTAAATAGAGTTATAGGGGTGTCTATAAACAGTGGGAGAGAGAAACTTCAATGGAGGGGCCGTTGGTGGTCGGCTAGGCTGTTACCAAGGGGAGGAGAGAGAAAGGACGGTGGGGGAGGGTTGGTGGCACTTTGGCAGGGTGGGAGGAAAGAGAGGAAGGCAGTTGAGGGGGAGGGGGAGGGTATAAGAGATTTTTTTTTTAATCATGAAAATTATGATTTAAAACTCTTGACCTATGAAAAAATGACACGTGTTGAGTTTTACCTATTAAGCTGGTTATCAACAGGTTAAGGATCATTTTAAGAATGTGAAATGCAAAGATGGGATTATTTTGAGATTAATGGAAGGTGGGACTGTTTAGAGAATACCACCAAAAGGTGGGATTATTCTTATCAATTTTTCCTTTCGTTTTCTGTTTTCAGTTTGCAGTTTTTTTTTTCGAAACCAAAAACAAAAATAACAACAGAAGGTAGTTTTCAGTTTTCTATTGTCAGTTTTCAAACATATTTAATATAAGTATGACTAATTTTAAGTTTATTATCCCCTTATATCATATGACTTTTATATTCATAAAACTAAAAACTGGAAACCTATAGTGATGCCGAAGGGGACCTAAATTTTATTACTAATATACTATTACTACTTTGTTAGACTTTAGACACTCTTTTTTGTTCTCAAGTAGTGTTTTGATCCAATCAGATTTTCACCGGCTACCTAAAACGCTAACGTTAAACATACCCTCAAGGTCGCGCTAAGGGCCAGTGCAGACTGACCCTCATCACAGGGCCCATTATGTGAAAAGGGCCCCAAACCAAAACAGCTTCAAAACAAAAGGCAGGGCTGTAATAGTACTCATGTATTGAATGTTTGGAGTAGTGGTACTCCCGACTACTCCGTGCTAGTGAGTAGTGAGGGAACACAATCCTAGAGGATCCAGACTCAGTCTCCTAGAAGCTCCATATTCGAACTCCGACATGGTCGTTTCTGGGCCTACTTCTATGTTCTTCGCTATTTTGTTGTAGAAGCCTCCTTTTTCTCTTTTCTTTTTTTATAAATTTTGTTTTTTATACCAAATCCATTTCTGTTTCTGTATCATAAAGTTCTTCTATTTTGAGTTTTTTTTTTTTTTGGAAACTTGGCTATTAATATTTTTACACCCTTTTTTGTACTTTTATTTTTCAAAAACAAAGTGTCTTGAGTCTATAGAAAACTTAAATTGTTAATATGATTTTTTTCCCATTATTTTACCAATATGCAAAATATCTCAACTTTTTTGGTTGTCTAATTATAAGATAAGGAGTATTAAAAACAGATTGCATGATTATGAAAAAAAAAAAAAAGATAAAATATATCTCAAAAGCTCTTAAGTGTGATTTTATATATATCACAGGGCCCTAAATAGTTTAAGACGACCCTGAGTGGGTAATTTTGGATATCCAGTAGTAGCAGTATAGGTTGTTTGCTCTCTTCATCTACACTTCACGTCATTGTATTGTATGCAATATGGTTCAAGTTGGAATGTTTCTTCTAATACTTCACAAATCAAACTTGAAATATTCTTTTTAACTATTTCAAGTTGAGGAGGGGTGTTGGAGATTGCATAGCAAGTAAGTAGTCAACATGAATTGACTTAATTTGTTTTAGTTTGCTAATTTTTCATTGAGTTTAGGACTGTTAGTTGTTAGACTGTACAAATGTAATTACTAGTATAAATAGGTCGTTGATGTAATTAGGAGAGTTGCCAAAAATATATCAGAGAAACAAACCCAAGAAAATAAAATGTAGCTTCTTTCTCTCTTCCTCTCTGCGTTCTGCCTTATTCTTCTTCTTCTGCTGTGCTCCTGCTTGATGTCGAGTTCTTAGCTTGATTTCTTATCTGGTAATCCCTTTGTTTTTTTATTGCTACATTATTTGGGCACGTTTTTCAAGATGTTTTTAAACTATTAATATCTCTTATTACCATTAAGTGAAAATTATAAAAATTTGATATTATGAATCTACACTTTGAGACAAATCTAATAAGGCCACAATACGTGAATATATTTTTACTTATAAAAAAATTACAATGATCGGTTAAAGTTGATAGTTTAATATCCTAAAATGAAGATGTAGCAATACAAAAATCGGAGGGAATAATTGTAAAAAAGTACAAGGCTCAAGTGTCAAGTGTCAAAAGGCTTCACACAAAGTCACAACAAAAAGGCTATTTGTTGGAACATGGCAAAGGACAAAGGACTTGCGTTGCCCATGGCCTTATCCGTTTCACTGCATGGCTGAGTGCTGACCGCCCTTTTTCTATTTGCCGTTTATCTATTGCGGAGAGCACACGTAAAGAAGTACATGTGATACATTTTTGTCATCATAGCATGATAGTATTGTACTACTCCACGTCTCTACGAGAGGTGTTGTATTTCTCACAAAGTCTACAAATCTAATAAGCCCTAATTAACTAACTAAACTCTAACTTCTAACCATACCCTAACCCTAACCCCTAACTTCAAACCCTAACCCCACCACCACCTAATGCAACCACCACCACCACCTAACCACTACCACCTCCCCTCCCCCTCCCCCCACCCCCCGTAGCCCCACAGTAGACCCTTTCCCACCACCCCAGCAGCCTCCTCCCCTTCCTTTCCTAACTCGTAATCAAAATCCCCACTTTCTCTCTCCTCTCTCCTGAAGCTCATCAATGGCGCCAATGAAGCCTGCATTTTGTGCCCTTCTAACTTTATCCTCAAAGCTACATCCACCTCTTATAATCAATGCAATTGGAGAAGTACAGTTGTTGCCACCACGTTCAACAGAATTCGTCAAAGGCACCAAAGTATTTATAAAGAATTAACAAGCTTAGATTAAGATTTGAAACTCACCAAAGTTCGCTTCAATATCTTCATATTTGAGTGTGAAATTTCCCCCATCCACAATCACAAAAGCAGAAGATAAACAAAACATCATCATCAAATATAAACCACACATTAGAATTCTTCTGGAAACCCCAAGAGCCATAACAACTATTCAATAAAAAAAAAAAACACCCAAATCTGATCTGCTTTTGTTTTGCTTCATTTTTTTTCTTCTGAACTTCATAATTTTTGAATTTATGTTTTAGAACTTCAACGAATTGAATTGATTGAACTGATTTGAATGGATACCTCGTCGGCGTCCGACGCTCGCAGGAGCTGCGCCCTTTTGCCTCGGCGTCCCATCTCCCTGCTGCTGCTCTTTTCTCTCTCTTCTTCTCGGGTTGTCGGTGTTGTGCTGTCGTCGGTGGGGTTGTGCTGCTCATGTTGTTGCGGGTGTTGTTGATGGCGTGCCGATGAGGGGGAGGGGGTGTTGTGGGGGGTGGGAGGGAGTCTGCTGCTGGGCTACGGGGTGCGGGGGGGGGGGGGAGGTGGTTGGGTGGTGGTGGGTTAGGTTTGAAGTTGGAGGTTAGGGTTAGAAGTTAGGGGGTTAGGGTTAGAAGTTAGGGTTTAGTTAGTTTTAGGGCTACTTAGGGTTTAATTAGGGTTAGTGGGTTTAATTGGGTTAATGACTAACGAAAACTTAACACCGTTAGTCATTAAGGGCATTTCGTGAATTTTATTGAAACAGTAAGGGTACTTGGTGCATTTATTTAAAAGTAGGGTACCCCATGAATTTTGAAAAACCACAAAGTGCACTTTGAAAAAAACCGTATTTTTTTTTGTCACACTTAAAATCCCTTGTAGGGATGACAATTGGGCGGGGCAGGTACCTCCACGCACCCACATAAAATTTTCATCCCCATCCCCGCCCCGCCACCCATTACGGGGGAAAATTTTAGACCCATCCCCACCCCATCAGGTTTGTATTTGTACCCATCCTCGCCCCACCACCCGCATGAGTACCCGCACCCGCGTCGTACCTACTTCATCCCCACTCCACCACCCGCATGGGTATTCGCACCCGCTTCGCACCCTTGCCATACCCACATATTTATATTTTGCAAGATAAAATTATTAATAATATAAGTATATAAATAGAATTTTAATAATAAATATTCGGGGCGGGTATAGCATAAAATCCACACCCGCTCCACCACTCATTGCGGGTATGATTTTAATCCCCATCCCCGCTAAACATAGACCATTCCCCACCCCAATTTGGCCGAGGATGGGCGGGTCTCCTATTTGACCCGTCCCACTGCCATCCCTAATCCCTTGGTAAGAAGAATGACTCTACTGAACAAGCACATTTTATAGGTCAGCCAATCCAGTTATACGAGTCAACGCTTAATGATAGAGGGATATAAGAGAATCACTCCTCCCAAGTACAAATAGGTGGTGGGGTTCGAACTTGTGACTTCAAAGTCACAAGGTGAGTTCCACCACCTCCACCAAGCAAACTTGGTTTCACAAGTTGTAAATGAGTGTCGACCACTTATTGAGTATTAAGGTAATAACTTGTATTTTACAAGTTTAATATCATGGTTTTGTGTTTAGGATAGGTGGTCAAAGTGTTGCAATTTTTAAAAGATAGAGGAAAATATCTACTTCAAACCACCAGTTAACCAGAACTACTACTCCATCCGTCCCAAAATGATCTGAACACTTGTTTGGACACGTAGTTTAAGGTGATAAGTTGTAGTGTAGTTATCAATGTTATTTTATTTAAAAAGTAGATGTGATGGGAATCGTGAGGTATTTTTATTAGAGGAGAGAGAAACTTGGGTAATGTTTATTGATAAAAGGTAGAGTGTGGGCCAAAGATATGTAAAAAAAATACTCCCTCCGTCCCATAATATAATGTTTACTTCTTCTTTTTCACGGGAATTAAGGAGATTGGAGGAAGTAGTAGGATTCTCAAAAAAGAAAATTTAATGAAGTAATTTTGTCTTGGAACTACTCCCTTTATTTTCTTTTTCCTTCAAACAAAAATCTTAAAAGCAATAAATTTTCCTTGGAATGGTGCAAATTAATAAATAGGAGCACACATTTTGAAAGAAAGGTAGGAATATTTTGGGAAGTTTGTGTAAAAATTGAGGATAATTTAGTCAAAACAAATTAATATAAAATGAAGTAGGCACAATATTTTGGGACACCTAAAATGGAATGTAAGCACTATATTATGGGACGGAGGTAGTAATATATAAATAGTGAGACTACGCCAAAAATGGAAGTGTTCAAACTAATTTGGGACAAACATGAAAGGAAACTGTTCATATTATTCTGAAACGGAGGGAGTACAAAGCTATAGTTTCTCCTTAAGATAGCAGTATTTGTAATGGCACCCAAAAAGCCTCATATTGTTTGTATTCCTGCTCCACCTCAAGGGCACGTAAACACCATGGCAAAAGTAGCAAAAATCCTACATTCTAAGGTGATCATGGGCCGGTAGGGTTCGGGCCGGGCTGGGCTTTTTTTTATCGGCTCTAGGTTTTTACATCACCATGGTGCTTACTGAGTTTGATGCTGTTAGACTAACTACTTCCTCCGACTAGAAATTCTACTTTTTAGATGGGATCTAATAACAAGGTATATTTGGATAAAAAAGTATAATATGATTAAGGTGACACAAAAAAATTAAAAGTTATTTTTTTCACAAATTATAAAAAATATAAGATGCTTTTAACAAATTTTTAATTTACATGTCTGCTTTTTTTTTTTTTAGCTTTTTGATTTCCACTAGAAGGTAACTTGTCAATATTTTATAAGCAACGTCATCCTTATAGACATAAAGAAGATCGGGAAGTTTGCATTCTTGGCTAGTTAGAGTTAATTATTGTCATGAGAAAATTTACTTAACACAAATTATTAGAATAGGCGGTCTAATTTTAACATAAAATTAGACGAACCTAATATTGAATTTTTCTTTTTCTAACAAGTTCATTCCATTTTACTCTAATCCAACACTATCCTAGTCATCCATTCTCTTCTCCTTTATTTATTTTCTTGATTGTCGAACTACAACAGACAATTTCAAAAATAACTCGGCAGTCTTACCGAACGGATTAAACTAGTCACTAAATGGATTAAACTAGTGAATGGATTAAAGAATGTCATTACTGAATAGATTAAACTGGTCGCGAAATAGATTAAATTGGTCCCTAAATAGATTAAACTAGTCACTATATTAAAAAAGGTGGCATGTTCTCTTCTTAATATTGGGCTTGGGCCGTGCCTAAGTTTAAACTAAAAGTAGGCGGTCTCCTACAAGACCAACTGTTTACTTAAATGGAGTACTACAACTGCATGATTGTTTTACAATCAATTTATTTTCTATCATACAAACTAGATCTGGTTTCTAAAAATTGTTTTAAATACAATATATAAATTTTGTAAGAAGTCACAATCCGCGTTCTGAATTAATAAACATTCTACCTATATCAAACTATTTTTAAAATAGTATACAAAGGTGATCGATGGTATAAAAATTACTTTAGATAAAATATTATCAATTTAGTTACAAAAATATATAACAATATGTACATATTCTAATAGGTGAAAAAAAACAAATGATTGCATATATATTTTACTATGTTTAGCTTTTCTTACAATTAGCTTTTTTTTCGTTTTTCAACCAGATATTTACATCCCTAGGATGGATCTAAAGCTATGTGTTTGTTTGTCCCAAAGAAAAAAATGGAGTACTGATTTGCCACAAAATATTATCCATGAGGCACAGTGCGTGGTACGAGCATTAGTTGTTCATGAATAATAACTACTCGTGGCATAATTAGTTGCACAAGTATTAATCTACCACAAATTATTGTAACCCATAGGTCATGGCTAGGGGTGTTCACCGGTCCAGGACCGGACCGGTCCGGAACCGGATGGACCAGTGGACCTGAATCTGGAAAAAATTTGGACCCGGTCCGGTCCAGTCTGGACCTGAATTTTTTCGGTCTGATCCGGTCATGGACCTGTTGGACTGGAATCTTTATTTTTTAAAAAAAAAAATATTTTTAGTTTGATTTGAAATTTTTTTATAAATTAGATATATTAAAATTTTAATAATATTAATAACAATATTTCTATAGTTTATAAATAGTAGGTTTCTAAATTTCTAACTTTTTACTATTTTTTAAACTTTTTAACATATAGACTTTTTTTTTTTTACTAAAAAATCAGAAATTCCGGTCCATCGGTCTGGACCGGAATTTTACGGGTTTGGACCGGACCGGACCGGAAACCCGGAATCGGGATTTTCTTCGGACCGAGGATCGGACCGGAATCTTCGGTCCGGTCTGGTCCAGATTCCGGTCCGACCCTAGTCTTTAAACAGCCCTAGCCATGGCATATAATGATTTGCCATCTTTTGAATCACGGTAGAATCTAAAATTCACGAATCAAATATGCCACGAATATTAAATTCTTGTGGTGTAATTTGTGTGGAAAGAGTATGTATCTAGCATCATTGTTGATGCTGATTGCTCCTACAGTCCTAATACTTCCTAATAGACAGTTCTGATGCAAATATGCTACACATGCTTCTCGTGGTCTTTGTTGAGTTTCTTTCTCGTTGTTGTGGGACGTTCAATATAATTATCCTATCTCTAACCATTGGTTAACCAATGATGCTATTTCAATATCCTATGATTATCCTATCTGTCCTTTGAGCCAATATTTGCGCTACCCTCTCACCCCTCGTCCATATCATCCTTCTTAATTTAGGGTGCGTTCTCTTTAACTTATTGGACCTGAACTGAACTGAACTTATCTGAACTGAACTTATTGGACCTGAACTGAACTGATTGGAACTTATTAGACCTGATTGGACCTGATTCAACTTATTGGACCTGATTGAACCTGATTGGAACTTATTGGAACTTATTAGACCTTATTGGCCTTGATTGAAACTTATTAGACCTTATTGGACCTGATTGAAACTTATTAGACCTTATTGGACCTAATTGGAACTTATTTGACCTTATTAGACAAAAAAATTGATGAGTAATAACATAAATATTATCCCTAACATAAATACTACCTCTCAAAATTTATTATGAAGTAATAATTATTAAGATTCACCCTTTTAAAAAATAATTATTATTAATTATCTCTTATGATAAACAATTTAACAAAAAAAATACTATTTATATACTTGCCTATACATAACTTTCACCACTAATATATCTAATAGTCTTGTTTTGATTTCATAAAGCACTAGTAGAAAACCAAAAGTTGATTAACGTTTATTTCTAACAAGTGAGAAATTGCCATATATGGAAAAATTAATCTCTCACTCCACTTAGTTTTATGACTAAAGTAGTAGAACTCATTCGTTTAGGGTTTAGCGATTAGGGTTTAGGGTATGTTATCATCGTGGCAACATGCACGCTACATAATTTTATTCGTTTACATGATTTAGGGATTCCAGTTTCGCAAGTAGTTGAAACCATGGAACCAAGAGCTAATTTAAATTTGACTGACAGAGATGAGAACAAAGAATATGGAGATTACTCGGGCAAAAATTACATATGAAATATGGTTGGATGTTGGTGAAGAAAACGTATTGATTGAAGAGGAGGATGTAGAAGATGAAGAGAAGGATGTAGAAGATGAAGAAAGATACTCCGATGAAGAAAGATACATCGGTGATGATAATGAAGCAATCAATTAATAACAATTATATCTTTCATTGTTATTAGTAACGAAAACATGTTATCTCTAGTTATTTAAAGACTAATTGCAAAATATCGTAGTTATGATGATTATTACTGTTAACCTTATTTAACCATGATTATAATATTTTTTAATAATAATATAATCAGCTAATAGTAATATGAATAATAAAATAATAGACAATAATACAAGTATAATACGATATAAACAATGTGGTGATACCAATTTTCTTACGTTTTTGTTGGTTTTTCACTCCAAGGTTTTCTTCATTTATGAGATCTTTGATTTTGTGGTTAGTTAATCTGGGATCCTTTTATTTTTTGATTTTCGGATTTCTTGGGGTTTATTTTTTTCATATTGAGTTTCGAAATTAACAAACTTTTTCGGTTTTTTTGAGGGCCTTAAGCTTTTCTGTTTTTCTTTTAATTATTTTTTCATCCTTGGGTTTTCTGGATTAGTTTGTAGAATATATTTATTTAATGTTTGGTTTGTTTAATTTTGGTGTGGCAATGACAATTTCCCACTACGAAAGAAGAAACATCATAGTTGAAACTTCATGGAAGCTTGATATTTAAAATGCTTGTGTAATCAAGAAAACTTGATAAAGTGGAAGGTAATCGTAGAACTCTTTATCTATGATCTACATGTGTTTATTTTATTTTTGTTAGGTAATCATTGCAACAATTTTTTTCTTTATTTTCCTAATTTTATAGTGCATCCATCTTCAATTTTACAATTGTGTTTGTTGTGAATTATACTTTCATTCATCAATATAAGTCTTTTCCCCTTATTAATGTTACCAAAAAAATTGTTTTTTCTAAAATTTAAATTTTACAATTATAATTTTCATGTAATTGAAAGAACGGTTTTTTTACCAAGTACCCCCGAGTTTTTGAAAAATTCACGTGGTACCCTCCATGTTTTCAAAATTCACCAGTACCCCTAAGTTTCATAATAATTCACGTGGTACCCTCAAATACCCTTAATGACTAACGGCGTTACCGCCGCTAGTCATTAACCCTAATTTTTTATTTTAAACCCTAATTAACCTCTAATCCTAACCCTAAATCCTAAATCTAACCCTAACCACCCCCTCCCCCACCCTCCCACCACCCCTGCAGCCTCCCCAACCCCAGCCCCACCCCACCCCCACCCCCGCAGGCCCCACCCCCTCCCCCCACCCCATCGACACCCCGTGCCCACCCCACCCTCCCCCACCCCCATGTCGAATCCCCCTCCCCCCACCCCGTTGAATTCACCGCCCCCAAATCCGCAGCCCCGCCCGGTCGTCGGCCTAGTTTGCGTCGTCGCCCAGCTTCACGCCTCGCAGCCCGGTTCATGAATTCCGCAATCCACGGGGGTGGCATGGGGATGGGTCCGCAATCAACTTGGGTGAGGGAATGGGCACGCAAATCGATGGAGGGAGGGGGCATGCGGGGGGGGGGGGGGTGGGGTGTCGACGGGGGGGGGGGGTGGGCCCTATGAGGGTGGGGAATGGGGTGTTGATGGGGTAGGGGAGGGGAGGGGGGCTGCGGGGAGGTGGGGGAGGCTGCAGGGGGTGGTGGGAGGGTGGAGGAGGGGTGGTTAGGATTAGATTCAAGGTTTAGGGTTAGGGTTAGGGTTAGGTTTAGGGTTTAGGGTTTAGGATTTAGGGTTTAAGGTTAGGATTAGATGTTAATTAGGGTTTAAAATAAAAAAAATTAGGGTTAATGACTAACGGCGTTAAACGCCGTTAGTCATTAAGGGTATTTGAGGGTACCATGTGAATTATTATGAAACTTAGGGGTACCTAGTGAATTTTGAAAATATGGAGGATACCACGTGAATTATTATGAAACTTAGGGGTACCTGGTGAATTTTGAAAACATGGAGGGTACCACGTGAATTTTCCCAGTTCACGTCTACAGCCCAGTTCATGAATTCCGCAATCCACGGGGGTGGCATGGGGGATGGGTCCGCACTCAACTTGGGTGAGGGAATGGGCACGCAAATCGATGGGGGAGGGGGTGGGGAAATCGACGAGGGAGGGGGGCATGCTTGCGGGGGGTGGGGGTGGGGTGTCGACGGGGTGGGGGGAGGGGGTGGGCCCTATGAGGGTGGGGAATGGGGTGTCGATGGGGTAGGGGGAGAGGGGGGCTGCGGGAGGTGGGGGGAGGCTGCGGGGGTGGTGGGGGGGTGGAGGAGGGGTGGTTAGGATTAGATTCAGGGTTTAGGGTTAGGGTTAGGGTTAGGTTTAGGGTTTAGGGTTTAGGATTTAGGGTTTAAGGTTAGGATTAGACGTTAATTAGGGTTTAAAATAAAAAATTAGGGTTAATGACTAACGGCGGTTAACGCCGTTAGTCATTAAGGGTATTTGAGGGTACCATGTGAATTATTATGAAACTTAGGGGTACCTAGTGAATTTTGAAAATATGGAGGATACCACGTGAATTATTATGAAACTTAGGGGTACCTGGTGAATTTTGAAAACATGGAGGGTACCACGTGAATTTTTCGAAAATTCAGGGGTAGTTGGTGAAAAAACCGTTGAAATAAAATTCTTAAAATTTTTTCCTTGTAGATTCTTTTTTTGTTGTAATTTTCAAACTCGAGTGTATTTATCTAGGAATTTTTTTGACGGGATTAAGGATTATTTTTTTTACAATTATAATTTTTATGTATATTTTTTTAAAAAATAATTCAATGGGTTCAATGGGTATTAGCGAGTTCTACGTTTTTTCCAAAATTTGTTGTTTACAATCTTTTTTAAAAAATTTAATTTTACAACTAAAAAAATGTATTATTGGGATTACCTACCTCTATCGGCAGTTTGCATATTCGATTGGTATATTTTATTGCACAACTGGGAAGTTTTTTCATGGCTATCAAATAAAAGTTTTATCCATGGCTTTCACTTAACGTACATTTCTAAGTGCTATTCATAGTTGTAACATTTATGAGGAACAATGGTATTCATAATTTGAGAGTGTTGATATGTTGCAAGCAATTCTGGAACTCTGATGTGTTTTTTGAGTTTGTGTTTAAGATTTTTTTTTTGTAAGAAACACCTTTGATTTTTGTATTGTTCAATTCAACATTATTTCCGTGTATTTTTTTGGTTCAGTGTCCGATTTTGTTATGTTAAATTTTTGATTTTATTATTTTGGTCAAACATAGTTGTGCAATTTGCATTGATTGTGCTGCTAATTAAAGCCAATTGAATTTTATTGAAACTGGCAAGTTTTTTCAATGTACTCCCTCTGTTTTTTTATCCTTCTCACTTTCCTGTGCGCGTCTCCCAATGCACCTTTTTGAACTTAAATATCTTTTATTATATATTAGTAAAAATTATAACGATTGAATATTAATAAAGTAGTAAGTGAGACGAATCAAACAAGACCACAGATGAGTATATATTTTTTCTTATAAATTGAGAAAAATTAAGAAGATTCTCTCATAGTATGAATAGTGCCATGATTCCAAGTGAGAAGGATAAAAAAACAGAGGGAGTAGAAGGGTTTAAATGTCAAGTTTTTGGAATGTAGTTCCTCCGTTTCTTTTTACTTGCAATGGTTTGACTTTTGCACTATTCACAAACTCCACTTAGTTTATCTTTAGTGATTTATAGTTAAGGAAAAACATGTTCATGTGGGATCTTGTTAGATTCGTCTCAATGCGTATTTTCCAAATATCTACTTTTTATGATTTTTACTTATCGGTAATTAAATATATTAATGGTTGAAGTTATGCATTGACAATCGTGAAAGTCAAACATTTGCAAGTAAAAAGAACAGAGGAAGTAATATTTATGTTGTTGAGGGGCAATTAAGTGAATTCCAAGGGGACACCATTGCTCCCCTTTGGCTTACATAATAGAGACTAGTATTTTTTGCACACGATGCGTGCGTGATAGCGCGTGTTTGTGATGTCGTGGAGATTTTCAATTTAATCTTCATTCATTTTTTTTTGGGTTAAAAAACTACTTTAAATGTAATTATACGAATAAGTGTATAACTAAAAAAAAAAAGGCTTGATAAATTTTAAAGAAAAATACTCGTAAGATATAAGTGTATAAATATATCTCTGTAGAGAATGAATAAAAATTAAATAGAAAATTGTAATTATTAGTTTGAGATTCATCAATAGTATTTTTACATGTTTCTTTTGTTTTAAAAAATCTGGAAGTTATCTTCATATAAAAAATTTTGGCAATTATATTAGAGTTCTTTCTCAAGAAAAACTTTCATTACTTTTTTTGCCCTTATTGATTAATTTTGGAGTAATAAATACATAAAAGATATTTAAGGGAATTCAGGTGGACACCAAATTTCCCAGGAGTTCCCATATATAAGAGAGATGTAAATATCTATCTTTCATCATTTTGTTTGTTGTATGTAATTTATGTTGCTGTTTGTTGGTACCCTTGGTATGTAGTGTCATGCTGCTTTATTGCTTTCAATATACAAAATTTTATTTCTTAATCTAACAAATGCTCAAAATTTGTTATTAATTGTCAATTTCACTTCATGGGATGTTTCTATTTTGTCAATTCTATTTTTATGTTTGAGTGTGTGCATGCGCACTTGTACTCCTCATACCCCAACCCAACCATTACCCATTTCTATACCCCAACCCAAGTCTCATTGAAGGATTTTGTCCTCGATCAAGTGTAACAAACTAAATGTATATGGACAAATTATGGAGATAATATATACAATAATATTAGGTGACCGCAACGTTTTCCTAGAAGCTAATTGCGGTTTGTTGGGCTAGTATAATTGGGTCAATTACTAATATATATTGGGTCCTATGAGGTCACACAATGTGACAACCCTTGGATGTTACCCAAATCTATTTGTGAAATGGGTTGGGCGGTTTTAAGATGGGGGGGATGAGTTGTAACTCATGAGTTTATTAGACTCATAATGTATGACATTATGAGGCAAAATAAAGCCTCATGAAACACCTCTTTGTAACCACCTTATATAATGATATGGGGGTTACAAAGGTGTTAGGAACATTACATCATTTGAGAGAGAAAAATCTGATTTTCCTTGCTCTCCTCTCTTCCCCCCATTCGGCCATCATACACCTCAAAAGTAAGAGGGTTCTCCTCTCTTCCGTACTAGCATACGTGGTGATCTAAGGGTTGTTCGTGGACCAACATTAGAGGAACGACGTTTGACGTTCTAAAGGATCTCCACTAGAAGGCTTAGGGGTGGCAATGATGCGAGTCGAGTTCGAGTTTGAGCTAACTCGACTCGACTCGACTCGTTAGCATTTCGAGTCGAGTTTGAGTTGAGTCGAGCTCACTCGAGCCGAGTTTTGACCGAGCTTTGACCGAGTCGAGCATTGATCGAGTCGAGCTTTGATCGAGTAGATTTCGAGTAGCTTGCAAGTGTCTCATGTTAACAGCAACAATAAGGTGAAAATTGTTGAATTTAGGCATTTTGCTATTGATAATTGGGTATTCGAGCTTCTCACGAGTTTTCGAGTCGAGTATCGAGTTTCTCAACTCGACTCACCAGCATCTCGAGTCGAGCTCGAGTTCGATTCGAGCTCACTCGAGTCGAGCATTGACCGAGTTTTGACCGAGTCGATCTCGAGTAGCTCGCGAGTTGTCTCGACTCATTGCCACCCCTAAGAAGGCTTGTGGTGTAAGAGGATTCACGCATCAAGAGGTATATTCTATACTCTTTATAGATTCATGTTAATTTATGCAAAGATCTTGGTGTTAGATGTTTGAGTATATGATACTCGTTTTCCGCATTAAGCATCTAAATTCCTACAGTGGTATCAGTTAGCCTATTGCATAGATTAATATAATCATGTTGATGAATGTTTTCCATCATTTTAATTCATTTAGGGGAGGGTATTAGCATGAGGATATTGTTTGCATGATTAAGATAATAGGATTTTAATCTAGTGGGAGTATAAAAGTTGTTTATACATTTTTCGATACATGTATATATATATATATATATATATATATATATAATATTTATATTGTTTCATGCTTTAATTAAGTTGTTAATTAGAATATGATGTATATATGTATGATTCATGAATTGCATGCTTTGAGTTTTTATGCTTAATTTGATTATGTATAATTTCATGGCATGAATTCTTGAATTTGAGGCCGAGTATGATTTATTTATGCATAAAAATGTCTTACAGTATAAAGAAAATCATGCGTTTATCAATTAAAATTACCTAAATTGAGATTGAAAAACGGAGGCAGAGCCTGGTCGCGGGGTGCGACCTGTTCACTGGCCATAACGGCTGGTTCTTGTTTTCAACGGATTAAAACGTTTAAATCCGTTTATTCCCTTAATACATATTAAGTAGCTTTTATGCTTGGTATCCTATGCTAATGCTTAAATGAATTAAAATTATGTTGGGAGTTTATTTTATGATATTTAATTTTATGTTAGGATGTTAGTTTTAATAAGTTGATTAATTCTTTCATGCTAGTATATGTGATTGAATATCATGTTGTGTTTATATTTTAATATGATTAAAATATATGTGGTGCCTTAGAGTGCTTATGTATTTTTCTTTAAATTTAATAGTTGATTAAATTTGTTAGATTAATATTTTAGAGCCCTTGGAAGATAAATTCTAATATGATTGAAATTTGTCTTAAGGTACTAACCATTTGATTTAATATGAGATTAAAATTTGGATGGTGTTATTATGTTTTAAAGTTGTTAAAGCATTATAATTTATTTTAATAGTTGATTAAAATGCATGTTTTATATATATGATATTATGATTGCATGCGGTGACTAGTATTGCCCAAAACTTGGATAGAAATTACGATCTGCGTATCGTTAATGTATTTTTGTAATCTAAATACGATCTGTGTATCGTTGGTATTTTTTGTAATTTTAGTTTAGAATTCCAAAAATGTTTATTCAAATGGTAATAAGAAGAATGGTGATTCAATCTTATCCATAAAGCACAAGGATGGAGATCCATGGTGATTCAAGAATGGAGGCCTTAAAGAGTAGTCTTTAGGGTTAGGGGCCATACTAGGATCACATTTTATTTTATGCATCTAAATATTGCTTTTGAATGCTTTCTAAGTTTTATTATGCATGTGATTTATTTTTGCAATGAGTTCACTAGTAATTAAATCACATAATAATTTACTTAGGTCCCTAAAGCTAATATTGGGTAATTGCTATCCCAAATAAACATCTACTAAAATCTTGATCGTTAGTAATAGGTTCTGCCAAAGCAGAGTGTTACTTCCAATCTTGGGTTAAGTAGAGTGAATTTCCGAAATTTGCATGTTTAGTTTGGTTTGGCCCAACAAAATCATCAAAACGGTTTTGGATTTGGAAGCAAAGAATTGGGTTTTTGTGTTTGGGTGACAAGTTCTGTCTAGGATTAGGAAGGCTTTCCCCAACGTTGTGGGTAACTTCCTTACTTAGGAGCTTTGATCACCTTAGCAATCACCCATCAACTAAGAATTACAATTGTTGTAATTAGTAAAGGAGTTTACTTACCTTTTAAACTTGGTTTAAGTTGAGGCCAGAGTCTACTTATAAATCATGTTTGATAGGATCTTAGAATCACTTGATTCAAAAGGGGACACATTAAAAAATTGGTCAAGTGCATATCTTTTATTTTAAAGTGTTTAAAATTTGTTAAAAGCTATTATGATAAACATACTTATAACTTTTGCATCTTCTATGTAGATATCATGTTTGGTAACAACAATAATTCACCTTTTAACTTACGTTCAATCCTAGAGAAGGATAAATTGAACGGGAACAACTTCCTTGATTGGGAAAGGAATCTAAGAATTGTTCTTAGATCCGAAGGTCGAGAGGATGTTCTTGAAACCCCGATCCCGATTTTAACAACCACCTCTACTGAAGCCGAAAAGGCGGCCCATAAGGCCATTGCAGAAAGGTCAGTAATTGTTACTTGCCTTATGCTCGCGGCTATGGAACCAAGCCTTCAAAAGAGGTTTGCAAGCTTGGATGCCTACAGTATTACCCGACAGCTGAAAACCATGTTTTAGCAACAAGCTCGGATAGATAGGTATGAAACTCACAAGGCTATTCTTGAGTGTACGTTAGTCAAAGGCAAGCCGGTCGCCACTCATGTCTTTGAAATGATTGGTTATTTCGAGGCAATGGATAGGTTGGGCTTTCCTTATAGCCAAGAGTTGGCTACTGACATCATACTACATTCACTTCATGAAGGCTTCAACCAGTTTAGGTTGAACTTCAATATGAATGGGGTGTCGAAAACCCTTGCTGAGTTACATGGGATGCTCATGACTGCCGAACAAAACATCTCTGTTGCACCTAAGAAGGAAGTTCTTATGGTTCAAAAGGGAAAGGGTTTTAAGAAGGAATGGGCTGGTAAGAAAAAGCAAAACAAGGGCAAGCAAGTTGCCACTAAGACTGCTGATAAGCCACAGGCAAAGCCAAAGCCAAAGGTGGCCGCAAATGCCAAGTGCTTCCATTGTGGTCAAATAGGCCATTGGAGGCGTAACTGCCCGATGTATCTGAAGGATAAGAAGTCTGGGGCTTCTTCTTTAGGTATCTATGTCATTGACATTAATTTAGCAACATCTACTTCTTGGGTATTTGATACCGGTTGTGTTTCTCACATTATATATTTCAAATGTGCAGGGACTAAGAAGGAGTAGAACCTTGGCTAAAGGGGAGGTAGAACTGCGCGTTGGAAATGGTGCAAGGGTTGCGGCCGTTGCAGTTGGGACTTATAGTCTACCTTTGCCTTCTGGTTTAATATTAGAGCTTAATAACTGTTATTATGTTCCTGCTATTACCAAAAACATTATTTTTATTCCTGTTTTGGATACTGAAGAGTTTTCATTTACAATTGAGAAAGGTTGTTTCTCTGTTTATTTGAATTCAATGTTTTATGCCACTGCTAAAAGGTCTAATGGTCTATATTTCCTAGACTTAGACAAAGATGTCCTTAACATAGACAGCAAAAAACATAGATCAAGCGATACTAATCCTACTTACTTATGGCATTGTCGTTTAGGACATATAAACGCGAAACGCATTCAGAAGTTACATAAAGATGGACTTCTAACATCCTTTGACTTTGAGCCATTTGATGTATGTGAATCATGTTTAATGGGTAAAATGACAAAGTCACCTTTTACTGGAAAGGGTGAAAGGACCAGTGATCCATTGGGCCTAATACATACTGATGTGTGTGGACCAATGAGCACAAAAGCTAGGGGAGGGTTTGGGTACTTCATTACTTTTACTGACGATTTAAGTAGATATGGATATGTCTATTTAATGAAGCATAAGTCGAAATCGTTTGAAAAATTCAAAGAATTCCAGAATGAAGTCCAAAACCAGCTTGGCAAAACAATTAAAGCACTACGATCCGATCGTGGTGGTGAATATTTGAGCCAAGAGTTTAGTGATCACTTGAAGAGTTGTGGAATTCTTTCACAACTCACTCCGCCTGGAACACCTCAGTTGAATGGTGTATCCGAAAGGAGGAGCCGAACTCTACTTGATATGGTTCGGTCTATGATGAGTTTTGCTGATCTTCCCATCTCCTTCTAGGGATATGCTCTTGAAACTGCTACTTTCACACTTAATAGAACTCCATTAAAGACAGTAGAAAAGACACCATATGAGATGTGGAGTGGCAAAGCTCCAAGTTTGTCTTTTCTACGTATTTGGGGTTGTGAGGTTTATGTAAAACATTTACTTTCAGATAAACTCGCCCCTAAATCAGATAAGTGTTTCTTTGTGGATTATCCCAAAGAGATCAAGGGCTATTACTTCTACCATCGAACTGAGGGCAAAGTGTTTGTTGCTCGTCGTGGTGTCTTTTTGGAAAAAGATTTTATTTCCAAAAAGGCAAGTGGGAGTAATATATTTCTCGAAGAGGTTCGAGAAAAGCAACAAATGGACATAGTTCAACCTATGTTAGAGTCAGAAGCACAAGTGCCAGCTATGGAGCTTGAAGTAGTTCCTCCTTTGGAGGAATCTTCTCCCATAACTGACCAAGTGTTGGAGGACGTGCATCCTGTACACGAACCTCCTACTGTCCCACTCGAATCTAATTCGTGCGAAAATTCTCAAATTGTTGAGAAGAAAATTTCTCTTGTTGCAGCCCCTCGTAGGACTGGTAGATCAAGAATACCAAACAAAAGGTTTGTTGATTTCTTGTTAACTGAAAGTTCTGAGATAATGATATTAGAATTTGAGGAACCTACTACTTACAAGCAAGCTTTGATGAGTGAAGACTCCGAAAAATGGCTTGAAGCCATGAGGTCCGAAATGGCATCTATGTCTGAAAATCAAGTATGGGACTTGATGGATTGGCCCGATGGGGTTACACCTATTGGTTGCAAATGGGTTTTCAAAGTGAAAACAGATAAGGATTGTAACATTCAGATTTACAAAGCAAGGTTGGCTGCAAAAGGGTTCAAGCAAGTTCATGGTATTGACTATGATGAAACCTTTTCACCAGTAGCAATGCTTAAATCCATTCGGATACTCCTAGCGATTGCTGCCTTTTATGATTATGAGATTTGGCAAATGGATGTCAAAACCCCTTTCTTGAATGGGTTCTTGAAAGAGGATGTGTATATGACACAACCGGAAGGTTTTGTGGATCTAGAATATCCTAGGAGGGTATGTAAGCTTCAAAATTCCATTTATGAATTGAAGCAGGCATCCCGGAGTTGGAATCTTCTTTTTGATGAGGCAATCAAACTGTTTGGTTTTCTCAAAAATGGAGAAGAGTCTTGCGTTTACAAGAAGGAAAGTGGGAGTAACATAGTCTTCTTGGTCTTGTATGTAGATGATATACTTCTCATAGGAAACGACATTCTCATGCTTGAGTCAGTCAAGGACTGGTTGAAGAGTTGTTTTTCTATGAAAGACCTTGGAAACGCTGAGTACATTTTTGGGATCAAGATCTATAGGAATTGGTCTAAGAGGATGATTAGACTTAGCCAACGAACTTATATAGATAAGATCGTTACTAAGTTCAATATGGAAAATTCTAAGAGAGGTTTTCTACCCATGCAACATGGTGTTTCGCTTAGCAAGACTCAGTGTCCTTCTAGACCTGATGAGATTAAGCGAATGAGTAATGATCCTTATGCATCAGCGATAGGGTCCATTATGTACTCCATGATTTGCACTCGCCCAGATGTTTCATATGCCTTGAGCATGTGTAGCAGATTCCAATCAAATCCAGGTGATGCACACTGGGGTGCAGCTAAGAATATCCTAAAGTACTTAAGAAGGACTAAGGATAATTTCTTAGTGTATGGAGGTGAAAGTAAGTTAATTGTTGAGGGTTACACAGATGCGAGCTTCCAAACTGACAAAGATGATTTACGATCCCAATCTGGTTTCATCTTTTGTCTAAATGGTGGGGCAGTGAGCTGGAAAAGTTCAAAGCAAAGCACTGTCGCTGATTCTACAACAGAAGCTGAGTACATTGCTGCGGCAGATGCAGCAAAGGAAGCCGTTTGGATGAAGAAGTTTATTCTGGAGCTAGGAGTAGTGCCTAGTGTTGGAGATGGTATTGTTTTACATTGTGATAACAATGGTGCCATAGCTCAGTCTAAGGAACCAAGATCACATCAAAGGTGTAAACATGTACTTAGGAAGTTTCATCTCATTCGAGAAATCATTGAGAGAAAAGATGTAATAGTTAGCAAAATTCATACGGATAGCAATGTCGCTGATCCTTTGACTAAACCATTGCCTCAGCCTAAGCATGAGAGTCATACTAGGGCTATAGGGCTTAAGCATGTAGGAGAGTGGTTTTGATTGTGTACTATTTACTTTTAAATTAGCTCACATTTGTAGTTACTCTTGTGATATGTTTGGTTATGTTTATCAATAAAAGGTTATGTTCTTATTTAATCTTGGTTTAGTATTAAATAAAACGTTCAAAGTATTTTATAACGTTTGATAGGATTGTCAAATATGTGATTTGACAAATGAAACCCTATCCAGTGAACAGGAGTTATAATATACCTTGGTCCCTAGTTCGAATCATTAAAATTGAACGTAAATGATTTTGTTTCATGGACTAGATTGCAAGTTGATTGATAGCGCAGTTTCATGGGCTATGGGGACATAGAAATGTCTAGTCATTTGCATAGTTGATTGATAGCGCAGTTTCATGGGCTATGGGGACATAGAAATGTCTAGTAATTTGCATAGTTGATACACGTCGGGCAGACCTAGTGGGAGTTCTCTAAAAGGTTTATGAAAATCTCATTAATATATTTAGTGGATTCCTTAGACATGAGTATGACACTATTCTTACTTAAGGATTAGTATGTTTTTGACACTGCAAAACGTCGTGCCGTAAAAGAAGGCTATAAAGGCAGTGATCGGAACTGCTACGAATTTAGTGGGAGTTTTGGTTATACAAGACTGGATAAAGTCCTCCTAAGAGTTAGGATTGGTGTCTTGGCCTCTTGAAGAGCGAGAACTGAAAATGCATGGCCGTGCTCAAATGGATTAAGGGGTTAATCATTTGTTTCGACAGTTCGAACTTGGATTTCAAGAAACAGCTTGAATATTGGTATGGTTTACATACGATGTTACCATGTCATCAAGTTAGACATTAAGCGACTTAAGGAATTTGAAGGTTACATACTTGTTCTTAGACAAGTGGGAGATTGAAGGATTTTGTCCTCGATCAAGTGTAACAAACTAAATGTATATGGACAAATTATGGAGATAATATATACAATAATATTAGGTGACCGCGACGTTTTGCTAGAAGCTAATTGCGGTTTGTTGGGCTAGTATAATTGGGCCAACTACTAATATATATTGGGTCCTATGAGGTCACACAATGTGGCAACCCTTGGATGTTACCCAAATCTATTTGTGAAATGGGTTGGGCGGTTTTAAGATGGGTGGGATGAGTTGTAACTCATGAGTTTATTAGACTCATAATGTATGACATTATGAGGCAAAATAAAGCCTCATGAAACACCTCTTTGTAACCACCTTATATAATGATATGGGGGTTACAAAGGTGTTAGGAACATTACATCATTTGAGAGAGAAAAATCTGATTTTCCTTGCTCTCCTCTCTTCCCCCCATTCGACCATCATACACCTCAAAAGTAAGAGGGTTCTCCTCTCTTCCGTACTAGCATACGTGGTGATCTAAGGGTTGTTCGTGGACCAACATTAGAGGAACGACATTTGACGTTCTAAAGGATCTCCACTAGAAGGCTTGTGGTGTAAGACTTAAGAGGAATTCACGCATCAAGAGGTATATTCTATACTCTTTATAAATTCATGTTAATTTATGCAAAGATCTTGGTGTTTGATGTTTGAGTATATGATACTCGTTTTCCGCATTAAGCATCTAAATTCCTACACTCATACCCCATCCCAAGTCTCATACCCCAAGTCCCCAACTATCATTACCCATTTCTATACCTCAACCCAACTCTCATACCCCAGCTCAATAAAAGTCACACGCTTCTCTCTTTCCCCAATTCATCCATCATCAATCTCTTTGTTCCGTCGGCAGCCGCAAGTGTCGCCCAATCTCCTCCATTCGACCATCAATCTCTCTCCGGCACTCCATGCCAATCTCCTCCCTTCGACCTCATCAATCTTTCTCCTGCACTCCCCGCCTCTCTCTAACGCCACCACTCCCTTCAAATCTCCTTTCGCGTAACCCCCCTTCGTCTGATACATTCAGCCACCATGACAACCACATCCCACCACCATCAGTACCTCATCACCCCACCAGAAAAAAATGAATATTTAGGACACCTGAAATCACCCCACCATGAAAACCCCAATTCCCATCCCTACAAAACCCGAAAGATGTGAAACTCTCAAACTCAATTACCATCAATTGTTTTTTGTTAACAAAAATGTAATTCAAATATGCGAGATTTTTTATAGGTAATTGCAATGGCACTTTTTATTTTTTCTTAGAGTTTGAAATTTTTTTGGAGAATCAATTCTTATATTTTCTTTTCTTAATATACTGTCGTTTTTTTTTTGGGGGGTGGGGGGGTGGGGTTAGAGTGGATGTTGATAATAAAAGGGCAGAAGAACTTTCATATAATAATAAATTTTCAAATGAATCATATTAAGAAAAATGGTTGTGAAGTTTCATGATGCAATGGATATAATGTCATGATGCAAATTAAGTTTCGCGTGATTATGAAAAATGGTTGTGAAGTTTCATGATGCAATGAAAGGGCAGAAGAACTTTCATATAACGTCTAGTTTTATGATTATATGGATATAAATGGATATAAACGCATAGAAATGGATCACACGAATTTAAAATAATTTACTTTACTAATTAAGAATGTCATGATGCAAATTTAATTGAAGTTTAAGTTTTTAAACTTAAGTACTGTAAGTAGTAACATTGAGTTTACATTATGATTTTGGTTTATTGAAAGAACATAACTTTTTTTTCCTTTTAAGTGAAACTGCAACTACTTTGATTTGCTTGCTGCTATTCAAGGTCTATGGTGGGTCATTTAACCTTGGCTCCATAATTGAAATCACAAAAAGAGAAAAAGTAGACGTTATAGTTGTACAGAAAATACGGGGAAAAAAATTTACTGCTTTATAATTACCTAATGTTGATTTTCAGATTTAAACTGGGATGATGCAATGGAAGAGGATGAACAGACAACAGAGTATCTCGAGGGATTGAAGATTTTAGAAGAGGAAGAAGATGGAGAAAAAAAACTGGCGTGTAGTGCTGTCGTGTGGTTTTATGTTTCTATATTTATCTTTTAAAGGAATTCGGTTACTGTATTAAAACTGCTTGTAGTGGCAGTTTTGCTTAGTGTACGTAGTATTTATTTTAATCAACTCTTGGGTGGAGGTGTAATAGTTGTTGGGGGTATTTAAGTAATTAAGGGTGGGCACCAAGACCCCAGGAGTTGACATATAGAATAGAGATTAGATATCAATTATAAATATAATGTCCTTAATAAAGGCTATGTTCTTTTGGACTGAATAAATGGAAATTCATTTCAGTTCAGATCAGTTTAGTTCAGTTGAGACCATTTCAGTTTAGTTCAGACTTATTCATTTCAATTTAGTTTAGTTCGGACTACAACTTATTGATGTTATTTTTATTTTTATTTTCATTATTTTTATTATTTTTATTATTATTATAATTATTATTATTAGTATTATAATTATTATTATTATTATAATTATTATTATTACTATTATTATTATTATTATTATTATTATTATTATTATTATTATTATTATTATTATTATTATTATTATTATTATTATTATTATTATTATTATTATTATTATTATTATTATTATTATTATTATTATTATTATTATTATTATGGTAAAATCCCAAATTCATCAATAAAAAGTGGGATTTTTTTTTCCAAGATATTATTCAAGGTTTCCTGATTGTAGCAAGTCTTCCCTGATTGTAGCAATATTTTTTTTAAATATATGTCAAATATAGTTTTGTAAATATAGGAGTAGTCAAATATATGTAAATATAGTTTTGTATTTTGTAAATTAGGCAAGTCACTATTTTGTTGCTTAGAATTTGGAATCAAGCATGCTACTATTACTATTCTACAGTATTAGGCGCGAAACATGCTATTGGTTTTGTATATATATTGACTTGCGAATAGCAATCTTGGAGGAAAATATTATATTAACAATATTATTACTTCGTATCATTATCATTATACTTATTATTATTAATATTACTCAATTCATAAGAATATTATTATTATGCATATTATTAGTATTAGTATTAATATTAGGCAAAATTGGCCTCAACACCCTGAAGTATGGCGCAGGGGCACCAAACACCCCAAACTAAGGCTTATAGCCAGAACACCCCAAAGTACGGGCTGGGGTGCATTGCGTACCATAAATGAGAGTTGTAGCCGGAAACTTCACCGGTTCCGGTGGAATCTTCATTTTTTAATATTATTTTGCTTTTTACCCCCCTTTTCCTATTTTCTTCTTTTTTTCTCTCTAATTTTTTTTAATTTTTAACCCCTTTCTTTCCCTCCATCTTCTCTGTCCTCCCTCTCTCTCTCTTCAAGAACATTTTGCCCCAACGCTGTAAAATCTCCTCCTACAAATCCACGGCGATGATCTCATTCTAATATCTGAGTTTCTTGTCGGAAACTCTTCTTTTTCTTTGGCACGAAGGAACGGAGTTTCTTATTATTTCTTAAAAACCTATAATAAAATCCAGAGTTCTGAAAATTCCATCAACGATCTCTCTTTCTTTCTCTCTCCTCGAAGCTCTGTAAATTCGCAACAATGGCGAATGATACTATGATCGTCACCAACACACCGGCCAGAGATCTCGTCTCCCCTAACTTCGTTTACTGTTCTCTAATCGATCTTCGCCGTCTTGTTGCGCCTGGATCACGCTTAGTCTTCGCCTATGTCGGCGATTCCTGGGTTCTTTCCGTTAGATATCCTTTTTTTCCTACATTTTAATTCCAATTTTTGCAATGTTGTTTCCAGATTGTCACTTTTTTTTAATCTCTTTGATTTGATTAGATAATGCTTGTTTTGATGTAGATAGTGGAAAATTTTGAATCTGTTGATTATATTACTGTGAATTTCATGTAGGAATTGTATGATGTTGATTGATTTTTGGTGTGGAATATTGTTTTAAGAAAGTGGAGCTTATGTTGCTTCTGATCGTCTGAGTTCATATTGTTTCCAATCGCTCCTGGTGTTTGTATCCTCGTGAAGTTAATTATGTTAATGCTTGAAGAGAGAGAGAGAGAGGGGGAGGAGAGAGAAGATGGAGGAAGAGAAAGGGGTGAAAATTAAAAAAATTAGAGAGAAAAAAGAAGAAAATAGGAAAAGGGGGGTAAAAAGCAAAATAATATTAAAAAATGAAGATTCCACCGGAACCGGTGAAGTTTCCGGCGACAATTTTCATTTATGGTACGCAATGCACCCCAGCCCGTACTTTTGGGTGTTCTAGCTATAAGCCTTAGTTTGGGGTGTTTGGTGCACCTGCGCCATACTTTAGGGGTGTTGAGGCCAATTTTGCCTTAATATTATTATTATTATTATTATCATTATCATTAATATTATTAATTATTATCATTATCAATGATGATAAAAATATTACTCTACTTGTAATTATTAATAATACTCAATTAAGTTCAGTTCAGTTCACATCATATCAGTTCAGTTCAGACTTATTCATTTCCGTTCAGTTCAGTTCAGACTTATTCATTTCAGTTCAATTCAGCCTTATTCAGTTCAAAAGAACATAGCCTAGATATATCATTTTTATTAGCTAAACCTATGTACTAATGTACCTAGATAAACAGTTAAGGATATTATACTTTTCTAATTTTATTTCTCTGTGTTATCTCTAAACCTTCCCAATCATCACGTTACACTGAGCCTTCTCTCTCTCTTCCCTCTTACTTTCAAAGTTTCAACAATGGCGTTGCCTAATAACAAAAAAGAGCCCAAATTATTGCTTTTCCAATCTTTCTCTCTCTGCTGACAACAAATTTCTCTTGTGCATCTAATGGATTGTAGTAATCAACTGTCAACGAGAAGACTACAAGAGCTGGTGATGTTTGTTGGCAACTTACCTTTTCAGTTTTGGAGAACCCAAATCTTGTGACTTTTTTGAAATAATTATCTTTACAGTTTCGAAGTTCTTGATAGAATTGTGTTAAGTTTCATATCTTGTTTGCACGGTTTCTTAGATTAAATTTTGGCTATACTGTGAAATTGTTAAATTTTGTTTAACGGAAAAAAGTTAAAATCAAAGTACAACCTAATTACTACTTCATTCATTTCTTTTAGTTCTACCATTTTAATTTTGACACTATTTCCATGTTTTACTTTAACCATCTTGTGGTAATTATTCGTAAGAAAAAACAAAGTCATGTGGGATTGTTTTGCATTCGTATTGATCTAAAATTTCAAAATATCCACTTTTTGTAATTTTTACTTATGTTTAATTTAATATATTAATGTTAGATGTTTTGCTTTATTAAACGTACAAAGTAGAAATGGTATAACTAAAAAAACGTAACACATAGCATAACTCTAAAATATTAGACCAATAAAGTAGAGTTTAATATCTATATCTTTACTATATTTTTTGAAAATTACTATATTTTTTGAAATTGTCAATCTAGTTTGAGGAGGAGATCAATTAATTTTGAAGAGTATGAAATTCATAATATGTCAAATTAGGAATAAGAAGTAGAGTAACAATGCGTTCTCTTCACCTTGAAAAATTAAGTTTCAGGTCCAATAAGTTCAGTTCAGTTCAGTTCAGATAAGTTTCAATCAGGTCCAATCAGGGCAATAAGTTCCATTCAGGTCCAATAAATTCCAATCAGGTGCAATAAATTCCAATCAGGTCTAATAAGGTCAAATAAGTTCTAATCAGGTGCAATAAGTTTCAATCAGGTCTAATCAGGTCCAATAAGTTCCAATAAGGTCCAAATAGTCAATGATCAATAAATATTTGTATTATTGTCCATTATTGAGGATTTTAGGACTAGGTGATAGGTAAAGGTATGAATAAACTTAGGATGGTTGATTAAGATTTTTATGTAAAATATAAATTGGTTTATAAGAGGTATACGTAGGGTGATGGGTAGAACATGTAATGATGTAAGTATTTCAATCTTTCTTACTCAGAAAATGGAGGAGAACTTAGATACGAACTTTCGTTTTTGGTTTGTTTTACTACTGATGAGTAATAGTTATGCCTAACATGTCGAAAGCTAGTTCTATATATGATAACTAGTGCTGACGCCCGTGCGGTGCAGGTGTAACACCCTGAAATTTCGCTCCTAAATTTTCGCGTTAATTTTCCCTTCATTATTATTTTCCGTTAAAATTAGAATATTTTACTTCTTAAAAATATTATATCTTATGTTATTTGTTTTTCAACTTTTAAAATGTTATACTTATATTATTGATTTGATGAGAAATTATAGATTTTCTAGTATTTAAATTTGCGCGTTTGAGCTACGTTTATAATATTTTATCGACTTTGTAACGCATTTCGGACTAGTTGATGTTGCAGACGCATGGACCAATCTATTTCTTTTTATGAGGGGAGAACTGTTTAGATTTTTGAGGGAAGATTTTCTGATTTTTAGACTTTGTAACACCCTTTTTAATACCTCATTATTAACATAATCATAGCCCATTAATTTAGCTTGTAACCCCCCATTATCTCCTTAATATTAGCCACCTCTTGGGTGCACCTTTTGACAGAAAATTCAGTGGGTTTCTTTTCCCCTGATGGCGTGAGTTTGTAAGAGAAAGAAGGTTAGAGTTTCATCTTTTATCTCTCACAAAAAAAGTCGTCCCTCTTTGCTCTATTCTTTCACTATAAAAATACCCGTCTTTTCTACTCTTATCTTGGGATTATTAAGCTCTTGTTGGGGTTGCTAGGAGGTGATCACTTGGAGGACAAACTGGCGCACGACGACGGAAACTAGACGTTTTTGCTTCACTCCTCCAGTTGGCCCAGGTAACTTACGGCGATCTTAGTACGATTGGAATCCGTTTGAGATTTATTTAGTTTTAATGGGTAATTAGTTTGGGTTAGTATCATGCTAGAAATATGGGTAGGGAAAATTATATATATATGTTAGTGTGGTTATCTTCTTGAAATTTCCTGATTTTATGATTGTTAGTTACTGTGGTTTTGTTGTGTTTTTGGAGTGTTTATGATGAGCCATGTTTATAAGTAGTGTGTCGTTGTGTTGCATTGGAGAGATGAGTGAGTAATTTATTGGTGTTAACTTCTGTTGGATGTAATGTTGTTGTTTAGTTGTGGTTGTGTTCATGCGTGAGAAGCGTTCTTGCGTCAGACTTGGGATAGTTTCATTCCCTGTAAATCTTGCCTTCTCTAATGTTTCGATGATTTCATGAGGCATGCAGAAAGCTTAGGTTGTTGTTGTTGCATTGCTCTTCAACGTGTTATTGTATTACCACTTTAATAGTTTTGTTTCTTTCTTTCCTTCTTTCTTTTCCTTTTGTTTTATGTTATTATAAGAGTTACTTAGTTTCTTTTACTTTCTTTTATTATAAGTTATTCGAGTATTATATATTAGTGGCAGCTTCATAAGAAGTATTATGCTTTGGTGTTTTGAAGTGTATTGCTTTCAATATATCTGTGTTTTGTCTGAGACTATATTTTTTTTTGTGATATGTTTATATGTTTATAAATTAAGTCATGATTTTTTTTTACAAAGATAATTATTATACTGGGTTTAGTCGTAAGTTGCTTTGGCTACATCTTCGTAAAATATATATGAATAAATTCATTATTTTATAATGTTTTGGTTTGTTTGTATCAAATTGAGGGTATATAATGTTGTACTTTTATAAATCAATATCTAAGTTGTCGACGTTTCAGTACTCGAGGGAGAATAATACTGTCTTTAGTACTGTTTCGCCAAGAGTTATGTACCGGGGGTTGATAATAGAGATTTTGGTCGTTGGACAAAACCCCTAAATCAAACTACCTAACTAACCACTAACCTAAGTATAATGGCAAGCAATGGTCATTCTTCCACAAGGACTAAGGGTAATCACCGAAAATGTTAATTATAATAAGCTAGGCTAAGATAAATAGTTAAGAGATTTGTCAATTATCAACTAAAAACTATTAAATAAAAGGAACTAGGGTAGGGGAATTCACCAAATATTTCAATCATTAAAACAATTAGGCAAATAAGGGGGTAGTGTAAAGAGAATGAATCAGAGGGATCATCTAACAAATCCCTAATTACTCTTTCAAGCTAAAGAGGGTTACTCAAATTGGAGATTATGTCCTATTTTCATGCAACAAACCCCCAACTCAAGAGCATGAATAACAAGATGACTAAATATATCCCTTAACTAAAACCCCTATTTTCATGCAAGTTTAGTTAAGTGAACAAATAGGGAGTCAACTCTTCAATTTCATCTTTCAATCCTTCATTGAAGTGACTAATAATTAAGTTTCCATGGAGGCCAATCACAAAAACCAACAATAAAACCCCTATTGCTGATTTGATTTCATTTTCCAAAATGACCCCAAATATGACCCAAAGGCTCATGATATCATAAATGGCTTCATCCCCTCCCAAGCAAAATAACTACTCACAAATCATAATAAATTATTAAATGAAATAAATAACAAACTAAAAATATGAAATCAAACACTAATCTAGGATGAATAAGTAAATAGAGTGAAAATGACATGAAAATAAGTAGATAAAGCAACAAAATATGAGAGAGAGAGTAAGAAATTCTAATTAAAGTTGCAAGGAGTCTCCAAATCTTCAAGTTTCCTTCTTAGATTCTTCAAAATCCAAGCTTTCAACAAGTTTCTCTCACTTATTTCTCTAGAAGATGAGAGTTTCTCTCTCTAAAAACCCTAACTAAAACCCCTAACTAAGCTTATGGAGGCTAGTTCTCCTCTCCCCCCTTCAAAAGTTAGGGATACGTCCTTTTAAAAGATTTAAACATTACATCATTAAACGGGCCGAAAAACAGGATTTCCACATAATTCAAGCTGCGCGGGCACTCCGTATAGTTTAGAGCGGGCTCTCCATACAATTTCACGCAGGCAGAATATTTTATGGGCCTATGGCGCGGGCGCGCTAGACAATACGGCACGATCGCGCAGTTCTGGCAGACGCGCCCGACTTTAAACAGTCATATCTCTTTTATTTTTCATCGAAATTGGGCTTGTGACCACTCGTTGGAAAGATATCGAGCCAAAATTTTATCTCCAACTTGACACACTGAAAAATATTTTGTGTGCTGAAAGTTATGACTATTTGAATATGACCCTCATGCACAAATCCTTCCAAAAGCTCTTATTTTCGCAAAATTGCTTCACTCTATGCTTGGTGTGTGGTATGGAGACCTCTAAGGTGGATCCTACAACATGAAACACAAATAAGAATCAAACCACATATAAATAGCCAAAATAACTAATATTCACAAATAAGCTACAAATAACTCAATTACTCTAAATTAAGCAAAATAAGCTAGAAAATGATAAATGAAGGGGAAAAATGACTCTAAACATGAGGAAAATAAGGTATTATAAACTAACGTTGTAATTAACCTTGTACCCAAACTCAGATAACGAGTGTGTAGTAGTTGGGGTATATGAATATACTGTGTATTTGGTATGTAATTATGTTTTAAGGAAGGTTTATTAATTTTTTTAGTTGGGCGAAGTGATTTTTATTAGTATTATTTATTATTATTATTTTGAGAAGAGTGTTATTTTGAATTGAAATTTTGGGTTGCGATCCTTGATTTCTGCTGATTTGGTGTAAGGCATTAAGGGCATCCGCTTGAGTTGATAATGATTTGTTGATAGTTATGAGTATTATTTTCATAATTATTTGTGTTTGAGAGCAAGATTATCCAGAGGGACGTAATCCCGAGGTGAAGAATATGTAAACCATAGGACGTAATTCTAGGTATACCTTGGTTTTGTTGTCGTCCGAGAGGACGGTGGCGACGTAACCCTGCACCGCATCGGGAGTATGGCCATTCTTAGACACAGGCAATAGGGAACGTAACCCATAGGCTGTCTGGAGGTTGCGATCTGATATTACCATAGGAAGTGGGTTGTCCACTAGCGTCACTCTCTCTCTCAAACTAACTATATTATTGTATTATATTAAACAATGATGGTTTATATTATTGATCCTTGAGTTTATATGTAAATTTATTTATCCATTGTTTATTATGTTATCTTTACACCATTGGTATTTTTTGGCTTGCTGTATTGTCTTTGTCTAAATGATTTATATTATTATTTGAGTTGTTGTCTTTATGACTTAAATATTAATGATTGATAGCTCCTATATGGATGTTGTTGTTATATTTTGCAGGTAAAAATGAAGAGTAGCTCTTTAGGGTTGTGGGCTGTGAGGGAAAGATTTATTAGGCTTATAAGACATCATATTCTATTTCTTATTTTTGTTAGATTGGGTTTATGAGGTTGTTTTGCCTCCTTTTGGATATTTGGTTTAAATTAATTTGGGATTTAAATTTCAAGTTTGATTAGTTTGTTATGAACCGTAGAGTGACATATCCGTCATGACGATATTTCCGCTATCGTCTTTTCTTTAATAAAATGTCTACATTTTCTCTATTTTGTCTTATTAAAGGATGGAGTGTTACAGCAGGTATAGGCATGTTTTTATTTCGCCTACGCGGTGTAAGTACGTATTAGATTTGACTACCCCACTGTTAAGGTTTTATTGAAAATCGTATTGAATGAAGTCGCCAACAATTCTTTTTAGGAAGAATCCTAAACCTAATTGGATATAGGAAAATCATAGGGACAAATTATCCAATGTAGATTTCCCCGTCCTGACTCCATAGATGGTCAAAATGAACCAAAGATTGAGTTCGAGGGTGAGAGTATGAATATGGTTAGAACCATATTGCCCATTGCTGGCCTCTATTAAATATCGATTCATTGCAGACTTTATGCCAAAGAATAACAAAATAATGTTTTAAACACCCTAACAATATTTAGTCTAAGTAGGTTCAGGAAACACATAAAAAGACTATTTTTTTAGTGGCATGTTATTAGGCAATCAATTTACAGGGAACCTAGCAGGTTGTCCAAATTAATCTGATTAATATTAGAACAATTCTTTAGGTCTTGTTTAGCAATAAATAACATGTGGGTGATAAAAGCAATAAAGCAGGGACAATCATATAATATGCATAGAATGATCAAGAATAATAATAAAATAAAATAAAAGAAAGTGTAGAAAAAGGGTTAGAATATACGGTATAGTGATTTTACATTAAAGATCTACATCAGGAAAGAAAACTGTTAGTAACTTCAATATAAAAATAATTTATTTAAGGACCCTCGGGATTATACCGTGGCTTGGGTATGTGAGATTGATAACCTTTAGGACGAGCAATCGTGAAGCCTGAAAATCTGAATGTGTGAAAGTATGTAGATTGAATGTATTTGCGTTTGAAAGGTATGAGTTTTGTAGGGTAGTTTTGTACTTTGTAGAGAGATTCGTAAAGTATTCGTCGAGTGTTATGTGAGAAATCTATTTTTTGTAATCTCTTCGGAAATCAGGCCTATTTATAGGGAAAACGGCACTGCGCCAGGCGCAGCTGACGCGGCATGACCAGTCCAAACCGTACACGTGGTACGCGCTTTTGAAAAGAATAAGAAAGAAAATCCGCGTCTCAAGCAGAGAACTGCGCTTGGCGCAGGACTCTACATGAAATAGAAGTCTATATGGCATTTATGGTGCGCTTAGCACAATCTGTGCGCTAGGCGCAGCTTACGTGGAAGTCCACGTGGCAGGTTACTGCGCTCAGCGCAGAGCTTGTTTTTGACACGTCTTGACAGTTTTTTTGATAAAAACGCATTATAAAAGATTTTCTTTTATCTTTTAACTACGGATATCTGATTTTACGGGATAAAAATCTGATTTTGACTTATAAAAAGAATCTTTTGAAAATATTTATTTATTAAAATAAATCAATTAATTATCAATTAATTGGGTTTTTCAAAGAATTGGGCTCAAATACAATTAATTATCATGAATAATTAATTGGGTTTGAAATAGGATTTTAACACTTTTCGAAATGGTTTTGAATAGCTTTTCAGACTGCTCTGCCCTTGGATCGGACTAATTAAGACCACGGTATGTTTCATCATCAGATCCTTATGGGGAGACACGATTATGCGTCTACAGAAGCCCCCACTTTGACTGAGGTTCAGGAAACCGATAGTCAAAATATACGGTGTCGGGACTGAGAACGATTCTAAATGCTCTACAGTTTAGAACTGATCTATATATGTCGGTCTCTGCAAAACAAAGTTAGTATGCAGGACAATAACTACAAGCAATCTGATTACATATAGAAGAGGATGTTAGCAGACAGGTGCAAACAACTCATATAAAGCACATAATGCTGCAATAATGCAAACTTAGACTCTCTAAGGATGCATGAGACGCTATGCAAGGATTTAGGTCATGCAAAGCTAAGGGATGACACGTTATGTAAGGTCAGGGTTATGCAAGACTAGAATGTATGAAATGCAATGCAAGGTCATGGTTTTGCAAAGCTAGAATGCAAGGTCAGGATTTTGCAAGGCTATAGGATGTGGATATGTAGAATGATAGAATAAAATGAATAGGATGATTTTCGAAAATCGTTTTTAGTAGATAATCGGGGTCTGTAAACGAGGTCCGCGGATTACAACTTTTTGGGAGTTTGATTTGAATTAGAGGAACCACTACACGTAGGAAGCCCCCACTTTGGGTGAGCTTGCCTGAATTAGGCTTGAGCCTTGATTGAAATGTACTTGATCTGATATTGAAACATAGTTGCTATGTCTTGAACATTGAAAGTTTTCACTGGGGATTGTAATGTGCATTCTTCTTTGGGAAGTTGATATAGGCAAAGTCAGATATCGCCACAAATCATGGAATTATGGGAGAGTCCTTCTGGGAAAAGGAGAGCTTGGATTGAAAAATTAAAAAGGTTAAATTTGTGACTCAAATGAATGTAGGTGGGAAAAGGTTTTAACGAGGCTAGGTGCAGACTCAAGTCTATGTCGGGATCTAGAAAGAGTATGCTCCTAAATTCTAGAAAGTCAAATCATTAGATCATGACTAATTTTATTTTATTGCAGCAGTCGGACCTCGAGATGAGGATTCCTACGTATCCTTGCGGAATCAAACCATTCGTAGTTCTCGATCTGATTTTTTTATTATATTTTTTTTGTGCCCTAACTTTTGCCTAGGCCGCCCTTTCAGGTTTTCAACCTAGCGGGCTTGGACATACCTTGAAGAAGGAGTTAGGGTTGATGAAAGGTTTAAAGGCTTTAGATTTGATGAAGGTTTAATTGGTTTGGGAAATGAACGGTCATGGATTTGGATTAAAGGTTAAGGGTTTTGGTGGATCGAAGGATTTAAATGAGGGGTAGAACTTGTGTGTAAGCCCCCTAGCTTGACTTTTTAATTATTTTGCCTTTGCCTTTGCCTTTGCCTTTGTTCTTTTTGAATCTTTTCTTTTTGTCCTGTGCGTTTTCTTTTGCTTTTTTCATTTTTTTTCGCACTTTGAATTTTTTTACTATTTTATTTTTGCTTGGCATTGATTTTTTTTTTGTAGTGTAGTGAGGCTTGCACCCGAGTTTGGTTTAGGGTATTGGAAGGCTTGAAGGATGTTTGTGGAGCTTTGAATTGAAAGGCTATTTGGCTAATGGAGATATTGGTTTAAAGGATTTTTGTTTTTCGTTGGTTCTATGAAGATGGCTTATGAAAGGTAATGGAAGGGAGAGGGGAATAACTCCTGCTCCAAAGTATGTCTTTTTCATTTTTTTTTTCAGATTTTTTTTATGAGTCAAGTTCATTAGGTGATTTAAGTTTCATCATTGAATTAGAAGCATAAATGATGGTGAAAGGCCAATGAAAATAAAATTAAAAATAAAATGAAATGAAAATGAAAGGCTATAATAGACGAAGTCCTATATTGACATAAACTCGATGGGAAAGGACAGAAATGGCTCAGGGTAAGGACTCTCTGACTCATCCTAGGAAACCAGAAATAAAAGACTAAGCTTGTTGAATTGTTGATGCACTGGGCTAGCAAGTATTAGTAGTCTATCATAATCGACTATGTTTAGCAGTGCATTTGTAGGATCCAACACTAGATGTTAGATGTTCATTGTTTTGTTGGGATTCGCGGTGGAATTGTAGGTTGCACCTTTTGAATTATCTTTTAGGTGCAGGGTTCCGAGTAGACCCTATGGAAGTGATCACGCCTCTAATGGGAAGGTCGTAGATCCTATGAAAGTGATCGCACCTCTATTGTGAAGGCGGACAAAAGTAATCTTCATGTCTCTAAATGAAGTCGGGGTGGTGATAGTACGATTGATGAGCTTTTGAGTAGACTCAAATTTTGTTCCTCCTTTAGGCATTCCTAAGTTATAATCTCTCGAGTGGACCTCGTTTGTAAGATTTTAGAAATGCATTTCGAAATGAGAAATGGAAATGGAAATGAGAAATGGAAAATGATTAGAAACTGATATGATTATGGTTATGATGGGGACATGGTCCTAACTATATGCATATGTAGATGTGGACTGGACTGGACTGGACTATGTAAGCAAACTGGACTAGACTTTGAACCTACAGGCAGACTAGACTCAAAACGATTTCCTATGCTAGCATCGCTAGACTTGGATGGAATTGGCTTCGCCAGACTTGATGATTTTGTCCCATTATGGACTTAAGGTAGACTAGCTTCGCTAGACTCGAGGATTTGGACTGCTATTAATGTAAGATGGGAGTAACTTGCTTAACTCGGAGGGTGCCCTTATGGTCTTAGGGGTGACTAGCTTCACTAAGTCAATGGGTGGCGTTATGGTCTTACGGGTGACTAGCTTAGCTAAGTCAAAGGGGTGCCGTTATGGTCTCACAGGGATGACTAGCTTATCTAGGTCGAAGGGGTGCGTTATGGTCTCACAGGGATGACTAGCTTAGCTAAGTCAAAGGGGTGCCGTTATGGTCTGGCAAGGATGACTAGCTTAGCTAAGTCAAAGGGGTGTCGTTATGGTCTTACAGTGATGACTAGCTTAGCTAAGTCAAAGGGGTGCCGTTATGGTCTTACAGGGATGACTAGCTTAGCTAAGTCAAAGGGGTGCCGTTATGGTCTCTCAGGGATGACTAGGTTCGCTAAGTCAAAGGGGTGCCGTTATTGTCTTACAGGGATGACTAGCTTGGCTAAGTCAAAGGGGTGTCGTTATGGTCTTATAGGGATGACTAGCTTAGCTAAGTCAAAGGGGCGTCGTTATGGTCTTACAGGGATGATTAGCCTAGCTAAGTCAAAAAGGGTGCCGTTACGGTCTTACAGGGATGACTAGCTTAGCTAAGTCAAAGGGGTGTCGTTATGGTCTGACAGGGATGACTAGCTTAGCTAAGTCAAAGGGGGTCGTTATGGTCTTACAGGGATGACTAGCCTAGCTAAGTCAAAGGGGTGTCGTTATGGTCTTACAGGGATGATTAGCCTAGCTAAGTCAAAAGGGTGCCGTTATGGTCTTACAGGGATGACTAGCTTAGCTAAGTCAAAGGGGTGCCGTTATGGTCTCTCAGGGATGACTAGCTTCGCTAGACTTAAAGGTTTGGACTTTGTCCTATATGGATTTGGAATTGGACTGGATTGACTTTGAAAATGAGTTGGGCCTTATATGGACCTAATTTTGGACTTAGTCCTATATTGGTTTGAAGTTAGACTTGAAAATGCACATGGGCTTGACATTAGACTGGAATAGAGCTGGATTAGACTTGGATTGGGATTGACATAGACTAGGGTTCACATAAAAATGCAAATGGGCCTAGATTTTGACAGGAGCTAGACTTATATGGGCCTAAGATGGACTCTAATGCTAGCGGGCCTAATATGAATGCGTGGAATCGAATTAGATGGACCCTATATGAATGCAAAAGGGACTCTAATGCATATGGGCCTAGAATGAATGTAAGTGAACTGGGTCGATTGGATTGAATTGGATTGAAGGTGTTTGGAATGGGTTTAGAATTTTTTGAAATTCATTTTTGAAAGGAACCCCTTATTTTTATCTTTTATTAGGAGAAGATGATGGATTAATTTTGAAAAATGTTTATCCAAATGTCGTGTATGATGATTAGTAAATGTTTTTGAAAAAAGAGTAGAATAGAAGGAGGTATAGGATTGATTTTGAAAAAATGTAGTTTTTGAAATTGATGAATATGGAAAGCTAAGATTGACAGGGATAGCAGGGATGAAATGGGAAGAGGTAGACATGCATGACAACTCTAACTCTACAATGACCCTTTAGATGCATTTTTTTTAGGACAGACTTGACCTTGCATGAAAAGACTGATTTTTTATGTTGAATTAGGTGATAAGCCTAAATGACCAAATTACGCAAATGTAGACAGACAGACGCACATAGGACTGAACATAGGATCGACAATTACGACGACTAAATTGACGAAAAACGCGCAATGCACAGACAGTGTGCCGCGCAGCATTGCTGCGCGCGTCCGCGCCAGACGCAACTTAATGCGCTTGGCGTACTACTCCTCGACTTCTTTCTCGGGGATTTAGGCGACGAATTGGCCGATTAACGATTTTTTTCTTGTTCGTTAGACGCGATTTTAGGAACGGCGCATAATAATGTCAATTTGAGAAGATAATAACAGGCAAAAGTTGCAATCACAGGCAAATGTCATATAACATGGATGCAAAAGTTCCAACCTGAAGTCTAGTTCTATGTTCAACTATTGGTCAGGTTTAGGTTAAGGCTGAAAGGGTCTATGACTAAGAGATTGATCCCACGCTTCGTACCTCTGCTTAAAGAGGTGGCCACGTCTAAGACGCACTCTAGTCTCAAGTCAGGAACAAGAGAACAATGCCATAGTTGGGCAGGTTTGCTTATGACTAAGATCAAATACTATCGCTCAGGAAGCTTTTTGGAAGGACAAAGCGCAAATCCCCCTGGGGTGACCTCACACATAGAACATGTGTTAATGAGGTAAGGTAGATTGTCCTTATGGTGGCTAAAAGCCATGCTTATGAAAAACTGTATATGATTCAAGGCATAAAAATGAGAATGAATCGTATTTTTCAAGTTTCACCCACTCATTTAAAAAATTAATTTTTTAAAATCCTCCCTAGTGGAGTCGCCAAATTGTAGGCGTGTTTTTATTTCGCCTACGCGGTGTGAGTACATATTAGATTTGACTACCCCACTGTTAAGGTTTTATTGAAAATTGTATTGAAAGAAGTCGCCAACAATTCTTTTTAGGAAGAATCATAAACCTAAGTGGATATAGGAAAATCATAGGGACAAATTATCCAATGTAGATTTCCCCGTCCTGACTCCATAGATGGTCAAAATGAACCAAAGATTGAGTTCGGGGGTGAGAGTACGAATATGATCAGAATCATATTGCCCATTGCTGGCCTCTACTAAATATCGATTCATTGCAGACTTTATGCCAAAGAATAACCAAATAATGTTTTAGTGGCATGTTATTAGGCAATCAATTTACAGGCAACCTAGCAGGTTGTCCAAATTATTCTGATTAATATTAGAACAATTCTTTAGGTCTTGTTTAGCAATAAATAACAAGTGGGTGATAAAAGCAATAAAGCAGGAACAATCATATAATATGCATAGAATGATCAAGCAAGCATATAATATAAAAAGGCAAGAATAATAATAAAATAAAATAAAAGAAAGTGTAGAAAAAGGGTTAGAATATATTGTATAGCGATTTTACATTAAAGATCTACATCAGGAAAGAATATTGTTAATAACTTCAATATACAAATAATTTATTTAAGGACCATCAGGATTATACCGTGGCTTGGGTCTGTGAGATTGACAATGCAATACCCCGCTTTTTAAGAGCGTTTTAATTAGCGTTAATTATACTTATAAAGTTAATTATGTTTTGAAAATTCTTATTTTATTTGAGTTGGCATATGAGTTCTAAATTAAGATGTTGTAATGTGTTTATTGATTTAAATTTTTTTATAAAGATAATAATAATATATTTTGGATTTTAAATAAACAAATGAATTTTAAATTCTCTCTCTTGTTATATCCTCACCCAAACCCCAAACCCCATTTCTCTCTCTCCTCCCCGTGAGAAACCCCACGGCCGCAACCCTCACCCTTCTCTCTCGCTCACTCCGTCATCTTCCTCCCTCATCCTCTCGCCGGCGACCTGCGTCGGTAGCCCTGACGTCTCGCCGCACACGCAGCCCCCTCGCACGGCTGCTGCTGCTGCTGTGCTAGCTCCCCTGTCGTGCCTTCTCTCCTCTTCATCGCGGTGGTGTGTGCGGTGCTGCTCGTGCTGCTGTCGTTGTCGTTCTCTGCTCTCCTTTCTCCTCTTTTTGGTGGTCGTGGTGGTTATGGTTGTTGAGCCGCTGCTCTGTTCCTCTCCCTCACCCCTGCGCCGCCTGTGTTGCTGTTGTTGGTGGTCACCACCGCTACGTGGTGGTGCTCCCGCATTCTCCTTACTCCTTGAGTAAATGCTCTAGTTTGGTACTACACCCTCTTCTTCTTCTCTTATTATTCTCCTGGCAATAGAAGTTATTAGTGAAGCTCTGAAATTCTGAATTTCATTATCAACTATTGGTGTCTTGATTTCATGAGTTATTGTGAGTATTACAACTATGTTGAATGTTTGGTAATACTTGAATTAATGTCTAAAACTTGGCTGATTTTAATTATTAAGGAAATTGGAGTTGGTTGATGAAATTGATTGAATTGATGAAATTGATTGAGTTGATGGAACTGAGTTGGGTGAACTATAATAACAGTAGTACTTAATGTTTTAGTAATCATTCTATTGATTTCCTAGTAAACGTACAATTTGCAAATTATGATGCTTTTGGTGGCCTAAAAATAAACTATATATGGAAGTTGGATTAACTTATGGTGTGTATGATTACTAAAGGTAGATTATTAGTAACTATGTGATCGGGTTTATCACTCTATTATAGTAAGTGGAAAGCTAAGAAAAGTGTATCGAGGACTATTGTGAGAACTGTCTAGAGTCGAATTATGTTTAATGACGATAGTCGATTAAGGGAATTATATCACTAATAAGCTTATTATATGGATGTAGTATGGAATAGTACTTTCCGTCTCATAAGTGATCGAAAAATGTGAAAAGATGAGTCTTGTCCTTATGAATGACGAGTTATGAAATGTATACTAAGAAATGACTTATTTGAAACCCCATGTTATGAAAAGGGTTTTATGCTGTGATTCTGTATGTGATCCGAAACTACGAAAGGGTTATGATGACATTTCTGCTATGTATGCTAGAAAGTACCTAAAGTTATGAGATATAATTGTAATATCTGATTTTGCAAAAGTATATGTTATGAACATGATTATGAATGTGTCATGCTTATGATTACTTTCCATGATTATGATTACGATGATATAATGTAATTATGGTTACGTTATGATGATGATGATGATTATGTTATAATTATAAATATGCACCATGGTTACGATTGCGATTATGTAATGTCATTATGATACGTTAAAGAAACGAAACATGATAAGGTTTAAGTGAACGACGGTTCTTGGTGGTATCCCGTGGGCACCGCAAGTGTCACTTCTATCGTGACCGCCCTTCTGGTTAATGATTGGGCACTGAAAGTGTCACCTTTGTTGTGAACGCCTTTCAGTGGGTACCGCAAGTGTCACCTACGTTGTGACCGCCCTTCTGTATAATGATTTGGGCATCGAAAGTGTCACCTATGTTCTGGCCGCCTTTCTGTATGTTCTGAGGAGACGTCTCTGGTTCATAATGTGGGAAACGAAAGTGTCACCTTTGTTGTGGCCGCCTTTCTGTTGGGCATCGAAAGTGTCACCTATGTTTTGGCCGCCTTTCTGTAAGTTGTGGGAAGACTTTCCTTCCGTTATACTTGACAAGCTACCAGTATGATTTAAATAAGAAGGAAAGATAATGATGAAGTTTATGATATGATTATGAAAGTTTTCTGACAATGATTATGTTAATGAAAGATGATAATGATTTATGATCTCCTATATGATCCAAACTATATGTTTTATAAATTTCTAGTGATATGAACGTATGTCTTCTGCTTGATGTGAAAGATCTATGGCTTATGCCGATGAATGCTAAACAAACGAAACATGATAAATAAAAGTGAAAGAGGTTGTGGCAGTATAATGTTACTCTTATTATCTACTTTATGGTCGTGCACGTACCTTCGCACCTGCCGTACACCCAACAAGGGAGCCGGGCTCCTTGAGGGGTACCGCATGTTATGTTACTACTCTATTTTGGTGCGAGCGGTGTATCCAACAAGGGAGTTGGGCTCCTTGAGGATCATCGCATGGTGGTGTATCCAACAAGGGAGCTGGGCTCCTTGAGGATCATCACATGGTGGGAGACGTCCCACATGTCTATACTCGCCAGTTACCAAGCTAAAAGATGAAAAGATAATGATGAAACTTATGATATGAAATTAAATGAAATATTTGTTATGTAGATGATTTTATGATTTAATGCTATGCAGTATGATGACTTTGATGTTACGGAAGTATGATTATGATTGCGATTATGTTTTATGATTTCACACATTATGTTATCGATGATTGGATTAGGAAATAGGGAATGTTTTATGAATATGATGATTAGAGATGTTTACGAACGAATGCTATGAAATAACTATGTTATTAAGATAGTACGATCATTACTAGTTAAGTAAATGAAAGATGATAATGATTTATGATATCCTGTATGACTTAAAGTATATATTTATCTAATGATATGAAAGTATGTCTTCCGCTTTGATATGAAAGAACTATGATGATGTTACGACTCTGCTATGATATCTGTGAGAACTTATAATTCATGAAAGATGATGAATAAAGTGAATGTTGTTATGTTATGGTAATGTTGTGATGAATGATGTGAACGTATTAATTACGCAAGAGTCGTAGACACCAAAGCATGTTTTAAGAATATTTTATGGGTTAGTATTCAGCGTTGTGCTGATGTGTCTGTCAATGTTTTGTTTTATCACTACTGTGGCCTGTCACTTGGTGGGTGGCAGTGTTACAATAGTTTCAGGTTGAAGTTCTGGAGCATCTTCTCCAAGATAGAAGCAGTTACGTACTAAGAGTTCAGCTATGATTGTTTTACGTATCTTTTGAGGCGAGGACGTTCCACTTTGTATTAGTTAATAACTAATGGTTTAGTTTTATTTTTAGTTCTGGTTGAGCAATAGTGCTCCTGATTCTAATTAGCTGCTGCTCCGCGAAAGCGTTGAGTTATGGATTTGGAAATATTTTTTTGTAACAGGTTTCTTAAACGTTTTTCCCATTTTGGGTTGTCCAATTTACAAAGGAAACTCTACCGAAATTTCTAGAAAATAGTAATCTATTATTAGAGTCTTTCTTTAAAGAGTAACAAATCAAAGTAATGTCCCTGTAAGTTAATGTTAAAGGTCGCCTTGTATTTTCCCATAGTGGAAAGTACAACGGTAACGCGCCGACTAAGCTAGGTCTAAAGCTGCTAATCTTGATTAATTAACTTAATAAGGATGTATGAAAGTCGGGGCGTTACAGAGTGGTATCAGAGCTAAGGTTAGATTTAGGTAGGCTATGATCTTCATATCATGGCGTAAAGGTTTTAAATAGGTTTAATGGGTTGGCTAAAAAGTTAGGTATAAATGAACCAAGCCATTTGAGAGTTTGCGCTTTTACGTGTGCAATGTGAATTTGTTTACTCGAGATGTGGTACCTTCAATTTTCTTTGTTAGTTAACTCTGAATGTGTTCGTTGTATCTCACAGTGATTTGTGTCTGTTCATGATATGCGTTTACTTAAAATATGTATTTTACAAAACTTAAATGATTTGAGAAACCAACTGAATTTCAAACGAGATCTCACTAAATGAGTTAGTTGGAATTCCTTGCCAACAAGTTTACACCTTTTGTTTTCTTTGCTCCTCGATTTCACGAGTCGAGTTGAAGTAGAGTTACAAAAGATGATGGCGGAATGGAGGCTGAATATCTAACCAAGCCATGAAAGCTTGAGATCTTGGTCTTTGTCTAAATGAATTTAGCTTCTTGTTTCCTTGACTAACTTATTGCAAGTTTCGAGGACGAAACTTTTTATAAGGGTAGTAGGATGTAATACCCCGATTTTTAAGAGCGTTTTAATTAGCGTTAATTATACTTATAAAGTTAATTATGTTTTGAAAATTCTTATTTTATTTGAGTTGGCATATGAGTTTTAAATTAAAATGTTGTAATGTGTTTATTAATTTAAATTTTTTAATAAAGATAATAATAATATATTTTGGATTTTAAATAAACAAATGAATTTTAAATTCTCTCTCTTGTTATATCCTTACCCAAACCCCAAACTCCATTTCTCTCTTTCCTTCCCGTGAGAAACCCCACGGCCCCAACCCTCACCCTTCTCTCTCGCTCACTCCGTCATCTTCCTCCCTCCTCCTCTCGCCGGCGACCTGCATCGTAGCCCTGACGTCTCGCCTCACATGCAGCCCCCTCGCACGGTGCTGCTGCTGCTGTGCTAGCTCCCCTGTCGCGCCTTCTCTCCTCTTCATCGCGGTGGTGTGTGCGGTGCTGCTCGTGCTGCTGCCGTTGTCGTTCTCTACTCTCCTTTCTCCTCTTTTTGGTGGTAGTGGTGGTTATGGTTGTTGAGCCGCTGCTCTGTTCTTCTCCCTCACCCCTGCGCCGCCTGTGTTGTTGTTGTTGGTGGTCACCACCGCTGCGTGGTGGTGCTCTTGCCTTCTCCTTACTCCTTGAGTTAATGCTCTAGTTTGGTACTACACCCTCTTCTTCTAATGATATGAAAGTATGTCTTCCGTTTTGATATGAAAGAACTATGATGATGTTACGACTCTGCTATGATATCTGTGAGAACTTATAAGTCATGAAAGATTATGAATAAAGTGAATGCTGTTATGTTATGGTAATGTTGTGATGAATGATGTGAACGTATTAATTACGCAAGAGTCGTAGACACCAAATCATGTTTTAAGAATGTTTTATGGGTTAGTATTCAGCGTTGTGCTGATTTATCTGTCAATGTTTTGTTTTGTCACTACTGTGGCCTGTCACTTGGTGGGTGGCAGTGTTACAATAGTTTCAGGTTGAAGTTCTCGAGCATCTTCTCCAAGATAGAAGCAGTTACGTAGTAAGACTTCAGCTATGATTGTTTTACGTATCTTTTGAGGCGAGGACGTTCCACTTTGTATTGGTTAATAATTAATGGTTTAGTTTTATTTTTAGTTCTGGTTGAGCAATAGTGCTCCTGATTCTATTTAACGCACCGACTAAGCTAGGTCTTCCACTGCTAATCTTGATTAATTAACTTAATAAGGATGTATGAAAGTCGAGGCGTTACAGACAACCTTCCGGACGAGCAATCGCGAAGCTTGAAAATCTGAATATATGAAAGTACGTAGATTGAATGTATTTGTGTTTGAAAGGTATGAGTTTTGTAGGGCAGTTTTGTAGTTTGCAGAGAGATTCGAAAAGTATTCGTCGAGTGTTATGTGAGAAATCCGTTTTTTGAAATCTGTTCGGAAATCAGGCCTATTTGTAGGGAAAACGGCAATGCGCCTCCCTCTCCGGCTGCGCTAGGCGCAGTTAACGTGGCAAGCGCATGACGCGGCATAACCAGTAAAAGCGTACGCGTGGTACGCGCTTTTGAAAAAGATAAGAAAGAAAATCTGCATCTCAAGCAGAGAACTGCGCTTGGTGCAGGACTCTACACGAAATAGAAGTCTATATGGCATTTCTGGTGAACTTAGCACAGATGTGCGCTAGGCGTAGCTTACGTGGAAGTTCACGTGGTAGGACACTGCGCTCAGCACAGTCAGCTGCGCTCAGCGCACACCTTGTTTTTGACACGTCTTGACAGTTTTTTTGATAAAAACGCGTTCTAAAAGATTTTCTTTTATCTTTTAACTACGAATATCTGATTTTACGAGATAAAATCTGAATTTGACTTATTAAAAAAAATCTTTTGAAAATATTTATTTATTAAAATAAATCAATTAATTGGGCTTTTCAAAGACTTGGGCTCAAATACAATTAATTATCATGAATAATTAATTGAGCTTTGAAATAGGACTTTAACACTTTTCGAAATGGTTTTGAATAGCTTTTCAGACTGCTCTGCCCTTGGATCGGACCAATTAAGACCACGGTATGTTTCATCATCGGATCCTTAAATGGGGAGACACGATTATGTGTCTACAGCAGGGGTTATTGTTAATGTGGTAAAATTATTATAATTGTTTTATTGGCTGTCCTAATATATAAATTTTTTTTGGGACATTCTCAGTGGAAGCCTTTAACTTTGGCTTTTTATCATTAGTAGCCAAAAAAGTTTGATTATCACAAAAATAGCTTTGAGGTTTTGGCTATACTTGAAAATGTTGCATTAACAACGAATTTTCGTTAAAAACAATTGTTGAAAGGGTTGTTTTTGAACTAAGTATGGTTCCATAATCTAGAATGATATGAGTTTCCTTTATAAAATCTATTTTGATTTCGTGTCTTATTAAAAACTTATTTCACTCGATTTTACAAAAGATATGAACAAAAGAAAGTTTGTCAAGGACAATTTATGTTATTTTAGGCACTATAGACCTTAATTACGATGAAAACAAGCTTCTTAACAATTGTTTATGGCAGAAAATCATTGTTAATACCACATATTCATGTATAGCCAAAACCTCAAGGCTATATCCAAAGTTGAAGGCTACCACTGATAATTTCCCAATATTTTATCGTACACCCAGTTGTACCGTGATCATAGTACACCCAAGTTTATTTTTTTTGCTCATTGCTCATTTGAAGTCATCCAAATGATTAAAATGTACTAAATAAGGGAGTTCCAAATGAGTAAATGAGCAAAAATTAGTATTGGTTGCACCATTCACATGGTACACCCGGGTGTATGATGAATGAACTCGATATTGGTTGTTTCATTTAGTTGATGGTAATAGGATATAATGTCTACTTAGGAAGTAGAGTTGACATCTTGACGATTAAATAAGTAAATGGTATTCAAAAGGATCATATATGTGTTATTAACATACATATTTATTTATTTTAGATTCTAGATATGTTTTATGATCTAACCAAACACTACAAATGATGGATTAATTAGTCAAACGTTTTATTTTCTAGATATGTAATTTTATGACCCGATCATATATGTAACCAAATACTATACATGATGGATTAATTAGTCAAATGTACTATTTTACATTTTTTTATGTACGTACACTTTACCAGATACTATATTAAACCTTACAAAAGGATACTAATTGGTCTTAGAAAGCGTTCAAACGATTTGTCTTCTTCATCATTTATGCTTATTATTGTTGTTGTTTGGAAATCATTTTATCGTACAAAGTATTAAAAGTTCTTTAAACATATTTATTAAATCTTATCTACTCGATAGGTTTAGTGGTGAAAGCAAATTCGAAAGTGAAAGTGACTACAGTAGTGACAAAGTGTTCCAAATGGCGGTGTTACTTGTCAACAACTGGACCACTGACAAAGGAGTGGTGAGAGATGAAAGAGACGAGGGAAGAAAATGGAGTGTCAGGGTTGGTGTAATTTATTGGTATTGATTGTTCGGCAACGGTAGCTGTAGTTGTATATGTTAGTTGTGAGAGTAGCTGGTAGCTGTTAGCGGTTGGTTTGTAGCTGTTAGCGGTTAGTTTGTAGCTGTTAGTTATCAAAGTAACGGTATAAAATATTGATGTTCGGTGAAAGAAGTTGTTAAATTAATTCTTTACAAATAATTAGTCAATGTAACTCGAACAAAACTTTAATGCAAAATTTATACACCACAAACCAGTATCCCAAAAGCTATAAAATTTAGCTTTTGACAACCACTATTAGAACACTACTTCAACCACTAAATGGTACCTACACCACTACCTAACCAAATAATCAAAACAAAAAATATCACCTTAAAAGCTTGCGTCGAACAGGTCCCTAATGTCAAGTATCAACAATAGTAAATTGGCAAAATTGGCCTCAACACCCTGAACTATGGCGCAGGTGCACCAAACACCCCAAACTAAGGCTTATAGCCAAAACACCCCAAAGTATGGATTGGGGTGCATTGCGTACCATAGATGAGATTTCTCACCGGAAAGTTGACCGGCTCCGGGAGAATCTTAGTTTTTTAATATTTTTTTGCTTTTTTCTCCTTTTTTCCTATTTTCTTCTTTTTTTCTCTCTAATTTTTGTTATTACACCCAAAGAAGGCACGTGCCTTCATTTCTTGCTTCCCCCCTCTTTTCCTCCTCCTTCCCCAACTGAAGTCCAAGAGACGTCTGCAAAAAAGCCATTGGAAGAAAAAGCTCAGTGTGAGAGGGAATATCGCACAAAATTTGCGCATTTCCAGTGAAAGCGACAAATTTGGTAAGTAATTCAAACAAGTTATTTGATTTTCAGTGAATGCGGTAGTTTTAGTATTTTTGTCGATTTGTATGAGTTCAACAATTGGACTGTTGATTAGGAAATTTGGGTGAATTGTTGTTGATTAGGGTAGATTTTGTTTGTTTCTTGCAGTGAAGATCATGGACTTAGGGTTTACAATTAAAATGTGGCATGGGGGTGTTATGAACTCAAATTGGGAGTATGTTGGATGGGAAATACATTACTGGGATAATGTAGACCCTGATTATATGAGTTTTTTTGAATTTCTTGACATGTTGAAGGATGAAGGTGTTAAGTATAACAAAAATTGCATTTTGTATTACTGTTTGCCTGGGTTAAGCTTAGAACATGGTTTGATTAGGGTGTACACTGACAAGGAGGTGACTGATTTTTGAAAGGCTCAGAAAGAACTCAAGAGCCCAGACATGAGAGCTCTGCCTCAGCAAGAACTAGACCTGATAGGTCTGCCTCAGCAAGAAGCAGATCTCAGATGTCTGCCTCAGCAACATCCAGATCTGAGAGGGCTGCTTCAAGAACCAGGACTGAGAGGGCTGCTTCTTCAGCTCCAAATACAAAAGACCCTAAAAGAGGGAGGGGAAGACCCAGGAAAGGTACAAACACCATTTTAACTGGTTCACAAGATGCACTTGGCACACAAGCATCAGCAGCAAATTAAGCCCTAGATTGTAGGATTTTTTGGTTGTTAGATATGAGCCACTTTTTGTATATTTACATTGGGGGTGTTGAAAACAAATCATGTGAATGTTTTTGGTTTTGGTGAAGAAGTCAGTCTTCAGAACATGGATTAGCATCTTTTTGTAATGGAAACATGGGGTTCATTTTTTAAAATAGTCAAAGGCATCCTTTTGAACAACTTTTGTGTATTTACCTTTTCTTATATATGGTGGAAATCAATTTGGTTGTTGAAACCATTTTTGTTTGTTTATGATGCTATAAGACATATATGGTACACAGACATAATTGCCACTCAACCAACACCATTTCATTCCATAACTTTGACATTTTACAAATGCAAACCAAGTACATAAAGAGCATCTAGGTTGGATTCTCTTCCACTAAAATCTGACCTAAAACTTGCCCAAATACAAAAAAAAAAAATCCAAGAAACTAAAATTGCAACAACATAAGTGGTCTCTCTGCCATTCATAAGCTTCACTTGCTGCTTCATAGCCCTATTTTCAACTTCCAGTGCATTCATTGCAATTTCCAGCTCTATGTTTCCCCTACAAACATCACTACCATCTTCAATTTCAATATCATTCAACCTCTTCCTCTTTATATCCTTCAATTCAGCTTCCAAGCGATTATTATCAGCTGTCAAACCATTAATTACTTCAATTGCACGTGGCCCATAATCCTCTTTGTCAATCCATTCAAAGAATTTACAATCATCAACCTGTTTTTACATATTGTTTCCAATCAAATTAAAATTGCAACAAAAAAAAAAAAAAAAACATATTCAACAAACATAAATTGGCTTGCGCTTACATTCCACTTTGGGCAGCCATAGAAGCGTTTTCCTTGGTTGTGGTTGAACTTCCATGTAGTTTTAACTACCGCAGGCAATCGATGTCGACATAAAACCCTTGCATTACCTAAATTGGTAATTGAGTTCTTCATGAAGCTTGAAGATGATGATGAACTCATTCTTGTTATGCGAATTCTGGCTTTGAATCTCAATTTCGGTAATTTTCAGATTTTAGGGTTCATTTGGGGAAGAAACCCAAAACATTTGGGGAAGAAATACTGAATTTGGGGATTTAATGAGAAGCACGTGCCTTCTTTGGGTGTAATAACAAAAATTAGAGAGAAAAAAAAAAGAAGAAAATAGGAAAAAGGGAGAAAAAAGCAAAAAAAAATTAAAAAAACTAAGATTCTCCCGGAGCCGGTCAACTTTCCGGTGAGAAATCTCATTTATGGTACGCAATGCACCCCAGTCCATACTTTGGGGTGTTTTGGCTATAAGCCTTAGTTTGGGGTGTTTGGTGCACCTGCGCCATAGTTTAGTGTGTTGAGGCCAATTTTGCCTAGTAAATTTGGTTTTCTAAACTGAAAATTTGTAACAAAAGATCTTATAGGACACATTTGATCAAGTTTTTGTCTTTAGATTTCAGCTAAAAGGTTAAATTTTGAGTAACTGGCCATTCATTTTTTTCCTCCCTTTTTATGCATAGGATTATGGTTAACAATTTTTGGTAGATGTATGTGAGTATGTGACTTACATGCACAAAAAGGGAGGAAAAAAGTGAAGCTCAATGACTAAAAATTCTACTTTTTAGATGGGATCTAATAACAAGGTATATTTGGATAAAAAAGTATTATATGATTAAGGTGAAAAAAAATTTAAAGTTTTTTTTTTTTCATAAATTGACAAACGATAAAAAATATAAGATGCTTTAAATAAATTTTTAAGTTACATGTCTGCTTTTCTTTTTAGCTTTTTTATTTCGAGTAGAGGGTAACTTGTCAATATTTTATAAGCAACGTATCCTTATAGACATGAAGAAGATCGTGAAGTTTGCATTCTTGGCTACTTAAGAGTTAATTATTGTCATGAGAAAATTTACTTAAATGGATAGGTCCATTTTTGCTAATTTCACGTTGAGTTTTCCATTAAACAGGCGACGACCATTTTCACCTCTCATGAGTCATGGCTAGCTCAACAGATTGACTGTTCTGGAATTGGACGAAAGCATATCGTGATTTTCGGTTAGGTTGGAGTTTGGATGGGATGTAGATGAAGGAGATGAGGCCGTAGTGTGAGAAGGATTTTTCAGTATCATATTCACAGATATTGATTGGAAGTGAGTCAATGAAACAAGTTCTCTTCGCCATTGATGTCGTCTTTCTCGCCTTTCGTCGGTGTACAGTAGTCCACTATTGTTGGGATTCCTGATTCACTCTCTCACTAGGACTCCAAGACTCTTTGTTCATCCTGAATGGGTGGGTCAACTTTCTCCCATCCATCAAACTCTCCATCAGGTAGAGAACTGTGTCGGACCACTGTCCTTTATTGGTCAGCACTCAAGATACCTATTGGGGGGCCGTCCGTTCCGTTTCCAAGACTGTTGGCTCTCTCATCCGGGCTGCTTGAAGGTTATAACAGAATCCTGGAAGAACTCACTTGGCACACTCCCGAATAAATTCCGTGAACTCAAACTCAATCTGAAGAATTGGAATTCTCGGGTCTTTGGAGTCCTGGAAGAATTCTTGATCTCGACACAATTGCAAATTCAAGGGCACTTGACAGCGAAGAATTGCAAGATAGAAAATGCGCACTGCTTGATCTTTGGCAATGGTTGAAGAGAAAGGAGACGTATTGGGCCCAAAACTCAAGGGCTAGGTGGCTCAAAGAAGGTGATAAAAATACCAGATTTTTCCACGCCATTGCAACTATAAGGCGTAGAAGAAACACCATTGAATCTCTATGTATTAATGGCAACACCATTAGTGATCCATCCGAGATAAACCCAGAAGCTGTGGCCTATTTTAAGCAAATCTTCAAAGAGGACTTCTACTCTAGGCCTACTTTCCCAGGACTGAATTTTCGGAATTTTAATCTCTATGTATTTTAAGTAATTGTTTCGATTCCGGTCCGATTTTGGACCTTTTGGACCTGTTTTTTTTTTTAATTTTTTGTTTTAAAGGAGCAAAATATTACTGTATCACATATTCAGTGTAATCATAAATTCATAATGAAGCATACCAGAGAGCAAAGAAGCATCAAAGTGGGAGATATTGGGTCAAAGATACAAAAAAAGAATAATTAAAATTGGCTTTTGGCTGCTAATGTGAACTGCTAGAAGGCCTAGAACCAATATTCCCCCAAAGGATGGCAGGTGGGAAATGTCAGAGCAAAGAACCTCATTCTTCTTCAAATTGCTCCAAGATGTAGAGAAAGGAAATTAACACTAGTACACTACTGGTCTAAAAAACGAAAAAGGAACTGGAATTACACGAAATAAACAGCAACAATTACACGAAAATGGTACAAAATAAATAAACTTTGACAATTACACGAAAATGGAAGAAAAAATACGAAATAAACAACAATTCATCGAAAATGGTAAAAAAAAAATCGCAGATTACAAAAATTTAAACGAAAAGGAAATTGAGAAAAAAACACAAAACAAAGACATGAAAAATGTAACTCACCGAATTCACTTGATGAAACTGGAATTCAGCAGCCTTGCCGGAATTTTCGCCGGAGTTTATGGCATCAAATCAATGGCGAAAGGAGTGAGAAAGAGTGAGAGGAGGAGAGAGAGAGAGAGAGAGAGAGAGAGAGAGAGGCGTGTGACTTGTGAGTGTTTAGAACATTAGGGTTTCAAATTGTTGCTGCCTCTTTTTTACTTTTTCCATAGAATTCAATTTTTTTTTTTTAATAAAACCGGGTTTTTGGTCCGTCCGGATAGGAAACCCGGAATCAACGTTTTCTTTGGACCGAGGACCGGTCCAGGTTCCGGTCCGGTCCAGTCCGGTCTTTTGCTCAGCCCTAGATGGGTCCAAGGCCCCCGGTCCGGATGGTTTTAATTTCAAGTTTGTTAAAAGTGCATGGGAGGTGATCAAGAATGATGTCTATAGCATTGTCAATGAATTTTGGCAATCTGCGAGACTTCCTAAAGGCAACAACAATGCTTTCATTGCACTAATCCCCAAAATTGATAATCCTACGGGGTTCAAAGATTACCGAACAATTAGCATGGTCGGTTGTGTGTACAAAATCATAACCAAGCTACTTGCTAAGCGAATCAAACGCATCATGAGTGATCTAATTGGACCTTGTCAATCTTTGTTCATTCAAGGGAGGCAAATCCTTGATGGGGCTCTCATTGCAAGTGAACTTATTGATTCTTGCCAGCGCCACAACACCCAAACCGCCATCCTCAAGCTTGATTTTCACAAGGCTTTTGACAGTGTCTCATGGAGCTTCCTTGACTGGATCCTACAACAAATGCACTTCCCTTCAAAGTGGAGACAATGGATTAGTACTTGCGTTATGTCGGCATCGGCATCAATCTTGTTGAATGGTTCACCAACTACTCCCTTCAAACTCCAACGTGAACTCCACCAAGGTGACCCTCTATCACCCTTTCTATTTGATATAGTAGTGGAGTCGCTTAATTTGCTTATTCAAAAAGCAATTTCATCAAATTTATGGGAGGGGGTAAAGATTGGGCCTAATGGTGTGACAATCTCCCATCTTCAATATGCCGATGACACCATACTTTTTAGCCCTCCTCATATCGATCAACTCATGAATGTGAAACGAATGCTCATTTTGTTTCACCAAGCCTCGGGTCTTATAATGAACTTCCATAAATCTTCCATGCTTGGAATTCATATTCAAGAGCCACAACTTCAAGCATTGGCTTCTTCTCTACATTGTAAAATCGGTAAGTTCCCATTCATTTACCTTAGATTACCTATTGGTGGTAATTTGGCTCTCATTGATATGTGGGATCCGATAATTGATCGCCTTCAAAAGAAGCTTGCATCTTGGAAGGGGAATTTGTTATCAATTGGAGGACGAGTCACTCTCATAAAGGCTTCCCTCTCAAGCCTCCCTCTCTATTATATGTCACTATTCCCAATCCCAAAAGGGGTCATTAATAAAATTGTCAAAATTCAAAGACAATTCGTGTGGAGCGGTTATAATGGCAAACAAGCTTTGCCTCTTGTTTCATGGAATACTTTGGAGCTCCCAAAAGCTCTTAGTGGGCTCAACATAGGGAACTTGCAACACAAAAATATGGGCTTTTTATTTCGGTGGGTCTGGAGGCTCGTCAGTGAGCCTTGCTCTCTTTGGCAGCAAGTCATTAAGGAAAGTATGATTATGGGCCAGCCTTTTCACTACCAGATCTAGTAACTCCAAGTCGTGGTGGGCCTTGGAAGGCGATTTGTGCCTCAATTCTCCAACATCCTACTATTGCATCATGGATCAAAACTAAGGTGAGAAAAAGAGTTGGTGATGGGTCAAACTCTCTATTTTGGCATGACATTTGGGTTGTGACCAACCTATAAAGCTTCATTGCCCGAGGCTCTTCCTACTATCTCCCTCCCTGGATGCAAAATTCAGTTCTTTTGGATTTTGGGACAGATTTCTTTGGCGATGATGTCTCACTTGGAAACGAAACTTAAGACCACAAGACAAAATTGAAGAGCAAGCCTTATTGAGTCTCCTTGATCGAGTAGTACTATCTCCCAATCATGAAGACTCCTTCATATGGATGCCCCCAAAAAGGGGGTGAATTTTCGGTAAAATCATTCACCACAGAGCTGGCCTCACACTCGGTTAGTCCTAGTAACATCAATGTCAAGGGTCTTTGGCGAGGTCTCGTTCCACACTGCATTGAGTTATTCACTTGGTTCACCATTCTCGGAAAAATCAACACCAAAATGAAGCTTATTTTGCTGGGCATCATCCCAAGCTCAGACCAATTGTGTGTTATGCATGCGATCAATGGCCGAATTTTGTGACCATCTACTGCTACAATGCAACTTTGCGTGGAGCATTTGGGCTTGGTGGATTGGCATTTGGGGGCTAAATTGGCCATTCCTGCATCTTTGAAGGAATCATATGTTCAGTGGACTCCTCCCCTCCATGGAGAATTTTATTAAAAAGGTATGGGGTGCTAGTTTTTTCATAATTGTATGGTCTATTTGAAAAGAGAGAAATTCCAGAATCTTCACAAACTCCATCTCTTCATTATCTCAAGTACAAAAGTTGATCCTCCTAAGAATGAGTTGGTGGATTAAGGGGTGGGGTGACCCCTTCCCCTACTCTTCTCAAGAGGTTGTTAGCAACCCAAAATGCCTTTCGTCGGCTGAATCACGGCCCGTGGAGGTTGATTGTACTCGACCAAACCTTTAAGCCCAATGGAGTCCACCTCCAACTAATGTAATGAAGTGGAATGTTGATGCATCATTCCACTCCTCTTATCACAAAGCCGCAACTGGGGGAGTTTTGCGAGATCATGGTAGGAATTTTGTTTGTGTTTTTCATCCCCAATACCCCCATGGAAATTAATTCGGCGGAAGTTCTAGCCATTCACCGAGCCATAAAACTCACTTTGAGTTGCAACCGCTTCAATCCATCCCTTTTGATAGTGGAATCTGACACATATAATGCGGTTAGGTGGTACAGAAAAAGCTAGTAAAAGTAAAGAAAATTGGTCCAAAAATAAATGAAATTTTTGTAAAAGTAAAGAAACTAAAAACCAATTTGGAAAATTGCATAATTATGAAAATGCCATCAATGATACATGAATGATGTAAACCATCGAGTATATATATTAGATGTAAGTAATTTTAAAGAAACTTTGTTTTGGATAATTACAAAACTTATGATCTTAGTAAAAATGAAATTCAATTTATCGAATAACATATAATAATGATCATTCATCTTTTTTTAAGTATTAAATTAGGAAAACAATTTGGTAGATAAATATAACTAAATAATGTTATACTACTGAGCTATAGACTGGCTTGAGAAAAAGGTATCTTGTGCTGCTATCAAACATTGGGTAGTAGTTAGTTGGTTTGCTTTCAATAACATGAGGAGAAAAACACGACGCGAAAAAGTTGAGCCCACATCAATCAATCAATCAATCATCAATATATATATATAAGGTAAAATTGATTTAATCAGTCCCAACTATGGGCGTCCTGATAAAAACAGTCCCAACTATCGGTTTTTATTGTTCAGTCCCAACTTAGAAGGGTGTTTTATAATAGTAGTCCCAGCAGGTAAAAAACCTGCTACAGCAGGTAATTTGCCATGTTTCAATTTTTTTTTTCAATCTTCTTTCTCCCTCCTTCCTTCATTACTCCCTCCTCCTCTCCTCTGCCACCAGCCACCCCTCCCCAGCCCACGCATCCCCAGCCACCCCTCCCCGCCCGGCCACCCCTCCCCCGCCACCACTCCCTAGCCACGCATCCCCGACCACCCCTCCCCGCCACCCCTCCCCGCCCACGCATCCCTAGCCACCCTCGCCCCGGCACCCCTCCCCTTCCCCTCCACTACCCTCCCCCTTCCCCAACCCCATTCAGCCCTCCCCCGCCACGCATTCCCCGCCCCGAAAACCTTCCCCTCCACTACCCTTCCCCTTCCCTCCACTACCATCCCCTTTCCCCCACCTCCTCTTTCCCCTCCTCCGCCACCCCTCCCCTCCCTTGCCCTAAAACATTCCCCCGCCCTCCTTGCCCCCGCCCCCCCGCCATATATCCCCAGCCTTCGAAACGCCTCCCCTTCCTCCACCTCCCCTGCACTCGAAAGACTTCCCCCTGCCCCCAAAGCAGCGGCTGAAGGGGAGAGAGAGACGCGAGCAAGGTTTGCGTGACCCATCACCGGCAACCAACAACAACCGCATCGGTAGCACGGGCTTCACGGGCTTCGGGTTTCGGGTGTGAGAGAGAGGTTGTCATTTGGGTGGAAGGGAGAGGGAAGATGAGGGGTGGTAGGGGAAAGGGAGGAAGGAGGGAGGAGAGAGAAAGACTGAAGGAAGAAGTGGAAGAAATAGGTAAAAAAAAAAAAGAAAAAAGGAAAATAGGGTTTTTTACCGATTTAGCAATGCAAGTCATCAGTCGACTTGGACCACTAGTGTAAAGGGGGGGTCAAAGTTGGGACTGAACAATAAAAAACGATAGTTGGGACTGTTTTTGTTAGGACGCCCATAGTTGGGACTGTTTAAATCAATTTTTCCTATATATAAAGGAGGAACTTTTGGAGAGCATAGGGAGCTCCTCAAGATTTCGAGGCCATAGAGCGCGCCACGTAGGATTGTCATGTCATTAAATTTTATTTTTATCCTTTTTAGAAAATAGAGTTCTACATAGATTTAAATACACATAAGGAGTTCTAGATAAGCTAAAATTAGAGTTTGGTTTTGAATTAACAACCTAAATTATTATATTATGTAAATTGCGTATAACTTTTGCTGCGTAATTCGGAATATTATAATTTTTGTTCCATTAGATAGTGCTCGAAATATGCTCCGAAATAAGATCCATTTACAATATAGTTCTACAACTTATGAAATATAAAGGGCCACATAGAATTGCCATGTCATCATTTTTTATTTTGTTTCTTTAACAAAATAGAGTTGTATATAGATTTAAATACATATAAGGAGTCTTGGATAATCAGAAATTAGAGTTTCGTTTTGAATGAACAACCTAAATTATTATATAATGTAAATTGTGTATAACTTTTGTTAGGTAATTCGGAATATTATAACTTTTATACCATTGGATAGTGCTCGAAATATGCTCTGAAATAAGATCCATTTACAATATAGTTCTACAACTTATGAAATATAGAGCGCCACATAGGATTGTCATGTTATTAGTTTTTATTTTTAATATTTGAAAAAAATGGAATTGTAGATATATTTAAATACATAAAAGAGTTTTGAATAGTGGAAAATTAAAAAAAATAGAGTTTTACATAGATTTAAATGCATATAAGGAGCTTTTGATAAGCGAAAATTAGAGTTTGGTTTTGAATTAACAACCTAAATTATTATATTATGTAAATTGTGTATAACTTTCGGAATATTATAATTTTTGTACCATTGGATAGTGCTCTAAATATGCTTTGAAATAAGATCCATTTACAATATAGTTCTACAACTTATGAAATATAATAAAATAAACAACAATGTAAAATTGACAGTCTGATTTTAAATAAAAAAATCTAAATTATTATACAATGTAAATTGATTATAACTTTTGCTACATAATTCGCAATAGTATAATTTTTTTGTACTGTCAGAGAGTGCTCGAAATATGCTTTGAAATAAGATCTATATACAATATAGTTTTACAACTTATGAAAATGTAGTTATTTAGATGAACAATAACATATTATTTATTCTTTATTTTAAATACATATAAAAATAACTATAAAAATAGCGTATTATACATGACAATACTAATTATGTCTTTAAAAATCATACTTTTACAAATTGAGTTATATTGAGATAATTTGGATAATTAATGAGGATTTTATTAACATAAAATAAAGGCAATATTATCAACAATAGTTGCTTTTGTTTTACTAAAAGTGAAATGATTTCAAAAGTTGAAACTACCCAAAGCGGTAATTGTTGTAATAGAAAAGGAATGAAGGAAGTTATAAATACAATAGTGTTGAAAAATCTCATTTCATAGCAACACAAAATTGACAATAATATTAACAAAAAATTTACAAAAAGATAAAATAAACATTTCAAAACTAGTATGAAAATAAAGGAAAAAAGAAGTTAGTGAAGGGCTTAAAACAGCAAAAACACGGAAATTGGTGAGGGGAGGTTGTTATCCAATGTCGAACAAGCGACCTACAGGATCTAAGTATGCAACTCTCATTTACCATATACAACCCACCTAAATATCGAAAATGCCCCTATTCATTCATAACCCATTTTTCCCTCTTCCTCTTCGTGTTTCAGGAAACGCACAAATTCGTCCACCATATTACCCGAAATCCGTTTGTAATCTCTTTAATCTTTATGAAATGCTGGAAAATTGATAAATTGCTAGATCTTTTAAACATTTCGAACTCAATTTCGAGCGGGGAAGTTATTTGAATTTCATCCAACTATGTTTCAGATTTTCGAAGGAATTATCGTAATTTCAAGGTTAGTTTTCTCCCCAATTTTGTGTTTTACTTGTGTAATTTCAGATTTGTGCAAATTTCCAACCTATTTCGTACCATAATTTTTACCAATTTTCGATTTTGGGAATTATGTTTGATTTGTGTAGATTTGCATGAATTTTGGCAGACTTTTGCGAAATTACGTTTGAGAAATAAGTTGGATTTGTTCAGATTTTTCAATTCAATAATATATTTTGCCTACCTGGTTCGATTTTTCCCCAACTTTTGTGCAGATTTTTTTTTCATTTTCACATTATTTGGTAGTGTTTGGTTAGAATTTCATATTGATTGAATGAACTTCATGTTTATTGAACAAAATAGTTGCCTCTGTTTCATACAATTGGGATGAAGTTATTGGTACTAGAATGAAAATGTTGTTATTATTTCAAATAGCTGGGCTTGAAATAGCTACACTTATTTCATGTATTTGGCATGAAACAGGAGTACTTATTTCATGTATTTGGCATGAAACTGCATTAAGAGCACGTTTGGTTCGTGATTTTTGGGCTCCAAGAAACGGAATCAATTAACGATTCCCTTTCTTTTTATTTGGTTCAACCCCTCACCAATCCATTATCATTACTTTGTGGTGATGGACTCCCCTAATTTATTACCCTTTCCTCCCCCTCAAGTAACAAAATACATTATTTGATTGTAATGGTTACCATTCCATTTTCATTTCATGGCTTGAACCAAACACCTAATAAAGCTAACCATTTTTGTTATCATTTCTCTCCTCTATTTGTTTCCATTCCCTTTCCATTCTATACCTTGAACCAAACGACCCCTAAGTTACTTTTTACCTTGGCATGAAGCAATATCCTAAAGGTGTTTATAATTATCACTACGAGTGCTAAGCGATGTTTCTCACATCTTAATGCCTTGGAATTAGGATGCTCTTCATTAGTCTGTTAACATAATTTGATGATAAATGATTAATACTCAGACCATTAAGATTCTATAGCTAACTAAGCACCTTTACATTGTAGGAATTTGACCACATTTCCAACCAAGTGGCATATATAAGAAACTCTCATCCTTGAGCTGTATGTCTCTCAGTTCCTTTAATTTCTACATTTGAACTCAGGCATATAATTATGTGCAACAAGCTTGTCATTTTGATATGGGGGTTGCTAATGCTACCATCAATACTTATGATCTTCTGTTTTGGTTACTTCCTTTTAGGGAGAGAGAGAGAGGGGGGGTTGTATATTTTTCAGAGTTAGTTTTTTTTTTCAGAGAGGGGGTTGTAGAGAAGGTGGAGATTAGTTCCTCTATGTTCATTTGCTGTTTATGGAACAATGATGTCTTGGCACTTGAATCAGTTTTTATTACAAACCCCCTCCAAAGTCCAAAGAGATAATGATATATGCTGAGAAATTTGGGATTTTTGAGATTTTTCAATGTTAGGAAATCAGCAGGAGGCCACAACATTATAAGAAGCCACAACATTATAAGAAACAGCCGAACTGTTTAAACTTTTATGGGTTTTAAAGTACCTGAATGATTACACCTTGAAACATCTAAATTCCATTATTTAGTCGTTGGTTTAGGTAGTCTCTAGAAGATTGCAATTCAACCTCTAATTGTTTTCTTTGCTGTAATTGATTATAAATGATTATTTAATTGGTAGATGTGGCATTAGCCAATGTTTATATTGTTAGAGTAAATTTTTTCATAATATCATGTATTGATTATATTTTGTCTTTTTTTTCTCCTTTTGAAGGTACTCAGAAATAATAAAGGTGCAACCGATCAAGAACGGACGGGGGCTTGACCGCTTGAAAACTTCAAATTTGGCTACCATTATTTGTTTTGTTAGATCTTATTAGTTAATTTCTCAAGGCTTCACTTTACATTTATGATGATGTTTTTAGAAAAATATTGGTTAGGATTTTGGTGAAAATGCAATATATGTAGGGTTTCAGTTGTAGTACTACATTTGTAAGTTATAATATTGATTTTCTTCTATGTTAATATCTTCAAGTGTCATTGTTGATTTTCTTCTATGTTAAACGTACATATATATTTGGATTTGTTAATAATGTACATATATAGTTGTCGTGGTGAAAAACTCACTATAATCAGGCGTATTCTCATAGACCTCTTCAACATGAATATCATCCTGACAATTTATAAAAAATCAAAATATTAATCTTTTAACCCTAATCATAGATTTAATTTAACATCATCAATTATGCCTTGTTTTTTTTATACATCAATTATACATCATCAATTTCATAAAATCATCAATTATGCCTTGTTTTTTTTATACATCAATTATACATCATCAATTTCATAAATTTAATTTAACATCATCAATCACAAACTCATAAAATATGTTTTTTTTTTAGGAATTCCCAAGAAACTATTGAAAATAATTCCATATAAATCAAGCGAAATTAGGGCAATAGATTAATGTACTTCGTGTAATATACACGAAAAACATAACCTATTTCGTGCAGGCCCCATGAAATAGGTTACCTTTTTCATACAATTTGCACAAAACAGATTTACCTGTTTCATACAATCACCATTAAACAGTTTAACCTGTTTCGTTCAATGTGTACGAAACGGAGTAATCTGTTTTTTGCAGATTGCATGAAATAGTGCTAAGTATTTCATAAAAATTGCACGAAATAGATTATTTACGGAAGAGAAAATACCGATTTATATACATCATATTGAAGTTCATTTGGTTCAAAATTATCATCCATTGAGTATCAAATTCAGATATGTCAATGGGTCTTTTGCAATTTATGTTTCTCTATCTATGGTAAGGAGGAGGAGAGAATAATTTTTCAGAGTTAGTTTTTTTTAGAGAGAATATGATAATGAGGGTTTTTAGAACTGCGTTTAGTAGAGTGGGGTTGCGCTTTTCTGCAACGCCCCAGAAATTCATAACCTTAATTGCCAGTGAAAACTGCACTTAAACTTATGGGTTATGGGTCCAGTAATATAATAATAGTCTAAAATGGTCTTTCAAATGTATACAAATGCTCATCATAAAATAATTGTAATTACCTGTAATACATAATATCCTACATATCCCAAATTATACAGAGACACTTCAACATAATCCATTATAATAGCACCCTTTCAATTGTTACGCCACACTTAGAACAAAAAAACAAAACGTCATGAGCCGAAACTCAATAACATACCATCCTAACATCGTAAATTCATTTCAATTCATTTTAGTTGCAAACAGATCTAGTTGGGAGAATATCGAACCATTTCATAAACATATAATTCAAATCAACAATTTAAAAACTAATTCTGTTGTCATTGATCATTATCATCCTTCATCAATACATTCTTTATCAGAAAACTTTATTTGGTTACTTGGCAAGTACAACGGAAGGCAAAGCCACCGAAGACATAAGTCCCCCATCAGAAGGTGGCATATAATGTCATAGATCGTAACAGAAGGCAAAGCCACCGAGGACATTCGTCCCCCATCAAAAGATGGCATATAATATCAATTAATAGTAACATAAGGCAGAGTCACCGAGGACGTTGTCCCCCATTAAAAGGTGGCACAATTCCATAATGTGGGTGGCACCGAGGACGTTGTCCCCCATCAATAGGTGGCGTTGCCGCCAGATAACGGAATGACACGTGCATGGCCTAGAAAACATAGTACTACCATGAACCATCTTTCACTTTTCATTTATCATGTTTTGTGTCTTTTAAGTACATTTCAAAAATCATAGTAAAGTCATTGCATAAACATAATATTAAATCATTTATAGATATATACATACATCATACTTCTCTATGACATCAAATCATTCAAAAATATCATTTGCATAGTCAAACACTTCACATCCCTCATATAAACATTATACACAAGTATTATATAAAATATAGTTGGAAGGGGAGTGCGGGTGTTAGCAGTAGATGTTACCTGCTTAACGACTTTGATAGTTGAAGGAGGATTGTTGTTATTTGTGACTTGAAATTTGTAAAAATGGCATAAGGCTACCTTTGAATGCACATATCTCTCAATATATAAATGGTTTTAATGTGATTAAAATTGGAGCTGATAGCTTGTTCCAAGAGCTTTCCAACGACAGGTCATATGCTCAATTCGGCTTAGAATCGAGAAAGTTATGGTTGTTTTACGAAGAACTGCCAAGAGCATACCGCGACTATCGGCAATCACCGCGACTAGCGGCAATCACCGCGCCTCGCGGTCAGCGCGATGCGATTCTAAATCGGTTTTATGCTAGGGTTCTTTTACGCGGCTTCTATTCTAGGGTTTTGTTAGGATTCCTTATGTTATAAAAGGAACTCCTTGGTGTTCATTATGATACACACACTTTTAGCCTCTAGTATTTTAGGACTCCTTGTAATTATTCTCTCTGTTTTTCTCCATCATAGTGAAGAAGCTCGAATCCCCCACCTGTGAACGTAGGTCTATTTTGACCGAACCATGTAAATTCTTGTGTTCTTTCTGTTTATTTTCTTCATTGATTTTCTCATCCTTATTATTTCATTGACTTGTTCAGCATTAATCAAACTACAACACCCCGTTTCCTAATACTTGTAATATTTCTTTTCCTTTTTAATCTACCCAAGAATGGTAATATTAACATATGTTTATTTTAAACAGTAGGCCTTTAATTAGAACTTCATGTTAATTATAAGTTTATAGTTATATTAAGTCTGAGTCAAATATACTTTTGACATAATGTCCTTAATCCGGTGAATCATCTCATACTTGGTCTTTAGACCACTAGTGGAAAAAACGCTATATGTCACAACACAACTGTTGTGGTCCCAAAGAGAACCGAAGCGTAAATCCTTAAAATTTTGGGAGGGAAATTGGGCAACATTAAGCGCTGCGGTTCTTAGTGAACCAGAGCGGTTAATAAGAAACCGGTCCGGTTTCTTGTTAACCGTTGCGGTTCTACCAACCGCATCGGTTGATGTTGCCCAATTTCATTTTGTAACCGCGTTTGGGCCATATATTGCCTCACTTGGGCGATATGATTTTGTTTGGGCCTGTCATTTTTTCTCCAATTCCCCTCCTGATATCCTCAAACCCTAACCATCCTGACATCCCCTACCTCTCTCTTCCCTCCTGATCTCCTCAAACCAACCATAATCACCACTGCTCTCTCTCTCTCCATCTTCACCGGCGATTCTCCCCACCCCTCTCTCTTTTCGCTATTTCGAAGACCAAACGCCACCATCAGCAAAGACCCACAACTCTGCTGGAAAAAACGTCGTGTTCATCAGCGAAGACCAACAACTCTCTCCCTCGCTCGATTCTCGATCCTCGAACTGAAATCCTCCGCATTTGTGCTCAGCGAAAACCCTAATTTTTCAATGGTGTCAAAATCCTCCATTAAATCTGCTACTTCTGCTCCAAGGTCTACTGCAGTTCCTCTTCCTCATTTCCTCACATTTCTGGATTTCAACTTTTGTTGAAGTCTTCAAACTTCTAAGTCTTCGTTTTACTAAATTCGATGTAAGTTCTTTTCTCTCTCTATATTTTCATGTTTGAAAATTGAATTTATGTTTAGATTTAGTTTTTCCATTTTTTTCTCTCTTCTACTTTGAGCAGAATTTGTTGATTTGAATTTCGGAACGTATTTTGAGCTTACATGTTGTAGATTCATGTAGATTTTCGAAATCTTTAAGCTCTGTATTTGTTTTTAATCTAGGTTAAGAATTTAATTTTGCTGCCTTTTATTTTTTTCTCTTTATTTTTTGGATTTTTTTGTGAATTTTGCAATGTTTTGAGTTTGAATTTGGTGCATGATGTCAGTAACTTTTGTGTGTATTTCTCTATTAATCATCATAGAAATGTTATCTGTAGCAATAGATGAATTAAATTAGTGTTGACAATGTTTCGGATGTGTCCAGCTTACTTCACCTTATTTGTTATGGATTTGAGATGTGAGGATGATTTGTGGAGGTCGTATTCTGGTGAAGCGCTTGGATCACATTAGTAGTAGGGGAAGCTGATTTTTATTTTGTTTAATTTTTTATGGATGCTTATACACATAGACCTTAATTGGGTGATTATGTCAGCTTTGCAAGAATTGCAACCATCATTCATTGAATTCAATTGCCTATTTTAGTTGTTTTGGTGAATTCGGGATTTTCGTATTTCTACAATCATGTGGTTCGAGTTTAGTATCAATGTTATATGCTTCATTGTGTGATGTGTCGTGCCAAGTGAATTTATGCATCAAGTCGTTAAATTGGATGATAGTGTAATGATTAGTAATTAGAAAAATGGGAGAAGAAATTAAGAGAAGAAGCCAATGGGACATATCTGGAATGGAATTAAGAAGTTGGAATATGTTTAGTGAAGTGTGATTTATGGACTTCTTGTGATATTAACAATTTCATCAGACTTTATCAATCTTTTTTTGGTCAATAATGGCTGTGAGACACACATACTCCATAATGGCATCAAGTAGAATTAAGATGCTTCCTACAATATTGTTCTTGGGATTATGGTCAGCCCAAGTGCCGAAACGTCTTTATTTATTACTTGGGAGCATCAATCATACTATGTTTGAATGCTTTGTTCAAGTTCTCTGTTTAGTTTTGACCTCTTGCGTATTGTTACTTTTTGGAAATGGATTTTGAAGCTGAACTATGCTGAAAGAATTTTGAGCAAAGACACCAAAAAAGAATTTAACATATACCATAAACAATAGCATGATCAACAAGTCTATGTGTAGGTTGATCTGATGCTTGATGAAATCACAATCGAGGGTCGTGACGTCCCCAAACCCGTTAAAAGTGTCTCAGATGTCGGATTCCCAGGTGAGGTGGAGGTCTCCTTTTCTTCTGAAATTAGAAATTAGAAATTAGAAATTAGACTTACTAATGCTTTTCTATTATGTTCCGAGAAATTAGATTATGTTTTAGAAGAGGTTAAGAAGGCTGGATTTGTTGAACCCACAGCTATTCAAGCTCAAGGATGGCCTATGGCCCTAAAGGGTCGAGATCTTATTGGTCTTGCAGAAACTGGATCAGGGAAAACGTTTGCCTACTTGCTACCTGCTATTGTCCATGTCAATGCTCAACCTATTCTATGTAGTATTCAATTACTCTTTTCACTTTTTTTTGTTTGCTTTCCTGCCTTTCAAAGCTTAACTGCAGTCTGCATTGCATTAACTTTACTTCCTATTCCCATGCCTTTCTTTTAGCTCATGGTGACGGTCCCATTGTATTAGTTCTCGCTCCCACTAGGGAACTTGCTGTACAAATTCAACAAGAGGCCACAAGTCTCTGTATAGGTTGATCTGATACTTGATGAATTCATCCTTGCCGGAGAGCTTTAAGGTATTTTTATCTTTTTAACCTAAAGCATGAAATAACATATTGCATTAAATGACAACTTTTTTTTGCATTAAATGATAACCTAAAGCTTGTGTAAGTAGTAGGAGTGGATTAGGCTTGCTGCTGTCCACAAGAATAAAACTACAAACTTGATATATATATATATATATATATATATATATATATATATATATATATATACATACATATACATATATATACATACATATACATATATATACATACATATACATATATATACATATACATATACATACATATACATATACATATATATATATATATATATATATATATACATATATATACATATACATATATATACATATACATATACACATATACATATACATATATATACATATACATATATATACATATACATATATACACATATACATATACATATATACACATATACATATACATATATACACATATACATATATATATATATATATATATATATATATATATATATATATATATATATATATATATATATCTTGTGAAGACTGAAAACATAGCCTATGTACATCTCGTACTTGAGTTCTTTTTTTCTCAAACCTGCAGATTGATTGCTTATGCAGCTTGCTACTCACTTTTTCCTGAAACTAATTTCAGTCCAACTAGCTAATTAGTCTCTATGTGAACTAGTTTTGTGAAAATGAAGCTTTCTTATATTTCCGAAAACCTAAAACTGTTGTTTTTAATGCTGTTAATTCATAATGTTGTTTGATTGAGTAGTATTCTACAAGGTTCTCTATGTGTACACTGTACAATGGGAGTTGCTATTGATAATTTTTCCTACTGTAATATTTGTGTGTAAACGTTGGCTTTTACTTCTTCAGCTGCTGTGTGGAAGGAGATAGCAGATGAGACGGATAGAGAGACAGGACGTAGTAAAGCAATCTCTGGTGTTCCGATACATCTAAGTATATATTCCCCCGAAGGTAAGACACGACTTTGCTTCTATTGTGCTCTGCTTTGTATTTAGAATGTGTTGAGGTGCTTCTATTCTTTCATGATGCTTCAAGGTTTCATGTTCTCAGGGGCCTTGAATGCACCCTTTTTCCCCCTCCCTGTTTGCCCTTTGCCTTTGGTAGCAATTGCTTAAAATTCAAAGTGAGATGCATGACCCTACTAGTTCTCCTTGAAATTGGGGTTTTCGGCACTGATCCAAGCAATCATGATATGCATCTTTTTATAAGCATAGTCAATTAACTAATTAGCGTGCATTAACATATTTAATTAATTCTTTTTAGCATAACTAAATAATTAACAAACATAATAAGGCCATGGAAGCAAGTTACTGTTTCGGTGTTGAAACGGTGGCGGACACTGAGATGTCCGTCAGTAATTGAGTGGGCGTCAGAGACTGGAAGTCTGCAAGAAGACAAACGTAAACTACGCTCGGGGGATGCGAGGAAACCCCCTCCGACGCTCAAGTCAGTATATATCCGAAAAGGATTTAGAGAGAGAAAGTAGTGTTTAGAATGTACCTGCAACTAGTACTGTTTGGCTATTTATAGTAGTATTGTTCACCTGACAAGGTGCGTAATCCTTTGACACGTGTATGATTGTGATGAGTCTGACTGGAGAGAAGATTCCCTCACTTTGTCCTTTAGGCTCCGTTTGGTAGGGCGTAAAACATTTTCCTGGAAAACTGTTTTCCTCTATTTTCAATTTTACATTGTTTGGTTTGCAAAGGAGTATAAAACCATTTTCCCTTGGAGTAAAATTGCTCTCTCAATGATGTAAAACCATTTTCCCTTCAAAATGAAAGGAAAACTGTTTTCCTTCTCTCTCTTGTATACTCCTCTCACTATCTCGTTACTTTCCCTTTCATTTTCCTCTCATTCATCATTTTTCTTATATGGAACCAAACAACGGAAAACTAATTTTGGAATTGTGTTTTCCATTGTAAAATGTTTTCCATGAAAATCATCTTACACTGAAAATGTTTTACACCCAACCAAACAGAGCCTTATGGTGGTCGCGAGCGAACTTGGGGGTACCCATACAGTTACTATTAGGAATTGCATAGCGATTGCTTAGCATACACTGAGGCCAATATGAAGAAAGTATTTATTAACATAGAGTACCTATGGTAACCAATAACATAAACGAAGCAGAAATGGAGGACGTGCGAGGCGGCAGCAGTGTAGCAGGACGTAGGGGAAACAGTGGTGGTGCGCTGGTGGTTGGAGGTTAAAACCATGAGCTCGCTTGTGGATGGTTATAGCAAAAACCATGGATAGAAAAGCCATGGGTTGTAAATATCTTATGAGAATGGATTTGGTGGAGTAGCTCGGTGCTTTTGGATGGGAAAAACTCTGATTTTCCTTTTCTCTCTTTGGCTTGGTTGCCGTGGAAGAAGAAGAGAGGTGGAAGTAAGGAGTAGTCAACATTTCTGATTTTGTTATACTGCTTCTTCCTTTTTCCTCTATTTTATTAAACTAACTCTACCCACTTAATACTTTCAAGATTCTCTGTCAATCAAAGGCAATTTTTGAAATAAAATAATAAAAAAAAAACATCAAATTTCGAGAAAAGGCATTTGAGCCATGGTATAAACATCTGCTAAAGACGTTTTAACCCATGGTTCAAACGTGCCCTACAAGCGTTCGTACCATGGTCCAAACATCTTTTCTGAACGTTTGTGCCTTGGTTCAAACGTCTTTCTGGACGTTTGTGCCATATAACTTACGTCTTTTTTACACAAAGAAAATAAAAATATGAATTTAAAATTTAAAATTTTTTGAAAATTATATTTTTGGGAATTTCCAAAATTATTTTAAGCATTTACCAAAAATATATCTGATTTTAACAAAAGATTTGAAAAAAAAGGAAAGATGAGTTGGCAAAACATGTGGTTGTAATGCTCTTGACTTTGGTTGACTTCAGTGATCATAATTTTGGTATGATCACTGAAGAATCATCCCAATTTTAGTATGTTTAATAGTGTTGGATCATTAACTTTTTTAGTAGATAATGTTCTAAATCATGTACTTATAAAAATACCAGTGTTTACAAACTTTATTTAGAAGCAACAGTTTGATTGTGTTGTACTTGTATGCGAACAAAAAAGATTTAAAGAAAATTAAAGATAAAAACAAAAATGCAAGTTTCCTTTACGGGAGTCGAACTCGCAACATTTGTTTCTTAGCCTTGCGCTCTTACCCGCTGCACCATCAAAGAGGTTACGAATATTATTTTATAAACATAGTTAATCTGGACCATGGGGTGGGCCGTGGCCTGGGGGCTGGGTAGGCCACCCCCTGGATCCGCCCCTATGACCGTCCCATCACTAGTATAAGCTGCGATGGTACGATGTTCTTCGCACATGGAGTTGCCAAAGAGTTGGGCATCCTAGTGTTGCTCTTCTACACTACAAGTGCTAGTGGCATGCTAGGGTACATGCAATATGATGAACTCGTCAAAAGTGTCATTTCCCTTTGAATGGTAAGTGGTGAAATATTCTTTTCAGACATAAGATAAAGTATGGCACGTAACGAAATTAAAGCAAACTACATAACACAGGTTTGCTATTAGTGACAACCACTAGCGGATTCAGAGGGGACATTGGGTGTACTGCAGTACTCCCAAAGTGGAAAAAAATGTGAAAATTATTTATTTAAAAAAAATAAAATTTAAGGTATAACTAGATCTTGACAATAGTATCTTAAAGCAACAAGAAGAAGAGGAGGACAGAAAAAGGCAACGTGGGAGGGGATGAAGGAAAACAAGGTTTTGTGCTGTAAAATTTACTTTTTTTCTAATTGTACTATCTTCCATGCCTCTTTATGGAGTACTGGTGGTTCTTTGTAGTTTGTACCAGAAGGATGAAGGCTGTTGGAGAAGAGGAGCATAAGATGGATCCTGATGTGGCTACTATGATGGAATTTGGTGGTTTTGGCCTTTTAGGTCCTCTAAAAAATGAGTTTAAATGGGCCCTTTTTCTGAGTTTGTTGTTGTATTAATTGTCCGTATACGTTGGGACCTAGGGGAGGGGGGGTTTCGAGTCTGTAATGGTTTTTTTTTTTTTGGTTAGCTTAATCACATTGTATTTTATATATTGTAAATGGAATATTTATTTGTTTTCCTATTTTGTGATTCATAAACTTAATATTACCTTAAATTTTGATAAAATAACCTTAAATTTTAAACAATGTTTTAGGCTGTAATATATTTTGAACATAGAATATTTTTAAATACGTTCCTGCTAACGAGTGTCCCGCAGCGCTGGATAAGAAATTTATTTTAATACAAAAATCATTTAAACAAAAAGCACTTTGATAGAATAATACATATATATGTTCCTTATCCAGCACCCCAGGGACACCCGTGAGCATTTGCGTTATAAATATTGTGACCAAATCACCAAACTTATTTACAGTACCACCGATTTGAAAGTCCTGGATACGCCACTGGTGACAACTTAAATACAAATTCTTATATGTTACGATTTACACCATTATTTGATGTGTAACTCTGAGGTGGAATACTATTTATGCATAAACAACATCGTATATAACCATTTGTATGTTTACAATAGGTTCGTTGTCAATACTTGAATGAGATTACTGATGAAAAGCTATAGAGGGATACTGAACATATCTTAATGACATTACTAATAGAGTTACATGCATCATCATTTGAGATGCATCAGACTTATTAAATGTGTAAGTCTTTTCAATTTCTACCATATTAATCCTACAATTGGGTCTAACTTTTATATCACCTGATATTTTCTACGCGATGAATTAACTCATGTGCACTGCACATGATTGATGAGAATATATCAGGGTATAAAAATGACACACGAGAATAAGATGGACATTCTGCTCAAAATCTGGTATTTGTTGTGATAATCAAACGCTTCCAAATGCTAATCTCTTATAAATATGTTTTGGTAGATGAAAGATGCCTTACAATGCAAATGGATACCTTGACACACCAGTTAACTGGATGCCAAGAATGATCAAAGGAGTTAACATGAGGCACCTTCCTACATTTATCCCACGCACAAATCCAAATGACACAATGTTCAACTATATGGCAGAGGCAGCTAGGTTTGCTTTAGTTGCCGACGACATGATTCTTAATACATTTGATGCTCTTGAAGGTGAAGTTTTGGAGGCAATCAACACCAAGATACCCAATAATATCTACACCATTTACGTACCTCTCTCGCTACTCGACCGCGAAGTGAGCGAAACTTCTCTCTATTAGATCGAACTTATGGAAGGAATACACTAATTGCTTAGAATCGTTAGACAAAAGAAGTCCAAGATCGGACATCTATGTTACCTATGGAAGCCTAGCCATATTAACCAAGGAGCAATTACAAGAGTTTGCGTGGGGATTAGCAAACAGTAAGCATCCGTTTTGATGGGTACTCCGATCTGATTTTATCATACACTCGTTTGTACAGTGAGCATGGTACATCCAAGGCTATTTTTTTGCTCATTGCTCATTTGAAACTATCTAAATAAGCAAAATAACTAAAAAAAGGGAGTTTCTAATGAGTAAATGAGCAAAAATTACTATTGGGTGTACCATGTACATGGTGTATACGATGAATGAACTTAATATTGATTGTTTCATGTAGTTGATGGTAATAGGATATAATGTCCATTTAAGAAGTAGAGTTGACGCCTTGGCGATCAAATAAGTAAATGCTATTCTAAATGGTGCATGGTACAACGAGGTATATGATGAATGCTCGATATCGATTGTTTTATTTAGTTGATGGTAATAGGATATAATGTCGATTTAGGAACTAGAGTTGACGTCTTGACGATCAAATAAGTAAATAGTATTCAAAAGGGTCATATATGTGATAACATACAATTTTTTTTTATATTCTAGATATATTCTATGATCTAACCAAACACTATAAATGATGGATTAATTAGTCAAATGTTTTAGTTTTCTAGATATGTAATTTTATGACCCAATCATATATGTAACTGCACCTAATTAGTTATCCTCAACTTCTTTTCCTTTTCCTCTCTCTACAGGTTCTCTCCCCAAACCCTAAAACTCAAACACCCTAGCCGCCTACCCCCTAGGCTCGCCGGCGGCTGCTACCTCAGCCAAGTCGCCGGCGAGCCCCCCCCTCTCGCTGAGTAGTTCGTAGGTTAGTTTTCAGGTTTTTGTAGTCTCCTTCCCCCCTCCCCTGCGTTTTTCGTCCACCGCTTCGTCGTCCACCGTTCCCCCGTCAACACTGTGCTTTCGTCGTCCACCGTTTCCCCCCGTCCATTCTATCGCTGCTCGCCATCCTCGTCCCCTCCCCTCCCCTGTTCGCTCATCTTTCCTGTTCGTTTTCTCCTCCATCCCCGGTGGTGCGTCGCGTCGTCCCCCTCCCCCTGCCGGAGTCGTCCCCCCTCCCCCGCTGGTGTCGTGTCTCCCAACCCCTCCCCCTTTCGTGGTGGTTTCGCGTCTCCCTTCCCCCTCCCCTTGTTAGTGTCGTGGTTTCTTTCCCCCTTCCCCCACCTGGTCTAGTGTTGGTTTGTGTGGTGATTGTTCGTATTCCTAGGGTCTTGTGTTTGCTGTCGTTTGCTTGCGTTGAAGGTTCCCGTCCCCGCTCCCTGTCCTTATGTCGTGTCAGCACAGTCCCGTAGTTAGGTTTGTGGTCGTTTTGGGCTTCCCCTCCCCCTTCCCCCAGTTAGTGTCGGGCTCCCCTATCCCTTTTCCCCTTGTTAATGTTGGGCTTCCCCTTCCCCTCCCCCCCGGTTGTTGGACTTTCCAAATAGTTAAGTCAGGTATTTTCTTAAAAAGTGTGTTGAATCTCCGAATAAAAGGAGTGCGTTGTTTTCCGGTTGCTAGTGTTGTTATCGGTGGTTGGTTGTGGCCATCGACAAGTATCAGTCAGTTAGGTCAAGTTTGGTGGTTCAAAGTAATCTCAGTTGCGTATGTCGGTTTTTTGGTTTCTGTGCTGAGGGATAAGATGTCTCACGATGTTCGTGAGCAAGGACGAGGTGATGATAGGCTTTCATGGTTGGGACATGTATTTACCGGTTTTGATAACCGGAAGTGTGTTCGAGGGTTCAATTTGTTTGACTCTCCTTTTAGCTTGGCATTGATCTTTATGGTTTTTGCCTTGAAACCTTCAAATCTGCAGGCGGCACCCCAGTTGCATCTGGGGGTTTACAGCACGCCCACTCATCAGCGTTTCTCCTTCATCATGGAGAAACCTGACATACTCTCGCTCGAGAGTAGTGAATCACAATGGAACGTGACTCCTCACATGGTCAAGAGCTCAGAATCCCAAGTGATGCCAGATCGTTGGGATTGCTCATACGGCGAGACGCGACGCTCGCCGTTGGTTGTTCGTTGTCCAAATCGTGATCGTCAATCGCTTCTTCCACCAAATCCATCAGCCCTCCGAAGATTGTATCCATCATCATCAGTATTGACCAGCGACGCGCCCCTTTCTATGCGCTTTTGTTTCGTTTTTTATTACTTCTGTATTAGGTGGCATGTAAGAGCTCTTAAGGCTCCTTTAGGTTTATGTGTTTGTTTTCGTTTGGGTTGTACTAGCATTAGGATGTACTTCCTATTTTAATTAATGTACGATTTCTCGATGTCAAAAAAAAAAAAAAAAAAATCATATATGTAACTAAACACTTTAAATGATGGATTAATTAGTCAAATGTACTATTTTAAGTTAATTTTTGTTTAATGTACACTTTACCAAACACTATATTGAACGTATATCCAGTACCCCACTTATCAATTATTATCAACGGCCTGAAGTGCTAAACTCAAGCTCTTTGTAACTTGACGCCCATATCAAACATCTCATGGTAGTAACTAAATAACAATTTTTACAACTGAAGTTGTCCAATATACTTCACTACAACTGTCGCGCTTCCTACTCTCTTCCTTCTTTTCGGTCTTCTTCGTCATTTATTTTTCTTCTTGTTGGTGGTGGCAGCGTCAGGGAGGTGAACAAATACACAGGCCCTTAAAATATAATGGCCCAATTCAATTAGTTGTCCTTTCAAAGTATAAAAAAATTAACTAAATCTAATGAGTGTAATGTTGGATGTTGATTCAAATAGGTTAATTTCTATCTAGTGTTCAGCTTCTTCTCTCCCTGATTCTCCAAAAAAACCCATTAATGACTCTTCCGTCTCTTCCTATTCACCAAAAATTTTCATTTCTTACAATTTAATTTAGCACAGGGCCCTAAACTGTACGAGACGGCCTTGATTGTTGGAAAATCATTTTATCGTACAAAATATTAGAACTTCTTGAAACGTACTTATTAAATCTTATCCACACGATAGGCTTAGTGGTGAAAGCAAATTCGTAGGTGAAAGCGACTACAGTGGTGACAAAGTGTTCCAAACGGCGGTGTTAGTTGTCGGCAACTGGACCACTGACAGAGGAGTGGTGAGAGATGAAAAAGGCAAGGGGAAAAAAATGGAGTGTGAGGGTTGGTTTCTTATTATATTTTGACAACTAGGGGTTGGTTTAATTTATTGGTATCGATTGTTCAACAAGTAGTTGTAGTTGTACTTCCTTAGTTTCTTTTTACCTGCAACATAGTTGTTTGCACACTCTTTAAGAAAGAAGAGAGAGAGTGTTCTAAAGGACATCTAACCCCTTTAATTAACAAAACTAATTCACCATCAGCCGCCGCCAGCGCAGATGCAACCCCACCACCACCCATACCCAACAACGTAACGCCGGCCACCATCACATCCACCACCTCCTCCACAACCAGCCACCAACATATACCCTCTACTTCTCTAGCCCAGCCAGACCGCCTTTTCTCCTTCTCTTCATCGCCTGTCTCTTTGTGGTTTTCGTTGAAGTGGACAGATTGTAAGAAACCTACTTAAAATAAATCACAACCTTTAGCCGGATTTAAAGGGTCGAATTTAACCATGAAAGTCCCAAATCTGGAGCTTTCATGGTCGAATTCCGCCAGAGAAAGTTGCTGAAAAAGAGGGAACAAAGTTGCCGGAAAATTGATGTTGGAGTGGAGGCTGCACTCGTGGGTGGCGGTTGGTGTTTGTGTTGGTGCAGTGTTGGGGTTGGGTTGAAGGGGGTTGGCTGGGGGTTGAATGGGTATGGAGAGAGAGGAAAATAATTGGGGAGGGTGGGTTATGACTTGTGAGTATTAATTGTTTAGATTAGTTAGTTAATTAAGGGTACTTGTGGTATTTGGTTATAAAAAGTTGTCATTTTAAGCTTGGTTGCAAGTATTATTTCCATAAAAGGAATACGTTGCAAGTAAGAAAAACGGAGGAAGTATATTTTAGTTGTGAGAGTAGCTGGTAGCTGTTAATGGTTGGTGTGTAGCTGTTACATAGTAACGGTACAAAACATTGATGTTCAGTAAAAGAAGTTGTTAAATTAGTTGTTTACTAATAATTAGCTAATGTAACTCAAACAAAACTTTATATGCAAAATTTATACACCACTAACCAATATCCCAAAAGCTACAAAAATTAGCTTTTGACAACCACTATTACAACACTACTTCAACCACTAAACGCTACCTACACCACTACCTAACCAAAAATCAAAATACTAAATGTTACATTAAAAGCTTGTGGCAAACATGTCCTTAATGTCAAGTATCAACTATAAAAATTTGGTTTTCTAAAAACAAAAATTTGTAATACAACTTCTTGTAGGACACATTTTGATCAAATTTTTGTCATCAGATTGCAGCTAAAAGGTTATATTTTGGGTCATTGACCATTCATTTTTTTTCCCTCTCTTTTTATGCTTAGGATTCAGGTAAACAATTATTTTGTTGATGTCTGTGACTTATATGCACAAAAAGGGAGGAAAAAAGTGAAGCTCAATGATTAGAAATTCTACTTTTTAGATGGGATCTAATAACAAGGTATATTTGGATTAAAAAAAAGTATAATATGATTAAGGTGACGCAAAAAAAAATTAAAAGTTATTTTTTTCACAAACAATAAAAAAATATAAGATGCTTTTAACAAATTTTTAATCTATATGTATGCTTTTCTTTTTAGCTTTTTGATTTCCTCTAGAGGGTAACTTGTTAATATTTTATAAGCAACAATATCCTTATAGACATGAAGAAGATCGTGAAATTTGCATTCTTGGCTAGTTAGAGTTAATTACTGTCATGAGAAAATTTTACTTAGATGGGGTACTGTAATTGCATGAATGTTTAACAACCATTTTATTATCTATCATACAAACTAGATCTGGTTATTAAAAAATTGCTTTAAATATAAAATGTATAAATATCGTAAATAGTCACAATTTTGTATTCTAAATTAATAAACGTTCTACCCATATCAAACTATTTTTAAAATAGTTTATACAAAAGGTGATCGATGGTATTAAAAGAACTTTAGATAAAATATCATCAATTTAGTTGCAAATATATATAACAATATGTACATATTCTTATAGGTAAAAATAAACAAATGATTGCATATATATTTTACCATGTTTAGCTTTTCTTACAATTAGCTTTTTTTTGTTTTCAACCTGATATTTACATCCCTTTTTGTGCATATTCTTATAGGTAAAAAATTGAATAACAATATGAACATATTCTTATAGGTAAAAAATACTCGTGTTAAAAAGTACTCGTACCAGGAATTATCCTAGTTATGAGTACTGATTTGCCACGAAAAATTATCCATGAGACACAATGCGTGGTATGAGCATAAGTTGGCCGTATTGCATCGCGAAAAAAAGAAGTTTTGCGAATCCCCAAGGGAGTTGGGGTCTTAGCATTCGGAGTGTTGCTCTTCAATCTTCATAACCAAGCACACCTGATAAAGAAAGTCTGGCGTATACATAACAACACTCAACTCTTGATTGGCAAAGTGTTAGCGTCATCAAAAACGGTGCGAGGTGTTCCCCTAATTCGACTACATCCTTTAAGGAATCGAAGCTCCTGGGGATCTCGTGGCCTCCATAAAGCAAATGTTGTCTTACTGGAGAATTATGCTTAGAAAGTTGGTCATGATTCACGCCTTGTCGTGTCCAAGCACAAATGGGTGCACGGGCAAATCCCATTATTTAAAGACAATGTTTCACTGAGGGATATTGCTACCTTGCAAGTACATTCTCTTCCATTACCCAACCAACGGGGGTGGAATATGCAGCGCATCCATCATTTCTTTACTTCCCAAAGTGCACAAGCAATTCAGAGCTTGGAAGTACCGCTTCAAGGTAATCCTCCAGATATTAAATACTGGCCTTTCACTGCCTCAGGTTAGTATACTACCAAATCCGGTTACTATGTTCTCTCTCAGAAACAAGAAATTTGCAGCATGAACCCCCCCTCTAGATTCGAAATTCTTTCGACTTCTATGGGGTTTGAACATCATGCCTAAATGGAAACTTTTTCTCTGGAAACTTTGGCATAACTGCCTTGTCGTACCGTGGAGTTGTTGTTTCGGAAATGTGCCAGATTTGCTCTAGTGGTGTGGAGGATTGTCAACACCTGTTTCGTCTCTGCCCTCTTGCAGTCGGAGCATGGCGCACAAGTCAACTCGGCATCCTCTCTCAAACAGCGCCCTACATCCCCTTTAAGGATTGGCTTATTGCATCGCTCCTCTATTTTAGGTAACAAGATGGCACACTTAGTGATCGCATCCCCATGTTCATTGTTACCCTTTGGGCCATTTGGTGCAATCGTAATGATAGGATCTTCAGTCAGCTCACGCCAAATCTTGATACTATGCGTCATTTAGTGTTAGATGTGTGATCAAACAAGGGAACCGGATATACCACTCCAAGGCACGGAAACTACGCATTCCTATTAGTTTAATTTCGCCCCTCTAGGATCACCGGGTTAACACGAAATAACTAATGAGATACAATGGAGAAAACAATTCACAAGATGATCTTCTATGTGAATCAACAAGAACTTTGTGTTTGAAGTTTGTGAAGAACACTAGAGAGAAAGTAGCAAGTTTTCTCTCAAGCAAAGCAAGACAATTGGAATATGATAAACTGATTTTCTCTCTCTCCTCTCATATGAATGACAAGGGTCATATATCATATTCCCTCTTGATTAGAACTGTTACAACATTGATCTCCCTTTAATCCCCTGATTAAGAATACTTAATCATCATTAAACGGATAATGTATGCAATACAACGGTTATAAACCGTCCACGCAAAATTTCACGCCCCAAGTCAGACTACACGTCGCGACCCGCGATACAGATCGCGAGTCGCGAAAGTGCGTTGGTCGCGACCCGCGACCAGCCTCCTGACTTGCTTGATTGATTCATGTGATTTTGCGCATTCTAATCTTAGCATACTAGACCTCCTCCTCTTCTAGTATATAACCATATGAGCTTATAAAACCCATTATCCTATAAATGTTCCAGCAATCCTCTCCACTTAGTAAAAGTAACTTTACTAGATAAAGCTTTGAATCATATAACCACCACAAATCATTGAAGATACTAATACACATAAGCATAAACATAGTTCTTAACCTCCGACACCTATGAAGCCTTGGTGTCCATATCCATTCATAAGCGTTCCAAGTCAAGCCTTAGACTTGGTGAAGCGGCCAAACCTCTAGCTTATATAGGTAAATCTTTACGCACATGCTCCTACAATTGAGCACTTATCAAAGACTTATTAAGAAACTTAATTCAACCTCTTATCATTGTAGTAACAAGCACTAACCTCGGGATGTAAATAACACAAGTGCTTCCAACATTTAAGAAAAGTACCATCCTCATTGAATTTGAGATCTAACGTTGTATTAGACATCAAATTGAGTTTTCCTTAGCTAAAGGTTGATCAATAGGCTTAAGATCCATCCCTTTGTTCATTTTGTTCACTAGTTCCCTTGACAACGGTTTAGTAAACGTATCCGCCAAGTTCAAACTAGACCGAACAAAACTAATAGTTATACAACTATTCCTTATCATTTCACGCACATAGCTATGTCTAACTCCAATGTGCCTTGACTTGCCATTGTAGACTTCACTAGCTATAAGCTTTAGCTATGGTTGATGCACGATCACAATGAATAGCAAGAGGTGACATTGGTTTGACCCACAAGTCAACCTCACTCAACACATTCCTTAGTCATTCCGCTTCTTGGCAACAAGATGCCAATGCAATGAATTCCGATGCCATTGTTGAATCCGTTATACATGTTTGCTTCTTGGATGCCCATGAAATAGCACCTCCTCCAAGAAGAAACACCCATCCACTTGTGGATGAATAATCTTCCTTGTTGGAAATCCAACTAGCATCCGAGTAACCTTCTAGAATAGAAGGTTCTCCTTTGTAAGTTATGACATAATCCAAGGTTTTATTCAAATACCTTAACACTCTTCTCAATGCTTGCCAATGCAACATACTAGGATTACTAGTATACCTACTGAGTTTACCAATAGCAAAAGCTATATCCGACCGAGTGCTAGTCATAGCATACATCAAGCTTCCAATTAAGCTTGCATACTCCAATTGTGAAATAGGAGTACCACTACTCGGAACCAAGTGAACACTAGGATCCATCGGAGTAGCAAAATGAGTCGAGTTCGATTCATTAAACCTCTTGATCACTTTCTCAATGTAATGAGATTGTGATAAAGAAATTGACCATTTACCTCTCATTATTCTAATACCTAGAATAACATCCGCTTCACCCAAATCTTTCATGGAGAAGCTAGAAGAGAGAAAAACTTTGGTTTTTTCCACTTATTCCAAATCAGTCCCAAAGATAAGCATATCATCAACATATAAGCAAATTATAACTCCATTACCGTTATTATCAAATTTACTATATACACACTTATCGGACTGATTTATTTTGAACCCACTAGAAAAAATGACCTCATCAAATTTTTGATGCCATCGCTTAGGTGCTTGTTTAAGACCATACAAAGATCGAACTAATTTGCAAACCTTAGTCTCTTGACCTTTGACCACAAAACCTTCAGGTTGATTCATGTACACTTCCTCCTCCAATTCACCATTAAGGAAGGCAGTTTTGACATCCATTTGGTGAATTACTAGACCATGAATCGCAGCAAATGCTATCAAAAGTCTAATGGTAGCTATTCTAGCAACCGGAGCATAAGTGTCAAAATAATCGATACCATATCTTTGCCTAAAACCTTGGAACACTAACCGGGCCTTATGTTTTAGTATGGTTCCATCGATCTTCCTTTTCCTTACGAAAATCCACTTACAACCTAAAGGTTTGCATCCGGGAGGTAAATTAGCTAAAATCCAAGTATGATTTCCCATTATTGAATCCATTTCATCATTCACTGCCTCTTTCCAGAAAGCAGAATCATGAGACTTCATAGCCTCATCAAAGGTCCTAGGATCCTCCTCCATATTGTAACAATATGAAATTTGAGTCACAATAGACTCCCTTGACCCTTCAACTATATAGAGTTGAAAATCCGGTCCAAAAGCTTTCTCTTTTCTAATTCTTTTACTTTTCCTAATTTCCGGTGTTGTAGTATCATGATCATTGATAATGTCATCCAAAACATTGGAACTAGTACTAGGTATCATGTCCTTTGGTCTTGGAATCGATGAGAATCTAGTCTCATCAAATATTGCATCCCTTGACTCTATCATAGTATGGATAGAGACAAAATCATTTGGCTCAATGACATAAAACCTATAGGCTTTGCTATGTACCGCATAGCCTATAAAAATGCAATCAATTCCTTTTTCACCAAAAGTTTTCCTTTTAGGTTCCGTCAATTTGACAATTGCCCTACAACCTCATACCTTAAGGTAATTGAGATTAGGCTTTTTGTTACACCAAAGTTCATAAGGGGTAGTATTATTCCTCTTATTAGGAACTCGATTTAATATACAACACGCAATTAAAATTGCATAACCCCAAAAACCGTCATTTAGACCCGAATTCGAAAGCATGGTGTTAACCATTTCTGTTAGAACCCTATTTTTCCTTTCCGCTATACCATTACTTTGAGGTGAGTATAGAGCGGTTGTTTCATGAATTACACCAATGGAACTAAAATAGCTAGGATTATAGTATTCATCACCCCTATCGGTCCGAAGTCTTTTAACTTTTTTTTTAAGTTGAAGTTCCACTTCGGTCTTAAAAAACTTAAACTTTTCTAGTGCTTCATCTTTAGTAAATAATAAATATATGTAACAAAACCTTGAATAATCATCAATAAAAGTCACAATATATTTTTTATTTCCCAAAGAAGGTGAACTATGAAAGTCACACAAGTCACTATGCACCAATTCAGCAATAGCGTTTGTCTAGTCACACTAGGATAAGGATTCTTTGTAATCTTATTTAGCATGCATGTTTTACACTTCTCTAACTTTAAATCGAAAGAAGGTATTAAACATAGCTTAGACATGTCATATAATCAACGATAGTTTACATGACATAAACGATTGTGCCATAGAGAAGAAACATCAAGCATGTAAATAGAACTAGTATCAATTGCATTATTAATACTAAATTTAAACATCCCATTACAATAAAATCTTTGTCCAACAAAAATACCACCCTTGGAAACAATAAACTTATCCGATTCAAATACAACTTTAAAACCAAATTTATTCAAAAGACCCCCCGGCACAAGATTCTTCCTAACTTCCGGTGCATAAACAACATCCCGGAGAGTTAAAGTCTTTCCCGAGGTTAACAACAATTTTACTTGGCCTATGCCCTTGGCCTTTACCGTAGAATCATTCCCCATATACAAGATTGGACCATCATCCAATTCTTCCAAAGACTTGAAGAAGTGCTTATTATTGCACACATGTCTAGAGGCCCCCGAATCTATCCACCAAGAATAATCAACCTGCACAAACATAATTTCAGAAATCATAGCCACAAAATTCATTTCTTCAATTACATTTTCATGTGCAACTTTACCTTGGTTTTGAACAACACTAGGTTGTCCATTCTTTGTCTTCTTCTTCTTAGAAGGACAATCCCTCTTGAGATGAGGTCCATTGCATACCCAACAAGTGAGGGTCTTCCTCTTCTTGTTTGCAAAGTTGGTTTTAGAGTTGTTATTGTTGGATTTCTTGGTCCCACTAGACCCACCAACCTCTACCATATTCAAGGTAGACTTAGGAATACTAGGAGTAGTATCATTAACCCCATCTTGAGCCCGGATCCCTTCCTCAATACGAAGATGGGTTCCTAATTGCTCCATGGACAAATCTTCCTTCCTATGTTTCAAGGAATGCTTAGTTTCTTTCCAAGAATGTGGTAATTTATCAATGATTGAGGCTACGGCAATAGCCTCATCCATCACCATACCATGTGATCTAATTTGGTTCAAAATATGATGAACTTCATGAAATTGCTCTATAATAGGCCGATCATTAGTCATTTTAAATGAATTAAAATTACTAACAAGAAATTTCTTACTTGAAGCATCTTCCGAAATATACTTGGCCTCAAGAGCATCCCAAAGTTCCTTTGCACTCTCCACATTTTGGTAAAGGTCGAACGAAGGATCGGTAAGAGAGTTGAGGATGTGACCCCGACAAATGTAGTCATCATTCTCCCACTTTGTTCTCTTCCTTTTAGTCTCCATGGACTCTTCCTCTCCATCTTTCGGGAATGGTAGCATGGGTGTTGAAAGAACATACACCACATTCAAAGTTGTCAACAAGAAGTGCATCTTCTTTTGCCATCTTTGATAACCCACCCCCTCAAACTTGTCCGACTTTTGGAAGTTCATAGTCATGTCCTTGAGTGATTGAGCCATATCCGAAAAGAAGAAATTTAAACTAATAGATTGTTAGATGTGTGATCAAACAAGGGAACCGGATATATCACTCCAAGGCAAGGAAACTACGCTTTCCTATTAGTTTAATTTCGCCCCTCTAGGATCACCGGGTTAACACGAAATAACTAATGAGATACAATGGAGAAAACAATTCACAAGATGATCTTCTATGTGAATCAACAAGAACTTTGTGTTTGAAGTTTGTGAAGAACACTAGAGAGAAAGTAGCAAGTTTTCTCTCTAGCAAAGCAAGACAATTGGAATATGAAAAACTGATTTTCTCTCTCTCCTCTCATATGAATGACAAGGTTCATATATCATATTTCCTCTTGATTACAGCATTGATCTCCCTTTAATCCCCTGATTAAGAATACTTAATCATCATTAAATGGATAACGTATGCAATACAACGGTTATAAACCGTCCACGCAAAATTTCACGCCCCAAGTCAGACTACACGTCGCGACTCGCGATACAGATCGCGACCCGCGATACAGATCGCGAGTCGCGAAAGTGCGCTGGTCACGACCCGCGACGGCCTCCTGATCGCGACCCGCGACCAGCCTCCTGACTTGCTTGATTGATTCACATGATTTTGCGCATTCTAATCTTAGCATACTAGACCTCCTCCTCTTCTAGTATATAACCATATGAGCTTATAAAACCCATTACCCTATAAATGTTCCAACATTTAACCAACTCCTCCAGCAGCACCTTTTATTTATCTCTACGCCACAACTTTTGAGGAAGACATGGCGCGAACCCAAGTTCCCACCTGGTTTTAGTGTCGCTAATATTGGCCAGTCAACCCGGGGTGTACCTGACATTCACATCTAATTTGATGCGTCTTGGAAGCAGAACTATCCAGTGGCTAGCATTGCTTGGGTTGCTCGCAATACTTCTAACAACGTGCATAGGGGCAAGGTCAGTGTATCTATGCTCATTCCCCCCTCGTGGCCGAGGCACTGGCTTGTCTCCAGGCACTTCGTTGGGCCCAGGAGAGAGGCTATCGGCAAATTGAATTCTCCAGCGATTCATAAGACTTGGTACGTAGTTTAGGCAACACTAATACTTCAAATCTCTACATATAGTGGACACTTCAAGACATCCTTGCTATAGGTAAGTCGCTCGAGTGGTGTCGAATCACCAAGGTAGCTCGATCTGGGGTTCAAAAGTCTCATGACATCGCCAAATACATCAGGAGTGCTCGTATTCCGTTAATTAGCTTTTAATGTTGTTTTTGTTTTTTGTAAGTTTTCTCGATGTAAGAAAAAGGAATAATAACTACTCGTGGCATAATTAGTTGCACAAGTAATAATTTACCACAAATTATTTTAACCCACGGGGCATGGGATATAATGTTTTGCCATTTTTTATCCGCAATATGAGTTCTACACCCATTTTTTTATAATTGTGGAGTGTTTGGTACGGTGCAGTTTAACCATATTTTTAATATTTGTGGACTATGGTAAAGTTTTGTAAACTTGTTGCTGGAAAATTGATAATTAGCTACAAGGGGAAGGAAACTCAAACAAAAACGATGAGAAGCATTTATTGCATACTTGGAGCACTACTAAAAACAATAAGCATCAACAATGATGGTAGATACATAGTCCTTCCCCATGTCTTTATGATTTAACTTACAATTGTACTAAATGATGGTAGATAAACAACCTTAATCAAATACGCAGTTATAAGTCATAATCTATCCAAAAACTAAAAGAACGAAAATTCAAATCATATATTTAGAGAGCATATGCATCCTCTACCCCTTTTTCATTCTGAACTTATTGGAACTTATATGAAGTCATTATAATTTATTGAATTTTATTGTGTAAGCCTGTAAGGTGTTAGAAGTTATTAGAACTTCTTGAAACTTAGTAAATCTTATCCACTCGATAGGCTGCTTAGTGGTTAAAGCACAAAATCTTACTTTGAAAACATTAAGTAGTTAGTATGGGTTATAACTGCATTACATATGATTTACAATTATGGTAACTTTCATTTGAATTATAATTCTCAATTTGATTAAGCAAATTAACTAAAGTCGGATCAAATGCTACAGAATTAATAAGTTGAGACATGAGGAACATTAATAGATGATATATAGTAATTGAAGAAGAGCTAATAAAAGAAAAAAGGATCTTTTGTCAGAATATACCTTATAAATGTCGGTTTTTGTGAAAAAGTACCTTATATAAAAAATGTTGTCAAAAAGTACCTTTTACCATGTTTTTTGTTGCAAAACAATACATTTTGCCGGATTCCGGGAGTTGACCAAAACTTCGGCGTTGACTACACCACGTGCTTGGCACGGGATCATAAACCAACCCAAAACAACCCCCTGCCTACCCACTGCCACCCCTCCTCCCCTTCCCCACCCACTGCCACCCCTCTTTCCCCTTCCCCACCCACTGCCACCCCCTCCCTCCCCTTGCCCAACCTACTGCTGCCACCCCCTCCACCCCAAAACCAACGAAAAACACCCCAACACCAACCAATAACCATACCCCCAACTGAAACAACCCCACCCCCACGAAACCTCATCCATTCACCCGAAAAACAACCACATCCACCCGAAAACCACCACCATCCACCAAAAACACCTCTCCCCTTCCCTTGCAGTCGCGCACCCCCTCCCCTTTCCCGCCTACAGTCGCGCATACCATTTTTGGGTGAAGAGATGTGTTCAATGAGAGGGCGAGCTTTTAGAGTGCTGCTGAGTTCGGGGGAAGGGGAGGGGTGTCAGTGGGAATATTAGGGGGTGACAGCAGTGGGTGGGGAAGGTGATGGGGGTTTCATGGGCTGCGGGGAAGGGGAAGGGTGGCAACAGTGGGTGGGGAAGGGGAGGGAGGGGTGGCAGTAGGTGGGGAAGGGGAGGGAGGAGTGGCAGTGGGTGGGGGAGGGGTCATTTTGGGTTGGTTTAAGATCACGTGCCAAGCACGTGGTGTAGTCAACACTGTAGTTTTGTTCAACTCCCGGAATCCGGCAAAAGATGCTGTTTTGCAACAAAAAACATGGTAAAAGGTACTTTTTGACAATATTTTTTTGTATAAGGTACTTTTTCACAACAGCCGACATTTATAAGGTACTTACTGACAAAAAATCCAAGAAAAGAATTAAAGACCATAGTAAAATGACCAATTTGGCCATGTAACTGTTTGGCTATAAAAAGGGACACCAACCCTTCACCTTTCCATCCAAAACACAAACAAAAAACATCTGGTGATAAGCAACTGAGATGGAAATGAGTAAGAATGCGAAAGGGGTGGTTAGTTTGGTGGTGATGCTAGCCTTAGTGATACTAGCCACCACACCTCAACCCACCTTTGTTGTTCGTCCCCTCTCTAACATTATGCTTGAAGAGATTGGTATTAACACCAATGCTCTAATTGCTTGCTTTGGTTTTCATGAGCAATGTGGTCCAGCTTACTGGTGTTGTGGAAATTGTTACTGTGACAAGGTTTATTCTCTTAGCAAGTTCGTGTGCACAACTATTGCCTTTGATACATCACGTAAATGCTAATGAATAGTCTAAAAATGCTATTCAAGAAGCTAAGTAAAATTAAGTTGTTATTGTTGTTTGGAAAATAAAGTCTTTGAGTGTGGATGCTGTTTTCTAGTTGTAATATGATTAAATAAAGTTGTCAAAATTGTTATGGTTACTATGTGGTTGGAATATAAATTCATGCTAAAAATGAATAGTCCATGAAATTGTTATTGTGGTTTGGATTATCAAGTATCCAACTATGGATGTTATATTCTTTAATTTGTTGTAATTAAATAAAGTATGTAACATCATTATGGTTACTATCCGTTTTGCATTATTAAGTATGGAGATGCTATTTTCTTAATGTGACCAAGTAAAGTTGTCATCTTTGTTATTACTATGTAATTTGGTTTATTAAGCATTGTTCGATCTAATATCTTATTATCTGTCGATCCCCTTTTAATCTTTCCATTTTTCTCTTCTAAGTCAAAATTGATAAATTGTGACCACATATTTCCACTAATATAATGTATAAGAAAAAACTAGGCTTATGTGCATGATTTATTTTTAATGTGTACATTTAGCATATCAACACTGACTACTTAACTGGAGGGTTTGAGAGATTTGGGCTATAAAATATTGCGAAATCTTTGTACTTTCTAAAAAAGAAAAATAATTGAATTCCCAAACAATTGCAGTGAAAAAGCATTAGTTTATGCAAGATTTATTTCTCAAACAAGCATGAGTTGCCTTTTCTTGTTTTTGAGAAGCTTTACAAATCTTTTAGATAGGAAAAAAATGGGAAACAACAAAAACAAAAAAAGGTAAGAAAATCAAAAGCATTTGGAATTGTCCTTCTCATATAAAACATTAAAGGTTATAAGTACAAGTATACAACCACATTCATAATGTAACACCCCCAAAATCCATACAAGTCTAAACTACGTTGCATCGAATTTGGGAGCGTTACCGCCGCGGTGAAACGCAAGGCTTATTGAATTTAAAACACTAGCTTACTCTTTATTATGAAAACTAAACTGCAGCGGAAATAAAATACTAACTTAACTACAACTCGGGAATCACTATTGACCCCTTTTATTTAAAATCATAAATCATAAACAAATCTCTAGGATGTTCAACCAAAACAATTTAAAAGTTTATATTCAAAAGTATCCCCCGTATGCTCGAACTCATGCATCATCACCAACATACCTAATCTGCTCCCCATTGAAATATCAATGGTTCATCACAGGTCAACAAACAACACAAATAACAAAACTATCAGCTATGCTGAGTACGTACAAAATCAGTTAAATAATACACTTAACATAAATAGAAGAGTAATAATAATTCCTAAACATGATACTACAAAAACATTAAATTTCGTTTTTACAATTTATTTGGCATCGAACGGGCACCGTCATCTTTCTAGAATCATACGGGCTACTTAATCCTTAATAGACAACTTGGTCTATTAGATGAAATGTAAATACGGTTTCGTTCCGTTCCACATCCATCATCTTAGTATGCATACCCCCAAGATCGTACGGAACCTTCCGCCTACTTGAGTTATCAAAACTTATAAGGACACTACTGTCGTCACAGTAGGCCTGCGTAGGAGTGTAGAGCAAGCCTCACACTCCCCCCATTGTTCATCACTTGTAGGGAGTCCAACTACAAGTTTATTGCCAAAATCCTTTCTTAGTATTGACCATTCATACCACATTAAACATGCAATCATTTAACATTCCTTCTTAGATACAATACTCAAATCTTTAATCATGTAACATCCTTGTCACACCATAGATCAAAGAATACAAATCCAAAACTTTCATGCTTATGATACGATAGAATTACGCATTACAATGCAACATACCGCAATCATGCTACCAAACAATCTCAGCAATCACAATCATACAATCGTTCCCTATCATGATTCTAGGTTCCAATATAATAATTCACAACCTAACATGATACTAGTAATTGCAACTGAACTGGTACGCGTACGTACCTTGTAACGAAGAATCTTTGCTGCTTACTTAAACGTTCCGCTTATGCAATTGGGACCTAATCGAATAATAAAAGTATTTTAGTGCTAAGTCTTTGATATTATTAAAATTAAAACCAACTTAACTACTATGTAAAACTTAGTGTTTTGAAAAATAAAAGTAACGTTCTTGTTGTTTAGACTTCCTTTTCATGAACTCTATTAAAACTAATATATTTAGAACTTAATAATAAGTTTGCGAAATTGATTTCCTCTAACTTATTTTATACTTGTTCATGACAACAAAACTTAAACTTAACTTTTGCACTACTTTGTTTATAATAACAAACTTAACTAGATACTTATATAAGAACTATAAAATCAGAATTGAAGAAATAAGATCAAAGTAGGAACTAGTAGTGTAATATAAATCTGATTTCTTTTTGTTCATAATATGTACTTTTATTTAAAATTACAACCTAACCCAATATACATAAGTATAATAAAAACAGAATTGAGAATTAAACATCCTCCTAAGAACTACTAATATAATCAAGAATTTGATTTTCCTTTAACTTTTACTATACTTAGTTTACAAAACTAAGTCAACCCATTATACCCAAGTATTATAAAATCAGATTTGAGGAATAGAATTATCATATTACAACATAATATAAATCTGATTCCTTTTACTAATTCTATACTTTACTTATAATTACAAACTTAATTAAAGATTCCTCTCAAAAGAAACAAACTTAATCAAAGATACATAGGAATAACAAAATCAAATTATATAAATTAATTTTAAAAAAAGAAAAGAGGGAGGATAACCACCACAGCCGACCACCACACGTCGCCGGTGAGCCTCGAACCACGCCTGGGCGACGACCTGCTGCGAGGAGAATCGCGGCTGACCGGCGCGACACAACCACACTCGAGCCCAGCCTTGTGCGAACACCCGCACAAACCGCGCGAACCACTGCCCGCACACTCCTCAAAGCTCGACCCGCGAACCTCCGACGAGTGACTGAGCACGACTTCGAACGAGCAGCGACAACCTCCGGCGAGTGTAGGTTTCCATATTCAAGGGAAGAAGGAAGGGAAAAGTAGAGGATGGTAGGAAAAAGGACGCAGGAGAGAAGAAAGAAGGAGGAGAGAGAAAAGACTTCTCTTGGGAAAAACACACGGCTGATTTCATAAAAGTTAGGGTTTTAATTCCTTTTTTTTTCTCTTATTTATAGCATTAGAAACCTAGGTTTAATAGGATTTGTTTCGAACTCAAATTCTTATTTCTTATTTAACAAAACTGAATTAAAACATAATTAGGTACAAAAGTAGGTTGTATATCTAAATTATAACTGTAGGTTTACCCAAACTACATTTTTTTTCCATTAAATAATATTAAAATACTTTCACTTTATTCTTTATATTTTCTTATTTATAAAAGAATAACTCCCAAAAATACGGAGTATTACAGGCTTCCCCCCTTAAAGGAAGTTTCGTCCCGAAACTTTGAGGTAGCCAGTCTTAACGATGATCTTTTGAACTTCTAAGTCCCTATATTTCACAAGCGTTTTCTAGTTTTCGCAAGTCACATAAACAATAATACCCATAAATAACAAACTTAAGCAAACTTTAGGGGAAGCGCGAAATTCTATCGCATTCTCCCCCCCTTAAAAGAAAAGTTACGTCCCCGTAACTCGCCTACCCCTTGAAAGAGCTCCGGGTACTTTATGCAACCGAATAACATATTTAAAACTTTGCATACAATTAGTTCTCCCTAAGTGTCTATAAAATAAGCCCCAAATGTCCCTCATGTTCTTCCTTGCTCCTCGAATATATCAATATATCGTCTATGAACACGACTACGAATTTATCGAGGTAGGGTCGAAAAATCCTATTCATAAGGTCCATGAAAACAGCAGGTGCATTGGTTAACCCAAAAGGCATGACGGTAAACTCATAATGTCCATACCTACTCCTGAAGGCAGTTTTAGGTATATCCTGGTCAACAATCCTCAATTGATGGTAACCGGACCTTAAACTCTATTAAATTGGACGGAAAGAAGCCATCCCCTATTTTCAGTGAGGCATTAAAGACTTTCTTAGAGCAATTAACAGTATCCCAGATGGAATAACTATAGGCATAGAAATTGACTCGGACTCAACCAGTACTAGAGTTTTAATAGTTGTATGGGCAATAAAAGACCAAAATGCTTCAGAATCGAACAAGACTTTATCAGGAATTGAGTTGATAGAGAAAGTACCCGTGACAACATCTCTACGAGCCTCCTCTTCGCTAACCGTCATCATATATAGCTTCCCTGTGCCCTTATTATCATTGTTGTTGGTCACATGGTTCCCAGTTAGTGCTTGATTATCTGCATTGGTTGGTGGTTTGGAGTAATTAGAGTTCCCTGACCCATTGTATGTATTTCCACCATTCTCATTCCCATTCATAGGCTTGTCTCCAAAGTTCCTTTTTTCTTGACTATTGGGGTTAACCTTATTCTTCGAATAGCATTCGTACGCTCTATGCCCCATTTTCCCACATTCATAACACTCCACCTTATTACCCTCGCAATCCTTCCCAGGATGGTTGTATGGGCACTTCTTACACCTATACACACGCTCAGGTCTGCGATTGTTGGTGTTATTGTTGCGGTTATTGTTATCGTTGTTGGGTCCCTTATCGAAGTTTCTTTGGGAGGTTTGATTGTTCTGGTTCCCATGGTGTTTCTTTTCAAATCTCTGAACCTCAGGATTTGGATTCTCCTTTCGCTTCTCACCTTGTTTACCCCCTTCCTCTCGTTTCCTTATGGCATATAGGTGGGCAGCTTTGCCAAAGACATGGTCCAATGAGGTGAAAGTATCTCCCCCCAGTCTCCCTTGTAGGTCAAGAGTGAGCCCTAATTCAAAACGTGAGGCCTTAGCTTCCTCAGTAGGGGCAATCTCAGGAGCAAATCTCATCAACTCAATGAATTTGCGGTAATACTCCTCAACAGACAGGTTCCCTTGTTCTAGCATCATAAACTCTTGGGCTTTCTGCTTTTAATTTTGAGGTATGGAGGGTAATACTTATCCCTCAGGGCTTTCTTGAAGGTTTCCCACCCAAAGTCAGGCTGTTTTAGGAGGTTGTCCTTAGCTTGAGTCCACCAAAAGTGGGCATCCCCCTGAAGGTAATAGCTTGCTAAGGGCACAGTCTTATCATCTGGACAGGAGAGGGTAAAGAACAACTTATCAAACTCCCCAACCCAATTTTCCAATTCTTCAGGTCCCCCTTTCCCATTCAGTATTGGTAGGTTCCTACGGGCAACCTTTTCAGACAAGTCCCCATCCCGGTTATGACCCTGGGCTAGGTTAGCTGTGATCTGCACTAGATCACGAATCGATTGCTCGACATTCAGAGAGGTATCAGGCGTGCCGCCTTGACGAACCATTCTGCGCTGAAAATGACACAACGGTTGTTTCAGCGACATGCACATAGTCGTTTATTTATTTAACTACTACACATTGGCACGTTTATATAACACATCTTTATTGCGAACAATCATTAAGTCTCTATTGACTTGCAATATAAACATCTCAACTAAGACGTTACCTCAAATGAAAGAATAAAATTGTTGTATTATTATTAAAAAGAGTAAAATTTATTGTTTCCAAGGAAAACATAATATGAATAAATAAAAGAATAAAAGAATACTAATTATTTGTTACTTGGCATGCAAGCCTTATTAAAACTGAAATAAATGAATAAAATAATATTCTAATCCTAATTATATAATCAAAAGAAACTAAGGACTATAATGGTGAGCTTCGTCATCTGAGTTAGGATTTTCTATTCTTTCTTCCATGTCAGCTTCGTCCTAAAAAGGCTCGTCATCTTCTATAGGTTCATCTTCATCCTGAGTTCTTCTTTTTTTATAAGTTCTTCTTCTTCTTGATCATTTTCCTCAATTGGATCCCCTTCAGCAGGCTCATTTTCATTAGGATCTTCCTCTTCCTCATTTTCTAAGTCAAATATAGGTGCAACGTGATCTTCCTCAATCATTGTGATGAATGTCCTATTATTTCCTTCATCATTGGAAATATAGATAACAGTTCTAAGGTTTGAAGCTATATGGTAGTCCTCGGGTAAGAATTCATTCCTCGAACTAAAGGTGATGAGGTAGAGGGCTCCCAACTTCTTTTCTCACGAATTCTCCATTCATTTCCACAGTATTTAAGATCAGTAATGAAATGTCCTACAGTAGGAAGGTATTGGTTCCAGTAAGTGTGGTTGACCCTATTAAAATTTCCATTTTCTGACCATATATCCCCATATCTACGGTGTACGAAAAGATAAGGTTCCTCCTTAGGGACGTACTGCAGCATAAAATATATTTTCTCCATTTCAGTCCTAAGCCTAGTATCTTCCTGTAAGGTCCTATACTCCATAGCAGCTTTCATCTTATGGGCCCAGATGTCCTAATCTTCCGCTATTCGGTGCTTCATCAAGTATTCCCTAGGACTAGTCTAAGTTTTGTGAATTTAAAGTTTTTAAGTATACATTATATATAAACATATATAATAGGTAAAATGATTATGTTCAATTTTAGAACTCCAAGTTCAAAATATTTACAACAATTAGATGGTTCTTTCCTAAAATATTCGAAATAAGGTTTTAGTTCAATACCTTTTTGAAACATCTTTGGAATATTATATTAATTCGAAATTTTAGGCAATTAAAATATTTTACTATCGAATTTTAGTGCCTTCAACCACTATCCTCGTACATCCTCCTACTCTATTCACATTTCAAAGATTCAAAAGAACCTTTCACCAATTCAATCAAGCAACCACATCACATTTCATATAATCAGACAAATAAAGGGAAGAAAGGCAGTACAAATAAAATCATTCCTATGATTTAATGCACGCAAAAGTAATCTATATGCTCTTATCCCACACTACCCATTTTAAAATCTTTTAAAACATCTTTTGAAAATAGGAACTTTTGGCTCTGAGTCCAGTTTTGTAACACCCCCAAAATCCATACAAGTCTAAGCTACGTTGCATCGAATTTGGGAGCGTTACCGCCGCGGTGAAACGCAAGGCTTATTGAATTTAAAACACTAGCTTACTCTTTATTATGAAAACTAAACTGCAGCGGAAATAAAATACTAACTTAACTACAACTCGGGAATCACTATTGACCCCTTTTATTTAAAATCATAAATCATAAACAAATCTCTAGGATGTTCAACCAAAACAATTTAAAAGTTTATATTCAAAAGTATCCCCCGTATGCTCGAACTCATGCAGCATCACCAACATACCTAATCTGCTCCCCATTGAAATATCAATGGTTCATCAAAGGTCAACAAACAACACAAATAACAAAACTATCAGCTATGCTGAGTACGTACAAAATCAGTTAAATAATACACTTAACATAAACAGAAGAGTAATAATAATTCCTAAACATGATACTACAAAAACATTAAATTTCGTTTTTACAATTTATTTGGCATCGAACGGGCACCGTCATCTTTCTAGAATCATACGGGCTACTTAATCCTTAATAGACAACTTGGTCTATTAGATGAAATGTAAATACGGTTTCGTTCCGTTCCACATCCATCACCTTAGTATGCATACCCCCAAGATCGTACGGAACCTTCCGCCTACTTGAGTTATCAAAATTTATAAGGACACTACTGTCGTCACAGTAGGCCTGCGTAGGAGTGTAGAGCAAGTCTCACACTCCCCCCATTGTTCATCACTTGTAGGGAGTCCAACTACAAGTTTATTGCCAAAATCCTTTCTTAGTATTGACCATTCATACCACATTAAACATGCAATCATTTAACATTCCTTCTTAGATACAATACTCAAATTTTTAATCTTGTAACATCCTTGTCACACCATAGATCAAAGAATACAAATCCAAAACTTTCATGCTTATGATACGATAGAATTACGCATTACAATGCAACATACCGCAATCATGCTACCAAACAATCTCAGCAATCACAATCATACAATCGTTCCCTATCATGATTCTAGGTTCCAATATAATAATTCACAACCTAACATGATACTAGTAATTGCAACTGAACTGGTACGCATACGTACCTTGTAACGAAGAATCTTTGCTGCTTACTTAAACGTTCCGCTTATGAAATTGGGACCTAATCGAATAATAAAAGTATTTTAGTGCTAAGTCTTTGATATTATTAAAATTAAAACCAACTTAACTACTATGTAAAACTTAGTGTTTTGAAAAATAAAAGTAACGTTCTTGTTGTTTAGACTTCCTTTTCATGAACTCTATTAAAACTAATATATTTAGAACTTAATAATAAGTTTGCGAAATTGATTTCCTCTAACTTATTTTATACTTGTTCATGACAACAAAACATAAACTTAACTTTTACACTACTTTGTTTATAATAACAAACTTAACTAGATACTTATATAAGAACTATAAAATCAGAATTGAAGAAATAAGATCAAAGTAGGAACTAGTAGTGTAATATAAATCTGATTTCTTTTTGTTCATAATATGTACTTTTATTTAAAATTACAACCTAACCCAATATACATAAGTATAATAAAAAACAGAATTGAGAATTAAACATCCTCCTAAGAACTACTAATATAATCAAGAATTTGATTTTCCTTTAACTTTTACTATACTTAGTTTACAAAACTAAGTCAACCCATTATACCCAAGTATTATAAAATTAGATTTGAGGAATAGAATTATCATATTACAACATAATTATAAATCTGATTCCTTTTACTAATTCTATACTTTACTTATAATTACAAACTTAATCAAAGATTCCTCTCAAAAAAAAACAAACTTAATCAAAATACATAGGAATAACAAAATCAAATTATATAAATTAATTTAAAAAAAAGAAAAGAGGGAGGATAACCACCACAGCCGACCACCACACGTCGCCGGTGAGCCTCGAACCACGCCTGGGCGACGACCTGCTACGAGGAGAATCGCGGCTGACCGGCGCGACACAACCACACTCGAGCCCAGCCTTGTGCGAACACCCGCACAAACCGCGCGAACCACTGCCCGCACACTCCTCAAAGCTCGACCCGCGAACCTCCGACGAGTGACTGAGCACGACTTCGAACGAGCAGCGACAACCTCCGGCGAGTGTAGGTTTCCAGATTCAAGGGAAGAAGGAAGGGAAAAGTAGAGGATGGTAGGAAAAAGGACGCAGGAGAGAAGAAAGAAGGAGGAGAGAGAAAAGACTTCTCTTGGGAAAAACACACGGCTGATTTCATAAAAGTTAGGGTTTTAATTCCTTTTTTTTTTCTCTTATTTATAGCATTAGAAACCTAGGTTTAATAGGATTTGTTTCGAACTCAAATTCTTATTTCTTATTTAACAAAACTGAATTAAAACATAATTAGGTACAAAAGTAGGTTGTATATCTAAATTATAACTGTAGGTTTACCCAAACTACATTTTTTTTCCATTAAATAATATTAAAATACTTTCACTTTATTCTTTATATTTTCTTATTTATAAAAGAATAACTCCCAAAAATACGGAGTATTACACATAATTTACCCCAGTTTCTAAATTCTAGTACTAGTATTTTATTACTACTTTGTTAAACTTTAAACACTCTTTTTTTGCTCTCAAGTACTGTTTCTATCCAATCAGATTTTCACCCGCTACCTAAAACTCTAGTGTTGAACATTTGTCTTCAGGGCTGGGTAAGGGGCTGTGCAAGCTGGCCCTCAGCACAGGGCCCATTATGTCAAAAGGGCGCCAAACCTGAAACAACTTCAAAACAAAAGGGTTGTAATAGTACTCACGTATTGAATGTTTGGAGTAGTGGTAATCCCGACTACTTCACGGTACCGTGGGAACACAGTCCTAGAGGCTCCATATTCGAACTCCAACATTGTCGTTTCTGGGCCTACTTCTATGTTTCCTCTCTATTTTGTTGGAAAGCCTCGTTTTTCTTTTTTCTTTTTTTTTTTTTTTATAAATTATTCTTCTTCATACTAACTCCATTTCTGTTTTTGCATCATCTAGTTCTTCTATCTTGAGTTTATTTTTTGGAAACTTGTCTATTAATATTTTTCCACCCTTTTTATACTTTTATTTTTCAAAAACTAGGTGTCTTTTGCCTTTTTTATCATTTCACCTTGATAATTATTCATGTCGATATGAAACAAAAAATTTCATTCAAACAAAACCATAAGTCATCTACACCTTACAAGTATATCACTTATATTGTATGAGTCTATAGAAAACTTAAATTGTTTATATGATTTTTTTTTTCCATTATTTTACCAATATGCAAAATATCTAAACTTTTTTGGTTGTCTAATTATAGGATGAGGAGTATTGAGAAAAGGTTGCTTGATTATGAAAAAAAGATAAAATATATCTCAAAAGCTCTTAAGTGTGATTTTATATATATCACAGGGCAATAGTTTAAGACGGCTCTGAGTGGGTAATTTTGGACATCCAGTAGTAGCAGTATAGGTTGTTTGCTCTCTTCATCTACTCTTGCTACACTTCACGTCATTCTACTGTATGCAATATTGTTCAAGTTGGAATGTGATAAGATTTGGTCAAGTCGTGTTGTGTTGTGTTGTGTTCTCGTTCATCATCAAAACTATTTATACAATCTAGAGGACGGAGTCCTGATGCTATGCAAATTAGGCATAATAATATCTATCTATAATATAATAGGAATAAGAGTCCAAACACCCTCCCTCAAGTTGGATCGTGTAAATTGCGAACGCCCAACTTGGACAACAAAAATTCAAATTGAGTCCTACCAAGTGCTTTTGTAAAAATATCTGCCAACTGAAACTTAGTAGGAACATATGACGGACTCACTAATCCTTCAGTCACAGCATCACGAACAAAATGACAATCAGCCTCAATATGTTTAGTACGTTCATGAAACACAGGATTCTTGGCAATATATAATGCAGATTGACTATCACAATATAATCGCATCCCTGCAGGATGCTGAACTCCAAGATCACCTAGTAGCTAGCTAGCTGCTTTAACCACTTTAATTCACAAACTATAGCAGTCATAGAACGATATTCTGCCTCTGCAGACGATCGAGACACTATAGGCTGCTTCTTAGTATTCTAGGAAACAGGATAATATCCCAACAATACAAACCACCCACTCAGGGATCTCCGAGTAATAGGACAACTAGCCCAATCAGAATCACACCACCCTTCAAGGCGGAGATCACTATCAGAACGAAATAATATTGCTTGTCCTGGATTCTTCTTCAAATATCTAACCACTCTCAGAGCGGCCTCCTAATGAACAACTTTAGGAGCGTGCATAAACTGTGACAAAATATGAACAGAATATGCCAGATTAGGTCTAGTAACAGCAAGGTAAATCAACCTGCCCATCAGTCTGCGATATTTCTCTGCATCATCAAACAAAGGACCATCAGCCAAAGCGAGCTGATGGTGTTGTTCCATAGGAAACTCAGCTGGCTTGGCACCCAATAAGCCGGCCTCATATATGATATCCAAGGCATATTTTCGTTGACTCATAAAAATTCCCTGCGGCCCCCTGGCAATTTCAAGGCCTAGGAAACGTTTCAAAGCACCTAAATCCTTCATTTTAAAATATTTTCCAAGGTAAGTTTTGAAGTTTAGTAAAGCCTCCTGATCATTCCCTGCAATAATCATATCATCCACATATATAAGAACGTTCAGCTGGATATTTTACCTGGTCAAAGTGAACAAGGAATAGTCATAATAAGACTACTTAAACCCATAGGCTTTCAAAGCAGTGCCCAATTTTGCAAATCAACACCTAGGAGTGCCCAATTTTGCAAACCAACACCTAGGTGCCTGTTTCAAACCATACAACGATTTTTTCATTCTGCACACCAGATTAGTATTTCCTCCCTGAAACCCAGGAGGAATTTTCATATACACTTCTTCCTCCAAATCACCATGTAAAAACGCATTATGGACATCCATCTGATGAATATCCCATTTTTTCACAGCCGCAATAGCTAGGAAAGCATTGTCATTTTTGCTACAGGGTAAAAGTTTCATTATAATCAATTCCATCCACTTGATGATGACCAAATATAACCAATCTGGCCTTCAACCGCTGCAATTTTCCCTGCTCATCATATTTTTCTGTATACACCCACTTACTCCCCAAGGCCTTCTTACCAGGAGGAAGAGGTTGCAATTCCCAAGTGCCTTGATCATCCATAGCTTTTATCTCAGCTCCCATGGCTTCACGCCACCCTTCATGCTTCATAGCTTCTTTAAATGACTTTTGGGGGTTCCCTGTATAACTGCTAGAAATTTACGATGTTTATCAGAAAACTTTTCACAATTAACATAATGTGTAATAGGATAGGGAGTACCTGAGGATAGGTGCCTGAGTTGATGAACTTTTCTTTTTCACTACAGTATGAGTCACATAATCCTGCAACTTTTTATTTGGGATTTTGGTTCGTCTCCCTCGTCCCAAATTGTCTCCATCATCCTCCCTACTCCCTCCCTGAACACCGACCTCGATGGCCACGCCAGCAGGACCCGGCGCGCCATCCCCCAACACTCGAGGCTCTACGATCTCAACGCGTGGCTCGGCCACTCCAGCTTGCGCCACATCCACACCCCTGCCTGCCCCAAGTCCCCCTTCAACATCAACGGGAACTTCAACAACAGGCATAGGCATCTCCTCATCACAAAATTCATCCAATCCTACTTGTCCCCCAACAACCAACTCATTTAGAGGTTCAAACACGGCAAAAGGAAATTTATATTCAAGAAACTTCACATCACGTGAAACAAAATATTGTGTGGTGTCTAAGTCATATAGTTTCCATCCTTTCTGAGTATAAGAATAACCAACAAAAACACAACGACGGCTCCTACTGGCAAACTTATCACCCCCATGATAAATATTATAGGCATAACACAAACAACCAAAAATCCGAATATCTGTCATCGTTGGGGGCTTGCCAAACAAACACTCATAAGGGGTTTTATAATCAAGCACTACAGTGGGGGTTCGATTTATTAAATGACAGGCCGCCTGAACACAATCCCCCCAAAATTTCAAAGGTAGATTAGCCTGAAATCGCAATGCACGTGCGACATTTAATATATGTCCATGTTTCCATTCGACCCTTCCATTCTGTTGTGGGGTTTTAACACATGAAGTTTCAAAGATTATCCCTTGTTTCACAAAATAGGGGCGTAAACAATTAAACTCAGTGCCATTATAACTCCTAACACGTTTAATTGTTTGATTAAATTGTCTTTCCACTAGTAATGCCACAAAATGGAAAAACATAATTGCAACCTCCAATTTATTATATAATAAATAAGTCCAAACAGTCCGGAAAAATCTTCAACGATTGTTAAAAAATATGAAGCACCACAGGCAGACTTAGTTCTATATGGCCCCCATAAATCACAGTGTATTAATTCAAAAATTCTACTAAATCTACTATCACTCCTTGGAAAACTAGTTCTAGGTTGATGGGCACGGAAACAGACATCACACCCATCTTTATTGCAGCTAGTAATAGTAGAGAAGGATGACCCAAACGCTTATGCCATATATCCATCGATGTCATGCCATCAACAACCATTATATTTACCTTTGGAACACCTCAGAAAAAGAAAAGTCCATCTTTTCATTCACCCGCTCCAATCAACGTCCTCGTTTTGCGATCCTATAAGACACATAATGTTTTAGTGAATTGGACTATACAATTTGCAGAATCCAACAATTGTGGAATAAAATTCAAGTTACAATCAAAATTAGGCACAAATAGAACATTAGTAATTTTCAAGTTTCCAGGAAGAATCACATCTCCCTCATGTGTAGCATCTGCAATACTACCATCAGGCAATCCAACAGGACAACCATTAATTCTTCGGGGCTCACACAAGTGAGAGAACGTGCCTGTGACATGATGGGTTGCACCAGTATCTAAAATGTAACGCCCCGACTTCTAGGCATTATTATTAGGTTAATTAATTAACCTAATAATAATGCCTAGAAGTCGGGGCGTTATAGAATGGTATCAGAGCAAAGGTTCTGAGGACCGTAAAAGTGACCCAGGATTTTCATGACAACGGGTTTTTAGGAATAAAAAGAGTTTTAAAAAGAAATAGGTTATAAATAATAAATTTAGTAAGATATTCAAGTGATAAAACGAGTTTGGTTTCAAAATGGAATTTAAGAAGATTTTTAATAGTTAAACTATGTAACGAACAAGACGATAGAAGAATATTCAATAAAATGAATAAGTAAAAGAAGTGGTGAAAAGGAATATGAAGGGTAATTAAAGTAAAAGTATAGAAAGTTTAAAGCCGAAATGAGTGTATAAGTTGTAAAACATATTTCGATTTAAAATAAACACGAGTGTGAGTGTTAGGAACGGGAAGGGAAATATTTTATCATATGATGTTTTGCTTTATGATGAATAAACACATGATGATTCGAAAATGGTCAATATGCTAGAAAATGGCTTCAAGTGAAAGCGACCCCACTAATGCTGGAAATAGGAACCATGAGTCCGATGTTTCGTTAGAGGAAATGAGGGAAAGACTCGACGTTTTACGGAGTGACCCCGTATTTGGAGATGCCACGGGAGACGTTGCAAATGATAATCGAATGGATCTAATAAGATGCATGATGATGGAATTGCTACAAGGAAATCGACAAAGGGCCAAATCAGAACAAGAAGAATGCTCCAATATGTTCAAACGATTCGCCACTCATGGACCCTCAACTTATGATGGCAAGCCAGACCCCACCGAATTCGAAGAATGGCTTAATAGCATGGAGAAATTGTTCGATGCTATTCAGTGCCCCGAGAAATGGAAGGTGTTTCGCAGTATTCTATTTGAAAGGGAAAGTTGATCTTTGGTGGAAAACTGCCAAGGAAATGCAAAGCCAGCCTGGGTTCGGATGGGAGAAACTGAATGAGGCTATGACAAGCCAATTCTATCCCCAATCTCTACAGCTCCAGATGGAATCCGAGTTTATCCATCTGAAGCAAAGGAACATGTCTGTCTTGGAATATGCTGTGAAGTTCAATGAACTAGCTCGATTCGCTCCTGACCTGGTAACCACGGATCGTCAGAGGATGAACCGTTTCGAAGGAGGTTTGAACGTTGACCTTCAGGAGAAACTAGCAGCTCATATGGGCAAATCTTACCAGGAATTGTATGATAGAGCCATCAACGTCAAAAGAAAAACAAAACTAAGAAAGGAGGTGTATGATAATGGGAAAAGAAAGAGAGACTTCCGATCAGACGACCACTCATATAAAGGACCAAAAAGGTCATATGATGATGTTAATGTTACGAATTACGAAAGTTATGTTATGTCCAAAACCTGTACTTGCCAATGAACTAAAGTCACGTAAATGGTCCTTGCCAGCAGACTATTCAAGGCTAATGATAATGTTCTCGGTTAATGATTACTAAAGTGTTACTATATATGCCTGTGCATGGAAATGTTTACGAACTAAAACCGTTTTTACGGGCTGGAGTGAAGTTACTGAGTTTTCAACTCATTTTAGGTTATTTTCTGTGTTTTCTCTTTCCCCTATTTTATGAAATTATTCAGGTATTCCGAAGATAGGCGCGGGATCGGTTATGTCAGTAATGTTCCGGAAAGATTAAGTTGAAGCGACTCTGTATATTTGGGATATTTAGAATACTCTGTATTTATGGGTAATAATTATAGCTTAAAGACGATCATTTGTACGTTTAAAAGGCCATTTTAGGCGAATATTTATTAGTGGGCAATAACCCACAGGTTTAAGTAGTACTTCCGCTGACGAATAAGGTTATGTATTTCCGGGGCGTTACATAAAATCCATAAGAATTTACCATTAAACCTATGTTTAGGTTGAGGGAGATTCAATAACTCTAACAAAGTTTGCCATTGTTCTGGTGTAATCCCCGCAAGACCTGCGACATCACTATCTAGCTTCTTAATCTTTTTTGGACCCCACGACTGCTCTTTGCTGCAAACGTTTATTACGTTCTCTCTCCTCGGCAATCTTCGTCATCTTCTGCATCGGTTCTTCTTAGGGGTCGTTTGGTTCAAGTTATGAAATGGGAAGGGAATGGATACAAATAGAGGAGGGGAATGGTAACAAAAATGGTTACCCATTATGGAGTGTTTGGTTAAAGCCAAGGAATGGAAATGAAGGGTAACCATTACCTTCAAGTAATGAATTTTGTTACTTGAAGGGGAGGGGAAGGTAACAAAATGGGGGAATCCATTACCATCAAGTAATGGTAAGGGATTGATGAGGGGTTGAACCAAACAAGAAGAAAGAAAATCGGTAATTGATTTCGTTTCTTGAAGCCCAAAAATAGTGAACCAAACGACCCCTTATTCGTTTGCCTTGTTAATGCTATCGATCTGTGCGACTGCCTTCATCAACGCCGGCAACCCCCCTTGAGATCGCTCCAAATCAATGGCCTCAAATTCATCATGATGTGATTCGTCGTGATCTAGCTCCATTGATTTCACATCTCGCGGCGGCCCTGCTGGTGCCGAGCCACCCTGGTGGTCGTAGACACCACCAGTCGTGATTTTGTGCGCCCAAGCCTGGTTCCTGCCACCCCTTCCACGGCCGCGGCGTAGATTTTGCCAGTCGTGGTTGGAGTTTGCGGTATGTAATGTGATTTTGTTCGTATACCTCATGGTGTTTGTTCTGTCAATCAATGTCCAGTTAATTTGGGAAAAGGTCCTGTCATTCATCACCATAGTAATTGGAATGCGCTGGCGACGGCAGTAGGTGGTGGAAAAAAAATTCTGGTTCTTGTTTGATGATTTTTGGTTTTTTTTTTTCTCTTGATTTTCGGAAAAAATAATTAGGTTTTAGGTTCAAGGATCTCTGGCTCTTGATACCATGATAAGATTTGGTCAAGTTGTGTTGTGTTCTCATTCATAATCAAAAGTATTATACAATCTAGGGGACGGAGTCCTGATGCTATGCAAATTAGGCATAATAATATCTATCATAGGAATAAGAGTCCTAACAGAATGTTTGTTCTAATACTTCACAAATCAAACTTGAAATATTTTTTAAACTATTTCAAGTTGAGGAGGGGTGTTGGAGATTGTATAGCAAGTAAGTAGTCAACATGAGTTGACTTAATTTGTTAATTTTTCATTGAGTTTAGGACTGTTAGTTGTTAGATTGTACAAATGTAATTAGTAGTATAATTAGGTTGTTGATGTAATAAGGAGAGTTGCCAAAAATATATCAGAGAAACAAACCCAAGAAAATAAAATGTAGCTTCTATCTCTCTTCCTCTCAGCGTTCTGCCTTATTCTTCTTCTTCTGCTGTGCTCTTGCGTGATGTCGAGTTCTTAGCTTGATTTCTTGTCTGATAATTGTAAAAATGTACAAGGCTCAAGTGTCAAAAGGCTTCACACAACAAAAGGGCATTTGTTGGAACATGGCAAAAGGACAAAAGACTTACGTTGCCTTATCCGTTTCACTGCATTATCTGACCGCCCTTAATCTATTTGCCGTTTATCTATTGCGGAGAGCATACGTAAAGAATTTATTAGCACCTTAATACATACATACATGTGATACATTTTTGTCATCATATCATAGAATTTTACTACTCTACGAGTGGATTATATCACAACTTGTATAGAGTGTCGACCACTTAATGAGTATTTTGGTAAAATCTTGTATTTTACAAGTTTAATATCATGGTTTCGTGGAAATAAAACTTAACTAGAGATAATTTTTTTTGCTGGTTGTCCTAAATAATTATGCTGATATAAATAGTAACATATCATAACGACATTTTATGTAATTATAATATGGGTATTTTAGGGATTTTTATAAAATATAAGGGGTGTTTGGGTAGTATCTTTCTCTTTTTTTTCTAAAAAATTACAAAACTGCCATTGTGATATGCACTATTCACATATCACCGTAATTATTTGTCAGTTTCTCCTTTGAAGATGGAGGATTCTCCTTACTTTTCTCCCTTGCTTTCAAGCAGTCTTTACTTGTACAAGTAGGTCAAATTGACTTGTGAGAAGTTTCAATCTATCAAGATACTTCATCTTTCCAACCTTTAACTGTCGAAGTGTTGCAATTTTTAAAAGATAGAGGATAATGTCTACTTCAAACCACCACTACTACCATTGGTTTTTGTTTATATATTGGATCTTAACGTCTACTCAACCAGAACTACTACAAAACCATAGTTTCTCCTCAAGATAGTAGTATTTGTAATGGCACCCAAAAAGCCTCATATTGTTTGTATTCCTGCTCCACCTCAAGGGCACATAAACCCCATGACAAAAGTAGCAAAACTCCTTCATTCTAAGGGTTTTTACATCACCATGGTGCTTACTGAGTTTGATGTTGCTAGACTAGCTACTTCCTCCGACAACGACAACGCACCTTGGCTTCAAGGCCTTGATGATTTCGCCGTTGAAACTATTCCCGATGGCCTGCCAGCGGATAACAAGCGTGGCCTGCTAGACCTGCCGCAGTTGTGCAGTTCCTTAGGACAGGAACCAAAGAAGGCGCTTAGAAATCTACTAATGAGGCTCCATGCTTCTCATGATGTCCCTCCCATCACTAGTATAATCTGCGATGGTGCGATGTTCTTCGCACATGAAGTTGCCAAAGAGTTGGGCATCCCAGTGTTGCTCTTCTACACTACAAGTGCTTGTGGCATGCTAGGGTATATGCAATATGATGAGCTCATCAAAAGAGGTCATTTCCCTTTGAAAGGTACGTGGTGAAACATTCTTTTCAGACATAAGATAAAGTATGGTACATAACGAAATTAAAGCAAACTACATAACACAGGTTTGCTATTAGTGACAACAGTAAATATAAATTCTTATATGTGACGCGTCACACCATTATTTGATGTGTAACTATGAAGTGGAATACTATTTATGCATAATCAAAAACGTATATAACCATTTGTATGTTTACAATAGGGTCGTTGTACTGATGAAAAGCTATAGAGGGATTACTAATCATATCTTAATGACATTACTAATAGAGTCGCATCATCATTTGAGTGTGTGATGCGTCAAACATTGTTAAATGTGCAAGTCTCCCTTCAATCTCTACAATATTAATTCTACATCTGGGTTTAACTTCTATATCCTCATATTTTCTACATTAATTAACTCATGTGCAATGCACATAATTGATGAGAATATGTCAGGGTATGAAATTGCACCCGAGTATAAGATTGACATTCTGCTCAAAATCTAGTATCTGTTGTGATAATTAAATGCTTCCAATTACTAATCCCTCTTCTAAATATGTTTTGGTAGATGAAAACTGCCTTACAAATGGATATCTTGACACACCAATCGACTGGGTGCCAGGAATGATGAAAGGAGCTAAAATGAAGCACCTTCCTACATTTATCCGAACCACAAATCCAGATGACACAATGTTCAACTACATGGCAGAGGCAGCTAGAAATGCTTTCGTCGCCGACGGCATGATTCTTAATACATTTGATGCTCTTGAAGGTGAAGTTTTGGAGGCAATCAACACCAAGATACCCAATATCTATACCATTGGCCCTCTCTCGCTACTCTGCCGCCAAGTGAAAGAACGAGAACTTCTCCCTATTAGATCGAATTTATGGAAGGAACACACTAGTTGCTTAGATTGGTTAGACAAAAGAAGTCCAAGATCAGTCATCTATGTTAACTATGGAAGCCTAGCTATATTAACCAAGGAGCAATTACAGGAGTTTGCATGGGGATTAGCAAACAGTAAGCACCCTTTCTTATGGGTACTCCGATCTGATCTTGTCGAAACAAGAGCGGGTATCATAACTGATGAATTCATGGAGGAGATAGAAGGAAGAGGGTTGCTCTCTGATTGGTGCCCACAAGAGAAGGTACTTCAACACCCATCAGTTGGCGTGTTTTTGACTCATTGTGGATGGAATTCAACCTTTGAGAGTATAAGTGAAGGGGTGCCCATGATTTGTTGGCCGTTTTTCGCTGAACAACAAACAAATTGCCTATATGCATGTCAGGAGTGGAGGGTTGGGGTCGAGATGGAGGAAGGCGATGTTAGGAGAGAGAGAGTCGAAGGACTAGTGAAACAGATGATGGAAAGTGAGGAAGGCAAGGAATTGCAGAGAAAAGCCATGGAATGGAAGTTGAAAGCAGAGGCGGCTACAAGACGTGAAGGTTCATCTTACAATAATTTTGATAATTTAGTGAAAAACCTCATGGAGAGAGAGAATCATTCTCAGTCTACTTAAAAGGCTCCAAAATTATTAGCCTTTTACTTGTAGCTTCAGCTCTTGTTTATTATATTTAATTTCAAATCTTGAGCTTATAAACTGATTGCTTGTTAAATAACTTTATCAGAGGCTTAAGAAAGTCCAAACCCTCTCATAATCTTCAACTAATATCAGCCGAATCGCCAAATCAATATAGAAAGAGGAGTCTTCGACATATTGGTATAGAAAGAAGTCTCAGACAATATAAGATAAGCCTATATTTTTGTCATTTTAAACCTTTTTTCGTCAAATGTAACTTAAACTCGCAAGTGAACCACAAAAACACTTTCTAAAAAAGGGAGATAATTCAGAGAACTTTTTTTTGGGGGGGGGTGGGGGCACAAAAAACTTCCGGCTGCGAGACTTTCTTCTGCAACTAAAATCTTGATAAATATTACAATACTGAATGACAGCATTCCTTGCCTTCTGTTTGAAAGGCAGACCGACGGAAGGATAAATAGAGGAATCATACAATATGACAACAGTACAATGGCAAATAAACATCATCAATAGACATTACAAGGAGGAGAGTTCAATGAAGTACTTTGAAGGGGGTGTAGCAGCAGACGTGGAAGTCCGGTACCATGAGCTCCAGATATCTGCCTCACTGATCTGAGTCCCACTCTATACTGTCTGAACCACTGTCAGTATATTCAGATGAAGCTTGTGGAACCTTCAAAATAGATTACGAAACAAGAGAAGAATTAAATCAGTTACTCCGTTTCACAACAAATTGTCTTTAATGAATGATGTATCCCTTATAGACTCCCAAATGAATTAGATCAGTGAAATATGATATATCAAGCATATATAAAATGTAGATTCTCAAATCAGAAGAGCTATAACCATGACTCCAGAAAAAGAATTTAGCCATGTAGCTTCCTGAAAGAAAAAAATATTAACCATGTAGCTACAGAATACAGTAATAACAAAGCCAGGGAAAGCAAAGATAAGAATCTCATTTTCTCTTCCCTTAATCATTGTTTTTCAGAATATTGAGATGACATCCCCCAGAGCCCAAAGCAGCCGACTGTATATTGGAAAAGAGGCACAAATCCACAGATGGGAAAAGTGGAGAAACAAGGTAAATTGAACTAAACTTTGCCATCAAAACAGCCGACGATATGTTGACTTTTGCATGCATATTAAGAAGAGTGAAAAAGGTAGAGAAAATAAAGTGGGACAACAGGTGTGAGGCCCAACTTTTGGGGAAAAAAATTCAAAAAAAAAAAAAAACTTAGTGAAAATAGAACTATAGTTTATATAGGATAAACTTATTAAGAACTCAAAACTTTATTCTAGCCTATAGATACGGCATAAATGTGATGTACTCACCAAGAAAGTGCATTACTTGTGTGGAACATGAAAATGAAACAAAGCTGATAGCCAAATACCTGTAGCTGTGCAGTATTGACATTGATGCCCTGACAAGAATTCCCTCTGCGTGTAGGATCACTTTGTGGATTGTTTAGCATCACTCCAAACTTATTCAGCAAGGAAGTTACTTGTTGAAGTTGGAATTGCAATCCTTCCATCTGCTTGGACTGCATTTGCAACTGCTGGGATTGCATTTTCAGTTGCTGAGATTGCATCTGAATTTGGGCTTGCATAAGTTCATTGGTCTCACCCATGGCTGCCATTGCAAAATTCAACCTCTCCACTTCTGTTGAAGAATTTAATGCCGAGTAGTTGCTTCTCTTTCGCTCTGGGCCCACACCCAATAACTTATTTCGGGTCAAATTTCCCACTTCTGCGGAAGTACCAGATGCCGAATATTCTCTTTTCCTCAACTCTTCTCCAACCCCAAAAAGTTTGTTCCTGTTGGCTCCAAACCCATAACCAATAGGTCGGTAACATCTCTCATCATCTGAGTACATAAGTTCATTGAAAACCTGATTCTCAATGGCAATACGCTTTGCGGGAGAAGAGGTGGAAGTGGAACCCCGTTGAGCAACCATAGCTGCTGCAGCATCCTATTACAGAAGTAAAAAAAATAACCACATATAAGCTTTGTAGATATTCCCTCAAAAAAATGTTTATTCCATGTTAGCTGAAGCTCAGGAGTGTACTACAGTCTACAGAATAAGCAATTCCAAGATAGGTATATCATGCCATTCCTTTCTCAGCAAATTAACAACTCTGTACCAGGTAAATAATATGACTAGGCTAAACCTCTATCTTAAGAATCTTGATCTAATCATGGAACATAAGATGAATACGTCCCCTACATAGATTATGAATGTTAAGCCATTGGTTTCAGCATACAATTTCCAGCCAATCGACTACATCAAGACAATTTGATGAGCTTGAACGCAAAATTCCAAGATAACGATAACGAATAAATACTCTGAAGTCATAAGTCATAGAGATGAGTCTGAGGAAGAACCCAAAACTCAAAACAATAAAAATTGATATAATGATGTCTGATATTTACAATGAAAGCCACCCAAGTTAGTCCTGGCATTTCATCCAACTAGCACGGGACTTTCACCAGAGTCCAGTACTACACATCAAAACAAAGAAAAGAAAATAAAGGCCATACATTTCTCGTCTCAACAACTTAGAATGAGCAAGCTTAAAGAATGCAGATAACACATGTGAGCTCAATGGACTCAGCTAATGCATTGTCAAGGGTTCTTCAATGCAAGTAAAGAGTCAGGCAGGGGGAGGGGACAGAACAATAAACAAAATAGTCGACTAATGATATAAGTATTACAAACAGCAAGAAATAAGGTGGTATGAATAGCACAAATCCCGTCTACACCCCCAACTTCCACAAACTACTAAAGGTACCATAGGCATTATCTATCAGCTAGCCCAAAAAAATTGTTTATCTTGCTTCAACTTGAAAAGATGCTCTGTGAAAAGGGAAATTATCAATAAGGTTGGGACAAACTCAACACAGACACTAATTGTACAATAAAATAGATAGACCAATTGATGAGTGAAGAAGAAGAAAAGGAAGTTTGACTTTTTACAATACCCTCTACATCAAAGGGTATCGACTTTCCCAAGGGCCCTCTTTCTCTCATCTCTCTACCCAAATCTCGTCAATATCGTCCTTCTTGCACCTCTACAGAATGTCTTACCGATGTGGACTCTATCTGCAGCCAGTTTGACAACACCCATTCACCTTCACAAACTAGTTCAGTATGAACTACAGAACAAAATAACAGAAGTTAAAGTCTTAAAATGGCTCACCAACACAATATCAGAAAGTATATATATATATATATATATACTCCCTCTGGTTTTTTCAGTTTACCCACGTTCCTGTGTTGTCCCTTATTAGTTTACCCACTTCTTTTTTTCTGTTTTTGGTATGGTCCCACCAATTGTTTATTATTATCTTTACCTTCTCACTCTACTTTTTTTGGCCCACAACATTAACTTCAATACAATATGCCAATAATCTAATATTTTCTATTTCCTTCTGTAACCCACATACCTATTTCTCCTAAAATTCTATGCCCAAAGAAGTGTTTACACTAATAAAAACTGGAAAGAGCGTAAAAGAAGTTGCCATATGGAAAATACTTGGCATGGCAAATAAAAGACAAGCAGCAGACACACTAAAAACGAAAGCCACAAATGATAGTTAAGGAGAAGTCTAATTCCCTTCATTATTTGTTCATTTGCCAGTTGGCAATTCATCTTTGGTACTGGCCTTCACGCTTCACAACCCCCCGCCCCCCCAACACACACACACACACAGTCACACACACACACACACACAGTCACACACACACACACACACACACACAAAAAAAGAAGATCAAAAGCTGGGCAATTCTTCTTTGCCACACCTGAGATCATGACCTTTAGACAGCTAAAAAAACATTAGCTGATTCATACCAGGAATTCTTTGGATGAGTCTTCCACGTAAGTTCCGTCTTTTCTCAGATGAGTTTGAGCAAACCACTCCAATGCTCCCGGCTCTCTTCCATGTGTCTTGACCTAAAAGTAGTAAAGTCAAGTAACTAGAAAAACTAAATAATCATAGGAAAAATTGAAATGAATAATCCCAACTTTCAGCTATCTTCTCAAGATAATCCAGACTTTGGATTATTCTAGAATAATCCCAACTTATGGGGGGGGCCTTCACAAAATAATCCAAAATATTAATTTTCTTATCTAAACTAATCTATTTTAGGCTTATAATTTATAAAAAATCTAATAGTTCGGATTATTTTGAGAACGCATCCCCTAAAGTTGGGATTATTCTAGAATAATCCAAAGTTGGGATTATTTTGAGAAGATCGGTGAAAGTTGCAATTATTCATGCCAATTCAAGTGTTGCTTCACTATCTTATGTTTGAGAGAATACATAAGAACATACAAACTCGTCTCTCATCCGAGCAAAGCTCTTGGCACCAGTAGTGTGAAGATGCGATTGAAGAGCCCGGGCTTCCTTTCCCTTGGCAGATAAAAACTGTAAAAGAAAAACTAATAACGATTCATATGCATAAAAAGGAACTCAGAACAGGGTTAATAACCATTTTGCAGCCCGCATTCAATTAACACTCAACAGTACGTCAGATATAATGGATATGCAGGCTTCTTTAGTGCACAACATTCTCAACTAAATACTGCGTAGCCCGAAGAAGAACAATTGGCAAGTAAAAAGAAACACAAGTGGTACCTGACTTTTCTCTGAAAACCAGTATTGCACAAGTCTTATCCACTGGCTTGGGTCCACTCCCCTTGGCACAGTGCTGGCTACTTTTTCTTGTGTACTATCAGGTTTCTTATATTGCACCTTAAGTTCATATCTATAAGCCCTCCATTTCTTTCCCACATGTTTAAGAATGCTTTTGTCAATCTCTTCTCGGGCAGGAAGCACAAACTTGTCCTAAATCAGCAACTCAAATTAAGGCAGATAAGATGAGATGATAATATCAATATCAAATGCTTTAGCGCAGAAAACCAGGATATGAAGAATGTTTTAGTATGGAAAGCCTACCCGAATCAAATTTATAATGTTGGCTTTACAACTTTTATCCACCTTATGCCAATTTACTTCACCAATGGGACATAGTTCACCATTCTTTGCTACATCCCCTAGGAACTTGACAAGCACATGACCCCCTCTCCTTACTGGTTGGTCTAATTCATTAACAGGTACCACGAACCTCACTCCAGGTCGAAGAGACCAAACATGCCGAGGAAGTATTCTTCCCCCCTTCTTCCCACGTCTACCATCAAGATCTGATTAGAATTTGGATCGTAAATCAATCTATAAATAAAACACCATGAATGGGGGGAAAAAAGCTCTTCTACCAACTATTTAAATATGAGTCAATCAACAAGCCATAGATCGCAAACATCCACATCATGGATCTCAACCTACATAGAATTACTTAAACCAGGCACATGCAACATAATAGAACCAAGGTCAAAGCTTCCAACTAGAAACTATAGTCATTTAGGTTATCCTTTTGGGGATTTATTATACTCCCTCCATCCCAATTTAATTGACAAAATTTCTTTATAGGAAGTCCCAAAATAGTTGTCACGTTTCCATTATTAAACAACAAAAACATTTAATGTGCCACTAAACTCAATTTTTATTGGTCAAAAGTAATATAGAAAATGAAAAACACAACTATAAATGATGTTTCCTTATTTATTTATATTTCCAAAGTATGACAACTAACATGGGATGGAGGGAGTATTTACTTGTGCCATTATTCAGGATTTATGAGTAATTAAATTAAGAAGATGCTTGATTTTACTTCTGCCAAGCCAAGTGAATGCTTCATTGTCTCCATTTGGACTTACTTATTACCTCTTGTCTAAATATGTGAATAGATTGGTGGATTTTCCTATGGAGGAATTTTCTCAAAATTAATACTTGCTCAGATTAATACTCTACTCATTTGCTCATGAAGTTTGTTCAAAAAAGAAGCAACAGCGTTAGCTCCTAAGAGCAACAATTTAAAATTTGGTCCTTTTTGAAGATTATTAATGTTGCATGGCAGTTATTGTGAGAAATTTCCTTATCTGATTCCTAAATACAACAAAAAAAAGACATATAATGAACTATAATGATAGAAAATCAAAAAGATACTGACTATGAGTTTATGATATAAAGTGAGAACCACACATATTGAATTCAAGCTCCAAGATGATAAAAACAACAAGCTGAGAATAACATCGCAAGGGAAAAATAAATTAAAGGATGCAGTAATGGAAACTCGGCAGAATTATGCTTGAAGAGTCAATATGGAGTTATGGACCACACATATAATAGTATATATAACTCAATGAGTGATTGGCCCAGGCAATGCCCAGGTTACAAGTGTTAAGAGGGAAACTCACACGTAAGAGTCCGGCATTGAAGAAAGTGGAAGATGACTAATTAGGTCTAAAATAATTGTTGTGATCACTTTCTGAAGAGTGATGAACAATTGTTGTGATCACTTTCCATGTGATGTAAATTTGGTATAGAAAGATGTTAGTGTAAAAAGAAAAGGAGGAAACAAGTCATTTACTCATATTATACATTTAATGATTGTAACTTAAATACTTAATTATCTTTAAAGACCAAAACTGTCATCTTTATTTTTGAGAAAAAAAAAATCAATAAGATTGTAGTGGATTGGTAACTCTTTCATCCACACTTGAGGTCCCAAATTCGAGGCTTTACATTGACAAAATTTGTATTTTTATTAATTGTATAAGGTTGATGTAAAGTGAGGATAATTGGAAGAGGGAGGGTGGCATGTGGTGGATAAGTATATGGTCAACGCTATTTTATAATATAAGTACAAATTTAAGACCCACAAGACAGTCACAATTTATGGCTTACCAGATATGAACTACTCCCTCAGCGCCTCGACGTCCATCCTCCTTTACGCCTTCATCAGTTCCATGAAATTCTTTCTACTTTTTCTTTATCCCTAACTTGGTATATATTTTTTTCCTTTCCACACTACATGATCCAATTATTGGCCACACTTAATTCCACATTCTCGCACAACCACATTCTCTCTCTTCTATTCAAAATATAAATAAAAAAAGAACCCACTTTTACAATCTCTTCTCCTTGCTTGGTTTCCGTTGCTACAATAAATATGAAAAAGTTGAAGGGAAAGAGGGACTCCTGTTAACAATTTTTTAAACATAAAAAAAAAATTGGAATGGAGTAATATACTTGATTACTCAAACTAATATGAAGCTCAGCCATATTAGCTCTAATACACAGAAGAAAGCACCACTAAACTATCATTATATGCAAACTCGTACTATACTAAACTAAGGCACTAAGAAAACAAATAGACATAATAATTCGACCATTAATAAGAGGCAAAAAGAGGTAGATGCAAGTTTTAGTCACTATAAACATGAATAGGAAAGCTCGTGAAATAAAGTATTACCCCTCATCTCTACCTCCTCCATTTCATCAAATTCTATGTCATCACTCCAGTTAGCTGGTTTTGAGCGCCTCCCATGTGACAGTCCTAGCTGGGAAGGTTCTTCAACATCTTCGTCGAGCCAAAATGACTGGCTCCGTGAGGCTCTAAGCTGGCTAGGAGAGTCAGCACGAAGTGGTTTACTTGGTGGAGGAGTGTGGAACTGTCTTTCAGCTATAGTTCTCTTGTTGGACCTAACATCATTTACTTCTCTGGTTGTAGCTTGTCTGGCCTCAGTCATTGGAGGATCATCTAACCAGATGTTGCAGCTTGAACTGAGCTGGGCCTCTTGAGGTCCCCTGGAAGCAGCACCATGGTTTGGCTCAATACCAGTATCCTGGACACGTAGAGACCGCCTCTGCGCAGCCTTAAATCGAGGAGAAGGCTTTGTGGAAAAGGGTTGACTTGATGAAGGCGCAAGGGACTCTCTTCCGGATGTTTTTCCCAAATTGGATCTAGCATCATCTACCTCAGTATATGTACCTTGGGTTGGCTGGTCCGTTGCAGCTCGATCCGTACTCTGGTTGCAGCATGAACTGCGTAGCATCTCCTCGTCTTGCTCCTCTTCATCTTGTGCTTCTGTAGTAGCAACATCATGGACTACCTGGGCAACAACATCTTCGACTGATTGAACCTTTGTATCTTTGATTTTAGAAGCAGCCACGATTCTTGTCCGTTTACTCCGATAACTCATTATATTCTCAGGCACATTAATCTTCTTCTGCTGAAAAAACCACCAAAGGTTTGAATCACAGCCGAATAAATGAAGGGCAAGACAAAAAAGCAGAGTTCCTACTTCCTATGTTCAGACAACTATACAGTACAACTATAAGAACCACAAATTGCATTATATCATGATCAGATATGCCAATTATCAGTTTATCACCTATACTACTAATCCTACTACTAAGTAACTTTTGCTGCACTAATCTATGAACTACCATAAATGATACTACAAACCGCTGTTCGTGGTACAAATCTACTCCTGCAGCTGTTATTGCTACCATTATTGTAGATAACTAGACAGATGACTAGATGAGCAGTCTCTTTCTCCAGTTCACATAACAAGAGGTATTAGCCAACGAAAACATGCAACTTCACTTAAATACCTAAGTCTTCTGTACATTGTCTAATATGCTATATACCTTCCTTCTGTAGCCAAACAAAAACATGGATAGTGGATACGGACCCTCGAGCCTCCGACTGAGAGACACTAAATGACGGTAACTCCAACAAGCAACACCAACATATACTACCTTCATGCGATTTTAGACGTCAACTAATTACATTGCTAGTCTAAAGTACCCTATCAAAGGAACAATTATTTGCTAACTGAACAAATACAATAGGTTCTTTATCTCACTAATCATCCCAAATGTACTCACTTGACATAATATGTAAAATAACCTGATTAGCCCTGAATTCATTTCCAATGCACAAAAACCTGAACTCTTTTTCAGTCAATCACTTCCTTCAGCCAAATCTTCAAAGTTCAAAGCTAAACTCATAAAGTGCCATAAAAACTAACAATAACACAAATGTACTCATACTCTTTCCGTCCCATAATATAGTGCTTACTTCTTCTTCTTTCACGGGAATTAAGGAGAATGGAGGGAGTATTAGGTTTCTCCAAAAAAATAATTAATGAATCTTTTTTTTTGGTACTTTTGTCTTTCAACTACTATTTTATTTTCCTTTTCCTTCAAAATCAAATAAAAAAAGCAATAAATGTTCCTTAGGATGGTGTAAAGCAATAAATAGGGGAACATATTTTAAAAGAAAAGTAGGGTACTTTGAAAAGTTTGTGCAAAAATTAAGGATAATTTAGTCCAAACAAATTGATAAAAAATAAAATAGGCACAACATTTTCGGACACCCAAAAATCAATGTAAGCACTATATTATGGGACGGTGGGAGTAATACTCTTGAATTTATACTGAAACATCAATGCCATAATTCAAACCACAACAAAATTTCAGTGTTCACAACATATATGCTCATGAAACCATAGATAAACTTTCTAAATCACTTAATTTCTTCAAATTGTCCCCCAAAACCCCATCTTCACTAGAAATATCATCTCTAAACAACATAAAAATTGACATTTGAAAAACAAAAGAAGAAACCCTAAAATTCGAATTTAGGATAGAGAAGTAAGATACCACTTTAAAGAAGTGAAAAGAAAACTGTCGAATGCACCTTGTGAAGTTCGCCGGAATTCAGATCGATCGCCGGCGGCGAGAATTAGCCGGCGATTGTCTTACTTTTTTGTGGATTTGTTGAAAATTTGGTGGGGGTGTCAGTTGTTACTAGTGAAAATGAGAAGCGACAAAAGCGCTTTGTGCTAGATTGTGATGTATAGTCAGGTGGGATAAGTATTATCATGCGTCGCTTTTTTAGGCTTTTAGCGGGGAGTAAGATTTTAGTAATTATGCAAAAAAAAGTAAAACTTAACTTATAATTTATTTAATTTTTAAAAAAAATTATAACTCCTTTGTTTGTTAGTTAATTTTTAGCACTATTTATCTCATGTATAGTCAGGTGGGATTTCATTAGCAGTGGTGGATCCAAAAAATATGTAGTGGGTTCTCATTAGATTCGTCTCAATATATACTTTATGTTTCAACCATCAACTTTTTTTTCACTTATGTATAATTACATATATAGAAGGTATAAGTTGTGGGTTGGCAAACGTTAAAGGAAAAATGGAATAGCTAAAAAAATTTGAGGAAGTTTCTTTTATCACAAATTCACAAGCTAGTTGTGGAAGAAATACCAACTTATTTTCTGATGCGTTAATCTATATTTTCCGTGTTGATTTTGCACATGTAGGTTACGTGATTTTTGTTCTTTTTTTTTAACATTGTCGTTTCTATTTCTCTCAGTTACCATTTTGGAGTTCCCCCAACTTTCCCTAAATTCATATACTATGTTTTATATTATGTGTGCTCCTCAAGATGAACATCCAACCTTGAATTGTAACATTCGTAAAAAAATGTTGGGATTTTGACTAGCATATGACTAATTTTCAATTGAATATATAGAAGTAAAGTTAGGAGAATTACAAAGTGAAAATATAAGGGGAGAATAAGTAATAATTGAAGAAAAGATTAAAAAAAATCATGTGATTTGCATGTGCATAGTCAAACTCCAAAAATGTAGGTGAACACACTAAATGAATAACATTAGTTCCATTTACAGCTTTTTTTAGTGATAAAAAAATATAATGTAGTTTTTCACAACAAAATGGTACCTAGTTTGTTTGTTTAGGTGAAGGAAGTTCAATTATTCAAATAATCTTAATTAGTACTCCTTTCGTTTTATTTTAATCTACACACTTTCCTTTTTGGTCTGTTTCTTTTTAATCTATACACTGTTGCTTTTTCCATTTTAAGTAACATGTCACATCTACTTTCTTCTCTTTTTCCACTCATGTCATCCACTTTTTAATATTTTAACCCACTTTTTACTTTTTCTCTCTCACTTTTCAGTTTCTCTCTCCACCTTTTCAGTTTATCTCTCATACTTTTGTACTTATTTCTTGGTTCTCCCCCAAAGTGAAGTGAGTAAATTAAAATGAAACGGAGGGAATATAACGTAAGGAAAAATAAGGATAACTTTATAACCATCATTGGAACTATGACAAGTGTTTTCATAACAATTTTTATTGTGGTTTTTTATTAAAATAAACCTAAATATTAGGGTGACTTTTTTAAATGATCTAGTGACCTTATATAACTAATTGAGTGGATTAAGCTCACTTGTTGTAGCTCAATATAGAAGAAAGAGGGGAAGAGATAAAAGAGTATTAAAGAAAAGCTTTTAAAAAATTTAACCAAATAATTATTCGATCATCTAAGATTATATCAGAGGGAAACATCTTATAGTAAAGATTATTTTTGACATATCTGAATAACTACTTTTATTATGAGAAGACCAACCATATTTATTTTCGTCTTTGTACTTTTTTTCCAAAATAAATTTAGTTGCCAAAGTAAAAGTAAAATATGATATCATGTGCAAAGAACAACAAAGATCAATCTCCCTATATTAGTGTAACACGACAACAAGTACTTGTGCATACATAGGCGAATCTAGCAACTTTTGTAAGTGGGTGCACTATAGTAAAAATAAAAAAATAATAAATAGGCTCTTTAAAGACTTGAACTTAGGACCAGGTAGGTGCACGTGCCCCTAGTGTTGGATCTGCCACTGTGTCCATAGGTATAAAGTAAGAACATTAATCCAATAGAACCATCAATTGTTATTGCTTCTATTACTTCATACAAAATAGAAACTTGTTGTTAGCTTATTGTTTGCTAGCTTACTAGATAATGATGAATTAGACATTTTTTTCCTATATTTTGGAGGGGCTTTTGTTGCCAAATTCTTAAACGAGGGTTTTTCCCTTTGCCGAGGGGTGGACATGACCAAAACTGTTTGTAAACATTTCATAATGAGTTCGATAAAAGTTCGGTTTGAACATATTTCATTTTTTAATGAAGCATACCTAAACTTGAAATTGTAATTCAAATATTAAATGAGTCAAACTTAAACTCAATGGTTGTCACCTTTAAAGCTTGTGAGGTTGTTAATAGTAAGAAATAAAATACATTTTTATGAGATTGTTATAAGTATTTGTTACATCAACGCCTAGATGATCAAATTCAATGACAAAGATAGGGGGATTTTTAACACAACTTTTTAAGAAGACACACTAATATAAAGTCAAATAACGACTTTATATAAAATATATATAATGCTTATTGTTGGCACATTTTTTTTAATTGGTCGAGTTTAAAATCTGGATTATTCTTATCAAATAAATGCTTGAGCTTGATTTTTAAGATCGATGTGAGTTTCAGTTTTGATTCGGTAAAATTAATATAACCCAAGCCGAGCCATGTTAGAGTTCGACTCAGCTCTGCTCATGGCCAACCCTACTTTTGCCCTTATTCCTTTAGATTTCATCCAACATCAACTTCGTCTTTCTCACAACACCAATTGCCTTCACTTTCAATTATCAGGTTCAATTCACTTAAATTCCATTAAACCAATAACCTACAATTACTTCAACAAGAAAAGAGAGGGAGCATCCTCAATTACAAACCTATTGAAATTTCATCTCTATAATCCATAATTTTCCATACAAGTCCAAAAAATCATACCAACATAAAATACACATTCAAAAAGTATCATACTATGCAATTGTCCGATATCCTACGTCGCGCAATCAACTATCCCTTACTCATACCGATTGGATGACAAAAATGAGAACCACCAAAGAGAATTGTGACGTTATAGTTCACTATTCAGACACCAAAAAAACTGAAATTTTGCACTAGTGCGTCTCCCATTTTCAAACTTCTTTCACCTCAACATCCACGCACCTGGACTCCACACAGTATTACACTACACTACACATACTCTATCTCCTCCAAAGATGGCGGTCAACACCAAACCACCAGACCACCACCTTCTTCTTCCACCACCAATTTCCATCGACATGTCATCACTCACTCACTCAGAACTCCCTATATTAGTGTAACAAAACACTATGTACTTGTCCATTAACAAAGGCGAATCTAGCAACTTTTGTAAGTAGGTGCACTATAGTAAAAAAACGGAGGGGATTGTTTAGATTGTTAAATATAGAAAAAGAGAATAAATGGGCTTTTCAAAGACTTGAACTTGGGACCAAGTAGGTGTACGTACCCCCGGTGTTAGATCTGCCATTGTGTCCATAGGTATAAAGCAAGAACATTCACCCAATATAACCATCAATTGTTATCGCTTCTTTTACTTAATTCATTATTTTTCAATTGCATTTCTTATTGTTTACTAGCTTACTACATAATGATGAATTAGACATTTTCTCCCTATAATTTTGGGGTATTTTTGTTGTCGAATTCTTCTATGTGGGTTTTTCCTTTTGCCTAGAGGTGGACATCACCAAAATTGTTCGTAAACTATTCAGAATGAGTATGATAAAAAGTCCGACTTGAACTCATTTCATTTGCTAATGAGCCAAAATTATAAGTAAAATATAAAATGAGCCAACCTTAAATTCAATGGTTTCTCGGCTTAAAAGCTCGCGAGGTCATTAATATTAGAAATAAAATACATTTTTATGAGATTGTCATATAATTGTTATACTAACGCTTAAATGATCAAAGTCAATAAAAAAGATAGGGGAATTTTCAACACAACTTGTCCAAGAAGACACAGTAATATAAAGTCGAATAACAACAACTTTAAAATCTTATAGTGCATATTGTTGGCACATGTTTTAACTAGTCAAGTTTGAAAAACTCGAATTATTCTTACCAAATAAAAGCTTGAGTCTGATTTTTAGATCGACGTGAGTTCGGGTTTAAGTTCGGTCTTAATAAAATTAATCAAACCCAAGTTGAGCCATGTTAGAGTTCGGCCCGCTTGTGGCCAACCCTACCTTTCCCCAAATTCGTGTAGATTTCATCCAACAACAACTTCCTCTTTATCACAATAACAAGTAACAACAATTGCCTTTACTTTCCTCCAATGGCGGAGCCACATAGCCAATTGTGGGGTCAATTGACCCTAATTAAACCCAAAAAATGTGAAATTTTTCATGAAAAGGTTTGAGATTTTGGTCTATATCCTTATAAATCTAACCATTTGACCCCTTTAAAATTTCTTCAATTTTATTTTGACCCCATTAAATATACTTTCTAGATCCGCCATTGCTTTCCTCCATTCAATTATCAAATTCAATTCACTTAAATTTCATTAAACCAATAACCTACAATTACTTCAACAAGAAAAGAGGGAGAGCATCCTCAATTACTCCTCCATTAAAATGTCATCTCTATAATTCATAAGTTCTCCTGAAAGTCGAAATTATACCAATAGAAAGTACATAACAAAAAAGTATGATGCTATATAGTCGATTATTCGTTGTATATCCTATGTTGCGCAATCAATTATTCCTTCCTCGTACCGATTGGAGGACAAATGCCTTGTTCTTTTGGACTTATTTTCAGTTTAGTTCAGTTCAGTTCAATTCAGTTCAATTAGTTTAGTTCACTTACTCTTTGCATTTCAGTTTCTCGTAGTTCAGTTCAGTCCAGTTCAGTCTAAAAGAACGGGGCTAAAATTGAGAACCACCAAAGAGAATTGTGACGTTGGAGTTTACAATTCAGACACCAAAAAAACCTGACATTTTTCACCGGTGCGTCTCTCTTTCTTCTTTCTCTCTCTCAAACTTCTTTTACCTCAACATCCACGCACCTGAACTCCACACAGTACTACACTACACGTCTACACTACACAATTTCTCTCTCTCTCCTCCAAAAATGGCTGTCAACACCAAACCACCAGACCACCACCACCACCTTCTTCTTCCACCACCAATTTCCATCGACATGTCATCACTCACTCACTCAGAACTCCACTCTCTCTCTCTCCTCACCTCATCAAACTCATCAAACGACACCGTCTCCACCACCAACACCTCACAATTCCACCTGAACCCATCTCAGAGCACCGACCAACAAACTTACTCTCTCTCTCCTCACCCACGCCGCCGCCATCGCCACCTCCTCAACCAAGAACGTCTAGAATCCAACTTGATCGTTTCTTTCCTCCAAAAACACCTCCAAATTGACAATTCTACCCCTCCAAAAAAGAGGAGAGAGAATCACCACAATGTCACTGTTGAGATTGTCAACACTAATGGGGTGGTGGTGGATTTGGCAGCCTTGGAGGAGAGAGAAAATGATGGTGGTCTTTACGCCGAAGAGCTTCGAAAGCGAGCCGAGGGAAAACAAAAGGAGGAGGAATTGTTGGAGATGTTGGCTGCCATGGATGGAGATTGGTGTAGTAGAAGGAAGAAAAGGAGGGTGGTTGATGCTTCTTTATTGGGTGATGCTTTGCCTGTTGCTTGGAAGATTATCGTCGCTTTGCGACGGAAAGCTGGTCGTTTTTTCCCTTATTGTCGCCGTTACATCAGGTTCGTGTTTTATTTATTTTAGAACGGAGGAAGTATTTTATTTTGTTGCATTTTAAGAATCAATTCTCTAAATTTTGGGGTCTAGAAAATTCTGGGGTTTGACTATATTATGCGGAAATTCGACATGCATAGAATTAAATTGCTCTTTTTTTGAGTCAATTTTAGTCCTTTTTTATTGGGATATTTTGGTTGTCTATATACGTGATGTTGAACCTCTGGGTTTATTTTTTTTAAATAAATAATAATATAAGTAATAATACTAATAATAATGTCTTTTTTCCTTGGTAATTTGATTTCATGTTTTATAAATTGAGAGTGAATGAGGAGCATGCAGATTGATATAGTTACATTATGTAAATGTTAAACCTCTGTGTAGTATTTGCCTTGGTTAGGAATTGAAGAGATAACAGAGAAGCCATTCCTTTTATTTTTGATTTTTTTACGATTTATAGAGATAGAATCTTGACTCATGCAGCCGATCTTATCGGTATTAAGACTTTGGTGTTGATTTGTGAAAAGAGGGGGGGGGGATGGAGGGAGATGCATGCAAGTAACTAAGTGAGTATTGTTACAGAAATCAATCTAATAATTGTGTGATTTTTCCTTTCGAGGCAACGACTGTATCAGTGATGCAAGTTCTCTTACATTGATTAGTAGAAAGTACTTCGGTCTATCAAAGAACTGTATTTGTTTTTCTTTTTTGCATCTAGTGCGATCATTGTATATCCTCTGCGGCACAACCCATTAACGCATTATAATTCAACTCCCAGAGAGGTTTAGTTCTCACGTGGGGCAAACGCTGTGTAGGATATAATCCATAGAGAGGAAGGGGTTGAACTATTGTTTGCTGATAATGCAACTTGAAATTCCAAAGCCACCTTATGACATGCATTCTGCTGGCATGCATCATATAACCCAGTTTCAAGCAAATATAAACTGAAGGAATGACTTGGTGGACTTGTCCATTGCGTGATTTGGATTAGTTGGTCACGTGGTTCTTTTAGTAGCAGAGTGTTGTTTCTAATCATTTACATTATCTTATTGCAGTCCAACAGGAGAACAACTTTCGTCATGTAAGGAGGTATCATCATATTTACAGAAGTATTTTGGGATAAATGATGCTAAACTTGTGAGGGATAGTAGGGTTGATGTCCAGCAACTGCAAAGAGTAGATTCAGTTGATGTAAGCTTTCCTCTTTTGCAAAACTTGATGCCAATTAGTATGTGCTTATCTGCATTATAACATTTGTATGCTGCTATCTAACAGCATATGTGCGTGAATTCTGAGGATGGCAACTCCGTGCTGGACCTTTCCCTTGCAACTATAAGTAATTCATGTGGACCTGTTGAATATGAGAAGGATACTTCAAATTTAGGAATTGATAATCTACCAGATGTTCGCGTAAGTGACCTATATGAATGTCACTCGTGTAATATAAGTTTTGATGTAAAGGATAAATATTTACAGCACATGTTCGCACTTCACCAAAGGACAACACGAAGATACACACTTGATTCATCTGTGGGGGATAAAGTAATTATAAAAGAAGGAAAATCAGAATGCCAGAAAAGAAGAAGGAGACGCAGACTTGGTTCGTCAGTGTCAGATGGAGTAATTATTAAAGATGGAAAATATGAATGCCAATTTTGTCACAAGGTATTTGAGGAAAGGCGCCGTTATCTGGGCCATGTAGGGAATCATGTCAAGGGATCTATCAAAAGTACGGACTCAACTGTTCAGGTGAATGGTCATGCAAGGGCTTCCCACATGGAGAAGTCTGCAACCACCATCAGCAACTCGAGAATGGATGCCTTGATTGAAATCGCCCAAAGTTCAATTCAGGACATCAATGTCCCTGTGTTTGAGGAGCCTTCCTGTGTTAATAATATTGATCAACTTAGCGTGGCTGTAAATTCGAGAAGTATGGATGTCAACCGAAAGACTGAAAAGAACTCAAGTTCCTGCCTTAATGAAGTTGATATGGGGAAACGTTGCAGGGAAGGAAATACATTTTCTGCACAGCTGTATCCTTGTGAAACGCTGAGTGGGATGTCTAGTGCTTGTCCTAGTGAAACTGTACGGATAAAGGGTTTTGAGGAAGGTAAAGTTTCATCCAAAGAGTTACACCCTTCGTGTGATAGGGCAAATGAGATGTCGATAACTGATGTAGATTTCGATAACTTAGATCCTTCTCCTGGTGAACATGAAAAGGAGGATGCTGGTGAAGACGAAGGCTTATGTTTAGAGTTTTATCCACAGGGTAAGATGGAAGAATTACCGAGTACTGATGGAAATAGCAATATCCTACTTTCTTGTCCTGATGAATGTGAACTGGAAAAGGATGTAAGAAAAAATAAAACTTTGTCTGTAGAGTTGGATTCGCTTGCTAAGATGAGCAATATGTCTATGACTGGTGAAGAGATAAAGGAGCAGACCTTTACAGGTAAAATAGTAGATTTTGAGAAGAATTATGGTTCTGAAATGACGACGCCACCTGCTGCTAAAAGTGGCTTCGCCGATAATGTCAGTGGCAATGGCAGATGCAACTCTATCCCTGCTGAAGACAAGGGATCTGCTGACAAGCCTTATTCATGTTGCAATGAGAAAGTTTCTGAGCTTAATTCTTCTGACAAAAAGATTCAGTTGGAATACTTGCATAAACGTGAGTCTGAACTTGCAAGAAAATATGATGACAACAGGCTTGTTACGGTTTCTGGTAAATGCAATGCTCCGGTCTGTACAGAGCCTAAAATATCATTGAATGCTTCGTCAACATTTGAAGAAATATTTGAAAAGGTAACAGCCCATGAAAATAGATGGTTTGTGATTTTAGCGAAGTCTGACCTATTAATCATACTAGACTTGGAAAATGTTAAAGAACTCGTGCATTGCGGGCTGGTAGTTTGTTTGTGCATTATATATCTCGACTTCTTTTTTGTAATGCATACTGTAGGATTTTGCCCCCGGCTCTAAATCTGTCTTGTTCATAGTTGCATCAGCTGCATGCTACGACTTATAGAAAATCGTGCTATGAATGTCAATAATTGAAACATGGTCCTTGCACATTCATGAATGCTAGTGTCTGGCATATATTCTTTTTACGCATACGTTTTGGTGTTTCACATGTGTTACTTTTTTCCAGTTTGCAATTGACTTGTACTGAGCTCTCTCTCTCTTCTTGAATCTCTCGTTCTGAAATGTGCTTGCAGTACTTTCTTGTTTAGGCGAAGAAACTAATTAGTTGTGTGTGTCCTCATTAACAGGCCGGAGAAGATATTTGCAGTCTTGATCAAAATCTTGAAAGTGTGACTGGTCTTGAGTATATGAAGCTGGATGTTCTAGAACCTCAGATGTACAAGTACAATGCCATGAGTCGAGAAGATTCCATCTCCTTCTATGAGGTTTCTATGGATTTGGGAAACAATATTGACTTAGAACTAGGACTTGATAACTCTCTAAAATCTCAACCAGAATTTCCCCAAGAAAAGGCTCGCAGATGTGTAACAACAACTGTCTGTGTCTGGTGCGGGGTAGAGTTCTCTCATGAGATAGTCGACATTGAACCGCAGCCAGACTCAGTTGGTTTCATGTGTCCTGCTTGCAGGGCTAAAATTTCCAAGCAATTCAATGAACTGGAAAGTAACTTCTCCTTGAGTTCTCACTGTTTTAACTGATTGCTCCTTGTCAGGACCCCTTGTTAGTGTAAACATTAGTGTACAGGTGGTGTGTATTAAGGGTAAAGCTGCCTCTTGCATCCTGGTGGCATTGAACTTGGTAAGCACTTTGTAATAGTGATCGCTTTTGATGATGGCTAAATGGAAATGATCATTTGTGGCTCTATGAGTTGCTTTCTTAATTTTCACTTTGATATATTTTAGCGCCATCCTGATAAGCGATGTGTCCTTTTATCAGTAGCATCGAACTTGAATGTAAAAGAAAAATATTCCCGTTAATTTTCCAACCGAAGCTGTTTGGTGCTCGCTAGAGCACATAAATCTTGATGCCACTGACACTCACACTACCTCTAGCTTGGTTCATGGTTGAAAGCACCATAATTGCTCCTCAGACAGAAAACATTCTCCGAATCTGTCTGCTATAGAGATATCTAAATCTTAGTTAAATAGCGTTACTTGATAGGACACAAATGAATAACAGTACCACCCATTCAGATTTGACATCTAAGGATAACTATCATGAATTTGTGATCCTTCATTAAACAGCAAAAGGATCATAGTGAAGATATATATATCCCCCCTCTCTCTTTTCAGGACGCTTCAAGCTCCTAGATGGTCACTTTCGAGGTGAGTAAGTTCTTTCGCTCTACCCACCCCCCTTTCTCTTATCTATGTTCCTTGCCTCATCTTTTTAAATTTGAAGGTCATAGCAAAACAGATGGTGATCATTTTTCAGGCGTTACTAATACAGTGTTACAAAGAGAAACTAGTAGATGGATGATAAAAGGGAAGATGTACGACAGTACGAGGGATCCAAATTGAAAATTTATCAATTGATTCCCGCTCGTTGCCCTGTCTTGTAAAGGTATTGATACATGTGCATTAGGTCATTACTCATTTGAGTGTGGACACTGGTATCAGCCTATCAGGTTTAATGGTTGGTTGAGTCTTTAAGTAAATGTCAGAACATATTCTCTCTTTTGAGTTTTAAAACATCTTTCTATGTATAAATACAATTCTATGGTAATAGTCTTCTAGTTAGTTAATCATCAATTTTGTACCATAGGAAGACTCACTGAACGGATAACCATGCTACACGGCACACGCAGAACTATACTGTTTTCAGTAGGCGACATCTTAGCTCACTGGTAAAGAAGAAAATTGAGATTCAAATGGTCCAGAGTGTGATGAACTTAAACTTAATACAGGCAGGTAAATCATCTGTATTCTCATTTATTTGTTTTCTGTTCCCACCTGGCCACCAGTGTGTAAGTCACATGGTTTGTGTCTTTTATGTGTGTAGATTTCTAATCTATTGGTAAGCAAGGAGGGTCTGCTTGTAACCTTATGGCAGGACGTCTAATTGAAATTAATTGCACTTGGGATGCGTACCTCTGCTAAGCTATTGTGCCTGCGAAAACAGTTATTTTGTTCAACCAGCTGGTGGAGTCTGGACCAGTCAGTTGTAGGCGAATATAACTATCAGGTTTCTGCCATAGGGGAGCACTGTTGAACTACTCAGAAGCTTAGTTTAGAGGGAAGATTTAAATTTAATATTGATTAGGATCAATGAGGATCCTCTGTCTCATTTTGTGTCCCATCTTGTGTCCCAACTGGGATAGGATTGCTTCTTAACTCTTAAGGATGACAGATTGGTAATTGAAAGCCAAGAAATTGGTCAAAGCTGCGGATCCATATTTGAGGATGAGTTTTGGCTTTTTGGTTGAACTGACCTCTGAGTTTCCTTTTACTTTTACGTAGGATGTCAATATTAGAAGTCTTATTCCCCTTCACTATATTGACAATCTTTTAAATTATATGCATGCATTATGCTTTACGATTTTAGATGACTATTATAATTTAGTGTGTCGCACAGAATAATGTTTTCCTCTTTTGCATGAGTTGATTATAATCCTCTCAAATCTGTCATCAAAGTTCTTCTGAGAAATGACTAGTATGTTTCATATCTGGTGGTGTTCGTTCTTGTATACTGTGCCCCTCCCTATTCCACCTTTAGTGTTTATATACTTGGTGCTATTCACTTTAGCTGTCAGACTATTCTTGTGATGATGTTACTCTATACATGAAATCTTTGTCCCATTTGTTACTCAAGAGTCTTTCTTCAGCATGGTTTCTTACACCGAAAAATATGTTCCAACTGAAATGGAAGTACTAATTAACAAAAAAAAAAAAAAAAGTGAAATGGAAGTACTAATTATAAAAAAAAATAAAGTTTTACATGGTTCATAAATTTGCCTTGCACATAGAGGTTGTGTACTTCGGCCACTATTGCATATAGAGTGACTTTTACCTGTTCTGTGATAGATTGTGAGAGCCTTGAAACTGACTTTGGTTGTTCCTTGTGACATTTGATAAAATAATTATTAGGAAGATGCGAAGGGGATGTCACTCATATACAAAAGGAGGGAAAATGGGCGATCCTATTAATCAGGATTGTAAGTTTGTAACTTTCAAGTAATTTGCTATTTGATTATAAACTTGGAGTATTCACCTGATAATTTCCTTGTTCTTGGTTGCAAGTTGCAAGTACAGATGAACTATATTGTGTACTTTTAACTTTTAAGTCGAATGTTTTATCTGATTTGATCAAATTATGTACTCTACTAATTGCTACTAATTGTTTCTTGTTGGAGATTCGTCTTATTTACCTGACTGTGTCCTGTGTTGTCAGTTTGCTGGTTTCTATGTCGTACTTCTCCTGGCTCAGACAACCTATAACCACGCAACATTTTTACTCAGACCCCTTGTATATATCTAAGGGCTTTGCTGATGGCTGCCCTCATGGATACACAATTTCCTTAGCATTGCATATATCATTTTTTGTTATCTATGTATCTATATAATGATAATTATTTAATGTATGTGTGTTTTTTGGGTACAGTGACTTTGAAGACATGTATGTTGAAGGTAAGAAGTTCTGCATTCTACTATTCTGCTGCTCAGGACTCGAAATCAAAGATTAAAAGAGAGTTGTATATTGGTTAGACTTGGTGTGATGTGAATGCCATGTGGGAGATGTAGGAGTAGATTCAGTAGAGTGAAAGGAGACCATGAGCTAGCTACTTAAACTACTCATGGGATCTATCTGTAACTTAATTTCTTGCCGTTTTCGTTGCCGAAAAGAAAATTATTCAGCCTAATTCCAAACTTCTTGTATTACCCAGAAAAATGTATGTAAGATATGATAGGTCCATTGATGATCCATCAATAGAATGACTAGGAACTCGATATTGTTTAAGTGTGGTATGAGACTCTTGAGTCTTGACGACGGCAACTAATTAACTATGATTTTCATGCACATGTGAGAAAGCTGTCTCTATACTGGAGGGGGTATTTGGGGGTAGATTTTGCAACTTAACACTTGCACGAGGACATCAATATATTTTATTTATGAAAAATGTGGAGTTATCACTCTGTAATATGATGCTCCTGTTTAAAGAAGACACTCTTAGATGATAAAGCTTTTGATTCACCTAAAAACCATATCAGAAAAAAAAAGGTTTAGATAGAAATACTTTAAGGCTAATCAAGCCTAAAACAACAAAAAGAACTAGTCGTTTCTCTCTTTCACTCCCTTTTTCTCCGTAAAAACCTTAGTTTTTTATTCAGCCAATTCAGGATTGTCACTATCCTTTTTGATGGTGGTAAGCTCCAATTTCTACTTTTATGCACTTATTTTTCTTTGTTGCAAAGATGCAATTGATGGTTTGTTATTCAAATTTTACAATCAGTATTGGGAACCCATACACTATCTACACCGTCCAATCAAAGAGTTATCTTCTCAAAACTATGTTAGAATTATACACTCTCTTAAAAGCTATTTGATTCAGCATACAAACAAGGGCTATGATATATTGTCAGATCTAGTTTATTATCATCATAGTTATATCATAAAGAAACTTTATTTGATCTAATTAGGTTGTGTTTTTTATTATGAAAATAAGAGCTTAAATCAACAATCTCCCCAATGGCCAAAATGATAAATGGCTAACTGTCAGCAAGCAATTGGCCTTTAACATGGGCTTTTACGCTATTTAAAAAAACAATTGATACTATGCCCAGATTGTTGCTTGTAGTATGAGATGGTCAAGTTTGCTTGTAGTATGAGATGGTCAAGTTTGCTTGTTCTTCAAACTATTACTGACATTTGAACATAATAATGCTCTTCCTTGTTTGTCTGCAATCTTATATTGCTGCTTCCAAAATACTCTGCCCTGCTATTTTAAAGGCTATAAACAAAAGGCAAAGTTCAAGACGGGCTATAAAATTCCAGCTGAACATGTTAACTCTAATTTTTGACATTGGAAATCTTCACAAAAGGAGGTAGCCTTCTGAGTTCTGACCCCTTGTAAACGTACGATGACAAAAACAACTATACCATGGCCTGCATGGTAAAGTTATCATCAAGTACTAATACAGATGAATTTCTCAGCGTAAAAACAGCTTCAACGAAGCAAACCAAGAGAAAAATGATCCACCAAAGCTGGGTATGTTGGCTGAAAACCCCACATGAATCATACGACATATCGGTAAGTAACATATCTTCCTGCTGTCTCACTAGGCCGGATAATCTTCACAACTTGTCCTCGCTTCAGTCCATAATATCTTGCAACAGGATCGTTCATCTGAATTCTCGGAAGCTGAACTCCACAAACCAAACACATAAAGTGTCAGAACACGAGGGCAAAAAAATGAATCAGAAGCTGTTTAACAAAGAAATGAACAAAAGAAGTAGAGCAAGCCAAAACTCATTCAGGGGATAGTGCTGTCAATGTGGAATCTTCCATAATGTTGGTCTCAATCTAGCCAATAACGGAGATAAAACACCAGTATGGAGAACCAACCTGAGTTTCCTTGACCGTGTACCTCTGGAGCAGGGTCTTCTTTTCCTCATCATTTAGCAATTGATGCTCCGGAACAAGAACATGCTCCTTAATATTCACCAACATCTCTGCCTCCTGAAACAGTAACTAACACGTTACAAAAGACAGGCACCATTTACCCTTCCCCAGGTAGCCTAGCGTTTTAAGAATACGATCATCACAGCATGAGTAGATATAAACAGTTTACTCGTACTATTACAAGCTAAGTTATCATTCTACCAATACAGGTATCATTCAACGATCAGCACACATGTGCAGTAAATGTACAATCCTATCGGACAGAACCACTATGCAATTCTCAATAGAATACTATCTGACTTCTTCGGATACAGCTTTACCAGCATAAACTGCTGCAAGTGTAAAGGATGTGTTTCATTCAAAGATCACAAAAATAAGAAGTAATCAAAATATAGTATTAACCTGAAAAACCTCGAGGTGGAATTTAGAAGATATTTCACTAATGCAAGTCTTAGCAAAAGGAGTCAAATTCTGCTGAACCACCAAAATCGCTCTTGTGACATTTTCATTTTTCATTATATTGGCATAATTCTTGATTGTCTTCACACCAACCTTCGGTTCCTCAGGAAAGAAAACATATATCTGGCAACAAAGCAACAGTGTAATAAGCAAAATATTACAATATCTTAAGGTCCTGCTAAATCATAAAAGTGTAACATTATGATAAACAATGTTGCACGAAAACAAAACAAGTATCGAATCTGTCCATGAAGAAGTTTCATATAATTTGACGAATACCTGGTCAGAGCTGTCATTCCGTCTGGTTTTCTGGATAGAAAGGGCATCTCTTTTCAAGTATTCGCCATATTTGTCAATAAACTTCTGCTTTGACATGTTAAGCTCGTGGTCAGCCACAATATAACCTCGGTCGTTCAACATTTGCATAATTGTCCTCTGGATTCTATACAGTCTAGTTATCTCTTCCTCTGAAGTACCCATTCTCTACAGATTAATATCTGCCACAAACAAACTCCTAATATCAATTATCAATATCTCCTACCCAATCAATCAATTTCACAGCTTAAAATTCTCAAAAATCTTTACTTCTCTTTATCCCTCTCAAATTTCTTTTAGCGCTTTTTCCATGTGAAGTTTTTTCTCATACAAAACCCTAAATTAATTCTAATTGCTACAATCGATGGAAAAATTAAGATACAAATCAATGGACGAACGTAGACGGAAGTTGTAATCGAGGGTGAGGGTGAGGGTGAGGGTGAGGGGGTGTGCACCGGTCCAAAACCGGACCGGGACCGGAATGGACCAGTTTTTTATCTTTTTTTTTTTTTTTTTTTTTGCGATTTTGAATTGCAAGATAATAATTCGAAATTCATGAAAACAAGCATTCGAAAATTGAAATTAAAACATAATAAAATTGCAAATCACATGAATTCATATCTTGAAATTCCAAAAGAATTCAAAAAATAAAAAAGAGAATGAAGAAATTTACCTTAAAATCGCCTCGCGTGCGCGTCAGTCGTCACTGGTGCCGGTGGTCGCAGTGTCGGAAGGTCGTTTAGCGTGCGGTGGCCGGTGGTCGTCTAGCGTGCGGTGGCCGGTGGTCGTCTAGCGTCAGCCGTCAACACTTGGGCTGAGAGAATGAAGGGGGTTTAGGAGAGAGAAGGGGAAAGGGGGCCGAGAGATTGAAGGAGAAGAGGGGTTTGTTTTGTGTTGGGCACTTTACACTTGGGCTGGGTATCAATGATGGGGCCACTGACTTTTTTTTAAAAAAATTAAAGATTCCGGGGACCGTCCGGAAACCCGGAATCTTTAATTTTTGAGGACCCGGTCCATTCCGTTCCCGTCCCGGTCCTTTTCTGCACACCCCTAGTTAGGGTTACTTACAGACTTCGCGTTTTTCTCGTCCTTCGTTTCTTTTTCCTACACCTTTCCTCTTTGGCCCTTTGTTAAAATTGTTGGGACTTGGGGTTAATGAATGAAAGGTTAATTTACCTCAAACTCAAAATATAATAGGGAAATTCTCTCTGGTAGCTTCCAGGGTTTTGATTTTCTCAGTAGTGGCATTTCTTTTTTTTCCTCATTGGCAGGCCTCAACTTTAATTTTTTTTCTTCCTTGTAGCATTTCCGTTAAGTTTGTGTTAGTTTTGCTCTACTTTAGTTTGGCACGCAAAACGAAACGTTTTTAGTACGCAAAATGAGATATTTTTGGTCGTTTTTTGATAATTCTGACCTCAAATTGAGCCCTTAAGGACAAATTGACCCCACAAATCCTACATAAAGTATTTTTCCTAGGCATGCAAAATGGGTCAAATACCTCGTTTTGCGTGAGGAAAAAATGTCTCAGTTTGCATGCTCTGTCTAGAATTTACGAGGTCAATTTGGCTCTTAAGGGCCCAATTTGAGGTCGGAATTGTCAAAAAACAACCAGAAATATCTTGTTTTGCATGTTGAAAACGTCTCGTTTTGCATGCCAAACTAAAAACAAAGTAAAACTAACGGAAACTTAACGAAAGTGATACGAGGGAGAAAAGATTAAAGTTGGGGTCTACCACTGAGAAAAACAAATAAGAAGTGCTACCACTGATAAAACCCAAAACCTTGGGGCTACAAGGGAGAATTTCCCAAGTATATAAGGCCGTAACTGTTCACTTTTTCTCGAGTCCTTATTAGCAAAAAAATATATATACAAAGGCTAACAAAAAAAGTTTATTGAGTTTAGATAAATTTAGTTTAATAAAAATAAGGTCTGATACTCTTACAAATAAGGTCTAATAAGTTCAGATAAACAAAACTAAGTTGAATAGAATAGAGTCATATGACATTTTACAGTTTTCAAATATTATTTAAAGATTGAAAGTTATTTTAGAAAGTTTAGGCCTTTAGGGTAAGAAAACTATGGTTTGTAGCAAATATTATAACATTTTTATTTAAAGGAAGTGCAGTAAGTATCTTGAAACAAAGTATATACATGTATGTAATGTCTAAATATGTTTTTGAGGCATTGAAGAATATCCATAGAGGATTTCGAGAATTGGTCTGATTCCTCCTTACATTTGAAAAATGAAGGATCCCGAAGAATCGATCTTTCTTTTTGAATCTCTCTTTTATTGATCAATGTGTGATATTAAAAATCCGCATTACTATTGGAATCCAAACAATTATGGATGGATTAGAAGATTCTTTCAATTGGCTAGAATACGCTACTTGAACAAAACTAGATCTTGTGAAATCATACTGAATATTTGGGAAGTTGCATATTTTTCGCAATATCGACATTTTTGGCGATATATACTCGTCTTCTTTCTCCTAGCACATGGAGGGTTTTTTTACTCTTTTTTTTAACCTCTTTCCTCTCCTTAATTATTGTGCTACTTTCATATTGCAAGTAAAAAAAATGGAAGAATAAAGTATCTATTAAAAACCTATAGTTATACTTATACCACCTATAAAGGAAAATTAGTTGTTGAGCTCAGACGAAACCCCCGGTAATTTAAGAAAACCTAAAAGATACATTGTTTGGGAGTGACATTTCGTTACAAAATTAAGTCATAGTTTAATGGTCGGATCATGACTCTTAATGTAAGAGGTTAAAAGTTCGAGTCCTCTTATAAACATATTGACGTATCTTTAATTCTTTATATTCGTCCCATGCATAAAATCATATGATAATATAAAAATTATAACAAGATGACTATACTATTACAAGAAAATTAATTATTGTAGTAATATGATTATATGAGCATATATTTTCTAAAATATTTATCAATTATAGCTTTACATGTGGCCTACCAGGCTACCACTAGTGGAAAAAAACGGAAGGGCTGCGGTCAAAACAACCCTAAGGGCTGCGTTTTTGGCCAGCAGCCCTTTCCGTAACAGCCCTTCACTAGAAGTGAAGGGCTGCAGTTTAGGCCAAAAAACGCAGCCCTTCGTATAACGAAGCGCTGCGATTTCAGGTAAAAAACGCAGCCCTTCAATATGTGAAGGGCTGCGGTCTAGACCTAAAACCGCAGCATTTCGTATTCGGAATTTTTTTTTTTTAAAAGAATTCTGCCGGCTCAACACCCGGCCCCCCGCTAGCCCCGCACCCCCCACCCCCCGCACCCCCCCCCTCGGCCCCGCGCCGACCCGCACTCCCACCCCAACCCACCCCCCGCACTCCCCTACACCCCGGCCCCCGCCCCCACCCCACCCGCCCCGGCCCCGCACCCCCCCCACCCTGACCCCACCCCCGCACTCCCCCTACACCCCCGGCCCCGCACCCCCACCCCCACCCCCGCACTCCCCTGCGGCCCATGCACCCCCCACTCCAAGCCCCACCCTCTGCCATCCCCAACCCCCTGTTGCCCGGCCCCTCCACCCCCTGCCGCCGGCCATCCCAACATCCCACCACCCCTAGCCCAGCCCAAAGACCCACCTTGCACCCCACTGTGGCGGCCCCCCCGCCCAACACCTCCCTTCGACACAAAAAAAACCTATCGAATTGCAATATATCACAATTTTTTCAACGTAATAATTAACTTTAAATATATATATTTAATAATGTAAAAAGTGTACATAGAATTGATACAACTAGTAGATCTAGCTAATTATATCGCGAAATTCACCAAAATGTATCATAAGCAATCATCACAAAGGTAGGTCGCCAAACTTATCCCGAACTTCATGTAATTCCTCTATGATGAAGGCCCTCAAACTTGGTGTGTTATCCATATAAACCTTGCAAAACAACTAAGGAATAAACACATAATATAAGAATTCAATCATTTACCGTAGTTAGTAGTTCTAAAAATGACATATACCTTCCCGAAATTCAATCAAAAACAAATGCAAGCCTAAAACTGTACACACTAGTTATATTATACCTCATATTATCATGTTCAAAAAGAAATTGGAGTTAAATGACTCGAGAAATAGGAATTGGACGCGAAAAGGAGAAAATAGGCCTAAAATCACATTTACGTTCCCGAAATTCAACCAACAACAAATGTAAGCCTAAAAATCTACACAATAGTTACATTATACTTCATATTATCATGTTTAAAAAGAATTTGGGGTTAAATGACTCGATAAGTACGAATTGGACGCGAAAAGGCAAAAATAGGCCAAAAATGACCTTTTCGTTCCCAAAATTCAACCAACAACAAATGCAAGCCTAAAAATCTACACAATAGTTACATTATACCTCATATTATCATGTTAAAAAAGAATTTAAGTATGAATTGGACGTGAAAAGGCAAAATTAGGCCTAAAATGGCCTTTTCGTACCCAAAATTCAACCAACAACAAATGCAAGCCTAAAAATCTACAAAATAGTTACATTATACCTCATATAATCATGTTCAAAAAGAAATTGGGGTTAAATGACTCGATAAGTACGAATCGGACGCGATCGGCTAAAATAGGCCTAAAATGACATTTTCGTTCCCGAAATTCAACCAACAACAAAAATAAGCCTAAAAATCTACACAGTAGTTACATTATACCTCATATAATCATGTTCAAAAAGAAATTGGGGTTAAATGACAAGATAAGTACGAATCGGACGCGAATAGGCTAAATTAGGCCTAAAATGACCTTTTCGTTCCCGAAATTCAACCAACAACAGATGCAAGCCTAAAAATCTACACAATAGTTACATTATACCTCATATAATCATATTCAAAAATAAATTGGGGTTAAAGGACTCGATAAGTACGAACCGGACTCGAATCGACCAAAATAGGCGTAAAATGACCTTTTCGTTCCCGAAATTCAACCAACAACAAAAATAAGCCTAAAAATCTACACAATAGTTACATTATACCTCATATAATCATTTTCAAAAAAAATTTGGGTTGAAAGGACTCGATAGGTACGAATTGGACACGAAAGGCGAAAATAGGCCTAAAATGACCCGAGAATCAGGTCACATGGCAATGGAATGCCCATCAGCTGGTAGCGGCGGGGATGGTGGGAATTGTTACAAATGTGGAGAGAATTCCATTGCCATGTGACCTCACTCTCCACATTTGCAACAGAGTCCCACCACCACCGCCACTACTGCCCTCCCCACTGCACTCCCTCATTGCCATGTAGGCGTAAAATGACCTTTTCGTTCCCGAAATTCAACCATCAACAAAAATAAGCCTAAAAATCAACACAATAGTTACATTATACCTCATATAATCATGTTGAAAAAGAAATTGGGGTGAAATGACTCGGTAGGTACGAATTGGACACGAAAGGCGAAAATAGGCCTAAAATGACCCAAGAATCAGGTCACATGGCAATGGAATGCCCATCAGCTGGTAGCGGCGGAGATGATGGGAATTGTTACAAATGTGGAGAGCATTCCATTGCCATGTGACCTCACTCTCCACATTTGCAACAAAGTCCCACCACCACCGCCACTACTGTCCCCCACTGCACTCCCTCATTGCCATGTAGGCGTAAAATAACCTTTTCGTTCCCGAAATTCAACCAACAACAAAAATAAGCCTAAAAATCATCATATTAGTTACAAATTGGAGAAATTAGACAGACCTGAGTATATGTCTCATGATTTATTGACCTTCCGCCGTTTCTTAGGATCTTCAAGTACATGTATCCCTTTTGTGTGATCTACACGCATATAGTTCTCCGACATATTCACATCATCTTCCACACTATTTTCAGGATAGGTAAAAGTTGGGATGTCCTCAAATGCATCATATTCTTCCTCATTATCAACATCACCAATATCGAGGATACTCCTTTTACTAGGTACAACAATTGACCACTTATTATCAGCAGGATCAGTTACAAAAAATACTTGCTTAACTTGTGATGCAATTACAAATGGCTCCTAAGTTTCATGTAGACGATTAAGGTCCACAAGAGTGAATCTGCAAGGATCATCTTTTCTTACGCAACGTCGATTATCGTCAACCCACTTGCAACACAAGAGGCAAATATTAAAAGTACAGTAGTCCAGCTCCCATATTTCTTGTATTCGCCCATAATAATTGCTGTCAGCAAAGTATAGGCAACTTATCCTTCGAGCTTGCGTATTGTGTAGATGACGCCACAAGTGAAACACCACTATTTTTTTGCGATGTCGACTTCAGATCTTGATGTTCAGTCCAAAACGTATACCCATTAATATCATAACCCTCATAAGAGCGTACAGCTTCACGAGGACCAAATGCTAACCACTTGACTGTTTCAGGAACACTTTCATCCAAATCATTCCCTACTTGTTTATAAAACCAATCAATGAAAGTCTTGTTATGCATTTTCGTCAATGCCATTATTCCTTTTCCAGGATTGCTAACACGTAATTCCTCCATATGTTCATTTAAGTAATGATGGACAGCTGCTACGTGATGCAATACAAATAAGTGAGCTTGTGTATGCTTTTCTACGGAAGGTGAGATCAATTTTGAACCAATTGTAGCTTGCCCTCAAATCTGCCCTCGTGTCGGGATGTCGGAAGTCCAACAGGATCAACACTAGCAAAATACTCAGCCACAAAATTACTGATCTCTTCACCCACAATCCCTTGAATTATACTACATTATGGTTGTGCAGGATTTCGAACTTTATCCTTCAAAGTACCTATATATCTCTCAAAAGGATAGCACCACCTCAAAAACACTGGACCACACAACTTTATTTCTCGAACTAGGTAGACAATGAGATGGACCATAATGTCAAAGAATGCGGGGGGGGGAACATCTCAAATTTGCATAGAGTTTCAACTACTCTGGCCTGCAAGGAATGGAGGGTCGACAGTTCTTGGACTTTGCTGCATATTGTATGGGAAAATGAACAAAGTTTTGTAATGGTGTGAATCACATGCTTTGGAAGTATCCCATGAATTGCAATCGGTAAGAATACTAGCATCATGACATGACAATCGTGAGATTTCATACTCGATAACTTCAACTCACCATTTAAGGTAACAAACCGCTTCATATTCGATGAGTAGCCAGTTGGAACCTTAATGCCATACAACGACTCGCAAAAAAATTGTTTCTCTGCACGCGACATCGTGTAGCAAGCTGGTGGCAAATAATTCTTCTCCGAATCCTCCACCTTCTTTTTACTTTTCTGAGTTTCCTCATCAACCCTTTCCTCCACTACTTTCTTCTTCCTTCCGTCCCTATTTTGAGCCCACAACTCTAGTCGAAGCCCTTGTTTTTCCAAGTAATGTCGTGACGCCTTAACATCTTTTGTCTTGCCCGGAATATTCATAAGTGTCGCAAGAATAGCTTCACAAACATTCTCCTCTATGTGCATGACATCCAAACAATGTCTGACCTTTAGATCTTTCCAATATGGGAGTTTTCGAAAAATGGACTCCTTTTTCCATAATCCTGTAGGTCGATCAACCTCACTAGCAGGTTTACCAAAGATTGTTTCAATGCCCTTAACCTGATTATAAACTTCAGTACCAGTTAATGGTCTACGAGCAACTTCTTCTTCAACCGTCCCATTGAATGCCTTCTTCTTAAACCGATAGGGATGGTCGCGTCTGAGGAGCCTTCGTGTGCGCATATAGACATGTTTGCAGCCCTTAAGGTGTGTAGACTTCATGTCATCTACACAAATCGGGCAGGGTTGTTTTCCTCTAGTCTCATACCTAGATAAGTTCCCGTAAGCTGGATAATCGTTCATAGTACAAAAAAGCATGGCACGCAGAGTGAACATCTCATTAGCATACGCATCAAATACTAACACTCCTTCATTCCATATCTTATGTAAATCTTCCACAAGCGGTTGGAGGTATACATCTATGTCATTTTCAGGTTGTTTGGGCCCCGATATAAGAAGCGACAGCATGATGTACTTGCGTTTCATGCACAACCAAAGAGGCAAGTTATAAACCACTAAAACTATTGGCCATGTACTATGTTGCTAACTAAGATTGCCAAAAGGGTTCATGCCATCCGTACATAATCCAAGCCTCAGATTCCTATCCTCATTACCAAATGCCTTATGCACCCTGTTGATACTTTTCCACTCAGGTGAATCAGCCGGATGCTTGAGCAGACCGTATTTCTTCCTACGATCTGCATGCCACCTCAAATTCTTCGCATCTCCTTTAATTGAGAACATGTGCTTAAACCTAGGTATTATGGGTAGATACCACAACACCTTCGCTGGTGGTCCTTCACAACCTCCAGCTCCTTCACGCTTGTACCTCGACAATTCACAACGTGGACACTCATGTAAATGCTCATACTCATTACGATAAAGCACATAATCGTTAGGACAAGCATGTATCCGCTCGTACTCTAAACCGAAAGGACACATCAGTTTCTTCGCATAATAGTACGACTTTGGCAGTTCATTTCCATTAGGGAGCATATCAGCTAAAACTTCCAACAACGATGTAAAACTAGAGTCCGTCCAACTAGCTTTCGACTTAATGTTGAACAGTTTTATCACGGCAGAAAGTTTGGTGTACTTTGTACAACCTGGATACAACGACTTTTCAGCAACCTCAGACATAGACTCAAAAATACGAGGTTGTTTACACGATTGATCTTCAACCTCGTGTATCATCTCGCCTACCCGATCCCTATCATCATCTGCAAACTCATCATCCCAATTCTCATCCCCGAACTCATCATCCCAATTCTCTAAATCCTTCTTTTCTTCACATACATCGTTCATTACTCTAGAGCTTCCTATATACTTCCCCTACTCACCATGCCAAACCCATACGTGGTATTGAGGCCTAAACCCATGGCGAAAGACATGCTCCCTAAGCAAATGTATACTACTAACCTTGCTCACATTTCTACAATCGACACAAGGACAATAAAAGTCGACTGCTTCAGAGGATGCTTGATATTGTAATGCAGATGTACAGAATTCCGAGACCCCATTCACAAACTCAATCGATTCACGACTACCATACATCCAAGTACGATCCATCTCATTCAAGAAGACCTCTAATAATTAAACACAACCAATAATTATAATGCATCAATCATTATTTAAGTACATACACTCACATATTCAAATCACACACGTATAGAGCAAGCTAAGATAGTGACATGTTTAAATGTATGCATGCAGCCGAAGGTCCTTATCACTCCAACCTCACCCATCCTTGGACGTCTAATCTCACTAGTGAATATATGCCAACTTTTCAACTCTAAGGAAAATCCGGCAGCATTTCCCTACAGTTCTCCAAGTACACAATGTAGATAATTGCTTATTTACATATGTACCCAGAGAACAATGTAGAGAAACGATAAGCCAAGAATTTCCTCATAATTGAAAAGAAGATGCACATTCACCACCTAAGTGAGATCAAACGTCCAAGAACAGTCCCAAACCGGGGACTATTCAAGTCTTACTCCTAATGAGTAAGTCTTGAACGGGTATCAAGGCATATGATGATGATTCAAACAACTTGTAGGTTTCATAGCTAAATTACATTGTGTTTTCATACAATCTCATATCAAGAAATATACATTATCATATATCTTACTCAAATTAGAACACATAACAATTTTTCCTCATCAATATCTAACAAAAAACAAGAAAATTAGGCTAATTACATGTCAACACCAAAGAGGAGCAATTATGAGAAGAGAGATACTTTTGCCTTCCTTAGCTTCTTTATCCTACAATTAACAAATCGCACACGACACATTAATCACATAATTCAATTAAGAAAACCAAAACTAACTAAAAACCTAGATTAATTCACCATAAACTACACAAAATTGATAATTTGCCCACCCCCTGCAAGCCCTCCCTAGCCCTCCCCTACCCCATGTCCAGCCTCCCCAACCCTCCCCCCCCCCCGCCCAAGCATCCCCACCCTCCCCCACCCCGCCAGCCCTCTTCCACCCCTCGCCCAACACCCCCATCCCCTACCCATCCTCCCCCATCCCTCCCCCACCCCCTACAATCAATATTTCAGCTAATACAAGCACATTTCACAACAAAAAATAGAAGTTGATTTCAAAATGCAATGAAATTAAACAAATTAATTAGAGAAATGAAAAAGAGGAGAGAGAGTGAAAGGGGAATTACAGAAAGAGAGTGAGAGAGGGGATGCTCCACAAGCAATGTAGTAGTGGTGGTGGTGGCATCAATGCAGTGGAGGAGAGAAGAGAAGAAGAAGGAGCGCAAGGTGGTGTGCAAGGTGGTGCAGCTGGTCGTTGTTGTGCTGAGTTGGTGCGTCGTTGTGGCGTTGCGTGCTGGTGGTGCGTGAAATGGTGGCGCTGCGTGCGGTGGTGGGTCAATGTGGTGGCAGAGGTAGGGTTTCGCGCAAGATTTCACTTGTGAATTTTGTCTAAGTGAGGGTAATTGAAATGGGGGTACTGTATTGTATGCGCGCAAATTAATTGATCTATGAAAAAAGAAAAGTGTAGGGCTGCGGTTAGCCCAGAAAACACAGCCCTTCGTGTCTGAAGGGCTGCGGTTTTTGGGTTAACCGCAGCCCTACACTAATAGGGTTGCGTTAGCCTAAAAAACGCAACCCTTCATACAGTACGAAGGGCTGCTTTTTTTCCCCTAGTGTACACAACTTACTCAACGTTGACGTACTTAATACGAGTTTTGAGTTCAGGTTCATTCTTTCTAATCTGAGTGCTAAAAGTTTGGCAATCAGAGTTTCTAACGATGTAGTTCATTGATTGTTTGTACAAAATTTTGCAATTGGCATTGAATTTTCATGTCAAACACATAAAGGGCAAAACCTATATGGTACATCAAGATGTGTAATATGCTCATAATTTTTCTAATTATTCATTTTTTTATTTAAAATTTTACAAATGAACAATGAGTAAGGAAATAGTCTAAGCCCTAAGGTCTTAGTGGGGGAAAATTTGGGGATCCCACTTTGTAAGTGATGCGAGATGGAAGTTGCTATTCCCAAAATCACTGTTTATGACCTTCGCAATTTTTGGGTATATGGTTAATTCTCCGAAGCAAGACCATGGGAGCTATGAATTTAAGCTCAATGCAACCTTTTCGTCTATGTTAAGGTGGATTGAAGATCCGGTCCTAGAAGAGTCCAAGAATGGCATTCAAGATGAGTCATTAGAATTTTGATTATATTTATTAAGTCATTTTTATTTTCAGCAAATAGTGATCCGAAATTCCTTAGGTAATAATCGAACCCTTGTCATAAGGGTGCACGGAGGGCCTCCAACCAACTAGGCCAACTATGTGTATATACTATACTTCCTCTGTTTCAAATGAGTAAAGAAATAGTCTAAGCCCTAAGGTTTTAGTGTAGTGCTGCGGTTAACCCAAAAACCGCAGCCCTTCATGTTTCTTTTTTTTTTAGATCAATTAATTTGTGCGCATACAATACAATACCTCCATTTCAATTTCCCTCCCTTAGACAAAATTCACGAGTGAAATCTTGCGCGAAACCCTACCTCCGCCACCACATTGACCCACCACCGCACACAGCGCCACCATTTCACGCACCACCAGACGCACCGCCACAACGACGCACCAACTCAGCACAGCAACGACCAGCTGCACCACCTTGCACACCACCTTGCGCTCCTTCTTCTTCTCTTCTCTCCTCCACTGCATTGATGCCACCACCACCACTACTACATTGTTTGTGGAGTATCCCCTCTCTCACTCTCTTTCGGTAATTCCCATCTCACTCTCTCTCCTCTTTTTCATTTCTCTAATTAATTTGTTTAATTTCATTGCATTTTGGAATCAACTTCTATTTTTTGTTGTGAAATGTGCTTGTATTAGTTGAAACAGTGATTGTAGGGGGGTGGGGGAGGCTGGGGGGAGGTGGGTAGGGGGTGTTGGTGTTGGGCAAGGGGTGGAGGAGGGGCAGGCGGGGGTGGGAGGGCTAGGGATCTTTGGGCGGGGTGGGGGAGAGGCTGGGGGAGGCTGGGCGGGGGGTGGGGGAGGGCTAGGGAGGGCTCGCAGGGGGTGGACAAATTATCAATTTTGTGTAGTTTATGGTGAATTAATCTAGGTTTTTAGTTAGTTTTGGTTTTCTTAATTGAATTATGTGATTAATGTGCCGTGTGCGATTTGTTAATTGTAGGAAAAAGAAGCTAAGGAAGGCAAAACTATCTCTCTTCTCATAATTGCTCCTCTTTGGTGTTGATAGGTAATTAGCCTAATTTTCTTGTTTTTTGTTAGATATTGATGAGGAAAAATTATTGTGTTCTAATTTGAGTAAGATATATGATAATGTATATTTCTTGATATGAGATTGTATGAAAACGCAATGTAATTTAACTATGAAATTTACAAGTTGTTTGAATCATCATCATATGCCTAGATACCCGTTCAAGATTCATTAGGTGTAATAAGTCTTGAATAGTCCCCGGTTTGGGACTGTTCTTGGACGTTTGATCTCACTTAGGTGGTGAATGTGTGTCTTCTTTTCAATTTTGAGGAATATCTTGGCTTATCGTTTCTCTACATTGTGTACTTGGAGAACTGTAGGGAAATGCTGCCGGATTTTCCTTAGAATTGAAAAGTTGGCATATATTCACTAGTGAGATTAGACGTCCAAGGATGGGTTAGGTTGGAGTGATAAGGACCTTCGGCTGCATGCATAGATTTGAACATGTCAATATCTTAGCTTGCTCTATACGTGTGTGATTTGAATATGTGAGTGTATGTACTTAAATAATATAATGATTGATGCATTATAATTATTGGTTGTGTTTAATTATTAGAGGTCTTCTTGAATGAGATGGATCGTACTTGGATGTATGGTAGTCGTGAATCGATTGAGTTTGTGAATAGGGTGTCGGAATTCTGTACATCTGCATTACAATATCAAGCATCCTCTGGAGCAGTCGACTTTTACTGTCCTTGTGTCGATTGTAGAAATGTGAGCACGGTTAGTAGTATACATTTGCTTAGGGAGCATGTCTTTCACCGTGGGTTTAGGCCTCAATACCACATATGGGTTTGGCATGGTGAGCAGGGGAAGTATATAGGGAGCCTAGAATAATGAATGATGTATGTGAAGAAAAGAAGGATTTAGAGAATTGGGATGATGAGGTTGGGGATGAGAATTGGAATGATGAGTATGCAGATGATGATAGGGATCGGGTAGACGAGATGATACGCGAGGTTGAAGATCAGTCGTGTAAACGACCTCGTATTTTTGAGTCTATGTCGGAGGCTGCTGAAAAGCCGTTGTATCCAGGTTGTACAAAGCACACCAAACTTTCCGCCGTGATAACACTGTTCAACATTAAGTCGAAAGCTGGTTGGACGGACTCCCCTTTCCCTGCACAGACCCCCACCCCCACCGCACGTAACCCCCCCCCCCCCCGCACGGACCCCTCCCCGCCTTGACCCTTCCCCTACCCTTTCCCCGCACACCCTTCCCCTCCCCCTGCCCAGCCCCTCCCCTTTCCCCGCACATGCCCCCCCCCCCCGCACAACCCCTCCCCTACCCTTTCCCCGCACACCCCCCCCTCCCCTTGCACAGGCCCCCCCTCCCCCGCCTAGCCCTCCTCCCTCCACTTTCCCTACCCATCCCCTCCCCTCCCCGCCCACCCATTTCCTTTTCCCCGCACAGGCCCCCGCCCAGCCCCTCCCCTCCCCTCCCCTTTCCTTGCACACCCCTCCCCTCCCCCGCCTGACCCCTCCCCTTTCCCCCGCACATGCCCCCTCCCCCCCTACACACCCTCCCCTCCCCTTTCCCCGCACACCCCTCCCCCCCCCTGCCCAACCCATCCCCTTTCCCTACACAGGCCCCCCCTCCCCCTGCACACCCCTCCATCCCCTTTCCCCGCATACCCCTCCCTTTTCCCTGCACACCCCCCCCCCGCACGGACCCCCCCACCGCACGGACCCTCTCCCTCCCCTTGTTGCACTCCCCCCCTTTGCCCCTTAGTGTCAATGTGTAATTTTTTTTTTAGCTTGAGCTTTATATATATTATTAATGCGTATATTTGTACAATTTCAGGGAGATGGCGGAGGTGCATACGAATAAGACCACGAGTACTGAACACACTACCGATGATGAGTTATATGATGCAAGAAAGGATTGGGGTAAAGGTGATCGACCTTGCCGTGAAAGAGCACCACAAATTGGTGGCAAGTCATTGGCGACGAAAAAGAGAAAAGGAAGGGGACCTACAAAGTCAATAGGAAAACACACAAATATGACTTTGGAGTACGATAATATGGGTCAACCTTGTGGAAAGTGGCATCATCAGTATGGCATTTAAGTTGGCATTTGCATGCATAAACTATCCCTTGTGCACTCATGGAAAGAGGTGCCCGGGGGGTTGAAGCAGTGATTATGGGAAGATACTATGGTAAGCTTCACGTACAATAACGTTTAGTTTCTTAATTATTTAGTTAAATATATGTGTAATATTACTGATAGCATATAAATTACAACAATTACGAAAACTAATTTGTGAACTGCGTTTTTTGTAGAATCAATTTCATATCGAAGATGATGAAGCCAAGAAGAATGTATTTCTATCCGCGGTTGCCCAGAGATTATGAGATTTCAAGGCTAAGTTAGTGTATGGGTGGATCACTAAGCGGAGGAAAGTTGTAGGTACAAAGAAGAAGAAAATCTACGGCGGAGAAACACCATTCGGTCCTGAGGCTTCACCGAAAACATCATCTGAAGCCTCCAAATTACCATTACAGATATGGAAGACTATCAAACCTGAAGAATGGGAATCATTTGTTGCCAAAAAAACAACCCCACAAGCTATTGTAAGAATATTTTATTAAGATTTACTACACTTAGCTCCATTATTATTGTATAACACCGTACCTAACCTTTGTTTGTAATTGTGTGTTTTAGGCAAGTCGTGAGAAAAATAGCTTGAGTGCAAAAGCTAGGAAGTATTATCATCATTTTGGTGCTAATTCGTACAATGAGGCGAGAGAGAAGTGGATGTTCTCCCATTACCCCACAATAGAGTCGACAACAGCAATGAGGACTAGCTCTACAACGACAGTTGCACAGCCTCAGCAACCAGATAGAGTCCTCGATTGGTGGTGTTCGATGCATGGGGTTGATGCAAAGGGAAAAAGAGTCTTGCCTGATCCCGGTACAGAACAGATAGCCAACGCCATTGTAAGTACACAAAAAATGTCATTTAACTCCAATTTCTTTTTGAATATGCTCATATAAGGTATAATATAACTTTTGAATTCACGAGCATTTCTATCTTATCCTTATGTAGATTGGCTTGAAGGAAAAAGAGGCAACCAGTGAGTTCACTCCTAAAGGACACATTGATGCATTGCACGAAACTTTAGGAAAGGACCATAGTGGACGCGTGAGGGGCTTAGGAGGTGTCCGCCTCGGTTTGAGAAAGGTATATGGTGATCAATACACTACAGTGACAAAATCAAGTGCAAGTAGTGTGAATTCGGGAGCGTCAGTAGATGTGGAGGCTATAAAAGCTGCAATTCGGGAGGAGCTCAGGGAGGAGATGACACATAACTTCAACGTCATGTTGGAGCAAATGGGTTTACCGACTTTTGCTGCATTGAAGAAGGGTAGTCATATTCCACCTAGCCAGCCGACCAGTGATCCATAAACATCTGATGATCAGATGATACTTTTACCTGATCCACCTGTAGTACCTGAGTTGAAGGTAATCACTTAATCCCTTTGCTTTGTTAAACAACTATTATTGTTCTTAAATGCATGGAATTCTTACTATAATAATGTTGTTTCATAGACTAACTATAAATGGAGTTTTTTTTTAAAGGAGGAGACCCCATGCACACTATTAGCTCGAGGAGATGGTTATGATAGTTTCATTCTGGTAGCTTATGCCCATGCACAACCCCCTAGAGACCGAGTACGATTGCATAACCAGTTAGTGGATGATAATCACTATGTGGTCACCCTCAATGAAATTGTGTCTGGTTTCGAAGAATTACCTCTTCTGCTGCCGAAGCCAGAAGTTGGTCTACATTTACTGAATGATGCCCTTGGCAGTTATATTCTATGGCCGCGTGCATTGGTGCGATTTTCAGATGAGGTACAATGATTAACATACATATATATATGCATGTTTTCTTTTATATTTCCTATGATAGTCAGTAATATCTTTACTTTTAACTAATAATTACTAGGTTTGGGGGAAGGCCGACTCACATGACAGGAAGGCAAAGAAGGCATGTTCACTTGAACGAAATGTGTTGAAGGGGAATGTTTCTATGACAAATAATCTACTTATTATCGAGCCAGAGGTGGTGCGAGGCCTTACTGTTGCATGCTATTGGTTACATGAGTGCGCCAGCGATTTACCAGATGATAGTACAATAGAGGTTCCTTTGGGGGCTCAACAATTCCACTACTTTGAGGAGTCATCGACATTCATTTCTAAGCCCGATATTAAAGAATTCTTATGTGCGGTAAAGTTGAATGTTTCCATGATACAAACTTTCATGAGGTAATAATACATAATAAGTATATTATATATACATATGCATATGCTTTAAGTAGTTTTCAATTCAACTTCCATAATAAGTAATTAAGTTTACTTTTAATCAATATGATTTCTCAGGTTATTATACAATGAATTGATTGCAACATCAAGTGAATCAAAATTTGGTTGGTTATGTCCAAACATAATACGAGATGACAATTGCTTAAAAAGCAAAGCCGAAGTGAAAAAGTATCTCGATATGAGTTTCAAAGCATCATCTCATTCAGGATATCATGAGATCATCCTTGTCCCGTATATTGAACAGTATGCTTGTTAAAACCGCTTTACTTTTACTATTCAATAATTAAATTCACCTATTAATTGTTCTATGATTAATAATAACTATATTTTCTTGTTGTAGGGCGCATTAGACACTGCTTGCGATATGTTTGTCACGTAACGAAGTCTACCACTTTGATTCTTTGCGTCGACAACCACCACGATCCTTACTAATCAAATCATTGTTAAATAGGTAGCCTAATCGAAACTAAATATATGCGCACTTAGTAATATTACACATTATTCATCATATTTATATATATAAACAATTAGTACATCTAATCTTATAATAATGTATTGATGTAGTGTGATGAAGCATATTAGTGCAACAGGACTTCGAGCACCAAAAGCTCCTGCTTGGATATCAGTCGAGGTAACATGACTAATTTGTTTGTCCTTATATTGAAACACTTTTCGCCACATACTACACGTCTAATATGAATGTAATTGGATGCATGTTTTGGTGAAATTTTAGTATCCGCAACAAGATGATGGACTTGCATGTGGCTATTACGTGCTGAGGTACATGTTCGATATCGTCAACCATTGTACTAACGCCGATGATCTTCAAAAGGTATGTAACTTATTAGTATATGTTAGTTTGATGCATTTCATATAAATATGAGGTATAATAACTAGTGTGTAGATTTTTAGGCTTGCATTTGTTGTTGGTTGAATTTTGGGAACGAAATGGTCATTTCACGCCTATTTTCGCCTTTTCGTGCCCAATTTGTACCTATCGAGTCATTTAACCCCAAATTATTTTTGAACATGATAATATGAGATATAATGTAACTATTGTATAGATTTTTAGGCTTGCATTTGTTGTTGGTTGAATTTCGGGAACGTAAATGTCTTTTTAGACCTATTTTCGTCTTTTCGCTTCCAATTCTTAGATTTTGAGTCACTTAACTCCAAATTATTTTTGGACATGATAATATGAGATATAATTAAACTATTGTATAGATTTTTAGGCTTGCATTTGTTGTTGGTTGAATTTCGGGAACGTAAATGTGATTTTAGGCCTATTTTCGCCTTTTCGCGCCCAATTCGTATTTTCAGAGTCATTTAACTCCAATTTCTTTTTGAATATGATAATATGAGGTATAATATAACTAGTGTGTAGATTTTTAGGCTTGCATTTGTTGTTGGTTGAATTTCGGGAACGTAAATGTGATTTTAGGCCTATTTTCGCCTTTTCGCGCCCAATTCGTATTTCCGGAGTCATTTAACTCCAATTTCTTTTTGAACATGATAACATGAGGTATAATATAACTAATGTGTAGATTTTTAGGCTAGCATTTGTATTTGTTTGAATTTCGGGAAGGTATATGTAATTTTTAGATCTATTAAGTACGGTAAATGATTGAATTCTTATATTATGTGTTTATTCCTTGGTTGTTTTGCAAGGTTTATGTGAATTAAACACCAAGTTTGAGGGCCTTCACCATAGAGGAATTACATGAAGTTCGGGATAAGTTGGCGACCCACCTTTGTGATGATTGCTTATGATACATTTTTGTGGATTTCACGATAAAATTAATTAGATCTTGTTGGTATATATCAATTCTATGTACACTTTTTACATTATATATATATATATATATATATATATATATATATATATATATATATATATATATATATATATATATATATATAAAGTTAATTACGTTGAAAAACTTGTTATATTGCAATTCGATCGGTATTTTTTTTGTGTTGAAGGGAGGTGTTCGGCGGGGGGTGCAGGGGGTGGGGGTGCGGGGGCTGGGGTGGGGGTGCTGGGATGGCTGGCGGGTGGGGTGGGGGTGCGGGGGTGGCGGCGGGGGGTGGATGGGGGTGCGGTGGGGGTGTATGGGAGGTGGGGGTGCGGGGGCTAGCGGTAGGGGGTGGGGGGGGCGGGGCGCGGGCAGGGGGGTGGGGCGGGGGTGCGGGGGGGGGGGGGGTGGGGGTGGGGGGCTGGGCAGGGGGTGGGGCGGGGGGTGCGGGGAGGTGGGGGTGCTGACAGGGACATGCATTCTGGACAATTTTTTTTTTAAAAAAAAGGGCTGCGTTTTTGGCCTAAAACCGCAGCCCTTCACTTACGGAAAGGGCTGCTGGCCAAAAACGCAGCCCTAAGGGCTGTTTTGACCGCAACCCTTCCGTTTTTCTCCACTAGTGTAAATTGGAAAATTATGAGAAACCATCTCATTTTTCGTCCTATTAGTCTTTGCTCCACTATTAACAAATTTTTTTGCGAAAATTTAGCAAACAAGCTTAAAGTAGTATTAGGTAAGATTATTCACCCTTTACAGGGGTTTTTATTCCTGAGAGACTTATTGAGGATAATATTTTAATTGCTCATGAAGTTTTTCATTCCGGAAAAAACAAGGTAATGAGGGATGGTTACCTATTAAGTTAGATATGGAAAAAGCTTATGATTATCATGGATGAGATTATATTTATGCATGCTTAAGCATCTTCACTTTAGTCCGATTTGGATTCATTGGATCCAAGCTTGTTTGTCTTCTGTTTCCTTTTCGGTTTTATCAAATGGAGTCCCGGGTGATCGATTTTTCCCTTCTCGTGGATTCGTCAGGGTGATCCTTTGTGCCCATATCTTTTCATTCTTTGTGCTGAATTCTTAGCTTGTCAAATTCATCATAATAACTCTACAAATGGTAAGCATCTGAGTGTCTCTATAGGGAAATCAGGTGTCAAAGTTCATTTTCTAACATTTGTAAATGATACTATGATATTTGCTAAAGCTAATATTCAGAGTTGCATTGTAATGTTATCAAATCTATTTTAGACAAATATTGTTCTATGTCAGGGAAGTTAGTAAATTTTAATAATTCTGCATTCCAGTGCACTTCTAATATTTTGGCTGAGGATATTGACACCTTCTAGAGAATTCTGAATACGAGTTATTCTACTTCGATGCATAGTTATTTTGGTTGTCCTTTCATAGATTCAAGAGTTACAAAGGAAACTTTTATGCCTATTGTTAATAATGTGTAAAATCAGCTTCCTAAATGGAAATCTAATACGCTTTCCCAAGCTAGTAGAACGGTTCTCATTCAAGCTAATTTAGCAACTAAATTCTAAAGCTAATTACCAAATGCAAAATTTTCTTTTACCTAAAACAATTATTTCTAAACTTGATGGTAGTTATAGAAGATTCTTTCGGAATAAGGACAATTTGTCTAAATCTCCTAATCTTATTAGTTGGGATCATATATGTAACCCTAAATCTTATGGTAGTTTGGGTTTTAGAAAAGAAAAAAATAATAATATTGCTCACCAAATGAAACTACTCTAGAGATTATTGAAGATGAGGTTTTTTGGGGGCCTGCTCCGGATGGTGTTTACTCTGTTAAGTCTAAAGCCTGTCTTCTTATTGACTATCAGAATAATAGTCAGGATAAGATGGGGTATAATTGGACTTGGAAAAACATATTCCCCCTAAAATTCGAAACTTCTTATGGAAGGCTTGTAATAATTGTTTGCCTACAAAGAAACGTTTGGAGCAAGCTAAAGTTTTACTCCACAACAGTGTGATCTTTGTGATAGTTCTTTGAAAAGTTCAGCTCATCTTTTTAAGTGTTCTTTTACTATTTATGTCTTCCACCAATTGGTTGCGGATTATAATTGGCCTCGAATTCCTAAAGAAGCTAATTTAGATTCATTTCGTCAAAATTAATCTATTTGTTATGATAGGCTTGGTCCACATAAAACTATATATTGATTTATCTATGGTTTGGTGGTTTATCCGGTTTACTAGAAATAAAACTATCTTTTCCCAAGAGCCGTACTCTGTTAGACAAGTGAGCCTTCTTACTGCTAATTTTGAACAGGAATGGGATAACTGTAAGTCTGTTAATAATGTTCTCAATTCTAGTAAAGGTTTGAAGCCTCTAAAAAGGGCATGAAGAGGGTTGGTCATAACATTATGGCTGGTCCCCTCCCCCTATAGACCATTTTAAGATTAATTTTGATGGTTCTAAGTACCAGGATGATAGTGCAGCTTCTGGTTTTGTGATCAGGGATCATTTAGGCAATGTGATTTTAGAAGGTTCAAATTGGTTGTCTTCAGATTGTTCGATTATTCAAGCTGAGGTTTGGGGTCTTCGTGAATCGATTAAAGCATATATGTTTTTAAGCATTAAAAATATTCATATTGAAGAAGATAACAATTAATGTTATCAATTCAATTCTTCATATTTGGAAGCCTCCATGGACTATTAATTATTTGATTTTGGATCTCGCTAGGTTCAGGCGTTCAGCAATGTCTCTATTGCTCATTGTTTCAGGGAAAGCAAATCAGGCTGCGGACTTCATGGCTCATCAAGGTCGTCACTCCCCCAACCTTATGTATAAGTTCCTTGTATTTTTTTAAATTTTCTCTTATCATCGGTAGGAATATTTTAGATTGGCTCCAAATTAGTGGTCTTTTCTAATGGTTAGAATAAAGAACCGGATTCTAAAACATTTTTAGAGCGGAGATGAAGCAGTTCAAATCCTGCTGCCGACGTTTTTTATTCCACGATTTCACTGTTTTGAATACGATGAACCCAAATTCAGAACTTTTGACAATTTCACTTTATTGCAGCTCTATTGTCACCTCCAGGTAGGGTTTTGCATCGGCACTTATTCAAATAATATTCATGATCATGTTTCATGTACACATAATATAGTGTTTCTTTTGTTGTTTTTGTGCTTGAAATGTGGGATATAGTATTGTGATCATCATAAGTCTTTCTAAAGTTTGATTCTTAATTAATGGACGCTAGCATAAAGAATCGTACTATGTGTTTGAAAAGTTGTCATGTTTCTGGAACCTAAAAGCTAAATAAAGAAACTTTTGATTCTTTGATTCTGATATTAGTCTAGATTTTTCTAGCCTTTTTTGTTTTTCTAATGTGGACTTTGAATTGGGCATTATAGAAATATAAGTTGATTTTTATTTCAGATTGTGGGTCAGATTCATAGCTGCAAAATTCAAATGTATTGGGGTCTTAACTCTCAAACCCTGAAGAGTTTTTAAGGGTTTATCTAAATTAATCTAAATTAATGGTGATTGGCTTTGGGAGAAAGATAACTTCCTAATTCATCAATCAAAATTATCACCCTCATAATATAACTCTGACTTTATGTAATCAGGGGCGAAGCCAGGAATTTACAGTTGTAGGGCTTGTTACTTTTTTAAATAAAATAAATAGAGGAAATGAAAAGAAAAAGAGGGAGTAGAGTTTATGCTGTCAAGAGGACTCGAATAATCATAATCTCCTTCAATTCTAAAAGGGCCTCATTTAATATATAAACAAAATATTTGCAGGGGCCTAACCAAAAAATATGGGCTGTGGCCGTCCCCTGCCAGCCCCCCATGTGGCTTCACCCATGTCTGTGATACGTAATTTACGTGGGTGTGATGATTGTCATATATATATATATATATATATATATATATATATATATATATATATATATATATCACAGATAATTCATTCTGACAACAGTATGGGATAACAAGATTTACTATTACTTGATTTTGTGTTCCACAATGTATTAATTTGCAAGTGGTGTTTCTAGTCCCCTTATCAGTTATCCTTTTTCTTGTAATGGGATTTGCAGGTACTTCATCCATTCCATTACAATCAACTATTGTTTGAGATTATGCTCATGTTAAGAAATAGTTATTACATAGGTGTCTACTGTGACAATGGATGAGTATTATTAATATATGAGTGTAGTTCAATACCGAGTTGTTTGTTACCAGTATCAAAGAGAAAAATGGAATGGAGCCTCACAAGCGCAATTACCAAAATGTACTCACTCTCTTGGTGCTTAGCGTTGTTCTTTATGTATTGGCATTTTTTTAGTGATAAGTTATAGAGTATTGGTAGTTTAAGTGACATATAGTATGAGCAGAAATCAGTTAGTTCAGTGTCATATGACATATATGTAACCAATCAGTTCATAGATTGCGATATCTTCAACTTTTCAAATTTACACAGCTGAGAAGAACTCTTGTAGGCTTAAAATTTGGTTACGCAAGTAAGAGTCTTTTTTTTTTTTTTGGGGGGGGGGTAAGGGAGTCAAAGGAAGATTGGCGAAGTCTGAAGGTTTCTAGTTTGTATGCATTTGATTGCGTAAGTGTTTGTAAATTATAGCTCTCTAAGTTTACTTTGTTTATTTACTTGAGTTCAAAAGCTAGCCTTATGTGCCTGTTGCACTGTGCATAGCCACTACAATATAATGGAATTCTAATAGAATGTATACCATTTTTGCCATGGGTGCACATGATTGTTGCAAAAAGGATACTTTATGAAGGTATCATCAGCTGAGATCTGAGGGGCCAGGGAAATATACCTTGCTCATCTCTTTAATTTGCTCAGGTTGTCTTTTAAAACATTGCATTATTTCTTTATGCTGCAGTTTTTCCTGTAAGTGGGTATCAAAGACCTGGAAACCTCCATGGGCAGGAGACAGAGTGGAGCATCTGATTCGAGCAACTTTATAAATAGTGTTGCTTCGTTTGATAATACCTGTACAGAAATGCTGCTATGTTCCATGTTTGAGGGAAAAAGAGTGGATTTAATATCTAATGATTTAATCTACTCTATGCTTATATTTTGAGTTTTGGCAGCATGGCTATCCAAATTACTGAGTGCGAGCATAGTACTCGAGGAAAAGCCAAGTAATGATTTGTTTGGGAGTTGAGATCTTATGACTTTTGGCATATCTTGGCGGTCATTATTTGTGCTTCCTAGCTAAAAATGGACAGAATAATAATCCACTGTGGATACTGCAGACTAGATCATTTCACAACCAAAAGGATTGGTAACTTTTGTTGCTCTAGATGCCATTCTCTAATTCCTACACAAACATGTGAAGTAACAAACCATACTAAAATTCTGAAGGGAAGAAGTCGGAAAGACACTCAGTTGCAAAAGACCAGGAGTTCTGGTCCAAACCATTGCACTCATAATAATGGCAGCCTCAGAAGCACTGCAGGATCATCTGAATATAAGGCTTTGGTAAGTCAAAAGCCAAAAGCTTCTTTTACGATTTTAAATGCATGTCCTAGAGGTATCTCTGCAGCGAGGCTGGGCAAACGAGCACTTATATGTGGCGTGAGCTACAAGAAGCAGAAATACAAGCTGAAAGGAACTCTTACTGATGTCTACAATATAAAGCAGCTTCTCATGAATCGGTATCATTTTCCAGACTATGCAATTAGAGTCCTTACAGGTAACTTAAAATTGTGCTTCCATTATTTATTCATGAAATGCTTGCTCTTCACGTAGTGCTTCAGATAGCACTGTCAGATTGACTATGAATATGTGACTATTTATTGATTACTCTACCCCAAGAATAATAGTAGACTTATTAATGCAAATATCTGTTCACAGGAATAGGTATATGTATAGTTTAGTCAAACTCTTCAAATTCACTTTCAATTCAGGTCGTAGGGGGAAAGAGCAAAGAAATTGGAATATAGAATTGAAATATGAAAAAAATGTGTTACTACAAAATCCATGGGAATGACTAATAAGTGTAATGGTACTAGTATGGAACATCCTTGTTTTGGTTAAGTACTTCATAGTATCTTCTGAAATGTACCTGTGCGTTATTCTAGAATAACTTCTTGTCAACAAGATCATGTTTTTGGGTACACTGTGCAAACTGGAGATATTAAGCAAAGCTACAAGATTGAAGGTTTCTCATGATTTTCTGATAAAAACCAGTGCTTCAATCTGTATACTGAGTTCTTTTTGTTGGTGCTATCATCGTATTGAACACAATACAGAGGAAAATAACCCAGATCGAGTTCCTACTAAAGCAAACATGGAAGAAGGCTTGAGATGGCTTGTTGAGGGATGCAAACCAGGGGATTCACTGGTGTTTTATTTCTCTGGACATGGCTTGCGCCAGCTGGATGTTGAGAATGACGAGCTTGATGGCTTTGATGAAACACTGTGCCCTGTTGATTTCAAAACCAAAGGATTGATCCTTGACAATGATATCAACACGATGATAGTTAAACCTCTAATCAAGGGGGTAACACTTCATGCAATTATTGATGCTTGCTATAGTGGAACCATCCTCGATCTTGAGTACTTGTATGACCTGAAAGAGTAAGAGCTGAAACCTCCCTCCTCTGATGAATTGTAAATCAAGATACACTTATAAACAATAGTGCTATATACTTCTGCCCTAAGCACTTGAATTCCATTATGTTATTCTGAGCTGGCTGTGCATATTAGAGATTTCTGGCTAAGGAAACGCTTCCTGATTAAACTCACTTTGCAAAATAGCTGACAAATTTCTTTATGCTGAACTAGCAATCGAGTGCAACTGGGTGATCCCTGTCTAAATGCTTTATTAGCCAATAAAGTTAAGGGTGCATTGTCTTCACCTGAACTTTTCTGAATTAATTATATCAGTCTTGATTGGACTGATCATCCTTGATTGAACCTTATGTTTACACCTACATGGACCTGATGATCCCTTATTAGACCTAATTGGCCATGGAAGTTATTTTTTAAGGTGAAGAGAATGCACTCTTAGGTCATTTTCTTGGTATGTGTACAAGTATATTGTCGACTGTTTCTGGGAGGAGTTACTTCTAATGAAAATTTGCTGACAAACTTCAAGGTCTAGACAGAAAATAGTTGTAAGTTGGTTATTGGTAAGTGTTATATCTAACATCATCTGTCCTGTGTGTCCCTTGTATATAAGCAGGAGAAAATGGTTGGACAACAGACCTCCTTCTGGAGCTAAGAAGTGTACTAGGGGTGGTCGTGCCATCTGTTTTAGTGCTTGTCGTGATGATGAAATGGCCACTGACAGCAACGTAAGGGTCATGTCTTTTATGTCATTTCAGGTTGATGCTCTTGTAGTACATATGTGCAGCAGCTGATTTGAATTCGCATTCATTATATTTTAAAATCCTGAACCACATTCGGGTTGTGCTGAACTGTATAATTATCATATTAATGGTTGAGTAATATACACTACAAGATGCTGTTTAGGCTATTCTCTCCCTAATTAGAGCTCTAATGTAGAAGTCACTCGGTACTTGCGAAGCCCAACCTACAGCCCTATTTCTAGAACGTGGAGTTTTTTTTACTTTGGTTCAAGATCCTTTATTGTCTTCTTTTCCCTAGTCTCATCTTGCTTGCTGTTCATAAGTGCAGGCATTCACAAAAAAAGGCATGAGTGGCGTCATGACACATTGTTTCATCCAAGCCATCCTGAATAAACCAAACTTGACATACTATGAACTCTTGAACTCTGTGCGGAAGACCATTTTGGAGACGTTTGCATCAAGATGCCTCAGTTCTAAGCTCATTGATAAGATGTTACACCGCAAGTTATCACAGGTAGACTTTTGTTTCTTTCGAATTATCCCTTTTAATTTGACACTTCAACATTATAAGTACAAGCCTTAGGTTGATTATGTGTTGATTAGCTTTAACTACTTCTAAATAACTAGAAATAGAACACAATGTAATAGAAAGACATTTGACTTTACCCCACCATAATTTGAAGATGATAATTGGGAAGTAGTAGTGTGCCACTGTGGATGTTTGCTGAACCAAGTGCAAGATGTGTTCACTTCGGAATATGTTGGATAAACTCAGTTTTGCTTGCCTGCAGGAGCCGCAGCTCTCTTCTTCAGAAGTTTTTGATGTTGATGATGCAAAGTTTATTTTGTGATCATGATCCAAATGACAAAGTAAGCTTTGGAAAAGCTCTCTACTCAGTTCTTTACGAGCCAAGAGAATTCTTTACAGAAATGTTGTGTATTATGTTTGCTAATTGTGCATAATCATGGACAAATTTCCAATTTACCATGTGTAATTCACATTGAATTTACCAAGTGATTATTCGTTAATATAAATTATTTGTTGCTGCAATTTGCAAACATTGCTTTCCCTTCCTTTCTTTGTGAGTTGCATAGTGAGATTAGTAAGAAGCTAAGAAGATTTATATCAATGGTTTAGATATCTGAAATTTTAATTCTGACCTCGCTTAATCTATTTTTTAACCTAGTTCATAATTCAGTCCTTTTTTGTCCATTTATCTAGTTCAGCCTATAACTGTTTGAGGGCGTATAGTTCAGTCTTTTTCTTACACTTTTTTTTAAGAAAAAACTATATATATAATATCTGGAAATGTAATTCTAACACACCCATAGTACTCAGTTTAGTCAGTTAGGTGCAAAATCTAATAGTACAAGTACATCAACAAACTTGTTTATCCTGCTTTTAGTAGGAGCTTGCGAGAGACATTACACCACCTTATGTAGGAGCCATAGAGGTTAGGCCAATCTGAGGAGGAACAATGAGCGAAGTGGTGGAGCCACAAAGACAGTACTTTCTCTTGGTTTTCTTTTTCCTCTATCATGTCTATTATTTTTTCCAGTGCTCTTTCGAGTTCACTTCGTTCGGTGGTGCTAAGGGTTGGTGCATCAGTTCCATTGCTGGCTCGACACAGCAAAGGAAGCCAGGTCGTTAGCATCTTCATTTTAGTTTGCTTTAGCCGCTCTGTTTTACCTCCTTCAATTTGTCGTTGTTCACCGATATCCTTGGCTTGCTTGATCATGAAAGCTGCAGAATATAAATCTGTTAGAGGATCTGGTTTCCTGTCATACAAAGATCAGAGAGGTACATATTGCAATACAGCTTACATACATTTCCTTATTGTACCACTTTTATCATGAGAAAGGGCTAAACAACGTATTTTCCTAGTAATCTATACTATAGTATTAACCACTAAACCAAGTGATACTTATGTTATCACTTATCACTTCAAAGTAAAATATTAATAAATGAAAGATATAAATACCCGGGCCTAAAAACTAGTTTGCTAGCGAATAAACAGAGACGAAATCAATTAGCTACCCTGTCAACATTCATGAATAATCAATCAAATAAAGTGAACCACAAAAGAGTTCAAGAAAATTAAACCTGAATAACGTCAATCACAATTCATGAATACTTGTAATGAAAAATCAACCAAGAAATAACAAGAGAGAGTGTTCTTTGAAAAAACAACAGTATAACAAAAGAACTCCAACAAGTAACACACCCCTCTAACCTGTGACCTTGACCAATGAAGCTTGGACCCTCGGCTCAGCTGCCACAGCTAACCAACCCAAATTTTTAGCCGAACCCCATTTCTTCACTGCCACCTCTCCTCCACCACTTTCCTCCAATTTATGGGCTAACCACAGCAACTCAGCCGCGATCTTTTCCATAGCTGCAGGCTCATTACCACCTTCCCTCACCCGATACCATCCCTTAGCTGCCCTCACAACCCCGCGTACACCAAAACCCCTTTGTCCAAGGTTACTTTCTTGGTCCAACAAACCAGCTTCCAGCTGGGAAATCGTCTTACCAAAAGCCTCAGACAAAACAACACAGTTGACCTGTCTAAGGGCCTCAGATCCTTCTTCAAGGTTCTCGTCAATCAGCTTCTCCACCAAGGAACGTACAACTTCATACTTCCTCGAGCTGGTGGAGATGCTATTGACGAGGGTGAGCAGCTGGTATATAGCCCGAGCAATGGCTGTATCACCACCTCGGTCAGTCATAGTGGTACCACTGCTATTTACCAGCTGCTCGTCGTGATCATAACCATGATCACCATGTTTAACAACTTTAGAAGATAGAAAGTGGACAACGTGCAGGATGAAGAGAAAAACGGAGACGAAGAGACAACGTAGGAGTTGAAGAAGCTTGGATTTATGAGAAAGAAACAGGAGGGATCTGTCTGCTGACAGAAACAGTGGGGTGATTATGCTGCGGAGTAGTAGAAGGAGAGGGGATAATGAGTTATCTATTATCATCCCCATGTCTTTTTTTTTTTTGGTTTCCTCTTTTTTGGGGAGTTTAATGTAGAAATCAATGTAAATGAGCAAAGATTATTGATGATAAGTTGGTGCTTGGTGGTGTGCAAAGAGGACAAAATAGTTGGATCTTGAGTAGAACTAGTTTTATTGTATGAACCGTTGAATATTTATTGCGTGTAATGTGTAAATGATATAGTTTCCAGCTTTCAATCTCTGTCTTACAACTTTGAGGGCTTGAGGGTGATACACTTTATTGATTGGTTTAGATGAAACAAAGATGAGCCGTGAGCGTATCTGTCCATTCATTCCTCATGCATGAAATGATTTTTAGGCAAAATTAAACGGAATTATGTGATTTCTAATGTGATATATACCTTCAATTTTGTTAGTGTTCAAAAGGCTCTTTCTAATTATATCTTGGAGAATGAAATAAAATATTGTGTGTGAGATTTGATCCATATCCAACTAGGAATAATAGTAATAGCTAGGGGTGAAAATGTGTTGAGAGTTTGAAACTGTCGAAAAATAGCTCGAACTTGTGGCCAGTTAAAGCTCGTTTTTGTTTATTTAATTAATAAATGAACTCAGTTTGAACAAATTTTGGAGCTCGATTTATAATGAATTTTAATTATGAATACATTCATACTCGTTTGTTTATGTTCATGAATAACTTGTTTGTATATGTTAATGAACGAGCTTCGTTTTTATCAGTTTAAAGTTCGTTCACCTTTTCTATGATGGATTTTTCGTGTGTATTTATTTGTTTCGATAAAAAAATGTTTACATATTTTAAATTATCTAACTTAATGAGCCATAAAATTCAAAAACTTGTTTATGAACGAAGCTCGTATATAATCTTGACTATAATAATAAATGAGCCAAGCTCGAACATGTCAATTTCTAAACGAGCCGAGCTTGAATGGATTTTTGAACTCGACGGATAGTTCGAGCTCAAGCTCATATGGTCAACTAAATTAGATGAGTTTAAACATGAACAAAGTAATGCTCGACTTGACTCGCCTTGTTTGCACCCCAAAGAGACTATAACAATGTGCTTGGTAACTTCATAGTTCATAATAATGGAGATGTAGGGCCCACGAGTACACCTACAACTCCACCATTAGTATGATGTTGTCCGCTTTGGGCCTAGCCCGCACGGATTTGTTTTTGGGCTCCTTCCCAAAATGCCTCATATACTAATGTGGTTGGTGAACATAAAATAGGTAACTCCTCCTTATCTCTCTGATGTGGGACTACTTATGATGTATACCCAACAGAAGAAAGCAAAGTAAAATTGCAAAAAATATATGGATTCCTCAATCTTTTTTTTTTTTTTTTTTTTTTTTTTGAAAGATGGATTCCTCAATCTTTATGCTTGTTTAATGTTTATTGGGAGAGAAAGTAGCGGAAAGTACTAAAAACTAATGAATTATGTGAAATATTTCTAATTATATTTGGCCCATTTTTATTATCATACTTTTCCTTTCAGAATCAGTAGGAATACTGGATTTTGAAGAAATCTAAAATGTTGTACAGAATATATATTTATTTTCAATAATTTTCCTCACTAAACAAACCATTTCACTTTTCAATAGTTTTGCTCATTAATCAACCAAACAGGATAAAGTTTTGTTAGGAAAGAAACAAATAATCTTGCAGCGGAAATAATATTCGTTTTCCCTTTCGTGTATAAACAAAATAGGCTAACAATTATATCCCTATGATATAATAAAACAACTCACAAAGTGTTTATAAATATAAACTAATATTCGATGGTATGTCTCAAAATGTAAAGTGTTTCTATATTCATGAATGTGATACTATCAAAAAACTACATGATTACACAATATATAATCCTTCTATTACTAAATAATGAGCGAATGAAATGAAATAAACTATACCTCATTAAACATCTCCCTATTTTTCCTCTATATCATGTTTCATTTCCTATAAATTATCCTTTACTTGTTTTTAGCAAAATCTAAATATAAGGAGGAATATTATCCAACAAATCTCCCCCTTCCGACTTATTAGGAGATTATTGATAGACCCGCTTCATCTCGACAAACATCAAGCTTTTGCATGGTCAATATTTTTGTCATCATATCTGAACCAGTATGGTCAGTATGGATCTTTTCCAAATGCAACAACTTGGCTTCAAAGACCTCTCGTATCCAATGATACCTCACATCTATATGTTTAGAACGGGCATGAAAGATGGGATTTTTTGCCAGATGAATAGCACTCTGGCTGTCACAATAAAGTATATAATTTTCTTGTATAATTCCTAGCTCTTGTAGGAAATTCTTCATCCACAAGAGCTCTTTGCAAGCTTCTGTTACAACAATATATTCAGCTTCTGTTGTTGATAAAGCAACACATTTCTGTAATCTTGATTGCCATGAAATAGCTCCCCCTGCAAAAGTCATCATATAACCTGATACTGACTTTCGCGAATCAATATCATTTGCCATATCTGCATCTGTGTATCCTTTTAACACATGATCTCCTTGACCAAAGCACAGACACATTTCTGACGTGCCACGTAGATACCTTAATATCCATTTCACCACTTCCCAGTGTTCTTTCCCGGGATTAGAGAGAAACCTACTAACAATACCTACTGAATAGGCAATGTTTGGTCTTGTACAAACCATAGCATACATCAAACTGCCAACTGTAGATGCATAAGGAACTTTATCCATCTCTTCTTTTTCTTTATCCCTTGTAGGACATTGTTGAGAGCTTAATTTAAAATGACCTGCAAGTAAAGAGCTCACCGGCTTAGCCTTATGCATATGAAACCTCTCAAGTAGTTTCTCTATATATCTAACCTGTGACAACCATAACTTTTTATTTTTCCTGTCACGGGAGATTTTCATGCCAAGTATCTGTTTTGCTGGTCCTAAGTCTTTCATGGCAAAGAACTTAGCTTATTCATCGCCTTTTTCAAATTGGCGATTTTATTGGTATCATGACGAATGATTAACATATCATCAACATAGAGGAGTAAAATGATAATATCTCCCTCTGTAAATCTTTTAATGAACACACAATGATCTGATGTCGTCTTGTGGTACTTATGGTCCTTCATAAAGGATTCAAATTTTCGATACCACTGGCGTGGAGCTTGTTTTAAACCATACAAGCTCTTATTCAAACGACATACCATGTGCTCTTTTCCCTTAACCTGAAATCCCTCAGGTTGTTCCATATATATTTCCTCTTCCAAATCACCATGTAGGAAGACTGTTTTCACATCTAGCTGTTCAATTTCTAAATCCATGCATGTTGCCATCCCTAGAACAACTCGTATTGACGACATTTTCACCACCGGTGAGAATATCTCTTCAAAGTCAATACCTTTCTTCTGACTGAACCCCTTCACAACCAACCTTGCTTTGTATCTTGGTTGCGGATTATTTTCTTCAGTCTTCAATCTGAACACCCACTTATTTTGGAGTGCTCGTCGACCCTTTGGTAATTGTACCAAATCAAATGTGTGATTCTCATGCAAGGATTTTATCTCATCGTGCATGGCTTGTATCCACTCTTTCTGGTGGTTATCTCTTATAGCCTCTTTATAAGACTCTGGCTCTCCCCCTTTAGTAAGCAACTGATACTCACCACTAGCAAGTCTTTCTGGAAGTCGTCTATCTCTGCTAGACCTTCTTAACTGTAGTGGTTGACTCTCTTGCTGTGCCATTTATTCCACATTCTCATTATTATCATCCTCGTCATCATCTATATGGTGAGGTTGATCTTCTTGGTGTACATTTCCCCCGTGATCATTAATAATATCCGGAGAAGGACCTGGATTCATGATTATAGGTGATTCTTCATGGGATGTTGTTGATTTTCCCACTTTTTGTATGTCTTCAATGGTTTGATCTTCAAAGAAGACAACATCTCTACTCCTGACTATCTTTCTTTCAGTAGGACTCCATAACCTATAACCGAACTCATCTTCAGGATAGCCAAGAAAAATACATTGTTTTGTCTTGCTATCAAGTTTTGATCTTTCATCCCTCGGGATGTGGACGAAGGGTCTACAACCAAACACCTTTAAACTTTCATAGTTAACTTTTCTCCCAGACCATATCATCTGTGGAACATCACCATCAAGTGGAACTGAAGGAGAAAGATTAATCAAATGAACTGCAGTCTTTACTGCCTCCCCCCAAAAACATTTGGGTAACTTTGCGTGTGATAACATCGAACGAACTTTCTCCGTGATCGTTCGATTCATTCTCTCAGCAAGACCATTTTGTTGAGGTGTTTTTGGGACGGTTTTCTCAAGCTTTATCCCATACTTCTTGCAATATTCTTCAAATGGACCTCTATACTCACCACCATTATCGGATCGCACACATTTCAATTTCATGCCAATTTCTCTTTCTACTTTTGCATGAAACTCCTTAAACGCGTCAAAGACTTGGTCTTTACTTTTTAAAAGAAAGACCCACACTTTCCTAGAATGGTCATCAATGAATGTAACAAAATATGATGCACCACCAAGAGATTTATCTGTCATAGAACAAACGTCTGTATGAACCAAATCTAGAACCCGGGATCTTCTAGATGGTGGATTTCTTCGAAATGAAACTCTATGTTGTTTTCCTGCCAAACAATCAACACATGATTTCAAATTAACATCCTTCAAAGGAAGGAGTTGCTTTCGAGTGAGGATTTGCAATCCCTTCTCACTCATATGCCCGAGTCGCTTATGCCATAGCTCGGTCGAACATTCTTCAGCTACATTTAGTTGTGAGCTGAGCTTCCCACTTGTGACATAAAGGGTTTGTTGCTTCTTTCCGTGAGCAACAATCATCGAGCCTTTTGACAATTTCCACTTTCCATTTGAAAAGTGATTTGCATACCCTTCATCGTCAAGTTTACCAGCTGAAATCAAATTCAGCCAAATATCTGGAACATGTCTGACATCGTGTAGTGTAAGCTTACAACCTGTATTGGTTTCCAAACAAACATCTCCAATACCAATAATTTTGGAGGATCCATCATTTCCCATCCTCACAAAGCCAATATCGCCGCTAGTGTAAGATGTGAAGTAATCATTGTTTGCAGTTAGATGATATGAAGCACTTGTATCAATCACCCAACTACAATCTTCATTTGTAAGGTTATAACATGAGTCATCACCTACAAAATAAACTTCGTCACCAATTGCTGTAGCCATGACATTTTTCTTGTCTTCATTATCACTAGTCTTGTCATTCTTTGATCTCATGTCCCGCTTCCAGATTCTACATTCACTTTGTTTATGTCATGCCTTATGACAACAAAAGCAAGTGAACCTCTTCTTGGATTTCGATTTGCCTCTAAATTTATCTTGACTTTGGGAGCCTCTAAACATTGGTCTCCCCCTACTTTCAACAATATGTGCTTCAGTCTGATTTGTCGAGGCAAATTCTTTCCTTCTAGCTTCTTCATTGAATAAGCTGTCTTTCACCATATCAAGGATGAGTTTACCACTCGGAGCCGAATTGCTCAACGAGATAACGAGAGTTTCCCAACTATCAGGTAATGAGCTGAGGAGTAATAAGGCTTGGACTTCATCTTTAATTTCCATGCTGACATTTGTTAACTGATTAACAATGCCTTGAAATTCAATCATATGTTCTGCCATATTTTTACCTTCCTTGTATAGAAGACGAACCAACCTTCTCACCAATGTAGCTTTATTTAAAGCTGTCTTCCTCTCATACATTGACTCAAGCTTTTTCCAAAGCTTGTAGGCATTTGTATCATTAGCAACATGTTGAAAAATGCTTTGATCAATATGTTGTCTTATCAACCCGACTGCCTTTCAATTATCCAATCCATACATCTTCGATTTTATTTTCCGGTTTATTTTCTTCCTCTATGGGTTTATACAAATCCTTACAATAAAGGATATCCTCCATTCGAGACTTCCACATGGAATAGTTGGACGACGTCAATTTAATCATTCCCGATATGCTTACCATCGAATCTTCCATTTTGTTTCATACAATGTGTATGTACGTATCCGGCTCTGATACCAGATTGTTGGGAAAGAATACAAATAATCTTGCGGCGGAAATAATATTCATTTTCCTAACAATTATATCTCTATGATGTAATAAAACAACTCACAAAGTGTTTATAAATATAAACTAATATTCGATGGTATATCTCAAAATGTAAAGCGTTTCTATATTTATGAATGTGATACTATCAAAAACTACATGATTACACAATATATAATCCTTCTATTACTAAATAATGAGCGAATGAAATGAAATAAACTATACCTCATTAATCATCTCCTTATTTTTCCTCTATATCATTATTTCATTTTCTATAAATTTTCCTTTACTTGTTTTTAGCAAAAGTACTTGTTTTTAGCAAAATCTAAATATAAGGAGGAATATTATCCAACAAGTTTTTAGATCCCGTCAAAAACAAGTAGAACATATTTAATTGTTGTCCCATTTTTTGGTTGTTAGATCCCGTCAAAAATATGGTTTTCACCCCCGTAAAAAATTAAGTTTCTAAACCCCCATCAAATATAAGGTTTCCAGACACACTTTTGACACTATACGGGTCTGTTCTCTTCGGCATAAAACAACTGAACTGAATTGAATTAAATTATAACTAATTAATAGTAATTATTATAATTTAGGAACTGAATTGAATTGAACTGAACTGAAAATAAGCTGGGGAGAACAGACCCTACCATTAAAGTGATTGTCTCTTATTAGTATCATTGTTATCCATTATAAGGGAAAATTCAGAAAATTGGGATTAAAATTGGTTGCACAAAAAGTTAGGTACAAAAGGCTATAAATTATCAATGTGTTATTGCCACCATTCGATAGTAGTAGGATCTTTGCCTTGGGGTTTTGGAGGCTCAATCAGAAATGATTTCAAATGCTTTACAAACTCCCTTGGTTTCTCTAAGTTCAATGCATGCCCTGCATCCTTGATCACCACTAGCTGGGCATTACTCCCCAAGTGCCTGTACAAAGTTCCATCTATTGTCAAACTTATCATAAAAATAATTTGTCATAATCAACCTATAACAAAAATTCCCAAGGTTATATGGACAAATTATTAAAAGAACTTATGCGTAATAAGTTGACTATTTTAATCTCAATGAATGAGGATATATGATTTTTCATATTTATTTTTTTAAATCATATATAAACACCAATTAAAAAATTGAATTATTTTTTCTCATAATTTCAGTAGAAAAATGTCATAGTTTCTTATCATTACACATATTGGTTGTTTAAGGCTAACTATTATTTATGCATGTTTGACGCACAGGGAATATGATACTTACACTGACGAGTATCTAGGATGGAGAAAGTAATTGGGTATGTCTAGAGCGAATCAAGGATCTTTCAATTTCTTTTTTGTCCATTCTTCTAATATTATTTATCCTATTACAAAAGATCCAAAAAAAAAAAAAATTTAACTTTTTGTGCATCTACAACTGTTGATTTAGGATATGGACCATTTATTTCTCTTAAGAACGGGAGGATCTTCTTGCTTCTAGAGCACTTAAATAGTGTGTGAATTTTACTCTGAAGTTCATATGAATTCACAAATAATATCAAACACCCAAGGGGTAATGAGCATACCGTTGCAATCGGTAGCCCAACTCCAAAGGGAATATTTGATCTTGCTCTCCCCATATTATCATTGTGGGCTGCATTTCAATATGAATCGGGCATAAGAAAAGTCTTTACAAAAGTAAAAAATGAACAACAACAAGAAAATAAAATAGTGCTAGACTAGTATGTCAATATCCTACAACTTGTTCAACAGAATCCATTTACATACTTTCAAAAGCATTAGGTATATTGTACTTCCTCCGTTTCATAATACTCGCTATACTTTCCATTGTGGAAAGTTTCACATTATTTGCTACACTTCCTTTTTGGGCAATAAACTCTCTCTATCTCTCTCCTCTCACATGGGTCTCTTTTCTTTTTACTCTCTACCTCTCTCTTCTCCAAAAATTGCCTAGGAGTCCGTGAATTGAGAAGTGTAGCAAGTAAAATGAAACGGAGGAAGTATATATATACTACCCTCTCGTTTAACCACCAATAATGGGGTCACTACAAAATGCTTTTCTCTCCTCCCCTCTCGTTTCTATCATCTTTCCTCGCTTCTCCACCGGCAGCAACCATTAAGGCGTCAGTAATTTAATAATTAATATTAATTACAAACATAAAATGGTAGTATATTAAAAGAAAATTGTTATATAAGGTAGTTTTTTGAAAGGAAAAAAATTAAAAAAGATAATTTTGACCATATTTTGCCATCTTCATATAATTAATTGTAACGCATATGCATGAAACCCAAACGAGCATATATTAACAAAAAAGCTAGCAGCAAGATTAGAGCTTACATGAGAGATCTTTGGTAATTTAGAGACCTGTCTATCCTTGAGTATTTCTTCAATCAATTCTCTCTTCTCGTTTACATAAGTTTTACACATAACCTACAAAAATGGGACAATCCAATATAATATATGTAAGGTTTAATATGAGATGGAGCCACAAAACTCTTGTTAACTAGGGGAGGATTTTTTTTGCTTTAATTTGTATTACTATGATTGCTAACTAAGAATTTTATGTTTTATATTGTGACATAATTCTGTTAAAAAGAAGTGAATTACATTGCTAAAATGAAACAAATAAAAGGAAGTCTAATACATTGTCACATAAAAAGAGAGGAATTTTCATACGGATACTTACATTTATAAAATCCGCCAAAATCCAATTAGGCACTCCCTTTTGAGGTCTAACAAAGGAAAGCTTCATCAACTCCCTCAACTTATCAGGAGTTTGAGGCATTAAGATTTTGCCAGCTTCATCTAAGTCCCTAACCTTGAACAACCCCTCTTTCAAGTCCTTCTCTTCTAGACAAATGCCGGTGCAACACAACACCGCCTTCTCCACTGCCTCCGGAAATTGGTTAGCCATGCTATATCCTACGAAACCGCCGTAACTTATGCCTACCAAGTTCACCTTTTGAACTCCATGTATGTGCAATAGCTTCATCAAGCACCTTGCTTGGAAGGTTTCTGTCCTTTCTTTTTGGGTGGTGTAGGATCTTCCAAAGAATAGGAGGTCTGGCACATAGACCTGTAGAATCATTGTAGTTGTACATATATCCATAAATTAGCAATGACAAGAATGAAGTGAGTTGAGATCTCATTGCTTAGATCAAAACTAGAAAGTTAAACAACTTAACAAGTAATAAGCTAAGATGGATAGTATAATACTGTTTTAGCAAAGTTTTGTCAGCATGTTATTGACAGAATTCGAACGACTTGTTATTCTCAGTTATAATTCACAAGGTGGGGATCCTAATTCCTACCACTAGACGTCTAGACCAATATTCTTGGTTATCATCCGATTGTAATTAGAAATTGTTTTTTGTCATGGGAATATGTTCTCTTAATTTTAATTTCAATAACCAGGTCCCTTTTTCCTCCTAGTCATAAATTCTAATTCCCCCTCCCTGCTTTTACAATATAAGCCCAAAAAAGGACTCATTAATAATATAGCATGCCACTTTCTCCCTAACATAATATATAAAAGTACTTGTAAACAAGTATATACCTCTTTAACAATATAAATAGTCACCCCAAGACGACCTGATTGTATCGAAAAAATATGACTAGTCACATAGATGTATAAACTCAAGCGGATTCTTGAATTCTCAATAAACTTTACTGGTAGCTAAACTAATTAACATCCGCAATAAACAATTACATTATTATAAGAAAAAGTAGGAAAACTAACAATACAAACTAATATACCATTGCTTACATTGTATTTGGGCATGAAATGGTGAAGAATATCAGCATATTGCCACATAGCATTTGCACCAAACCCATGAACCAAGAGAAGGTTTGGCTTAGATTGGGTGTGCACCTTAGGTACCCAACAATGCATGGTGGTTCCGTCGCCGATATCCGACGAGACTGACCGCAGGCCAGCATGAGAGAAGCTAAGCCGGTACCACCAGTCCCTTGAAGCTGTAAAGCTTAAGGATCTAATAATTGTTGGGCTAAACATCGTTGTGTTGGAACAACTTTTATTAGAACCCTGAAAGATTTTCTAATCATTGATTATCTAACATAGTTCTAATAAAACTTGCTTCCAACGTTGGTGTAACGCAAAGATATTCTCCAAGATTGTTGGTTCTAAATGTTGACATATTATAACCTGAATTTGTGTTGAAAGAAAGTGAGCTAAAGTTTTGTTTAGGGTGTTGATTGAGTTAATTCTTGATCAATCGCAAATAACGGGAATTAGGATTATACTAAAGGAGAAATATATTCCTTAGAATAAGGAATTTAGGATTGATCACCAAATATAGCTATTCGTATACCAGCCGTTAATGAATGGATATTCTCTAATTAATTTGCTTATAAACAAAGTATTCTACAAATATTCGATGAAAAAAGGTTTTCCATAAGTAAGGAATACTTGTATGTCTATTTGATGATTACTATCATTTGTTCTTTTCTCTTAGAAGAAACATATTAAAATTAATGGATACACTGTAATGCACCTATAATTGCCAACTAGCTTTTGGCTTGGATAATGTCATCGACCATTTGTAATATTATTAGCTCATAGATAATTTAATCTCTGTTGTGAGAAATATATGGAGAGAGAAGCTATATCAGAAGAGTGTATTGTATTCGAATTGTGCAAACTGACTTCTTACATCGACGGTATTTATAAGCAAAAATTTCTACTGTGTACAATTACAAATTCAACAATTGCAGCGCGGAAGGAAACTTTTCTGACATGCATTTGCGGTGGGAGGAAAATTTCCTAACATGCATTAAATGCATGCCAGGTAAATTGTGGACTTCATCATGTTTAACAGTGGAATTGTGAATTCCACTATTATCTCAACACTCCCCCTTGAATTCCCACTGATAACTCATAATAGACGTTGTCTCATTAAGAACCTTGTTAGGAAAAAAAACCTGTGGGAAAAATCCATAACTAGGAAAAGAGTACAACTATTATGTATCCCTATAATTTATATGCTTAAAATATAAGGGAACTCTTGACCCTTTGATGTCCACCCTTAATTACCTAAATACCCATAACTACCAACACATATTATAAAACCCACCATCTAATAAATTTTAAGAAAATGCCCTTACAAAAAAGAGTGGTTATACATATCCTATAAAGAAGCAGTTACTTCATGTAACTTCAATGTACCACTAAAGTTAAAAAAAGAAAAAAGAAAAAACAAAACAAACAAACATAACACACTACACGAAAGTTTCCTTTTTTTTTTTTTTTTTTTTTTTGATAAAGCATAGAAAACAAGAAAAACGAAAAAACTACTCACTTGTCAACCTTGCTTTGACAGCAATCAAGTGAGCTCTATAAACTTTACTTCTACTAACATGTAAAATATTAAAACTAGTTAAGTTATCTAATAACCCTCTAATATCAATCAGGATTTTCTTAATTGAGGTTGGAGCAGCTGCAGGGGAGTAAAGGCCCACGACTAGTGATTTACAATCCGTCCAAATTTCAATGCCCTCTTCCTGGATTTGGGCTGTCTGCCTTAAACTCAGTAACAAGGCTTTGGCTTCCGCTTGTAGGCTCGACATTGCTTGAATTCTACTACCTCCACGCCTTATTTCCTTTTCATTTTCCATTAGGACCCAACCATGTGCAGCTTTCCACGTTGTATGCTCTCCTTTACTATTTTCTTTCCATGCCCCATCTATTATCAGGCGCCATTTACTGGTTGTATTTGTCCAATTTTTTGCATATTTGACTTGGGTTTCAGTTTGCCACTTGCCTTTGATTATACTTTCCTTCTTGTCAAGGTCTAAATCATCCTCAAAACTGTTTCTCCATCTTTGTTTCCACACTTCAATCTGTTTCATGAGAAAACTTGGGTGCATTGATATTTTTTCTTGAAAAATTAGCTTATTCCTTGTAATCCATATATTCCATATTATATTAATGTAGTCCGAAACCAGCCCTGCTGCTCCCTCTTCTATATTCATTAAGAACCACAGCCATCTTCTCGACCACTTGGCTATATGACAATTTTGTGGATATGCAGCAACAATTCCCAATGCTGATGATTTCCAAATGTGCATTGCAAAGTCACATTCTTTGAAAATATGAGTATCAGATTCCTCGTGATTCCCACAGAATGGGCAAGGTCTCTCACTTAGGATGTTCCTTTTCCTAAGGTTTACTCTGGTGGCTAACGCACCATGATATAGCTTCCAATAGAAAATTTTCCATTTCGGCCAAATTTTTTGTTTCCAGAATTTAATCCAGAATGCAGAACCTATACTACTCTTTTGTTCCAAAACTTGTCCAGTCCAATACCCTGACTTGACTGAGTACTGCCCATCCTTGTTTTTTAGCCATGTTACTTCATCAGTCCCTTCCTTATCAGGGATGTAAGTTGCAGTAATAACCTGGACAACTTGGTGATCAAACCATCTCTCTAGCTTAGCTTCATCCCACTTTCGATTATCTGTAATCAACTCTGCAACCAATACTAGATGTTCTTCTCCTTGGTTTAACAAGTTATCCTTGAAACATACCTTAACCCTCGAGTTTGTCCAATTATCATCAAGGATTTGTGTTGTTTCCCCATTTCCTATTACTCTTCCCACCTCCTTACCCATCAATACTATGGATTTCATAATGCTCCTACTCCCCCACGTGCAAATTTTTGGGATGTTTCCTTTCAAGCTTTTAGCGAACCAATTTTCAGAGTATTTAGCTTTGAAAACCCTGCTTATTATAAGGCTTTGTTTCGTTTCCATTCTCCACGCTTGTTTGAACAAAAGGGCTTTGTTCAAAGAATACAAATTTCTAAGCCCCAAACCCCCACATGATTTATGATTCTCAAGCAAAGATCTTTTTTTCCAGTAGATTGGTTTCCTCTCATGGCTTGAAACCCACCAAAATCTTAACAGTAAGGAAGAAACTTTTTTCAAAACATTTTTTGGGAATTGAAAAATAGCCATGGTATGTGAAGCATAGGCAATAAGGATGCTGTTAATCAATATCAGTTTCCCCGCTTGACTGAGGTTTTTGAATTTCCATGAAGTAATGGTGTTAGCAACTTTAGAGGGAAGGCTATTGAAAACATTAGTAGAACGCCCATCAACATCCATTGGACATCCTAAGTAGGATCCCAACTTGTCTTTGTTTTTTAGGCCCAAATTCTTACTAAGGAGTCTAATAAATTTTGGGGGGGTATTTTTGCTAAAAACTGTGAAAGATTTTTGGGTATTCACCATCTCTCCTGAAAGTTTACAGAACTGCTCAAGAGTTTTCTTTAGATTCCAACAATTATCCATTGTGCCCTTCATAAAAAATAGTGCATCATCCGCAAAGAACATATGGGAAACTTGTGGTGCACTCCTTGCCACCTTGAGCCCTCTAATATTACCTTCCTGTTGTTTCTTGACTAGGTTTCTAGATAACGATTCCATACACAATATAAAGATATAAGGTGAAAGAGGATCACCTTGTCTTAGGCCGGCTTTAGGGATAATTTTCCCTGATGGTTCCCCATTCACTAAGATCGAGTATGAGACTGTTGAAATGCATTGCATAATAAGGTGAACCCATAACTCCGATAGACCTATTTTTTTCAGCGTTTTTTCCACAAAAACCCAACTTATGCGGTCATAGGCCTTGTTTAAATCCAGGTTAAGGATAAAAGCGTACTGTGCATCTTTCTTTTTCCTTCGCTTAATGTAATTCAACATCTCATGCGCAAGAAGGCAGTTATCATTGATCGACCTTCCTGGAATAAAAGCACTCTGGAATTCGCCTATGAGTTGTCCCATTAAAGGTTGTAGCCTTCTGACTAAACACTTTGAGATGATTTTGTAAGAAGTATTACACAGGCTAATAGGTCGAAATTGACTTACTTGTTCCGGCCTCTCTTATTGTGTGCTTGTCTGGACTTGGTACATTTGTAAAAGAAACCCGTGGGCTGATCTCCCAGCTGGTCCCATTTTGTTCTTGCTCTTTGCTTCCAGTATTCAAGTTGTAAGTCGGTGTTAGCCCAAATTTTCTTCCTTGTTTTGTATTCTTCTTCCTGATTCACTCCTTCCTTGAGGTCTATTTGGCCCACCAAAAGTTCCTTGTTTGTTCTAGCCCAATCAATATCATTGTCTCTTTTGAAGTCTAAGCACCATTTTTTGCAATTCTTATTAAGTCCTTCCAGTTTTCTTTGCAACTTGAAAAGGGCCGAGCCCACTGGCTTGCTCCCCAGATTTTTTGAATAACTTCCTCGATTTCTTGATACTCTAAACACCAGTTCTCTATTCGATATGGCCTCTTTTTCTTTGTGCAAATCGGATGACAATCTAGAACAATGGGCCCGTGATCTGAAATGAAGATGGGGAAATTCACAATAATGGCTTCTGGGAATGTGTTTCGCCATGCATCATTACAGTAGGCCCTATCAAGCCTTTCAAATATTGTTTCATTCTCCTGTCTATTATTTGTCCATGTAAAAGGGACTCCATGGTAGGGCACATCCATGAGGTTGCAATCAACCTTCCAGGTAGAAAATTTATGTGTCCCTAGGATGGAGTGACTTCCTCCCAATTTCTGAGAATTTGACTCTAACTGGTTGAAATCACCTAGTATTACAAGTTTCCCTGGATGAGACCATATGAAAGCTCTCAATGAATCCCAGACTTGACTTCTGTCAGCTATATTAGGGGCCCCATACACACACACGAGATAGTAGAATTCATTACATTCATCTGTTACATTACAACATATATAATTTTCCGAAATGAAAAGGACATTGACAACTATCTTAGATGACCAGCACAAAAAAAGACCTCCAGAGAGATCAGAGGAGTCGTACCCTGTCCAATTCACAAAACCTAAGCTACTAGCAATAGGTTCTAAAACAGACACCATACATTTAGTTTCTGATAAAAACATAAAATCTAAAGCTTCACTGCTAACAAGCCATTTTAGGAAAGGAGAAGTAGGGGAGTTAGCAGATTTAAGACCCCTACAATTCCAAGCACCAGCCTTCATATTCCCACGGATGACTGTTTAGGGTCAGTCATCATTACCCTGTCAGAATTGTTTGTTGAATCCGATCTAGCAAAAGCTTCATCTTCCTCACTTAAGCCAAATTTCAATACCCCTTTCCCACGACAGTTCTTCTGAGTCTTGCACCTCTTCACTAAAGAACTCCCAGTTTCAGATGTTTCAACTAGCGATTCCTCGGAGTAGATTGTGGCCCCTTCATTGCGACGCTTCTTTCCTTTCTTCAGCTCTCTAACTGACACAAATTTCTCCCAGAAACTTGTTGCCCAATTTCCTATCCCCCGATTCTTAATTATGACCTTCTCACGAGCCTGCCTTTCTTTTCGGATGTTACACACACTTTTTTTGTTCTTGTTAGACTTTGTTTTCATCTTAGGAGTGGAGCTAAGAGAAGACTCAGAGGTAAAGGTTGACATATTATTTTCAACTAAACTCATTTTATCCAGGTCCAGCTGGCCCAATTCTGAACCTGCTGAATAGTACACTTCATCCAGACTTGGCCCATGAGCATGTTTGGCCCCAGCAACCATTTCCCCTTCTTGGGCTATTTCTTTCCCTTTGGTAACTGATTCAACATCAGTTTTCACAAATGTTTCAGAGATTGGGTTGGTATTAGAACCACCTATTTTGGGCTCAAAACTCTCATGACTTGGGCTTGGGTTCTTTTGTTTGGGTAAGTTTGTGTTTTGGGTTTGTCGCTTGATTGGGAGAAGCATTAATTGGGTGTTGAGTTGCGGTAGCTCAGGGAAAGAAAAGGACTCGGTTGAACTACCACTAGAGTCAACCATCATTCCAGTTGGGCCGGAATTCACAATGCTTGAGGTTAGAAATTGGATTTGTTCTAAAGGGCTGAGGAGATCTAATTTTTGGGCTGGAGGAATAAAAGGATCCTGGAGTGGATTAATTGGAACAACAAGGCGGTCCGAACTTAGTAGAGTTACCCATTCATTTTCATCAATACGAATAGCCACCTCAGCTACTTGACTCCCCATATTTAAAAAGGTCAAAATCTTTTTACCTAAACTGGTAGAAGTTTGGTGGGGAGGTTTTAGAAAGTGATGTATCAATGAACAAGGAAGAGAAGGACTAGGATTGAGTTTTATTGACTGACAAACAAACGCATTACACGAAAGTTTCTTCTTCATCTTCTTCCTCTTCCAAACATTCAATTACACTGCAACTTCTTGCAAGCCCCTACGCAATTTAAAACTTAAAATCAACATTAGGTAATCATAAAGCATAAATAAATTTGCTTTTTCCATAATCCCAATACAAATTTAAAGTCTAACATTTTTTTTTTTTTGTGATTTTAATTATGGACGCAAAGATAATTGAAGCACCGCATACATTCAAGAGGAGCAAGCAAAGCAGTTGTAGCTTCACTTCGGAAAACGTAAAAAAAGGTATGTTTTATATAGCTTGAAATGCAAACCGATTGTATGAACAAAGGTGCATGAGTTTTTGAGTGGTTATGATTTAAAGGAGACGACTAATAACATCGTACGTAATTAGAAAATTAGAGTCCGACTTTGGTGTTGATTTGTCTGATAGAAAACCCTTCCTCAAAAACCAAGTTGACCGCTTTCTTCAAAGTCAATACAATTTCTCTGATGAAGAAGATGCTGCACTTTCTAGGGATGATGATGGAAACGACGACGACGACTCTAACCCTGAAGATGAGCATTTCGAAGATGAGGTTGATTTTGCTATAGGAGTTCAGCAAGTTAATGGGAGTGGCAGTTTCAAGGGTATCACTATAAATCACAGCGGGACTTTCTTTTATCATTATTAATTTTTATTTAAAATAAAATTTGGGTTTGATTATTTGTTGCTTTCTATCTGATAGAATATAAATATAATTAGGATATATTTTGTTCCTAGAATTATAGTTTGGATAGGTTTCCTAATCATAATAGGACTATCCTAGGCTGTATCACTATAAATATTGATCAATGGTAATCACTCCAGTGGAGGAGTTTTCCCAAATCTAGCATGGTATCAAAGCTTTAGGTTTTCCATAAATTTTTTTAATTCTCTTGGCTCCTGCGCATCTACCACCGCTCTTCCGCCGGTATTATTCCGTTTGTTTTTTGCGCCTCCTTTGTTGTGCTTCTTGCACATATAAGCCACGTAGCAGTGTGTTTTAGTTTTACTTCCCACCAATTTCTCCAAGTGTGCTGGAGTGTTGCGCCACTTATATCTTCCAAAATTGGATCTTGGCCACGTGTGATCCACCATGACCAAGGAAGATGCTCAACCCTCCCCTACTGCATCTACTGATTTTCATCCGGCACTTTCTATCAATAATATACGGAATGCCATCCCGTTAATTCTTGATCGAGAAAAGGTTCACTATTCCAATTGGGTGGAGTTGTTTGAAACACACTTACATGCTTTCAATGTTTTGGATCATATTGATCCCAAAATCCCTCGTCCCTCGGATATATCTGACACTATGTGGAACCGTCTTGATTCCATTGTTAAACAATGGATTTATGGTACTATTTCATCTGATCTATTACAGACCGTTCTTTGCCGTGGGGATTCCGCACAAGCCCTTTGGGACAAAATAAAGGCTATTTTTCAAGATAATAAACATACCAGGGCTGTCTATCTTGAAAATCAATTCAATTCTCTACACTTGTCCACTTTTCCGGATGTCTCGACATATTGCACAAAATTAAAATCTTTAAAGGATCAACTTGCAAATCTTGACCAACCTGTTTTGGAGCAAAAGTTAGTTCTTCGGCTCGTTTCCGGCCTTAACGGAACAGATTTTGATGTTGTCGCAACGATGATCCAACAAACGGAGCCTCTACCTTCGTTTGAATCTGCAAGATCGCGTCTTTTACTTGAAGAATCGCGCCGGGCTCAAGATTCCGTACCTCAAACCTCCACTTTTGTGGCTCAAGGGCCACCGGCAGCAGCTGCAACCGCCGCCCCTGCCCCACCGTCGCAACAACCGCAGAATAACCACCGTGGTGGTGGTGGCCGTGGCCGCGGCAGGGGACGCGCTGGACGTGGGCGTGGCCGTGGGCGCCACACATCGACCCAGCAGCAGCAGCACTCGCTGCCTGCTCCTTCACCAGCCCAGCAGGTTGCTCCCATGAATTGGGCTGGGCCTCCACCACAACAGGCTTGGTCTGCCCCTCCTCATTGGGCCCAGGCTTGGGCTACTGCTCCAGCCCCATTCCCACAGCAGCCCAACTATTTTCGGCAGCCCCATCCCACGGCATATGGGCCCTCTCCAGCCCACCGCGTCATGCCCCAAGCCCACCAGACTTCTTCCGCACCATATCCGGATCATGGGCCTACTATGACCCCGACTGAGTTGGCGAATTCGTTTGCTACCATGACACTGCCACAAGATAACTCTTGGTACATGGATTCGGGTGCGACTGCTCATATGACAAATTCTCCAGGTACTCTTATGCCCTTATTTAATTTAAGCACTCCTAATCATATTTTGGTTGGTAATGGTCATCGCATTCCTGTGTTTGGTTATGGTCACTCACACCTCCCCAATCCTCACCCACCATTATCCCTACGTGATGTTTTGTTTGCCCCACAAATAATTAAAAACCTTATTTCCGTCCGAAAATTTACCACTGATAATAATGCCTCCATTGAATTTGATCCTCATGGTTTTTCTGTGAAGGACCTTCGCACGGGGAATATTATAGCGAGATGCAATACTTCGGGGGAGCTCTATCCAGGTGACTTGTCCTCAACCTTCCACATGCTTAGCTACCGCCCTCACGGCCACTTCATCACCAACCTGGCATAGTCGCCTTGGACATCCAGGATCTCAAGTTTTAAATTTTCTTAGGTCTAGAAATTTAATACATTGTAATAAAGGACCTACCTCTGATTTTTGCAATTCTTGTCAAGTAGGCAAACATATTCGTTTACCATTTCAACCTTCAAATAGTAATACGATTTCTGCTTTTGATATAATTCATGTTGATTTATGGACATCTCCTATTCGTAGCTCTCAAGGTCATAAATATTATTTGGTCTTTTTGGATGATCATACTCACTATGTGTGGACCATACCCCTCAAATTTAAGTCCGAAGTCTACCAACACTTCATTAATTTTCGCTAGTATGTCCATACTCAATTTGAACGACCCATTAAAGCTTTTCAGTGTGATCATGGGAGGGAATTTGATAATACCCCTTTCAAACTTTTTTGTGTCAAACATGGCATCATTTTTCGCTTCTCTTGCCCACATACATCGTCACAAAATGGGAAAGCTGAACGCATGATCAAAACTCTAAATAATATGTCCCGCACACTTCTTTGTCATGCCTCCATTCCTCCACAATATTGGGTTGAATCTCTTGAAACGGCAACATACCTTGTTAATCTCTTGCCTACTAAGGCTCTCAATAATCTCCCCCCGGCCGAAGTGTTATTTCACATCACTCCATCCTATGATCATATTCGGGTGTTTGGGTGTCTATGCTTTCCAAATTTAATAGCCACTACTCCTCACAAATTAGCACCTCGTTCCACTCCATGTGTGTTTCTTGGCTATCCTCCCTATCATCGGGGATATAGATGTCTTGAGTTGGCAACAAATAAAATTATTATTTCCCGACATGTCACTTTTGATGAATCTACCTTCCCCTTTGCCAATTCAGGTCAATTTCTGCCAACTGATTATGCCTTTTTAGAGAAATCTGGGCCCAATCCCTTAATTTTACCCTTTTGGGCGCCTATTTCCCAACCCACTAGTCTGATGCCCACCCTTAATGCGGCCCAGCCTCCTCCTACGGCCCAACAATCCAATGCGGCCCAGCCGCGCGCCACAAGCCCACCCTTGCGTGTCCAGGCCCAGCGTCCCACAAATTCCCCCCCTCCCTCATCCGGACACAGGCCCACTCTCTCTCACAGACACGCTACAGCCCTCCCCCCCTTCGTGGGCTGCCTGCTATTAGGCCCACACGCCCACCTCCCTCCCCTCATCCCATGCATACCAGGTCCAAATCAGGAATTTTGAAACCCAACCCCAAATATGGCCTAAACACAATTTCTCCTTCTATTCCTCTTCTTCGTTCCCCGCTTCCTAAAAATCACAAACAAGCCTTGACTGATCCTCATTGGAATGCGGCGATGCATGATGAATATAGTGCTTTAATTAATACAGGGACATGGAAATTAGTACCTAGGCCTCTGGGGGTGAATATTGTAAATTGCATGTGGATTTATACTCACAAAGAAAATGATAAAGGTGACCTTCAAAGACACAAAGCTCGTCTTGTTTGTGATGGTAGGTCTCAGGAGGTTGGTGTGGACTGTGATGAAACTTTTAGTCCAGTTGTTCGTCCTGCTACTATTCGTACAGTGTTGGGGTTAGCCATGGCTCGAAACTGGTCTATTCATCAGCTTGATGTAAAAAATGTTTTTTTACATGGTGACTTACAGGAAACAGTTTATATGCATCAACCCCCCGGTTTTGTTCATAAGCGGTTTCCTCATTATGTTTGTCGCCTTCGCAAGGCTCTCTATGGCCTCAAACAAGCTCCCCGGGCTTGGTATCAGCGTTTTGCGCATTTTCTTCTTCAGATGGGATTTGTTGTTGCTCAGAGTGACAACTCTTTATTCACTTTTCGTCAGGGTAATGATATGGCATATCTTCTTCTATATGTTGATGATATCATTTTATGCACCTCTTCTGATGCTTTGCGCGATCGTATCATTGCTCACTTGAAGTCTGAATTTCCTATGTCTGATTTGGGGCCTCTCAGTTATTTTTTGGGTATTTCAGTTACTCGTACGCCTTCCTACATGCTTCTCTCTCAGAAAAAGTATGCACAGGAAATATTGGAGCGCGCAGGTATGGGGACTTGTAAGCCTGCAGCGACTCCTGTTGACACTAACTCTAAGCTTAGTGCCGATTTGGGTCCTCCTGTGGCAGATCCGACTCATTATCGCAGTTTAGCAGGTGCTTTGCAGTACCTCACTTTTACTCGTCCTGATATTGCTTATGCAGTTCAGCAGGTATACCTTTTTATGCATGATCCCCGGGAGACTCATTATAATGCATTAAAGCGCATCCTGCGTTATATTCAGGGAACCATTGATCATGGCTTACATTTATATCCTACTACACAGTTGCGTTTGATCACGTATACTGATGCTGATTGGGGCGGGTGTCCTGACACTCGTCGTTCTACTTCTGGTTATTGTTGTTTTCTCGGTGATAACCTGATTTCTTGGCAGTCTAAGCGTCAGCCTACTCTTTCTAGATCAAGTGCTGAGGCAGAATATAGAGGCGTCGCAAATGTTGTCGCGGAAGCTTGTTGGTTACCTAATCTTCTTTTGGAGTTACATTGTCCTCTCCGACAGGCTACTATTGTTTATTGTGATAATGTCAGTGCCATTTATTTATCTCGCAACCCAGTACAACACCAACGCACCAAACATGTTGAAATGGATATTCATTTTGTTCGGGAAAAGGTTGCGTTGGGTCAGGTACGTGTGTTGCATGTTCCGACTAGATATCAGTTTGCAGACATTTTCACTAAAGGCCTTCCGCGTCAGTTATTCTTGGAGTTTAAGTCCAGTCTCAGCGTTCGCCCTCCTCTCGCTCCGACTGTGGGGGTGTGATAGAATATAAATATAATTAGGATATATTTTCTTCCTAGAATTATTGTTTGGATAGGTTTCCTAATCATAATAGGACTATCCTAGGCTGTATCACTATAAATATTGATCAATGGTAATCACTCCAGTGGAGGAGTTTTCCCAAATCTAGCACTATCAACTGGGTGTTTAATATTTCTTTGATTTACTAAGTGAATGTGTGTAGCTCACGCATGTTTGCTTCCTTTTTCTATAATCTTAATTGTTATATGGGTAGTATAATGGGGAAATATGCTTTCTTTAGGATACTTCCTACATAAATGTTTTTCATTAGATTCCTGTAAGTCGTAGAGATCAGTTTTATGGCCAATTGAACAAATGGAATCCTATATAGACAATGTCTATAAGGATAAAGTTTACGTTTCAAGCTTTTTAGTGTTTTCATAGGTAGCTAATAATAAGCTTTTTATTATTGTCATCCACACTTTGGTCGTCTTTGTATATTATGATAGACATGTTTATTTGGAGTATTATGCTTTTTACTAAATAGTTAGGTAAAATAATATTAAAAAGCTAAAAAATTGCATTAAAAAGGATATAAATAAAATAAAAGACAAACAAAAACAAAGGTCGGAACCGAGTAAGAATAAAAAAAGTCAAATTTCTATAAGATTGTCTTTTTATAAGGTTATTAATCATTGTTAAATAAAATAAAGTAATTTTATTAGCCTTTAATTTATATTTACTCAAATCCCCATAAAATTGTCTTTTTACACAAGCACTATAAGCAAATTAAACAATAAAAAAAAACTATCAATCCTGTATGATGGAATCATCCAAAGTTGGACCTTTTCGAACTCTGTCGGTAACTCACTAGAGGCTCGAAAAACAAAAAGAATATGTATACGAGCAAGATATCCAACAAAAAGAAAAAGGAAAATGATTGAATAGAAGAAGTCCCGAATATTTGGCAATCCCACATGTGTCCATATCAATGGATTCAAATATTCGTATAATTTCTTAGTTATTAACACATTGTTGAACTTTAAAGATGTTTCCCTTTAACAAAACTTTATAGATATTTTTTCTGCAAATATTACTATATATAAGTATGTAATTCATTCAACTTTTAAAACGATTTCGCACGCATAGCGTGCATATAAGGCTAGTATGCTTAAAATTAACTGCCTCATTAAAAACCTTGTCAGGAAAAACCCGGTGGGATAAAAACCTGATCGAAGGGAAAAAGAGTGCAGCGCATATAATACTCCCCCTGAATCTAGCATATATCACGAAGATGACGCATTCCAATTTTTCGGACTAATTCTTCAAATTTCTTCGCCGGAAGGGATTTGGTAAATAAATCTGCAAGATTCTCACATGATTGGATTTGTTGGATGTTTATCGTCCCTTCATTTTGGAGGTCATGAGTGAAGAAGAGCTTTGGTGATAAATGTTTAGTTTTGTCTCCTTTGATGTACCCTTCGCTTACTTGGGTGATAAATGCAGTATTATCTTCGTAGATGATAGTTGGATTTGTTGTTATTGTTTCCATTCCACATTCTTCTTGGATATTCTTGATCATTGACCTTAGCCATACACATTCCCTTCCAGCTTCATAAAGAGCAATTAATTCTGCATGATTTGATGATGTGGCCGCAAAGTCTGCTTCGTGGATTTCCAAGATATTGCAGTACCTCCATAAGTGAATAGATACCCGGATTGAGATTTAGCCTTTTGTGGATCTGATAGGTACCCAGCATCTGCATATCCAATTAGTGACGCATTTGGTTTCAACTGGTAGAATAATCCAAGATCTTGTGCTCCTCGAAGATAGCGTAACAAGTGTCTGACTCCATTCCAATGTCTCTTCGTTGGTGCATTGTTGTATCTAGCTAACAAGTTTACTGAAAAAGCTATGTCAGGTTGAGTATTATTAGCCAAGTACATTAAGGCACCAATCGCACTTAAATATGGTACTTCAGGACCAAGAATTTCTTCATTTTCTTCTCGTGGTCTGAATGGATCATCTTTCGCATTCAGAGAACGCACTATCAGTGGAGCACTTATTAGGTCGTGAGCTTTGTCCATGCAAAAACGTCTCAGAATTTTTTCTGTATAGTTTGATTGATGGACAAAAATTCCATTTCTCAAATGTTCTATTTGCAAGCCAACGCAAAATTTCGTCCTCCCGAGATATTTCATCTCAAATTCTTTCATCAAGTACTTTGCAGTCACTTCGAGTTCTCTAGGATTTCCAATAATATTCAAATCATCGACATAGACAACAATGATGGCGAATCCTAATTTGGATCGCTTTATGAAAACACAAGGACTGATTTGATTATTTTTGAATCCTTCTTTCAATAGGTATTCACTAAGACGATTATACCACATTCTTCCAGATTGTTTTAACCCATAGAGTGACTTTTTCAATTTTATTGAAAACTTCTCTTTGGGCATGTGATTTTCTGGTAGTTTTAGTCCATCAGGGACTTTCATATAAATATCTGTGTCAAGTGACCCATATAAAAGTATGCAGTCACTACATCCATTAACCTCATTTGCAATCCTTTCAAAACTGATAAGCTTACCAGAAATCTTAGTGTAGTTGCATCAACTACTGGAGAATATGTCTCATCATAATCAATCCCTGACATTTGCGAGAAGCCTTGGGCTACTAGCCTTGCCTTATATCTAGTAACTTCATTTTTCTCATTTCGTTTTCTCACGAATACCCATTTGTACCCAACTGGTTTTACACCTTTTGGTATTTGGGTTATTTGTCCGAATACCTCACGTTTTTCAAGTGATTTCAATTCTGCTTGAATTGCTTCTTTCCATTTTGGCCAATCTTTTCTGCGACGACATTCATCTACTGTATTTGGTTCTATATCATTTTCATCGTATGTCAGTTCAACCGCTATGGAGTAGGCAAAGATTTCATTCAAGACAACATCTTTTCGATTCCATTGTCCTTTTCTTCTGGAACATGCTTATCTTCATTTTTGTTTTCATCATGAATTTCATCATGCTCCTTTGGAGGATTTATATTAATTTCGTTCGTTGTTACTCCTTGCTTTTTCATTTTTCTCGGTTTTGTGTCTTTAGAACCGGGTGGTCTACCACGTTTTCGACGTGCTATTGACTCATTTTCAATGGCCTTATTGTCACTAGGAATTTCAATCTGTGCCGGGGCACTCTCAGCAGGTACATGTGACTTTCTTAGTATCTGTGAATGCATCTGGCAATTGGTTTGCAATACTTTGCAAATGAACAATTTTCTTGACTTCTTGTTCACATCAATTTATTCTCGGATCCATAAACGACATTTGCGATGTGTTCCATGTAATTTCTGTTTTTATATTTTGTGGGTCCACTTTCTCTCCCCATGAGGATGGGAATACTGACTCATTAAAATGACAGTCGGCACATCGAGCCGTAAATAAATCGCTAGTTGTTGGCTCTAAATATTTGATAATTGATGGAGATTCAAATCCAACATATATTCTCATCCTTCTTTGTGGACCCATTTTAGTACGTTGGGGAGGAGCAATAGGTACATGTACAGCGCACCCAAAAATTTTCAAATGTGAGACATTCGGTTCTCGACCTGATACTAATTATAACGGTGAGAATTTATGATAGGCTGTTGGCGTTAATCTTATCAATACTGCTGCATGTAATATAGCATGACCCCAAGCAGAAGAGGGCAATTTTGATCTCATTATTAATGGTCTTGCAATTAATTGTAGTCTCTTGATTAATGATTCAGCAAGACCATTTTGTGTATGTACATGAGGCACAAGGTGTTCTACAACAATCTCAATAGACATGCAATAGTCATTAAAAGTTTGGGATGTAAATTCCCCAGCATTGTCTAATCTTATTCTCTTTATTGTATGATATGGGAATTGAGTTCTTAATCGAATTATTTGAGCCTGAAGTTCTGCAAATGCAACATTTCTACTTGACAAAAGGCTCACATGTGACCATCGAGTAGAGGCATCAATTAATACCATGAAATAGCGGAATGGTCCGCATGCGGGGTGAATAGGCCCACAAATATCTCCTTGTCTTCTTTCTAAAAACATTGGTTATTCAGTGGCAATCTTATTTATAGATGGTCTGATTATCAATTTTCCAAGTGAGCATGCAGAGCATGATAATTCATTTGACCGAGGAATTTTGACATTCTTTATAGAGTGTCCAATTGAATTTTCAATGATTCTATGCATCATTCCTGTGCCAGGATGGCCAAATCAGTCATGCCATAGAGTAAATGATTCTCTATTATCTAACTTCTGCTTAGATATCATATTAATTTCAATCGAACATATATCTATGCGATATAGTCTCGAGGAAATTGCCGGCAATTTTTCATAGATGTATTTCTTGCCGCATTTTTCTGCCGTGAGGCATATGAATTCCTCTTTGTTCACTGTCATCGTTTCCAAATGGTAACCATCTGACGTACATCATTGAAACTTATGAGGTTTATTCGAGATTTACTCGAATATAATGCATCATTTATTATCAATTTTGTTCCATTTGGAAATATAATACAGGCTTTTCCAGATCCTTCAATTAACTTGGCTGTCCCAGATATTGTGCTAACATTTGCCTGGAATATTGTAAGTTTTGAAAAATATTCTTTATTTTTCAATATGGTGTGTGTTGTCCCACTGTCGAGGAGACATTGTTCTTTGGACCTAACTTCTGGTAAATCCATATCTTCATAAATAATAAATATGATGATCAGTATAAGAAAATGCATATTTTATTAGTAATCAAGCAGGGAATACATGAAAATGGATATTGAAGCTATTAAAATAAACTAAGCATATTAATGCATTGTTATCTAAACAAAGTTGTTTTCTGCTTCAGCATCATCCATAAAATCTGAAACATCAAGGCTGGACATGGATGTATTAGCTTCATTAACAAAGGCTGCTTCAGCATTTTTCCCTTTGTTCTTTATTGAAGCCTGATATAGCCATATAGGTCTACCAAATGTTTAGCAGTACGACATGTGCAACCCCATTGCCCAGTCATGCCACATCTGTGGCAAGTGTCATTTCCTTTATAGGATGTCTGCCTCTGATTTCTAGATGATTGTCCCCAATTATTATTAGAATTTTTGAAATTATTATTTCTTGGGGAAAATCGGCCGCTGCCACGTCCACGCCCTCGGCCACGATAATTACCACGTCCTCTCCCACGACCGTTGTAATTACCGCGTTCACCCTATGTATAGCATTTGCTTCTGGTGGATCAAAGCTTTCTATTGCATTTATCTCATGGGTGGTTGATGACCCTGTAGGTCAAATATTATGATTTTTCAGCAGAAGATCATTATTTTGTTCAGCCACAAGTAGTACTGAGATTAACTTAAAGTATTTTTTGAAAGCTCTGAGCATGTATTGTTCTGCCAATATTATATTAGAAGCGTGGAAAGTGGAGAGCGTTTTATCTATCATCTGCTCTTCTGTGATGGGGTGATCACAATATTTCAACAATGATACAATTCTAAACAATGTTGAATTGTAATCACTGACTGCTTTAAAATACTGGAACCTCAAATTGAGCCAGTCAAAATGTGCCTTTGGGAGGAGCACATTTTTGTGATGCCCATATCTTTCATTCAGGCTATCCCATAGTTCTTTGGATCATCCACAAGCAAATATTCAGTTTTCAAACATTCATGTAAATGATGCCTGAGGAGGACTAAGGCTTTTGCCTTTTCTTGTTCAGTCGCTTTTTTAACTGATGCGGCTGATGTAGATGCATCACCTTGTTGGGTTGTCACACCATTAAGGCCCTGTTCTTTTGAACTTATTTTCAGTTAATTTCAGTTCAGTTAATTTAATTTCAGTTTATTTCAGTTAATTTCAGTTCAGTTAATTTAATTTCAGTTCAGTTAATTTAATTTCAGTTAATTTAATTTAATTTCAGGTCAGTTAATTTAATTTCAGTTCAGTTAATTTAATTTCAGTTTAATTCAGTTAATTTCAGTTTAGTTCATCTAATGTAATGTTTTAATTATTATTTTTTATTTATTATGATTATTTTTTTTTTTTTTTTTGATTAGGAGATTAAGTCAGCCCAAGGGCTAACCCTTACAAAGCTACTAGCCTATAGGAAACACCAACACATTGGCTGGTAAGGCATGCATAGCATGCGAAATAAACACCCCAGCATAATGCTGGGGATAAGGATCGAACCCTTGACCTCAGGGGCCAAGGGGGAGTGCTCTATCCACTTGAGCTAACTCCTATCCTTATTTATTATGATTATGATTATGATTATTATTATTATTATTATTATTATTATTATTATTTATCAAAATAATAATAATTAATATTATTATTTAATATTTATTATGATTATTATTATTATTATTGTTATTATTATTATTTATGATGATTATTATTATTATTATTATTATTATTATTATTATTTATTATGATTATTTTTATTATTACTAATTATTATTTTTTTTATTATTATTTTTATTATTATTATTGTTTATTATTACTATTATTATTATTATTATTATTATTATTATTATTATTATTATTTATTATTATTTATTATTATTATTTATTATGATTATTTTATTATTATTATTATTATTTATTATGATTATTTTATTATTATTATTATTTATTGTGATTATTTTTTTTTTTATTATTATTATTATTATTATTTATTATTATTATTATATTATTATTATTATATTATTATTATTTATTTATTTATTATATTATTATAATTATTTATTTATTTTTTATTATTATTATCATTATTATTTATTATTATTATTATTTTTATTATCTTTACTATTTATCATTTTTTATTTATTATTTACTATTATCATTTATTATTTATTTATTATTATTATTATTTATTATGCATTATTTTTATTTATATTTATTTTTATTATTTACTATTATTATTATCATTATTATTATTATTATTTATTATTTTTTTATTATTATTATTTATTATTTATTGTTTATTTATAATTATTTATTATTTATTTTTATTATTATTATTTATTTATTTATTTATTTAGTATTATTATAATTATTATTATATTTACTATTATTATTATCATTATTTATTCACTATTTGTTATTTATTATTTATTATTTATTAGTATTATTAATTATTTATTATTATCTATTGTTATTATTATTATTTATTATTTATTATTATTTAATATTATTATTATTTATAATTTATAATTTATTTATTATTATTATTATTTATTATTATTGTTTTTATTATTATTTATTATTATTATTATTATTTATTATTTAAATAAATAATTATAATAAATAATAACAATAATAATAATAAAAATAAATAATAATAATAAATAATAACAATAATAATAATAATAAATAAAAACAATAATAATAATAATAATAAATAATAATAACAATAATAATAATAATAAGTAATAATAATAATAATAATAATAATAAATAATAACAATAATAATAATAATAAATAATAAGAATAATAATAATAATAATAATAATAACAATAAAAATAATAATAAATAATAACAATAATAATAATAATAATAATAATAATAATAATAATATAATAATAATAATAATAATAATAATAATAATAATAATAATAATGATAAGTATTGATAATATTATGTTAACACTTATTGATTATTATCGATAATTATTATTTTAGAAAATTGAATATACAATTCAGTTCAGTTTCTCTCATTTCAGTTAATTTCAGTTAATTTAATTTAATTTCAGTTCAGTTAATTTCAGTTAATTTAATTTAATTTCAGTTCAGTTAATTTAGTTTCAGTTCAGTTAATTTAATTTCAGTTAATTTAATTTAATTTCAGTTCGGTTAATTTAATTTCAGTTAAGTTAATTTAATTTCAGTTTAGTTCAGTTAATTTCAGTTAATTTAATTTAATTTCAGTCAAAATAAGTTCAAAAGAACAGGGCCTAATTGTATGTTCCAGTCCTTGGGCCTTTAAATTCATTTGGGAGTCCACCGTCCATTCTAAAAACTTTTGCCCAGATAGATCTAGTATGTTAAATTGTCTTTTCACTAGATCTCCCATTTTTTACTACAAACATGTAAATATTTGAAATTAGTAAATGATGATAAATCATATATATTATCTCCCCTTGATTTATATCATTATAATTATACATAAACAGTACAATAAAAAAAATACGAAAATAGCGTACAATATTAATGAAGCAAAAAGAAATAAAAATGCTAAATATAGAAAAAAAAAAATATGAGTGAAAGAAAAAAAAAACTTCCTAAAATGCACTTAAAGACAAAAAAAAAATGATATTCATGTGCATTTTTTTTTTCGTCGTTCTTCCAGGGTGATGAAATTTTTTTTGTCTCCTATTTGTGTATTAGGAGATATATCATTAATGCCATAAGAAGGAAAAAGAAACTGGCTATAAGGAATAAGTATAGCCTTATTATCCTAAAATCCTCTTCAAAGGAAGAAGATGAAGGTGGAGGACGGTTGTCGTCAGCGTGGAACATGGTGGCCGGAAGGTTGAAGAAGAAGAAGAAAAATTGTGAGTTTAGAGAAAAAGATTGGAAGAAGATAAAGGATGTGTGGTGAAAATGGGGTGGGTAATCCGCTTTTATAGAGGGTTATCTCTAACTGTTCAGTTCATCTACAGTTAAAAATATATAATGCAATAAAATTTTAAGATTGGCAAATATATATTAGAGCATGTTGGTAAAATGGTAAATATAATATATGTAACTACAAATGCAAAAAAAATAGAAAATTAGAGACAATAATATATAATAGTGTTCTGAATGCTTGTTTCCTGCATACATATAACATTATTGCACATATAAGAAGTAATAATTTTATCACTTCACTAGGCCGTCCATATAGGCGGCAAGTTCAAAAAAAAAAAAAATAACCCGTCCATATAGGCGGTTCAAGAGAGCAAAAGAAATAACATAAAATAAATATCCTTGCCCTCCATAAAGGTGGCTTTATTATCAGATTATTTATTTTCTGGGTTAGTGGCATGGTGATGTTTACTACTAGTTTCTTCCTGTTCATCCCTATTTCTTTTATTACTTGGTCGGGGATTTGTGTTGGGAACAGGGGTTTGTGGGTTTTCTCTGGTATGGGTATTTGTACCGTCTTTAAGGTTACTGGGTCGGGGATGTCTTACAGTTCCCCTCGCTGAGTTGGTAGTGAATGGCACATTGTTTTGCTCTATCCAAAAATAAACACCCGAGACAGACACATTGTGTAAAACAATGTTAATCCCGTTACTTTTTATGATCCATGTTCGGATAGTAAGGTTGGGCTTGGAGAAAAAATTTAGAACTTGAAACAGAATGGATGTAAAGATTTTAAAGATACCTCTAATTTTTTTCGGTAGCAAACTCGTGCTGATAACGTGTTGTGAGAAATATATAGAGAGAGAAGCTATATCAGAAGAGTGTATTGTATTCGAATTGTGCAAACTGACTTCTTACATCGACGGTATTTATAAGCAAAAATTTCTACTGTGTACAATTACAAATTCAACAATTGCAACGCGGAAGGAAACTTTTCTGACATGCATTTGCAGTGGGAGGAAAATTTCTTGGCATGCATTAAATGCATGCCAGGTAAATTGTGAACTTCATCATGTTTAACCGTGGAATTGTGATTCCATTGTTATCTCAACAATCTCATATATGTTGTGAGAAGGGAAACAAACGTTATCTATAAATTGTAGCAAGTAAGGAGTAGGATTGATTTTCTTCTTTAAATTAATGTTGGATGTGTGATTAAGAATTTTCGGGATAAATTGAGCATTAATAGCCTACAACTGATGTCCCTTCTATTATACAAAAAAAGAAAGTAAAATTAAAAGAAAGATACATAGAGTTAAATATTAATAATTTAATAGTTTATAGCAAAAGTGGACAAGTTTTTAGCTCTAATCATAGGTTAAGTAACATTATTTATACTTGTAAGTCGTAAAAAATGACTAAACTAAAAATAGTCTAAAGCGTAAGGAAACGAAATACTTTGTAAAATTATAAGTACAAAGCGTGATGACACCAAATCTCGTCTACATAAGTGTCTAACAAGCACAAATATGCACAAAACCCCAGCAGTTGGCCACATTTGGAAATGAGTCTTAACTTCTTCAAACCCTCTCACTTGAAAAATATTCATTACATCAATCAGCATGTACACACTTGTATCTTCATTCATTTAGCAACTAAAAAGGAACCTTGCCTCCAAATCGCCTAAAACACTAATATTTCGCCAAAAACTTGTGAAAGAATCTCACATCATTCATATTACCAAAATTTTATACACAAATTATAAGGAAAGAAGATATATCTATAAAGTAGTCTATAAACACCATGTTCTTTCCCTTCTACTCTTTTACTTCTCTTATTTCTCATAATTGCTTCGCCTTCTGATGGAAGTACAATCAGTGAAAGATAGACTTGTAAAATCGCATTAACTCGTGAGCTTCTTCAACCGCTTTTCTCCAAGACTGGCAACCTTGTTATGTGGCTCAAGAACAAGCGCGTGTTTGAAATCTGCATATACAATGATTATTGTTAGTGGAAGATACACTTCGCATTGATTACTGAAGAAAAGATATACTAACTACAGAATTTGCTTCAAAATACAGATCATTATGGTTCAGGATGCAGGAGGCATTTTATAGGAATGACCATGGAACTTGGAAATATTAAGGAATATCTAGGGACATATGATTGCATTAATCTGGTTCATCAACAACAAACAACAGCAACAACGATGATCATGATGAAGTGTCATTTCCACTAACAAAGAAGAGAGTTTGTGCTTGCAAACCGTAATTCACAATGGCTACAGCTAGTGTACTTGTGCGTCACGTCACGTAATGAATTCATGAGCACTGTAAAAAAAAGTCGTATGCCAATTTCTGGGGTAATGGATTTTTTTTCCCAAACGTGTATTTTACTTCATAAATATCCATTACCACTCAATACCACCTCTTAAATCTTAATGGATACTTGTGAAGAAAAAGAGGTCTTTGGGAATGAATAAGCATTACCATGGACATTGGCATATGACATTCTTCACAAAAATTACTTATAGAATTCACCATCACCAACATTAATTACCACCAATCAATTAGGTTGTTACATGCAGATGCAGAAGAAAGGCCGGGAGACTTTCTACATAAAGGAAAAGATTGCTCGAGACAAACCACTCTAAGAGTAAACGACTCATAAAAGTCCGTTCGAAGATCATATTTATAGACAAAAAAGAACAATAGTGAAAGGACAACCTTCCGCAGCCTCCTTATATCGGAGAAGTGACTCTCTGGCCGTCCCTCTTCGTAAATATGCCTTGACATTCTGCGATATAGATTATTAATCAACAGGTATCCACAAAACTGAATAAATGGCAATCTTCGAGGAAAGTGAAGTAATTTTTCAATCCACGCATGCAGAAAAAACAGCCAACCAACTATAATCAATGTGATGTCTTACCCTTTCCAAAATATTTTTTCCCAACAAGGTAATTTCTAACACCAATAATAAACTTCTAATAGAGCAATTGAGTCAAAATGCCACCATCTAAACAACTACTAGAAATGTTGGTCATAATTGGGGTTTTAATTGGAAATATGAACTATTAGATTCTTCATTGAAAAAATGACCATCAACAGATAGATTTAATTGACGAAATAACTTTCCCAAAAATAGTTGCTACGTCCTCCGTTTAGTTTTTATAAGGCATGCAGGTTTTCAGAATTTTACCATTAGATTCATCTCGGATACATTTTCATGACATTATTTTCTTTAAAATTTTATCAACGTATCTTGAGTAATCGATGGTCAAAGTTCAACTTTGAATATCTTGTCATGTGTACCTCTAAAATTTAAAAAGAGGTTAGAAGCATGACAGCCACTGAAATGCATATCTTACAGTTGCTTACATCAGCTAGCAATATAAGACAAAAGTATTGTGCTTGAACTTCATGATTGACAAAGCATGTCACATCCAAGAGCATTTGAACCCAAATAATCAGAGACATATGTTTAAATGAATGATATTAAGCATTTTATGCAAGATTCAAGTATGAACCAGGTATATCTTCAAGACTTGTCCAAACTAAATTAGGTTTTATATCTTCAAGACTTGTCCAAATTAAATTAGGTTTTCATTCTAGCTCAGAGGAAGTGGAATTTAATAGCTCTGGATTAGGTCTACACTATGCCGCATGATATTGCCACTGATGTAAAATTGAATTCCCTCCGTCAGAATAAAGGCCTCAATTCCACTTTAGCGTGTCCAATATTTAACCTCTAGCCTCTAGTGCTATTTGTCAGAAAACATAGATTTCTTCCTGAAAATACATGGTACGCTTGTGAAGCTAAATAGCTAGAATAATGCAACTCATCGTTTCTGTTGTCTCTATTTCTCTATAATTTCCAATAATCACTAGCAAAATCCAATATAAATCCGCTGCTGGCTGGGATATCCATATTTCACAAGTATTATCATTGCTATTTCAGCAACTCAGTGTGGAAGGTGAGGAGATTCAGTCTAACATTAAATTGACCAAAAAGATCAAAAATAGAGGAAACAAAGCCAGCCACTACAATTTTGGAATCAAGTCATCATTTCTTCATTCTGTATCCTAGTAACTTCTAGTACATGATATACATTAAAATGAATATATATCAGCAATTTGTGATCAGATTGAACAGCATGTTGTTGGGGAAGGGGGGGGAAAAATGATTTGTCACCTTTTTATCAAGTGATATAGCTTTTGTGCAATCCTCTTCAGCTTGCTGGAAGCTATGCAAATGAAAACAAAAAAAAATATCAATGCCTCGTACTACAAATATGATAAGAGAAGGGGGGGGTTGAGATAAGAAGTGGAAATCACTTTTCTTAACCATGAAAAGCTCATTAATAAGGTGTTGTCTCTTCTTGAAGACCATAAATTTCTCGACTTTTGGAGGCACAAGTCATATTACATTAAAGGAAGAATTAGATGAATGGGAGTAGCCTCCCTGTTAAAGAACGGTTTGTATATGGACTGTCAATAGTCAAACATAAGAGGGAACTTCATATATGAGATGATTTTATTTGGAAAAATAAGACAAAGATGGCATCAATGATGATTTTTTTTGTTCTCCAACAGAACTATTCTTTTATTGTTGCTACAAGGAAATCAACTCTGCAGTAGAAACCAGAAAAGGAGGAAAAACCTTACCACGCCAATTCCAAGAGTGCAGCGGCTCGGTTGCAATAGTAAGTTGCGTTGATCCCATTCAGCTTAATAGCTTCAGCGTAATAGCTGATAGCCTTATTCCATTGTTTTCCCTTGTATGCAGCATTACCCTGCAGAAAGATTTGACAATGAGATTAATTCTTATAATTCAATATAATTTAAGTAATAACTAGTGACTCCAACATAAGATGACAGCAGTGAAAATAAAGCCAAGATAAGGAACTAATAGTAATGATTGGCTATTTTACCAAACCAGGCTACTTAACATGCCTGTTTAACACCGTAGCAACCAGCACTAAAGTGTCTACTTGGCAATCAAGGAAAAAAATATGCTAGAAGCTTAACATCTGAAAATGATAAGCACATAAACCATAACATAGGAGCAACAAGTACTCAAGTGTAGACCAATTGCAAGAATTTCTAAATCACCATATTACTAAAATGTGATTGTCCAAGGGAAAAGCAGGAAGGTCGTACTATAACTGGATGGTAGGGTGCCAAGGACCAGAAATTATGTCAATACTAGGACGCACTTACCCGTAGCGGTAGGTGATATAGTAAATCACAAATCATAAGAAGATGTTTTTGCAGCAACTAAACCTTGGTTAGTAGCTGGTAAGAGACCCAAATCATGAAGGATCGCAAAATAGTTCAATATTGTCACTTATGAATCCCTGGAAAGAGAAGACAAATTTTGGGGCAAGGATGGATCGACTAGCATCTCCAACTCTTCAAAACCTTTTGAGATACTTGAAGAAGTGGCATCTTCCAGTCTTCCTACATTTGGCTTCTCAAGTAGATTAAACACTCTACAGTTCAGTTATGCTATATTACTGGTAGCAAGAAATTCCAATATTCCCTGTCAGATGAGAGCCAGTAAATTACAGCCTACAGGACGCTCTAATTTCCATGTATTTAAGAGATTGAAAATACACAAGGCTTTAAAACAGAAGAATAATAAATCTTCTCTGCAATCAAAAGTCAAGACCAGCTATTCCAGTTCCAGGAGTCTCTTCTCAATATACTCACTTCAAGAGACATCACATACATAGAAAGGTGAGATCCATATGGTAAGTGTTGCAAGGAAAGAGATCAAATTTTTGCTTTGCTCTGTTACAACTTACAAATGCAATGAATATCAACTGGTATGTTGACTCGTCGCACAAAGAAAAAAAAAAACTCACAAAACAGAACTTTTAAAATCTTACAAAGTCAGCATGTTTTGACAAACTAACCTTCTCTTTCAACAGTTCAGAAGCATCCAAGTCACCATTAGTATCTGGCAGTGGCATGGACTCAGATGCAAGTCTCACTTGTTCTCGAAGTGTTGAGTAGCAATCCAACACAGTATCAAGCAAAAACTTATCAGCTCCATGAAGTGCAATAAATGAAATTGAAGTTGGGAAACCATCATGCTCTTCCAATGGAACTGTGACCTGGCATTAGCACACTATGTAACTAATACAATATAAGAAGACAAAAACCTGAATAGTACCCCCCAAACCCTTTCCCCAACACCAAAAAGAAGGAAGCCTGACTGTTCAATACCTGACAGCAACCTGACATGCTTGATATGCAGGACAAAACTAGTGCTCGATCATAAAACTCAGCAGACAGACCTTTTCTTGAGTTGCGTTTAATGGGATGATCAACTATTGTAGGAAGAACAAGTATTCCATCTTCCTGAGAAAAGAAAGACAGAAGATTAACAAAAATAGATGTAGCCAGAGAAGGCTGGCTGAATCAATTAACATCATCAGGAATTTGCTCAAATATGAAAGAACCCACACTCCCACCCAAAGAATATATAATTAAACCCTACTTGAAGAACAAGAGAGGTTAAAACAGAAGTAAGAAACCAATAGGTAGGCTAAGGGCCCAAGGCCATTCTACATACACGGCTACACATGCATCATGCAGCTCGTGTATTCAGTGGGAACAAAAATCAAAGGACAGCTCCCTAGCCGTGAACCAAGATATGGTACAAATCCTTCAACTCTTACAAAAATATATGCAGAAGATGCACAAAACTTTACCAAGAAGGCAAGAGCTGCAGATAAGAAGTGAATACAGATACTGAATTCCTGTAAACAGACAGGAACTTGATCCTATACATAAAAGCAGCCTGGCCTTCAAATTTCCAATCCATACATCCACCATAGCATATCATTTTCCAATTCCAATACAGTTTACATTACAAATTTACAACTACCCTAATCAAGAAGCAGCATAAATGCTGCAATTTTTTAAAAATAATCTTGTAATTACGATGAACAAGTACACAAGAGTATTGATGAAAGGTACATTGAGTACTCTTTGAAAGACTGAAGATTGTCATTGACCAGCCTGGTTAACTTTTAGCAATGTTATTTCGCACACTTTTATGAAGCAGCCATAACTCTTCAGTACTCTTTATCACCACAAAATGTCCCAAACTGGTCAATAGAATCCAATCATTTTATACATTTTAAACAAAAAAAGACTGCATAAGCCTCAAACTAAGATACCAAAAGGAAGAAATCTACGCTACTGCATCCTGTAAATTATACCTAACAAGCAATCATGATAGAACCCTCTGAAATCGCGAAAGTAAAATAACATGATGGAGCACCATGGAGGGCTAAACCTGCACCTTCTCAGAACTTTTAAGTTATAATAAATGGAAATCTAGGAACCAAGATTCGTTTTTCATAGTGGGTCGCTAGGTATAACAATCATTTGCTTGCTACATACGATTGTTATGGAAGACCAAGATTTCTTGCTTAACAGACATACTTTCTCCGGCCCTAATTATACGCTCCCTTTGCTTTTCCAAGGTGTATGATATCTTTAAGTACACATAAGTAACATATAAAAAGATATTTTTAAACTATACGTCATGACAAATCTAGCAAGATCCAACATAATAATATTTTTTCCTGTATATTAACAGGATTATACAGTCAAAGTTGGTAAACTTTGACACAGAAAAGGGAAATGGAGCATATAATTAGGGAAGGAGGGAGTATGAGTGAGAAACTTTTTTCATATATATAAAATTACCAACCTAGTATCCCTTCTCATAAAATTATAAACATGGTTCATAGACTATTGAATTTGCACTCAATGACTCAATACTGATGTTGATGTTGATCAGTAATGATCTACAACTTGGATCAAAGTATCTAATGTCAAATTTGATTGCTCATGAGCAGGCTCTGGTAACCCATAACCTTAAACTCAAACCATTATTATGTCCTTATATTCACAAGTAAAACCATCTTCTAGAGCCAGAACCCACCAAGATACTGCATATTCTCCATAATTCAGGTCCATAAAACTATATTCTTGTTCCTGCCAATTCCAAATTTAAAAATTTACATGCTCCTTACAAGTAGGAGTCCTAAGAATGCATAATGTTCAAAAAACCCAGATATTATAAGAATTATTTCTTAAAAACAAGAAACCGAATGAGCTTGAAATTCGATAAGTTCATTAGATTAAAAAGTTGACTTAAATGGCCGTATAGTTTAGATTTCGCACTTCGTAACGGGTGGAGGTTGGGGGGGGGGACAAAGGTACGGGTAATGAAAATCTGAATTACCTTTAAAAGGTTCTGCAACGCAGCACGTAATTCGACCCTCACTTTATATAAAACTTTTACATCCTCAGGCAGTGAATCGATTGCTAAATGAACACGTTGAGATACATCTGCCCCCAACTTTGGCTTCACCGACATGATCCATTCTCCATGATTTGTTTTAAACTCATATCTGATAGGCATTTTAGAAGCTGGTCAGAACAAATAAAAGTATCAAAATCACACCACAAAATTATCACCTACGAACTAAAAGAAGCAAGGAAGCACAGAAACCATAAGAATCAAGAGAGATGATAGTCAACACCATTTTTCAAACACACGGGGAACAAGAGTAACAGGAAACGAAAAAGGTGAAGAATGGGTTTATTTCTGTAGTCCTATAAGACTAAAAACAAGCTCAATGCAAAATAAACTCGTAGCAATTCTATGTAATGTACATTTCATTTGCGTTTTGTAGGCTCAAAAGAGCGAAATAGGTACAGAGAACGATCAACATTTAAAGATTAGGCAAAGTCTTCATGACTGGATTCAGCAATATCCAGAAGCTTATCTAAATAAGAAGAGCAATTATGGTATCCGCAGAGAATATCATTAGCATATACTCCCATGGAAATTTGGGAGTTGGGACTGAAAGCAGTTCATAGTGTTGCACAACTTAACTATTTTGTTAAAAAGAAAAACTGAAAACCATCAGATCAAAAGTGCATTACACGCACTTGCCGAGTCTCACAATCTCAACTCTTAGTAAATATTTATTGGTCTTCTTGGTATCTTGCTTATAGCACACTAAACTAACAAAACCTTAAGTATGTGGAATCTGTGGTACCCAACAAGAAAGGAGCCTAGGTTTGTACCCGTCTGCCACATAGAACACTGAAAACAAAGCACACGATTTGACTTTAGTTTTATATTCCTTAGTAAAAACGCATTTTGAAAAGACACCAAGAGGGTGTCATCCATATGCAGAAGGGGGAAATATCAAAAGTCTCATGCCCTCAACACCTCAGACTATATCATATACTCCCCTTCGTCCCAAATTGCCTTCATAGTTGATTTTGGTTCGACTTTTGAGAATAGCTCTTAAATGTAGATCATATGATTGGAAGTGGACAAAAACAGGGGAAAATAAAGAGGAGGTGTTAAAATACAAAGGGGAAAAGGACTAGTGTGATAGAGAGAAAAGGGGAAAGAGCACTAGAATCATCAAAAATAGCCACAGGAAATTTTTAAAACATCTCAATATAGTAGTATCAAAGTTCATTTAGAACGGAGGGAGAACAATTTAGAAACAAAGCCTGAAAAGCCATGCTCAAGAGTCAAGACCTAACACTTTAGTCCAAGTATACAATAACCTACAAAAAAAATACTTGAACTCTTGACATGAGCAAGCTCTACTCTCCAAATTCAGCTAATTCTTCCTTTCCCATTGCACTACCAAATAGGCAATAAAACTATCCTCCACACGTTATCAATCCAACCTCTTTACATCTTTCTCAAGCCACAAGAGCATCTTTGGCATAAAGAGGTTGCATCCAACTCATCCCAGAAAATTTTGAAGATGCCACAGAAAAAAAACCAAAGTTCAGCTTTTACATCTTTACAAAGATGTATACATCTGAGAAGAGCTTAATGTACAGGTTACAGGCTGCAGATGCAAAAGCACTTAGCTAGATGACACAAGAAGTTGAAGTGGCTCCCCCCTAAGACTTGCAAAACCCTTCATAATAATGGACTATTTGATCTCAGTATCTCACGCACAATATCTATACAGCATCCTTAATCCCCATTTTCCATCATCAAAACATAAGAAAGACCGAATGACTACTTCAAGGTCCTTTCTCCAGGCCATCTTTTATATTACATACTTCCTCCTTTTTTTACTTGCATCAAGTTTTTTGGGCTCGCTTTTTAGGAGTCTATGTAAAAAAGAGGTGGATAAAAAGGGAAACCCATATGATGATAGAGAGGTAGACGAAACCTATTTATAATTTAAGCAATGATGCAAGTATTACACAACTTCCATATAAAGGAAATGATGCAAGCATAATTAAAAAGGGAGGAAGTACATAGAAAAGAATAATAATAAAAATGAACAATTAAAGAAAAAAATAAGAGATGATACCTATTAAGTAAAACCATGACCGAAGAAAGAGCTTTGAGAGCTTCTACTCCACTCTGCATATTTGAAGACTTCTCACAAAATACTTTCAGACTAGGGACATTTGATGCAATATACTGGCCAATATTTACGTTCTTGGGACTCTGGTCTGCACAGTCAATGATATATAAGTGATATAACCTTGACTATAACAAAACACCACTTCCTTCGACTTCAATGTAGCACACCACTACATCAAATCATCACATAAAGTTTTTGTGTGCACAACACCAACAGCATTAGAAAATAAGAGTGCTTCACCAGAAAAAAGATATGATATATCTATAGAACATGGATGGATTATATGGCTTACATCCAGAAAGATTTTCTGTGGTCTTTTTCACAAAATGTGATGCCTTAGGCTTTGAAACTCTTGAAAGCTCAAACAGATCATCTGCAACTACGAAGCGCCTTGACCTCCTAGGCTCAGCCTTTAACTGGAGCAAGACCTGTCCAACGCGGTGCAAAACTGAGATATCCCGAGCAAACCATCCTGAATGATAGCATTATAATAGATAAAATCAGCAATGCTTCATCTTATTAAATGGCCAGACACCTAGGTTAAAAATTTCCAGCTGTTTCTATTGATCACCACTGCCCCCACATCTTCCCTTTTCAGTCTTCCACCACAATGAAAAGAGGACGGGGCCTATTGATTTCTTTTTCAATTTTATCTAAGCAGTGTTCCTTTATGCTGCTTTCCTTCTCTTTGAAAATATTTTTTTCGTGATTCTTTCTGAAACAACCCTTACTACCAATCTCAAGTTCTCAACTACTTAAGCGCAAGATTCAGTACAGGTTGGGAGTCACACTGGGGTTTTTGTTGTCGTCACTGCAGCTTATTGTTCAAAAAAGCTGTCAAAAAGACAAGACTGCCTATTTGAAACTTGCTAATTTCAATCAGATGAGTACTAAATAAAGCAAAACCACAGAAAAATGGCAAAGTCAAAGGAAGAATGGTTCATACCAATAGTGTCAAGACTTTGAGAATTTGGCAGGACTCCATCCATAGACACAGCCCCATGAGATGGGCGAAATCCAAAAATACCGCAAAATGATGCTGGAATTCTCGTACACCCAATTGTATCAGTACCTGAAACGTTAAATTTGTCAATAATCTAACCGGAACAGATTCACCATTTTTAGGAAAATTACTAATTTACTTAATCACTTAATTGTTCACATTAACCTGCAATTAGCCGTTTCTACAGAAAAAATGAATGATCAGATTACATGCTTCACAAAACACAAGGACGCTCCACATTCCACATCAAAAAGATCGTGAATATAACAACCGACCCAAAGGCATCCAGACATAGCAAGACATGGCCCTACAAAAATGGAAGCTACACCATATGCTCAAGAGCTTTAACATAAACAACGAATTGACAAATGCAAAAAAAATGTCCAAAGAGAAGAAAGAATCAATAATCAGCAGATAATAACCAGAATTTTGCCTATTCGTGCTTGCATAATTCTTGTTGCTATATTGTCAGAACTCATAAGACACCTAAGTCATAGCCATCTTTCCAATAATATAGAATGACTGTAAGAAAGACGTAAGGGCTGATACCAAGTGCAAAATCAACAAGCTTTGCAGCAACTGCTACGGCTGAGCCACTAGAAGACCCCCCAGGAATATGATGTGGTGTCGACGGATTGATAGGAGTTTCATAATGCACATTTTCTCCAGTAATCCTGGAAAAATAACACTGCTTTACCTCAACAAACTTCTCTATTAATAAGGAATAAGGGCAGCTAAACAGAAATAAGGGTATACTAAGAACTAGAAAATAAACAACATCCATCACCCACGTAAACATTACCGCCAACCAACTAAATTCATTTAAATATCATTAGCATAACCTGGAATCTCATCCACACGCAAAAGTGTCATCCAAAAGGATCAAAACCTCATAAACTCCAGCAAACCAGCTCTCACCGAGTCACCGATCACATCCACAGATATCAGAACCTTGTAAATACTATTTGTTCAACATTTTTATTCCTTTAAGCCATACCAACATCTAGTATATAATATACTAAAGCGGAAGCCACTAAACCTAAAATTCCCTTCTAATCACATTAGAGGGTCTTATTAGGCACAGACTAAGAAATGTTGGCACTGAAAATTAGATTTTACGTAATTAATAACCATTTGTTATATCATCTCATTATAATTTAAAGTTATTGTTTATAAGTGAATTTAATAAAACGAACATTGTTCGTGTACACCTAGTTATCTTTAACTAAAAATAAGAACATCAAAAGAAGACTACCTTGTGGCACGGCGAAGAAATGAAGCTACACATTGAAATATACAAGTAATCTTACTATAACTTAATTCCTTACACCCTAATCCAATTCCGCCTTTCATGTACGGACAAATAGAGCATCAGATCAATCAAACCACTTCTTACTAAATCAAATATACTTCAATTCTTCAACAATTAACTCATAATGCCCCATATTTGATCACTGCTCGAATGCAGTATTCGATCCAACTCACAACTGGGCTATACTCCCAATTCATTGTAAATGCGTGCCAATTAAGCTCAAAAGTGCATAATACAACAATTGAACACCAAAAAAATCCAAACAAAAACTAAATTAAAAAAAAGATGATGCATTACCCAAATGAGAGCTCATCTAAAACAGTGGACCCCACACAAGTAGCTCCCTTCTTCAACAAGCTTGTAATCACAACCGCCGTCTTCTCTCCTTCTTCATGCGTCCTCTTCCAATCCGGGTTTCCGAACCCGGTTATTCGCCCCTTTATCTCGAATCTGCACCATTTCCACACACAAAATCACAAATTCACACCCCTCCCAACAACAACAAACAATAAAAGCCTTAGTCGCAAAATAATTCGGGGTCGGCTAACATGAATCGTCATAAGAAATCGTTTTTCACAACCTTAAAAAACAAACAAAAATCAATGAAAATAGCTGAAATGTGAAATGACGAACATGTCCTTGACGGCGAAGGTGAGGCCATGGAGGGGAAGAGGAGCAGCAGGAGGAGGCGGCTGAGGAAAGGGAAGAATCTGAAAGCGTTCAATAAAAGCGCCGAAATCTTGACGTTCTAGAAGCTTCTTCTCTCTCCTCCTATTTCTCTCTCTAGAAACTACGATTGCTATCCCTGCAACTCCTACGCCGATCATAATCCAAACTTTTGGATTATTTGATAGACTTATTCTTAGTGATTCCGACATGATCAAGGTTTTTAAAAGAGAAATTAATGGAGGTTTTTAGAAGTAATTGATGAAGAATTTTTGGGGTTTTTTGAGGGAGGAAGATGGGGTTTAAGTTGCAGAGGTTGATTGTTGTTGTTCAGGGTTTAACAAGGGTTTTAGGGGAGAGAGAGAGAAGGGGGAAGCGGGAAGGTTGGTGAGAGGGGGGGATTTACAGCGGTACGATGAGGATGATGGAGAAGTGAAGGGTGGATGTGAGAGAAATAGGGAGGATGTTTGAAATGTGAATGTGGAAAAATGTAGGTGATTTTATGCCTAAATGCTTTGGAATATTTTGGGAGGATTTTCTAAGAATATTTAGATTTTTCTTTTCTTTTATTTTTTTTGGTATTGAAAAAAAATTCTTAGCTAATCGGCACCTCTTGCCATTTGTAAGTCATTCATCTAATCAAATAAGCTAGACTATTTAACAATAGGGATAAATGATAGAAAATCCCCCCAAAATTTTAAATAATCTGTTTGGGAACCATCATTTCATTTGAAATTTTGAAATTGACTCAATTCACTTATTTGGGTAGTGGATACCCAATGGAATTGAATTCGAAATTGGGTCAATTTCAATACAAGTACGAGCCAAGTTAAAATGGTTTTTTCACCATATACCCCTGACAAATTCTTTTTTACACCATATACCCTTTCAAGTTTCAACTTTACAAATTCAGCCTATACCCCCCACCTTTCAAAAAATACATCGACTTACCCTTTTGACTAACGGTGTTGAATTTTTGTTAGTCATTAACCCCTAATCCCCCTCTAACTCTAATTAACTAACCTAAATAAAACTCTAACCCTAGTCTAATACACTAACTTGGGCCCTAACCCTAACCACCCCTCCCCACCCCTTACCCCCCCACCGCCCCATCACCACCACCATCTCCCTCACCACCACCCCCCCTCACCTTCTCCCGCCGACCCCCCCTCTCTCCCCTTCCTCGCCGACCCCCTCCCCACCACGCCCGAAGCCCCCTCCCTACTCCCTCGCAACCCCTCCTCCCCCTCCCCACTCCCCCGCAACCCCACCCCCTCTCCCTTCCCCTTCCCCTCGAATCGCACCCCCGAACCCTAAAAAAAATTCGAAATTCGCAACAACTCGTGCTTGAGTTGATGCGGGTTTTGAGCTTTGAAGGAGTATCAATGGCGAAAGTTTCGGAATTCGTGAATTCCGCAATGGTTGCGAGTTTCGATTCGGGAGGGCGTGAAGGAGTTTCAATTCCTCGCAAAACTCTGGGAGAAACGAGATTCTTCATCAAATCAAACACGAATTGTTGCACGACGGCGGGGAGAAGGGGAGGGGGTCATGCGGGAGGGTGGAGGGGGACTGCAGGGGAAGGGGGATGGAGGGGGGCCGTTGGAGTGGTGGTGCAAGGGGGTAAGGGGTGGTGGGGGCCGTAGGGGGCTGGTGGGGCGCGTAGGGCCGGGGGCGGGGTAAGGGGTTGGTGGGGGTGGGGGTGTTAGGTAGGGGCGAATCCACAATGGGGGCTGGCAGGGGCCCGGCCCTGCGGCCCACCCTTGCGGCCCATATCTTATACAAGTGGCCCCTGTAGGTTTTTAGTATATATCTTTTTAAAATGCCTAGTATATCATACAAATGATCTTGCTTTAGTGGTAAAGTGTGTTGGTTAAAATAACTTTTTTAACATGAGGTCAGGGAATCAAATCCTATTAGCCATTACTTTTTATCTAGTTTTTAATTTTTAGAAATTCACCCAAAATTCCTTCTACTGTTCAGTTGTCGCCTTCTCTTCTTCTATTATTTTTATTCTTCTAACTTTCTCGACTCTTTGTCTCCTTAGTCCTTTGCCTATTTTTTTCATGTTTTCTTTACTCTGCCATTCTCATTTCTATTTTGTTTTCCTAAATGCTTTTCATCTTCTTCATTCACTCCGATCTTCTTATTATTCTTGATTTTTTAAAGTCTAAATCACCAATTCTACAGAGAATAAAATCTTTAATCTTGCAAATTTAACTGGGACTCTACTTTAATTCTAGCTATAGAGGTAAACGTTCTTGAGTCTCCCTATTTTTTAAAATTCAATTCCCTAATATCAATATGTAGTTAGTACTCACTGTTCACTTCTGTTTGTTAAATATATTAGAAATTTTTTGTAATGTAAATTTATTATTTCTTTTGATAATTGTTGATAGTTTGATTTATTAATTGCTAATGTGCAACTATTTTTGTGTAATATGTTACTCCATATAATGTTATGGTTAAATCAAATTAATCGTCGTAATACTAACCCGTAATTTTGCTTATCAAAAATTAATTGCCGTAATACTAACTCGTAAAAAACTTTAACTCATGCTAATATTGTGATGCAAGAAAGTTATTACTCAGATCGTGAGACAAATAAAAGATCTAGTGATCCAAATTTCGGAACCCAGCCCCAAAAAAAATTAAGGAACCGACATTTCGTAACTATGAAAGAAGGTAGAGTACGAGATATATATGTTAAGTGTGTTTTCATTTTTTAAAAACATGATTAAAGATAAAATGGTCATATGTATGTCTTAGATGCTGGAAAAAAATAATAAAGGAGTAAACTATTGAAATATGGACAATGTATATTAAAGAATCGGCCCCTCTAACTTTAAATTCCTGGCTTCGCCCCTGGTGTTAGGTGTTCGGTTTAGGGTATTAGGGTATTAGGGATAGGGTTATGGTTAGGATTAGTGGTAGATTTAGGTTAGTTTATTAGGGTTAGAGGGGGGATTAGGGGTTAATGACTAACGGAGTTTAACGACGTTGGTCGTTAAGGGTAAGTGGATGTATTTTTTCAAAAGTGAGGGGTATATGGTGAATTTCAAAAGTTGAAAGGGTATATGGTGCAAAAAAAAGTTGTCAGGGGTATATGGTGAAATAACTGTAAAAAATACCCTATCTAAATTCTTACCCCCTCCCCTTGTCATTTCAAAACCCAACTCAAATTGCTCTCCCATCTCTCTCCTAAGTCCTCACTCTCCATTCTCATCACGCAAAAGAAGAAATCTGCAGTAGAAAATGCTAGATGCTCTCTCGAAGATCGAATTTCAACCGCTTACTTCACCACCAACCAAACCCTAACATTTCTCCTCCTTATTTTCTCTCCTCTTCCTTCTCCTTGCAATTATCTCTCTCCTTCAATGAGCTTCTTCATTGCTGCATCGATTCGTGTACCATTGTTGTTTCCCTACTTCAAAACCTTCCATTCGGAGAGGCTCTCTCCAAGTTCTACTCCAATGTTCTTCCTCACATTATCGGCGCAAGTTATGGCCGGTCACTTCCAAACAAAATACATGGATTTTAAAATATTAGAATTCAATTCCCATGTTTTCCAAACAAGTTTGAGGAATTGGAATCCAAATACATGGTGTTAATTTCTAGAATTGAAATATTAAAAATGAAATGAAATTCGATATCCCGAGACGCTACCTAATGGAATTTAATTTCAAAAGCGTTTGTTACCACTTTAACAAATAGTACTGAGTTATACCTTAGAATATTTTAGCAATCCTATTAATAAATTAAAAATGGTATATGCCTATGTTGTAGGCGGGCAAATGATATGGTGCTCCCGTTACATCAACAAACTTCTCCTTAAAAACTACTAAGTAAAATTATAAGGAAAAATTGACACCAGGGGGACGAACTATCAGCGGTTTTCTTTAATAGGTCTCAACTATTAATTATTCTGTGTAGGACCCAACTATAGGGTGTTGTGACTTTAAATGGGCCTAGCAGGTAACCAACCTGTTGTAACAGGTTAGCCTATCACGTGACCTCATTTAGTAAGCATATTAATAACTCATCCTCTTCATTCTCTTTTCTCCTCTGCTATCTTATCCCGTCTCCTATTCTTACTAACAGAGCAATAAGGAACACTTACAGTCATCGGATATTTCTACACTCATATTATTTCCACTAGTTTTCCAATTTCTGAAAGCAAGTTAAGAAACAAAAAAAAATGTATTAATTCCTATAGTTGATAAATCGAATACTGCTCCCACAAAAATCTTCTTGTTTGTAGCATAACTTTTATCAATCTTCAGATCATCATGTCTAAACCAACCAGATTTTATCTCAACATCACACCAATTAAAAAAATAAATGAAAAAGAAAGAAAACAGCTCCATTGATGAATTCGACATAGGGGTGAACTCATTTTGGCTGAAGAACTTTGACGGAGTTGGCGGACGCAGAGGAGGTGACTTGGGGTGGGGGAGTAGAGAGATTGGCCGGAGATCACAGAGAAGATTGTGGCGGAAAATTGTGACAACCTTGATTGAGAATGGGCTGCGCGACGTCTTCGCTATCACCGGCGTGGCTGGCGCATGCCACCGCTGCTGCTATCATCCTTCTTTTGCTGACCCTTCGCTTATCTCTCCTCCTCGTTGCTGATGTGTGTTTTCTATTCTACCGACGCCGGTAGTGCCGTTGTTGCTACTTGGTGTTGCGTGTTGGTGCTTTCTTTCACCACCGCCGCCACTTGCTGGAAAAGAAACCCATTGGGGTCTTTAAACTCACTTACAGTAATTAACGAGAGAAAAGACACTTGTAGTAATCAACATAAAATTAAGAAAACACTTTCGACATACAATGGGGTTTTTTAACCTTTGCAACCGATTATAGGTAATCTAGGCCCATTTAAAGTCACAACACCCTGTAGTTGGGTCCTACACAGAATAATCAATAGTTGGAACCTATTAAAGAAAACCGCTAATAGTTCGGCCCCTTGGTGTCAATTTTTCCAAATTATAATTCGAAATTCATAATTGAAATATCTTAAAAACTACAAAGTAAAATAAAATAAAGATTACCAATGGTCATAACTTATGACAGTTATAAATAGTCATCTATTTTGTTATATTTTGACACACTTTTAAAATTATTTATTTTTCTTAAAATTTTATACATTTACAAAGTTGATGAAAGAAAGGAATTACATACTTACATTTTTTTTTTAGATCACGAGTGGTCATGCTAAAAGCGGAGAGAGGCAAACACCAACTCAGAAAATAATGCAATTGAGGTGAGAGAGAGAATATTATGCAACAGGCAGCCTGGCGTCGTGAGAGACAGTTAATTGCTGCTTCCGTCGTTTCCCACCACAAGTCCACAACAGACCCACAGAGCAAGAGATAATCAACATTACGGCCTTTACGGGGTTTCAACTAAAGGCAAGTTACCGTTCTACCCCTCCTTTTAGAATGCTAAACTGAATTATTGCGTCCTGCGAAAGATTACAGTAGCTATAAATTATAATCAACAATTATGTTGTCTAATTCAGAAAAATAAATAAAATTTTCATTGTCTAATTATTGTTCTTCAAGCTAGAATTTGGGTGCCTCCGTTTATTCTACAGTTGATTAGTAATTTAGTATGAGTGTATTTCTATTGACTGATTTGAGTTGTTGACAGTTCATTATGATGTGTTGAAGAATTGGGTTTGGTTGCGCGATTATTGCGTAATTTCTAACAATTTGAATCCTATTATTGTTATTATTATTATTATTATTATTATTATTATTATTATTATGAATTACTCCCTCCGTTTTTTTTGATGTTCCTATTTAAAATTTTGACACATTTTATTTAGAATTACATAGATTTTCAAAATTTTTCCAATAAATATATAAGAAAAAACATAATACGTGTGGGGTTTTATTTCGATTCGCCTCAATTAAAAATATCATATTCTTTATTATTTGTACTACTATGTAATTACATATATTAATAGTCAAATATGTGCATTGACAAATGTGTGAGTCAAACTAGGAATATCAATAAGAAATGGATGAAGTATCAATCTGTAGCGTCATTGTGTTCTAGTGACTTGTTACTCTATATGTATCTTGTCACTAGAAATTGCTAAGTTTTGAGTGATAGAAACAAACTAGCAAGTGAAAAAGACTTAACTATGTAGTATTACTTAGGGATTTCGGAGGGAGAGTTTGTTCTATGAAACCATGGGAATAGAACAGTATGATGATTGTTCAAGTATATGGGAGCCAGAGGTCGTATACGTTAGGTGTCTTGCGGTAATTAAACAATTAATGTTGGATATATGATGTCATTAGTAATTCTAGATATCGGATCGGATCAATACATTGTTGAATTAGAAAGGTGTAATTAGCTAACCAATAGTTTAGAAGAGTAAATGGATGAACCTTGTTTAAGATAATGCAACAGTTAAAGAGGGTATCGTTACGATTCTATGGTTTGAGTCAGGTTCATGAAGGAAGATGTTAATAGTCATTAAGAAATAAATTGTACATGTGAAGTCATCCAACTATACAGAAGACCAGTTGGTAAGAAAGTAATTCAAAATTAGATTGACTAAGTTATATTTGTAAAAAGAGAGTAACGAATCAGCATCCTCTATCATTATTCATCTTTGAGTTTCTCAATACTTGTTTTGTACACAGAAATATATCCGAATCGCTATTTACCGTCCGTATTTACTTGAAATCGTCCGTATTTTTTTCATTATATACCCCCATGCCCCTCCCCCTTTCACCTCACTTTACCCTCTCCACTCTCACCAAACTTAAGCTCTCTCTCTCTCTACCATCAAGCACTAACACCACCACCACCACCACCTTCCGAACACCATCGCCGGCCGACCACCACCCACCACCGGAGCACCACCGACGCAAAATGTCCGATGAAGGACCGTCAACGCCGCCGGAACGAAATGTGGTAAGTTGGATTTTTTTTTTTTAAGTTGCCGGAATTTTTTTTTGGCCACGGAGCGGAGGTAACGAATCGAAAATCCGTTACCCCGGTGGGAAGAAACGGATGTAAAACCCGTTGCTTCCACAGAACCAATGGACCAAAAATCCGTTGCCTGCGTGGAAGCAACGGAAAAGTCATCCGTTACCATGGTAACGGATCACTTTTCGTTGCTTCCACAGAGGTAACGTAGATCCGATCCGTTACCTTCGTGGTGGTAACGGAAAAGATATCCGTTACCGAGAGGCGGTGGTAACGGATTTCCTATCCGTTGCCCCCGCATTTTCGAAAAAAAAAAATATTTTTGTTAGCCTCGTGTTTTCCGGCGAGGGGTTGGGGGGAGGAGTTTGGGTTTTTTTTTATTTTTTCTTTTTTTAAAATTTATGTTTTGTTCATGTTTGTAGTAATTTATGTTTTTTAATAATTATATATTTATGTTTATTTAAAATATTTTATATTTGTTCCTAATTTATTTATTTATTTATTAATAATTTCGTTTGAATTAAAAATAATAATTTGTGTTTATTTGGGTTTTTATAATTTATGTGAATAGTTAATTTGAATATATTAATTAAATGTTAATAGTTAATATGTTCCATTTAGTTAATATTTGATTTTCCGTCATAATTAGTATTGATTTTGTAATTAGCGAATAATAGTACATCCGTTTATGTTAATTTTGTTAACGAATATTTAGTTAACATTTTTTGATATTGTTTTCAAATATGTGAATAATATTATTGATTATATGTTGTCTAATTGAAAAAATGCTAAACATTATAGGCTTATTTGCCTGGACTTTGGGGGGTGATTATATAGATTATAATCACATGTTTTATAATGAAACACTATGGGCCGAGAAAAAGGAACTACAAGATTGGGTTAAGAAAAGGGCAAATGAAATCGGGTTTGTGATGATTATTATGTCAAATCATAAACACGATCCTAGTGGACGAGAATATGTATATATGAAATGTAACAAGGGCGCACCATATAGGGGTGAAGGTAGAGATCTTAGTGTAGCATACCGGGTAGCTACAAAGACAAAAGCCCGTGGTCGTAGAGCGGGAGTTAAGGTTGAGTATTTGGAGTACCCGGATCGAACTGGATGGGTGATCAAAGCGTAACGGGGATTAGGGGCATGCACAATCATGAGTTCATTCATTACCCCGAGGGACATCGACCCATCGGCGGCCTTAGTCCCGGCGGCAAAGGTATTCGCTCGCGATATGATAAAGTCGCACGTTAAGCCCGCTAGTATAATGAAAGTCGTGAATGAAAAATTTCCCGATGATCATCCAAATATGAGACACTTGTACAACCCTGAAGGAAAAGGATAGAAGGGAAGCAATGGATGGTAGAGACGTGATGCAACACTTCCTTCACCTTGCTCCAGAGAGCGACTACCTTCACCGGATTAGGCAAGACGAGGAGACAAATGCAATGACTGCAGCATTCATGGTGCACCCTCGTTCGGCAAATATCCTCCGAACTTATCCACTTGTTGTTGGTATGGATGCAACATATAAAACCAACAAATATAACATGCCTTTTCTAGAGCTCATTGGGATGACGCCGTGCAACAAGAATTTTATGGTTGGGTATGCTCGATGGCCAACGAAACAGTGATAGTTATAATTGGGTGTTGGACAAGTTTAGGTTGCTTATTGGAGTGAATGTTGTCCCTGTTACACTCATTACCGACCGTGATTTGGGCCTTATGAAAGCGATCCGGGAAGTGTTTCCTAACTCGCACATTTGCTATGTAGATGGCATATCAACAAAGACGTGCGAGGCTAGAGTGAGTAACATCATGGCCAACACCGATGCGGGTCCGAGATTCGTGAGCCGAACTTGGTATCGGATAGTCAACGCGACCGACGAGAGGAGTTATGAGGCCGAGGTTGATAATATGAGAGATGTGTACGAGAAAGTGGCCTAAAATAATCCAATACGTTGAAACAACTTGGCTTGTGTACAAAGAAAAGTTTGTGCGGGCATGGACGGACAATGTACTTCACCTTGGGAACACGTGCACTAGCCGAGTTGAAAGTGCACACTCGCACCGAAGTCTTGGGTTTTTAGTAGCACAATCGCCTTGGACTCCATCTTTTCTATTGCTCACAAGTGAGATAGAAAATCGGGTGAAGAAGGTTGAGAATGATTTGGAGGAAAGTCGGCGTCGGCACGGAATATTATACAAGACTCGGGCATTGTATCAATTAAATGGTCGAGTCTCGCATTACCGTTTAGAATCATTCTCGCATGAGGAAAATCGTATGCGGGAGTTAGGCTACGAGGTATATCGGCGTTGCGGTTGCTCGTTGAGAACCACACATGCAATCCCCCCGTGCATGCGCCATACGGAGACGATTGGAGGCGAACGAGAGTCTGTACCTGACAGACTTACATCCTTATGCGCCATACTTTAATTTATAATGTTGGATCATAATAAGTTGCAATGATTCAAATTGAAATAATATGTTGCAATGATTCAAATTGAAACAATAGGTTGCAATGATTCAAATTGAAATAATAAATATCATCATAAAACCAAAGTCATATATACCTAACAAAGTAATATCATCAAAAAATGTAACTACATAATACACCCAAAGTAATATCATAAAAAAATGTTACTACATAATACACCCATACATAACTAATGGAATGAGAACATTGAAATGCAATGACTACATGTCATGATGATGCTCGTCCCTCGGCGGCGTCCCGTGCCCGATCTAGACGCAATGCAAAGCATCCCAATCCCGAGCGAGGTCGGCCAACATCTCATATGCCAAAGAAGTGTTGGGTCGCGCGGTCATTGTGCCGATCCTCCGTCAACGCTCTCGTGGCGTCAAAATGTCGGGCCATCCACCGCAAAAAGTCGAGTTAGTTATGTTATGTTATGTATCAATAATATAACATATAAAATAGTAAACAAATAAATGATTATATTGCGTACATAGTGGGTGTTTGAAGTGTTGGCCCGGGGCGGAATATGCGTCCTATCTCGCAAAGAATGAGGGTAGGATGAGAATATGTACAAAACCAATCCATGTACTCCCTCGAACACTCTCCGCGACGAGTAACCCGTCTCAACCGTGATACGTTGAGACCCCCCAAAGATATGGCGTGAACCGCCGCCATGCGGACTCGGCCTACTAAGACCGAGAATTGAACCTCATACCTCTTCGGGTTGCTCGGTCTCCGTATGCGAAATCAGGCTGAATAGGAGGGGTAGGAATGACCTCGAACAAAACCCAACTGTCGCAGTACACGATCCGGGTTGTACGGCTCAATGATACCTCGATAACGTATGAAACCGACATACAACGTCCGAGGAATCATGGCAGCCTGGTCATCCCCATATGGCGTCCAATTGACTCGAAAACGGATAAATGTAATAATTTCATGTTACTAACGTAGTAGTAATATATGAGAACATAATAATATATATTTTACTAATGCATTAAATATTCGTACCTCGTAACCCGAAGGTTGTCCAAGCGTCTACGAATGGACTCCGGTCGGACGAAATCCTTGCCGACGATGTGATAATCCCACTTCCGTACCCGGGGATCATGATCACCGAAGGCCCCCTCTCGCCGTGGTCGGAAACACGGGAAGTACTCGTATATCCAAGACTTGGAGGAGCGTCAAACACCCGGCAACCTCGTTTGCTATCCGCTCTAGACGCAACCCCTAGCCGACGATATAGGTACGCCAAAGCAGTGAGCCCCACGAGTAAGTATGAACCGAATCAAGGTCATCCAAGCTCGGTTATGTTACGGGGCATGAGGCGGGAACCACTCTTATCAATGAAGAGGGTACACCCAAGTGTCGGGAGGAACCATGCGCGAACCTCGCACGTCGCCCGGACGGCCCCGATCCATGCAAAGGATCGAAAATCTTCGAACGGTAACGCCACCGTTCCTCCGCACCCGTGAGTCCTCACATAATAACTCCTCACGAGTCAAGCCGAGGAGCTCCTCAAACCGTACATACAACTCGAAGTCGGCAAAAAAGACTAACAAGTCCGGCCCTCAATAGGAACACGTAGGATCCGCCAAACGTCATGTAACATGATCGTCATCTCTCCAAAAGGCATGTGAAACGTGTTCGTGTCGGGCCGCCAACGCTCTACAAACGCCGTAAGTAATGGAAAGTCAAGGTGCCCAAACATAATCCCCGGTAGCCGGGCAATACAAGATCTATCCAAGCGCCGCAACGACCTCGCGCGGAAACCCCAAGTCAACAACGGATCAAATGCACCTGGAGCGGTTATGGCACAACATAACATCCCTAGCGGTCGTATCGTGGTATATACGGGAGCCGACGTGCCCCCGCCAACTAGGAATCGTGGTACCGTCAAGTGGGCCCCCAGGGCATCGCCTCGGTAACTAACCACGAAGTATCCCTAGCAGCCTCTAGCCCCCGCTCGACGACCTACTAGATCCGAAACTCGACCCCGAAACAAACCTCCCTCTACTACCCTTCCTCACGAGCACATGGGAGGCGGCTTCACCCACATCGGCTCCATCGTCATCTCTCATAGCATGATCTAACTCCCGCTCGTCCCCAATATCCCATCCCAAGACTATCGGGCGCGTCCTCGGGAATAGGCATCCGGCTAGCTCCGAGCATCGTCCTCGCCCTCCTACTAGATGCATCAACACCACGAGATCTAGTGTGTCGTGGCGTCGATCCCTCGAGACCATCAAGACCCTAATAATACATTATGTTAATTATTTATTATTTATTTAATGTCTACGTTATTATATTGTAATTACTACTAATCTATAACCATTGACACTCTAATAATTACTTAACTAAAATTATAAGGAAAACTAATACTAAGATGCATTAACATTGGTGATGGTGTTAACATAATATTATTAAAATATATTAACATGCGCAAAGTAAGTAAATTAGGGCATTATTATATAACTATTCACTTTCTAATAATTAATTAACTAAAATTACAACAATAAATCATATTAACTTGCTAATATCATTAGTAAACATGCTAATAAAAACAAATACCCTACACAACTAATATTAACATGCTAATAAAAACAAATACCCTACACAACTAATATTAACATGCTAATAAAAACAAATTAACATGCTAATATCATTACAATAAATAATACTATTATCACATGCTATTAAACAATTAAATAAATTAAATCAAATAAATTAAATAATACTACCATGTTACTAACATGCATTAACATAATAATAATAAAACCTAATTACCATATTATCACACAAATTAACATATTAACTATTCCGATTAAATTAATATATTCAAATAACTATTGACATTAATTATAAAAGCCCAAATAAACACAAATTATTATTTTTAATTCAAACAGAAATTATTAATACATAAATTACGAACAAACATAAATTATTTAAAATAAACATAAAAATATAATTATAAAAAAACAGAAATTAATAAAACATAAACATAAATTAAAAAAAAGGAAAAAAAACCCAAAATTCCCCCCCTCCCTCGCCGGAAAACACAAAGGTCGGCCAAAATTTTTTTTTTCGTTAATGCGTGGCAACGGCCGGAAATTCCGTTACCACCGCGGTGGTAACTTTTTCGTTACCACAGTAGCGGTTCGGATCTACGTTACCTCTGCGGTGGTAACGGAAAAGTGATCGTAACGGATCACTTTTCCGTTACCACCGCGGGTAACGTAGTCCGAACCTACCTGTGGTAACAAAGATGTCGTTACCACCGTGTGGTGGTAACGGATTTCTTATCCGTTGCCCTGCATTTACGAAAAAAAAAAAAATTTTTTTTTTGGCTCGTTTTTCCGGCGACGAGTGGGGCAATTTTCCGGCAACCCTACGTTGGTTTTGACCACAAATAACTACAAAACTAACCTGATTTGAAGATTCCCCGATTTCCTTTCCCTTCTTCCTTGGGCCCATTCTTTTTCCGGCGTGTTGTGGTGGTGGTCGGCGTCGGTCTCTTCGGTGGTCGCCGGTACGGCCTTCCTCGCCCGGTGGTGGTGGTTGCCGTGTGGTGGTGGTTGCCGTGTGGTTGTGGTGGCAGTGGTGGTGGTGGTGGCTTTGGGGGTGGTGGTGGTTTTGGTGGTGGTGGCTATGGTGGGAGTGAGGAGTGAGAGTGAGAGAGTGAGAGAGTGAGAGAGTGAGAGAGTGAGAGAGTGAGAGAGTGAGAGAGTGTGGGGGGTATATTTGTAGGGGGTAGTTTAGGAGTATTTTAAAAAAAATACGGGCGATTTCAAGTAAATACGGGCGGTATTTAGTAACCCCCTATATACGTGTGGCATGAGTCAGAAGAATTGGTTCATTTGTTTTTATATATCATTATTATGTATCTATATGTCTATATTACTGTATTATTATCGTTGCTGTTAATGTTTGAGTAATGGATTGGTGATAACTTTTGGTTGAACTAGTTAATTTCTATTATGCATGGAAGTGATGGAACATGTATGCTGTAAGATTCATATAATGAAGGATGTATTACTTGAGTTTAAAATAGTTGGAAGAGTAGCATGCATATGTTTCTTACTGAAAATAATGTAACTAACTAGTCAGATGCTATTAAGGGTGCGTTATAGTCGATTGCTTTTCACTTATATCAACTTATTATCCCCAAACTTAACTGATTTCAGTGGTGAATCGAACTTGAGTAAACCAAATTGGCCCTGAACTTATCATATGTAGCTACCAGAACTTATTGGCCCTAAACTGAACTGGACTTATTAACAAGTGGAAATAAGGTGAGCGCAAGTCTGGCTAAAGATAGATAATGATTTTAAGCAGTATTGTGTAAAGAAAAGGTTACGGTTAATCGTATGTTTAACCAATGGAATGAGTATTGAAATCAAAAGACAAACAAGGAGTGGAATCCAATAGCTTGAAGCTATAAACTAAAAGATTTATTATCTTAGTCTATTAGTAAAAGCTGGCAATTAACCTGCAATATTTGCTGCATCTGGGTGCAAGATTTGGTTGAACCTAAGGCCTAGCTTTGATGGGGGCTATGGTTATGACAATACCTTGAAGATGTTGTCAATGTGCACATGTATGTGTGAAGGGTTTGACCAAGGCCCTAAAAACCTTGGGCATTCCCATAACTAGGATTTTTTTGGTTAAAACACCCTTATGTTACCTGATTTTTAAAACAATCCCCCTTTTGTTTTTTTTTTCCTTAAATTGAACCCCCAAACGTTTTATAAAAATTTTGGTTGCACCCCAAAACCTAACTTCCGTCAAATCCAGACGTTTGTGGGGCCCACCTATGCTATTATATAACAACCTCTTCATCCCCAAATCAGGATCTTCCCTCTCTCACAATGGTCATTTTCCGACACCCCCAAATTGAAGCTGCTACTCCAAAAATTCGAACGGAAAATTGCAATTCCACTGTCAATTGACAATTCCTGACATCCTTCAAATCTAGGTAAGTGTTACATTCGTTTTTAGGCATTTCAATTTTGGGCAATTTAGTGATTCTAGGGTTTATTTGCTCATTTTAATTTGGGTCAATTGTTGGGTTACCAATAACAAGCAAATTTTAAAGAATCAATTTTTAACATCAACAAGCAATCAAAAAATTAGGGCTCCTAAGCACCATTACAGTAATCCAACAAACCAGCAATTAAAAAATCTAATTTAATGAAAATAAAGGTAATTTTACCCAAAGCACAGTGAATTACCTATTTTGAGCACCATGCTCTTGTTTTACCGTCCATAAAAGTTTCCCCTTTTCTCGTCATTGCATAATTCTCCATGATGACGAGGGAGAGAGTGTTGCAACCCCATTTGGATAAGAGAGATCGAAGAGAAGATGAAAAGGTGTAGATGATGACAAGAGAGAGAGGATGAATTACTAAGTGAAGCGAGTGAGAGAGATGAAATCGAAACGAAGAAATTGAATGAGAGAGATGAAGAGGTTTGTTGAAGGGTTTTAATTACCCAAGGATACAAATGTCATTTCACGCAACATTTAGGAGGAAAAAAGGAAAAAAGGGCCCCACAAACGTCTGGATTTGACGGAAGTTAGGTTTTGGGGGTGCAACCAAAATTTTTATATAACGTTTGAGGGTTCAGTTTAAAGAAAAAAACAAAAGGGGGATTGTTTTAAAAATCAGCAAACATAAGGGTGTTTTAACCAAAAAATCCCCATAACTACGATGTAAACTATGCGAATGATTAGTTGCTAGTGTAGAGATAAATGTGTTGCTAGTGACAGGTCCAATTTATGGTCTTATCTCTAAGCACTAATATAGAGCCATATTGCTGTGTAAAGGTGCAACTGTTACATCATAACGTATTATGTGGAACACTATTTGTTACTTGGGTTGGGGAGTGGGATATGAGAACTGATAATGCTTGTATGATTGAACTATATAATTATATACGACATGCGTTCTAAGTGGTGTGTTATTGTTTTTTTTTTTTGTGTTTGCACCCGGTTCACCCTTCGGGCTACATCCGGATCGAGGCCAAGTTCAGGGTGGTTAGGTTCCATTCCTCTCCCAAGGGTGTTGCGGGGATTCGAACACGGGTCCGTCCTACCAAAGCCCGTCCCCATCACCATCGCCAACACTTACTTGGTAAGTGGTGTGTTATTGTGATTGCACGGATGTATATATTACTTGATATATGTTGCACATGAGTGCACTTGTATGTTCTTATCAATCAAACACAACCCATAACGTTATGCTATTATGGCCTGTTTTAAAGAGATTTATATCATTATAGCTACAATAAGGGCTGCGTTTTTCATACAAACGAAGCCCATGTTAAGTAGCATATGATGTTTTTTCTACTAGTGCTAGGTAGTAGTGGTTAAGAATGATGAATACATACACCCCCATCTACTTTGAAATTGGTACACCCAACACAAAATTTATGTTTTAGGAGGTCGATCGAGTAACTTTACGCTCTATAAAGCATACGAGACATGTAATTTTTTGTCACCAAGGTTGGTGTATAACATATATGCTGTTTGGTCCTATATTGGCTACAGTCGCAGTGGCGCCTACCGTTCATTATGAAGTATAATGCTTTTGGGGTAGGATATGACTTTCAAACCTCGTACTCGCTCTCAAAACGCCCATGGTTTTTACAGGCACAAAGAGCATTAGCAGTATGAAACAAGTTTAGAGAAATGCTCGGATTGTCAAAAAGTGCAAAAATGAGTTGCTTGTATGATCAACTGCTGTGTATAGAGAGTTCTATTCAATGTTGTAAAGTGCCCCTTCCAAGTAGGGGTGAACATGGATCGGATATCCGATTCGAAAACATTTTCATTTTCGGATCGGATATCGAAATCGCTAGTATTTTGATATCGTATCAATCTAAAAAATTTCGGGTTCGATACAACGGATACATGATGTCTAATTCTTGTTATTTCTATTAGAAAAAACTTTACTTTTTAATTACTTTTTTCCAAAAGGTAAAAAAGTTGAAGTAAATATGATATAGATACCAATTATTTCGGATATTGGGTTGGATATCTGATCAGTCATATCCATTTTCGTTCATATCTCAGATACCAGGTACCAGAAAATCCGAAAATCAATATCTGAATTGGTATGTGACATCCAGTGGCGGATCCACCGTGGGTTCAGTGGGTTCAACTGAACCCACGTGGATCCGCAAAAGAAGCTGAAATTTACGGGAAAAAACTAAAACAGGTTTATAACACAAAGTGCCCAATTAAGTTAAATGATATGTAGTTGGCTCAGTGGTGTGCCCGCGTGAAACTTAAAGCTTTATTGTGTTTTAGGTCGCGGGATCAAAACACGGCTAGAGCATGTTGTATTTTTTTTTTTATTTTTTTCCCTTCCTTCGGTTTTTATTACTACTTCCTCCGTTTCGTTTTAAAAGCAACAAAGGGGTATTTTTTGTGAGATATAAAATATTTACTTGTTGCATTTAAAATGAAATAGAGGAAGTACAAATTTCGTTTTTATTCTTGGTTTTATTTTTCCTTTTTCTTTTTATCCACCATTTTCCAACTTTTCTTCTTCACAAATACTCCCCTCCCAAGTCCCACCAAGTACTAATATATTAATTGGGAAATAATCAATTATTGATAGTCTTAACAATTTATTAGCCAAACTATATTACAAAGACCTTATTGTTGGTGAGTCGTTAATCATTAATAATTTATTAGCCAAACCACTACAAGTGTTTTTAAAGCTTTTAAATATAAGTATTAATAGTAAATTTTTGTTCTATGTTTAAATAATTTCGAACCCACGTGGTTTAATTCTTGGATTCGCCATTGGCGACATCTGAAATCTCTTATTGGATATCCGATCCAAAATATTTTATGGATTAAATAACCACGAAATTGAATCGGATCGAATCGAATCCGTATTGAATTATTGGATAGTCAGATAGTTTTGCTCAGCCCTACTTCCAAGAAGTTAAAAGACACGGGTGAAGTATCAGAGTGTGAATATGGAAGTATAGATGTGAATAAACAATGTTCGAGTTGTGTAGCAAAGTATTTCAGATGCGAAGCTACCGTGTGAGAATTTCCACGTCGTTAATTAGTTGTCAGTTTGTCTGTTTGTCACATAGAACTCCTAACACCAATCCTAGTTCACCACCTAATGCAAGTAGCCAAATAGTGGAATCTTTAGATACTGTTAAGAAAGGTGACAACTTCTTAAATTAGCAAATACGACTGATTAATTTGAACATAGGGACTAGGGAGCGTAAGTTTATACTCCATAACCTAGTAATTACGGTGGTAGCAGTGTGATAGAGCAAGTTCATATGAAATTCATCCCAAAATAGTCTACATTTCTGTTGTAGTTCATTCGGAAAACATAGGTCATATAATATTTATTTGTTTGCCAAGTTAAAACCTTAATAATGTCCTCTTTAGTACTGAAATATCCTTATAAGATTCCAAAATAAAGATTACCTGAAAATGACGTGAAAATAAAATGTCAAGGATAATCGCAGCTTTTATGTTTTGTTTGGTTCATCATAGGAAGTAAAAATCTCATGAAGTTTGAATACACAGTAATTAAGTTCCTTCATTAAATTCATGGGAAGAATTGGAACAAAGTTATTTGATTATTCATAAGGGAATTTCTTCTTATGGAATCTTACCTAGTGGGAGTAAGTAAGCTACTTCCCCCATTTTGTTGAGAAGTAGAAGTTCATGGGAAGTTTTACTCCTCCCATTTTGTAAACTTTTTTTAACCAAACAACTTCATTTTACATATCCTATAAAATGGAGATTACTAAAATTTTCTTGGCGAACTAAACAAGCTCTAAAGAATTCTTTAGGGTCGGAGGGACCGATGGAGTAATAGACTAGTAGAGTGAAAGTTAAGCTTGAGGTTAGGCATTAGCATATTTCTACGCGCAAACGTAATAGAAAATTGTTTTCATTGTGTCTTTAGTGATCAACCTTGTTTGCCAAAACTCTACTTTGGATACTTACGGATTGTCCCACAGTTTCCGTGTTGAATGTCAATTTCTGAAAGGGTCCTTCAAATTTTAGGATGACTAAAGGGAAAGATTTTTCTACTCTAATTTTTTGGATGGAAAAAAATTTCGTATTATAAATTTCCTTCTCGCAGATGTTTTTTTATATGTGCTAATCCTTTTCTTGATTTTTTATTTAAAATGAATAATTCTTCCACTTTTTGTCCTTTTTTCTTTTGGTTTCCACAACTTATTTTAGAAAAACTGGCATAATAGATATAATAAATACAAAATGGATTTTACTATAAGACCATGTTTATAATTAGTTCATCTTGAAATAAGTTCAATTCATATATAATAAGTTCTATGCAGTAAACATAAGCTCAATTCAGTAAATATTGGTTTTGTTCAGTTGAAATAAATTCAATTCAGTAAAAATCAGTTGAGAGTTTAGCAAAAATAGTAAGGAATATAAGAGAAAACAATAAAGATCCTTATTTAAAATAAGTCCATTCAGTAAAAACAAGTTTAATTCAGCAAATATAAGTTTCAGTTTAGTAAAAATCAAATGAGGTGAACAAGATTTAAGTTTTTAAAAAAAAAAAATAAAGGCAAGAAGAAAGACATAGTTTTAGGCCTAAGAGCTAATATGAGTATTAGATATTGAACCTATAAGATATTATGTCAGATCACACGTTGTCACGTGATAAAGGTCGTTTACAAAAGATTAATGTTTATACTTATAAATTCTCTAATTTATTAGATGTAATTAGCAATTAATTTAATTTTCTATATATTTTCGCACGCATCTTGTGCATATATATATGGTACATTATTTTCTAAAAGAGCATTATTTTGGAAAAAATATTCACTTTTTGTTTTTGTTTTATTTGAAGGTATATCCTCTCCACTTTAAAGTTTAAAGTACTTGACGTTGACGACTTAACTAATACTTTTCATTCTGAAATGTCGATGATTAATTGTTTTACCAATTTCTTTTTCAAGGTTGAATCTTGAAAACTTTTCAATAAATAGGGGATATCATTAGACGTGGATTTAACGTCTATCACCCCATTTTGATATCAATTGCTCTTACAGTTGGTTCAGAAAAAATAACTTTTAATTTTTTTTCAATTGGTACCCAGATAATAATAATTCCATTTTTAGTACCATTTGGAGATGTTTGGATACCAATGGATTTTATTTTCAAAGTTTTTTCTTTGGGTTACAAATGCAAGAGAAATTTATCATTTAATGTTTCTATTTTGACTGTGTCGTCTGTGCGTGTTTGCCAATGCTCTCCTTTCAACCTTAAATATATTTTTTCATTGAAAATTATAATGATTGAATATTAATAAAATATTTATTCGCACGAAATCAAATAAAACCCTACATGACTATTTCTTATATATTGAGAAGAATTTAGAATATTCCATCTAATTGTGAATAGTGTCAAGATTCTAAAAGGGAAAATAAAAAATATACGGAGAGTGACTCTTTTTATAGGTAAGATGAAGATCCCTAAGGGTGTACCAAATTAGACGTTACTCCCTTCTCTTTTTATTCTTTCGATTTTGCTTTTGGAAAGTTGCGAAAGACGATTAGTTAGGGGGTGGGGTCATTAGAATCACATCAGTGGTTTTTGTGAGAGAAAGTAGAGTGGGAAAAAAGGGAGTAACTTTAAATAATAAGTAACTAAAGATATTCATGGTCAAGGTTTGCTTAGAGATAAAAAAAAAAAAAAAAAAACAGGAACAGAAGGGTATTATTTTTGTATTATCAGATAATTATTTCCCAAAGTACTAGTTCAATATCTGAGTTCCCACATGAACCTAAAAACTAAAGAAGTTTGATCCTTTTCTTCACACAATCACACTTAATATATATAATTGAGAAATCGCCACATATGTCCTCTATAATGTGAAAATAGGACCTTTGAAACACTAGTTTTGGAAGTGCTCAAAGTCTTTTGGCTTGTAAGTTGAAAGACTTTGAAACGCAAGTCTAATCATTTGTCCACTAGCTTCTATGAGGATATGGTCTTAAACTCTTGATCCTTTTCTGGGTTATCATACTAGATTACTAGTAACCCAACATTTCATGGTTAAAAAAGGCAGACATTTCTGTATATAAAAGTATATACAAGAAACACATATAATTTCCACAGAAAATATGGCTTCCCATTTATTTTTCCTATACTTTCACTTCATAACCTTCATCATCATCTTTGCTGTTCGACTTTCGAATGGCGAAGATGTGAATTATACAGCATGTTCTACTCTATACTCATGCGGGAATATCTCTAATGTCGGGTACCCGTTTTGGGGAGGAAATAGGCCCAAGTCTTGTGGGATCCCAGAGTTTATGCTCAATTGTCGTAATTATACTACAACTATGAATGTATTTCACACTGTAGAGTTTCCAATAAGTGTGATGGGAATCAATACGTCCTTCCACTTGATTAATTTTCCTCCTGATATCTTATTCAGACCTTGTTATCCGCAAGATACAAGTAGTATATCTTTGCTTCCTCATTTAAAGCTAGTTTTCAGACACAAAATAAGGTTGTACTATGGTTGTACTAATTGCAATTCCAGCAGATATCATCACTTCAAATCTTTTAAGTGCTCTTTTTTCGATGGTACTAATGGTACTGCTTATTACTTCGATAAACCATCTGACCACCTCAGTAGGATTAATAAGTCGTGTTCGTGCAAGAACAATGTTTCTTTTACAGTTGATGAAAGGGTGGTTGATGAGCTCAAAAGCACAAATGATGCTTCATTTTATAAATTGTTAACGAAGTGGCCGATTAAAGTGGAGTACTTAGCGAACTTCACAGCTTGTTCCAACTGTGAGAAGTCTGGTGGTAGATGCGGAACATCAGATGATCCATCTTCTCAGTTCCTGTGTCACTGCAGAGATGGACCTCGATCACTAGTGTGCTACGAACCACTTGCAAGTAATTCTCCTAAAAACACCCATATTTTAGTATGTTCTTTCTAGCTTATTAGTAATACTGATTTGAACTTTGTTTGCTCATTGAATCCGGTTTTGCTGAACTGTATCTTAATTTTTCTTTGCAGAGAAGAAAAGGACTGGTTTAATTCCGGGATTAGGTAATGATAATTTTTTCACTTAACTTACCATAAAGGGCTGTTCGGTAACCAATTGTAAATAATGTTAATGATAACAAATTTATAAGTAATTTGGTAAAGAAAGTATCATGCTGATGATTGCCTACGGTGACAAATTTTCATCCCCAAACGTGTGATTTTCTTCACAAGATTTTGTTTTGAGTCAATACCACCTCTAAATGATAATTGAAGTTTATAAAGAAAAAGAGGGATTTGAAGATGGACAAGCATAACTATGTACATTGGTATGCGGTTATCTTAATAAACGATTTATCTATAAATTCATTACCACTTCCAAAAGGGCAATAGGAATTTGGCTATTAGACCTTGCAATTAACTGACAAATTACCTTAATGTATCATCAGGCATAGCAGGAGGAGCTATACTTGTATTTGCATCAATCATAGTTATCTGGCTCTGTAAGAATGTAAAATTGGTAATCCAGAGAGCTTCTCTTGACTGTAGTGCATCAGAACTTGAAAAAGGAAGTATATACTTTGGCGTGCCACTCTTTTCCTACAGTCAACTCGTAGAAGCCACTGCCAGTTTCGATCATTCTAGAGAACTTGGCATTGGTGGTTATGGAATTGTTTATTATGGTAAGCTTAATCATACATAATCTCTTTAATGATCTCGAACATGACATCTCTTTCCTTTAATTCGATCAATTAATCACAGTTTTGGCATCTCAGGAAAACTAAAAGACGGGAGGGAAGTAGCAGTAAAACGCCTATTTGAAAGGAGCTGCAAAAGGGTAGAACAGTTCATGAATGAAGCTGAAATACTCACCCGTTTGAGACATCAAAACCTTGTGTCCCTCTACGGCTGCACTTCCCAGCACTGCAGAGAACTCCTCCTTGTGTACGAGTACGTAAAAAACGGCACAGTAGCTGAACATCTGTATGGCAAAATGATGAAATCAGGATTATTTCTTCCATGGAATGTTCGTCTGAGAATAGCAATAGAAACAGCTACTGCACTCGCTTACCTTCATGCTTCTGATATTATTCATCGTGATGTCAAAACGAACAATATACTCCTAGACGGAAACTTCAGTGTAAAAGTTGCAGATTTTGGGCTTTCTAGACTCTTCCCAACTGATGTAACTCATGTATCAACAGCTCCACAGGGGACTCCTGGGTACCTAGACCCGCAGTATCACCAGTGTTACAAACTAACTGATAAGAGCGATGTTTATAGTTTTGGAGTAGTTCTCATCGAGCTCATTTCTTCTTTGCCTGCAATTGACATGGACAGGCATGAACATGAGATCAACTTGTCCAACTATGCAATCAACAGGATTCAAAGGTGTGCATTTGATGAGTTGGTGGACTCACAACTTGGATTCGCATTGGACTTTAAGGTTCGGAGGATGACTACATTGGTGGGAGAGCTTGCATTCCAGTGCCTGCAACATGAAAAGGAACTTAGGCCAACAATGAATGAGGTTTTAGAGGACCTCAAGGGGATTGAAGGTGTTGATTATGAAGCATTGCAGGCGGAAGAGATGGCTAAAAATGGTGACGTGAAGTTGGTGGAAACGCGTAGTAGTATCCGGCCAACTTCACCTACAGAGGATGGCAATGCACGTCTGTTGAATAATCATCGGGTATACTTACCTTCCCCAATTTCTGTGATTGATAAATGGGTTAGTAAATCCACTACATCTAGCACTAGCAAGTAGCAAGTGAGGTGAAGCTTTCATTTTAGGAATATATCTTGTAATTAGTTGAAATTAGATTCTAGTGTAAGTTGTTGGAAAGTCTCTCAAGTTGTAGGCAGGTCCTCTTCCGAATGCTGTGTACATAATTATGAGTGTCAAAGGGTCATTCGGATCGGGCCGATTCAATGCGGGTTATATATGGATGATGATCATTTGATTTGGACATTGATTTTGGGTTACAAATTCCAATTTTGAGTGGGTCATTTCGAATTGGTATAATGTAAGTTCAAGTTAGGTCAAGTTTTACGTTTAGGACCTCTAGATCGAGTTATTCACAGTTAATATGTTTTATTTTGAGTTCACGATTGGATCATATGTGGAGATTCCAAAGTTTGTAAATGGTAATAGGTTTTTCTCAAGTTCTTTTAGAGCTGTCAGGTTTTGCAAGAAACTGGATGATAGCATATATATTATGGAGTATTAGATAAGATATTATCATGAACTTGCGTTTTCAAATTTTTATGGCCTCATCAAGTAAAATCTCAAGGTTGATAAAATTAAGACATGTTTGTGATATTTATATACGGTCTCGGTAGACGGTAGTATGGACTGACTTCATCACTTTGACACGTGCCAATACGTAAATAATTGTAAGTTTGTAATGCCATAAAGGTGCCAAAAGGATCGAGTTAGATTACATTTCATCATGGACCTATAAGGTTTTGGAGTGTACTTACATGTTCGTTTATAACATCCAATTCAAAACTAAAAAAAATAATCCGTAGCTTTCCACATTTTGGTTATTTTTCCTTAATTATGGACAGAAGTAACACGGAGAAAAGAATGTTTGGGTCATTTAGTTTAAAACTCATATATCTAACATCAATGCGTAACTATTTCTCATAGTCCTTTGTCACGCACTTTTAGGAGGATGATAATTAAAATAATTCAAACACCTAATAACTCAATTATTCTTCTTACCGTTGTCCAACATATATTAAACAATTTGTTCATTTACATTGTCTATAATTTTCCTAAAAATGCGTGTCAAAGAACTATATTGCAAGTAAAAAGAAACGGACGAAGTACAAGGTTATGATCTAATTAAACTCTGAAAAGAAAACTAAAGAACTTCCCAGTTTATCACCTTGATTTGCAATTTTTTACTCCCAAGGTGATAAACCCAGCAAGGCTTGGAAAACTATTTAATTCAAAGGCTTAAAAAGTGGAGAAATAGCAATACTTTCCTGTAATAAATGCATATTTGCTTTCATAGATAGTGAATCTAGTGATGATAAATTACAGTTTTACAATTGGCGTTAAAATTTTGCAAATATATCACTTTCTCTCTCTTCAATTCATGTCCATCAAGCTCAAAGACGTCATTTTTAATTACATTGCCTAACAAAGTTCTTCAGTTAATCGTCCCTCTAAAGACAAAATCAAGTGAAGTAATATTATTTCAGAAGGTGCCTATGATTTTGTTCTCAAGATCCCATGTGAAGGGATACATTACGACTTTAGCAAATTTTTCCGCTGATTTTCTCGAATCAGCCTTCACAAAATGGGAGCAGAATTCATTGACACAACCAACCCAAGTACCAAATTTGTTAGAAATTAATGCCCATTTGAAAGAATATGTGAAATCTGGTCATTTGAAAGATGCTCGTAAACTGTTCGACGAAATGCCGCAAAGAGATGAAGTTTCTTGGACCAACGTGATATCTGGGTATGTTAATGCCTCAATGTATGATGAAGCTTTGCGTTTGTTCTCTAGAATGTGGGTGGACCCTTGTGTTAGAATGGACCCCTTTGTACTTAGTTCAGCTCTCAAAGCTTGTGGACTTAGTAATTGTCTGACTAATGGGAAATTGTTGCATGGGATTTGTGTTAAGAATGGTCTTGTTAATTCTGTGTTTGTGGGAAGTGCACTGGTGGATATGTATGCTAAATCTGGCGATGTTTCGGAAAGTTGTGAGGTTTTTGATGAGATGCCGGAAAAGAATGTTGTTTCGTGGACTGCCATCATAACAGGACTGGTGAAGGCTGGTTACTGTAAGGAAGGGTTGTTGTATTTTTCTGAGATGTGGAGCTCTGATTTACATTGTGATGCATATAGTTTTGCCATTGCAGTGAAGGCTTGTGCTGATTTATGTAATCTGGAACGCGGTAAGGAAATCCATGCACAAGCGATGAAGAAGGGGTTTGATTTGAGCTCATATGTAGTGAATACTCTTGCTACCATGTATAATAAATGTGGGAAGTTGGATTACGGAATGTGCTTGTTTGGAAGAATGAGGATCCCTGATGTGGTTGCATGGACCTCACTTATTACTTCCTATGTTCAGAGGGGTGAAGAAGAGATTGCGATTCAGCAATTCATGCGATTGAGACACACAGAAGTGAGGCCTAATGAATATACATTTGCAGCAGTTATTACTGCATGTGCCCATCTAGGTAAAAAGAATTTGGGTGAACAATTACACGCTCATGTCATGAGAGTTGGTTCCATGGATGCTCTATCAGTTGCAAATTCAGTCATGACATTGTATTCACGATGTGGCCAGTTGAAATCAGCATCTTTGATTTTTCAGTCTATGACTAGGAAAGATATTGTATCATGGAGCAGCATAATTACAGGATACTCTCAAGCTGGTTATGGCGAGGAAGCATTCGAGTATTTCTCATTGATGAGGAGCGAAGGGCCTAAACCTACTGAATTTGCTTTTGCTAGCGTGTTGAGTGTCTCTGGAAGTATGGCAATTCTTGAGCAGGGTAAGCAAGTACATGCTTATATTTTTAAAGTTGGATTAGGACATACATCTTTGATACAAAGTGCGCTGATTACTATGTATTCCAAATGTGGATGCGTAAAGGATGCTTCAGAAATATACAGTGGTGTAAGAGATGATGATGTTGTGTCATGGACTTCCATGGTAAATGGATTTGCTGAACATGGTGACAGTCTAGAAGCTATAGATTTGTTTGAGAAAATGCTGCAAACCGGTTTGAAGCCAGATGCTGTAACATACATTGGAGTTCTTTCTGCTTGTAGCCATGCAGGACTTGTAGACTGGGGTTATCACTATTTCAATTCTATGAGTTCGAAGTTTCAGATTAGACCCGTTAAGGAACATTATGGCTGCATGATTGACCTTTTATGCAGAGCTGGAAGGTTAATAGAAGCTGAGAACATGATTGATAACATGCCATGTGATGTAGATGATGTTATCTGGTCAAGCTTACTGAGAGCCTGTAGAATTCATGGTGATGTTGAGCGTGCCAGACGTGCTGCTGAAAGAATACTTGAGCATAATCCCCATTGTGCAGGGACACTTACTACCTTAGCAAACATTTACTCTGCAAAAGGAAAGTGGAGAGAGGCTGCGGATATCAGAAAGCTGATGAGATCCAAAGGGGTGGTAAAAGAGGCAGGATCATCATGGATTAAGGTTAAGGATGAGGTTTCAGCATTTGTTTCTGGGGATAAATCACATTTGGATAGTGATCACATCTACAATGTCTTGGATTTACTGATCTCTGGTGTGGATGTGTTCAATCAGGAGGATGATACCCTTCTGCACGACACATGATTTTAGAAGTAAGACAATCTTGCTTTGATCATGTTAAGTGAGATACTTATTCTTGTAGTATCTCGGTTCAATCTTCCTCAGAGATCAGACATTTGCTTGGTAAAGATCTTGAGGTAACAACAAGGTTCCTCGAGGCACAACCGCACAAGCGCATCACAGCTGAATAGCCCACAGGTAAATCAAAGTTCTGGGCCTTTTGGATCAACTAGAGACTTTTATTGCAATAACTATCTCTTTGAGGAATCTTGCCCCTGTAACTTGAATTGCTATATCCTATTCTTTTTGTATGATCATCAAAATATTTTGGTGGAATGATACTGGCAATAGTGAATCTTGCCTCTGTAACTTGAATTTCTATATCTTTTTTTTGTTTTTACTCTTTTCTCATTTCTGCTTTTTGTTAGGCCAGATTAAAAGCTAATTGGTGCTGTATTGTGCAGGAGAAATGATGCTATAGAACAGAGCAAAGGTAAAGTAGTTTCTCTTCTTGGACTAGCTCTAGCATGTAGCTGTTTCAACGATATGTACTCCCTCCGTTCCTCATTTATGTTCCTACTTGAAAATTTGACACTATTTAGAATTGCATAAAATCTTCTAAATTTTTCTCAATATACAAGAAAAAATGTAGCCATGTGAAGTCTTATTTGATTCGTCTCAATAAGTACTTTAATAACATCGATATTTTATAATTTTTTACTAATACGTAATTACATATATTAATAGACAAAGATATACATTGGCAAATATACAAGTCAAACCAGGAACATCAATAAGGAACAGAGGGAGTAGTGAATTCTCTACTTGTTTTCATTGTTAAGGCTGCCTCCCTGTTCATGTCTTCGGATCTTCCCCTTCACCCATTGTTTCAGTGCTACAACTTGTAACTTGCGAGACAGCTTAGACAAGGCCTTCTCGATGAAGTTGTGATTACAATTTGTAGAGTATGCCCAAATATTCTGGAATTACCTCAAAATCAATGTGCAGAAGTGCAAATTTAAGCACTTCTTTTGAATTTGACATTCTTGAGAATTAGGCGTTTGACTTGCTAAACTTGTACGATGATGGAAAACTTATTAATCGTACAGTTACCGATCTTTAGTAAATTTGTGACTATCCGCAATCGGGTTGAGTCTGTATCGAGTTCATGTCAATATCAGGTTGAGGGCCTGTTCTCCCCAGTTTATTTTCAGTTTAGTTCAGTTCAGTCCAGTTCAATTTAGTTCAGTTAAGTTCACTCTACTTCAAGTTCAGTTCCTAAATTATTATCATTACTATTAGTTAGTTACTATAATTTTATTCAGTTCAGTTCAGTTGTTTTATGCCGAATAGAATAGGCCCTGAGTTTAAAAAAATTGTGTTATGAGGTCATTTTTTAATTTGGGTGATAAAATATCTAGTAGAAATATATGGCTATTTACAATATATAAATATTACCAAATTAAAAAATGACCTCATAACAATGCGCGTATTTAATATAAGATTTATAAATGCGTGTATTTAATAACAATGCTCGTATTTAATATAACAACTTGGCTCTACATGCAATGCGCGTATATAATATGATTTATAAATCTAAATATTAGACTAATGTTTGGGTAAATTTTGGAACAATTCATTCCAAATTCTTTAAGCGGTAATTTTTTGAACCTTTTCACTAGTTTTACTTATTAAACAATCAGATACATCGAAAACGAGATATTGAAAAATATGTATAATTTTGTTAATTTGCTTTTCTACCATCTTCATACTTTTACTTTTCCATGAAATTTATAATTAATAAAGGTTCATTAACATATTGTATTCGAAACGCTAAATTGGACATATGAGCTGTTGTCGCTTTTAAATAGTTGAGGACAACTGAAGTAGGAAAGATTACGAATACGAAGGTCATAAAAAAAGTATACTTGTTGGAAAAGGATTATGAAATTTCAAATCTATGTGTCTTTAATTAAGTGTAGAAATTTCTTTTAGTTGGTTTATTTGGTATACTACCTCCGTCCTATAATAGCCGAACACTTTCCTTTTATGTCATTCCAAATTAGTTAACACTTCCATTCTTAAGATTGGCCCCACCTTTAATATATTATTTCTTTTACACATCTTTGGCCCACACTCTACCATTTATCAATAAGAAGTTACCCAACTTTCTCTCTCTAATAAAAAATACTCCACCAACTCCTATCACATCTACTTTTTAAATAAAATAACATTTGATAACCACACAACAACTTATCACCTTAAACTACGTGTCCCAACAAGTGTTCAGATCTTTTTGGGACGGGGGGAGTATTTCTTAACAGTTAGGTGAATTCATATCACATTTGTGTTTGAGAATGAGGGATAGCCTAGTGGTTAGAGTTTCCCTCCCTGTTCCAAGAGGTCTTAGAATTGATTCTCACCCTAGGCAAGTTGGGATCCCCTTTATTCCCCCAAACTTGTCAAGGTTTCTCCTCATCTTATTAAGCAAATATATATATATATATATATATATATATATATATATATATATATATATATATATATATATATATATATATATATATATATATATATATATATCACATCTGTGTTAAGCATAATTTTTTCCTTGAATAATGCTAATATGAATAATTCCTGAAATGTGCCCAAGTTTAAATTAATTCCATGGATACCGTCCACGTAGGACGGCACGCCAGGATTTTGTTTTTTTCAAAGCAAACCGCTACTCTAGCGGTTAACTTCAAGTTATTTGAAAACAGTATATGGGGTAAAACCGCTACTAGGGGTAGCGGTTTACTAGGTAAAACCGCTACTCAAAGTAGCGGTTTATATGCATCCCTTTTATAACTTTACTTAGGGACATCATATAACCGCTATTTGAAGTAGCGGTCAACTTTACATTATTAGTATTAACCGCTATTTTGAGTAGCGGTTTATATGCATGCCTTTTATAACTTGTCTTAGGGACATCATGTAACCGCTATTTGAAGTAGCGGTCAACTTTACATTATTGGTATTAACCGCTACTTAGAGTAGCGGTTTTGTTAAAAAAACAAAATTTCGGCGTGCCGTCCCACGTGGACGGCACCTGTGAATTAATTTAAACTTCTAGCACATTTCTGAATTAATACCCATTTTAAAGCATTATTGAAGGAAAAAATTCGTGTTTAGCATCTCGTGGTTGTACAGTACATGTTTTTGTTAGTCCAAAAGAGCTCAGGGATGGTCTTGTTGGTAAAAGTTCCATTCTTAACCAAAACTCCAAAAGTACTAAATAAGTATTTTGTTTCCTAGTTCTAGGTTATTCTCACTTGCGTCTTGGGGCACACATAAACAATATTGAAAATTACAGAAAGGAAACAACAAGCACCAGTGGTCTAGTGGTAGAATAGTACCCTGCCACGGTACAGACCCGGGTTCGATTCCCGGCTGGTGCATAAATTTAGTAATTAAGCAATGAAGAAAATTGCGCATGCTGTGGCAGTTGGGTCCGCCACATTACATCTGACTTCAGATGCAACAAAAGCGCATCTGAGCTTGTATTTTTAAGATTGACTCCATCTTTTTTATTTTCTGAACTTTTTTTTGGATGACACTCAGAGAACAAGCTTGCTAATTGGGTATATACTGAAAAGTGAAAACCAATATCACTTGTTGTGCCACATCCTTGCACTTACTAGTCAACATAGTGTTTGATTAAAGGTTGGTGATATGTTAAAACAAGGAGGTTTGGCATAAAAAATAAGACATAAGTGGAAATTTGCTTTTGATTAATTAAAGTAGGAAAAAACATGAAGTAGGAAAAAACATGAATAAAATGTCCTTTAATATCTGAAACCTATGTATTTTCAATCAATTGTAGAAGAGTATTTTAGCTTGTTGATTCAATATTTATTTTTGTTTTGGTATCACCAATCAAGTAGTGTTTGGGCTCATTTAATCAGCAATTCCATAAGGAAGAATGCGCCGCCTAAAGCATGGGACAGTGCAAGAATCGTGGGTCCCACTTGAAAGTTGACCTAATCACCAGTATTTGGGAAGCCTCTAAAAGTCGAAGCAATCATTGCCGAAAAGGTAACATGCCCATTGCTACCAAAAAGGCCCATCTGAATAATGTTTCCTGTCTGGGATTTCCCAACACTATAAAAATCAACCGCCTCATCAATGAACAGGTATTCAATTCTCACCTAACAAACTAGAGCATCCCTCTCTAGACTTAACTTCTCTCTCTACCTCAATCACATCCGACTTGAGCGTCGGAGGGCGATCCCTAAACACCCCGGGGTAGTCCGACCTTGTTTTGCGGGATCTGCATAAGGACATCTGAGCTCGTGCAAACAATCTTGGGGCCCACATCACATATAATCCAATCACAACCCTCAATTTCTTAGCAGAAACAGTTTGGCGCCGTCTCGTGGGGAAGTTACAATCAAAGTCGCTTCGCCACCACTTAGTAAGATCGATTCCGCAATGGCCCCTGCCCAAGAGCACTCGCACTCGCCAGCCCTCGCCGCAGCTCGGAGGTCCGAGAGGAGTCCATCCCCATCTCTCTTCAACGAAGGTCCGAACGGCCCAAAACACCGACCGTTCAAACTCTTGATCATGAAGAAGCAGAGCATTCCATAGAGGACAGCGGGACCCTTCCCGTCGCCCACACCCCATCGACCCCCATCCTATATCCACTGGCAGATATAAACATGATAGCCGTTCGACTCCCAAAGAAACCTCGCAAAGAGCCTAATAGATATGCCGGCCAACCCGCAAGAAGGACGCCCTCTTCAACCCCCTAAAGACCAAGCCTTAGTCCCTTCCCTTCGGGCGGAGAACCATGGTCGGCCCTAGCCCCGGCAGCAATGGGGAGAGGGAATACAACACCCGGCGCCGCCGATCGAGACGGGGGAAGGAGACCGACTCGAATCTAAAGGAAGATCGCCTAGGCCCGTGAAGAGACTCACATATCCAAATCCCCCTGGGCAATGTGGGTCAAAAGCAAAATGATGCCCGACACTACCTCAACGAGAAGCGCCTCAAAGAAGGGTTATGATGCGAGGCACATATTAAACAAAAAAGGCCGCTCGACGCGAGGGTCATGGTGATTCAGCGCAATCGAATCCCATTCGGATCAACGGGGCGCTCAAGTTCATGGTCCCATTCAGCCAGGCCATACTCGAGGCACCCAACCCGGGAAAGGTCAAAACGCCCTCTCGTCGAGCCATTCGCGGGCCTAACCGATCCGGATGATCACATGGCAACATACAAAGCTCAAATGAGTGTTCGGACCGGGTGCGAGGCCACTGGGTGTCGCTTCTTCCCGACAACACTCAAAGGTCCGGCCCCGAGCTGGTTCCAAGAGCTCCCATGGGTATTATAACCGATTTATCGGTACTCGAAGACTTATTCATCCAACAATTCGTTGCCGGGAAGAGGCGTAAGAAAACGAGTCTCCACTTAATGGGAATCAAGCAGAAAAGAATGAAAGCCTGGCCGACTATATTAAAAGATTCAATGAGGAGTCATTGAAGATTTCGAGACTGGGCAGACGCGGTAGCATTCGGCCGCCCTAATGTCCGGACTCCCCGGGGTCGGCTAAGGTGGTCCCCGGCCGAAAACGAAGTCAAAACCTTCTCTCGAGGCAATGACTCGGGCTCAAAGATTCATCCAGGCAACCGACATATGCCGTCACTCGGATCGATGGGGGCAAAAAGAGGAAGGATGAAGGAACCGCCAGGGAACAATCGGCGAAGCCAGAAGACCGGGTGGTCGGCCGACAAAGTTCAACGACCATGGCATCGACCCCTGCTCAAAGAAAAACAGGAGAGAGATATACTTGGACATAAAAGACAAAGTCACTCTCCCTCGACCACCTCCCATCAAAACATCGGCCGCTCGAAGAGATAAGAGCCTTTGGTGCGAGTATCACAAAGAATGCGGGCACACCACCAAGGATTGTAGGGAGCTCAAGAAATCCCTTAACAATCTAGCTGATCAGGGGAAGCTGAACCGGTACCTCAAGCATTCTAGTGAAGAGAAAGGCAAGCAAAAAGTTGGTCAATCCAACAGTGGAGACACGGAAGGGTTCATCGGAGTCATAAAGGTGTGGCTTTGCGTCGGGAGGCCTAACCGGCCGATCACGCAAAGCCCACCTCCAAAGTCTAAAACATCGAGTACTCGATGTTAACCACCCTCGACCCGATCGCCCTATAATGACATTCGGGGAATCCCACGGCCACTACACACGCCCCCACGACGACCCCTTGGTCATCGAGCTCAAAGTGGCCAACACCCGAGTCAAACGGGTGCTGGTGGATAGCGGATCCTCAGCCGACATAATCACGTTGGAGTGCCTCAGGAAACTGAAATATAATGAAAAAGATATAACCCCACTCAATCAGCCACTCATAGGCTTCGGGGGAAACTCAGTATACCCTGTCGGATCTGTAAAGTTGCCCACTCGGATAGGAGAGAAGGGCAAAGGAAGAAGCCTACCGATTGACTTCCTAGTGGTGGACATCCCTCTGCCATATAACATCATAATGGGAAGACCAACTCTGAACAAGGTCAAAGCAAAGAATTTCCATTTACCACCTTCTTATGCAGTTTGAAACCGACGAGGGTAAGGCCGGAAGGATCCAAGGAGATCAAGCAGACTAGGGAATGCTATACGAACAGCTTGAAAAGTAAGATCGACGTCCAAGAGGACTCGAAGAAGAGAAAGCGAGAAGATGGTCAGCCCTCAAGTGGCCTCGGGGTTTACATACCGAAAATCCCAAGCAATACGAGCGCTCTCAGCCAGCCGAGGAGGACGAAGAAGTCACCATTGATAAGGAGCATGGTCGGACTCTGAGGGTAGGCAAGGCCATGGACCCTCAGACAAGAAGCGAGATTATTCAAGTTCTGACAGAGTACAGAGACGTATTTGCTTACGAAGCCAATGAAATGCCCGGACTCGATCCCAATGTGATGTGCCATGAGCTTAACATCAAAGAGGGGTTCGAGCCTAGGCCAAGCAAAAGCCGAGGCATCATGGCCCCGAAAGAAATGCCGCAAGCAGCAGCCAAAGTCAAGAAATTGCTCGAAGCGGGATTCATTGAAGAATGCCAAGTACTCGGAATGGTTGGCCAACGTGGTCTTGGTCAAGAAGCGAGAGTGGGGCGTGGAGAATGTGTGTGGATTTCACGCACCTAAATAAGGCCCTGTCCCAAAGATAACCACCCTCTCGCCCAAAATTGATAGGCCGGGTCGACTCAATCCGCGGTCACGCCCTTCTAAGCTTCATGGACGCAAACGCGGGTATCATCAAATCCCGATGGCCGAACAGACCGAGTCCATACTGCGTTTATCACCAACCAGGGGGTATATTGCTATAAGATGATGCCCTTCGGCCGTAAAATGCAGGGCAACATATCGCCGCACCGTCAACAAAATCTTCAAGGACCAACTTGGTCGGAATATTGAGGTATATGTTGACAATATGATCGTCAAAAGCAAAGTCCATAGCCATCACCCCTCTGACTTAAGGGAGACCCTCGGGACGTTGATGCGTTTCCGCATGATGCTAAATCCGAAGAAATGTGTCTTCGGAGTGAAAGGGGGTAAGTGTCTCGGATTCCTAGTTGACGAGAGAGAGGATCGAAGCAAACCCCCGACAAAATCAAAGCCGTAATAGAAATGAAGCCTCCGCGGAATGTAAGAGAAGTACAACGCCTAACCGGGCCGTCCGGCCGCCCTCGGTCGCTTCCTATCCCGCTCAGCGGATAAGAGCTTGCACTTCTTCAGAACTCTGAAAAGAAAAGAATTCACTTGGGATGATGAAGCCGACCAAGCCTTCACTTCCCTAAAAGAACATCTCCTAACTCTCCCAAAATTGATCTCCCCTTGCCGGGGAAACATTATTCGTTTATTTGGCCATTTCAGAATACGCGCTCAGCGCCGTCTTGATAGCCGAAAGAGAAGAAAAACAACACCCAGTCTACTTCGTTAGCCACGCCTTCCGAGGAGCAGAAGCCAAATACAGCGAAGTGGAAAAAATGGTCTTTGCATTAGTGATGCCTAGCAGGAAGCTTAAACCTTACTTCCAAGCCCATCCTATAAAGGTCCTCACCCTGGTCGCCCGCTCAGAAGCTCATTGAAAGCAGGAACCACTCTTGTCGGATGACCGGTGGGCGGATCGACCTAGCCGACTTCGGGGTTGGAATATGAGCCTAGGAGAGCGATCAAAACCTAGGCTCGCCGATTTCATAACAGAGTGCACCTCCAGCCCCCAATCGCCAGACAAGATAATGGGAGCCGCAAGTAGATGGCTCGTCCACCAAGACAGCTGTGGAGCAGATCTGGTCATCAAACCCCCGGTCGGGGAAAAAATGGAATACGCAGTCAAATTTGAGTTCCTAAGCTCCAACAATGAAGCGGAATATGAAGCTCTGATCCTCGGGTTGGAATTGTGCATCGTAGCCGGGGCAACCGTGATCAACGCTAAATCCGACTCACAGTTGATAGTGGGTCAGGTATCGGGAGAATACGAGGCCAAAGAAGATAACATGAGAATGTATCTCGACCAAGACCCCGGTAAAATAACCGAGCAGACTATCTCGGTTCAGTATCACCCATATACCCCTGGCCGGAAAATCGTATGCGGGACGCCTTGGCCGAATGGCCGGCTCGGCAGGTGGTCCGCTCCCCGAACAATCATGTGGGAAGTCCTCCGGCGGCCCGGGCACAACGCCAAGCAAAGCAGCTTGTGTTGAATCGGACATCCGAATGGATGGATGAGGTAGTCGGATATTTGAGAGACGGTAAGCTACCAGAGGATTGCAAGGAGGCTGATCGGATCAAACACAAGTCTGGATGGTTCCTATGGCATGAGAATCAGCTCTACAAGATGTCCTTCACCCACCCCCGCTTAAATGTGTCACCCCCGAAGAAGGAAATTATATCCTCGGGGAAATCCACCAAGGGCCCTGTGGGAGTCACCAAGGAGGGAGAACCATAGCCGGAAAAGCGCTCCGAGCTAGATATTACCGGCCTACTCAAAACCGATGCTCGGGAGCTAGTGAAGAGGTGTCCATCCCGCGCATCCATTCCCGACATTCCCGAGCACCGACCACCCCCTAACAACAATTCAAGCAAGTGTTGCCATTTGACAAGTGGGGCATGGACCTGCTCGGACCATTTCCCCCGGCCTCAGGTCAGAGAAGGTTCCTGATTGTCGCCATTGACTACTTCACCAAATGGACTGAGGCCGAACCGCTCTCCTCCATCACGGATAGACAAGTTCAAGCGTTCATTTGGAGGAACATCATCACCAGATTCGGAGTCCCCCGCAGTCCTAATCTCCGACAATGGGCGACAATTCAATAGTGGCCCTACTAGAGATTATCGTGCTCGTTCGGAATACACACTAAATTCTCAGCTCTCCCGACCACAAACTAACGGGCAAGCGGGAATCCGGCTAATAAGATAGTCCTCAAGGGAATCAAGAAATCCTTGGAAGCCGCCAAAGGAGCATGGGTTGATGACCTCACCGGGGTCCTCCGGTCGGCTAGAACTACGACCAAAGAAGCAACAGGACACTCACCATTCAACCTTGTATACGGCAAGGCGAGGCGGTCTTACCAGTGGAGATTGGCATCCCATCCCCACGAATGACGTTCTACGAGTTCGAGAGGAACGAGGAAGAAAAGCCGGTCGCCTTAGACTCCGCTCCCGTAAACAAGGGGCAACGCCCGCCGAGATCCATCCAAGATGCAGACAAAGAGTCACTCGGATGTTTAATCGCCGAGTGAGATCTCGTCCAATTCGGCTCGGAGACCGGGTCGTTCGGAAGGTTGAAGCCACCGGGCTCTCACACCCGAAAGGAAAGCTAGGACCTAATCGGGACGGCCCATACAAAGTAACGTAAATTATTAAGCCAGGCACATTCCGACTAGAATCCGCCGAGGGCATCCCCTTGGCCCGACCTTGGAATACAGACAACCTTAAGAAGTACTATGTGTAAAGTTTGTTACTTGCAATAGGGGCATATATTGTAATAGCTTGCTTATAGCCGGTCGGCATTTTTGTAGTCGGTCTCAAATGTAATGAATTGGTACTGCCAGTCGGCACATTTTATACCTCGTCCAACCTATTAGGCTTAACCAGTCAAAATGGTTGGCATCATATCTCCAAGTTACCACTGGTCGGAATTTCGAACAAGTCGGTCGGAATTATGTTAAGACTTAACCAGTCAAAACGGTCCGAACTCTTCCTGAAATGATTGCGGGTCGGAATTTCGAATTAGTCAGTCGGAATTATGTTAAGACTTAACCAGTCAAAACAGTTCAAACTCCTCCTAAAATGACTGCTGGTCGGAGTTTTGAATAAGTCAGTCGGAATTAATTTATGACTTAACCAGTCAAAACAGTTCGGACTCTTCCCGAAATTATTGCTGGTCGGAATTTTGACCAAGCCAATCCGGTATAAATCAAGACCTAACCGCACCAAGTCATTGTTAGTCCGTCGGAAAGAGCAAAAGTCAGTCGGGCAGTATTGCAATCAACAAACAAGAAAACAGAAGCCAAAAGATAAGTTTTCATTGACTACAGAAGAAATAATTACAAAGACAACAAGGGCAAAATTTAAAAGAAAGCTAAAGTACAAAAAGCCCTCTAAGAGCTAGGGGGAAGGGGAGGGTCGGGCCACGCCCTCGGCATTGGCGCGGTGTTGTCACCGACCGGCTCCTCCCCAGGACCGACTCCCTCGGCCACATCAACATCATCATCAACATCATCACCATCGACGACATTGGCATCGACTCGGCCCTCGTCGTCCTCATCATCATCTTCATCAGAACTACTCCCCTCAGTTTTCATTCGAGCCAGAATCTTGGCGTTATCGGCTCAATCGACTCTTGATAACTCGACCAAATCTCGGCCCCGCACCAAATCGGGGATGGGACTCGGCCAAGACCTTCTTCGGTCGATGAGGGTTTCATCCTCCCCCATTTTGTGGAGTTAGCGCCGCCGACCTCATTGGCATAGGCCTCGCAAAGAACGGAACTTTCCCACTCCTTGAACCATTGCTCCTCTCGTCTTCACCTTGCCCTCAAGCTCAACCAGTTTAGCCTCAAGCTCGGTCACCTTCAGCTCGGCCGCCGCTTGCTGGGCGAGGGCATCATCACGAGCGGTTCGAGCCAAGTCCCGAGCAAGTAGGAGGTCGGACTTCTCCTTCTCCAACTTCGCCCGCTCCGAGGCAAAGTCTTCCCCGGTCTTTCTTAATGGCGACCAGTGCATCCTCGAGCTTGGACTCGGCAATCCGCTTGTCCTCCTTGGCCCGATAGACCTCATCGAAGTGTTTCTTGGCCTTTTCTTTAAGCTTTTTGACTTCCTCGGCCAAGCTCACCCTATTTTGAGCAACGTTCGCCATTCGGGCAGAACCGAAACAAAGAAGAACAAAGCGAGATGAAAGCGAGACCGGAGCAGAATCGAGAGCAAAATAAAAAGGTAAAGGCGTTTACGTCGAGCCAGGAGCGAAATGACTCGTTGGTCTCGTTCGGACCATGAGTGACCTCAATATACTCCCGGTCGGCGGGAGTATAAATATGATCAATGGCGACTAGCCCACCGCTTGTCCTTCTCCTTCCGGCTCGGCCCCCGGAAAGGAACGGTCGGCGTTACCGCCCCTTCGCCTACCCCCGGCAACTCCTCAAATGGGGACAAGTGGAGTATATTGTGGGCTCCCGACCGGCCGAAAGTCGAAGAATGAAGGGAGATGTCCCCCCGCTTCGGCCTGCGTTGGCTGGGACCCCCGGGCCGATGACCTCCACCGACTCCGCTCCGCTCCGCTCGCCCGCACGAGCGACGACCTTTTTCCCGCTCGGCCTTGGACCGAGCGACGGCCTTGTCCCGCTCGGCCTTGGACCGAGCAACGGCCTTCTCGGTTTGAGCCACCTTGTCGGATGACCGCTCTTTCCGCTTCTTACTCTTCGGCTTGGCAGGGTCCTGCATCAGGGAAGATATCGTCGGCAAATAAAAAAGAGCCGGTCAGACCAAAACAGAAACAACAAAAAGGGCGGATTTTTCACCTTGGGGGGAGCGGGGACCTTCAAGGTCTTGGCAGCAATTTCAGCCTTCAGCCGAGCAGCTCTCATGGCTGCAACATTCAGCTTGTCGGCCATTGACAGATTGGTCTCTTCAAGATACGCTCGGGCGGGCTCTGCAGCAAAACAAAACAAAAAGTTAGTCAAAAAGGGCGAAAAACTATAACATTGACAAGACCAACCACCTCGCCCAACTCCCCTGCAGACACCCTTCGGGAAAGTCGAGCTAAGACCCATCGCCAAAAGGAAGTGTTCATCCTTGAATAACTTGCGAATCGGGGAGCCACCGACCAGGGCACAAATATCTCGCCCCCATTCACAATTTTTGCCTCGGTCTGCATATAGCAGGCCCCGGCACCCTCCTCGTCATCGAGTTCACCCACTCGGCAATTTAAGGCAACAAGGGGCTCGGATGGGGAAGGAATAAGGGGAATCCCCCAGTCCCCGCCGTAGTATACGAAGGCAAATTCCCTCCGAAACCCCTTATGTGAAGTCGGTAGGTTAAGAACGGTACGGTATCCCGGTCGGACTTGGAAGCTCCACCAACCGGGACCATTCTTCGCAGCCATCACTTCGACCAATTTGTAGAGATGCCGCCATAACTCGAGTGTTGGTCGGATCCGCATCAATTCGCAGATCACCCGAAAGGCGTTGATTCCGCCCCAGAGTTCGGGGAAATTTGGCAGATGGCTAAGTTGTACGCATTCAACAACTCTTTGACAAAGTTGGTCAACGGGAACCAAAGCCCCATATCCATAGCCTTGTAATAAACGCGCAATGCACCCGGTGGCGGAGACGGGACGGTATGGTGGGCCTCCGGTCGGACTAAGTAGAAGGGGGTCTCTAATTTGGAACCCGGTCGCCGTGCCCCGAAGGTCCTCGGTCGACGACTTAATCACCCCCTCCGGAAAGAAAGAGCCCGGACCTCCTTTCGGATCAAGGTCGAGGATACTCCAGCTCCCGACCCGATGTGGATGCTTCTCCTGCTCCCTCGGCATGGTCTTTACTACATCAGAAGACAAATACTTGTCTAAGTAACTCCGAGAAGGAGGATAAGCCAACGACACCTCCCAAGGGTAAGGAATGACTCCCTCGGCTTCCTCGTCCACCGAAGAAGACGGTCTCGGGAGAGCGACCACGTCGGGCACAGCCGAGGGGTCGGGGCAGCTTATTATCGTCGACACCAAAGTTATTCCCATTCCTCTCACCTCCTCGGACAATTTATAAGAGGGTGAGGTCGGAGGTGTCGACGACTCGGACGAATCTCCCATTATTTATACACAAGGGAGTCGGCCGAAGTTATTCGAAAGAAAACAAAGAAAAAGAAAAAGCTTAAAACAACAAACGCGTACCTGGCTTGACGAAGAAACCTGGAAGGAAAACTTGAGAGGATTGATAGAATTTGGAAATTCTTGAGAGAGAGAGAATGAGGAAATGAGCAAATGATCCTCCACTTCTCTCTCCTCTCAGGTTTATATAGGAGGATCTCGGGGGATGCGCAACGCAAACCCCCCCGCGTCGCCTAAACGGGCTTTTAATAGCGGCCCAACTGGACCTACTCAGTCCATTAAGCGAGGAGTCCAGCGAACTCGAGCAAAAACCCTTCAGATCCAAAGGAAGTTGAAACGCCAAAGGTCCCCAGGGTGTACCTCCAGCTCGGCCAATGCCAAGGGTCCGAGCGTCCTAAGCATCGAGAGGTACGGAAACCCACTCGGACCATCTTGGGGCTCATTAGCCCCTCATCCGAGTGGCACCACTCCCTACTCGGCCAACAGGAGCCCTCCTCCTTTGCCGAGTCGCTTCTATACTTGGTCAAGTATGGCCAAGTATCAGCTGGCACCCACTCGGACCATCTTGGGGCTCATTAGCCCCTCATCCGAGTGGCACCATTCCCTACTCGGCCAACACGAGCCCTCCTCCTTTGCCGAGTCGCTTCTATACTAGGTCAAGTATGGCCAAGTATCAGCTAGCACCCACTCGAACCATCTTGGGGCTCATTAGCCCCTCATCCAAGTGGCACCATTCCCTACTCGGCCAACAGGAGCCCTCCTCCTTTGCCGAGTCGCTTCTATACTTGGTCAAGTATGGCTAAGTATCAGCTAGCACCCACTCGGACCATCTTGGGGCTCATTAGCCCCTCATCCGAGTGGCACCATTCTCTACTCGGCCAACAGGAGCCCTCCTCCTTCGCCGAGTCGCTTCTATACTTGGTCAAGTATGGCCAAGTATCAGCTAGCACCCACTCGGACCATCTTGGGGCGCATTAGCCCCTCATCCGAGTGGCACCATTCCCTACTCGGCCAACAGGAGCCCTCCTCCTTTGCCGAGTCGCTTCTATACTTGGTCAAGTATGGCCAAGTATCAGCTAGCACCCACTCGAACCATCTTGGGGCTCATTAGCCCCTCATCCGAGTGGCACCATTCTCTACTCGGCCAACAGGAGCCCTCCTCCTTTGCGAGTCGCTTCTATACGTGGTCGAGTACGGCCAAGTATCGGCTAGCACCCACTCGGACCAACTTGAGGCTCATTAGCCCCTCATCCGAGTGGTCATGTACCCTACTCGACCGATAGGAGCTTCCCTCCTTTGCCGAGTCACTTCCATACTCGGTCAAAATTGGCCAAGTATCAGTTGGCACCCCCTCGGGTCATCTTAGGGCTCATTAGCCCCTCGTCCGAACGGCTCCATACTCTGCTCGGCCATATAGGAAGGGACCTGGTCGGCATCCTCATCGTGAGGCAAAAGAGGACGGGGTCGGCACCCTTCCTCCAAAAGGAAGTAGCCCGGTCGGTACTATCCTCATGAAGCAAAAACAACCCGGTCAGCATTCCCTCATTGAGGCAAAAATGGTCCGGTCGGCATTCCCTCTTCCAGCTAGAAGGAGACCCGGTCGGCGCTCCTACTCCCAAATGAAGGAGACCTGGGTCGGATCGGCTACTTATAGTTAGAAGGAGACCCGGTCGGCTTATCTCGCTTCCAGTCGAAGGAGACCTGGTCGGCTTATCTCGCTTCCGGGCCAGAGGGAGACCCGATCGGCGTTCCTACTTCCGGTAGGAAGGGGACCCGGTCGGCGTTCCTATTTCCGACACGAAAGGGGACCCGGTCGGCAGTCCTACTCCCGACGGAAGGAGACCCTGGTCGGCGCTCCTACTCCCCAACGTAAGAAGACCCGGTCGGATCGCCTACTTATAGTCGGAAGGAGACCTGGTCGGCTTATCTCGCTTCGGCTAGAGGAAGACCCGGTCGGCGTTCCTGCTTTCAGCCAGAAGGGGACCCGGTCGGCATTCCTACTCCCGGCCAGAAGGAGACCCGGTCGGCATATCTGCTTCCGGTCGGAAATAGGATAACCGCTCTTCCGCCACGGCAGTGCCCCTCCGCTCGGATCTCCGTGATTTCCTATCTATGGCGTGGGGCTAATTGTTTGGGCTCATTTAATCGCCGCACCCCATAAGGAAGCACGAGCCGCCTAAAGCATGGGACAAGTGGCAACCGTGGGTCCCACTTGAAAGTTGACCTAATCACCAGTATTTGGGAAGCCTCTAAAAAGTCGAAGCAATCATTGCTCGAAAAGGTAACATGCCCATTGCTACCAAAAAGGCCCATCTGAATAATGTTTCCTGTCTGGGAAATCCCCAACACTATAAAAACCAACTGCCTCATCAATGAACAGGTATTCAATTCTCACCTAACAAACTAGAGCATCCCTCTCTAGACTTAACTTCTCTCTCTACCTCAATCACATCTGACTTGAGCGTCGGAGGGGCGATCCCGGAAACACCCCCGGGGTAGTCTGACCTTGTTTTGCAAGATTCAGGCATAAGGACATCGGAGCTCAGGCAAACAATCTTGGGGCCCACATCACATATCTCATCCAATCACAACCCTCAATTTCTTAGCAGAAACAAGTAGTTTTGTTATTAGCAATTCATTGTTGTATATCGTCAAAATTATATGTGTTATTTCAATAGGAACAATACAAGTGGGGGGGTGAATTCTATGTGTAGAAATAAACGTAACTTTTTGCGGAATTTTAAACTTAAACTAAGAAACAAGCTAAAGGAACACAAGGGATTTTTACGAGTAAAAACTTCTTGGGCCCAACAAGAAAAAACAACCTCGACCACTAGGGATTTTAAACTCAACTTAGGCCAAACAACTTTGTTACAACCTAATTCTACTCACGGGCTACACCTTGAGTTCCTAAACTCAAGTTCCTAAACAACTGTTCCCTTAACAGCTGTTCCTCTCAACTTCACTTGAAGTTTTCTCACTTTAACTCGCTTCACTCAAAGCTTCTCTCTTACAGAACTTCACTCAAAGTCCCCTTACCCCAAAACCAAAATACAATTGATCAAATAAACTTAGTGGAATTAGAGCAAGAAGGCAAAGAACAAATGACTTTTATGTGAGCATGAAGGCACTGACACTTTACTTAGTTAAATTCACTAATTCACTAGGTCAGACACAAACTGGAACTTGATTAGACATTAGTATTTATAGTGGTAATAACTTATAACGTGAGATTAAAACATGTGATAGTGGTAAAATCATTATCCCATGATGTTTCTTACCCGGAGGAACACGTTCCTCATTCAACCCATGATCTCCATGATCACTGTTAAACGTGGGAGATAATTGTGTTACTGCTCCCTTAATTTTAGCAACCACTCAAAGCATTAATTCGAAAATCTGATTTAATTTAAAAAAACATTTTAATTATTAAAACCAAAATAAAATCCTTTTACCAAAAATATTATCTTTAAAATATTTTCCATAAAAACCGAAAAGGATATTTATTATCTTTATAAAAATAAAATCTTTTCATTAAAAAAGATTTTCCTTAAAATCATATTTTTCCTTAATTAAAAACGGTTACCTAGAACCTAGGCATAAATTACTCAACAGACATATTTAAACCGTTGTAATGCATCATCCTAAGTCTAGTTCCTTTTAATAGTTAGTTCCTTTAACTTATTAGTTAAGCGTCAGTTCGTCTGTTCCTTACAAAGGAACAAACGCTCGTTTTCATTCTAAATTGTCATAGTTCCTTACCATTCTTACTCGTTCCTTTACAATAGAACTAGAAACAAAAAGCCTCGCTTTAGTCTTCTTGCTCCAATGCTGCGCCAGTACCAAATCTTGAAACAGCTTTACTTAGTCTGCAAAATCCCAACTTGATTTCTTCCTTGACTTAGTATTCTCTTTGTTCCTTTCATTGATACCTTGACATTCATTCACTTAAACAACTTGTTAGTCCACTACTTAGTTTGCATCTTTGTTCCTTTGTCATCATCAAAACTAGGGTTCAACAATTTCCCTCTTTTTGATGATGACAACAAACTTACAAACTAAGGAAAACAACAAATAACATAAGAGAATGAAAAATAATAATTTATATAATTTAATTAAGGCAGAATAAGGATTTAAAAATTTATAATTTTTTATGGGTTGTCAGTGTTTTAGTTTTTCAACTTTTAGTTTGTTCCTTATTTTTTCCCCCTTTGTCATCGTCAAAAAGATAAAACGCTTGGTGATATGTACAAGACCTTGAGACCATTAACAAGCACCAAAGAAAATGGTTAAGTTAGGAATGTCAAAGGTTAGACTTGCTCAAACACCAATCACATAATACTAGCCATTCCAAGTAAGAAATTATGCACTCAAATCACAAACAAAGACAAATATAGCAAAAGTCATTTATATTTATAGCACTTGCTCCATAAAAGTACAAAAGAGAAAAAGGAGAAAAGAAAAGAAACAAAAGCTAAGAGTTCTTGTTCTTTTAAGAGAAACAAGAACTAGACATTAGGAAGGGAAGGGGTATGGCGTTCCTCGTCGACTTCTTATTCAACCACTTCTTCCAACTTCTTCATTACCTCTCCATGTTGCCCATCAAGTTGCTGCTTCAAATTGTTAATGGCTTGGGCCATCATCTCCATGTTCTTTTGTTGTTCAATCACATTATCACTAAGGGCTTTCATTAAACCCATCATTTTATCAGTTTTAGCATCTAAAGTCCAGTGAAGATGATTGTAAAACTTAATCATATGTTGAGCAGGGAGACACACTTCATTAACCCAACCAAACTCATCCGAAGGAACTTGTTCCTTTCCCTTAGAACCAGATGCAGAGGATGGTTTAGGTGGAAGAACTGGGGTGTTTTCTTGTGATGGACCTGCTGTTCCTGTGAGAGAAACAAAAGGTGAGGTGGGGGTGTAAATAGAAGGAAGAAAAGGTGTTTTTGGTGGAAGGTCAGTGGATGTAGAGGAGAAAGGATTTGGTTATTTTATCTCAACCTTCAACTGTTCAAAACTGGAAGGAATAGAGAAGGATGAGGGAGAGATGGAAGGAATTTCAGTGAGGGTAACTGGTATTTTTAGTGAGGATGGAAGAGTTGGTTCCTTAGGTGAGTTGTGATTTTGTTCCTCTGCATCAGATAGGACTAAAGGAGAGTCCTTATTTGAAGGAACAAGGACAGTTTTAGCAGTTTTCAACCTAGTGTTATGCCTAACTCTTTTAGGAACAGGAGAGGTAAGCTTTTTGACAACTGTTTTTCTTCTCTTAGGTGCCTGTTCCTTTGGTTCAATAGGGGCAGGAACTTATTCCTCTAGTATCACTTCCACTGGTTCCTCTTCTACTGCCTTAGGCAATTTTCTCTTGTGAGAGGAACTAGTAGCAATCCTCCCTTGAGTCAACACTTCATCTTGGATAGAGAGGTCCAAGCCATACAAGGTATTTTCATTTAGAATATTTCTTTATTTTATTCCCAAGGTAGGACAACCAGTAGTCTTGACCTTAAAGTGAGAAAGAAGAGAGGTAATCAAAGCACCATAGCCAACAACACAGTGATTCTCAATACAGTGGGTGAGATGTCGGATAAAGAGAGAAGAAAAGTTAATTTGGATGTGGTGGTCAAGGCAAAACATGTAACACATATTTAAGAGACCCACCTCATTCCTCTTTTCAGTTCGAGGAATGAGTGCTATCCAAACAAGATTAAACAAAATTTTGTGAACAGGAGAGAGAAGATTGTGATTTATTTTGGTTTGGCCAGCAGTTCCCCCAAAAGATTCAACAATATCATCTTGGGAGAAATTGGAAAAGGCGACAGTTCCTTTTCTCTTAAAATATAGATCAGCTCCTTTGCAAGGAACTTCCCATATTTTTGCTAAAGTTTCTTGGGAAAATTTAATTTTCTTCCCCCTAACTTTTGTAGTACATACTCCATCAATGTTGATGAAGTTTGCACAAAATTCATCCATAGCTAAAGGAACTAAGGCATTATTAAAAGCATTTTCAAACTGGTATTCCATATCCTGTTCCTTTAGAATATCGGTTAATTCATTGAATCTAACTTTCTTGGCCCACTCCAAATCGACACAAAATCCTAAAACATACCTTGAATCACTTCGATCCACTCTTTTCTTGGAGGAAGAAGCAACAGTTCCTTTGGAAGGAACTGGTGTAGCTTCTTCTTCCCCCTCAACTAGTTCCGGGGTTTTTTCTTCATCATCTTCCCCAATCAATTTTCTTCGTCTCACACTTCTCCTAGGTGACTCCAATTTTTGCTCTTCTACCGCTATTGTTGTTTCTTGAGAATTTTCGGCTTCTAGGGTTTTGGAAGGAGAAGAGGGGTTTTCCATTTGAGAGGTTTTGGGAGTTTTTGCTTTTAAAAAAGGTGAATTGAGAGAGGTTTTTGCTATTTGGTGAAAAGAATTTATGGTTTTATGTCGTGCGAAGAGGTGTGAAGGAGATGAACAATGATGAAGTTGAAGCGTTTAAGGAACACGGTTTTGGAATGGAAGAAGGAAGAAGATGCATATAACAATAAATGAAGAGTTACACGCATTAAAAGAATAAAAACAAAAATAAAAGATAAAAATAAAAATAAAAGAAAAGATAAAAAGGAAATCATGACTTGATTAAATCTGATTCCTATATTTTTGGGATTCTCGGATTTTTTATTTTTATGGACTTTTTAATTTATGGAAAGAAAATAAATTTTGAGGAACTTGTGTTATAGGAACAACTTATGCTAAATGTCAACATTCTTCATATCATGCATGTTTCTTTAACTTAAGGATACAATAAGGGGAGTATTATGTGACATTTGTGAGTAGCTTTATTCCTATGAATCCGTGTATATGTTTTTAACATCTTAATTTGCAATTGTCTTAGGCAATTAATTACAGTCACATAATATCACATAGAGTAAGACAAATCAATTCAGACATGGGGGATTGGAATATGAACAATTACTTAAGTTTTATTAGACCTAACTCAAGCCTTAAATTTTCATATCTATCTCTTTGTAGAGGCTTAGTTAGTATATCAGCAATCTGATTTTCAGTTTGACAAAACTCAAGTTTAATCAAACATTTTTCCACATTTTCTTTTAGAAAGTGTTGTCTGATATATATATGCTTAACTCTTGAATGATGCACTGGATCTTTTGAAATACTAATGGCACTAGTATTATCACAATAAATAGGAACACAATTAAAGATTATTTGTAATGCCCCGTATTTTTATGAATTTTATAAATATATTTTAATATATAGTTATTTATATTTTAATATATATTAGCATTTTAATAATTTCATATTTCAAAGGTTGACTATTTGAAAGTCAAAAGAATTGTTTTAATAATTTATTCAAGTCAAATATTTATTAAAGTCATGCTTTGAAAGTACTTGAAATGTTTGAAATACCTATTTGGATTTAGGAGTTTAATTGGACTTGAGGAACCCAAATACTAATCCTAGTAATGTTAGGAGTTCAATCATTACTCCTATTCATCACCAAACTCTATTTGAAGCCCAATTACCTTTTTCCTAAGCCCACAAAGGGGAAACTATAAATATCCCATAAACCCCAAATATTCCCCCACAACTTTATTTTCTCTCTCCTCCTTTTTCCCCAAGATTTTCGGCCTTCTCTCCCTCTCTCCTTTCGTTTTCTTTTTTTTTTCTTCCTTCGGCCTTCACTCCTCTTCCTCGCCGGCTGCTGCTTCCTCGCCGATGATTCGCCGTCGACTGCCGCTGGGTGCCGCCGGTCCTTCTCCCCCTCCTCTTCTTGCTTTGGTTTGTTTCTTTTCTTTCTCCTCAAGTTTTATACAAAGATTGTATTTTTAGGTTTTGTTTTAATTAATTTATGTTTAAAAGTATAAGTTATTGATTTATTATTGGATCTAAGTTATATAATTTATGTATTGATGAAATAAAAATCAGATTTGCATATTTGAGTTTAAAGTAGATTTTAATTATCAAAGCATGAATTTTTAGGGTTTTGAAAGTTAGAAAAAACTAAAAGTTTATTATAAAATATGAAAGTTATTGTCTTAATGTTTCTAAGTATGTTTAAGTATGTTTAAAGAGAGTTTTAATAAATTATATGCTGCTGGAATTTTAGAAAGGTTGTTATTAATGGAGTTTTAAGGGTTTTAATGACTAGTATAGTAGTACTATGCTAGAAATTATTAGTAATTTAAGTTTTAATGATGGAAACAACTTTTAAATATTTTTAAGGGAGGTTTAAAGTATTTTAAAGTTGCTGGAAATTATTTGAGTATTGATTATAAATTTATATTGGTTGTTTTAGGCGGAGATTTCTCTCTAGGCGACTTTTTAAATCGTTAAAGTGGCCTATCAGTTTGTTTACACAAGGTACGTACATACCTATGTGTTGATTGAGATAGTATCATGATATAAGGAAGGAAATTATGTAGTATCATGTATAGGAACTATGTTGAGTTCATATGTGATATTTATTATGTTAGATTTTGCATGTTTTATGCTGTGGTGTAAACATGTGGATTATGAGATTATATTATGAGATTTATATATCATGTTTGTATGGAAGATTGATGCAAACATGTTAGTTGGCAACTTTATTCTTATTAATTCACATGGGGGAATTAATATATTTATTAGTATTGGATCATGATTGATCATTGTTCCATTTTAGTATTTCACTGCTTTATAAGGACCGAGGGTCTTATTTGGTAAGTTGATATTATCTACCTATGAAAGGTAATTTAGATGTTGGCTAGGTTCAACAAATAAGAAAGTTTGGATTAAAGTTGAAAGTAATCTTGGATTGTTAAGTTGTGTGATCACTTACCTAATCCTAAGATAAAAAGAGAATTGTGATTGTTTGATGATTTTATTAATTGTGTTGCTTGTGAGTCATAACAAATAATAACTGGTAAATCATGTAAAGTGAAACTGGATAGCAATAGCTTTAGACTGGTGTACGTCTGAAGTATGGACAATTAGGAGTTGGAGTCCATGGTGGTAGTCCATGGCTTTTTCTGGTTTCGGGTTGATCACCGTTCCTATTTTATTAAAAGGTTCCTCGATATCGTAGGTCATTTTGGAATACGGAGTCGCTCTCGTATTTCGTCTTCCTAGGGGAAGGTTGTTTTAGATAAGACAACTCGGTCTATTGACTATTCCATTTAAGGTAATAAGAATGTCGTTTAAGTTTAGTTCAGTAAAGTTATCTGCAAGTTATTATGTTATTACTTATTCTTGCCTATTATCAATTAGTATCACGTTAGGATTGTTTACTTGTTTAGTATGTAGTACTCAGCTTTACTGATTACGTGCTTTTGTTGTGTATGTTGATCATGGCTTTGCCTTATTGATCCTGTGATGACCCATTTTGGTGAGCAGTCTCTAGGGATCAATAGTGCATAGTCCATCTAACAGGTTCGAAGATGATGCATCATTGAGATCGGGATTTTGGAGAGCTTGTGTAGTTATTCTGTACTTTTGAATTATACATTTTATAGTTGGGTTAATTTGGTCTTAAGGTTGACTTTGGTTGTTGGTTGGTTTTGGAGTTGACTTTATTATTGACTAAGTTTATTTATAAAGTTTATTATTATTGTTTTCCGCTACAAAATTATGAATAAGCCGATACGTTTTCACACCGGAGATAATACTTTGATAATTCTCTACGTTTTACATTAAAAAGGTATTTTAGAAAAGAGAGAATTGTCGGGGTGTTAAATTATTCCATAGTCACAAAGCTGTTGTTTTATCCAAAGCATTTGAGAGCAACATGCAGCAGCAACTACATATTCTGCTTCAGCAGTGGATAAAGCAACTGTGTTTTGTTTGTTGGTGCTCCAAGAAACCAAACTATGACTAAGAAATTGAACCATACCTGAGGTACTTTTCCTATTTACAAGATCTCCAGCATAGTCAGTATCAGCATATCCTCTTAACTCAAATGTATCACTTCTTGGATAGAAAAATCCAAGATCATTTGTTCCTTTAAGATATCTAAAAATTCTCTTCACGACAGTTAGATGAGACTCCTTGGGATTTGCTTGAAATCTAGCACACAAACCAACACTAAAAGTTATGTCTGGACAACTAGCAGTTAGATACAAAAGTGAACCAATCATGCCTCTATATTTTGTTTGATCAATTGTTCCTATGGAATCTTCATCTAATCTAGTTGAAGTTCCCATAGGAGTGTGATTTATCTTTGAATTTTCGAGGCCATATTTCTTTAACAGTTCCTTTATGTATTTTTGTTGGTAAATAATTATTCCTTTTTCAGTTTGCTTATTTTGTAACCCAAGAAAGAAATTTAACTCACCCATCATACTCATCTCAAATTCATTACTCATAAGGTTTGAGAATTCTTTGCATAATGATTCATTAGTTGCTACGAAAATAATGTCATCAACATATATTTGAACAAGTAGTATGTCAGTTCCTTTCGATTTTATAAATAAAGTTTTATCTAGCTTACCTCTTTTAAAGTTGTTTTCTAAAAGGAATTTTGATTATCTCTCATACCATGACCTAGGCGCTTGCTTTAACCTATAAAGAGCCTTGTCAAGCTTGTAGACATGGTTTGGGAGATTATTGCTTTCAAATCCAGGGGGTTGTTCAACATATACATCTTCATTTAAATAGCCATTTAAAAATGCACATTTAACATCCATTTGATATAGTTTAAATCCCATATAGGCAGCAAATGCAATTAGTATTCTAATGACTTCAAGTCTAGCAACAGGAGCAAAGGTTTCTTCATAGTCAATTCCTTCTTGTTGATTATAACCTTTTACTACAAGTCTAGCTTTGTTCCTTACAATTGTTCCATACTCATCTAGTTTATTTCTAAACACCCATTTTAAGCCAATCACTTTTTGTTGTTTAGAAGAGGGAACTAGATGCCATACCTTGTTTCTTTCAAACTCATTTAATTTAGCTTGCATAACAGTTATCCAATCAGAATCAGTTAGGGCTTCTTCATGATTTATTGGTTCTATCATTGATAAAAACGCATGAAATGCACAAAAATTCCTTAACTGAGATCTAGTCTGCGTACATTTGGATATGTCATTTATTATGAGTTCCACTGGATGTGGTTTTTGATGTCTCCAAGGTTTTGGTTGAAACTCCCTTATAGGAGCAGGTTGTTCCTCTTGAGTTTCATGAGAGGATGAGGAGCTTTGTTCATTTGTTCCTCTTTCAGCAATTGTTGAATCAGTTCCTTCAACATTCTCGTTCTTAGTTTGAACAGGAACAACTCCATCATCTTGAGGAACAGGAACATCATTGTTATGAATGTTTTCATCTCCTTCGTTCCTTTCCTCTTTTATTTCTTCTTCCTCAATTGAATCTGCATCTTTCTCATTTGGTCGTACCAAGCCAATCTCAAAGTCATCAACCTGTTTGCTTGGATTAAAATTGTCAGATTCATCAAAGATTATGTGGATACTTTCTTCAACACACATAATTCTTTTATTGTAAACTCTATAAGCCTTACTATGTGATGGATATCCTAAGAATATTGCTTCATCACTCCTAGCATCAAATTTTCCAAGATTATCTTTCCCATTGTTATGAACAAAACATTTACAACCAAATGTTTTGGAATAAGTAATATTGGGTTTCTTTCCAAAATAAAGCTCATAAGGAGTTTTGTTAATGATAGGTCTCATTATGGCACGATTTATTATGTGACAAACAAGATTAACAACCTCGGCCTCGGCCCAAAGTTCCTTGCAAGTGCACTAGCACTTAGCATGGTCCTAGCCATTTCTTTCAAAGTTCTATTTTTCCTTTCTACATCCCCATTTTATTGTGGTGTTCTAGGAGCAGAAAAATTATGATCTAGGCCATGGTTTCTGCTTAACTCATCAATTTTATAATTTTCGAATTCTTTACCATGATCGGATCTAATATGCATCAATTTGTGACCACTCAAATTTTGAACTCTTTTAGCAAAGACAAGGAACTCATCATAAGTCACATCCTTACTAGAGAGAAAAATAACCCATGTGTATCTAGAATAGTCATCAACAATAACTAACACATACCTCTTTCCACTTCTACTTTGAATTCTCATAGGGCCACACAAATCCATATGAATTAATTCTAAAGGTTTTGTGGTGCTTACTACAGTTTTAGATTTGAAAGAGGATCTAATATGTTTTTCTTTGGCACATGCATCACAAACTTGATCAATGAAAATTTATAGATGGTAATCCCAAAACAAGATCTTTTGATCGAAGTTTGTCAAGTAATGAAAAGCTAGCATGTCCTAGACGCTTATGCCATAAGAGTGGATCATCTTCAATAACACTAAGGCATGTCAAATTATTTTCAGGAACAAGATCAAGATCCACAATATATGTGTTCCCTTTCCTTGTTCCTTCCAAGATGACATTCTTAGAGTTAATGTTAACGGTCAATCATTTTTCACTATTAAATTTAACAACATTTCCCTTGTCACAGAATTGGAAAATACTCAAAAGATTGTGTTTTAAACCTTCAACTAAAAATACATTATCAATGGAATATGATGGTGACTTACCAACCTTACCCATGGCAACTATGTTACCTTTCTTATTGTCACCAAAAGTCACACTTCCACCTTCATAGGTTGAGAGTGAGAGAAACTTAGATTTGTCTCCTGTCATATGTTTAGAACAACCACTATCAAGATACCAAGTGTTGTTCCCCCTCACTCCAATATGCAAAAATCAACTAGTTGCTAGTTGTAGAAACCCCTTGTTTCGTGGGTTCCTGTTCTTGACTAGCATTTGATTTGGCAACCATTTCATGTTACTCATCTTCACATTTTTGCCAATCATTTCAGTTCTTAGTTGACATTGATTTATGTAGTGACATATCTTTCCACAGTACATGCAAATATTATCACTAGGTAGGTCAACATATTTCTTATGCTTGTTCCTCTACTTGTAGTTTTCAAAACCAAGACCTTCTGTTCTTTTAGTCTGTGGTCTCTCAATCCATTTAGGAATAACCATTACTTTGCCTTTGTTACTTGCAACAACCAGTACCTTCTTGAGATTACATATCTGCTCCTTTAAAATATTTTTCTCTTTATTCAAATTTTCGATCTCAGATCTGTAACCTTTCAAAGGAGTTGATCTAATATCAAATGAACTTAGAACAGGGACAAATTCCTTTAAGTGTGAAATTTCTAAATTGATTAGATAATTTTCATTCTTCACACTCTCATATGATTCTTTGATTTTTAAATTCTTATCAAATAAATCAAAGAACCTAGTTTCAACATCCGTGCTCATTTTCTTAAGCCATTCTATATGTTATTTACAAACTTTAACAGCTTGTTTAGTTTGCTCACGTTTTTCACGTTCATCTCTACATTTAAGAATTGCATCATAAAGAAGATCATAAATTTCAGGCCTAGTTTTGCCATCTAAGTCTGATTCAAGTCCATGTTGGCTTACATCAACATTTTCTTCATCTTCTTTTTCGTCAGTGTCTGCCATGAGGCAAAGATTTGCAGTCTCTTCAATTTGTTGTTCTTCTTCCTCTTCAGTATCTGAGTCTCCCCAAGCTGCTATCGTAGCCTTTCGAATGTTCCCTTAGAGAAAGGTGCTTTGGATTCCTTGTTCCTTTCTTTGGTCTTATCATTTTCCCAAAGTGGACATTCTTTGATGAAGTGATCTGTACTACCACATTTATGACAAGCAGCTTTGTTAGAAAACTTTTTAGTTTTACCTTTGAAGTTCCCATTCTTCATATTCCTATACATCTTTCGAAATTTTTGGACCATGAGTGCTGCTTCCTCTTGTCAGAATCATCTTCATCGTCAGCTTTGAGGGCAATGGACTTTGACTTAGAGCTTTCACCATACTCAGCATCAAGGTGAAGCTCATGAGTCATAAGTGATCCAGCAAGCTGTTCCAAGTTGAACTTAGTGAAGTCTTTTGTTTCTTGTAAAGCAGTGACCTTAGCCATCCATCTATCCTTAGGAAGACTCCTAAGAACTTTTCGAACCTATTCCTTTGATGAAATAAACTTACCAAGATAAGTTAACTCATTAATAATGTTAGTAAAACGAGTAAACATCTCTTGTATTGTAACAGCCTAATATTTTAAGTAGCTTTATTAATTGGTAATTATGACCATTAGTTTAATCAATGTTTTACAATATGCTTTACTATGATTGAGTTTATTGAACTCTTGAAATTCTGCTTGAAATATCAAAGTTGAATTTTTAGCTTAATAATCAAATTACGAAAATGCCCTTTCCAAATTGAAGAAAGAAAAAAAAAAGAAGGTAAAAACAAAATAAGTTAGAAGAACATTCTAGAGTTAAGAAGAAACAACCTATAATAAACCATCCTCATTGAACTAAAACCCCAAAATGCTTCCTCATCTCTCTTCTCTCTTGTGGGAAATTTTCCCTTCCTCGCCTGAAATTCTCGGCCACCACGGTGTTGGAGTTTTTAAATATAAACTTTAAGTTTGCTTCAAAAGAATATGAAGAGTCATCTTTTCCTATTGTCCCACATTGAAAGAATATGAGGGAAGAGTAAGGTTTATAAACTATTACTCTTCCTCTACCCTTTGAGTTGAGTAGCAATGAGGCTTTTAGTGGGTATGTGGTGAGGTGTGGATACCACACGCGCGCCGCCGCCGCCCGCCCGGACCGGGCCAGGGCCATGGGCCTTGGGCCTTGGGCCTTGGGCCTTGGGCCTTGGGCTTTGGGCTTTGGGCTTTGGGGAATAAACTTAACTTAACTATAGTTTTGGGTCAGAATTATGTTGGCATTTTTTGACCGTTTTTTAATCAGTCTTAAGTTACCGTTTTTCCCTTTAATCTCTCTTTTAATGCCGTTTTCTCCCTTAATCACTCTCCTGTTTTTCGGCCATGACTCTTCCCATTATGTGACCGTTTTTCCCACGATTTCAGCCACGTTCTGATTTCGTCTGGGTTTGCTGCCTCTATAAATACCAGTGTTCTGGTATTCTCGAAACACAGAAACACATTCACTTCTCCTCTCTTCCTTCCTCTAATATTCTGGGCAGTATTCAAGAGCGTTCTCAATCTGTTTTTCTGTCAACACCGGAAAGGCAGAAGCCGTGTATCCCTGGAGGTTGATTGCTGTGAGTCCGTGTGTTGTTGCGGGGCAAATTCAACTTTAGGGCAGTGATCTTTTCACGCCACGGTTGTAAGTTAAGTCTGTCAATTTCGTTACCAGTTTTTGTTCCTACATTCTAAAGTTGAATTAATTGTTTTATCTATTTTACGGAACAATGTCTGGTGAAAAAACTGATGAACCTGTGCGTGTTACTGCTGTGCCTATTACCAATTCGTTTATTCCTGACATGTCTAAGTTAGATCCGTTTGATGGAAAAAATTATAAAATGTGGTCTGATAAAATGGAATTCTTTTTGGGTCAAATTGGGGTAGATTATTGTTTGTCTGCGTCTTTTGCTCCCGAGAATTCTAGTAGGGATTTTGTTAAAGATAATAAGACTTGTCGTGGGATGTTACTACATTATATGGCTCTGCGCCTGTACATGATTTATAGTAAGTCCAAAAATGCTAAGGATATTTGGGATGCCTTAAATGCTAAGTATGGTACTCGATGATTTTGGGACTAAGAAATATGCTTGTAGCCGTTGGTTGAAGTTCTCTATGTCGATGATAAACTCGTATTAGATCAAGTTCATGAGTATGAACATTTGTGTGCTGATATTGTGGCTGAGGGTATGGCTATTCCTGATATGTTCCAAGCCAATTGTTTACTTGAAAAATTACCTCCGTCTTGGGAAAATTTTGTGCATTCCTTAAAACATAGGCAGAAAGACTTCACCCTTCAGGAATTAGTTTCCCACATTAAGATTGAGGAGCAGAACCGTATCCAAATTAAAGGGAAATCTGTTGATCATTCTTCCTCTTCTGCTAATCTTGTGGAAAATAAGGCTGCTGCAGGTAAAGGACCAAAAGGTAAGGGTCCTAATCAGTTTCATGGTACAAGGCAGAATTATAACAACTTTAAGGGAAAAGGTCGGTTTAAGGGAAATTGCTTCGTGTGTGGTAAGTATGGGCATCTTTGCCAAGGATTGCCGTCTAAGAAAGGAAGCTCCAAACAAAGCAAAAGACAACAAAGCTCAAGCCAACCTTCTTTGAAGACGACATTATTGCTGCTGTGGTGTCTCGAGGTCAATCTGGTAAGTAATGTTCTTTGAATGGATCGTTGATCTTGGTGCAACCCGTCACATTTGCGCCAACAAGGAGATGTTCCAGGACTACAGGCAATGTTTCGAGAAGGAGAATGCGTCTTCATGGGCAACTCAAAGACTTGTGAGTGTTCTAGGCAAAGGAAAGGTTTTCCTGAAATTAACTTCCGGGAAAACCATTGCTTTGCGGGAATGTTTTGCATGTTCCCGACATCCGCAGAAACCTCATTTACGGTTCTCTTTTAAACAAAGCTGGAATTAAGTTAGCTTTTGAATCGGATAAACTTGTATTAACCGAAATGGTGTTTTTGTGGGTAAAGGCTTTTGTAATGCTTGGACTTTTTGTTTTGGATGTTGTAATTGATAATAAGAACTCTCATGCTTCCGTTTATATTCTTTGAGTCTGTTTCTTTATGGCATTCTAGACTAGGTCATGTGAATGTTGCATCCGTTAAAAGACTTAAACAACTTAGTCTTATTCCCGACTTTAGCAATACATCGTTTGAGAAATGTGAAGTATGTGTAGAAGCTAAGCACCCTAAGAAAGCATTCAATAAAAATGTATCCCGTTCCTCTACTTTATTAGAGTTAGTCCATAGTGACTTAGGTGACTTTAAGAGTTCCATGAGTAGGGGAGGAAAGAAGTATTATATTACATTTGTTGATGACTTTTCACGTTATACTAAGGTTTATTTATTGAGTTCTAAGGATGAGGTGAAGAAAAATTCCTAATTTATAAAGCCGAAGTTGAGAACCAATTGGACCTTAAGATTAAGAGGGTGAGATCGAGATAGGGGTGGGGAGTATGATGGAGTTTCCCTTAAGAAATTTTGTGAGTCTAATGGGATTATTCATGAGGTTACGGCTCCCTATACACTGAGCAAAATGGAATAGGCGAGCGGAAAAATAGGACTCTTAAGGATATGATGAATGCAATGCTTATTAGTTCGAGGTATGCCTAATAACATGTGGGGTGAGGCTATTTTATCCGCTTGCTATGTTCTTAATCGAGTTCCCCATAAGAAGTTAGATAAGACTCCCTATGAATTGTGGAAAGGCTTCAAGCCTAATTTGGGTTACCTCAAAGTGTGGGGGTGTTTGGGTAAGATTGGTCTTCCTGACTTTCAAAGGAGTAAGATTGGACCTAAGACTGTAGATGGTATCTTTATTGGTTATGCTTCTAACAGTGCTGCATATAGACTCATTCTTAAGGATGCTTCTGGTTTTGGTCCTATTAGAGAGTCAAGGGATGTTGAATTCTTTGAGCATGTTTTTCCTATGAAAGTTAGTATATCATCATACTTGCCTGCTGCATCTTCTTCTACTTTGCATCATGATATTGCATCATCTAGTGAGACTTTAGAATCTAGAAGGAGTAAGAGAGCTAGAATTGAGTCTAGTTTCGGACCTGACTTTATTACTACCTTTCTAGCTGAAAAAGAGTGTTTAGATGAGCAAGATGTCAATGTACTTGTATTGGAAGAGAACCCAAGAACCTATGCTGAGGCCATGAAATCTGTAGATTCAAGTTTTTGGTTAGAGGCTATTAACAGTGAAATTGAGTCTATTATGAGTAATAATACTTGGATTTTGTCAGACCTTCCTAGAGGTTGTAAGGCCCTAAGTAGTAGATGGATTTTTACAAAGAAATGTAAGCCTGATGGGTCTTTAGACAAATATAAGGCTAGACTTGTAGTTGGAGGGCATCGCCAAAAACACGGTTTAGACTTTTTTGATACTTATTCTCCTGTGACTAAGGTAGCCACCATTAGAGCGTTAATTGCACTTGCATCTATTCATGATTTGATTGTGCATCAAATGGATGTGAAAACTGCATTTTTGAATGGTGAATTAAATGAGGAGATCTATATGAAGCAACCTGAAGGATGTGAGGTTCCTGGTCAAGAGGACAAGGTATGCAAGCTTATTAGATCTTTGTATGGATTAAAACAAGCACCAAAACAATGGTATGATAAATTTCATCAAACTATTACTTCAAATGATTTTTTGGTAAATGATTCGATGCTTGTGTTTATTCCAAAGTTGATGAGCTTGGTTGTGTTTTCATATGTCTATATGTGGATGATATGTTAATCTTTGGGACCAATATAGATGTAGTAAATGCAACAAAGAGTTTCCTAAATTCTTGTTTTGAGATGAAGGATTTAGGAGAGGTCGATGTTATTCTTGGAATAAAGATTACTAGAACATCATATGGGATATCTTTAAATCAATCTCATTATGTTGAGAAAATATTGAAGAAGTTTGATCAATTTGATTGCATTCCTGTGAAAACCCCATATGATTCTAGTATTCATTTGAAAAAGAATAAAGGTGATAGTATATCCCAAGAACAATATGCGAAAATAATTGGTAGTGTAATGTTCTTGATGAATTATACTAGACCGATATAGCTTATCTTTGTTAGTAGATTGAGCAGGTATACTCACGGTCCCTAATCGAGAGCATTGGGTTGCCTTGATTAGATTGTTGAAGTATCTAAAAGGCACTATCAATTGGGGTCTACATTATCAAAGGACACCTTGTGTCCTTGAAGGATTTTGTGATGCCAATTGGGTGTCGGATAATGATGAAATTCAATCTACTAGCGGTTATGTTTTTACTCTTGCTGGTGGAGCTATATCATGGAAATCATCAAAGCAAACATGTATTGCCAAATCTACCATGGAATCTGAATTTATTGCTTTAGAATTGGCGGGTCAAGAAGCCGAATGGATAAGGAGTTTGCTTGCCGATATTCCATTGTGGGGGAAGCCGGCTCCATCGGTTTCTATGCGGTGTGACTCGCAAGGCAGCAATTGGAGTAGCGAATAATCAAGCCTATAACGGCAAGAGAAGGCATATTCGCTTAAGGCATGCTATAGTTAGAAATTTAGTTAAAAATAATGTGTTATCACTCGAGTATGTAAAGTCAGAGAGGAATATTGCTGATCCTCTTACCAAAGGCCTTTGTAGAAAAATGGTGTTGGAGTCAGCACAAGGAATGGGTTTAAAGCCTATTGTGGAGTGAATTGTGGTGGATACCCTTCTTAGGAATTCCTAAGTTCAAAGGGTCAAACGAAATCACAAAATAACTCAAGTTGTTAATACTACTACCATTCCTAGTAATAAAAAGTGATGTAGTATTTTATTTCATTATACTGTTATATGTGTGAGGTTGAGCTTATAGCTCTTAATAAGTTCATAGCCTTACTTAAGGTGGTTTGTGACAGTACAAACTTGATGAACTTACCTATGTGAATGTGGGGGTTACGCCCAATCCCCTATGAGAGTCAAAAGGCTTAGACTCTCTAGAGCATTCATGAGAATCCAGGTTAATTGTGGGGCACTAATATTACAATTGCGAGAACGTTTCTTGATTTGAAAAAGGTTGAGTGCGCATCTATGGTTTGCTAACCTCATGAAAGGTTCAAAGAGAAATCTACCTTTTATGACAGTAAGACATACTTGTATGCACTAAGTGTCAATTCAAGTCCATAAGACATTGATACTTCAAAACCTAGTATCTATTGCCCAGATCATCTTTTTCAGCCTTGTTTCTTTCTGTTTTGTTCTTTTGAATCATGTGGGGGATTGTTGGAGTTTTTAAATATAAACTTTAAGTTTGCTTCAAAAGAATATGAAGAGTCATCTTTTCCTATTGTCCCACATTGAAAGAATATGAGGGAAGAGTAAGGTTTATAAACTATTACTCTTCCTCTACCCTTTGAGTTGAGTAGCAATGAGGCTTTTAGTGGGTATGTGGTGAGGTGTGGATACCACACGCGCGCCGCCGCCGCCCGCCCGGACCGGGCCAGGGCCATGGGCCTTGGGCCTTGGGCCTTGGGCCTTGGGCCTTGGGCTTTGGGCTTTGGGGAATAAACTTAACTTAACTATAGTTTTGGGTCAGAATTATGTTGGCATTTTTTGACCGTTTTTTAATCAGTCTTAAGTTACCGTTTTTCCCTTTAATCTCTCTTTTAATGCCGTTTTCTCCCTTAATCACTCTCCTGTTTTTCGGCCATGACTCTTCCCATTATGTGACCGTTTTTCCCACGATTTCAGCCACGTTCGATTTCGTCCGGGTTTCTTTGCCTCTATAAATACCGGTGTTACGGTATTCTCGAAACACGTAAACACATTCACTTCTCCTCTCTTCCTTCCTCTAATATTCCGGGCGTATTCAAGAGCGTTCTCAATCTGTTTTTTCGTCAACACCGGAAAGGCGAAGCCGTGTATCCCCGGAGGTTGATTCTTTGTGAGTCCGTGTGTTGTTGCGGGGCAAATTCAACTTTAGGGCAGTGATCTTTTCACGCCACGGTTGTAAGTTAAGTCTGTCAATTTCGTTACCAGTTTTTGTTCCTACACACGGCTGGGTGTTTGCCGCGCGTGAGCCTCGAGCTCCTCTGCTTCCTTCTTGCCGGTGCCGCGCGATTGTTGCTGGTTGCTTGGTCGTTTCGTCTTTCTCTCTCCTCTCTCGTTTTTACGTGTTGTCTTTGCCGGCCGCCGCCACTGTTCCCGTGGTCCGCCGCCGTGCTGTACGTTCTTCTCGAAGATTCCGCCGCCGATACCTTCTGCGTTGGTTGTGTTGGTTGTTGTCGTTGCAGCCATTGTAGATGTTGTTGCTGCTATTCTTCATCTCTCTTAAATTTTGTTAGTGTGTTGATGCCATTATTCTCTAGCTCCTTGTGAAGGTATAATCTGAACTATTTCGCCCTTTTTCATCTCTTTAAGTCCAACGCCCAAAATTTCTAATTTATGTAGAGGTTGCAAAGAATGAAATCTGTAATCCAAGAATAGTTCTCAGTATAAGTTTATTTTGAAATGAGTTTTGAATTAAGTTCTAATGAGTATTATTTGAAAGTTGATGATAAAGATTGTGAATTGTGACTAAAGAAATTAGCTGGGTTTTGAGTATAAAATGCAAAGCTGGATTGTTATTGTTTTGAATCTTTATTCGTCTAAGTTCCGAAGAGACTTTGTTTGGAAATGATTTAGTTTATGGTGTTAATGGGACCTTGATTGGTTTAGTCAAGTAATTCATGTTGAGAAGGTTTGATTTGAGGACTCTATATGTTTAAGAATTATTAAGAATGAGTATTAATAGTTGGTATCATTGTTGAGGTGTATTTCGGATATTGATTTGTGGAGCTCAAAGAAATTAAGGAAGCTTGGAGGTTATCAGTAGTGGAATGGAGATCAAGTTATGATTCTTGGAGATCATGCTAAGGTATACATTGTTCCTCCACCTTTGAACTAAAATTTTGGTGTTACATATGATTTTATGAAACATATACTTAACTACAAGAGTTTTATGTCAATTGAGTTTATTGTGTTATCGGTATAATGAATGTGAAATTGTTGAAAGTGTTTTTAGTATTTCAAAGTTTGATTAAAGATACGAACTTGTGTTGTAGTATTTATATTTCTCTTTGCTAAGTTTTAATCTCTGGATACGTTTGTGAAAATATTATGAACAATAATTTTATGTTTTAGAATCATTTGTAAACAAATATTACGAGCGAATTATGGTCACTTAAGGATATCGATCCATGATGTACTAAGTCAATTTTGTCCCTAAAAGCCGATAGTATGAAGTGTTTATAGGCACATGTTCTGATATATGGAAGTGTTTATAGCCTTTCAGTTAAAATTTTTAAAATAAGGGTTCGCAATATATTTATCAATATAATTCTAAGTATGATATTCTGGATTGGGGAATTTGGTATGTTTTGCAAGAAGTGAAGAATTCTAGTTCAAAGGAATAAATGAGCTTATAGAAACTAATGATGTTTCCGCTGAAATTTGTTTGTATATAGTTCCAAGATGTATAAATGTACCAAAAGTTTTCTTATGGAATGGTATTGAGAATCCAAGTGTATTGAAATGGTAAGTGTTCCAGATTTAAGTTGTTACATAAATTCCGAAATATGTACAGGATACAAAGATTTTAAATATGTTGGTGATGTATCTATTTTATATAGATTATTTAGCTCTATGCCTTTAGCTTTGATAGTTGATTTGAGCTCATTGGAGCTCGATTCTTGAGCTATTTGATATGTTTGGACTTGTTTCCGTGTGTTAGATGTTTTTGTGCAGATTAAGCGTTTAGCACCCTCATTTGAGTTGCAGAACGGAAGTCCAACGGTCCACTTATAGCCCATAGAAGATTCAAGAGATTGCACAAGTGATTCGGACAAGATTACATCAAAAATGAGCGGAAAAGCACTCTCGCCCGGTCGACCGGGCGGTTTTGCCTGACCGGGCGAGCCACAAAAGTCTGGATGCTTAGGAGTTTTGTTCGCCCGGTCAACCGGGCGAGAAGAGAATAAATCTGTTTGCGCGCCCGACCGGGCGAAATATCTTTTTGTCGTAGTTTTCTTAATCACCGCCGCCCGACCGGGCGGTTTTCTCGGGACGGGTTTATTTGTTTTTTTAGCCGGTTTTGTAAGGAAAGTATAAATAGGTTTTTGGTAATTCCAATTAGACTATCTTATTATCTACGTTTTTAGGGCTAAACACTTAGTTTCTCTCTCTCTAGTTTGTATTAACTCTTGCTCTTGAAGATTATAAAGATCATTGATTTTGGTTTTCATTGTTCTCGAATCATTCGGTATTTCTCTTTACTTTGTTTAACTTAATGAATTCTTTTACTTTGATTATGTTTATTGATTTTACTATTATCATGAGTGAGTAGACTTTTTCTAGGGCTTAGAGAGGGAAGCCATGTTTATACCTTTTTGATTTTGGTTTAAAGTTCTTCGTTATTTGGATTGAATTAGAATAATTCCTATTGATTTGTTATGCTTGTTTAATTCATGTAATTGCGCAATATCATGAGTTATGTTTAGCTAATAAGAATTAGAATCGAAAGATCGTATTCATTAGAGGCTTGTTACAATAGGTAGATTTGATTATGTTGAGCGACCGTACTGGCATATGTTAATCTAAGAGTTGTTAATGCCTGACCAAAGATTAACGAAATACTTTATTTATTCGAACCTCAATCCAAGTATTGTCGAACTATATTGTAGTGATTAAATTGGTATGAACATGGTTGACCGATCGATTGCCCTACGTTTTTTATTAATTGATAAACTTCCATCTTTTTGTGTTATAGTTTATTCTAGTTTAGTTATTAATTCATCAATCAATTTCCTCTCTTGAAGTAGTTAGATAATTGAACATAAATCTTTAGAACTCCTCTCCCTGTGGATCGACCCGTATTTGCCAGTTTCTGCTAAACAGACACCGTGCACTTGCGGTATATTTTAAAACCCATCAAGTTTTTGGCGCCGTTGCCTGGGAGACGGCTAGTTTCTATAGTTTTCGATTAATTATTTGAACTATTTCTCTTTGTCTCATTGGAACTTCAAGTTCCATTGAGGCCATCTCATTCGCACATTTTTCTTTGTTTCTTTTATGCCCGTGTCAAAGAGAACACGGTACTCCGAGTTCAACCGATCCCGATCTTGAGAAAACCATCCGGCAACTCAAAAAGCAACAAAAGAAGAAGAAGCAGTCTGCTAACCAGGGAAAATCCACAGAAGGTCCTTCAGAGTCAATCATGCCTCCTAAGTCATTGAAATCTTATGGGGTACCTTCTCCTGGTGGTATTTCCACAGGGCCTACTATGCCCGACATTCAAGTGGCCAATTTTGAGATCAAACCCGCCCTCATCAATATGATCCAATGAGAACCGGTTTGGAGGGCACCCATCGAAGACCCCGCAAATCATTTACAACGGTTTCAACAACTTTGTCGTACCGTTAAGCACCAAGGGGTCACTCATGATCGAGTTGAAGGTCATGGTCTTCGAATTCTCACTAAGGGACAAGGCACGAAATGGCTGAACGATGTTAATGAAACCGAGTGGAGTGCTATTTCTGAAACATTCTGAAAAGAGTACTACCCTCCTACCAAGCTGAGAAATCGAGGCACAAGCTTGCTACCTTCCAACAGGAACCTGATGAGACACTGAAGGAAGCATGGAATAGGTTCAAGGACCTGCAGAGAGAATGCCCACACCACAATCTAGACAAGTGGTTCATCACTCAGGCATTCTACAATGGTCTACAACCCCATATCAAGAGTATAATCGATTCATCTGCAGGGGGTGTTTTCCTAGATAAGGAGGTAGATGAAGGGTACAGTTTTTTGGCCAACTTAGCAGCAAATGATCATAGTTCTTCCAGGACTATTACAAAGAAAAAGTTGGATGCTGATGCATATTCCCTGTTGTCTGCACAAGTTGCCCGATTGAGCATGAAGATGGACTCACTGAAATCTTCGCAGTCTAGTACTCCTCCTATGAGTATTAATGCTATGTCTTCTATGGCTCCTATTAATTCTTCTTTCTGTGAGCTGTGTGGTGTTCAAGGCCACTTTGGTCATGATTGTTGCTACAGTCAACCTGATATGAATCAGATGGAGCATGCAAATGCTTTTCAGCAGAAACCTCCACACAACCCCTACTCTAACACATTCAACCCAGGTTGGAGGGATCATCCTAATTTCTCCTACAAAAACAATAATGTTCGGAACCCTCAACCTATGCCGCAAAACATCGTACCCACCACCACATCAAAACCCACCACCACATGCTGCTAGACAACAATATTATCAAGGGGCTCCCTCGGAATCCCCCTCCTGGTTTCAATAGGCCTTCACACCAAGGCTATCAGCAACAAACTCCTCAGAGTGCCAGCTCTCAAGAGCCTACTATGTCTGATCTAATGAAAATGATTGTACAGAAAAATCACGAGGAGAGCATCAAAGAGCTGAAGAATACTACAAAGCATTTGGAGACTCAACTTGCTCAGGTGGCCGGAAATAATGTGCAGAGGCAACCAGGTCATTTGCCAGGGCAACCAATTCCCAAAGAGACTGCTAATCTTTGTCACGCTTCGAGCGGAACACAATATGATGCTCCACTTATGCGTATTGATGATTTGCCACCTCCAGACAACAATGATGTAGTGGATGAAAAGGATGGTGAAGATAGCTCAAAAGCTGAAGTTGAGCAAGAGAAAGTAGATGAAGCAAAGAAGCAAAAGGAGAAGGTTACAGACTCTCCTAAACCACCACTACCTTTCCCTCACAGGATGCAAAAATCCAAGGTTGATCAACAGCTTGGTAAGTTCATGTCAATGGTCAAGAATCTTGAGGTAACAGTTCCTTTTATCGATTTAATCTCTCAAGTGCCTGTTTATGCCAAATTTTTGAAAGACATGATTACTAAGAAAAAGGATTTTGGTGGTCTAGATAGAGTTGCTCTAACTGAAGAGTGTAGTCTTTGTTTTGCAAAATAAAATCCCTCAAAAATTAAAGGATCCTGGTAGTTTTTCCATCCCATGTCATGTAGGTGCATTGTTTATAGATAAGGCTTTATGTGATCTAGGAGCTAGTGTATACGTTATGCCTCTATCTATCCGTAATAAACCGAACTTGAGAGTTTTGAAGTGCACCCGGATTACTTTGCAGATGGCGGATCGTTACGTGAAATATCCTTTGGGTATTTTAGAGGATGTTCCTGTCGGGGTTGGAAAATTCTATATTCCTGTAGACTTTGTAGTCTTTGGATATGGAGGAGGATAGTCATATCCCCATTATTTTAGGTAGGCCTTTCTTGTGTCTACTAGGTCTTGTGATTGATGTTAAGTCCGGCTCTTTGACTTTAAGTGTTGGTGATGATACTATTACTTTCAAACTAACCAATGCTATTAAGTCTCCTATGCTTCGAGCACACATCTTTGCGGGATTGCTTGTAATGGAAGAGATTTCGGGAGGTGACTATCACCAATTTACGCCGGATGACCCATTGGAGAAAATTCTTGAAGCTGGATGACCTTAATGTTGATGAGGCGATCGAATGTGAGGTAATGGAGACTGTTTGCTCTACTTCGAGCCACATGTAAAGAAGTTAGAACTTAAACCTTTACCTTCTCACCTCAAATATGCATTTCTTGATGATAATGAGGAATGCCCTTGTGATTGTCAGTACTAAACTCACGAGATAGCCGGCTTTCACAACTTCTTACAGTGCTTCGCGTGCATAAAAAGGCTATTGGGTATAGTATTGATGATTTAAAGGGTATTAGTCCCGATTTTTGTATGCATAGAATAAATTTGGAAGAAAATCACCGCCCTTGCATACAACCCCAAAGACGTTTGAATCCTAATATGCAAGAGGTAGTGAAGAAGGAAATAATGAAATCGCTTGACGGGCATCATCTATCCCATCTCGGATTCTAAGTGGGTGAGCCCGGTTCAAGTTGTTCCTAAAAGGGGGGACTACTTGTTGTTAAGAACGATAGAGATGAACTAATTCCTACTACATCTTGTTACGGGTTGGCGAATGTGTATTGACTATCGCAGATTAAACATAGCCACCTTGAAAGATCACTTTCCCCTCCCTTTTATTGACCGGATGTTAGAAAGATTAGCAAAACATAGCTTTTTCCGTTATTTGGATGGATATTCGGGTTTCTTTCGGATTCCCATTCACCCGGAAGATCGGGAGAAGACGACGTTCACATGTCCTTATGGCACCTTTGCTTACCGCCGAATGCCTTTTGGCTTGTGTAACGCCCCCGCCACATTTCAAAGATGTATGATGGCCATTTTTTCGATTTCATTGAGAATATCATGGAGGTATTTATGGATGATTTCAGTGTCTATGGGTCTCGACTTTGATGTGTGTTTGCATAATCTTTCTAGAGTACCGAGACGTTGTACGGGATGTTAATTTGGTTTTAAACTGGGAAAAATGTCACTTCATGGTCCATGAGGGAGTGGTACTTGGTCATCTTGTTTCGAACGTGGCATCCAAGTTGATCGGGCAAAAATTGAGGTGATTGAGAAACTTCCTCCTCCCGTGAATGTCAAGGGAGTGAGGAGTTTTCTGGGTCATGCGGGGTTTTATCGCGAGGTTCATAAAAGATTTTTCCAAAATTGCGAAACCCCTTACTCAATTGTTGCTCAAGGATACCACCTTTGATTTTGCGACGCTTGTACGTGTGGAGTCTTTTGACGGGATTAAGGAAGCATTGATCACTTGCCCTATCATACAACCTCCAGATTGGAGTCTTCCCTTCGAGATCATGTGTGATGCTAGTGATTATGCAGTGGGTCTTGTACTTGGCCAACGGAAGAACAAAACCCTCCATGCTATTTACTATGCCAGCAAGACATTAGATGAAGCTCGAGTCAACTATGCTACTACGAGAGAAGGAGTTATTGGCCATTGTATATGCCCTTGACAAGTTTCGAACCTACCTCATAGGTTCGAAAGTTATGCCCACACCGATCATGCGGCACCGAAGTATCTATTGGCTAAGAAGGAAGCCAAGCCACGACTTATTCGCTGGATACTCTTATTACAAGAGTTTGATTTGGAGATCCGTGATAAGAAGGGTCTTGAGAATGTCGTTGCCGATCATCTCTCCAGATTGAGATTTGAGTCCAGTCTTTGATGGTCCCATAGATGATTCTTTTCCGATGATCATCTTTTTGCTGTATCTATTCAATCTCCATGGTATGCTTGATTTTGCTAACTATTGTGTTGGTGGTTCTCCTCCTCCGGATTTGACGTACCAACAACGCAAGAAGTTTTATCATGATGCTAAGCATTACTATTGGGAAGACCCACTTCTATACAAGAAGTGTTCGAGATGGCTTGTTCGGACGATGTGTTGCCGATTGGGAGATAGTTGGAATCCTACAACACTTGTCATAGTATGCCTTGTAGTGGGCATCTTGGCTCACGAGCCACCACTTATAGAGTTCTCCGGAGTGGGTTCTATCTGGCCTACTATCTTCAAAGATGCCCGTGCTTTTGCCTCTCTTGTAATGAGTGTCAAAGAACGGGAAATATTTCAAAGAGACAGGAGATGCCACGAGATGGGAATTTTGGAGATTGAGCCCTTTGATGTGTGGGGAATTGATTTCATGGGACCTTTCCCTTCTTCTTGTGGGAACAGTATATTTTGGTAGCTGTGGATTATGTGACTAAGTGGGTTGAAGCTGTGGCTTCCCCTACTAATGATTCTAAGGTGGTCATGAAGCTCTTCAAGAAGATTATTTTTCCTCGTTTCGAGTCCCGAGAGTCTTGATCGGTGATGGGGGTCTCATTTTCATCGGAGAACATTCCAAGCTTTACCGAAGAAATATGGAGTTACTCATAAGGTTGGCTTGACATATCACCCTCAGACTAGTGGCCAAGTTGAAGTCTCCAATCGTCAGATCAAGCGCATTTTAGAGAAGGTAGTCAACAGGTCAAGGAAAGATTGGTCACAAAAGTTGGATGACACTTTATGGGCACTGCGAACTGCTTTTAAGACACCTCTCGGCACCACCCCATATCGATTGGTCTATGGCAAAGCTTGTCATTTACCAGTTGAAATGGAGTATCTCTCAGCTTGGGCAGTCAAAGAAATTAACTTGGATTTAGAGGCTGCAGGTGAAACAAGACTTCTTTAGTTGAATGAGTTAGATGAGCTTCGACTAGAAGCATATGAGAACCACAAGCTTTACAAGGAGTAGACAAAGAGGTTTCATGACAAGATGATTGAGAAGCGCGAGTTTCATATTGGTGACAAGGTTTTATTACACAACTCTAGACTAAGGCTTTTTCCTGGAAAGCTTAAGTCAAAGTGGTCTGGACCTTTTGTTGTCACTGATGTAAAGCCTCATGGAGCCGTTGAAGTGGCCAACGCAGAGGGGACGAAGTTTAAGGTGAATGGTCAACGTTTGAAACTGTATCATGAGGGTGCTTTCATAGGTCAAGTAGAGGTCATCTACTTAGATGTTCCCTCACCTTGAAATCAGAGGTACTAAGGTCGTGCGGGACCTTTCTAAACCAGCGATTTGCGGGAGGCAACCCGTCTTTACTTTTCTTTTTCTCTACTAGTTTAGATTACTTTTCTTATTTTTTTAGAGAGGTGAGAGAGAGTGTAGTGACATTTTGGCGAGTTTAGTGCGTGCAGGGGGTCAATATCACAACTTGGAAAAATTTTGACGAAAAAACAGCGGAAAATATAGCCGCCCGGTCGACCGGGCGGTTTTGCCCGACCGGGCCTCTCAACTCGCCCCACCGGGCGAGTCCGCCGAACAGGGCTCGCAACTAAAATCCCAGAAGGGCGAAAAGAAAGCAACAAAACATATCGCCCGGTCAACCGGGCGAAGTCGCCCGACCGGGCGCGCAAGCGAATTTGGGGATAAGCTCGCCCGAATAACCGGGCGGAATGCCCTTAGTACGTTGAGGAAACGAGTTTCGCCCGGTCGACCGGGCGGAATTCGCCCGACCGGGCGGTTTTCCACTCCAAGCCCTTGCCGGATCTGCGAAGACAAAACAAGAAACTTTTTTCGCCCGGTCGGCCGAAGGGGTGACCTCGACCGGGCGGATATTACGGAACTTCGATCCTCTTATTTGTTCCTTCACTGCACTTCTTTCTTCCTTCACTTCTTTCATTTTCTCTCACTTTTCTTCATCCTCTCAACTCTCTCTCTCCTAAAAAACCTCCATAGCCAAACTCCACCCTACTTTTCACCATTCACAAATTCATCTTCTTCTTCAATTTTCTTCATATCCCAATACTTTTCTTCATCTTTCTCCCATAACCCTCCATCATCCCACTTCAATTCTCTCACTCCCAAAAATCTCCACTTTTTTTTTCTTTTCCACCATGTCAGGGCCAAACAAGAGGAAACACAGCTCAAGAGGGGAATCAAGCGCTCAAATTCCACCAGATTCGACATTCCCGCAGGTAATCTTTAAATCCCTAGAACAAAAACAAAGATTTGAAAAGTTAAAATATCGGAACATAATCCCTACTCGTTTTGTTGATGCTAATGCTTTGCATGCTTTGGGTATTTACGGTGAAACTAAAACGCTATTTGAGAAATTGGGATTGGGAACAATGTTCGGCATGTTTTTCTGGACATATAGGCATCTTACACTTGAATTCTTGAGCTCATTAGATGTAGGCAATAAAAATCAAGTTATCCGTTTTCGCCTCATGAATGAGGATCGAGAACTCACATTAGGCCAATTAGCTGCTATTTTTGGCCTCCCTGTTACTGATGATCACCGCCCCTCTCCCACTGTTCGAATTAATACCTTGTGGACCGCATTCACAGGTGATGGGGATGTTAACACCCAGCATATGACTGCAGACCACCTCCATTTTCCCAGCCTTCGCTACTTACAGCATGATACAAAGATTTTAAATATGTTGGTTATCAACTTTGAGGAATATGGACTTGCCCTTTTGATGATATAAGTTAAAGGTCTGAATATAATACAAGATTTTAAAGGTATATCTTTTTATGAGTTTTGCGCGCTTGGGATGACTTGGGTAATGAAAAAAAGGTTAGAGATTTCAAAACTAAATGGTTGTTTGGAGATGTTATATATAGCACAACTTATGACATGCTGAAGATTTAGCTATATGACGGATTTGTGATAATTATTGGAGTTGGTCATAAATCCTTTGAGATATTAGATGAAGCTTAAGTTGGTAAGTTATAAAGTAAGCTATCTGATTCTGTTTTTGTGAAGAAGAGAAGTTCATATAAAAAAAAAATTAGCTATACTATTTAGAGGTATCTTCGGATAATATTCAGAAGTGGTCTATTTCCGGCATCATATCCATAGTTAGCGCATTCATCCTAGTTAGCAGCTCCAGCTCCGTATCAAGGTCACGATCGATATCGTCACTAGCATCAATATCGTCACTAGCCTCAATATCGTCACTAGCATCAGTGAATGCAATGAAAAGGCCCGGAAATAACGATTTTATGAGATTGAAATCTATGTTGAAGTGGTTGTAAGATAAGTTGCTTGTTTTGGAATGTAGGTTGTAGTTGGAAATAAGTTATGGAGTTTAAATGTCGTTTAGTAGATTAATGGAAATTGTTAGAGAAATATCATGGGCCCTCAAAGCATGCTGAGTAAAGTATTGTGAATTTTGGATGACATAAATCAAGTATAAAGAAGTGAAATCGGATGTGTAAGATTTATATTAGTAATATAACAGCTCAAGAGATATGTGGTGGATTGAAGGAGTATAATATAGTATAATAAGTCGTAGTATCTAAGTTGTGAGGAGCTATATCCTAAACGAGAGTTTTCCACTATGAGTATTGAACACCATCCTCTAATGGGAAGAGTAAGTTAAATAATGAAGAGTGGGAGAAGTATAAATCTTTTGTAATATGGGTATTGGTGATAGGCTTTAATAATAAAATAAATAAGGAGTTAAGATTGAGTTCAAATATATAAAAAAAAAAATGTCATAAGTTATAAATTTAAGATTAGTGCGGAGTATGAGTTTAAGTATCTGGAATGATTATAAAAATTATAAATATATAGCTGAATAATGATATAACTATTCATGACATGGAAAAATGGAATAAGATGTTGCTGACTTACAAAATATGGTATAGTATAATATGGCCATGGAAGTATGAAGCATCGAGTCAATAAAGTTGGGAAAGCAATAACTATCTTATGACACTAAGGCTTAAGTAATGAGGTGTGAGTTCAATTATGAGATGGGAGTTTAACTATTTTAGATGCATTGTCAATTGGGTTACTAGAAGTTGGAAGTTCAAGTATGAGAAATCTTAATAATTGAAGGAAGGGGGGGAATGTTAAACGCCAAATTATTTTAATGGAAGAGTTCCTTGTAGTTGTAATACATAAGTCCGATCTTTACGAGTTTCACCTAAATGATAGAAATATGTCCTATGAAGTTTATATTATGAGACTTAGATTGATGTGATATGATTTATAAATCTAGAGATATGAACGGTGTGGAAATTGAGGTTATTACATTTTGACTTCAGAATAAGTGTGAATAACAGAAGTTCTACTTGGGATATGACAAGAATATTATAATTAGTATCACTGAGCATAAGAATAAACATTGACATTGGCTTAGCTGTATAGATTGATAAATTGGATTAGATGAAAAGTTATTTCTAAGAAAGAGAACTTTTGTAACTAAGATATGAAGTTATTTAAGATTAAATTCTGTTTTGACTTTCTGATTAGTAAGCTACGTTTTGAGCTTCAATTATAATGAGCTTGGACTATAATTCCTTTAAAAGTCTGTATTTGAATGGTTTTTAGCAAATGAACTTTGTAAAGGATTGAATTATACTAAGTTATTGGAATCTCAAGTAAATTGTGCTATCAAACAATTTGAGTTTGTATATGAAATACCCAAAAGCGATTATGTTACGAGATTTTGATATATCTGACTCGAGAATTATGAATTTGAGTTTCATAAAAATATTAAATTGTGAATTATGTATTTTGATTTCGTTTTGTAAGGGGAAGAAGCCGCCGGAGCGGTGATGAACAACATTTTGTATTCTGTATATATATTCTGGGGACATGTCCTGAAAAGTCTTGCAAGCAGTACATAATAGAATAGGGAGACGTCTCTTGTAAGAGTTTAGAGAATTCGCCTGGAAGGCATCTCTATTCGTGTTCTCTTCTCCATTATAATATGATTTGATTTCTGAAAGAAAGTAGAATATGTGTTTGAATATGCAAGTGGTTTCGTGAAAGTTACTTCAAACCTTATTTCCGAAGTAACTCACTCAAGTTTATGGAATTCCTGGGGTGAATATGGGAATGAATTACTGAAAAACTCATTAGTAATTTATGAAGGAGTTAGCTACGCTATGCATTTTGGGTTGAAGGGTATTGAATTTGAAATAGTGAAACGATATATATTACTATGTCTTAGAATATAATTAGAATTGATTTTGGAAATCGTATTATTCTATGGAATTGTTATGGTTCCTCTAATTGAAAGTAAATACTATTTACCTTGAAAGATATTCTTATTATTATTTAAGTATCATTGTAATTTGTGTATTTATTTGTTATATGATTCTTTCATTATGAATTTTCAGTGCCTTGAATTCAAATGACTCATAAGATAAGCTTACCTCCATACATACATTTTAAGCCACCAAAATATTTTCTGGTTAGACAGTGTGTACTCAGTTTCGCTGATTTTGTTCTTGGAACCTGTCCTGGTGGGGGCAGAGTTCATTGTTAATAATTTTGCAGGTTAGTTCGCTCCAGAGGGAATTAATGATCGTAAGTTGTGATAAGAGAGATGTCTAGTTCAACCCATGATGAAGATTGTATTTTTGTTGAGAATCTTATGATATACTATTGTACTCACTTGGAGATTTATTAGTTAAATTGATAAGGTTGTATAATCTATTTTGAGTTGTTGTATTATAGGTCGTATTCCAGAAGCCGGGATCAATACATGGGTTATACTCTGTTATAGATGATTGCCAAATTAAGGTTTAATTAATGATAATCGTAATTTGTGAATGCTAAGTGTGATTAGCTAGGAGCTCGGAAGTGCGGGCTGTTACATGTATGCTTTCCTTAGTCTTCATGGAGAACAATTCATATTGATTCATTAGTAAATCAATTTTAGATCTCTTGACTTCATTAATTCCTTCATGGGTTACTTCTAGTAAATCCCATATTTGCTTTGCGGATTTGCATCCCATGATCCTATTGTGTTCATGGGGTCTAAGTCCACAATGCAACAGTTTAACAGCCATTGCATTTACTTCCATTTTTTCGAAATTAGCTTTGTCATATTCAGAGAAGGGTTTAGGAATTACCTTAATTTTGTCATTAGTAGTTGTGACCTCAAAATCACCAACTTCAATGACTCTCCATACCAGGTAGTTTTCAGCTTTGATGAATATCTCCATTCTGTTCTTCCAGTAGGAATAGAACTTTCCATTGAACATGGGAGGCCTTTGCGTAGAGTAACCTTTCTCAAGTTTCTCGGTGGTATTCATTATTCCTTGGATCTTTTTCTCAATAGGGTTTCCTATCTTTCGTGAGTTCTAGCTCTGATACTAATTGTTATTTCACTAGGAACAATACAAGAGGAGGGGTGAATTCTATGTGTAGAAATAAAAGTAACTTTTTGCGGAATTTTAAACTTAAACTAAGAAACAAGCTAAAGGAACACAAGGGATTTTTACGAGGAAAAACTTCTTGGGCCCAACAAGAAGAAACAACCTCGACCACTAGGGATTTTAAACTCAACTCTTTCACTAATTAGGCCAAACAACTTTGTTACAACCTAATTCTACTCACGGGCCACATCTTGAGTTCCTAAACTCAAGTTCCTAAACAACTGTTCCCTTAACAGCTATTCCTCTCAACTTCACTTGAAGTTTTCTCACTTTAACTCGCTTCACTCAAACTCTCAAAGCTTCTCTCTTACAGAACTTCACTCAAAGTCCCCTTACCCCAAAAACCAAAATACAATTGATCAAATAAACTTAGTGGAATTAGAGCAAGAAGGCAAAGAACAAATGGCTTTTATGAGAGAATGAAGGCATTGACACTTTACTTAGTTAAACTCACTAATTCACTAGGTCAGACACAAATTAAACTGGAACTTGATTAGACATTAGTATTTATAGTCGTAATAACTTAGAACGTGGGATTAAAACATGTGATAGTGGTAAAATCATTATCCTGTGATGTTCCTTACCCGGAGGAACACGTTCCTCATTCAACCCATGATCTCTATAATCACTGTTAAACGTGGGAGATAATTGTGTTACTGTTCCCTTAATTTTAGCAACCACTCAAAGCATTAATTCGAAAATCTGATTTAATTTAAAAAAACATATTAATTATTAAAACCAAAATAAAATCCTTTTACCAAAAAATTATCTTTAAAATATTTTCCATAAAAACCGAAAAGGATATTTATTATCTTTATAAAAATAAAATCTTTTCCTTAAAAAAGATTTTCCTTAAAATCATATTTTTCCTTAATTAAAACGGTTACCTAGAATCTAGGCATAAACTACTCAACAGACATATTTAAACCGTTGTAATGCATCATCCTAAGTCTAGTTCCTTTTAATAGTTAGTTCCTTTAACTTATTAGTTAAGCGCCAGTTCGTCAGTTCCTTACAAAGGAACAAACGCTCATTCTCATTCTAAATTGCCATAGTTCCTTACCATTCTTACTCGTTCCTTTACAATGTAATTAGAAACAAAAAGTCTTGCTTTAGTATTTTTGCTCCAATGTTTGCTCCAAAGTACCAAATCTTGAAATATCTTTACTTAGTCTTTAAAATCCCAACTTGATTTGTTGACTTAGTATTCTCTTTGTTCCTTTCATTGATACCTTGAAATTCATTCACTTAAACAACTTGTTAGTCCACTACTTAGTTTGTATCTTTGTTCCTTTGTCATCATCAAAACTAGGGTTCAACAATATGTTTTATCCTCGAATATGCTCTAAGAGTTAGGACATATGTCTTCCACAATCAAATCATATGAACAATGAAAAAAAATACTTCATCCGTTTTTTTTACATGTTACACTTTTGAAAATTGCGATTACCTATACAAAATTTTAATTGAGGATTAAGCAAAAGTAAGGGTGGGGATTAAAGGGAGTGGGGACCACCCCTCCCCCACCACCCCACAGCACCCCCCCCCCCCGCAGTCCCCCTCCCCACCACCGCAAGCAACCCCCTTCCCCCACCCCTCCCACACAACCCTCACCCCCACCCCCAGCCGGCCCCCCCCCCCCCCCTCCCCCTCCGAAAATCGCATTTTCCTAACCCCCACCACCAGCCGGCGGCCCCCCCTTCCCCACCCCTTTGAATCCCGTAGCCCCCCTTCCCCACCCCTTCGAATCTTGCAGGCCCCCTCCCCGAAAATCGCATTTTCCTAATCCCAAAATCGCATTCTCTCTCCTCGGATCATGGTGAGTTGAAGATAGATCGTGAGAGAGAAAAAAATGAACGATTTCGGGGATTATTATCCAGCGATTATGGCTTCAAACCTCAAGGTAAAGCTGCTCCAATGGCGCCTCCTAAATCTACCACTAATTCTTCGTCAAATTCCGCCTTTAATTTTGAGATTGGAGGTTCTAACACGTCGTCGTGATTCGAATGGGGTAGGGGAGGGGCTGCGGGATTCGAAGGGGGGGAGGGGGGCTCAGGCGACCGAGGGGGGGGGGCTTCGGGGGTGGTGGGGAGGGGTGGGCTTCGGGGGTGGTGGGGGAAGGGGTGGGGCGGCTGATGGGGTGGGTGGGGGAGGGGTGGTGGAAAGAGAGAGAGGAAGTTTAATTAATTTAGATTAGTCTATAATGAGGTTAAATTAAGTAGGTTTAATTTTGGTTAATTGTTATACGTAAGGGTAAATTGGTAATTTTGCAGCATAAAACTTTTCATTTTGGGGAAGGAAAAAAAGTGTAACATATATTTTGCACCATTCCATTTAAGGAAAGTGTTACATGTAAAAAAACGGAGGAAGTACACTAATTTATATGGGCGGTTTCACGAATTAAGAGTAACTTGAGAATCTAAACTTTTACAAAGCTAAGGATTAAGGACCTTATTTTTTTAATGTTTAGGTGAAGGACCTCAAATGGATGAAATTTATAACGACATTAACTTTCCATCCATTGAAGTAACACTAGAAGACAATAAAAGAATATTTAATTATATATCTTTCAACAATTGTCGCAAGCATTTTGATTTTTGTTGGAAAAGAAAATATATGATTTTCAAATTTTCAAAAATGATCCAAAGATCACTACAAGATCTTAAAAAATTAATTCTCAAAGCTAACTCCTCAGCCCTCTTATAAGTCTGTTTATCATACACTCGGGTGTATCATGTACATGATAAACCCAATACTAATCTTTCCTTATTTACTCATTTGAAATTCTCATTTTCATTACATTTTGCTCATTTTGATGACTTAAAATGAGCAATGAGAAAAAATAGCATTGGGTGTATCATGCTCACGGTACACTCGAGTTTATGATAAAATTTGTACCCTCTTACATAATTTTGTCCAAAGTTGTTAAACTTGCTTCTTTTATCCAATTTACTCTTAATGGTTTGGACTTGCTTTTTGGTTGCATATATCTAAATTCTTGTATTTATGTGTAAATTATTAGTTTCTTAATTTTAGTTGATTTTGAGTGGAGATACTCGATTTTCAAGACTCATGGAATATTAAATAGTGAATCATCCCCCTCAAAAAAAATACTGAATCATCCTTTTTCTCTTTTAGTCTTTTTTTCCATATTATTTGTGGAACAAAAAAAGACAAGAGAGAATTTGTGGGTGATTTAAAAGTTAAAAGTTAAACAAGTATACAATTGGCATATATTGGAAAAATTTGATATCTTTAAATCTATTGGTCTAGATTGTATTTTTAAATTACTCTTGTGTTTGGTTGATAACTGATAAAATACAATATACTTTTGGATATTGTTGTTTTCTTGGAGATAACTTAATTTCTTGGCAGTCTAAGCGTCAGCCTACTCTATCTAGATCCAGCGTCGAGGCAGATTTCGTGGCGTCGTCAATGTTGTCGCGGAAGCTTGTTGGTTACGTAATCTTCTTTTGGAGTTACATTGCCCTCCTCCGATAGGCTACTATTGTTAATTGTGATAATCTCATTGCTATTTATTTATCTCGCAACCCAGTACAACACCAATGCACCAAACATGTTGAGATATATATTCATTTTGTTCGCGAAAAGGTCGCATTGAGTCAGGTACGATTGTTGCATGTTCCTACTAGATATCAGTTTGCTGACATATTCACTAAAGGTCTTCCGCTGCAGTTATTTTTGGAGTTCAAGTCTAGTCTCATCATTTGCATAGTCTCAGCGTTCGCGTTCGCCCTCCTCCCGCTCCGACTGTGGGGGCGTGATAGAATACAATATACTTTAGGATATATTATGTTCTTGAAAAATTCTAATATGGATAGGTTTCCTAATATGTATAGGATTATCCTTAGATCGTAAAACTATAAATATTGATCAATAGTCATCACTCCAATTACGTGGTTTCTCCAAATCTAGCAATTACAACCATTGTTGAAAAAATATGACTAAATAATCTTTTAATTGTAAGCCACGCAACTACAATACGAATTACAGTATGTTGGAAATATGAGTTAGATTAATGTATTCATGAAGAACAAATATATAAACTATACTGATACACAATATAGAGAAGAAACTTATCTGCAGATAATAATCAACTGAACTTGATTTGATTCCACAAGAATAACATTGCGCCGTGGCATGGAGGCCACTGCCTTAGAAACGAATTTCGCCATCTCCGGTGCGGATTCTTGATGACGTTCGTCCCCCAAGGTTCACACAACGATCCCCGACTTCGTGCACCCGGATCAAGGATTGGAGATTCTCAAGAACTGCTCAAAACTCAAAGGAAGAGGTTGGCCATGTGTTTAGGTTAATGAAAAAACCATAGAGAGAGAAGAAAACAGCCAAGAAGGTATTTATATAAGGGTTATAAAACCACTCCGAAATAAATCCGGAAACAAGAAGAAAATAAAAGATTTCGACTTCCTCGGAAACCGCGAAACGCGGAATATACCGCGAGTCGCGGTAAGCTTGCGGCAAACTACCGCGAAACAAGGCAGGAAATACGACCTGCGACCACCGCGAGTCGCGGCACCCACCGCGAGTCGCGGCAAACCCTCGCCAGCAACTTCGCGTTTCACCTGGATGAAATCCAACAATCCCCCACAAACGCGAATACAAGAGAAATAAGAAATGAGCAGTAAAAGGAAGGTTTGATACTTACAAACTAGTGTCCAAGGATTGAACTAGCATGTTAGTGAGATGGGGTGTCCACTCACCTACAAGTGTCCATTGGATTGAACTTGCAGGAGAGAGAAGGGACCCGATAACACATATCGTACCCTCTGAGCTTGAGAAACTCCGCGTTATCCATGAATGGCCTCTTAAACAACATAAAACACTGTTGATCATACAATTCATATTCCTTTTAAGACAAGTCACTTGTCTTTCAAATGATTGTGAACATACACCCAGTTCAACAATCATGGCCATCACCCTGGGATTCCAGTGAGCGCTCTAGAATTCCTACAAGTACGACATTCGACAGAAGGAGACCATCCCTTCACACTCTAATATGATGTTCTATTACGTTCAAATAAAATTTGAATCAGCCACAAAGACCATAGAAACATCATGTCCATTACGTTCAATTAGATTGAATCAGCCATAAAGGCCATGGACTCCAACACAACCTCTGCCGGTTGCCGCCGAGTACCATCAGCTCCACTTGTCAAACCACCATAAAGGCTATAGACTCTCACAATCCATTAGGTTTGAACAAAGTAGACCATCCCTTTAACAGGACTATGATACCGACCATGTGAGATCATGCACAAGGCATCACAACGGTGTAACCATCAAGTCCATTCCAAGGACCACCCAAGCCTGCTGGGATATGGAAAAATTAAGAGCAGTCAAGCTCAACCTCACATACAGTATCTCATTGTATGCCACATACAACATCACATTGTATGCCAGGTGTGTCTATAAGTCCAGTCTTAGAACTATAGACACATTAAGGACAATCACTGTCCAACTTGATATCTATGAATCTACCAAGTTCAATTGCCAGTTGAACTAACCAAAGGTTATAGATTCATCAATCCATTAAGCTCAAACAAAGTAAGCCACCACAAAGGTAATGGATTGTCCTGTCACTATACCATCAAGCTCACTATTCAAACCACCAAGTCTGGTAATGGATCCTCACACATCCATTAAGTTTGAACTAGCTGAGCCACCAAACTGGTTATGGTTATGTGACCCCACGTGAGCATGGCTAGTCCCAACACGGGACCTCAAAAGCATCCATCAGGTCCTCTCAGTGAACACAACACCAACCTATGCACGCTCCTGTCCATATGTGCCTCCATTGCCTTCACATGACAATGTACGTAAGCATCTGAAACATCACAATGCAAATAAGTGAGTATTTCATTACCCCCACAACAGGCAACTTGCCAAGGATTTCCTGATCAGTCGGCTTCTTGACTCAATCAGTTCAACTCAATGAACTTATTCTTATGGTTGACTCTGCAACACATCTTACTTTGCATCTCCTCAACAAAGCAACCAGTCAAGAACAATATGCCAACATATACACTTATAAACATATAAGCATAATCATTTAGAAAATCATTTTCTAGAGACAGCTCATAAACATGCATACAGAACATAATAGTTCATGCTAACTATTCAGCCTTCTAGTTGAACCTGTTACAAACCATGTTTTCTTAACAAGATTGAGACAAAAGGTGCCTTTAATAATACATTGGCATTACATCCATGAACCACATGAATTACCTCATCCCCAACTTCCATCTTGGCTCAAGAATCGAAACCTTCAGTTTCATAAAGACATCAAGAGTGTGAACATCAAAGACATAAGATCAATCATAGACACGTGATTACCAAACAATGTCAATTTGATCAATATCACTCAAACAAATACCATCTTGAAAAACCAAGATACAAAACTTAGTTCATCACAAGGAACTAATTATACAAGTGGTATAAACCATAAACCACCTACAGACCATTCAAGTCTTCTCACCAAGTAAACCTTACAGGTCAGCTCCAAATCCTGGAAAATCTAGTGACTCTTCCTTATCTAAGATGCCATTCAAGTATGCACTTTACGAATCAAATCGATACGCAATCAATTGACACGATCCCAATGCAAACACAGCCACTGGCCTAGGCAAACTTAACAACAGGTGAGACAACTACATAGGTCAATATCAAAACATTAATGAACCTCAGAATCATGTGCCTTGCCCATAGCTTTTCAGGCTCACAACTTCAAAGTCTATTGAAGACCAACACACACCCAAAGTATCAACCCTGGTCCGACAAAGACATACACGGCGAGTATGACAGGTCACTAATGCGTCATGTTTAAGCTTGTTTTTCTCTAAGCACTAGTCCCAATCAGAAGTCATAAAAACCCTTGTGAACTGATCATCACCACCAGATAATAACCCATAGACTTCACATAGTTGATCAACAATGTCAACTTTCTAATCACGGAGGTTACAAGCAAGACTAGACTTTGCTAACTTAGAGAATTAACCCTTTGCTACTCCTTTGTTGAACTACACATCAACAATACTAGGAGAGACACCAAATAGAATCAGGCAACAAACACATAATCTGACTTCTAAACAATTATATCAATGACTAACAAATCATCAATGATATCATGAGGTTCATCCAGCAAAGCTTATTCAAGAAGAAATAAACACATCATCAAATTCAGCACAAGAACAACCACATAGAACTAAATCCTCACACTAACTGTGTGAAGGAAGGATAGAAATCCGACCATAGCTAGAAACCCCCACAATGAGAACATAGAGAATAACTAACAGCTCATCAGCTTATCTTACATAGGCCATAACTTGCTGAAAATAACGATAACCCCCACATGAGAAAAGATACCCAAAGATGGTCTGAAGAATACTCATAACCCTCTTAAAAATCCTCATGTTCCTTCATTCTTGAATGATTTCACTCACTTGGAACATAACCACCATTAACCTCAAAATTCTGCTATTTACAAGGAGTCCCAAATGGTCTCGCCTAGACCCTTAACAAAAGGATAGGAATGCTAGCCTCTGATCAATCAACACATAAAACATGATAACATTCACCAATCATTACTCCAAGTTTACTAAAGAAGCTAAGTCCTCAAGAATTAACTCAAATAATTCAATAACCCTAATAGACACAACTATTGGGTTACTCTAAGACATGACTTAGCACTAGAGTTGTAGTTAGATTACCCAAAAGGTCATTCAACCAATCCAAAAGTCCATATGACTAGACATGGTCAACAAATTTAAACCCTATACTACAAGAGTCTTACAAAGCAACTCTAAAGAACCAAATATACGACTTGTATACAATATATACAATACAACAAGCAGAAGTATATAATTCATAGCTCAAGGAAACAGATAAGAGATCCCAACTGTATTAAATCCCATGGAAGTTCCCTTCCTCCCCCTCACTTCCCACAGTGAGGCTAACTGACTCACTAGCCAGTCCCAAACATTAATTTATTCCTCAAAAGGCACAACAATTGCTAAAAACGCAGGTATAAATTAGATACCAAACAATGTGCCACATAAAATAAATTATACAACTAAGCTGAACTTGGGACATTAGCCATAAGATAGATTTGAAACTTCCCTTTAGCCAAGCTGGCCTGCTGAAGGTGCTATGAATTCCACATAGTTGCCACTCTTCCAACTCCCCTTTGCTTGCTTGAATGTTTCAACCTCTAACTCAACCCTTACAAACCTAACATGTCACAAAATTGACTGTTATATATGAAAGGGGTACATAAAATAATTCATGTAAATAAGTTAGAGTACATAATTAAATTAAATTAAATTAAAGAGCAAACTTCCCTTCTAATACGTCTTATGAACAATATCCAATTGACTTGAATATTTGATAGTAGCTTCTTTGCTATCAAGAACTCAATGAGAAGTATAAACATGAAGTTGACTTCCTCCATCAATATCAAAAACCCTCCAATTGTTCTCAGAAATTATTTATCCAATAATAAAAGTCTTGAGTCTCCATCAAGTACATTTGAGAACTTCTTCAAAGACGAGAACTCGAAGAAGGAATACGATAGCAGGAATAATTTCAATGGCAACAATTAGATCAAAGATTCAATCTTTACGAGCCAACAAAGTCCAACATGAGTTCCACGGTAACTTCGCTCCACAAATTACCCTAATAAGTCTATTCACAAGACTTAATAATTCTAACCATACCTATTCAAATAGACAATACTCAAGGATTCTTTCCAAGGTAGATAATTGAAATTAGGTTAGAATAAATTGTTCATCAACATGAATACAACAATCATAATAAATTCGTTTCTAAATTGTTGGAAATAGGAGTTAGATTAATGTATTCATGAAGAACAAATATATAAATTATACTGATACACAATATAGAGAAAAAAACTTATCTGCAGATAATAATCAACTGAACTTGATTTGATTCCACAAGAATAACGTTGCGCCGTGGCATGGAGGCCACTGCCTTAGAAACGAATTTCGCCATCTCCAGTGCGGATTCCTGATGACGTTCGTCCCCCAAGGTTCACACAACGATCCCCGACTCCGTGCACCCGGATCAAGGATTGGAGATTCTCAAGAACTGCTCAAAACTCAAAGGAAGAGGTTGGCCATGTGTTTAGGTTAATGAAAAAACCATATAGAGAAGAGAAAACAGCCAAGAAGGTATTTATATAAGGGTTATAAAACCACTCCGAAATAAATTCGGAAACAAGAAGAAAATAAAAGATTTCGACTTCATCGGAAACCGCAAATCGCGGAATATACCGCGAGCGGTAAGCTTGCGGCAAACTACCGCGAAACAAGGCAGGAAACACGACCCGCGACCACCGTGAGTCGCGGCCTACACCGCGAGTCACGGCGGCCACCGCGAGTCGCGGCACCCACCGCGAGTCGCGGCAAACCCTCGCTAGCAACTTCGCGTTTCACCTGGATGAAATCCAACACAGTAAAGCTAAATATATTTTAATTTGATCATATAAATTTCTTCATTGTTGTTTGTTACTACGACGATGAATCATATCCCACAATAATGATTAATCCTCAATTTTTCTTTGAGTCATGCAAACTTCTAGTGTAGATCATTCTTACGTACTTTTGAGAAAAAATATCTTTATTTAATTATATAGCATATAGACGAGAACTCAATACTGACTACAAAACTGTATAACAAACAACTGATGAATTGCATCTTGAATACCATATATTCTAACCTCCCATAACGGAAGAGAAAGAAACTCAAACTCCCATTATAGGAGACCAAGAACTTAATGAATGGGTAAAATAACTTTCGAAAATAGGGAGACAGGAAAGTTGTTAACGGAAAAAAGATAAAATACCTAGTAGATAAAAGTAAAAATACATTCTCAAAAAAGTGGTTGTTTGGCATACAAAAAATTAGGTAGGCAATAAAAATTCCCATGATTTTTAGATTTGGATAGTTGTTTGGTTGACATGAAGTGTGGAAAATAGGGGTAATGAAAATTCATGGGAATTTGAAGTTCCCACAAAATGTAGGAATTTATTTATCTACCATCCCCTTGGTCACTCACAATTCCTACATAAATTCCTGTAGATTACAACTTCCCTTATAACTACCAAATAATTTAGACTAATTCGTAGGAATATCATAAGGGAATTTATTTTCCACAAATTGTAAATTTCTATGGGAATTTAATTCCCATTGCAAGTTTGCAACCAAACAAACATTAAGATTGTCTTTTAACTTAGAAAGAAAATGACCCTTTTAGGATAAAGCTAAGGTTACTAAAGTAAAAGTTACGAATTGTCACCATCCAAAAAGATGTTGACAACTCTGTACTCATTGAGCTTTTAACTTTAATTCATTTTTTATTTTATGATCATGTGAGATTTCTTATTTGTAGTCCAATTAATTAGAAAATGTACTTAATTTCTCTGTCCCACTTCTTGTCCATCTCTTTTTGGGACATATATATTGCCCAACTTTCGATCTTTGCTCATCTCATACAAGTATTTATTATTCTCTTTAGTAAATCAAATATGATAATCAATATTAAAATACTATTTATGTATTAGATATAGTACCTTAACCCTTAAGGTCGGTCAAAGTACCTTCAAATGGTTAAAGGCTTTAAGCTTACCCTTAGAGATGAGAATCGATCTCCTAAATTCTAATTTTTCCATTCAATAAAAAATTGATGTTTTTCTACGTTGTTTTCTAGTTTCATACCAAATTCATACTTGGAAACAACATCCAATAGTTTACAATATACTGAATGTCAACAAGAAGCACCAGTGGTCTAGTGGTAGAATAGTACCCTGCCACGGTACAGACCCGGGTTCGATTCCCGGCTGGTGCAGTATTATAATGTACAAGCAGTGACGAAATTTGCGTCTTCAGTGGCAGTTGGGTCCGCCACAAATCATCTGACCCCAGATAAGGCAAGTGCGCATCTGAGCTTGTATATCTTTTTTGGTTTTAACAAATTGTAGTACCTTTTGGACATAACGGAGGTGCCTGATTTCAAGTTTCAACACAATGTATGACCCCTCTACAATAATCAATAATGTTCTTCTTCAGGAACAAGCACATAATGATAGATCTTGGCACCGGGAACAACAATAACCCAGTTGATCTTATTGACAATAAGATCAACTGGGCCCTCAAGGACAAGCAGAAATTTATCGAACATTGTTGAAACGGTGCCCGGAAGGGTTGGGTCTCGTGATTGCACCAAAAGATTATCCACAAAATACCTATTGAGCATTTTTGCATAATACATGTGGTGGAACTATTGTCACAAGTGTATCATTATCAAACTCGATAAGTTTGGTCAACACTCTTTCCCATGGATTAATGTTGACAATGAATGTTCTATTGTTGTAACTGTTGCTTGAGCAAGCTGGTGTACTCATGAGTTCTGTCCTCATGGTTTGTTTATCAAGCTCTGCTCCGCAAGAATTTGTTCGAATCAGAGGGTGCCTCGAACGCGTAGCAGAGCGAATGAGCGATTTCGCCCCCAATATTAAGGGGCCCCACCTATATTTTTATTTTACTTATTAGGTTATATGAGTTTAATGGAAAATACATTTGATAATCCAAAATTTTTGCCCCTAATCAATCTATATATTTTTTTTCATATTTCATAGCTTACTTTAGTTTAATCTTGATGTTAAATCTCTCCTTGCTAAAAAATGAAATAACATTGAAGTATTTAAGAAAGTTAATCATTTTTTCAACCATTTTTAATAAAAAAAATTAAATTAGTTCTTAATAATATGGGATTATGGATCCATTCCATAGCCCTATAGGGCCCATGTTTAATGCCGCATGCGGCCCGATATTGTCTCGAGACGTCTCGTTCGAATGAAAATTTTTCAAAGCTTTCGACTTCCTCATAAAATTATTCTCCGAAAATCATTTTTCTATTTTTTTGGGTATAATTAAACAAAGATTTTAAAAAGACTATTGGAAAATGGAATAAAATATGTAAGAATGTACACTTAGGTCTGTTCTCCCCAGCTTATATTCAGTTCAGTTCAGTTGCAATAAGTCCAGTTCAGTTCCAATCAGTTCAGTTCTATTCAGTTCCTAATTTAATATCATTAGTTATAATTTAATTCAGCTCAGTTACAATCAGTTCAGTTCAGTCCAGTTCATTTGTTTTATGCCGAAGAGAACGGGCCCTTAGCTGCCAAATTATTTTACCAATTTGTGTTATCATTATGGCCCATTGTCTTTGTATTAAAATTTAAAATACATTACAATTAACTAATAAGATAAGTGGTATTCAAACTACATACAAAATATGTGATAGAAAACCTGGATTCCAAAAGCAAAAGTAGATAAGAATATAAGTGCTTATTTGGTTAACATAAAAAAAAAAAAAGTAGATCTCCTGAGAAAGTAAAATAATATGGAATTATTTGTTGAGTCCGTTTTTGAAGAGACGGTCTCACGTTAGCTGATGTCATGCTGACATTACGCGCTTGCATCAAACTAGCAGCAGAATTAGTTAATAGCGGTTGGACATATTAGTTATGCTAGCCTTAAATTGCTTCTGAATGAATTAGTTAAGCGTTGAATTATATTAGTTAAGCGTTGAAGTATATTAGTTATATCATAGAAACCAAATTATAACGCATTTTACGAATAACTAAAAACCATAACTATTAACCTTATAAATATAACCATAAATTTAACTAATAATATGAAAACTATAACTAATATCGTGTAAACAATTACTAATAACTAAAAACCATAACTATTAACCTTACAAATATAACAATTTATCCATAACTAACTATAACTAATAACATGAAAGCTATAACTAATAACCTATAAACAATTACTAATAACTAAATACCATAACTATTAACGTTACAAATATAACTATTTACCCAGTTGCATAACTAGTTACCTGGAAACGATAACTAATCACTAGAAAACCATAACTACTGACGTGAAAAAAAAATGTAATTTTCTACCTAAAAGTTGTAACTCATAATAAGAGATTCATTAGAGTTTCGACCCATTGATAGAGGGAAACAAAGAGTTTTGAGAAATTCTCATCATCAAGATTGAAGAAGTCGCAAAAAAGGACGTTATATAGTTGCAAGTTTCATATGTTCAAAAAAGAAAAGAAAGAAAAAGAAAGAGATGTAGGCTTCAGAAAGAAATGGAAGTTGGGTGGTGGAGAAGGAAATGGCAGAGGAGGGAGAAAGGGGTAGAGGAGAGAGAAACGCGAGTTGGTAGAAGAGGACATAGGAGACAGAATTTAGAGTTGGTAGAGGAGAGAAAAATATAAATTGAGACGGAATTTAGAGTTGGTAGAGGAGAGAGAAAATATAAATTGGGGAAATGAGATGATTTTACAAGCATAACTAATAGGCCCAAGTCGCTTAACTAATATACTTTAGCGCTTAACTAATTCATCCAGAAGCAATTTAAGGTAAGCATAACTAATAGGTTCAAGCGCTTAACTAATACCACTGCTAGTATGATGCACGCGCATGATGTCAGCATGACATCAGTTGGTCTCATGATAACACTAATGTGAGACGGTCTTTTATAAGAATTTGTGTTATTTGTTTGGTAATTACAAGTGAAGTTGCACTCAGTAAAAATTTCAGGGAAAGTTTTTTTTTCCCTCATGATCAACCAAACAACTTTTGGTACATCTTAGAAAATGCTATTGCATGGAAAAAAAAAATTCATGAAAAGTATTACTTTCCACATTCAACCAAACGACCACTATATATATTTTAAATACGATGAGGTTCTTATGGGATCCCTCCTATGAGATATTTAAATCATAAATGAGCAAAAGTTTATTAAAATGAGCAAAAAATGCTCAAAATCGGAGGAAAAAAATAAAATGATAGAAAACGTAAAATGAAAAAAAATAGATATAAAATGAGCAAAACTTTCTAAAAATAAGCAAATTTTATTAAAAAATGAGCGAGAAGAGAATGGTTCTCAATTCCCACCATAGGGGTGGTTCTCGCCTTCTCAGTAAAATAAATTTTCCTTGTAAGTTGCAAGTAGGGAAAAATTCGACATCCCATTCTACAAAGAACAAGAATCAAATATTTCTTACAAAAATAGATTTTAAAAGGAATATCCTTAATCAACTATGTCAACCTTGATTACTCCTCGGTCTCGCACTAGCCGCTATAATTGCTAATTACGTTGCATCGTGGCATTCGGGGCCTAGAATGTTGATAGAGGGCCACGGATTCAAGGCACCGCAAGTCCGCAACACATGTGATGGAAAAACATAGGATATTATCTTTTTTTTTTTTTTTTTTTTTAGATTTTTTTGATAAAGATCTAGAGTCACCGAAAAAAAACGAGACTCTATCCACTTGAGCTAACTCCTATCCTTAAACATAGGATATTATCTAGGTCACCGAAAAAACGACTGCTATGTTAATTGACAAGTCAAAGAATTGACTAGTTGAAGATTTTTAAAGAAATCAGAGATAAGCGCTCACCAATTATTCTGTGGAATAGTTGCCGTAAATTAGACACGTTGGACTCTCTAAATATTTATTTTGGGTGCATTTTTATTTTATGTTTAGTCTGGGGCCAATTGCGTGGACTTCGTTCGCAATGGGTCAAGTCAATACTAACTCGATGCTTCAATAATCATGGGAGACTTTCAAGTGCAAATCTCCTATACAACGGATTTTTTTCTTCTCAAAACACTATTGGCTCCTCTTAACTACAAAAAGATCATCGTTTTACAAAGTTAATTTATATTTTATTAATTGGCCTCAACACACACTATCACTCGGGTGCATCCAACATCACAAACTTTGACTAGTAGTTAAAACACCACAAACTATTGGCCTTGATGCAGTGCGTGTCATAAGTGACGCCGGAGGTACTTTTCCTCGTCGGTGAGGCGGTGACTAGTAGCCAATCTCAAACTTTCTCTCTCTAAAACTCTTCTTCACGAAGAAACATGAAAACTATTACTAGAAGGTTAAGGGGTATCACGAAAGGTATCTCCTGCGTTATTTATGACAGTCATCGCACCCAAACTAATAGTTTGTGGTGTTTTGGCTACTAGTCAACGTTTGGAATGTTGGGTGCACACGAGCCATAGTTTGTGATGTTGAGGCCAATTAAGTAAAAATATGCTGTCTTTTATGTAACAATTCGAGGTGCATAAACCTAATATATATTATCACCAATTCACCATATATGTTTCGTTGTACAATATATTGACTCTTGATCATCTACCACTTTGACCATCCTCTATTATTTTATTATGAAACATATCGTTATATTCATCCCATGATACATTTTCATATTATTAACTTTTATATAATTTTTTTATGGCAACTTTTCTATAATTTTTACTTATACATATAAAAGATAAAAAAAGCTCAAGAACTTAGGTAAGACTAAGGTATAAGGAGCTAGAAAGCTTTCACCTGATGTAGAGTTTAGTTCATAGGTTAAGTTCTCAATGCATGCACCACTAACAATAAATATTAAATTAGTTTTTAGGCCCGCGCTATTCCCCTGATACTTATAGTTTTCATTTATTAATATTTTACTTTAGAATTATTACAACAAATATCATTTGGTTTAATGATTCAGACTTTTGTACAGGGGCAAAAACCAGGCTTGGTTGTGGAGGGGAACCAGTTTAAAAAAGAATTCTAAACACGATTGTGGAGGGGAGGGGGGCTAGTTTACCAATAAAAAAAGATACAACCATTTATTACCATTAATTTTCTTCAAAGCCATGTTGGGATTGCATGGGCCATGATCCTCTTTGTTAGGAATACGTATCGTAGGCGCTAACAAATCAAGCAATCACTAGTAGAATAAATGATTATTGTTGCGGTGGTATTGATGTGGTTTTACTCATACGCAACAATATATCACGTAAAAAGAAAAGGTAAATTATAAAATAACCATATTGCTGCGATTTCGGATGAAAACCGTAGCAATATTGTTTCAACGGAAACTTTTTTGAAAAAGTTTGACTATTTGACCAGATATATTGCTGCGGTTTCTGGCAAGAACCGCTTCAATATATTAAAATAATATTAAAAAAATATTATTTTAACATATTGCTGCGGTTCTTGTCGAAACCGCAAAGAATATATCTCGCGCCGTAACTAAAAAACAACGGGCTTTTCTTTTTGCCTTCACTTGTTTCTCTCTCGACTATCTCTCTCTACTCACACACTCTCTCTCTACTCTCGCACTCTCTCACTCTCTTACACTTTTCGACGAAAATAGTTACGTTTCCGGCGAGAAAATTCCGCTTCTCCTCCGCTTCGGCGATAAGGGTTCGCGTTTTTCGCCGATCCGGGTTTGTTATCGGGTTTTTTGTTTTCTCCCCGCTTCTCACACTTTTGGGTTAGGTGGGTTTTCGCGTTTTTTGGTTTGGTGGGTTCGTGTTTTCACCGCCGGCGCCGCCTTCTCCTCCGCCGCTTTCAGTACTTCACCGCCGGTGCCATCCTCTCCTTGTCATATTATGTTAGTTTTTCATAATTTTTTTTAAATTTATAATTTTCTTAATTAATAGTGTTTTAATGGAAAATTTGGCTTAATTAGTAGTTTAAAATGTTTAGTATAAAGTATATATATAATTAGTTATAAGATTTAAGGATTAAAAACTGATTTTGTGATGATTTTGCTCAAGTTTTTGTATGCCCTAAAATGTTATACGGGATTGTTTTTGCTTAAGTTCTTGTGATGTTTTTACAATACTTTATTTCAGGTGATATGCAATGCCTTCATATTGATAGACTCACCAATGGGAGGGGAAGGGAAATCTAAGGAATGGTTTGGTACTTGTTGTTTTATAATAACTTGAAATCGCTTGAATGCGATTGTTGTTTGGTGATGACTTGGAATCGCTTAAATGCGATTGTTTTTATGTACATCATAATGCCTAGATACCGTTCAAGACTTACTCATCGGGAGTAAGTCTTGAATAGTCCCCGTTTTGGGGATTGTTCTTAAACGTCACATCTCACTTAGGTAGTGAATGTGTGTTGCTTCTTTGATTCTAAGTGAAATACGGTTAGTCATTTCCCTAATTTGTTCTCCGGGTACATATAAGATAAGCAATTATCTTCATCGTGTACTTGGAGAACTGAAGGGAAATGCTGCCGAATTTTACTTAGAATCAAAGATGATACATGCATTCACTGGTGGGATTGGACGTTTAAGGATGGGTTAGGTTGGAGTGATAAGGACCCAATGGAAGCATACATACATTGAATATTAGCTTGTTGTGTTATATTTATGTGAATTTTTTAATTGATAATAATTTTTTATGTATGTATGTATGTGTGGGGTTTTTTAGAAATGGATCAAAGTTGGATGTATGGAAAGCGGAATACGTTGGAGTTCGTACAAGGTGTGAATGAGTTTTGTAAACGTGCTGTAGAGCATCAACAACTTACTTGCGAGGATGAGATTTATTGTCCATGTGTTGATTGCTACAATGTGAATACAATTTCTGATATTAGGACCATAAGGGATCATATTATTCGTCGTGAATTTAGGAAGTTGAGTATTATATTTGGTTATGGCATGGTGAGAAGGAAAAATATACTTAGGATAGAGTTATAGTTGATGTTGGCACTGGTAACTCATTAGAGATTGATATGTTGAATGTTGGGGTTGAGAATGAAGTTGTGATTGAAGATCATGTTAGGATTGAAGGTGATGATGTAGTAGGTGATGAAGATGACCACGGAGATAATAGTGACACTGAGGATGAAGAGTTTGGTGATGATCGATTATGTGAGATGTTGGAAGGGGCCCGTGACCATTTTAATGAGCGGCCACGAGTGTTTGACAGTTTGTCTGAAGCTGCTGGGAAACCCCTTTATCCAGGGTGTACAAAATACACTTAATTGAGTCGGGTTTTAACCCTTTTCAATATCAAAGCGAAAACATAATTTGACTGATATAGGCTTCACGGAACTCTTAAAAAGCTTTACAAGATATGTTTCCTTAGGGTAATTTATTACCAAAATCCACCTACTATGCAAAAAAATTAATGCGTCCTTTGGGTTTAGAATATGAACGGATTGATGCATGTCCGAATGATTGCTTGTTATATCGAAATGAGTATGCGGACCTTTATGAATGCCCGAGGTGTGGTAAGTCTAGCTATAAATTGTCGAATGGGGTTGAGCCCGAGCGGGCAATACGGGTCCTTCTCGTGAAAGTGTTGTGGTATCTTCCAATTGTGCCAAGGTTCAAGGGGATCTTTTCTATCAAAGAAGATGTAAAGAACCTAAGATGGTATGCTGATCGGAGAAAGAAAGATGGGATGCTTAGGCATCCTGCAAATTCTCATCAATGGAAGGCTATAGATTCTAGATATAGGGAATTTGGTCAGGAAGCTAGGAACTTGAGACTTGCATTATGTACGGACGGAATGAACCCTTACAGTACTTTGAGTAGTCAACATAGTACTTGGCCTGTTCTTTTAGTGATATACAATCTTCCTCCATGGTTGTGCATGAAGCGGAAGTATATTATATTGTCTCTCTTAATTTCAGGGCCTGAGTAGCCGGGAAATGATATAGACATCTATCTTGCACCTCTCATCGAAAATCTCAAAAAGATATGGGACGAAGGTGTTATGGTGTTTGATGCGTATTCTAATGAAGATTTCAGGCTTCGTGCTATGCTATTCAGTATTATAAATGATTATCCTGCTTATGGCAATTTGTCGGGTATAAGGTCAAAGGAAAAAAGGCATGTCTCATTTGTGAGAATGGTATGGAGGGTACACATTTGCCACATTGTGGGAAACATGTCTATATCATTAATAGGCAATTCCTACATAATTCTCATCCATATCGAAATAAAAAAGCACAATTTAATAGGTTAGTTGAAAATGCTCCAGCTCCTAGACCGTTGACCGAAAAAGAAGTTTATAATCGTGTTAAGGGGATGAGCACAATATTTTGTAAGGGGGTTAAACCTTCGGAAGATGATGGTGTCATTTGGAAAAAAGAGTCTATATTCTGGAGACTTCCTTATTGGAAATACTTACCAGTTAGACATTGTCTCGACGTAATGCATATTGAAAAAAAATGTTTGTGATGCAATTATCCGGTACTCTGTTGAATATGCCGGGAAAGACTAAGGATGGTCCGAAGGTTCGTAGAGATATGAAGAAATTGAAGATTCGACCTAATTTATGGCCAAAGGTTAAGGAAAAAGCTAAGAAAGGAAAGGGAACAACAACGTATTTGCCTCCGACTTGTTATACATTGTCTAGGTAAGAGAAACGATTGTTACGTGAGTGTTTATACGGTATTAAGGTTCCCACTGGAAACTCATCTAACATGAGAAGACTTGTTTCTATAACTCGATCCGAAATTAATTGGCGAAGTCACATGATGACTGTCATGACCGGCATGTGTTGATGCAAGTGTTTTTGCCGATTGCAATACACGGGATTCTTCCAAAACATGTCGGGCTTGCCATCACGAGGTTGTGTTCATTTTTCAATACCATATGCAACAAGGTACTTGACCTCGATAAGTTGGATGCTTTGCAAAATGAGGTGGTGATCACACTTTGTCAATTTGAGATGTATTTTCCACCTTCTTTTTTTGACATTATGGTTCACTTAGTCTTTCACTTGATAAGAGAGATTAAGCTGTGTGGCCCTGTGTTTTTAAGATGGGCATACCCTTTTGAGAGACATATGGGTTCTTTGAAAAAGAAAGTGAGGAACCCAGCAAGACCATAGTGTAAATTTATGTCTTTGATTCTGCTAGCTTACACAAGAGGCGGAAGTTAAAGATTAGACCGCCTATGATAGCGTAAGTTGATCGGTTTTATATATTTTAAATGAATTGAAATTATAATACATATAGCAAATAAAGTGTCAATCATTTGATATTGTGTTATGTAGTGCTTTCAGGAGGTTTCGGTTGAGCGGCAACAAAGTTCGTCGAGACAACCTTCTTTGGAAGCGTGTTCAGGTATAATAGACTTATTTTATTCAATTAAAAGCCTATGTCATTCTCATTATACGATAAATTTCCTCATTTTCTTAAAACTTTTGATAAAGTGCCCACAACAACAAGGAGGCATGGAGTGCGGTTATTTTGTCTTGCGTAACATTTTTGACGTACTCACTTTATCTTCTGGTTCGGAGGATTTCGATGAAGTAAGTTTTTGTTCACTTATTATTCATTTCATATTTTATATATTTAACTATTTGAGGCTAACTTTGGTGAATTATTTTCAGGTTTCTCGTACCTTTACCCTCGATCCTTATACGGAAGATCAAATCAATGAGGTGAAAAATAAGTGGGCAAGATACTTTATTGATAATTGCATTGCGTAGGTTAGTTAATGTTAATTTTTTTTGTTTCTCTTATCCTTACAACGAATATAATTTAGTGCAACTTGTACCAACCAACATTATCGTATTGACTTGGATTTCATGATATATATATACATATATATACATATATATACATATATGTACATATATATACATATATGTACATATATATACATATATGTACATATATATACATATATGTGTGTATATATATATATATATATATATATATATACACACACATATATATATATACACATATATATATATATATGTTGGATTCGCATGATATCTATGTTGGATTGAATCGTATTTATTTCTTGTTGAACTTGGAATTTGGATTGTGGAAGTTGGAGGAAAATTGGTTCTTGGAGGATGATGGATGTTGGTTGTTGGTTGTTGGTTGTTGGATGAATTTTGGATTAGATGTTGGTTGTTGGATGAATTTTGGATGATGGATATTGGTTGTTGCATATAATTTTGTACAGGTTAATTCCCAATTATGGGTTTATCTAATTTACCAACGGAGCTCTGCCGAAATTTATGCGAGAATATTTTGTTGCAAGCCTGCATTTCGCTTGTGCATCCTCGCTTCTTGCATGAGGAGGTTGGATGGAACATACGTGCATAAAGATATTTATATATAAAAAAAATGACAAGTATATTGTTGTGGTTTTTCCCATAAACCGCATCAATATACTGTCTTTTTTTAATAAAAAATATATATATTCTTTGCGGTTTTTCCCATAAACCGCAAAGCAATACGTTGTAATGTTACTGCGGTTACCAACCGCAACAATAGTTTAAATACCTATTGTTGCACCGATTAGTGCGGCGCGGCCAAAACCGCCGCAAAGAGGCCACTTAATGATCGCAAAGCAATAAGCATTTATTCTACTAGTGAATCGAAGTATAATATACGAAGGAATTAAGAAATCAAAGCAATAAAGAACACAAGAAGATTTAACGTGGAAACCCTTGAATAGGGAGAAAACCACGAACACCGCACTAGGACTTTGAATATATATGAGATGATGATACAAGGAGAATTATCTAATCTCTCTAGACTCGCTAACCTCTCTCTAGGATTCTCTAGTCTCTCTAGAGTATAGATTTCTCACTAAGCATCCAATGAATAAACGGCCTTAATCATATTTATACTAGGGTTAAAACAAAAACCTAATGCAATAGGAAACTGAATCCGAGTAGGAAAACAAGTTAAATCCTGTAGCCTGGGAATACCACGGCCAGGCCGTGGCCTTCCTTTCAAGCCATGCCCAGCCCGTGGCCTTGATCTGTACAAAGCCCCCAAGAAACGCATAGTCAGTGAACACCACGGCTTACCCGTGGCTTTGCTAGCAACACCACGACCTACGTACCCGTGGCTTTTTGCTTGCACTCTACGCTTGGTTCGTCGTGTCACAACACACACACTTAACACTCGTAATTGTCTACTCATTTCTCCAATGATCTTCAACATATATCCAACACTCTTAGGCCCCAACATAGCTTTACCACGCTTTAATATATAAGCTTGAAGTCATGAGATCACAACTTATACAATGCATTTATTAATTTTACTTATGTGGATTACATTGAAGTAAAACACCGTAAGGGATTACTCTAACTTCATGGATGGAGGAGTGCGATGACCGTCACTTTACATAAGAATCAATAAGTAAAATATTAGTTTAGATGGTAAATAATGTATTGTAATTCTTACTAAGATGTCAGGGGTTCGATTCACAACATCAACATATATATTCCACGTGGCACACAAACTTTGACAAACGCACCTTTTAATATATTTGTATAGATATATATCCTATTACTTCCCTTTTTTTTAGATGTAACAATTTGTTTTTTTTTAATCCGTTCACAAAAAGGCACAAGTTGCATTTAAAAGAATCAAAGGAAAAATTAGTTTATTTATTTTTTATCATAGATCAATTAATGTTTCCATTGTTAACTCTTCATTGTGAATTCTTAGGATTATATATATCATTTTCCAATTTCTTAAATAAATTACCTATGGCAGATTTTCATACAAGTATTTGCTAATTGCTATACCATACAATAATGTGAAAGCAAGTAAAGAAAATAATCGTGGAGGGCGGCGCTCAACGTTTTTGGCTTGAACGTTGAAATAAGATAAGGACTGATCCCGTCAAAAAAACAAAAAAACAAAAAAAAAAAAAAAAAAAAGATAAGGACTGACATAAGTTAAGTCGAGTCTCTCTTTTTGCCTTTAGCAGTCTAGCTCTTAGAGTCTTGAACATATTGTCTTACTGTAGCTTTTTCTTTGAACTCCATTAGCTATTTTCCACATTCTATAGCACACTTAACACGCTAAGAATAATGCAACATTTCTTCATGTTTTTGCAAGTCAAAGCCATGAATTTTCTCCCGTATATAGAGTTTGGTGTCATTATTTTAATTCAAATTAAGAACTTATGTCATTATTGACATTTTCTCATCAAACACATCCTTAAGGGGAAAAAAAATGGTTTCCTATTTGTTTCTCCTAGACTTTCCCTTCTTCATAACCATACTGTTCTTCGCCGTTTCAATGTCAAACAGCGAAGATACAAACTATGCAGCATGTTCTATTCCATACTCATGTGGGAATATCACAGTAGAGTATCCGTTTTGGGGAGACAATAGGCCTAAATTCTGTGGGGTTCCACATTTGAGGCTCAAATGTAAGAGTGATGGTGAAATTCACACTGCTATCAATATTTTCGACCCTGGATATGCTGCATTAAGTGTGCTTGCCATCAACGTGCCTTCCAACACTATTGTTCTTTCCCCTGATGAACTTTTTGAAAATTGTCATCCAAAAGAATCGAATACAACGTTGAAATCCACACTTAAGCCAGATGCAAGTTACAGAAATATAAGCTTATACTATGGTTGCCATAATGCTTGTGGCTCCAAATCATTGAACTGCACCAACAGCGACAATACCATTGGTTCTGCTTATTATTTTGATAAACCATCTGACAGTCGTAATTGTAACTGTAGTAATAATGTCACTTTCCCGATGTATAAGAGTGGGTTGGATGAGCTTAGAAGCACAACAGATGTTTCGATTTTTGGTATCTTAACCAAGTGGCCAATTGATATGATATATAAGGCCAACTTCACAGCCTGCTCTGAGTGTCAGAAGTCTGGTGGCAGATGCGGATCGTCAGAGGATTCATCTTCAGATCAGTTCGTGTGTTACTGCCGTCATGGATCTGAACAATTAGTATGTCGTCCAACAGGTCAGTTTCGGATTAACTATGGCGTTTCATTTCATGTTTCTGCTTGTATTTTAGCTTTTGCATCCATCCCAATATCCCATGCTATATATTTTTCACTTCCCTAGTTCCCTATTTATTTTTTGACCATGTTACAATTAAGACTGATAATGATCATTCATTTGCTTCTTTGCAGAGAATAATAAGAAGTGGGAAATAGGTTTGGGATTAGGTAAGTAAAATATTTTCTGATTTAGCCAAATTCATATTATATTGCTGAAATACTCTTTTACTTAATATTGACTGTCAACTGTCACAAATAAGTTGCTTCATTTGATTTTAGAGGTCAAAGTTCATCAATTTGGACAGTATCTACGAAATAACATTAGAACATAGAAAATAAACATTATCACATGAATCTTGATATGAACTTTGAAAAATATTTGTCAAAAGGCGATTAAAGATATTAATAGTTAGCGATATGTCTTGGAAATTGTGAAAAGCCAGTAGATCAAGTAATTTGGAAAACATAGAAAGTTGTTTGGCCCTAGAAATTAACTGATACAATCTCAACCAACCATCAGGAGCTGGAGTTATAATTGTTCTTGTAGCAATCATAGCCATCTGGAAGCGTAAGAAGCTAAAACTTGGTCACTCAAACTTCGTAACTCGGAGTATTTCTCTTGACAGTAATGCATCAGACCTCGAAAACGGAAGCATCTTCGGAGTGCCACTCTTTTCCTATGGTGAACTCGTAGCAGCCACTGACAGTTTTGATCAGTCCAAAGAACTCGGCAATGGCGGCTTTGGAACAGTTTATTATGGTAATTAGTTACTCCTTGAGCTTAATTTTGCATGTATCATCCTCAAAACAAAGCAAAAAATCTCCATAACTAATCAAAACTTCCACATTTTTTTGCATCTTAGGGAAGTTAAAAGATGGAAGAGAAGTAGCAGTAAAACGCCTGTATGAAAAAAGTTACAGAAGAAAGGCACAGTTTATGAACGAAATTCAAATACTCACCCGCTTGAGACACCAAAACCTTGTATCACTCTACGGCTGCACATCACAACATAGCAGAGAACTCCTGCTCGTGTACGAGTACGTGAAAAACGGCACAGTAGCTGATCACCTGTACGGAAAAAACACACAATCAGGAGTATTACTTCCATGGAATGTTCGTCTGAGAATCGCAATAGAAACAGCTAATGCGCTCTCTTACCTTCATGCTTCTGATATTATTCATCGCGACATCAAAACCAACAATATTCTCCTAGATGGGAACTTCTGTGTGAAAGTTGCTGATTTCGGGCTTTCGAGACTCTTCCCAAATGATGTAACTCATGTATCAACAGCTCCACAAGGGACTCCCGGGTATGTAGACCCGGAGTATCACCAATGTTATCAGCTAACAGAAAAGAGTGATGTATATAGTTTTGGCGTAGTTCTCATCGAGCTCATATCTTCTTTGCCTGCAATTGACATGGACAGGCATAAACATGAGATCAACTTATCCAACTATGCAATTAATAGGATTGGAAGGTGTGCATTTGATGAGTTGGTGGATCCACAACTTGGGTTCATGTTGGATTTTAAGGTACGAAGGATGACTACATTGGTGGGTGAGCTCGCGTTCCGGTGCCTGCAACATGATAAGGAATTTAGGCCGTCAATGGATGAGATTTTAGAGATTCTGAAGAGGATTGAAGGTGCTGATTATGAAGCATTGGAGGCTGAAGAGATGGGTAATAATGGTGGTGGCGAAAAGGTGGTGGAAATGCATAGTAGTATACCACCACAGCCTTCTCAGATTGAGGATGATCATGCACAGCTGTTGAATAATAAACAGCTACATCCACCTTCTCCAATTTCTGTGATAGATAAGTGGAATAGTAGATCCACTACATCAAGCAGCAGCAAGTAGGCAGCAAGTAGGCCAAAGTGCAATTAAGAGGTTCCTTTGAGTTTGTACTTGAGGCTCTATGTGGAAGTACTTGATGGAATTGTGTATTGCCAATTAAGAAGGGTAGCTACCTTTCTTATAGCCTTACCTAAAGTAAAAGAAGAAAAGAAAGACAAAGTAAAATATGTACGACGTTATTTTGGTTTTTTAATTTTACGTTGTACCCTCCCGAGATGAAATTATAGGCAATATATTTGGGGTTTTTATCTTTTTTTAATAAGGTAAATTGAAATCCCTTACAAGTAAGAGAAAATTTGGAGACCCTATTATAAGGGGTGAGACTCAATCCTAGGACCTTTGGGATCGGAGATGATGCAAACACCACTAGACTATCACTTGCTCCATACACTTGTGGTTTACAAAGTTAATTTTTAGTAGGGAGTTGTATAGTATTTATTATTATGTGGATGAAAGGTAAAGCAAGTAATTCAAGGTGTCAAATAACTTGTGCTTGTTTGATATAAATTTTTCAATTTTGCCTCTATGTTGATGTTAGAAGTGATAATGGGTCGGGCTGGGCCATCCCTAAAAACGTGCCCATTGGTCGAGCCAAAATCGGGGCGGATCGAAATTTAGATAAAAAAAATCATTTTCGTCTTGCCCAAAACCAATCACAAATTCAAAAAAAATCAGGTCAGGCCCAAAACTGGGCCAAAAAATTCTACCCAATCCCGGGAAAAATTCGAGCCGGGGTCATTTGATCAGCTCTAGTTGATGTCAATACATTCTCTAATTAAAGTCTACATGGTTATAAACATTGTATATATATGTAATGACATGTTCGCATGTACCAATTCTCGACTTTTATAACCACACTGATACTAATTTAAATCATTGGAAAATTTAACGGGAATCATTGTAATTATGGGAGTACGACCATTTTTAGTCCTAACTTTTGATTAATCCATAGTGATCCCAATTTTAGAGTATGTTTTACAAAGATGGTCCCAGTACAATGGTCCCAATTGATTGGTAATCTGTTTAACTAGCTAGTTAGATTTTTTTATCCCTTTACCAATTTTCCCCTCCTATTTCTCTCTCCTCCCCTCTCTTCCCTTGCCACCCCAAAACCCTCCCTCCTCGCAGGGAAGGAGATGGGGTGGTTGGCTTGCTTTTGGCCGTTTCAAGGGTGGGAAAGGAAGGGTGTGATGATTTCGGACATTTTACATGTTGTAACAGGTCATTTACCTGCTAGGACTATTTTTGTTAAACATGCCCTATAGTTGAGACCATTAAGGATTAATAAAAAAAATTTGGACTGAAAATGACGGAACGTCCATAGTTGAGACTGATCCTGTTAAATTTTCCTAGCTAAATCATTTAGGAGGAATATATATTTGGTTTAAAAAATTAAAAAAACACTAGCATATGTAATATGCCCCTAAAAATAATTGGTTGTCAGAAAAGTGAGAATAGTGTAAGAGTCTAAATATTGCAATTTGCATGAAATGAATGAAATATGTAAGAGGTTTTGATGTAAGAAATAGTGAGAAAAATCTTAGTAATGCATTGTATTTAATATTCACTTCGTTCCTATATGTTCTTCTTATATACTATAATCTTTTTGAGAGAGAATAAAAGTCAAAGTAGGAAGAAGAAATAGATCGGCGGGAGTATTCAACTTCATTGAGTTTGGTGAATGTATGATAAAATTTGGCAAGTTCCAAAGAAAAATCTCAAGTTACGCTCTACAAACTTAAGGTGTGTTTGGTTGGGAGAAAAGTGTTAGGATAACTATTTTCCTCACTTTCCTCAGTTTGATTTGGATCGGATCAAGGAAGGGAAAATTTGGGTTAAACTTTATTTTCCAAGTATGGAAAATTACTTTCCCTAGGGATGCAAGGGAAGCTACACTTTCTCCTACTATATCAAATAATAACACAACACAAACAAAGGAAAATAAGTTCAAATGAAAGTTACTTTCCTTGCAACCAAACAAAGGAAAATCAATCTAAAAATGATTTTCATGGAAAACTTTCTATTGGAAATGTTTTTTGTCCAACCAAACACACCCTTAACAACTAGAACGAAGTTGCAAGTTCAGGGCAATACTATGTTTCAAGCCCATGCTCGTCAGAAACTGTTAAGGTTTTGTGATTTTGGGAAAACTCATCTCATCTCATTAAACGTTGTAGAATTTATATACAACCTAATATCATAAACCATACTGAACTAGAATTCCTAACAACGTTACGTATAAGAATATAATAAACCCCTCTCACGGAAGCGAGATGATGATTCCGCTCCATAGGTGTGTCAATAGGTTTGCAACCCAACATTCCGCTTCAAGTCAATACGTCCAACGCATACTTACGTTGGGACAAGAAAATACCATCCTTACTCCTAGCAACCTCAATACCTAAGAAATATTTCAACACACCCAAATCCTTCATATGAAAACACGAGCTCAAATATTTCTTAAAGCGAACAACAACATCATGAGAGGAGCCTGCAATGATTAAATCATCAACAATATAAACAAGAACATGAAGAGCAACATGTCCCTGCATAAAACTGAACAAAGAATAATCGGCAGATTGTTTTAAACCATATGACTTCAATGCTTGAGAAAGCTTAGCAAACCATTGTCGGGGAGCCTGTTTCAAAACCATATAAAGACTTGCGCAACCTACAAACCTTCCCTGGAGGAGCGCCACGATACCCAGGAGGAAGTTTCATATAAACTTCTTCATGCAAATCACCATGTAAGAAAGCGTTATGAACATCCATTTGATGCAATTCCCAATCAAGAGACACAGCAACAGCTAAAAATAAACGAACAATACCCATTTTTGCAACAGGAGCAAAAGTTTCATTATAATCAACACCTTCTACCTGTTGATTGCCATGAACAACTAGGCGACCTTTCAACCGTTCAACTTCACCAATTGATGTGTATTTAATACGATACACCCAACCACTACTAATAGCTTTCTTACCTGGAGGTAAATCCTCCAAACTCCAAGTGCCGCTACGCTCAAGAGCAACAAGATCCTCCTCCACGGCCTTTCGCCAACCAGGATCTTTCACAGCTTCCTGAAAACTTTGAGGCTCCTTACCCTTAGTAACAACTGCCAGAAAACATCTATGTCGAACAGAAAAATTATTATAATCAACATAATAAGCTATATCAAAGAGCGTACCTGAAGAACGTGATGGAGAAGGAGACACTATAGATGGTTTGGAGTCATTATTTTCACACACCACAGTATGAGTAACAAAGTCCTGAAGCTTACAAGATTGAACTTTTGTTCGATGACCACGTCCTAACAATTCACCAGAAGATGAACTCCCCCTCAAATCAAGAGGCGTGGAGGTGTCGCGTAACACATCACCAATGCGCACATGAGCCGGAGATGAAGGACCAACATCATCATCAAGAGGGCGAGGGGGGTGGAGTAGGAATGACTCGGTCATCCACATCCACTTCAGCACCAACCGTATCATATCCACCATCATCAAACACATCACCCGTCCAAAGTGACGGTTGGGAAAAATATAAATCCCACTGCTTTTGTGCCACATCCGAAAGAATAGTAGGATAAGGGAGCTGATCCTCAAAAAATGTTACATCCCGACTCACAAAAAATTCAGAAGTTTCAAGATCATAAAGCCGCCACCCTTTCTTACCAAAAGGATACCCAAGAAACAAACAACGACGAGATCGAGAATCAAACTTATCCTTCGTACGAGAACTATTAACAGCATAGCACAGACAACCAAACACACGAATCGCATCATATGAAGGTTTAACACCAAACAAACATTCATAAGGTGTTTTACCCTTCAAGGCAGGAGTAGGGTAATATTTATGAGATGAACGGCAGTAAGGATACACTCTCCCCAAAAAAATTTAGGTCATTTAGCTTGAAACCTAAGCGCACGAGCTACATTAAGTATGTGGCGATGTTTACGCTCCACCCTACCATTCTGTTGGGCAGTATCAACACACGATGTCTGATGAATAATACCTTTCTTGTTAAAGAAGGATGCAAGACTTAAAAACTCCTGACCATTATCACTCCGAATCACCTTAATTTCTTATTGAACTGAGTTTTAACCATAGCATAAAATTCATGCAACAATTGTTTTGTCTCATATTTGCCAATCATCAAATAAACCCAGGTAGCACGGGAATAATCATCAACAAGAGTAAGAAAATAACGAGCATTGCCAGTAGACAAAATGCGATTAGGACCCCAAATATCACAATGAACTAAATCAAAAATCTTTGTAGCTTTATTAATACTGTTAGGAAAAATGTTTCGGGGTTGTTTACCCTTAAAATAAATGTGACAATCAAAAGAACAACCCTTATTAGAATGTTTACTACTAGCTACACCAGGAAAAGCAGAAATAAATTGCATAGAAGGGTGACCTAAACGTCGATGCCATAGTATACTCAAATCCGGAGCCTGAATAGTATTAGCTTGCAAACCACGAGCATGAACAGGTGTGAAAATATAGAATCCATTAAACTGCGTCCCCGCTCCAATCAGGTTCTTCAAAGTGCGGTCCTGTATGACACAAAACTTGTCAGTGAAAATAATAATTAATTTATGTTGTTCTAGGAATTGCGAAACGGATAACAAGTTACAGGTAAGAGCGGGAACATATAATACATTGTGCAGAACAAGATCATTAGATAAGACAATTGTTCCTTCCTTTGTAGCAGCTGTATTTTTCCTGTTTGGTAAACCAATAGGGGAAGTGATACTCTAATGGAACACGTACAAGAGGGGGGGTGAATTGTACTTTGGAACTTTGAGCAAAGTTTCTCGCGGAATTAAGGCTTTCAAGAAACAGAGATACGAGAGATAGAAATATATAAAATTGAGGAAACTTTTTGAACCTTATCAAGAAGAGAAAACCTCAAAAACTATATTATTGCAATAACTCTATTACAATCACTCTCTACAACTCGAGTTCCTCTCGAACTCAAGTTCCCACAATAATCCCCTTTGATTATTGGAACTCTTCTCTCTCTTGCTTCTACACCGAAGCCAACACTCACTGACTTAGCTCTAAGTCTTTACAAGAGTCACTCAACCCTTGATCCCCAAATTACAACTCAAAATGAGAAACACACTAGTAAATATATTGAACTTAGATATTTAAGGAACTTTGGAACACACTTAATAATGCAATTGACCTTTTAGAAAACACTTAAGATTTAGCAATAGAAATATGTTTTCAGTTGGTAGTTTGTAATGAGAGAGACTTCTCCTTTTATAGTGAAGTCTTCTCATGTTAGTTCCACTTATTCCTCCACTAAGTGTGAAGCAGTAACCCACGTAGAATTATTTTCCCACGTTCACACTTCTTGAGGAACAAGCAAAGACATGTTCAAACCAACTAACAGTAAGTGGTTTAGTAGTTGAGAAAAACAAGGAGTTAACTTAGGAAACTTATTTTTACTTGCTCAGTAATTAAAAAGATTTTTATTTAGCAAATAAAAATTGTTTTATTTATTTACAATATTTCCTAAAAACTCTCAATTAAATATTTTTCAAAACCACTTGTTGCATTTAATAAGTTCCATTTAGTTCCTTAAACTTAAGCAATATAATTTACTTACATAAATCCTAAGTACAGACTCTTGAACTTAGAAGTTACGCCATCTCTTTCAATCTTCAACTCTGAAGATTATTCGTCCCCACTCGAGGAACAACGGACAGGTTCCTTGAGAAACCGTTGAACAATAATGCGTCCCAACTCGAGAATGCAGACAGTTCCTCGAGGAACTGTTCATCAGGAACTATAATCATGAATCATCACTTAGGAACTGTTGTTGAGGGTGTATTGATTTGCCTTGAACATTTGCTCCATGCTATCCATTACTCCACCTCTGGAATTCGTTTAGACAACTTGTTTCCGATACCAGTTCCACTAACATAGTTCCATAGGAACAGTTCCTTTATTCAAAGGAACAGTTTCATAGTTCCAATTCAAGAACTTCGTTCTTCTCTTAGAGTTCCATCTCAGGAACTTCACTTATTATCTTTATAAAGCACTATTATTAATTCATGAACCTTGCACACATAAAACTTATAAACTTTGTTAGTTATTACTTTAGTTTGTCATCATCAAAACTTATAGTGGCTGAACAGGAAGAAATATCAGATAAATCAGTAAATAATGCCAGATTACCCGACATGTGATTGGAAGCGCCACTGTCTATGATCCAATCAATAGAATGAAACATACCCGAAACTTTATCGGAAGTTGAAGACACCTTCGAGCTCTTGAGAAGGGAAACAAGTTGAGACCATTGATCATCCGTCAACGTAGGCACACTCGGACGATCATGATCCCCAACACTTGGCGACCCAGCGGAGCGGTTGGTGCCTGCATTACCAGCGAAACCACCCTGTGAACCACGACTGCCATTGCGGCCTCCACGCCCAGTACGACCGCCGCGACCACGGAATGACTCGGAAAAACCATGCAGAGAATAGCAAGTGTCCTAGTCATGATCTGTACGCCCGCAATGAGTACACTTGCGAGGCTCCGAACGTCCTGCACCATCCTCGGACCGACTAGATGAGGTCCCCGACGCAGAGAAACCAACGACATCCACTCGAGATTGATCCTGCACTTCCGACACTGCTTGTTGGTGTTCATCGGACACCACCTTAGAGTAAGCAATATTAAGGGACAGAAGAGGATCCTGCATAAGAAGACCTGAAACAACAGTGGAGAATTTATTTGAATCGAGGCCAAGACAGAACTGATGCAGCAACTTGTAAGGTTTGATAAGCGAGCATGTGCAGGCTGGGAGTTTGCAATAACTCAGTAACTCATCCTGCAAACGACAGAGCTCACCATAATAGATGGCAACCGGACGACCCCGTTGTTGACAGTCACGTATCTGATTCTTCAATTCAAAAATACGGGTCCCATTACCAAGAGAATAACGGTCCCATAAATCATCCCAAAGAGACTTGACATGGTCTGGAAACGCATGGTGGAGCGAACCGAAACATCTAACGTATTAAAGATCCATGCCACCAACATAGAATTCACGATGCCCCATTCGGGTGATGTTGAGAGTGGTTCAGTAATAAGGCCATCAATAAACCCAAGCTTGTTCTTCGCACGAAGATTATTGCGTAGAGACCTGGACCACTCTTCATAATTATCACCATTAAGGAGAATAGGGCGATAACGAGATCATGTACCTTCACTAGGATGAAGATAGTAGGCCGAGAAAGGCTCATAACGAGGGGACGTTGCCGACGGGTCAGACTCGGCAGAAGGCATGGCTGAAGATATTCAAACCAGCGTGGAAAAATATTGAAGAAGACGAATGAAAAATTGGATCTTTGAAAAAATCTCTAAACATAGAGTGGCTGTGACACCATGTTAAGGTTTTGTGATTTTGGAAAAACTCATCTCATCTCATTAAACGTTGTAGAATTTATATACAACCTAATATCATAAACCATACTGAACTAGAATTCCTAACAACGTTACAAATAAGAATATAATAAAACATACTGAACTAGACTCCTTATAAACACAACACTCCAATAGAAACCTCTATAATTGACAAACTAATATCATCAAATAGACTATTTTATGCAATTAGTTAGCAATGGAAGTTCTAAGAAATATCTAAATATTGGGAAGTTTTTTATATGGAAAAATTTTTATAGGGTATTTAATCAATAGCTCTATTAGCAAACTCTGAAATCTATGTCAAAAAGTTGTCCCATTGCAGGATTTCAATTAAAGGGGCGAAAAATAATCAAACGCGTTTTGTATCGCGGCAAGCTAGCAACAGAGCAACCTGGTACAACACTACAACTAAAGTTATCACAATGAGTTGGTTTGATCCGCTCAAGATTGCCCGTTAAAAGACTTTAGTTTCAAGATGGGAAATAAATTACCACAATGTTCTTGCAGAGGCCAGCTTAACTAAGTGGTTATTTGGTTAAATGGACGAAGTTGTGCTTCTAAGAAATTCAATGTTTCTAGGAAGTGAATTTTTAAAAGTGTAAATAGTATTACTTCATTTGATTGTCAACTCGGAGGTGGTCAGCGGGCAGGCATAACCGGACCCACCCTGAACCGACCCACATGACAACCAGCTTGGACCGAATCGTAAAATGATCAGAACTAAACCGGCCTGGAACCGCACAACCAAACGGGTTTTCGAGCCAAATTGTTGAATGGGGAAAATGGCCCGACCCCAGCCTGAATCGGAACTTTGATATCTTCATTTATATGTGGTTTATCCCCCGTTTCCGGATAATTTGTTGTGTTAACTGTTCTCTTAGGAGCCGTTTTCCACTAAGTTTCTCCATCTGGTTGTGTTTTGTTGTTGTGGGCTGAAATGTAGATTTTCAGGGATTTTCCCCCTATTTCCATCACTTTGCAGTTGCCACAAGGGAGTGGAGAAATTTTTGGAGCTTCTACTAGGAGCCCTAACTTTCTCTATCTGTATTATGCTTTCTTTGAGGAGCTTTTGAAGCGCGCCCGATTGGGCAAGAGCCACACTAAGCCATCGGGCGATACCCCGCACTATTGGCGGGCGATGATCTCGCACCGTAATGCGAGCAACCCAACAACTATATTGAAATTTTCGTTATTTATTTTATTATTATAACAACTATTTTTTTTTTTTTTTGAGGGGAATAATAACTGTTTTTAATGTTAAGTATAAATAGAGATTTCAGAGTTTAAGGAGGACATCTTATTTTCTAGCATTAATTTTTTTATTATTCTTTTAGTTTTCTCTCAATAACCTTAGAATCCTAGTTTTTAGTCTTATTCCCAATTACATTGAAGTTTTTAGCAGCGGATTAATTTGTTTTCAAGTTTCATTCTTCAATTAGTATTCTTTCTTCTCTTATCATTCTCTGTTACTTTTCTATTCTTAATTCTATATGCTTGCTTAATTAATTATGATTATCCCCAATTATGAGTGTGTAGTTCAATTTATAGGGAGTTTAGACAAGAGAATATCTATCTCCTAGTGAATTCGATCCTGACTTCCCTGACTAACCAGTTAGCGGACCTTAGGTTTATTTTTTATTAGGTGATATAACTTTAGCCTGTCAAACGTGAACCGTACTCAACCTCGAATTGGATCGTGAACCGCACTCGGCCCTGAACCACCCGGCTGAACCGCTCGAGAAAATGCACAAAAATTCTTCATCCCCGGCCCAATTATCAAAAACACTAGTGAATATGAAGGTATTGGAAATTATATTATGTAAATACTAATGGATATGCAATTAAAATTTCGAATCAAAACGCATTTCCAATTACGCAAAAAAACAAAGAAAACTAAATTGTTGGGCCAAATTTAAACCAAACCGAACCAGCTTGAACCTTGAACATAACTAAACCGGGTCTGAACATGTTTATGTTTGAGATAACCCAACCCTAAACTGGATTAAACCAGTTAGCAGGTTCATATCGAGCTGAACCGGCACAGAACCACCCCGTGGCCATGTCTAAGTTTGGCAGTAGTATTATCCACTAAAAGAGGGGTTAGGTAAGCCATTTCCTACCCTCAATAAAAAAGTAAGTCATTTCCTACATCATAAGTTCGGTGATACTTCACTTCCAAGTTCCAAAGAACTTCTTCCTTTTGAGAATTGTCATGTAGGGTTGTTCACAAGGGTGGGTCGGACCAGAATTTGTACCGGATCAGACCGGATTTTGGACCGGATCGGACCGGAGATTCCGGTCCGGTCCTCGATCCGCGAAAAGTGGCAATTCCGGGTTTCCAGTCCGGTCTGGTCCAAACCCGAAATCTTAGTTTTTTTTTTTTAAAAAAAAAAATGTCAGCCCAAGCCCATCCTTATTCCTCACTAAATGACTAAACTAGCATTTTTCACTCTTGATAGGCGTGTCGCGCACCTAACAAAGATAATTCCTAACTAACCTCCTAACTATGTAGCAGGACAAGTCAAGGTCGAATCCACAGAGACAAACAGTATTAAACACTAGATATCTTGACTCAATTTAACTAAACAAGTGACAAACAACGATGAAAGAGATGTTGAACTAATACTAAAGCTAAACTATAACAACTACTAATAGCACACGAGGTAAAACCAATTAATAAAGGCATCTAGAATTAAGTATCCCCACTAGCACGAGTAATACATGAATAGTTCTCATCCCAAATAACATAATCAATAATCCAAAAGGAGTAATGCACCCTAAAAATGCCAAAGATCTCTCCCGAGTACCTATGGCTACTCTAAACAAGCAATCATACCTATTCCCATGGAATCATGCAAGAAAGAGACATTAAACATGGCATCACAAACAAATTCCTAGTAATCCTATCTACTTATTCCCATATAAAAAAATATTCATACTCTTGATTGAATCAACAAATCCATCTAGATTCAATTCCCATTGAAAATAAGACATAAGGAATCAATTCAAAATCACCTATCCCTAGTATGATAATGAAAATAAGCACAATTCAATCAAGCAAGGATAATTAATCACATTAAAATTGGGATTATGGGGAAATTCATACATTAATCATTGCTAGGGTTCAACTTAACCCTAGATTACAGAACTACTCACTCATAATTGAAATAACAAAGCAATTGAGAAATAAATTAATAGACATAACAATAAAGGAAGGGAGGAAATTAGAAAAACTTAGTCTTTACTTGAATGAATTAATCCCAAGCGACCAACTTGTAGAAATCAAGGTTCAATAATGGAGCTTACTCTCAAAAAGCTCTCTAAAAAGTAGTACTATCTTTTCTAATCTCCTCAAAACTACCAAAAAGTATCTTTAATAAAACCTAATGTCGTTTACAAAAACTAGAAAAGGAAATAATTAAAGTCGCGGAACTTAGCCGAGTAACGACTTGCACGGCAAGCGTAAACACGCACAAGGGCGTGCGGTATGGCGCACGGGCAAGCGAGATCTTGCTTAGGCGTGCACGCGAGACGGGAAGGTGTTGTTCTTTTTCGTTCACGATCTGCACGGGCAAGCAGCCATCCGCTTGGGCGCGCGCCTTGGTGCATGGGTAAGCGAAATCGTGCGTGGTCCCGCGAAGACAAAATTCTTCAATATCGTCATTCCTTCAATCCCAAAGCATTCAAACTCATCCTCTTGCATCCGGGAGTCATCAACTAGACCATCTATGAGCCAACTTATCCTCTCTTGGTCACGCCGCCCATAAAACCTGAAATTCACAAATAAGAGGTAAAATTATCTCCAAACAACACAATGGTTCAAAAGAATGCTCAAATCATGCAATTAGACCTAAGATGCACTAAAAACTACATGGAAATGAGACTTAAGACTGTCTTAAATGCAACTAAAAACCGACTTATCAACTCTCCCTCTCCCATTCCTAGAGAAACCCTAAAATCACTCAAACACTGTTTCTCTCACCCTCACGCCGACGTGCTAACGCCACGACGCCGATCAGGCGACCGCAGCCATCGCCCACCGTGTTCTATTGTTCCCCCTTTTACCGGTAAGTTCTTTAGATTTTTTTATTTTTCAGTTTTTCATTTCTTCTTGTCTGCGAATTGTTTTTTTCGCCCTTCTATCTTCGATTGTCTGGTTTTTTTTTTCGTTTTTCTGTTTAATTGTATAATTTATGTTTTGGTTATGTGTTTATACTTATAATTTAGACTTTGAGTTGTGATTTTGTGATTTCAAGATTCTCCATTTCGTTTATCTTGCTATTTTCATTTTTTTCAGGTTTTTTTTTTCGGTTTAAAATTTCTGCATATTAGTTGTAATTTTCGCAAATTCGATCCTTGTTGTAACTTGTAGTATACTTATGATTTTGTAACTTGTAGTATACTTGTAGTATACTTGACACTCGTCACTTGTGGATTTAAGTGTATGATTTAAGCAAGCATTATAAGATTAGCGGCATCACTTGCATAGTATTCATATAACATATCTCTTAAACAGGTCCAAAAAGGTCCAAAAGGTCCAATATGTGCGAAAACATGTCCAAATATAATATTTAAAAGCCCAAAAAAAATATTCGAAAATCAGGTCCAACAGTCGGACCGGGGGACCGGACCCGATTTTTCCCAAGGGAATGTACCATTGTCATGTACTCATGTCAATCAAGCAAATATTTATCTGATACATTTTTTTTTTCCTACATGACCCATCTTATTCGAATAGAGTTTTTGAGAGAGGTTCTTTCGTTATGATTGAATTGATCAGCATTGTTTGTTGAACGGGTACAACTACAAAATCTCAAATGTCAAACAAGCAAAAAAACATATTTTTAATAGAATTTTTTATCAGAAACAACCTTTTATAGTCACTTTTTTGCGAAAAACAACCTTTTAAATTTTTTTTTGCAACTTACAACCTTAAACCAATTTTTTTTTTGCGAAATGAAACCTTTTTCGATTTCTTGTCATTGACTGTTAACTTCTTCCTATTGACCGTCAGTTTGTTTTATCCCTTCTCCTTTACATTTCATTTCTTTCCTTTTTTACATTAAAGTAAACAAAGAACCCCTTTTAGTAATGAAGGAATATTTCCTTAGACATTCCGGCAATTACTAAATAGAAATAGGAATTATATTATAAAGATAATAAAGTTAATTATTTAGTAATCGTATTTTCTTGCTAGAGAATAAATATGATTAATAGGACAATATTTTGATTGGGCCTATAACTATAAAAGATTAATCCTATGAGGTCACACATTGTAGCACAAGTTGGACAAAGCAATCCAAATCCATTTAGGATTAGGGTTGGGCCGGTCCTAAGGGGAATAGGATAATAGAATTAGTTCTCCTAACTAGCCTATGACACTTTTATTATATATAAGATATAATATTAGGGTTTAGGTGATCAATTCATTAATCAGTTTCTTTTCACAGGAGAGAGAAAGTGAAACCCTAAACTATTCCCTCTAACCGGCGCCTATACCACCAAAAAGCAAGGGATCTTTTCTCTTCCGTTCTAGCAGACGTTGGTGTTCAACTGGCGCTCGTGGACTTATTAGAGGAGCAACACTTGGGGTTCTCTGATCTTCAAAGCTTGCATACAACAGGGAAATCACGCTACAAAGGTTTAATATTCATTCCCTATTGAATGATTCATGTGTTTGGTTATGTTTGCGATCCTATGATAAATGTTAGGAAATTGTTTCTTGAAATTCCGCTATATGCATCTATATTTTCCTGCAGTGGTATCAGTTTTGCCTAATTCATAATATTCATATGATCATGTAATTGTATGTCAAGTTATTATTTTTATTCAATTAATGGAGGATTTATTTATGGCTTGAATTTGCATAATTGATATTTGATATTAATTGATTGGAAGTTGTAAATAACACTACAAGAAAAGGCCAAAACAACGACTGCTTCACTGCGACGGTTTGAAAAACGGTAGTTATTATTGCATTCAGCGACTGTTTAAAACCATCGTTGACCACCGACTGCTTCTATGGTAACAGCGACGGATAAACCATCGTTCTTAATCAGCGACCGTTTCAAACGATCGTTAATATTATTTTTGACTTTTTCAATTTCAACATGTGTGTTAAACGGTCGCTGATGTGATTAAAAGAGACAAAATAAAGTTGGCTTCCTCTCTCTCGTCAGTCGTCACTCCTCTCTCTCTCCTTACTCAACCCTAATCCCTCCACTCTCCTCTTCAGATCTGCTCCTCCCTCCTCCCTCTCAATCCACCGGGCAACGGACGGTTTAAAAAAGAGATAGAGACAGAGGAGAGAGAAAGTGAAACAAGAAAAAAAAGAGAATCCAAAAAAAGGTTTCTTCAACTCCATCTCTAAGAAGGTAAGAGATTTGATTGATAAATTCTAGGGTCTCCAATTTTTGATTTTTTTTGGGGTACTGATCTGAAAATGTGTCACATTCGGCGGAGAAATCGAAGAGATCTACTCTTGTTCTTGAGTTGAAATTGTAGTGTGTTTCTGTTTTTTCACTAATTTTATTTTCTTGTTACTGTTTTATCATGTTTCTTTATGTTTAGTTTTGATTTTTTTTTTTTAAGAAATTTATTTGATTGTTTTTTTTTCAGGGTTTAGGTAGGAATTTCATGAGTCCATCTGCTGTAAAAATGGAGGAATCAAAGCCTGCAAATTTGAAGTGTGAGAACTGTGAAATCAAAGCTCGATTCGCCGAACTCTGCAAGGTTTAAAGTCTTCTTATCTCTGTGTGATTTTTGTTCTGTGGAAATTAAGAATTAGGGTTTGTGTTTAAAGAAGTAGAATATTGGAAAATTTGGGAACATTTGGTTGCTGATTTTTTATGGAGGATTGTTAATTAACTGAAGATTGAGTAAGTTTGCGCACAAATTCTCTCTCCTCCAATACAGTGGACTCTGTCATATCATTCAATTTGCAAATTTTGTGAACTCCTGGGTTTTTTAGAGGGGAAATTTAGGGTTTTAGCCTCTCATTTCGTCGAACAATTTGTGTTTTATAGACGGGAAAGCTAATAAGTCTGTTGATTTAGGTGAGACTTTTTTTTAAAAATTTATTGTTTGATTTGTGAACTAATTTTAGTGTTACATTTTCGCATATTTGTCTCAGTTATGCGCAGATCATCTATATTGAAATTTCTGCAATGTTGTCTGTTTTGTTGGCTATTAAATATCGTCTCTCTCTTTATTTTGTGGTTTTATGATGAAAAAAATGACCGAATGTGGCTGAAAATCATGGTCTAAACTCTAAATGTGATGAAATAAGGAATTTTTTAGGTGGATTGTTGGTGCATTTATGTCCTTTTTGTTAAATTTTTTGCCAATGAGAGAATTTTTTATTTTTGCTGGGCAAAAAATGAATGTCAGCTGCCCTTGTTTCGTGTGCTCTTAGGGTAGATTTCAGTGTTTTTTACCTTTCTATTAGTTACTCTTAGGTCCCTAGATGGAGGAACGAACCGTTTTTGAGTTGTGGTGGTTTTATATAACTGATTTGATAGACTAGTTACTCATTTATCATCCTAAGATGGGCGCCATTGTATTTTCGAGATGGTTTGGTGACAAATTGAAGGTGTGATTGGAGCATTTCTTATTGGAGTACTTTGAAATAGGGGGATATCAATGTAACTTTCCTTTTTGTTGCAAATATATTTATTTTTCTATCTTGAGGAGGTTGTTTGTATAACAACTGTTAGTTCTATTCAGTGATGCCAGTGAAGGCGCTAATCGTAGTGGAGTTACTTTGTCGCAGATACTAAAAGTTGTGAAGTTGAAGTACTTCGTTGCCCCCTGTTTTTTGGTTTATCGACTTTGATATGCGGATCATTTTTGCTGTTCTGGATGTAACTGTTTTTTTTTTTTACTGCAGCCTTGTGGATTTTTTCAAAGAGCTTCCTCAGTTCGTTGTTAAGGTTGGCCCGATTTTAAGTAACATGTATGGTGCATATTGGGAGAAGATTTGTATCTAGATGCTTTCCCTCTTTTATCTTACTGTTTATTCACATTTTTAAAGTTTAGAAGTTATGCTAATCTATTTGTTTGATCAGGCGAAGGAGTTGCAGGCTACATCTCGTAGTAGTAAGGCTGGTTTGCAGTTTCCTGTTGGTCGTATTGCTCGTTTTTTGAAGGCTGGAAACTGGAAAGTATGCTGAGCGTGTCGGTGCCGGAGCTCCGGTTTACCTCGCCGTTGTTCTTGAGTACCTCGCTGCTGAGGTATATTCTTTCCCCTCTCTTTTGAAGTTAAGGTTTACCTAATTTTGCTGTTTTTTGCGATTTTTTCGTGGATCTAGGGTTTGAAATTGTTGTCGTTTGATTTCGCTTTGGAATTGATTTAAGTTTCTTTGATTCATGCTTTTTTTGTCATTTGATTGATTGATGTGTTTATGTTTAATGAGTAGTTGTGTGTGTTGGTAGAAGGTGACCACAACATGTTTGCAAAGTTGGATTTTTTTGTTAACAAGTTGAAGAAGGGAGTTCGATTGCATTGTGCCTACTGCCTAGGGTCATTCCTTACCTGGAGTGTAGTTTTTTTTAATATATAGATTCCACATCCTTATGTTAACACTAAATTGAATTGACCCTCTCCATTTTAATCTTAAGGAAAAGCTATTTAATCTTAGTTTCCGAAAGTTAACAAAAGGATTATATTGTTCATGGATTAAGGAGGGTTGATGACCCTCTCCATTTTAGTAACACTTAATAATCCTATCACTCCTCTTTATGATGTTGAATTTGTTTCAAAAAAACTGCCCGTTTCATTTATCTGCCGCCTTCCTTTAATTGCATGTCAAAGTGCTTGGTAAGAAAGGGAGGAAGTATATATCACTTTAAGCCTAAAAAGAAAAATTAACGGTTCTTCATGTTAAATGGTTAAGTTTCATAATTATGTTATGTTAACAATTAATGGATTAGTTCAATTACTAATCTGAAATAATTATCCTAGGTGTACTCTTTATACAAATTTCCACCTCTTACCCAACATTTAAAATGGACTCCCTTTTTACTAACTTATGTGCTACAACTAGTGAAAAAGCATCTAAAAACAGAGGAGTACAAGTTGCACAAACAAATTAGTTCAATCCATGAATCATGATATATGGTTTGGTGGAGTTATCTTTATAGCAAGGCTAATAGGTTTTGTGACTAAGACTATACTACATTATATTGATTGGTGGAAGGACCATTCATGAATCATGAATTCTTGATGGATTGTTCATGCCAATTACCACCGATAATGACAAGTGCTTTTGTTTAATTTTTGTTTATTTATTGTATTATTTTGGTTTATTTATAAGAAGGCTTGTCTTTTTAACTTCAGAAATTGACCATTATGATATTGCAATTAGGTCCTTCATTGAGTCTCTAAATTGGATTTGCACATGTTTAAATCTGATGTGCTAACCTCTCCTTGCACCCATTTTGGTATACTAGATTGGTATACTAGAGAGTAGAGAGCTGTTTTTTTGGGGAGAAGGATCCTCGGGTGCTGATGCTCAGTAACCAAGGGTCAAAGTGTTATATGCTCTTGCAGACCTGATGTTCTGCATCATTCAAGCCTTTTGAAGAACTATTGAAAAAAAAACTGTTCTCTAGTGGCACCTGAAGTCATAGTAATAGTCTCCTTTGACGATGCAATCAAGTGTTAGAATCTCCTTTTCACCCTCTAGTTGTTCCACTATGAGCTGTTTAAGCAGGGTTGTGTTATGTTGTGCATCTGTTCTGTAATATTAAGAGGTTTATTTGCATTTACGTGTTGATTGATTCAGATAGGAAAACTATCACCTGCTTTATGAAACTCCTAAGCATTTCCTGGTTCCAGTGATTGCTTGCATCTCATCTATAAAACTGTCAAATAGCGCTCTTATTTGGTTTGTGCTGTCATAATTCCCAAATTTGGTCATGTGCTTGAATGTGATTTGTTACTGATTTATTGATGGTTTAACTTGTGCGATAAACTTATCGGGTGAATTCAACTTTGGCAGGTTACAAGCCCATTATTTATTTGATGATGCAGCAAGCCATCAAGTGAAGTTAGTCCCTGCTTCAAAACATTTTTGTAATTTACGAGAGTTGAATTTAGAATATCTGAAGAAATGTGACTTTGAAGCTTTTGTTGTGATAGCACGCTTATGATCTTTGTGGTCATCTTCAATCTTGTAGTCTTTTGATTTTTAGGGAGTTTTTGTGTAAATTAGTTATTTAGTTTACAAAGTACTCTGACCATTAATGTGGAATGACAAATTTTTGTCTGTCTACAATTTTGCTTTATGATATTAATTTGTTCTTCCATCCTTTTCTTATTGGTTGAAATATAGCAGTCGGTTGAATTCTCTAATTGATCGAGTATTCAATTGTTATTCCTCATTCCTTTCTATTCTCAAGTTTCTTCTTTTTTGCAGATTGTAAGGCTTGTCTATGCATTATAAATGGTGGAAATTAACGATCGCTTTAAGCCATCGCCGATATCAACTCTTTGCTTTAAGTCGTTGCCGATATCGCGATGGCTCTAAACGGACGGTAACATATCCTCAACGTTGGCATTTGTAAACGGTCGCTGATAAGTAAGAAAATCGTCGTTGATTTCGGTACCGACGGCCTGACGGTCGTTGATTACTAAATCAGCGACCAACGATACAACGGTTGTCTGTCAACGACCGCTGGCCGTCGTTGATGGTTTAGCGACTGTTTTTTTAGGAATCAGCGACGGCTTTGAGCCGTCGTTGATTTGGCCTTTTCTTGTAGTGTAATTGATTTATCTGTGATTTATGCTCAAATAATTTTATAAAGGCCCTATTTTTTATATTATGGACGAAATAAATTGGTTAATTCACCCTAAAATTTTCCGATTTTTATAAATATATTTGTTAGATTTAAAATTATTTATGTTTAATTTATTAATCATTGAAATAATTTGTTAACAATTAAAGATTTGATCTTTGATTTTTAAATAAATCAAATGTTCATCACCAACATAGATCTTGATAAACATTACTGCTTTCATTTTGAATAAAGGGTAGTAGTTAATTAAAATTTGTTTAATTGTTGCTTTCTTGATAAACATTGATTGAATTTTGCTTTATTATTTGTTGTAGTAATCATGTCTAGTAACAATAACAACAACAACACCAACAATTCTACTTGTAAATTGCGCTTCGTCCTTTCGAAGGATGAATTGAATGTTGAACGTTTCATTGCAAGTGAAAGGGATACGGGAATCGTTCTCAGAAATGAAAAGTTAAACAACTTTCACATGCAAGGAAGCAACGATGCAAGAGATGCATGAAATGCTAACTCAGACTGAGCGAAACATCCCTAACCAGCCAGGAAAAGAATATGAGGATGTTCTTATGGTTAGTAAAGGGCAATCGCTCAATAGGATTGGGATTGCTATAAAGAAGGACGAAAGCAAACAAGTTGCCAAGTCTGAAACTTCTGAAAAGCAAAAGACTATACAAAAACCAAAAGTTGTTGATGAGCACTATTGTTACACCTGTAACAAGGTTGGTCATTGGAAGAGTAGTTGCCCCAAATATCTGAAAGATCAAAAGAAAGGAGTTTATAGTTCAGATTTGTATGTTATAGAAATTAACTTAGCAGCTTCTGCTTCTTGGGTATTTGATACCGCTTGTGGTTCGCACATTATCTGTAATATGCAAGGCCTCAAAAGAAGTAGAACATTAGGAAAGGGAGAAGTAGATCTTCGCGTTGGCAATGGAGCACGAGTTGCTACATTGGCAGTGGGAGTGTATAGCCTACTTTTACCTTCAGGATTAGTTTTAGAACTTAATAATTGTTATTATGTTCAAAGAACATTATTTCGATTCCTGTTTTGGATTTGGAAGGTTTTTCATTTACCATAAAGAACAAATGTTGTTCTGCGTACTTGAATGATATGTTCTATGTCTCCGCTAAGTTATCAAATGGTTTATATGTGCTAGACTTAGAAACCCACATCTATAACATAGACGGCAAGAAACATAAAGCAAATGATTCAAACCCAACATACTTATGGCATTGTCAATTAGGCCACATAAGCTCAAAACGTATTGAGAAGTTTCATAAAGATGGAATTCTCAAATCATTTGATTTCGAATCATTTGATACTTGTGAGTTTTGCTTGATGGGAAAATGACAAAGTCTCCTTTCACAGGTTCAAGTGAAAGGGACAATGACCTTTTAGCCTTCATACATGCGGATGTGTGTGGACCTATGAATAATTTGGCTAGGGGAGGGTACAATTACTTTATTACTTTTACCGATGATGTAAGTAGATTTGGATTTGTTTACCTTATGCGGCATAAGTCGGAATCCTTTGAAAATTTTAAGGAATTCCAGAGTGAAGTACAAAACCAACTTGGGAAGAAAATTAAGGCATTGTGATCCGATCGTGGTGGTGAATATTTATCTCAAGAATTTGGTGATCATTTGAAGGATTATAAAATACTTTCACAATGGACTCCACCAAGAACACCATAGTTAAATGGCGTTTCTGAAAGAAGGAATCGAACTCTACTTGATATGGTTCGATCCATGATGAGTCTTGCTGATCTTCCTATTTCATTCTGGGGATATACGCCTGAAACAGCGGCATTCACACTTAACAGAGCACCATCCAAAAGCAGTTGAAAAGACACCATATGAAATGTGGACTGGAAACGTTCCAAAATTGTCTTTTCTAAGGATATGGTATTGAAACTTATGTAAAACGTTTACTTTCTGATAAGCTTTCACCCAAATCCGATAAATGTCTCTTTGTGGGTTACCCAAAATAGACTAAGGGATACTACTTCTACAACCAAAGCGAAAACAAAGTGTTTGTTGCTCGTAATGGTGTCTTTCTGGAAAAGGAGTTTATTTCCAGAAAAACAAGTGGGAGAAATGTATATCTCGAAGAAGTTCAAGATGAGCAACAAATGGATGAGGTTAACACCTCATCAGAGGCGGCCCGGTATGAAAATGCTCAGGAGGCGGTGCATTCAATTCACGTACCTCCTACCGTCCCACTTGGAGATACTCCATGCGAAGTCACTCAACCTAATGAGGTAGAAACTTCTTATGTTGTTCCCTAACGTAGGTCTAGTAGGACCATAATTCCGTCAAAGAGATATATTGATTTCCTTTTGACTGAAAGTTCTGACATAACGATTTTAGAATCAGAAGAACCTACTAGGTATAAAGAAGCTTTGGATAGTCAAGACTCCGAAAGATGGCTTGAGGCCATGAAATCTGAAATGGATTCCATGTCTGAAAATCAAGTATGGAACTTGGTTGATTTGCCTGATGGGGTAAAACCCATTGGATGCAAATGTATTTTCAAGTTGAAAACAGACAAGGATGGAAACATTAGTGTTTTCAAAGCAAGGTTGGTGGCGAAAGGTTTCAAACAAATTCATGGTATTGACTATGATGAAATCTTTTCACCAGTAGCCATGCTGAAGTCCATTAGGATAATCCTTGCGATTGCTGCCATTCATGACTATGAAATATGACAGATGGATGTCAAAACCGCTTTCTTGAATGGGTTCTTGAAAGAGGATTTGTACATGACACAACCTTAAGGTTTTGAAGATCCAGAAAATCCAGGGAGGGTATGCAAGCCTAAGAAGTCCACTTATGGACTAAAGGAAGCATCAAAGAGTTGGAACCTCAGATTCGATGAGGCATTCAAGAAATTTGGCTTTCTCAGAAATGAAGAGGAATCTTGTGTATACAAGAAGTTAAGTGTGAGTAGTATTACTTTTCTGGTCTTGTATGTGGATGACATACTTCTCATAGGAAATGATAAGACCATGCTTGAGTCAGTCAAGGAATGGCTTAAAAATTATTTCTTTATGAAAGACCTAGGAGAGGCAGAGTACATATTGGAAATAAAGATCTATAGAGATAGGTCGAAAAGGTTGATTGGACTTAGTCAAGAGACTTATATTGATAAGGTTCTTGCAAGGTTCAAGCTGGAAAACTCCAAGAGAGGTTTGATTCCCATGCAACATGGCATAACACTTGGCAAGACTCAGTGTCCTTCGAGTCCTTATGAGGTCAAGCGTATGAGTAATGTTCCCTATGCTTCTGTAGTAGGATCCATTATGTATGCCATGATATGCACTCGACCGGATGTTGCATATGCTTTGAGTATATGCAGCAGATACCAGTCAAATCCAGGAGATGTGCACCGGATTGAGCAAAAAATTTTCTTTAGTACTTGCAAAGGACTAAGGATAATTTTTGGTTTATGGTGGAGATGGTGAGTTGGTTGTTACTGGATACATCGATGCAAGCTTCCAGGGTGACAAAGATTATTTTCGATCTCAATCTGGTTTCATATTTTGTCTCAATGGAGAAGCTGTGAGCTGGAAGAGCTCTAAGCAGAGTACCATCACGGATTCTACAACAGAGGCTGAGTATGTTGCGCAGACTGATGCAAAGAAAGGAAGATGTTTGGATCAAAAAGTTCATTGGTGAGCTTGGTGTAGTTCCGAGCATTGAGAATGGCATTGAGTTGTATTGTGACAACAATGGCGCCATTGCTCAGTCTAAGGAAACCAGATCGCATCAAAGATCTAAACATGTGCTCAAGAAATTCCATCTTATTCGAGAGATCGTTGGAAGAGAGGATGTAAAAGTAAGCAAGGTTCATACTGAGGATAATATTGCAGATCCTCTGACTAAACCGCTTGCTCAACCTAAGCATGAATGTCATACTAGGTCTATGGGGCTTAAGCATATGGGAGAATGGCTTTAGGTTGTTTACTTCATGTTTACAATTGTAAGAACATTGATTATGCATTAAATGTTTATCAATAAAATTTGTTTTTTTATTTAATTGTTTGGTTTAGTATTAAATAAAATGTCCAAATAATTTGTGTTTTCAAATAGGATTATCGAATACGTTTTGATAATGGAACCCTATAAAGTGTGAAATCACAATTTATTTAAAGTAGTCCCTAGTCTAAATCACTAAATTGGACATAAGAGATTTATTTAAAGACTAGTATATAATTAATTGATAGTGCAGTTCCATGGGCTATGGAGACATGGAGATGTCTAATTGATTATATGGATGTATATTTAATACATTGAGACTTGACCTAATTAGATTATAAAAGTAGAATCAAACTACTATATTTAGTAAATTCCTTAGACATAGGGATGGCAATTACCCATGGGTGAGTGGATTATCCATCTACCCGCCCCGAATAAATGGGTGAAAACCCGCGGTGGAGCGGATGACTGGCGGGTGATGGATGGATCGGGTGATGGATCGGGTCGGATGTGGATGCCTTTTTTTTTACCCATCACCCGATCCATCACCCGCTCCATCCATTCACCCGTTTATATATATATATATATATATATATATATATATATATATATATATATATATATATATATATATATATACAAAATTGTTTTTAGATTTTTACTGCCACTTACCATATAATGTAATAAAAAAAACTTATACAGTTGGCAGTTGATTAAGTTTTCAATATTAATTTTTTAAAAAAATTGTTAAATCTACAAATTTTTTTTTTTAGTATCATCCGTTTCCCACCCGCCCCACCCGCGGATGATGGGTGGAGCGGATATGGATGGAATTTTTCGTGGGTGGTGGATGGTGTGGATGGAGTTTTGGGTCGCAGGTGATGGGGCGGATGATGCTCCACCCGATCCACCTCCGATCCATTGCCATCCCTACTTAGACATGAGTATATCTTAATAACCACAACATAATTAGTTTAACTTTGACAATGTTAAACATTGCGCCGTAAAAGGAGGTTATAAACCAATGATCAGGTGGGCTAAGAATTGAGTGGGAGTTATGGTCATACAAGAGTGGATAAGTCCTCCTATTAAATAGGAATGGTGTCTGGGCTCTTGATGAGCGAGAACTGGAAAATTGCATGGCCATGCGGAATAGGATTAAAGAGTTAATCCTTATTTGAGCAGTTCGAACTCGGCTATCAAGGAACATAAATTTGAGAATAACATGTTGTTATCAAATTTGGCATTAAGTGACTTAAGGAATTTAGCATTGCGCTCTTGTCTTCGGACAAGAGGGAGATTGAAGGAATATGTCCTTAGCCATCCCGGCAATTACTAAATATAAATAGGAATTATATTATGAAGATAATAAAATTAATTATTTCAGTAATTGTATTTTCTTGCTAGAGAAAAAATATGATTAATAGGACAATATTGATTGGGCCTATAACTAAAATAGATTAATCCTGTGAGGTCACACATTGTATCACAAGTTGGACAAAGCAATCCAAATCCATTTAGGATTTGGGTTGGGCCAGTCCTAAGGGGAATAGGATAGGAGAATTAGTTCTCCTAACTAGCCTATGACTCATCTATTATATACTTCCTCCGTTCCAAAATAAGTGAAACACTTGTCTCAAAAAACTCTCACATATATGAGAGAAGTGTTTCACTTATTTTGGAATGGAGGAAGTATAAGATATAATATTAGGGTTTAGGTGATCAATTCATTAATCAGTTTCTTTTCACAAAAGAGAGAAAGTGAAACCCTAAACTATTTACTCTAACCGGCGCCTATACCACCAAAAAGCAAGGGATCTTTTCTCTTCCGGTCTAGCAGACGTTGGTGTTTAACTGTTGCTCGTGGACTGATTAGAGGAGCAATACTTGGGGCTCTCGGATCTTCAAAGCTTGCATACAACAGAGAAATCACGCTACAAAGGTTTGATATTCATTCCCTATTGAATGATTCATGTGTTTATTTATGTTTGCGATTCTATGATAGATGTTAGGAAATTGTTTCTTGAAATTCCGCTATATGCATCTATATTTTCCTACAAAATTGTCAACTTTTGAGACTAGAGTGAAGATGGGTTTTTGGTTAATCCTTCAATTGTTGGGCCCATTTCATCACTTTTTTATAAACTTATGAGTTTTGCTCAATCTAAAACCGAAAAGGTTGATGTGAGTGGGATGCAAATGAGCAACATTGGTTCATTTCTGAAGTTGGGTCTTGAACAATATTGGGATTCTAGGAAAGGGAAAGCTGAAGATGAAGAGGAGGTGAAAATGTTTGGCAATTGGAGCAGGAAAATGCTGGAAGAGGCAATTTTTGGTAAAGAAGGGGGAAAAGGAGGGAAATGAAATGTTAAAGAGACACAAGACAACAAACTGACGGTCAATGCAAGAACTTAACAGTCAATGACGGAAAATCGAAAAAGGTTCCATTTCGCAAAAAAAAATTGGTTTAAGGTTGTAAGCTGCAAAAAAAATTTAAAAGTTTGTTTTTCGCAAAAGAGTGACTATAAAAGGTTGTTTCTGACAAAAAACTCTTTTTAATATAAAATTTTAAGGCTTCAGGCCTAGAATGGGTTGGACTTGACCAGTCGACCTCAATTAACGTATCAACCTATCTCTTGTGTGATTAATTGCACTTTCAAATATTGGTATGGCGTTATCAATAATCCTCTTATCACTTTTCACTATCTCTAAATAAATCTCTAATAATCCATTAACAATAGCTAGCCCGTTATAGTTCTAACTTCTATCAATGATGATCAATAATTTAAGTTATGAATTATCAATAATCTCGTTTTTATGCATGATCAGTAAATGCATGCGTAATATCATCAACTAATTAATTAATAGTGTAGCGCGTCACTTATAACAATTTGATTATAGTATAAATTTGGCGAAAGTTATTCAAACTTTAGTCCTGGTTTATGTTAAATGACATGAGGAAGTTATGCAAACTTTATGGTAATATATCATTTATTTCACCTTAAAGTTTGTGGTCACAGTTAGGGGTGAAAGTTCGGTGTATGGTTTAGATTTGGGCCTAATCCAATCCGATTCGAATAAAATATGGATTTTAATGTTCCAATCCGAATCCGAACCAATTAGATTTTGAATCCGATCCAATCCAATCCGAATTTTCAAACTCTATATTGGATCCGATCCGAAAATCCGATTTTTTAGAACTCGTTTTTTTATGAAATAAATTAGGCACGACAAGCCGACAACAAAGAACCCAATAGATTTACAATTATCTAATTCATAATTCATTACAAACCCCATAGGCCATTAATAATAAACTAATAATAAACCCATAGGCGATAATTTATTACAACAGTTTGTAACAGAATGCATGAAGTTCAGTCGAACAACACATAATACAGCAGGTTAAGTTCAACAACAAAGAATACAGTAGTAGCACTTAAGCACTGGGCTTTTTTTAAAAAATAAATCAGTTAAGCACTTAAGCCCAATCCAGAATACATAATATAAGGCATATTACTATTAGGTTATATTGGATTTTCGGATCCAATTACCCTCAATCCAATCCGATCCGAAAATCCAATTTTTGAAAATATCTCAATTCGAATCCAATCCAAACATAGTGCGAATCCGATCCGAATTACTAATTCGAATTGGATTGGATTGGGTTTCGGTTTTTATCCGAATAACTTTCACCCCTAGTCACAGTTCAATCCATAGTAGAAGCTTAGTCTTCACATTGTTGTAGTACAAGATGAGAACAAGCCAGGGAGCCAGGGCTTTAAGTTTAATTATAAATGAGAGAGCAACTCAAGATGACATGTAATTAGACTACGCAATATTGGATGCAAAAATTATTTGCACCCTCGGACTTAAACTGACTCAAGCTAGATCAAAGTTTATATGACTCATTGATTAGAACTTCATTATAATTTATAAGTTAAATTGACAACATAACAAATATATGACCCAATCCAAAATCAAAACCGATTAATAATTTAATATATCATTTGAATATGACCCCAATCACAAACCTCCAATTTAAATAACTCATTTTATTCCTTTATTATATGTAGCATGATTAGGATTTAAGGTAAAGACTGAATAATTAACAAGGGTAGACTCAGAATATCCATTCTTGCGGTTGTGGATGGTATAAACCATAGAAACTTCAACCCACTTGTCGTACGTACCATGCATATCCAAGCCTTAGAGTAGTCAACTACATACATACCAAAGTCATTAAAATTTAAACCATTTTGGTGGAAAAAGAATCATATGGAAAACCATATGAGATGGAATTTGGGTCCTCTTAACATGCTTGGGGATTGGGATGGAATTGTATACGTTATACAAAGACTTGTCAATCCTGGATAATGGGGATCAGGCAAATTGTAGCCGTAGGTCGATCTACATCTCTCAATTTATTGCTTTTCTTCACCAATACGGCAATACCTATTACTATAACACAAGATAATGGACACCATTATGGGTCATTCTAAATTTGACGAACTACGATATAGTGGTTAAAACTTCCAATTGTCTTTTGAAACTTTGGAAACTTTTAATTTTGTGTCTAGGAATGTGTCAAAGTAAAGGCATAAAACTTTGAACAATTTGATATTAATAATAACATATAATTATAACTATTATTCAATCGACAAAACAAAGAATGTATATGTTGAAATAAAAAAAAGTGTTGCTTTTTTTAGATAGTTTTTTTTTTTGACATCAATATTTTTAGATAGTTGTTGAAAACAATTTTTAATTTTTTTTAACAACATTGAACTTAAATATTTGAAAAATGAATTTAAATTTTATATGGACTTTATATAACAAAAAGGACCAAAACCTTTATTTTCTTTTTGTGTTGAATTTTTTCTTTTCTTTGATTCTTTTGAAATAGGTTTCTCACTTTCTTTCTCTAATGCGAATATGCGATGGTGGTGTGTATATCATTTTGCGCAACTAGGATAAAAGTTTGAGAAAAATCATTCAATTTATATTTTTTTAACATATTGATAATAGTTTGTATGAATTTAAGCTAATTTTTTTATAATTAAAAACTCCTCTACCTAATTTATGGGGAGGATATATTGTTGTTACACAAATTATTAGTATAGACGGTCTAATTTTAACATAAAATTAGACGGACCCAAGACTAAAATTTTCTAACAAGCTCATTCCATTTACTCTAACCCAACACTATCCTAGTCATCCCTTCTCTTCTTCTTCCTTAGTTTTCTTGATTCTCGAATTACAACCGACAATTTCAAAAAATAACCCGGCAGTTTTACGAACGGCTTAAACTAGTCACTAAATTGATTAAACTAGTCATTGAATGGGTTAAAGAATGTCATAACTGTATAGACTAAACTGGTCATGAAATATATTAAATTGGTCCCTAAATAGATTAAACTAGTATTTATATTAAGAAAAGATGGCGTTTCTCTTTCTTAATATTGAGAACTGGCGTCGCGCCTAATTTTAAATTAAAAGTTGGCGGCCTTTTACAAGACCAATTGTTATTGTTAATATGATGAGTAAAAATGGAACAAAAAGTTCCCAACGCTATAATGTTTGATAATTCGAAATGACATGTCATTGACATCTAATTGGAGTCTCTTGTCTAATCTGTGTGATTAGCAAGGATTTAACCCATATGGTTGGTAGATTGTGCAAATGGAGGGTTGGGTCCATTGTTGACCAAATCAAAAGCAAGTCTTTTCATTTCTCTTAGAACTTAGAAAAAAATTACCAGCAAAGTTGCGCCCACACGGGTGAGGTAATCAGAGCCCTCACCTCTCTTATTTCTGGTCAGAGTTTGAGTTGCTATTCTTGGACTATATTCTCTTTAATTAGTAAAAAATTATATCAAGAACAAATAAATCAAACTAGACTGAATATTTTATTCGAAATTGATATATGTAGCTCTAAGAGCTAATAAGTTTTTACTTAATTAAGTATATATGAGAAAATAATGCATATAGTTTTTTGATTTTGCGAGGAGGGTCTCATAATATTTGTTGTTTTTCTTACCTAGAAAAGAGAGAGAGAAAGTTACGCGTCTATGGTTGTTATTAATGCTTAATTATTGTTTAAATATCCACTTTTTGCCTTTTATATGCAGCCTTTATGAACATATTTCTCTTCCTAGTTTAATTGTAACTATTCCTATATTTGTATCATACTAGACCAAACCATATCAAATCAATTCACAACAAACCAACCAAATTTTATAGTACAAATTCTCATTTAAGACTATCTTATAATTATTCACAGTAAGGTGAGGGTAAATTTTTGATCTAAAAGTGACCCCTTTAATTTAAGAATTAATCCCTTTTGTGTTTGGTGCATAGAATCAATCCCTTTAATTTAATTGTAGTGACTTGTGAGGCGGACTTACATAAATTTTACTCTTATAAAAGGCTAAACTCTTACACATGCACATGGTATAAAAGTTGTAGATCAAACGGGAGTAACTTTTTGTTTTTTGGATTGCTAAGATAAATTGTCCTACTAGATGGATGGACCGGAACCTCGTACAGGTCAATCCGAGTAGGGTTAGCGGGCTAGACACCCTAAGAATAAGGGGAAAGGGTAAAGGAAATCTCTAACCTCAAAGTGTCCCTATCTAATTGAAATTGATCCCCCAACCTCAAGATTAAAAGCGCACAATCTCAACCACTGTGGACGGGGTAACGCTTTAACCTAAAGATGACCTCCTTACTAAGAATTGATCTCTACAACATTAAAAAATTGTTATGAAATGGAGTTAGATAAAGCTTACTCTTATACTTCCTCTGTTTCTATTTACTTGCAACCGTTTGACTTTGACTTTCACGCTTATTAATGCATAACTTCAACCATTAATATCTTTAATTATTAATAATTAAAAATTATGAAAAGTTGATATTCGGAAAATATACATTGAGATGAATCTAACAAGATCGCACATAAATATGTTTTTCCTTAACTAAAAATCACCAAAAACTAAGTAGATTTGGTGAATAGTGTAAGAATCAAACCGTTGCAAGTAAAAAGAAACATAGGAAGTATAAGGCTCCACAAAATGGAGTACTTTTTTGGGTAGAACAAAAACTACAAAGCCTTGTACTCCTTAAAGAAAACAGAAGTGAAACAGCTGTAGACTGCAGTAGTCCCCAATAACCCAACTAATCAAACAAAACAATAGTACTGCTATTTTCTTTAGAATTATGCTCCAAAACAATTCATACTACAAAAAAATCAATCACCCAATTAAGTTTATATAAAAAGAGAAAAAAAAAGACAAAGTCAAAGTTATTGAGTAAGTGCCCACATCTTTCAGACTTTTCACTATATTTTCTCTTTCCTGAGGTAGCCAGCGAATTTTTCTCTCTCCTCACGAAACCTGAAAGCCCTTTACACTGTCAGCTGCAAAACCCTTCACCAGCTTTTTCTCTTGATGAAGCAAACTCTTTTTGATCATTAAGAAAGTTGTAATCTTTCCTGTAATTTTGTTGGGTCACTTGGAAATCATTGATTTGGTAAGTTAATTTCTCAATTACCCATGTGTTAGTTTTAATTTGAAGTAATGTTTTTTTTGAAGTTTCTAATTTTATTGGTGCTTCTAAGATGTGGGTGTCTTTAATTATTATAAATTTGAAGTTTCTCATTCTATTGTTGGGTCACTTGGAAATTATTGATTTGGTAAGTTAATTTCTCAATTACCCATGTGTTAGTTTTAATTTGAAGTAATGTTTTTTTTTAAGTTTCTAATTTTATTGGTGTTTTTAAGATGTGGGTGTCTTTAATAATTTAAAATTTTTGGCCCTATTTTTACCTACTGCTTTATTTGATAAGAACTTTTTTGTTATTGTTTTGTTGATACAGTTTTTTGGAGGATTGTTGTTGGTGGAGTTGTTAGGGAAATAGATGTTGATTAATAAAGATAGAGGTTGAAGCTGTAGCTAAAATTTTATGGATAATTTATGCTGCTTCAGTTCAGTCTCTCAGGTAAGGGTTTACCACTTGTAGTCTTTGCTCTTATTGACTCTTTTTACAGAATTGCTTGATTTTTTTTAATTATTTTGCTGTAATTTTTTACTTGCAACTTAAATTGAAGATTGTTGTTGGTTATGTGTTGTAACTTGTAAGTGATCAACAATGGATTAGATATGGTGCATAATACTGTATCAGACTATGCCTTTAATGCTGGATTAGGCTTTGATTTATGATGGATGATTAGTTTGATTAACTTGGTAATTTTTATTGTTTCATGAAATCACAAATATTTTTTTTTTTTTGGTTTTTTATGTTGGTGGTGGCTTTTTTTTTTTGGGGGGGGGAGGGGGAAGAGGAGTACTAGAAAGAGAACACTAATTTTATGGTGAGAGAGAATAGAGATACGGATGATGTGGTTAGAGAACCGTTAGCATTGGGTGTCCACTTGATATTGGCATAAAATGTGCAAGAAGATGACTAAGAAGATCCTTCTTGAAGCAATTAATGCTGATTTGATTATCAAATCTCAGGGTTGTCGGTCACTGATGCCTTTTTGGGTCTCTCATAACTCATGAGTGTTCTGGTGATGAAAGGGGGAAGATTTTTCTGATCATTCAAACAGAAGAGGTCTGTTCTTAATGGAACTTGAACATGGTGTCCTGATACATCAAGATTCACCAGCTCTTTGCTATGGACGATGTTCAATTGATAATACTTTCAATTGCAAGTTGTGAAATCATAAGAGACACGGCAGATGTAGCTTTGAAATACTTCAATTTTCTTACGCAGTTGAAGTGACCAGGAAATTTGGTTCCAGATATGAAGATTCAATGAACAGACTTAATTTGTTTTGAAATACCGGGTTGCTTGATTAATCTGCTTTTAAATCATGGAGTTACCATAATCTTTGGGGAAACCGGTTGAAGATTCAGTTGACTTATTAGCATCTGAACATTTAAGAAATGGCTTCCTGAAAGAAGGGAAACATTCGCATGTATAAAAGTTCCCTATTTTTTGTTATTTTTCACATGAAGAAAGGCATCCTTACATGTTTACAAGCCTCGGTCCAATTTGATATAGGTGGTGCAAACTCCAATGAGTTAATAGTCTAAGAGGGAAGCAGTTTTAGCCTCTAGGACTGAAAGATCTAGCAAGGTGGGATAAGATTAGTAGCAAACATGAAACACCACAAGTGTGTGAGAGAGAGAGGACGGGAGGTAGAGGCAGGTAGAAAAGATTTATCGTGTGGATAAATTGTTTTATGAAAGTTCTCAACAAATTGACTTTCACTAGTAATTTAGCAGGCTTAGATGGCCGAACCATTGCCGAATTGGTTTAATCATTGGGTTTGTTCACTCAAATTGTAGTATATCACAGGGCTGATGCGGATACAAGATGATTGTCTACAGGAATGTTTTCTTAGAACAAGTCTTATTTACAAGTAAATAAATTCAAGTCTTTTGGAGCTTTCATGTGGATGAACATGTAGATAATATTTCCCCCACACTCGAAGTGCGTCTTATGTTGACCTTTAAGCTCAAAAGCCTGCAAACTTTGACCCCCGTCTTTTTGCTACTTAATATTAGTAAATGATAATACTTTGGACTTGTTCTTTTCTGCTACCTTGTATTAGTAAATGATAATTTTGTGGAATTATAATAATTCTAGCAAGAAGAATATCAAATTTATAATCAGTATATGTTTTAATAAGTTAATGGTCAAAGTTGGCCAAGTTTGACTGAAAAGTCAAAGAGTAGAAAGAATATTGCTGACTCAATACATGATGCTTTCAGTATTGGATCTATCCACTACTCAACTTAGACTTATTCTTCTCCTATCTGCTGTTTCTCTTGTTAATTCATCATTATACTTCACATTTTGTTCAATACTTCCACTTCTAGCTGCATTCTTTTGAAGCCTTATCAGTTATCAGTTTATCACACCTTCATATGAGCTTATGGATGGTGTACCTTTTAGATGGTTTTATTGGTTAGACCTATGCGAAATATTGTAATTGCACTGTTCTGGGCTATAACCACATACTTGTCCAAACTTTATAGTAATTTGTGCTTTGTATTGAAGGTAAATAAGATGTATTATAGTGCTTATAATCGAGTGAAAAAGTAGATCCATTCAACAAAGGCAGCTTTTAGGCCCAGTAAGTGAAGAGTACAATTGCAACCCTTTTTTCTTGTTTGCACCTTGCTCTAAATTCCACCTCTCAATGAAGGGTTTAAGTGTCACAGTCCACAACAGAAAATTTCCCATCAGTAGGACTTTTAGCCAAATTGTTGGACCATTACTATCAAATCTGAAGCCTGAATCGTAGAAATAAGATTAGCTTTGTGCTGGATGCATAATTCATATCAGAACCTCGAATATGTATCCAGTTGCAAAGCTTCATATTCCATCTATAGGTTCTTGTTTTTGCTCATGAAGCATATTTGTTGTTTTTGTGTTATGAGCAAAAGATAAAATATATCTATTCTTAGCGTTTGTTTGGTTTGATGGAAAACATTCTCTATGGAAAATTGTTTTCCATTAGAAAACTCAAATGAATACTATTAAGCTAAGAAGGGAAAAATGGAGATTTTGGGAATGAGAGTGGAGGAAAATGGTTTTCCAGTAAATTTGGGAGGAAACTATTTACAAAAGATGGAAAACTCTTTTCCACCTTAGTTTTACTTTTTAAATGGGGAAACATGTTTTCCTCCAAAACAAACGGAGTCTTAACGTACATTCAGTGATTTGGATTTTCTTGGGAATGCATAGCGTATCAATTTTTAATTTGTTTTAAAAGTGTTTGCTTTATAATGTAAGATTGTAGGAGGACGTTCTTCTGGTGCCTCCGGCAAGGGAAGGAGTCATCAAGGTTCTTCAAAGTATGGATTCAGTTTGGTGAAAGGAAAGGCAAATCACCCAATGGAGGATTATCATGTCGCTAAGTTTGTGCAGGTCCGTGGACACGAGCTTGGCCTCTTTGCCATTTATGATGGCCATTTGGGTGACAGTGTGCCTGCTTATCTACAGAAGCATTTATTTGCAAATATTTTGAAAGAGGTGGGTTTGTTTAAATGTATCTTCACATCCTTTTGTTGGAGCCATTTATTCTACAGATGTGAAATACTCTGAGCCTATAATGTTAAATGTGTTGCCTATTTCCATTAGTACATTCTATCATCCTAATATAGCTGATCCAATTAAACAGGGGAAAGAATGAGAGATTTTTATTTATTTACTTATGTTACTTATGTTTCTCATAAATCTAACAAATTCGCCTTGTCAATTAACAGGAAGGATTTTGGACTGACACAAATAGTTCAATATCAAAAGCCTATGAGAGAACTGATGAAGCCATTCTTAACCACAATCCTGATCTGGGAAGAGGTGGGTCAACTGCTGTTACTGCTATTCTTGTGGATGGGCAGAAATTATGGGTAGCCAACGTAGGAGATTCACGAGCAGTCCTTTCTAGCAAAGGCCGAGCAATACAGATGTCTACTGACCATGAACCTAATACTGAACGGGGCAGCATTGAGGATAGAGGTGGCTTTGTCTCAAATATGCCAGGTACATTGCCTTAGCATTTGCACATTTCGGTCAGTTTTTCTTTGACCTTTCACGGGTAAATTAGTATTATCGATTATGAGCTGGCAGGTTATTTCTGGCTGTTCGGACTTCGATACCATATGCTTATTCTTTGCACCCCTCTTTCTTTCTCTGTCCCACATTGTTTTTATGGATGATTTATTGCACAATGATTTACTATTATGGCTATTGATCTACTGTTGGTATGACTATAGCCCTCTTAGTTGATTATTTGCAATAAAAACTTGTATTTTTTTTCATATACTACAACTAATTTTTTTTATGAACTTCAAAAGTATGATTTATCAAAATATAAATAAATCCTCCACACCATGCGCCCGTGCTTTGAAGGGGTTAAAACACTAGTTTACTTAACCGGCGTGTACTCTTTGCAACAAATTCATTTTCCATTTTTGGAACGTAGTCAAAAGTTGATTTTCTTTCCTGTGTATCATAGCTAGCTTATATCTTTATGTATGTAACTGACTAACTCATAAGGTTTGTGCAGTCAATAGACAGCTGGGGTGCTGGCTTCTATGTCTTACGGCCTTATTGTCTCAATTGTTCCCATGTGTTCTACTGCTTGGGATGTTCCCATTGGTCAAGCCTTGTGAACTGAACTATTGTTTTTTTCATCCTTTCACTAGGCGATGTTGCCAGGGTTAATGGGCAACTTGCAGTTTCTCGGGCCTTCGGGGACAAAAACCTCAAATCTCACTTGCGGTCTGATCCTGATATAAAAGCTGCTGATATTATCTCGGACACCGATCTTATGATCCTCGCTAGTGATGGTCTATGGAAGGTATGTATATCTCTCTATTTCTTGCCAACCTCTCAAGTTTATGGTAGTATGGTCTACTCACCAAAGCTGAACTATGTTTGGTGGATATAAGGTGTATCATTTCAAACTACTCTAGGCTTGTCAAACACCAATAACATTTGCATATAAGGAGGGGATATGATCATATGACTTGGCCTCCCTAACCACTTCTTTGATATTTGACTCGATGATCTACACAGCTGTCACCAATTTCCCACAAACCTGACTTGCATTAAGACTTAGTCCGAAGTCTTCTTTCCATCAACTTCCTGAATGTACTAGAAAACAAACAAAAGTTTGAAGTCGTGACTCTGCTAGTTAAACACATACAAACAGATATGGTGCTCCATCTGTGTCCACTATAATTTATCAATTCCTTCTTTTTAGAATAGCCCTAATACTAAATGCCAAATGTCTACTAATATTTTAGAAGAGCACTGTGAATGTCGGAGATCTAATCTAAAGGTGCGCTCTCTTCACCTAAACTAAACTTATTACATTTTATTGGACCTCATCAGCCCGATGTTTACACTAGATTGGACATAATTAGCCCTAAAAGTTTTTCTTTTAAGGTGAAGATGATGCACCCTAAATGCTTATCGGGTGGAAAAAGAGAAAAAAAGAAAGGCATTACTCCCTCCGTTTCATTTTAATTTACTCACTTCACTTTGGGGGAGAACCAAGGAATAAATACAAAAGTATGAGAGAGAAACTGAAAAGTGAGAGAGAGAAAGTAAAAAAGTGGGTTAAAATATTAAAAAGTGGATGACATGGGTGGAAAAAGAGGAGAAAGTAGATGTGACATTTACCTAAAATAGAAAAAGCAACAATGTAGATTAAAAAGAAAACAAAAAAGGAAAGTGTGTAAATTAAAATGAAACGGAGGGAGTATAAAATTTCGAGTTCGCTTATTGTTTTCTTTCCCTAAACATGGAAAATGTTAGTGGACGGATCTGTAATTGTGTGTTCTCAGTGCGGCACATAGCTTGTAAGTTGGTGTTAATACCTTGCTAACAACTCAGGTAATGTCTAATCAAGAAGCAGTTGACATTGCAAGAAAGGTGAAAGATCCAGTCAAGGCTGCCAAGCAATTAGCAACAGAAGCTCTAAATCGAGATAGCAAAGATGACATTTCTTGTATTGTAGTCCGTTTCAGAGGATAAAGCTCTTGTGGATGGAAATTTGTACATTCAGGTCGGGGGGATTCGTATAAAAAAGCATGGTATCAATCATACTCATCAACCATCTCCAGGTTGAAAGGTTCTAGGAAATATTTCTTTTAAGGTTATTCAAACCACTGTAATTTCTAGCTTTTGCCTTGTAAAAAGAGGGTGGAAAGAATTCTTTGTGTTAAGGTGGTTGTGTGATGTTTGATAGTAGCAAAGATTCCTTTGATATATGTAGATTAATATAGTCAATTTTATTCTATCATTTGTAGTAGCACTCCAAGTTCATCTGATATTCGTGTAATAATTCTGAACGCTTGAATGCATTAGTTGCTTTTGTTTAGACATTAAACTCTTTTGTTCAGGCTTTTCCCTTTTGGCCATGGGTGCATGTATATTTATTTTTTTGGTGCAATAATGGGGTAAAGCCCCAAAAGAAGAATGAACAGACTCTAACAAACCCAAAAAACAGACACAGAGACCCAACTAGAGAACAACAAAACAGACACAGGAACTTAAGAAAAGAAAACAGACACGGACATGGACACAGACACTAGACTAAAAACTTCGCCAGAACATCAAGCAGCAATAGCTGAAGCGTTACACCACTCCAATCCTCCAATAAAACAACACGAAGACCCACTGGGGCCGCCTCCAAGATCACCAGACTCGGGACTAAGTTCACCCCATAGTTGGCAAGCCAATTTGCAGCTCGGTTTGCTTCTCTATAACAATGGTGAATAGATACTAGCCATTTTGGTTTAGCAAGAAGAGACTTGCATTTATTGATGATATGAAAATAAGGAGAGGAGGGGGTAGAATCCTCCAGTAGGATGCGTGAAACAACATCAGAGTCTACTGTAAGTTGGACTTACCATGGATGCATGTATGTGATTGGTGCATAAGGTTAAATATCGTATTATCACAACATTATGCTTGATGGACAAGTTTTAGTTTCAGCCAGTCTCGGTCTCCTATCACACTGTCCGACATAAACATTTGGTCATCTAGATATTAGTTACACATAAAACATTAAACTTAAGCAATGTGCAAATAAATTTGCCATAATGGTAACTCTTTATGTATTTTGCTTCACTATTAATCTTTCTTGTGTAATTGAAAGTATCGGACCGCTTAATACAAAAATATTTTTTTACGTCCACGTTTTTCTTTCGTTATGTTTCCACTAAAGAGGTGTAATGAGATAATATATTTTAAACGACTCGAGCTCAAACTATGCTAATATGTATGAATAGAAGGCCTAATTCTTAACTTAACCTAATTAGTGAATATAGGTATTGTAACTTATGCATCCTTTATTCTTTAACATAGATTTAGGATCAAAACAAAACAAAAAAAGTGAAAAAAGGAAGAAAAAGTAGCTAGTTGGCAAAGTGAAGCTGAGACACGACACGTGGCTTGTCTACCATGGACGTGGCTTTCCTTAAATATGATCACGTGTAATTACTTATCATATGTTTTTAACGTTTCTTTCACCCCAGATCTTCTCAACTCTCGAACAAAGACAAAATCTGACATATTCATATCTCGTAACATTTTGTTTCTGTTTCTCCAAAAAGAAAAATAGTAGCAACAAATTTTGAGATAAATTATGGGACGAATGAAGGAGTTGATGGTGATAGAAGGAAGTGATACTTATGAAGTAGCAAGTAATTGGTGGAATAAGATTATGGAAACCCAAAAATATCCCAAAAATGGTGTTTATTATTATATCCTTTGTGCTTCTTACGCTTTGGTAGCCATGGTTGCTTTGGTATGTCTTTTTTTTACCCTTCTTTTATTCCTAAATATTAAAAATAAAAAAAAAGGTGATAAAAATATGATATTTTAAGGATTCCATATAATAGGGGTGAGGTTTAGGTATGATTTTTCCTAGGTATGTAATCTTGGGAAATTTTTAATCACATAAAATCCCCTTCATCTTATCTAAGAAATGATTGCTGTGTTTTTTCTCGTTTTGATTGTCTAATCTAGTTTTTTTTTTTTGAGGGGACTAATCTAGTTAAGATATGTAATTTTTATCTACTAATTATGTTACCATTTGAGTGAACACGTTTTTACTTAAATTCAACACATTAGCTTTTTTTTTTTTTTTTTTTTATGTACGTAAACGGACAATATAGTCAAATTTTGTGGGTAGAGACTAGAGAGCCAAGAGGGTTGTAATTAGGGTCGTCTATTACGGCGTGCAAAGAGACTAATAGCACGGGGTCTCTCATTTAAAAGGACCTCAAATTTTGAAATTAATTATTTACTTTAGTCATATGATCTTAATACTCAAATGATAGTTAATACGGAAGAAGTATTTGCTTTAGGTGTCAAACTTTGAGACCACCTCATAAGGTACCTTCAACTAAATGTGTCAAATTTGTGAGCATGGTATTTGGAACCTTCCAAAATGTGATGAAGTGGTGGCAAATATGCAGAAAATTGCAAGTCCATTGCCACTTTGTTAAGTAGATAAGTCATATATTATATCGGAATGTCCAAGATAGAACTGTCACATTATCTAAGACAGTGTTAGATCATACTGGAATTGCTGTGATATCTTTATTTGGTAAATTGGAATGATTAAATTAGATTGTTACAATAAGTTTATAATAGTGAAATCATGTTAAATGCATTTGGACTTAGGACAATGTGATAACTATTTCATGACCGAGGGCCGAGGGGGGATTGGGTGAAATATAGAATACCTGTGCTGATGTTGTGCATGTCATCTAAGTAATAACATAGATGCTGTAGAAGATGTTCGAGAATCTCTTTTGTGATATAATAACTCACTAGAATCGTTTTATTGCATGTTTCATGTTGTGGACCTTGTGGCTACCATTTAATCTGCAGCACCATGTGTGGTGGGAGAATTCTGCCGCTATCGAGTGAATAATTTACCCATTAGAGATAGACAAACTTTAATACATTTTGTTGTTTTTGGGTTGGAATACATCAAGCATTGATATTATCTCTAGTGGGTTTGGTATAGTTCATTAATGAAGCTTGCTGCTAATTGCAAATGAAGATTCATAACTTTTTTTTTCTTCTCCAATTTCTAAACCAGGTGCAACTTGTTAGAATACAAATGAGAGTACCGGAATACGGATGGACAACACAAAAGGCCTTCCACTTGATGAATTTTGTAGTAAATGGGTGTAAGCACAGGATTACCTTCTAAATCTTCCTTATATCATACATTTTGAATTGATACTGTTTGAATTAAGTCTTGATTTAACTTTGGACAGTGAGAGCCATTCTTTTCGGATCGTACAAGAAAGTTTTACGGATTAGGCCCCATGTACGTTTACTCTTGAGATCAAGTGTTTAATTTGTTCTCCTATATAAACATCTTATCAATTCATGTGACGCTATACAAATATTTGATAATCTATACGACTATACGTCACAGGTCTTTGAAATAATACTCCTCGATCTTCCGGGACTACTCTTCTTTTCCACTTACACAATGCTCGTGTTGTTCTGGGCCGAGATTTATCACCAGGTTCTTCAGATATTCATCATAAGTTGAATTGATTACTTTATGTCTTTATCTACTTATCAATTTCTATATTTTCTATGAATCTCAATTTGGCAGGCTAGAAGCCTTCCAACCAATAAACTTAGACCAGCATATTACATTGTAAATGTGGTTGTGTATATCGTTCAGGTAGTCACATTTTATCAAGCACTTCTATCTTTCGCTGATATACACACACAGACGTGTGTATGTATGTATATGTCAGTTTCATGTTGATGGTTCCTAAGGTTTGATTGGTTGCGCAATCACTTCAGTTAATCATCTGGATTTGCATGAGGCTCAGCAAAGGTCATGCAGCTCTTGAGGCGGCAAAACTCTTTTTTTCTGGTAATAAACTGGGGAAAATTCTATGAGAAACTGTGATTCTCTGACTGTTAATCTGTTATACATATGATGGAAGTTGGAATGCCAAAAATACTCTCCATTAGCAGTTTGATCTAGACTTTCCTTCAGAAAGTTGAAGGGTAACTTAGCTTGGTCCTTGTATACTATGCATATTGAGCAAAGTACAATTGCTAGATACATAAATGTTCGTAATAGTTATATAAATTAAAGGACTCAAAATTAAACAGGTTCAAGGGGATAAATATTCCTATATGGATAACCTCCTTTCTTTCAGAACATCTTATTCTAGGGAGCACCTAGTAGGGATGTCAATGGGGCGGGTTTGGTTGAAACCCGCCGAGCATTGGGATGGGTGGTGAGGCCGGGATGGATAGAAATTGTATCTGTCGTGGATGATGGGGTGTGGATTTTAGATTATACTAGTCCTACCCATCCTTCCTTCCCCATCTCCTTCCTCCCCGTCTCATCCCCTTCCGCCCAACCCTACACTTTTTTGACATGCCTACGTACACCTATTTTTACAAAACTTAAGTTAATTCCTCCTTTTCATAACATATGTATTCCAATGTTTGTATGTGGATTATTTTGTAAGACCAAATTAAAGCTGAATTCTTATTTTTGTTTACCATGTGTGTGGATTTAATTTTTTGAGCCCGGTGATAGGGCAGGTAACGTGGGTATAAGGTGGGTATAAATATTCCTATCACATTTTTTGCTCACTTCACATTTTCTCATTTGGGTGATTGTAAAATGAGCAAAAAATGATCGAATAAGTGTCCTTTACAAAAATCTGTACCTATCCTTTTATTGCCTCATTATCGTTATTGATTAAACAATAAGCTTTTGGCCAATGATGAGTAACATGTTGTAGTTCGGTGATTGCAGTTATTTCACTGAGTGCAGCTTTCGGATTCTTGGTATATGGTGGAAGGTAATGAACTAATGATCGATAATGGACCATCTGAATGATGCGATTTTAATTAGTTTTGAGCACTATGAACATTGATATGCTCTTTCGCTCGCTTCTCAATTTACAGATTGTTCTTTATGCTTAAGCGCTTTCCAATCGAATCTGTAGGACGTCAAAAGAAGCTCCATGAAGTAATATTCTAAACCTGTTACTTTATGCTCGGAGTACTTTTGAGAAACCTCTTAAAGGATATTAACTTGAACTTTTGGGTTTGATGCTGCAGGTTGGAGTTATAACCACAATATGCTGTACATGTTTCCTCGTTAGATGCATTGTGGTGAGTGTCCAATGTGCAACTTGCCTAAGGAAAAATTGCTTGAGAGTTTTATGGTAACTGTGTGGTCTGCCCAAGTTCATTCTCTTCCCTGCTCTGCCCAATTTTACTAATTTGGCAGAGCTTTCGGCCCAAAAATGTGACGCATCAGGCCAAACAGACCAACTATTTTGGCTGGGTCTCGGTTATGTCCACGATGGGCTCTTGTTTTGCCTATTTATGATTCTAATCTCATGCCCAAGCTAATCGATGAATCATTTTGTAATTTTAGGCAGCTATATCTGCCTTTGATGATGATTTTGATGTTGATGTCCTCGACCATCCTTTTGGAAATTTTCTTTATTACATGGTAGGTAGTTGAACTCCCAACACTTTGATCATTGATGAGAGGTTATATTATTGTACCATGAGAGTTTAAATCGTGGTTCTAATCTTTGACACTCACCTCACTTGTCCACTTTCAGGTGGTTGAGATTCTTCCTTCGGCTTTAGTGCTCTTTGTCCTCCGAAAGCTACCGTCGAGACGCATTTCCGATCAGTATCAAGCCATCCAATGAAGCAGACAAATTTTCTTTTGGGGCGTAGTGATTGGGATTATCGAGTCTGTGGCGGGATATACATGTAGTTATTGAAAGCAAGTCTCATTTTCTCGTCCTCTATGAAACATGGTTTATGTAAAATGCTTCATAGAGATTTGCTCTGGCTTGGTAATGGACTATTGACAACACAAGATCTTATGTTAAATAAGTTTTCCTTGCTATAGAAAATAGAATTTTCAAAACATAGTGAATTTCAGTTTTAGATTAAGTTTCCAATTTGGACTTGTTAGAAAAGAAGTGTATCTAAATTATTTCCTATATAGTATATATCGTATATAGTTAATTACGCTATTATCTTGGGTTGTGGACGTGAAATCAATAGTGTTATATAAAGGGGTTATGGATCTGGTAAAGTCATATGGAATCTAGGAATAACATCCACAACCTAAGATCGTCTTGCAACTCCATATATACCGACAAATATATTATACTTGAGGTCTAAAGAGATCAGTGCCTAATATATTGGCGCATACAAAAAAAAATATTTCAACTGTTTTTATTTAATATATCTAAATTTCAAAGCTTCAATCTAGTTGACAAAAACACAACCCAAGTAACTTCCTCACCACACCCCGGCCTTTTATCTCAGATGTAAATTGCAAGCCTTAAGGATGCAACATTTTTTGAGTAAGCATCCATAATTTCCTTGAATGTAGAGCAGACTTTAAAGATGTTTCACTTGTTGAATTTACAGTAGATGTCATTCTGATGTTCTTTTCCCTAGTGTAGCAATAAATACTAGAATACTCGGGCAATGCTTGAAACGCGCAATGAATACTAGGATACTCAGGCAATGCTTGCTATCGTTTCACTTACGAAAATACCATAGCTTCCTATCTACATGGAAATATATCCACTAGCTGCATTTTCATACAGACTGAAGGAGTAAAAGGAATAATATGATAACAGGTAGAACTCTTCAGGTCTCAAAAGAGGAAGAACAAACCAGACAGTCAGTTTAAAGAAAATAAAAGGGATTCATCTTTTTACGATCTAAACTACAGTCAAAATCTTGGGACTAATTTTGAATATAATCATCACCTACTAATTGATGATCCAGAAGGTTGGTTGTGAGTTATGTACAAAGATTTGAATGAAGCGAATTCATAATATCTATTGAATCCAATCTCTATCAAACCACAGGTGTACGACTTCTCAGCATTTCAGACCTTTTACTTCTTTCCATAGCATCAACGAGCCAATCAACACTTCCCTTGATCCCTCTACTGCAGAAAAACCCAAAACCAAGTATATCGTGTCAAATAAATTATAGAAGGAATCTCAGAGTTAGCTCCAAATTAAATCCTAAAAAAATAAACTCATGAACAAAGCACACAAGGATGAATGGAGGAAGAAAAACTGTGTCATAACAAGGAACACTCTAGCAAACACTCCTAAACCTACTTAATAGAGAAAATGGTTGTAATATAGGTGCAAAAGAGTGGAGCGAAAATATAGCAAATGAGCTTCCTGTCACCGAATTTTTTTATCGGGAGAGGGGTAGGGGTTGGAGCATCAATCATAACTTTAGAGTTCAAGGTGAAAGTATTGGAATTAAAACTTACCCATCAAACCCTGAAACAGCTTCAAACATATATAGTCTTTCATCCAGTTTTTTCAGGTCCAGATAACGAGCTACTTCTTCAGCTGAAACTGCTGAAGAAAGATCCTGTAGAAACGGAAGGGGTAAAAGTCTGATATTAGCATTTGACAGATCAGGGCCAGGCACAGAAAGCAGATAGAAGCATAAATCATCCTCCATTAAGTTCCCCATCAAAACAGCCGTATATGAACACCCAGAATGAGAAATGAAAAAATGAGAATGCCACACAATAAGCTGCCACATGACTACTATATGTAACCAAAACAAATCTATTTTTTACCAGCAATGTAAATGACAGTCATCTCAACTTTTTGGCTATCACGAAGCACGATAAACAATAGGGGTCGGTTTTTGGTCCGTATATATAGGTAACATGTTGGGTATTATTTTTCTGGATTCACGTTGCAGATGTCACGTTGCAGATGTCACGTTGTGTATTATCATTTTTCTCGACATTGCAGATGCCCCTGTGTGTGTATGAGATAGATATAGATGTGAATATACATTTAGATATAGATAACAGAAGGACCTAAGCAAACTACCAAGGGAAAGAGTTACAAAAATTTCGTAAAACCTCATGCCATTGCACTGAAGTCACTTGGATCCAAAACATGCAAAACTTAATGGTCAAAAAGAATACGTGCGACATTTAATGAAGACCAGGCAAAAGGGCTAAATGGTTAAATGTGTGAAATCAACAAAATTTTCATATATTTCCCTCCCCAAAAAAAATTCAGCTCCCCTCATGCAAATACTTTGAGAGAGGAAACAGAGTCCATATGCACCTGCTTGTTAGCTAGTATCAGAAGGGGAGCACCTTGCAAATCCTGGTGCCGGAGAACCTTTTCTGCAAAGTAGTCAGTTCGTCAGTGGGCAATACTTTATTCTGGAATTCCAACCAATCTAAAACTGAACCCAATACAAAAGCAGCGTACCTAGGGCAGATTTTGAATCTTCAAAACGAGATGGAGCATTTGCATCGAGAACATAAATGACAGCATGGGCTTCTTCATAATATTTCTCCCATATTGAACGAAGACCAGGCTGCCAGAACAAACGAGTGTTCGATTAACAGCACGACCTAAAATTAGGCTTATATAATAAGCTCCTCAAGGCCTTCTTTGAGAATATTTGATGAATAGCAAAGTTACAGGAGCAAAATGAAGAATCATGTCCACTATGATAAGGAGCTACATAGATGACTAACTGATTATGAGGCTCATCACCAAAGTACATAGAAATGTACTTGCATCTCATATCTCTTTTCCACACAAACTCCCTTAAACATGACTTTTTTATATAGCAGAAGAAACCTATTGAAATACTAGGAGTTAAGCTGATCTCATGTAGAAGGGGGGAGAAGGAGAAAGATAGTGAAAAAGCACTTCTGATCCCTATACCCACGTATAGCTAACTCGCATCCAATTACAAAATTGGCCAGATACAGGTGAAGACTTTAAAGCATTAACTCAAAAATTAGAACTAAAATGTTAACAAACCCATAAGTTAGAAATTGACTCCACAACATCATCACTTTTAGCTTCCGAGTTCAAATGCATATGTGTATGTCATTAACTCATAAAGAAGTGCCTTCAGAGAAACCTCATTTCAATGTTCATGCGGACCCAAAAAAACTTGAGGAAAAAAAATGCTCACTAGGTACATAATTCAATATGAATATGCAAGAGGAATAGAGGATGTTGTAGCGATATATGGTGCTACATGACTACTTGTACAAAACAATACCTCATAGAAACTCCCGACAGGATATTGAACAGATAATTAAAAAACGACACTTTAAATGAATCATCTAGTGCAGTTTTTAACAAGAGCTGATCTACACACCTGGCCACCCAAGTCCCAGAACACAAGTTTGGTGTTTCCAACTTCAATACGACCAATATTGAGCCCCACAGTTGGAACAATTCGGTCGGGTGGAAGGCCTTCCAAGTTTAAGTATAGTTCTTTCAACTTTTCCAGTAAAGTCTGCAAGATATTGTTGTCAATATTATCAACTTTTGAGAAGATATTTTATTCAATTCTCTTACATCTGTTGAATCAATAAAGATTAGTTACATGACAAAGTAATAACAAATGAATTAATGAAACAAAATTATAGAGAATTCAATAGCTGATAGAGTAACACAATGAACAGCCTCAAAAAATTATATAAGATTGGGAATCAAGTGGAAGCTCAATCACTTATCCTATACCTTCAACCATACTCTTGTGGTTCAATCCCATGTTATGCGTTTTACAGTTGGCAGGGTATTTGTGTTAGGGCCTTTGCTATTCTGTATTGCCCTCCCATCAACACCACTCTATCTCATGTCCAACTTGGGATGGATTAAGAGGCCCAGTTTTCTGCATTTTAGGGGGAGATATAATTGTATAAAGGCAGAAGGATCAAGTCTCAAATTCAAAGGGCAGATAGATGATAACAGAGACAAGTTTCGAGCCCTGAATCTGTAGTAAACCAGCAGCTCAACAAGATACTCAGCACTCGGAGATGTTCAACACTACATGAAGCATACTTCCACAAAAGAAGCACGCAAGAAATACTATTGTGATCATCAATCAAACACAATCTCATAAGCATTTTACTGTGGTCATTCAAATCCATACATTGAAAAAATCAAGCCTACAAATTCTAGTCTTATGGCAAAATAACTACCGTTTTTCCAGCCTTGTCAATACCGAGTATAAGAACATGGAACTCGGTCTTGCTAAACATGTAGTTCCAGAACCCATACATAAGAGAAAACATCGCTGCTGCCCTTTTCGATAGTTAGCTTGCAACTTCTCTTACACTAGTAAGAGCTTGAGAAAGCGTTGATGTCCACCATGGGCCTAAGAACATCCAGCAACACAATGAAAAGATACATTAGCAAGATAAACCACAAGAAGGATTACCGTATACCATCATTTAATTAATCTTGTTATTTTTTTTGAAATGGCATATAACTTACTACCTTCCGAAAATGATGACTTAGAAACACAATCTACGCACAGGAATTCGTATAGACCATCAAAAAATCCCTATTCAACAACCATAAAGGGACAACAATCTACAGAGTCACTCAGCTGAAAACAAGAGCCATTTACTCATTTATATTGGAACCCTAAAATTCCAAAGGTTCGCAATAGCTCCGCAATAAACCGATATCCATATAAACCCATTGAATAACAAAAATCAATAAAAAATGAAGCACCAGAGTAATCAACCATACTTTTTCTCATATTTCTATCTAGTAAACATAATAAACATCTAAATACTTCACTACATCGACAGCTTTCGGCAGACGCATATACAAACACATCAATTCTTCCAATCAGATGAGAATCTGGCAAAATGATGAAAAGTTGAAATTTCCATAAATAATCAGCTAACATTTCTAGTTTTAAATCGCAAAAGAGAAATAAATCTATTACTACTTTGCAAATTAGGCAAGAGAGTCCGATTATATGTGCAAGTCAAAATATATACTTAATTTCGATTTTTGATCCTCAGATTCAAGTTGAACAAGGCAGCATACTAAAGTGAATTTTGCGCAATATTCGCTAAAAATGACCTAATTCAAAGATTATCAAGCTTAATTCGCATCATAAATCTAAAGTTTGTGCAACTCGTAAATCCAAATCAAATGAATTCACATATTATACACAAATTGATAAAAATAGAAGATCTGATAGTAGGAGAGAGAAAATTACTTGAGAAGCATATGGCAATTGATGGCTACTACTGGAAAATCGCCGCTCTGGGTGCACAGAAAATATACTGATGCTGCTCAAATGGTCGGAGACAAGGACAATGTTAAGAAAGGGAAAATTCTACAATGGGAAACGTACTCATTATTCAGTGTCATGGCCCTGAATCCTGATTCATGATGGATTGGTGGGGCAATTTTGTAATTGTATAACATACTTCTATGAGTTTTTTTTTTTTTATTGGTAAGGTAAAAAACATTAGGCTGCCCTCGAGAGGAATACCTAATGCGTCGGATACAAGAATAGAAAAAAGGGAAGAATTATTACAATCTGAAATTTCAAAACTAGAGCTAACTAAATGACCTACATTGGCAATCCAATCAGCTGCTTGATTTGCTTTCCTGAAAACATGACGAACTTGAACTGAGTTGAACTTTGAGAGTAGGATCTTCAAGTCATCAATAATGTTGGCTATTTTCCATGGGACCGACCAGAGGTTCTTGATAGCATTGATGACTTGCAGATTGTCACCTTCCACAATTATGTCTCGAATATCCAGCTGGGTGGCTAAGATGAGGCCGTGATGCAAAGTTGAAGCTTCCGCAAAGAGGACTGAGGAATGTCCTAGGTTGAGAGCTTTAGCTTGAATAAGAGAGCCATGATGATTGCGAATTATTATACCCGCAGCAGCAGCAGAACCACAAACAGAACCGTCAAAGCTGAGTTTGAAAGTGGATGGAGGAGGAGGCTCCCAGGCTACAAGAGTAGGAGGGAGGGTGGGGGAACGGGGAAGGGGATAAGCTCCTTGAAGAGGAGAGCCCTTATCATGACATAGGTCCACTTGAAGGCGTGCTTTCCATTCACTAAGAGCAAACTTAGCTCGGTGAGTGATGCGGGAGGGGCACCAAGTAAAATTATGAAAGATGATGGCATTTCGTTCTTTCCATATGCTCTAGAAAAGAAAAATGAAGGGCGGTAATTTTTGCTTTGGATGTGATTCTTGAAGAAATTGCAGAATTGTGGGGAAGGACCCAGGTGGGGAACACCAGTCCAATACTTCTTGAAGCTTCCAAAACAAGATGGATTGTGGACAAGTAAAAAACAAATGGTCCATAGTTTCAATTCATGCATTACAACGAGGACATTGGTTGATAGGGATAATATGTCTATTAAACATAGTATCCCTAACTGCGAGACTATTATGGCAAATCTGCCATACAAAAATTTGAAGCTTGGGAGGAATATCAAGCTTCCAAATCCATCGATAGGGCCAAGGAGGCTTAGGAGCAAGATCATGAGCTAGCCAAATTGCCGGTTTGACTGTGAAAAGACCACTAGGGGTGGGTCCCCAAATAGGAGTATCAGCAATATCTGTGGTTGGCAAGGGAATCCCTTGCACTTTCAACATTAAATGTCTTGGAAGAAATTGACTAAGATTCGTTAGATCCCAACAATAATCTGAGGTGATGAAATGGGCCAATTTTAAATCCAAATCAACAGTACTATCGTTTAAATTGAGAAGGGAACAAAGGTTGGTTTGGCCCAACTAATTATCTAACCAAAAATTAATTGATTGGCCATTGCCAATTTTCCAACGGATACCCTTTCTTAGAAGCTCTCTTTGAGCCAAAATTTTTCTCCAAATGAAGGAGTCATTAGGTTTTGGATTGTACTCGAAGAACGATTGAGTGTGTAAATATTTTTCTTTTATTAGAGTTGACCAAAAGGAGGTGTGATTGGAAATCAAATTCCAGCCAATTTTTGCTAGGAAAGCTTTATTTAAAGGCATGGTTCGTCGGAGACCTAAGCCTCCCTGAGACTTGGGGGAGCAGATGGTGTTCCAAGCAATTAAAGGAGTAGAATTTTTATCTTTAGATTGTCGCCAAAGAAATTGGCGGTGCATAGTATCCATTTCTTTACACAAATTATTTGGGAGTAAAGTAGAAGAGCAGGAATAGGCTGGAAGCGCTTCCAGATTCATTTGAATCAGAGTATGGCAACCTGCTTTTGATAGGAACCCTGATTCCCAAAATTGAATACGTTGCAACGTTTTAGCCAAAATATGATTATGGTCCCGTTTTGTGGGGTAATACGAACTAAAAAAGATTACCAGATAACGACCCAAGCATGATTTGGGGGTCATATTGAAATGACTAGCCAGGGAGGCTGTTTTGGAGTTAGGGATCCTTTTTGACAGAACTAGTGCTGATTTATGGAAGTTAATCAGTTGACCAGACATAGAGCAGAACTCATCTAGAATTGACTTTAACTTATTACAAGCCGAAGTAGTCGCTTTGCAGAAAACGAGACTGTCATCTGCAAACATTAGGAATGGAACCACGGAACCGTGTGGACAAATTTTAAAACCCATGCCTGATTTTGGAATAGCGCTTTCAATAGTTAGCTTGTGGATTAGCACATCCATACAGATAATAAACAAGTACGGGAAAAGAGGGTCCCCTTGGCGCAAGCCTCGAGATGGCTTGAACCATTCAGTAGCATGACCATTTATCTTAATAGAGTAGGAAACAGTGGTGACGCATTGTTTGATCCACTGTATCCATTGGGCTGGAAAGCCTAATTTCGTTAAAAACTTGCCACAGAAAATCCCACTCAATTCGGTCGTAGGCCTTTTCCATATCTAAATTCAGGGCACACCATCCTATTTTACTTGAGGATTTTTGGAAGGTGTTTAGAATTTCTTGAACAATAAGGATATTGTCATGAATATACCTTTAAGGAGTAAAAGCATTTTGAAGCGGGCTAATGTTGGATTTGAGGATCGGACACAATCTGGCAACCAACAATTTCGAGATTGCTTTATAAATGGAGTTAATCAGACTGATAGGCCTAAAGTGATTAGGCGTTTCTGGAGTAGAATTCTTGGGGATAAGGGCAATGATAGTATGGTTCAGAGACGGGGGTAGATGGCCATGATGGAAAAAACCATGAATGGCTAGACAGATGTCTTTACCAATAATGTGCCAGTAAGCTTGAAAGAATTTTGCACCGAACCCATCCGACCCTGGAGCTTTATGAGGGTTCATGTCGAAAAAGACATCTTTAATGTCTACATCTGTAAATGGGGCTAAAAGATTGGAGACATCTGTTGCGGAGATAATAGGCTGTATAAAGGAAAGATCCATTGGCCTCTGGGAGGAAGACGAAGATGAAAATCGTTCTTTGAAGGAACTAACTAGAAGGTTGTGAATCCCTTCCTATGAATCGACCCACTGGTCCAAGTCATCTTTAAGTCGGTAGATAGAGGTGTTAATAGTTCGTTTTTTCATCTTAGTGTGGAAGAATCTTGAATTCCTATCTCCTTAAGATAACCATTGTTTTCGACTAAATTTTCCCCACGTAGATTGGCCGAAAAGAAGTAATTTTTCTCGTTGTAATATGAGGCGATTAATACGCTGAATAAAGAAAGGAATAAATGGTTGGGCCCAAAGCCTTTCTTCCATAAACTTAATTTTTTCACAATTTTCTGTTAGTTTATTTTGAGTATGACCATAATGTTGCTTGGCCCATTCTTTTAAATGAGTCTTAATTTGAGAAAGTCTGTGTTGTATGCGGAAGAATCTCGAGCCTCGCATAGAGTGGGCCCAATTTTTTGTAACAATTTGGTGAGATTTACGATCTAAAAGCCAAGCATTTTGAAAGCGGAAGGGTGGTGCTTTTATTATTCCATTGAATTTAGAGTCGAAAATTTTGGAAAATCTAAAAGAATACAAAGGGATTGTGTATAAAATTATAGTACATGAATACATGATGTCCTAACGTTATTATTCTTATCACTATGATAATTACGACCAAGCTCTCTTATGAGGCTTCTCGGAATGATCCTGAACAAAAAAGATGGTTGGTTGTATGTAAAATATAGAATTAGATATAAAAATAGCCAAATTTGAAGGTTGTAGGTGACGATTTAAAACATTCTTGACGTTTGGGTAACAGACCTCGTGGCATGCATCATAAGGTCATAGGAGGTTATCCGAAATCAATTTCCAAGTCTTAGAGCGGGAGTATGGTGGCGTTCGCAGCTATATTTCAAGGTTGTATGGGTTATATACAACACAACTTGTGAAGGTTTATTAAGGCAATGTAAAGGTACTAATTCACCTAGGAGTTATCTCACGGCATCACGAGACCCTCGAGAAGATTTATGGTCAGCCGTAAAAAAAAAAAAGTCTGAAACAAGCCCTAGATAATTATAGTTTTGAACATTCTTGGAGTCTGTAAAAGAAACCTCTTGAGATGCATCCTAGAGCTATGGAGGTCTTTTGAAATCACCTACATGTCTTATGACAGACAATTGAAGGTCTTTAGTACTATTTAGAGGTTGAACTCGAAAGAGGTCGTAAAAACTAAATCAAAGCAATATACATATGCCTACCAACCTAAGAGTCATCCTCATGTATCTGATGCTCTTAAGATAGTCTGATACAAAAAAAAGATGATCGAGTACTTCATAAATTCTGAAATTAGCTCCAAAATGATTTGAAGGTTATTTATAGTTTTAATCAACTTGGGATATGGGTAGTTGACCCTGTCGTATACGTAATAAAACTTATAAAAGATAATTTGAAATCGTATATGAGGAACAATATATTAAAGAAAATGCTCCTTGGTTGTTTTTGTTATATCAAGTATCGTTGTTGAAAGAAGGATTATTTAAAATTTTGTTAGAAACACCAAAACCCCTTAAAACATTTCCTTAACGAAATTTTCATAAAGTTCTCTTAAGTCTTTTTTTTTTTCCACTAAATAACCTCCAACCTTTCAAATTTAACATATATTGCTCAATTCCTAAAATTCACCATATATCCTTAGTAACTAACTCCCGCTAGTTTTTTCATCATCATTATTCCCTAATTTTTTTAAAGTAAATCTCAAATCCTCAATTAGCACTCATTCAACCAGTTTACCTTAATTGGCAATCATTGTAACCACTTCCATGACCCCTTTTTTCTCACTTCCTCCATGACTCTCTCTCCTCTTTCTTGGTCATATGTGGTGTTAATGGTGGTCTATTAGCATAAATGACTCAATTAGGGGTTTACTAACAAAATTAGTGATTACTGACTATAAAAGTTGACGATCATCGAACACCAAGGACATATGATAAAATCTCGTTTATTTCACCAGGTACCCCTATGGAATTTTAAAATTCACATGGTACCCCTATAGTTTAAAAAATACACCAGATACCTTATTATTTCGATAAAATTCACGAAATGCCCTTAATAACTAACGGCGTCAAGTTTTCGTTAGTCATTAACCATAATTAACCCCTATAACTCTAATTAAGCCCTATAACCTTAACCCCTAAATCCTAATCCAAACCCCTAACCCCCTAATACCTAACCCCAACCTTGATGCCCTAACCCTAACCACCCAACCACCACCACCCCTCCCCCACGAGCACCCCCCACCCCCGCAGCCTACACACCCCTCCCCCACCCACATAACCCCCTTCCCCCCTCCCCTGCAGCCCCTTTCCCCACTCTCGCAGCCCCCCACCCCTCCCCCACCCAAATTGAATTCTCTGTAAAACCTAATTTCGAATTCTCCTCCAACTCGATTTATCTCTCCAGGGGCCGCTGGGGGGGAGGGGGATGCGTGGTTGTGGGGATGCGAGGGTGGGGAAGAGGAGGTCGTGGGGGGGGGGGTGCACGTGGGGGGAGGTGGTGGGGGTGCACGTGGGGGAGATGTGGGGCATTAGGGTTGAGGTTAGGTGTTAGGGTCTTAGGGGGTTAGTGTTAGGGTTTAGGGGTTAGGGTTAGAGGGGTTAATGAGAGTTAATGACTAACGGAAACTTGACGCCGTTAGTCACTAAGGGCATTTCGTGAATTTTATTGAAATAGTAAGGGTACTTGGTGCATTTTTCAAACTATAGGGGTACCCCATGAATTTGAAAATTCCACAGGGGTACCTGGTGAAAAAACCGTAAAATCTATGAAAATTAGAAGATAAATAGTAGATTTTGAAAAGTTTAGGATGTTTAACTGGAAAAAAAATTACGGGGTCCAGTCTTCGAGACTGGTGTTGGTTCTAACTTTTTTAAAAAATTACTTGAAAATACCTGGACACCGTTTTGCAATTAGCAGATACTAGCTGATAGTTGTTAGCTTATTGTATTAGCTGATAGCTGTCACCTGATTGTATTAGCTGTTTGTATAAAGGTGTTTGGTAAGTAGCTGATTGCTGATTGCTACATTATTGTGTAAAATGACCAATAAGGACATGTACATAATCTATTGTTGTATCTTTTGTTATTATTTATTAATGTAATTTTTAACAACTTAGGGCATAAATGTAATACTCCATTCATTCCAAAACCTCTAATGTCAAAAAACTCCTCCCCAACTTTTTCAAAAAGAGCTTTTTGGGCTCAATAAGCTAACTGAAATATATTTTTACCAAACACTTAAATTAGAGGATTTATTAATCAAATCCTCTACTATTAAGCTCAAACCTCTCTTTACCAAATAATTAGTCCTTGGTGGAAAATCCGACTCTCTACCACTTTCTTATCTTTTCCATAGAGGACCATAACTATCCAAAAATGGGAAACAGCGGTTTGGGTTAGTACTCAGTCAACGACGCAAAGAGGAGAGAGAAAACACCGAAAACTATTCTGAGCCAAATTGCGGTGTTGTACTACTTCTTCAACCTCTCGTCAAAAAACAAATAAAAACCAAAACCTCTCATTCATTCGTCATTCTCATTTCTTCCTTCGTATATCTCCTTGTTTTTATCCTAATTATCCATCATCATCTTCTTCTTATTTTCTCTGTCCTAAATTCTATCCTTTACCTAAACACTCTGCAACTTTTCATCATCATCCTCAAAATTTTCTTTTTTTCTCATGTAAAATTACTTGCTTAGTTCAATTTTTCGTTGATTTTTTCGTTTCTCTAAAAATCGAAATTGGAGAGAGAAAAAAATTGGAGAAAATTCGAGGAATTTTGAAGGAGAAAATCTTGAGGGAACGAAGAACAATAATGGGGGCAGCTGGTTCCAAATTGGAGAAAGCCCTCGGTGATCATTTTCCTGAAGGAGAGAGATACTTTGGCCTTGAGAATTTCGGCAATACTTGCTACTGTAACAGCGTTTTGCAGGTTTTTTTTCTTTTTCTTTTTCGGGAAAAAAGTTGCAATTAGGGTTTCAGTTTATCGTTGTTTACGGATAATTGTTTAAATTCAAATAGGATGTTTGAATTTCGTGTGTAAATTAGTTTTGTTGAATCTTATGTTTATGGTGTGAGAATTGAAATTGTCAGTTTTAAGTAATTTTTGGAAATATATATGTTTGATTGATTTATTCTTTTTGTCTTGAATATTGTTCGTGATTTTCAATTAAGTGCAATCGCAATCTTTTCTTTTTGTTGCAGAATAAAGTGATCTTTTATAGAATTGCATGGTAGAAAGTTTTGAGATTGTTTTTTTTTATGCTATTTTTAGGACCCGGGGAAAGGATTCCTTCTTGTGAGGGTAGTAGAAAAGGAAGGGGAGATGTCGAGGGACGAAGTGTTTGTTGGATGAGCCTCGATAGATGCATCAGGAAAGAAAAGAGATTGAATGATTGGCCGTTTCGAGCTTGGTAACGGTGAAATTATGGAAAATTTGGGTACATATAGCTGGTAAGATGTCATTGTGATGGTGTTGTGGTGCGTTTTGTTGATAGAGGACGGTATATCATTTGCCTGGTGTATTGCAATTGGCTCCTTTTTGTCCCCTTTTGGAGGGTCTCTTTTGCTATTTCTGAAATTTTTTGTTAGGGTTGAGGAAAGAAGAATGGAGTAGAAGCTGAGAAGGTTTATTTCGCTGTTATAAACTAAGAGATTTGATATTGTAGAAGAGTAAAAAACTGTTTCTGTGAGCTAGAAAAAGATTAAAAGTTGTCTCATTGTCATTAGGGAATAGGAGCCGGGTGATTAATCTTATTTCTGAGTTTGAACACTGGGGTTCTTGGAGATTGAATTTTTAAAATTTGAGGCTTTGGGGTATAAATTAGTGGTATAACTATATGTTGAACATGCTGTTTGAGCACTGCTCCGTGTAGAAGAAATTATGAACCAAAATTTGGTGTAGTAGTTTCAGATGATGTGACGTGTGAGGTATTTTCTTGTAAGTTGTTCTGGTTGGTTGTGAAGTTTCTGACTGTCAGAGACCCTTCATGGTTTGCTGATGTTTTCATTTTCGAGATGTTAGTTCCAGATGGAGGGTGATGTCCTCTGCAATTCTTGTTTTATGACTGAAAATTACTTTGTAGCTCCATAGCAGCAGTTTGACATTTTATTATGCCACTTTTTTTTTGAAGAAGAAGAAAATCTAAAAACCATATTTTGTGGATGTAAAGTAGACATTTTCGGGCATTAATGCACTATATCTAGTAGTAGAATGTTCCTTTGAGTTTTTTTATTAAAGGGTCTTTCTATAGGGTACCCCTGTGTTTCGCTAGAAAAGCCTTCCTTTGAGTTGTTCAAAAAATAGGGGTCTTTCTATAGGGTACCCCTGTGTTTCTACGTTTACCGCTAATATTTTTTTCTTCTTCTAAGTTGTACCACTGGACTTTTTATTTGTTCTATATTGTACCCCTCTGTTAATTGAACGTTAAGTTTTTTGTTAAATTTTCACTTCTTTAGAGTGTGAGAACTGCAATCAACTTGAATTGTTTTACATGGACTGATACAGCAATGAGAGCAAGGTAGAGATCGTGATACCATGGATGTAGTTGATGGTGGTAGGGTCCTAGGGGTCAAACTGGATGGAGAAACAACTTGTAGAAGCTTACTTTATGGTGGAGGGTACATGTACGTCTCAGATCATTGAGGCAGCTGTTAATTGTTGTTTGGTTGGACCCATGGAATTAAAACTCTCCCGTTCCGTTACAGAACGGCCGTTCTGTAACGGATTTTGGATTTGCCGTTCCGCGAAATCCCGTTACGGAACGCCATAATAAAAATCACATACTTTTCGCCGCGTTGTCCGTTCCGTAACGCGAACTCGCCCGCGTTAGAACGTTTTTATTCCCGTTACATCCGTTATTTTCAAACATTGGCCAAAAATATTTGATGATTTAATTACATAGTTGATGAAACATGATATTCTGATAGATTTGGTTATATTATGTTGTAATAATGCTTAATAACTAAAACAATGCAAATAAGGTTAGAACGTATTAATGTGAATCTTTTTAAAAAATTCACGCCGCGTTGGCCGCGAAACGTTCTATTCCCCCGTTACAAGTCGTTCCCGCAACAACGCGACCGTTCCCGCGAACGTGACCGCGACCGCGTTTTTTTTCCCTGGTTGGACCTGCTCCATGTTACTTTCATATAAAACAACAACAGCAAACCAATATGAACCCCATTGGTACAGGGGTCTGGGGAGAGTTATATGTACAAACCTTATCCCAAATCGTCAAAAAATATCATTTGAAACTTGAAAGTTGAAAGGCAAAAAAACCTGCAGAATGCTTTACAAACTTATAGAAAGCCTTATAAAACTTTGTGAAGTGGCTATGGGTGTTGGTTCTATCAAGCCATTTTTGTTATCTGTGAAGGTATTTAGAATATAGTTGGAGTTTTGGATATTAAGGATAAGATAAGAGATAACAGGGTATTTGAGACGTCGACTAGAATTTGCACCAGTAAGGGTAGTTGAGACTGGGAATCATGGAGAACTTTAAAAAAAGTCGAGGGAGGCCAAAAATGACTTGGATGAAGGGCATTAAGAACGATATGAAGAAATTGGGTTTGGAGAAGCATATAAGACGTTAGAGAAGGCAATGCGGCAAAGGATTTATGTGGACCATCAAAGGTATAATCTTGGTTCATGTGGCCAACCCCATTCTATTGGTATTAAAGCTTAGGCATTGTTGCTGTATCTGGCTGAAACATGGGTGGGAAGGTGAGAGATGATTTTGAAAGTGTGAGTGAACTCTGTCTAAGTTCCCTTATCTTCTCTTTGAGATACTTTTCTACCTTCGTCTGTTAGTATCTCGGTCACACTTACACTGATTAGCTATTCTCCTCCAGCAGGGATAGGGACCTTGTGAGAGGGATGTTCAGAGCCATGGGGAATGAAGAAGAGAGGTGTCCTATGTATTGAACATGGATGTAATGGATGTTGTTGATGCTAGTGATGTAAATTTGAAGATTAGGTGCTGATGGGAATAGTAGAGGATTCCATGTAGGAGAAAATATTCTGGAGATAATCTTCGGTCACATGAGCATTTTATAGTTTTCGATAATGACCAATGTGATGCTTGGCTTTTCTCTCGTTTTCTATCTATTTCTATGTAAGGTTCTGCGCTATTGTTTATCTTGAGTTTATGACAACTTGTGATATTAGTGTCATTCTTGTTCCTTATATATAAATAAGCTTGCAAATTTTCTCAGTTTCTAGACTTGTAACTAGCAACAACTTATTAGTTTCCTCTTACCTACGGGCTTTTTCTAGTTTGGGCAGTGTTAAGAGGTCTCTTGATATCTGTTACTAAAGCTCATTTATATTCCCTACCCCTCAATTTTTGCATGAATGCCTTCATTTCGGATTGTAATAAATCTAATATTATGTTTGACTTTATGTAAGTGTCCTCAAAAAAAAAAAAAAAAAAAAAAAAGAAGCTCATTTATGATGTGAAGTGTGTGAGAAACTGAGAGCATGTTTTTCTTTAGGCAACAGCATCGACATTCTACTATTTGGTACCTCTTCTAGTTGTTTCTTGGCCTAATTTACTCTCTTTTTTTCCTGTGCAGGCTCTCTATTTCTGTGTCCCATTTCGTGAGAAATTACTAGAGTACTATGAGAAGAACAAAAATCCTACTGATCCTGAGGAAAATTTGCTCACATGTTTGGCCGATCTATTCACACAGGTGCTGATTATTATCATGTTCAACTATGCTTGTTTTATATTTGTGTGGCCAAGTAGTATAGAGTTAAAGTCCACAGACTAAGAAAGGCTTCAATAAATTTTGCTTGGGAATTTGTTCTGATATTAGCAGTAACTTCTGAGCTGAATTATCACATTGTAAAAGTATAGGCTTTTTTTCTATCTCTTTCTTTGTTTCTTTTGCTCTTCCTTATGCTTAAACCTCTGCTTATTTGTTTTAGTTGTCATGCTATTTTGATGTTGGTAATGTGCTTCTGAGTGCTTTGTTTTCCTCTACATCAGTTTCAACGTTGTCAGTTGTTAAGAGAAAAGAAATGAGATGTTATGAAGATATTGTGAAGAAAAGACTTTTTATAACCAGATACCTGCTTTCAATGACACTTCCAAATTTTTGCGGAATTTCTTTTTTACCAAGTTACCACACTTCATCTTATATCTTGCAATTACTTGGATAAACTGTATATTGTGCTGATTATTAATATAATCTTAATTCTATTTAAGTTCTACATATCCTCTGTTAAGTCGCACTACAGCACGAGGTGTCGAGGAGTGAGGATTGTTGAGTGAGAGCTGGGAATGAGGGACCTATGACATGCGAGGAAAAGTCACGTATATTGCTTGAATATTGACTTGGAATTTTTTTGAGAAATCGTTGAGTTTGGACTCTTGGGCAGGGCCAAGATTGAGTTTCCTGTATGAAAGCAATCGGGATTTGATGGACTTTGGCAGTCATTTACTCAACTCTGTACCCATCTTGTGGAGAGTCGGTTAGCAAGGATGAGCATGTATACAGTATTTTGCTGACATCTTTAGTTAAGCCTTTAGTATCAATCATGAGCCTTGCTATGCCAAATTCTTGTGAGGAAATATGTTGAGCTCTGGGCAAGCATACATTAAGCAAGTTAGCAGGGGTTAACTTGTAGTTGTCACATAACTACATGCACTGCCAATCCTGCCAGTGGGTGTGGCATATATGCTGCACTGACGAATAATTTTGCAGCATTGCATGGCTACTTTTGATTGATTTCGTGCACACTGCACAGGATGTTGCTAGAACTTCAAGATGAGATGAAGTTTGATGAAGATCTTCTACACTTTTTCCTCTTTTTGGAAAATGGAAATCGTGCAATTTTAAGTCATATGAATTGGTTTATGATAGAACATGTAGTTTCTGTGATCCCTCTGATTTGTCATGTGTGTAACACCCCTTACCAAAACCCAAAGAGATATCTAGTGACGTGACAGATTTGGGAAATGACATATGTTGATCATTGTCTGATTAACTTTTGGTTTCTTTATGCAGATAAGTTCCGCAAAGAAAAAAACGGGTGTAATTGCTCCCAAACGCTTTGTGCAGAGAGTGAGGAAAGAAAATGAGCTTTTCCGCGGTTACATGCATCAGGTATGTTGTTTAGCATCACAGTTGCTTTGCAAGTACTATAGGCTTTAACTTATCACTTTAGCGTAAACTTCTTGGGCCTGATTTTGTGTGGTTAGCATGTTGAATATGTAATCACCTAATTTCCCTTATCTACCCACTTGTTTCTAGGGAAGAGGTGATAAATATGCTCAATGCCGTTTGAGTGAATAGTTGGCCCAACCCCTTGTTATTTGTAGAAATTCTCCACATAAATTGGTATCTTTTTCAAATAAAAGTTTGAGTGCTTCATTAATATTTTGATAAGCTGTCCTGAATTCAAGTTCATCATGTTTTGCCTCTTCCTCTAAAACATATGTGAGCTTATTTTTGTTGTGAATTGAACATGGTATCCCAGTAAGCAAGTAATGAACTTATGCGAACCTACTGGCGCTTATTTAGATATTTGAACTCGTCCAAATTTACTTTCTTAAAACTTATCCTTTTGGAGGTGATATTAAAAGAATAAAACCTTGGTTAAGCCTAGCTGTTTGATAAATTGATCTAAAGAGCAATCTGTTATAATCAGGTTTAACTATTCCTTTGCTGGAAAGGCTCCTTAGGCCTGTTTTATTTGGGTTAGTATCTTGATTCTTGAGTAAGAACTTCATTTGGTAATGCCTGTCAGTTTGACCTAAAAGTCACTTTGTTGCCTATTATATGTATACACTTGTTTCAATTGACTGTCTCAGTTTGACAAAGCAGTCCCCATGTAGGTGAAGTAGCTATGTCATGATCAATTAGCCATATTGCTTATTTCATGCAGAAAAGCTATCTTAGATTAGTATTTTCTGAGACTTTAGTGCCTTTAATTTTCTGTCAATCAGCCTGTTGAAATCCGTTGCCTTTTATATGTTAATTTTTTCTGTTTGGCTTATACAGGATGCTCATGAATTTCTGAACTTCTTGTTGAATGAACTTGTTGACATACTAGAGAAAGAATCTTCTGCTGCAAAAGACAAATCAGAAAGTTCATCTTCTAAAAAGGTTGCAAATGGACCAAGAAATGGCCTAGCGAATGGTGTACTGAAGGAACCTCTAGTTACTTGGGTTCATAAAAATTTTCAGGTTCAGACTACATATAAGTTACAAGTGCTTTTCAAGTTTTCTTTCTCTTTTCTTTAGTAGCTTTGATCCATTACTCATACATGTTTTCTGTGGGGGTATATAGCATGGACTCAGATTAGAACTGGCTTGGAGTTGTGTCAGGATCAGGAACACCCTTAGGGTGCTGAAATCTTATGGGTTACTGAAGAATCAATTAAATACCGAGATTCAGAAAAAAGGCTCTTGGAATAAAGCTTCTGTTGGAAGAAGCCTAAGAGCTCTGAACGAGCCATTAATATTTTTAATGCTTGGTGCATGCATGCGCATTGAACTTGGGATTGTGTCTTACTAAATTGAGCCACCAAGGACTACAAACCCTGAAAGTGCTTTATGTGTTTCTTAAGGTTGAGTAAATATTATTACGTGGTTTTTTTTTTTCTCTTTTCTCTGAAAACAGTGTCTCTAAAACTCGTTGACGAATCAGGGGTAGGGGTATGTACAATTATACATCTTGGCTTATCCAGACCTCAGATCATCAAAAATTACTGGTTGTTGTATCATTATTAAGGCCTTCAAATGACCAAATACAATGAGTGACAGTAACAAGTACTCGTTTCCTTGAAGCTTTTGATTTTGATATGTCATACTATTGACGTACTCTAATGTTGATTTGCTGCTGCAGCAGAATATTGCATGCTCTAAATTATTTAGAAATTAGTTCATGGTTGCTGATGGTGAGACACAAATGCAGGGAATATTGACAAATGAAACAAAGTGCCTGAGGTGTGAGACCGTTACAGCAAGAGACGAGACATTTTTTGATTTAAGCCTTGATATCGAACAGAACAGCTCCATTACTAGTTGTCTTAAGAACTTCAGCTCCACTGAAACTCTAAATGCCGAGGATAAATTCTTTTGTGACAAATGCTGTAGGTAGGTATTGTCTTACTCCTCTCATTGCTTTGCTTTGAGTTAACTGAAAAAGGGTATTGAGATCTGAAACAATAAGAACAAGAGAATGAAGCGTTGTTCGGCTTGTTACATTTGCAAATAAAGAACTATCTCATTGTATGCAGTTTGCAAGAAGCTCAGAAGAGAATGAAGATTAAAAAGCCACCTCACATCCTCGTGATTCACCTAAAACGCTTCAAATATATTGAGAATCTTGGCCGGTACAAGAAGCTCTCTTATCGAGTAGTGTTCCCGTTGGAGCTAAAATTAACCAATACAATGGAGGATGCAGACTCTGAATACTCCTTATTTGCTGTTGTTGTACACGTCGGTACTGGACCAAATCATGGTCACTACGTCAGCCTTGTGAAAAGCCACAATCACTGGTTGTTTTTCGACGATGAGAATGTCGACATAATAGATGAGTCTGCCGTTCAGACCTTCTTTGGTTCGGCTCAGGAGTATTCTAGCAACTCAGAGCACGGGTATATCTTGTTCTATGAAAGGCTTACAAGTGACACAAATTGACCAAAATTTTGATCTTCTCTACTCCTGTGATCTGTCGTGTGTATTGTGTGACTTGAGCTCAAAAACCTCAGAATGTTGTACAGAGGATGCAGTAAGTGGTTTTTTTTACCCCCTTTTACGTTCTCTTTGGTTTTCCAATGGGGATGACAATAAATTTAACTGTAAATGACAGTGGCGAAAGATGTACACTAACTTATGGGCTGTTAGTTATTGCAAGTCGGGTTATATACTCTTCAGCACGTCATCTTTGGACTTCCCTCTGCCCATTGTTCGATTGGGCTATCTTTTTTTCATTAGCTCATAACTCCAAGTCCTGTATTTTGCTAAAAGCTGAAGAAACTGCTAGTGGTTCTTCAATAGTATTGTTTCATTGCTATAATCTTTAGAGAGACACTGCAAACTATCCTCTGACGCATTTCCTTTCTTTAACGCCTTATCAGGATGATGACGATTTAACAGTGGGTCTCACATTTGAGTTTGGGGAGGATGTTTACGATTTACTTAGTTTTAAGAAAGTTAAACTGTACCCTCTCTGTATCTTTTTGTTGCTCCGTTAGTTGTTTCAATTTACAGTTTTTGAATGCACATGTTTGGCTATTACTATCTTGAATTATGTATTAGCAAAAATTCTGAAAATTTGATATTTTGAAAAAAAAAATGAAAATGAATTGTACAAGATCTTGCATGGTATTATTTTTTGTACCAATGTATATACTCTAAATTGTGGTTGATCGTCAATGTACTCTATCAATCTATACTCTTAATCAGAACATATAGTGCACCTTTATTGGTAAGGTTTGTATGTCACAATCATGAAAGACACTTTGGGATGAGATTCCCTTACCTTCTCCCTCACTTCTAAAGGACCTTACTTGTGTAGTTGGGTCGGATTAACCTGTGTGACGTTCCGGTCTAGTATGGTTGTTCCCCTTACCAATCTAATATTATATATATGGAGAAGAGGGGTGATTTTCTTTTAATTTTTGGCATTGAATTGAGTAGTATTTTATATACTTCCTCCGTTCCAAATTAAACGCAACAGTTTCTATTTTGGGAAGTTTTTTAGGTGTGAATTTACTAGAATACCCTTACTAAAAACTTAAGCCATACTTAATTATTACCTAATGATCATCTAAACCTCCATCATCATCCCACCCACCACTTTCTCTCTCCTCACTCCCACCCACCACCACTTTCTCTCTCCTCACTCCCACCCACCACCACTTTCACTCCCACCCAACACCACTTTCTCTCTCCTCACTCCCACCCACCACCACTGCCATCACTGCCATCACGTCCCCACCATTGCCATCACGCCCCCACTACCGGCGTCCGTCCTAGGTCCTTCGTTCCAACCGAAAACCGCCGGCGCTCCATCTTCCTTCGTTCTCTCTCCTCGATTTCTCTCTCTTCTCGATCTGCATCACTTTCTCTCTCTCTCTTCGTTCTCTGTCCTTCGTTCCACCCACCACCACTCTCTCTCTCTCTTCGTTCCAACTGAAAATCGCCGGATTTGGTTGGATTTAGGTGGTGTTGGCGGTGGATTTCGGTGGTGTTGGTTGGGGGTTGGGGGTTGGGGGGTTGACGATGATGGGGTTTTTTGGGACTTGATCTGCTTTGTTGACGGTGGTAGGAGTGGTGGTTTTCGGTTGGGGTTTTGTTGTGGTGGGCGATCTTTTTTTTTTTGTGGGTGGATGTAAAGGTTGGTGGTTGGTGGTTGGCGGTGGCGGTGGCGGTGGCGGTGTGTGGTGGTTTTTTAGTGTGGGTCTTTGGCGGTGGCGATGGCGGTGTGTGGTTGCTGGCAGTGGCAGTGGTGGTGGTTTTTTTCTAGGTGGATGTAAGGCTGGTGGTTGGCGGTGGTGCGTGCTGGCAGTGGCGGTGTAAGTGGTGGTTGCTGATTGTTGGTGATGGTTGCTGACATTTTTTTTTCTTTTTGGGCCCACTTTCTCTCCACTTAAAATTAATCACATACCCCTCCCTTTTTCTAATCACCCCTTAAGAAATTTCAACTAGGAGTCCGTGCCGTCCAAATTGTTGCGTTTAATTTGGAACGGAGGAAGTACTATTACTTCCAAGTAACTTTATACTTGTGGTTCAGTTTGAAACTATTACCTAATATCTTACATAGCCTCTTGTGTGAATAAATCTCTACTTCAGGTGGCATTTTTATGATGTAAATAGATATCTAGAATACATAATTTCAACTATATATTGCTTATAAATGAAAATGTATTATGAGCTCAAAAATTGGTAAGAAAAGGCAAAAGTACGTAAAGGCAATACTTCATAGACAAACCCAACATGTGAGTATGTAATAGGTGTATGAATCTCTGACATGTAGATATCTTTTGAATTCAAAATAAACCAAAAGAATACAAAATCACAATGTTGAACAAGATTTTGAATGAGAATTTGAGACTTAGAATTCCCAAAGTTTCAATCCAAACCTATGGACAATTGGAGAAATAAATCCCGAGTATTTAAAGTATTTATTTTCTCTTTTCTTATTCAATGTACGACAACTTATATATGCATAACATGGAGTTTAATACGATGTATACCGTAAAAGCGAAAAGAAAAAGGGAAGCAAAGGACACTCAACACGTGAAGGGAAAATATAGATGGATATACCTAGCAATTTATACTAGTGAGGTAAAAGCTATTGATAAAGGGAACTAAATCCAATAGAGGAAATCGGAAAGTCTATTTAAAAATTTAGAAATGGCAAGATAGGCAATATATTCAAGAATGGCGATGGTATTAGATATGAACCAAAACTAAATTACAATATTTCCATCACCTGACCCGGAATTTATTATGCATTAGCAACAACTCAGTTTTTTTTTTTTTTTTGCATATCCAAATTGGGAAAATGTTCAGTGCATCACTAGACGGACAAAATTGTCAATTTTGATGGCATTTTGGTAAAATTATACTTCCTCCATTCTGAAACAAGTGAAACACTTCTCTCAAAAAGCTCTCACATAAAGGATAGAAGTGTTTCGCTTATTTCAGAAAGGAGGAAATATTAATTAATATATAGTTTAGAAGCTAAATATTTGGTCGTGATTTTCCTTTTTTTAAACATGACTAAATATTTGACCACTCCGATTGAATATTGTTTGCATGTTATCTATGAAAATGCCACTAAGATCGACCAATTCGTCCATCTCGGTGAGGTGGTATATGCAACTCTCCATAATAATTAAGTAGTTCAATTCAAAAGGTTGAAACTAATTTGCGATTGTACGGGTTGGCCCCGCTTCAATACATACTTAAAAAGACATTAGAAGAGAGCAATTAACTCAACTACCCTACAGCGTCTACACCCATTGGCGCCAGTGAGTCCAAGATGATTAGGCTTCCATCATGAAGCTTTTTGTTCACTTTGATTAGAAACGCCTCATTCCTCATTCGACATGATAAAACATCATAGGAAGGAATAACAAGAGAGTTCAGGGCTTATTGTTCCTCACAAATGATCATTCTAACGAACTCAACTACACAGACTAATACGAACATGGCAAAGTGGTGGTATTAATAAACCTGCACCACAGCCTACATTCAAACCTATATCTTCTCTGATCGGCATGACACAGAGCGATGACAGAATCATGCAAATATCTAACAATCTCAATCTTGGAACAAATGACTTCTACATCTAACCTGTGGTGTCAAACTGCAACATGCCTGCCTTCTACACATCAGTCTTTCTAAATGGTCTCCTAACTAATGCTATATTATTATTTACATGGGAAACTATTACCTTTCGTCCAATTAAGGTGCAAATAGTTCACTTTATGTACAAGTTGCACAAATTAGAACGAAAAAGGAAAAGCAAATCATTCAAATGCTATAGCCATGAAATTGTCATCATCGAATAAGCTTTCAACATCAATCATGTCATCTTCGCCTTCAACTGGTACATTTTCTGAGCTGCTTATGACGTTGTCATGCACATGCTGCTGCAAAGTGGTAGGAGAATGTCAGGTAAAAAGCAAATGGTCTGAAGCTTTCGATAAAAAAGGGGAACCTACAGTCACTCCTACAGTAACCCAACAAGAAAAGGTCATATGCTGTATGTTTTTTGTTGTTTCCTGAGAGCCTTCAGTTTAGAGGTAACAAATCATCCAGGCCCTGACTATCCTAATCATTAAACCAACATCAGATTTCCACCCCTGTGAAAGGAATTAACGACAAAACCAAAAAAGTGTACAAGACACCAACCACGGTCCACGAACTTAATAGTGGCTTGCTTGCGACAAAGAATGATATAGATGAATACCGACGATTAAAAGGTTGAAAGATGCTTTTATAAAAACGACACATTGTGAATTGGGCAGCTAAAAATAAATCATAGTCACACTCACAGCACCACTGGTGGAAAGTTCAGAATTAAAGATCAGAACTGGTAAAGCTAAAGACCAACTTCTAGGAGGTCTTATAATAGGCATGTGCACATGAAGACTGATATGGAAACTGGAAAGTTGACGAAGAAGTTGACTTGATCTGTTGGCCAAACTTTAGCACCACAGAATCTGACTCATAGACTTGGCCAATAATTTCATATTCCCCGTCTAATTATTAATATTTTTTGATTTCTGGTCTTGTCTGATGCATTTATAGCAACTATCATAGTTACAGTAAGGATGCCATAAGATCATCCATTTAAGTGAGCATATAAATACCTGATTCTTTTGAAAACCTTCTACAGCAGTCAGAAGCCTTCGATATTGTGCTCTTCCCTCAGGATATTGAACCATAGATTTCACCCTTACAAGGGCCTTTTGTAGCCGTTCTTCAGTTTGTTTCCGTCCTTCCTTCAGGTAATCGTAATCATCGTCTTCAGAAGGCTTCTTCTGCACAACTGGTGCCACCTGTGTGCTAGATGCTTTGTTGAGGGCATCAGGACGAAACCCACGCAGTCCAGTTCCTTTTCGTCTCCACCGTAGAATCACTTTCTCCAATATTCCCACAGACCAGACAACTGTTTTGTATCGTTTTCTCACCTGATGACCTCTTACATGGGCCTTGAAAAACATATATGTATATATATTAGATATACGTTTGAAATAATAATTAAGGGTAATGTTATATGTAGCCCTTAGGGCTATGTATAAGCATTTAATATATTTCTAATAAAGGAAACAATTTGGGAAAACAAGACAAGATTACACATTAATCTAAGTAATAAATGCTTGACTTGATTTTTTATTTCCATTTTAAACACGTTATACATAGCCCTAAGGGCTATGAATATCATTTCCCAATAATTAATACTATCTCCAATGCTAAAATCCGCTTAAAGCAACTATCAATTTTATAATTAATTTCACAAGTAAACCGTAGGTCAGAAAATGGATTTGTAATCAAAATAAAGTCTAAAAGCAATGGTAGCACACCAGCAGCACCTGACAGGTTCACAATAACACATTTCTTAAAGAAATATGAAAAGAGATATTCCAGAATATTCGAGAAGAAACAAGTTCATGCACCTGGATTTTAACAACTCTTTCTCGAATAATCAAAAATTCTTTCCTCTTCTTCCAACCACGAAATTTTTTCTGAATATGTACAGCAGCAGAATGGGATTGCTCATCTGGACGCCCAGGCCTCTGAATCTTAGATGATACAAGTGAAAGAAGCTGTTCATCACTCAGCAAAGACTCATCACCACCAGCACCCTTACTGACTTGCTTCCTCTGGAATGACTGCATCCTGAAAACTTGATGAATACGACCAGCAGCTTGAGTTGCATTACGAACAGCTGCTAAGGAATCCTTTAGTGACAAATCTGATCCATCACCTTCATCATCTGGAGTTGCCACCTTCTCTCTCATTGTTTGTACAGCTTTGCTCATAGAATCTTCCAATGAACTATCTAACTTTCTGTCGGTCATTGTAAGTGTCTCAAGATGAGCAGTCAAGGAATGCTCTGCAAGGAAACCAGCTATTCCTTTGTATCCATTAGCTGAAGCCAAGTCTGCAGCAGTTCTACCCAAAGGAAATTCTGGTGAAGGATCTGTTAATGCTCCTGACGCAGCTTCAAGTGCAACTAGAAGAGCAACAGTCTTCTCTCTAGAAATAGTAATATGCAGACACAGCGGAAAAAAGTAAAAGAAGTCATTTTAAGGCAGTATAGCCAGTACAAGGGTAATCTAATAAAATAACCAAAAACGTAATTGAAAGGATAAAAAGCCTACAGGCAAGTTTAATTATATATAGTAAAAGCTTTACCTTCCATAGAAAGCAGCCCAGTGGAGTGCTGTCCATCCATTTATGTCCCGGAAATTCACACTAACACCAGCGGCTATGGTAGGGGGGATAATCCAATCAAAACCAAGAGCTGCAGCTAGATGTAGAAACCCTTGCCCCTCTTCATCAAGTATATTTGGTCCTTTACCATCTTCACTTACCTTGTCAAATAGCCAAGAAACCACTTTTTCTTTCAAGTGTTGTTCAACCCCCAGACAGAGCTCATCTTCCATTAACAGCAGTATCTTTCTAAAAACCTGCTCCTTCTTCCTAATATTCTCAGAAGTAGAATCAAAATTGCCAGGAGATTTCAGAGCTAGTAGCTTTTGAAGTCGGAGGCAAAGCTGCTTCTCTGTCATACCGTTTCCACACACATTTGCACTGTTGGCATTTTGACTCTCTACAAGATATTCAAATTCTCGCACTTGACTACAGGCAAACCTATTAGAACAAGTTACATAAAAAGGGACTCGTCCAGCGCTATGCAATGGTGCATAGCAACACAGAACACCATTTCCAAGAACTTCAGCAGGCACCTCCACTTCTCCAAACATGCATGACCAGTTACACTTGAAAACCTCTGAGGGACTCACCAAAAATTTTCCAGTGATCACAACCTGCCATTTGATGCCAAAAAAACAAAAAGTTAATGACGAGCAACATACTGCACTTCTATCTTAATTACATCAGTATGAATCTGCAGCATAACAGGACGTCAGAAACATTGAATTCTTCACTGTAGATACAAAAATTACCTTTGTTTCACCATCTGTAGAAGCACAACTTGGTGAGAAGTCTTCGATGTCAAAGAGCTGATCTTGGCCAATGGAGGGACTCATGGAGTAGTTCTCTAGTTCTATTGAGTGATCATCAACAGCTGTAGCACTTTCAATATTCTGCCATGATAGATTAGAAGACGACTTCAAATGCAAGTCATCTACCCCACCTAGTTCCTTCGTCATCCATTTAGAAAAACTGTCAACTTTTTGCAGACCCTCCTCTCCCCTAATATTCCCTAACACTGGCTTCTTTGCAGAAACAGATACGTTTGCATTGTCTTGATATTCCAAGCTAGAAGGTTGTAATGGGTTGTTACTCTGATAAACATCGAGCATATGCATATAGGATGCATATTAGGATCCAAAAATATGTTATGCAAAAAGAAACAAGAATAAAGGATAAAAAAAAAAAAACAGATACAAGGATCTGTCAACTGTGAAATGAGAGCTCAGCAGTTTTACTTGGAATAAAGCATATATCCTATGCTATTCTTACAAGTAGTTGAGGTTCAGAATAGCAGGAACTCTGTTCTAAAATTGAGAAATTTTTCATTCTAAACTAAGAGTAAGGTAATTTTTCAATCGTTTCGTACAAGATAGTTTAAAAAGAGTCATCATTCTGAACTATAAGTTGAGACAAACAGCAAACACAATCATCTACTGGAAGATGAAATGATTCCTCTATTAGCATTTAGCAACAAGCTGTGATAAGCACATCAGGCATAGGATGACTACTGAGGGTCTTGAGATGTATATTATATTAAATGAAATATTCTACTCATGACATGCTTAAGATCTTGGTATAGATGCATTCTACATTCTTACTTTAATTTAGTTCTTATATATTGCAGCCTACTATGCCTCAAGATGCAAAATTGTTCAAGACTTCCTGCACTAGCAATGAACTAGAGAGTATACCACTATACCTGCAAGTACGGGGCTAAAGAGCCGCCTGACACAGAATTGACACCAAAACCAGCATCCAGAAGCTGGCTGAAACTCTCATTGAAATTTTCAGTACTTCCAAGAAGAGGAGCCCCAGAGATTGATGGATTAGCTGGTAAATCTCCTGAGCCTCTAGTACACTGTTGAAAGACTTCTTCCCATGAGGCCAAATCAAGTGTTCTGAATTGATTATAATCATTTGTCCCAGCTCCTTGTTCAACAAGTGGAACATAATCCAATCCAGGTCCTGGAAGCTGGCCCGCTTTATACCCGTCTGGAAACAATAAACAGGGGAAAGAGCTTAACAGCCTAATATAAATCAACAAAGCAGCTTTGCAAAGTATACAGATAAGATGCTAGAACATACCAGAGTAATTAGGCAGAAAGTTAGAACTCATGACGGCTCCCAAATTGTTCTTTTCAAAACTGTCTTCCACGTGTGGGAAGTTAAGAGGTGAAGGGTACTTTGAGATCGCTTGGTGATTATCCTCTACACCAACAAACAGCACTCAAGCTTGATATATCAGATAGAAAATAATCTGAATAAACCAATCAACAATTTGAGGCCAAAAGAATGAAGACAAAAGGGTACTCGAGTCAAGAGAAATGAAAGGCATGGTGATCAAACACAGTTTAGGTATAAAGAATAGCAAACATTTGCAGAATGACATTCACAAAGCAAGGGGAAGGAAACTACCAGATTCAATATCTTCATAAGAGGAAGTCAGAGAGCTAACTGCACTTGGGGATCCCATATTTCCCGTAAAAGCTTCATTATAACTGTTTGAGACACTGCTTGACCGAGAGTTACTAATCTGGGAATTGGAATGTACAGGTTCGGTATCTCTAATGCTGCTCCTATTACCCTGTTTTATTGAAAAATAAATGAAATTGTTGGGAAAAGATGACCAGCAACAAACAAATAGGCACAAAGGAATGTTGTTCATATGATTGCATGATTCACAATTTTCTAGAAACAGTAAAGTGGTAGAAAGACCCAGCATACTTGATCCAAATTTTGATGTAAAAACTTATATCCAAAATTGATACAAATCCAAATTCATTAGTCAGGAACAATGGCTTCAAGAAGGTCAAAATTGCAGATGATACAAAAAGGGCAATGGGCAAAGAAAGAACAGAGAAGAGAAGGTGTGAAGAGAATATCCTTGGAATTGCAAAGAGATGTTTCAAAGTTTCCCTAATCCTCTTCCTGGAAAAAAACTACTACTTACATTTTTCTATACTAGCATCATTTCCTTAATATGGAAATTACATATAACTTGCATCATTTCCTAAAGTGGCAATATGTTCTCTCTATCTGCAACCTAGCACATGGGGTCCCTTCTCATCTCTATCTATCCCTCCCCTTCCCTAAATAATTGCGCACATACGACATGATGCAAAATTGCAAGTACAAAAAAAATAGAGGAAGCATTTTATTAATAAGAGAAAAGAGCAGTAGAGAGGAAGGATCTCAAAGCTACCAATCGACAAATAAATTAGGCCCATCTTTACTTGTATAGAGATCTGAAGAGAAATCTCAGAGAAGTTTTACATCTGAAAGGTAACACAGTCAAGAGCATACAGCTTCCTACATCAGAAAAGCTTCTTAGCTTGTTTTAATCTAATATAAAGGCCCTTTATCTTCATCCTCTACGGAATCAGAGGAAGTCAACATGCAAAGTGTCCTTACCAGCTGCAAAAACATAATAATAGAAAGTGAAGTGACAAGTCTACAACAGGTGATCTATCAGCCAATCTTGTGGCAGGAATGCTCAATGCCGATATGGCATGGATCAGAAAGTTAACAAAATGTGTTTCCATTTATGTGATTCTCTTACACTTCTTACAGAACACTTTCAAAACTGAAAGCATATAATTAAAGAGAATATTAAAAGGGAGACAATTTGAATCGGTTCAGAGGGTAGAACACAGTAGGACAAGGGGCAAATAGCATATCAAGGATAATACCAAAAAGGATGATGACATTCACAGGATAGAGTAGCAGCTGCTGAACATTTTACTAAAAGTGAACAGGAAGATAATACAGAGTACAAATTATCTGACTATAATTTATCATCTTATACTCAGGCTTCATCAATCCCAGATTGCTTCTTTATAAGACTGGCGAGTAATGAGAAGCGACACCACAGAAGGAAAAAGGGGAGTTTGCCTCAACAAAGTAACATTCGTGATTATACCAACAGAATATAGGGAGATAATATAGCAAAGCCTTGATATTGCATTAAACTAAACGAAAGATGGACAAAAAAATACCTTCACCTCCAAGTAATGCACAAACACAATATGCATGAACTCCCTGCAGCATTATGTGGGGCTTAGTAAAGAATTCAGTAATGTACCTAACTTTAATGCATAAGTTCTCCCGATATTACAGTATTTAGTACAAGTATCTTTTAAAAAAAAAGTAATTCAAATAGATAATACATACTCTTCTAGCAACCAATAGCTGCGCCTCTGAAAATATTCATTGTCTTCACCATGGGCATAGTAGCAGTGCAACACATCAACACTTCCAACCTATGATTGCATAAAGCATGAGATCTTCTAATATAACATTTATTATTATACACATTCCTAAAGTCCATTACTCCCTCCTTATCAAAAAAATAAAAAATAAAATAAATAAACATCGTTTTCATTACTCTCTCAATCCAAAATGAATCTTTCCTTTACTTCTAACAGGGATGCAAAGTATACTCAACTACCCATGTGTATAAAACACTTCTCTCCTACTTTGAACATTTTCCCTAACGAAAAACATGCATTGCTCCAAACCAAACTTTATTATGGGCTGAAAAAAGTAATCCAAGACTGGAAGATAAAGCCTCCAGAACCATTATCTCAAGTTCGGCAATTTTCTTCTAGTAATTCTCTATAATTCATTCTCGTTCCTATTCTAATTGTGTTGAGAAGAAAAAAAGACACTGCTTGTTTTATACCACATAAACTAGTTAAAATGATCCTTAGAGAAAGCTCATCATGAGGGGAAGAAAACGGAAATATATAATGTTCATTCTACCTTTAGCTTCTCATGAGCTTCCTTCACTGTCTTTCCGTCCTTTTTCTTCCGCCAATTATGGCCATCCTTCCTGAAGTATCTCAAAACCTTCCGATCAAAAAGAAAGAGCGACCCACCTAAGAAACAAAATGTTCACATCAAGACATAGTTAGTCTCATGAAGAGTGTATGCCTGTTTGGCTATCAATTCTTGATCAAAAAATTTAATAAAAGTTGAGTTTGGTAGAAGACTCCAAAGCATTATCCAATAAAGCAATAGTAAAGAAAAGTATAAAAGACATTTTATGAGAAACCGGTGATTTGTTATCTCCTGCCAAACCAGTCAATTTCATGAAATTCAACAATAAAGCATAACTCCTTTAGAGTTAAGCCATTGTGTTAGAGGCGCTAATAATACGACTGAACTTTTGGTAAGAAGATACCAAAGCATTATCCTATAAAGTAGTAGTAAAGAGAAGTATCAAAAAGACATGTTATGAGAAACCGACGCTTTAATTTCTCCTGACAAAACCAATCAATTTGATGAAATTCAACAATAAAGCATAACTCTTTTAGAGTTAAGGCCATTGTGTTAGATGTACTAATTCGAAATGGTATGTTCACGCTCCACATAAAGGTGGCATACAACTTAACTGCTGATCTAATAACCCTTTAAAGTAGGAGACCCTTTTGCACTCATTCCTTGTTGCAAAGTGTCCTCCTCAGACATGTTAGACACAAACATATTTCCATCCAATATTGACTCTAAACACAGATTTCAGTTCCAAGCATATCGACTAGGGGTAGCTTAGAATAAAAAGTGTATACCCGTGAATAAAATGAGAGCTTGTAAACTGAGGTAAAAGTGTAAAACAAACATCAACATCATTTCATACAGGTGAAGATGAATACTCACTTTTCTAAGAAAAAAATCCATCAAAATATAATCCAAAATGTAGTTAAATTCATTCTAAAGTAAACCCCACAAGCAACTCCCTCTAGCTTCCCATTACCCACTCTACCCTGAAAAAATAAGAAAAAAGGGAAAAGAAAACAATTGGAAAGCAAGAGATGGAAGACCTTTGCAGCTCATGAACTCTCTCCAACAACATAACACGTGATGTAACTAAAAGGGAAACACTATAATTGGGTGACCTATCAATGACTGAAATTTCACTAGCACCACCCTCCCAACAAAAAAAAAAACAAAAAGTTCCAATAGAACTACTTTACAAATAGTTAATAGTTGATAACTATAAAGAGTGACATGACAATGGGTGGAGCAAGAAACCAGTGCCTAAAGAAACATTGTTCAAATATCCATTTCTTTTTTCTTTTTCTTTATGGTGCACTGATCAAATGTCAGAGTGAGTTATACTGTTAAGTAAGACAGGTGAGGATTGAATATCCTCCCAGTGAAACATTGCATCTTTGCTGGCAAAACACTCCACCGTGGCCACACCCCGAACCACAGTCCCAATTAAGTCAATGTTTCACTACTTACATATTCCACATGAGCGATGAGCCTCCAATTGCAGTTCATTCTTACTACACAGGAGTAAGGGCAATTTTCAACACCCATATAGCGATTCATTATAGTACACTTGTATAGGAATTTTAACCAAAAACTTCCTCTGAGTGAAGGGTCTATTTCCGTAACCACCCCTAACTGAGAAAATTAAAATAAACCACCTCTAACTAAGAAAACTAAAAATAAACCACCCCTAAGTATCTAATTATATTCTCAAAGGCCAAAGCCACCTTTTTCTTTATGATGTACTTACACTAGTAAATAACCCTAAATTAACACTTGATACTTTAATTGGGTTGGGCTAGCAGATGAGAAAGGATAAAGGAGAGGTGTTGATGGAGAGCCGTGGATAGCAGGAGGGTTGGATAGAGGAGGAGAGAAAATGTAGGGGTTCTATTTACTACCTTAAGCACATCATATATATAAAATGTAGCTTTAGAAATACAATTAGATACTTAGGGGTGGTTTATTATAATTTTCTTTGTTAGGGGTGGTTTATTATAATTTTCTTAGTTAGGAGTGGTTACAGGAATAGACCTTCACCTAGGGCCTATTCGGCAATATTGTCAGTTTTAATATTTGGTTTTATTGAATGTAAAAGTCATACTTTAGCTAAACATGTCAATTTTGAAAATTGATAACAAAAAATTGAAAACTACTTTCTCTGATTTCTATATATTGGTTTTTGATTTTCAAAAAACTGAAAACAAAAAAGATAACGTACAAGCCCTTAGCGGTGTTTTTTGGTTAAAAATCCTAATCAATAGTAAGATACTCTACAGCAATGCCATCTTGCAATATATAACTGCATCAAAAGAAACGAATACACAATATATGTGTGTACCCTAACTAACATATCAAGGTAAAATCATCAACAAGTAACAAACTGCAAGAAAAATCATATAATCTTACTTGAGGGCCGGTTTGGAGGTTCTGAAGAAATTTGAAATTTTTGATGGTTTCTTAGAATTTCACAAATTTCAGCTGGCCGCAACCATCGATGCTGAGCTTCTAATTGTAGTTGCTGAATATCTGTGAATGATGAGTAGTCAGTAAGCAGACAACAAACTTCAAGCCATCCCCCAAACAGAGGATAAACTAAGCTCTGTCCATTTCTCACGGAGGCACAAGATTCACTATGCTTTTGACTTAATATTATGATGCACCAGACAGAAGTGGCTATTAAACTTTCTACGTCTTAATTATTATTAAGTTGCATCGAGTTTCATATGGGAGCTCCAACAGAATCAGCCACTTTATTGTCCCAGGGATTTATCCGTGTAGATGTACCTACATAGCCTAGGCACCTCTTTTGCTGCTAGAATATTAAAATTGATGCGGATAAACAATAAAAACGAGTCAAGAAAATTGAAATCCACCACAGATTTAGAAGATACTTCCTCCGCTCCAAAATTATTGCAACACCTCCCTTTTTTAGTAGTTCTTTAATTAATGCAAAACTTCTATACATGGAAAAAGAATATATCCACACATGGGACCACATACGCTAAACAACTTTTTTCTCTCCTTAATATAACATAAATATTAAACAATACCCAACTTCTAACTCCCTTCTAAATCTTCGTGACAATAACAAGTGTTAAAATAATTTTGGGGCGGCGGAAGTATTTGGAGATCAAAATGTTCAAATATTGGCACCCATATAAGCCATATTGGAGCAAAAGGTGTGGTTTAATATCTCAAAAATTGACATCCATGACACAACATTTAATATATATATATATATATATATAAAGAGAGAGAGAGAGAGAGAGAGAGAGAGAAAGGGGGGTGGTTGGGTTTCCATAAGAACATGAGAACACTTTGTTGTAATACATTTGTCTAATATATAGTCCATTTTGGCTAAATTTATAACCATCTTTTTCCTTGCGGGGGCCAATCGTCACAAAGGATAATATTTTCAGAAAAAAGTATTGTCATGTAATATCTTCAAGAAGGATTATTTTTTGCACTAAACATGGATTATAATTCCACGGTTCTCATATAAGAAGTGTTCTCTTATACATATATTATAAGACTAGGATAACGTGAAAACCATTCCTTTTTTTGAAAACTCAAAACAGCAACATAAAATGAGCAAAAACATAAAATAAGCAAAAAAACATAAAATGAACAAAGGTTTCTTAAAATGAGCAAAAACATAAAATGAACAAAAAAGATAAAATGAGCAAAAATTTCTTTAAATGAGCAAAATTTTAAATTGAGCAAAAAAACATAAAAATGAACAAAAATTTGTAAAATGAGCAAAAGTTTCATAAAATGAGCAAAAATTCTGGTTCCCAGTTTTCAGCTTAAGCGTTGTTTTCATTGGATCCTACATATATACTTCCTCAGTATTTTTTTAGTTGCTACACTTCAATAGTATTTTTTATTCACCAACTTAACTTGCCCCGTTTGTCCTTCCTTATGTATAAGGAAAAATATAGTCAAGTGAGATCTTGTTAGATTTGTTTAAATATGTAATTTTCAAATATCAAATTTTTATAATTTTTCATTATGCATAATTAAATATATTAATATGTATATTTGTGCCCACATTGGAGTAAAGAGTAATGCTTTGAAGGTAGGATTAGGGGTGATAATGAGCCTGACAGGCTCGCGAGCAGCTCGGGCTCGGCTCGGTCAAAGCTCGGTCAAAACTCGGCTCGTTAAAGCTCGGCTCGAGACTTAAACGAGCCGAGCCGAGCCGAGCTAGGCAAAGCTCGGCTCGTAAAGCTCGTGAACAGCTCGATTATTATTTTATACTAAAAAAATTATTTTATATTAAAAGAATATTTTATATTAAAAACTTGTTTATATATTAAAAAATTGTTTATAGATGTTAAAAATTATATTAATTATTTCTTTTAAGATATTAACTAAGCTATATAATAGAAGAAAGATTAAAAGAAAAGGTTAAAACAATTAAAAAGAAAAAGAAAACAAAAAAAGATAGAGAAGTTATGATTGTATTTTTAGAACTTGACTAATCTTTTTATTTGACTTATGATTGTATGGTGTATTGGAAGTAGCATGGAGCGGGCATTGTAGGCTTTGAAGCATATGGCAACTTACAAGAATGGCATTGCCTTGAGAAAAGAATGAACTCTTTATTTTATGTAATATATTGTATATGTGTTGGTTGATATATTATCGTTGTTGAACTTTTGTATTGTTGTAGAACTTTTGTATTGTTTGCAATATGCGAAACTTTTGTATTGTTTTATTGGAATCATCAATGATGATAGAATCATTAAACTCACTTTATACAGATTTTTTGCAAAATAAATTTTCTAAACGCGCTCGAGCCCATAATAGAGAGCCGAGTCTAAACGAGCCCACGAGCCGAGCCTAAACGAGCCCACGAGCCGAGCCTAACGAGCCCACGAGCCGAGCCTAAACGAGCCCACGAGTCGAGCCTAAACGAGCCCACGAGCCGAGCCTAAACGAGCCCACGAGCCGAGCCTAAACGAGCCGCGAATTCTCATCACGAGCTCGAGCCGAGCTCGGCTCCCCCAGCGAGCTCACGAGCCGAGCCGAGCTCTTGAAAACTTAAACGAGCTCGAGCCGAGCCCAGTGCTATTCGGGCTCGGCTCGCTCGTTAAGCACCCCTAGGTAGGATACATGTATATAGGTATTTAAAAATCAGCAGCATCAAATCTGATGACAAACAGATTGTCACAATCATGTGGAGGTTTCACAAAGTTCAAGATACGAATCTTGATGATAGTATCTTTCCCTGGAACTTGCTTATATATTTTGAGCTAGATAAATCATCAAGTGTAAATTTTTCTGAAGTTACAGGATACTTGCATATCATATATTCACAATTTTCAAGTTTTGACGTCTTCTCATAATACTAAGATAATAGAGCTTGAAAGTTTGAACAAACAAAAGCCACCAAAGAACACTTACCATTTTTTTCTACATGGCTATATCAATATCCTTAGTTGTCGAAAAAATGGTTCAAAAAATTGTATTCATACAAGTCATAGCTAGATAATCTGGCAATTGAAGTCACCCCCCCCAATGCGCACACACACACAACAAGAAGAACGAAAAAATATATGAAATGCTTGTTTGGTTGTCACAAGGAAAACAAATCACTCAAACGCCTGTACATTACTTGGTTGACATGAAGCAAAAATAGGACTAAAAGAATAATAATTCCTGCATCACGGGAGAAAAAAGTCTGAAAAAATTCTGCAATAAGATGAAATTATTACCAAAAAAAAAAAAATTAAAGCAAAAATTATCAGCAACAGAACTATGTCGGTTCTGATTTCATATAACGCGAGCACGCTGTGTCGATTGAAATTTTCAAACGACAACTGCACATATGGAGATACACAGGAAACCTTTGGGTTCAACCCTCTACTATCAAATTGTTTTGTCTTCATAAAATGAGGGGGAAAAATAATCTAGTAAACAGGTTGGGTGTGCACCACCAACATAAAAAGTTAGCTCCATAAACATGTAAATCGGAATATGTTGACACTCAACAAGAAAGAACTTCAGCATCAGCCCACTAATCAACATAACTAGTGAGAAGCGGCTACTCCACTTAGCAATTAATAAAAAGTAGCACGAAATTGATGTAAAAAAAGGCCACAAAGCAATGCTGACTAACAGCTACTGAACATAGGAAACCAACAACAATCAAAAATCACCAATAAACACATGAACTAAAGAAATAAGAAGATATATATAGTTTTCATGGCTGGAAAACTCAATTTTTAGCAGAATATTCAGTGTTGACTCTTGACCAAGAACACTATAGCACACCAATTCACGCCTCAAAAAACCTAAAAAGATTAACTAAAAAACTTGGTTTCGAAACGAAACAGTCTTGACCAAAAACACCTATAGGCTATAGCACACCAATTCACGCCTCAAAAAACCTAACAACAATAACTAAAAAACTTGGTTTCGAAACGCAACAGTCCGTAAAATCCGATTTCACTACCAAGAGAGTAAGTCTAAATCTCAATTTAACTTGAGCATCATCAATTAGACAGTCGCTGAACACAAACAACATGCAAAACACCACAATGAGCTCATAATCTAAAAATAAAAACTCACAAAATCAAATTAACCACCAAAACACTCGATTTTCATTCACTAAACAACAATTAACTAAAAATCCAACTGACTTAACAAATTAAACCACAAAAATCAGCATGCATATACATATCTTCGCACATCAAAATGAAGCACAAAAATCAACTAAAACAAGTCTAAAATCAAAATAATAAAATCATCAACAACACATAAATTAAAACTTAAACAACGAAAAAGTGAGCGAATCGAGTTCACACCTAGACGAATTCCAGGATTAAGAGATCCTCTATCCGCCATGAAAACTGAACAGAGAAGAGGAGAGAGAAAGTGAAGCTTCGATCCGAAGCCACGAGTGCGATTGAAGTAAACCACAAAGAAGATGAAGAAGAAGAAGAATGTTGGTAGGTTGAGGAGAGAGAAAGAAGGCGATCCGAAAACGTAAGCTTGCAAATGGGAAAGGGGATTTTTAAGAGTATACAGTGTTCAAGAAAATAAAAAAAAATAAGAGAGAAGGGAAAAAAAGAAGAAGGTGAAAACCATGGCTTTGATATTTATAGATGGAGTAGCTGATGAGTTGTTGAGTCAGCTTTTAGCACGTGACCGGAAATCAAGATAGTAAAAGTAAATGAAATAGAATTTTAGAAGTGTCTATAGTACTGCTAACGCGATTTTAGGCTTGCTGGAATGCATACTCTTTTATTTGGTATTGTAAAAGACTAAAATCTTTCGTTACTTTTGTTTTTCAATCAATGCTAGGGAAACTTCTGGGGTAATTCTAAGGTTATGGGGGTTGAGAAAGAGGGTGTGATTGAGACTTGTGAGTTGATGATGCCAGTTACGGTAAAAAAAATGGTTGAATTATTGATAGGTCTTTGAATTGGCTTATTATGAGTTTATGACTTGTGAGTCTTGTGACTATAATTATGTGGGGTTGCAAATAAGCTATTAGTGTGGTGAATGGACAACATTGTGCATGAGATTTTTTTGTGGCGAATATGTTCTATGATAATGCAACTCGGTCACAGTTTTGAAAAAGCAGACAAGATTTTTGTATATATATTAAAAGATATTGTTATAAAAGTATATTCGTCATGTGTAACATTCCTTCATTTGATAAGTCTACCTTTATGTTAATCCATGGCTCTATAGGTCATATTTAACCAGGAAAGAATATTATCATTACAAGTCTTGAACTCGTGACCTCAAAGTTGAACAATATTCGTAACCTACCATCTAATCCATAGTTATCTAACATGTTTTACACTAAAGTACTACATATCATTGTTGTTAAAATCCCGATGTGGATCTTACGATCCTACGATTTAACGATCCGGAATGACCTTTTTTTTATCCCGATCCTACATAGAATCTTAATTTAATAGGATCTATCGATCCTACCCAACTACCAAATTTCACATGATAGGATTATAACACGATTTTACTATAGGTGATCATGGGTCGGGCCATCCCTAAAGAAAATTATTAATTGGTCGGGCCTAGCCAAAATTTGGACCAGATTTTTGTGCCCAAAGCCCGCTATTTCAGGCTAAAAATAACGGACTTTCTGGCCAAAATTTAGGCTGAAAAGTCATTTTCGGCTTGCCCAAAGACCAAAAACGGGCCGGGCCCGAAACCGGGACAAAAAACTTCCCCAACCCGTGAAAAATTCTGGCCGGCCCGGGCTAATTTGATCACTCTAGATTTTACGATCCTGCGATTCTACTATCCAATTCTATCATAAAATTTCACAAAATAATTCCAAATATTATCTTTCTGCTATTAGATTTTGGTCACATGTTACTTCAATCTTAGACTATTGAACTAGTATCACCATTTGGAAATAAAAAGCGTCATTACTAATGTGTGTAAAGTTTTAACATGAGTCTTTTGACCACATTATAGCATAGTTATCTCTAATTTACTATATATTCTAGGGTCTTACGATCCTGCCGATTCGATCCTACCAACCCTTATGATCCAAAATAGGATCCCAGTCCTGATAACATTGCTTCATATATGATAAATAACAATCTTTGAAAGAAGTGCTATTGGGCAATTTATATATCACTTGATATAACCACCTTTTGTTTTTTCTGTTAGGTGACACTTTTCACCTTCGATCGAGCTACGAGTAGGCGTGTTCATTTCGGATTATCCGGCTCGGACCGACCTGGAAATTTTGGATTTACAAACTTCAAGTCCAGATAGCCGATAACTATAAATTTTAAAATTTTAAATGAGAAGCTCAGAAAAGAATGTTTTTGGATCGTATCGGATCACCGTATATTTTCGTATGGTTATGACATCGGATATTTCTGGACAAGATATCCGAAATTTTCCACATGTTAAGATATTTTCGAATATCCGAGAATGAAAAGTTATGTTATGCAAATTTTCGGGTGTCCGATCAAAATATCCAAACACCAAAAAAGCAGATCGAACTGGATATTATGAACACCCCTACCTAGGAGCACAAGTAGGTAGGTGGTTGGGGGCTAGGATGGGGACCTTTCTTTTTGCTCTGTGCTAGATGAAATGACGATTAGTAGGCCAGATTTCGTGTATATACTCTTCTCACAAAATTGACTTGAGGCATCACCCAACCCCAAAAGAAGCAGACTTATATTTAAAACGGTTCTCTTCAATTAGCGGTGTGGTACTAAATATATCCGAACTTAATTATCACATTAAAAGTTCAATTATGCAATCATATGACTATACTCACACATGGATGCATATTCTATTTCTGTTAATACAAAGTTGTTTAAGATCCAATCAAAAATTAAGGTTTGGGTTAATATTATAAGCCCCTTAACAATATTAAAAATGGAAATATCAGTTAATAGCAGCACATCACTGGAAGAAGGTGTATGGTACATCGTTGGCAGAAGGTATATGATACACCTTGTAGTAGGGGTGGCAATGAGTCGAGACAACTCGCGAGCTACTCGAGACCGACTCGGTCAAAACTCGGTCAAAGCTCGACTCGAGTGAGCTCGACTCGAGATGCTGGTGAGTCGAGTTGAGCAACTCGATACTCGACTCGAAAACTCATGAGAAGCTCGAATACCCAATTATCAATAGCAAAATACCTAAATTCAACATTTTTTACCTTATTGTTGCTTTTAACATGAGACACTTGCAAGCTACTCGAAATCTACTCGGTCAAAGCTCGACTCGATCAATGCTCGACTCGGTCAAAGCTCGGTCAAAATTCGACTCGAGTGAGCTCGACTCAACTCAAACTCGACTCGAAATGCTAACGAGTCGAGTCGAGTTAGCTCAAACTCGAACTCGACTCGCATCATTGCCACCCCTACCTTGTAGTACATAGAGCCATGACCTCCCAAGATGCAATCTCAGTCTTTTTTCAATGCCCGTAGCAGTAATAAATGAATAAAATAATAAGGTTGCATTTTGGGAGTACATAGTTTAGTACTTTTAATTTGTGCATCACTACTACCATATTATCCAAGATAATAGTACTATTATCATAATTTGAATCTTCAATAATTATTCAATACTTCCTCCGTTTCAAATTACTCGCTACACTTTCTATTTAGGGAAGTTTCATATTACTTGCTACACTTCTTTTTTTCCCCTTATATGGTAAGTTTTAAGTTGTAAAGTTACCAAACTACCCTTACTAAAAATATTAATCAACACTTAATTATACCTAACCATCAACATTAATTTATTAACAAAAACCCACCACCCATCCTATTTTTTCCCCCCAACATTATCAACAACTCAACCCCTTCTCTCTCCTCCATTAACCCAACCCCTATCTCTCTCCTCACACCACCACACCACCACCACCATCAACCTCTCTTTCTATTTCTCTCTTCTCACTCTCACCCACCACCACTTTCTCTCTCCTCTTCCCGCCACCAGTTCACTGCACAACAAGGAACAAAACCACCACAACCCCGTCGCCAGGCCGGCCACCTCAACCGCCATCACCGTCGCGCAACTGGATGCTCATCCTCTTCACCTCTTCCTCTATACTCGCGATGTTTACCACCACCACCTGTTTATCTCTCCTCTCTCCACCACCACTCCCAAAATTCCAGATCTGGGTTTAAATTAGTGGGTTAGAACCATCCTTCTCTCTCCTTTCATTATCTTCATCATATTTTTCTTCAAAGTATTAAGCAACTTTTTTCTCTCTCCTCGAATTAGGGCTTTGGTAGTTCGAATTTTGGTTTTGGTGGTGGTTGTGGTGGTTTGTTTTGTTTTGTTTTGTTAGGTTAAGTTGGTGTTGGCGGTTTTTGGGGTTGTGGTCGTGGGGTGGTGGTTGTGGCCGTGGTGGTAGGGCGGTTCCTGTGGTGGTGGTGGTGAGGGCGGCACTGTTGTGGTGGTGGTGAGGGCGGCACCGTGGTGGTGGTGGTGGTGAGGGCGATCTGTGGTGGTGAGGACGAGTCTGTGGTGGTGGTGTTGGTGGTTGGTGGTGAGGGTGGCCATTGGTGGTGGTTGCTTTAGGTTCTAAATGACACTTAATCACATACCCCTCTATAACTAATATCACACTAACAAAAATTGCTTAGGGAACCGTAAAAAAAGAAGTGTAGCGACTAATTCGAAACGGAGGAAGTATATCTTTAGCTTTATGTTCACACCTTCACAAACTTTTCTCTTAAAATAAAATATAAAAAACTCATAAGTCAACTCAATTTTTTGACCAATAAAACATTACCTTGATCTAAATCATCTAACTAATTTCGTTGAATTGTCTTCTTTAAATTATCACATACATTCCCGTCAAAAAAAAAAATATCACATACATTTATTTATCTCTTTTGCACTCTAATATACAAACAGCAAAATAACCATATAGACCATAATTTATTAGTCAATTTATGACAACCAATCAAGAGTACAGGACAATGTTTGCAATAATATCAACCTATCATGAACAATCCCCCCAACTTCGTTTGTGAGGTTCATTGTTGAGTGTTGACTACTACTACTACTACTAAAAAAAAAAACAAATCCATTATTGACCATGAAGTCAAACATTGGATAGCCGTACAATATACTCTACTGTGGATAAACTCATCTAAATGGGCCTTTTCTTTTTCCTTAGACCATCTCTTACTGGTCTTTTGGCCCTCATTTCCCATCATTTACCAGCGAAAAGTAAAAAAAAGTTACAAAAAGCGCAAAAAATCTGTAAAGTTGACACGTGGATCCCTGAAGAATAGTGACAGCTAAAAAAGACCGTACAACATTTGCCTCATTTCCAAGTATTCTTGGAGCAGAAGCAAGGGGGTAATCACCCGTAAATTCCTTCATCTTACAAGGGTAATTTAGTCTTTTTACTACAACGTCTTCTCACTCCAACTGCCACGCTGTCATCATTCTCTTCTCACCTCTAAATTTTATTCCCATTCTACCCTTCCCCCTCTTAGTTAACTATAAAACCATAACATTTCTGCAAATATTTTTTTTAAAAAAAGTCAAAAAAATAATTCCTACGACCGAAACAACTCACTGAGTCAACTCACCGAGTCACCGAGGAAGAAAGATGAATCGTCTGGTAACAAACTCGTCGTTGATGATGATGATGATGATCAGATCTTCGAACTCCTCCGTCAATGGCGGACGTCGGATTCTCGCCGGAAACGGCGGAATTCCGCCGAAATTTCACACTTGGAGGTTTGGTGTGACGGAATGGAGCCGGAATATGACGTCATCTTCGCCGCCGTCGGAGGAGAAAGCGATGGAGGAGAGAGAAAAGAAGGAGATGAAGAAGATGAAGGATGGTGTGCCTATGGCGTCTAGCTATTGGGCGGTTTCTAGGCCTGAAATTATGAAAGAGGATGGTAGTAAATGGAATTGGAACTGTTTTATGGTAATACTGTTGAATTGCTTGAATTTTTTATTTTTTTGAATTTTTTTTTTAGTAACTATTTGTTCATTCTTTCAAATGATCATGCAAGAAACTTGTTGTATGATGAATCTTAGGTGGAAATTTGAACCTGTAGAAACGTGTTAGTGTTATAATTTGTTTTCTCTCTTCTTTTTTTTTTATAATTATTTGTTCATTTTTTCAAATATTCATGAAAAAAATGTCTATGTATGATGAATCTTAGATGGAATTTTGAACCTGTAGAAACGAATCTGAACCTGTAAAAACGTACTAGTGTTTTTTTTGGGTATAGAATTACGGATGATTTACTGAGTTGATAAATTTGTAGATACATAATTACAGTGTATTATTGTTTATTTTGCTCAAAAAAGAAAAAGAAAAGAGAGTATAAGTTCGTGATGAACGGCTGTTAATTGTTATAATGTGTTTTTGATGTTACGTATTGTTGTAGTTGAGGTGTTATTAGAATGATGATCAAATGTTTTGGTATCCTATTTCTAGGATTAGTAGTAGATTGTATGTGTTTATAACATTTATTAGTATGTTGAATGTTGAGCTGCCAAATAGCGCAACTAGCTTAATTGATAAAGTTTTGGGAGGTGGTACTCAAGGCTTTAGCGCAAATCTCGTGTACATCACTGTCTTTTGTAACTCTTTACCGAGCTCCCCTCGCCCATCAATAAGAAGTTGATGAGTAGGAGAGGGAGAGTGATAAACAAAGGTAAAGAGGCAAAAGTTTATGTTTGTAGCGGGTTAGCTCTGTTCTTTGCATATTCGTTATGCCCTACTGTGATTTACTGGATTTTTTTAATAGACCCGTGATTGTTGTTCAGTTGTTGCAAATGTCAAGTTATCTTACCTGCTACTTTTTTGATGATTGAATTTCTTCTAATGTGTTGATATCTTAGCATATATGGGAGTACATACTTATAAATATGTGAAAATGTCGATGATATATGTAAGTTGTTTAGTTAATGGATTCAATCTTCTCTGTGCAGCCATGGGAGACTTATGAGGCAGATTTGTCAATTGATCTGAGCAAACATCACGTACCCAAGACATTTGTGGACAAAGTTGCCTTTAGAACAGTGAAACTCTTAAGGATCCCAACTGATATCTTCTTTAAGGTAATGTATACAGGTTTTTATTCTGGATGTTTGTATTATGTAATGTAGCTATGCTTCGCTCAATTTCAAACTTTAAAGAAAGGGAAGAAGGATTGGTACTAAGATAAGGCAAGATTTTGCTATATACGTACTGTATTTTTTTAGGTAGGCCTACCGGGTCACAACCTCTTACAAGTCAACCTAACCTAGGTTAGCGTACTAGACACTTTGGGAGTGGGGAAGGGAAAGGATAAGGGGATTAGGGGATCCCCTCCCCCAAAGTGCGCCTAGCGGGAACTGACCCCCAACCTTATTAGAATATTGGAGAGAGATTGTGTAGGATCATTAGGTAATCATTAATTCATTTATATTAAGTCTGTAATTCTGATTGAAGGTTGGTATGTATATTGTAATTATTCTGTGTATGCCTATTGGTCAAAATTTGATAAGGTATTCTAGAGGAGCAGTTGTGACTTGTGAGTTATTCTTTTCACATTTTGCCTAATAAATGCTCCATTAGGCTTTGCTATTCTAGAAGCATATTTGTTCCATTTCAGCAACTAGCTATGTGTTTGAATAACGTATTTGAAGGGAAGGGAAGGGAAATGAATTGAAGGAGAAGATTTTTTTCGAGATCTTTCAACTACATAAGGAGTTAGTCTTTTAATAAGTACTGATAAAGAGTGAGACGGATCAGATGAAGTCTGAAGCCTGTTTGCTTAAGGGAGTTTGTGATCTTATTGATTGTGTTTTTTTGAATGTTTTGTCTGTTCTTCCTCATGAACGCTGCTTCAATTGGGTAATTGACAATTTGACATACTTGGTATTGGCACTAATTGATTTCATGTCAATTTTTGAAGGAAGATTTGCATGTCCTTTAGGTTGAGTAACACGGAACTAAAAATATGCACTTGAAACAAGTATGCTTTGTTGTTCAAATATGAGCAGATTTCTGCCTTCAAGAATTGCATGCTACAATTGTTACATTTTCTCCAGTTATAGTCTTCACAATTCTCTCAGTTTCTCTTTTTATTTGGTTAAATGAAAAATTGCAGAGGCGCTATGGTTGCCGTGCAATGATGCTTGAAACAGTGGCTGCTGTTCCTGGTATGGTTGGCGGGCTACTGCTCCATTTAAGGTCACTCCGTAGGTTCGAGCAGAGTGGTGGGTGGATCAAAGCATTGCTGGAAGAAGCTGAGAATGAGAGGATGCACCTAATGACATTGGTGGAGCTTGTGCAGCCGAAATGGTACGAGAGACTATTGGTTCTGGCTGTGCAGGGAGTTTTCTTTAACTGCTATTTTGTGCTCTATCTGCTCTCCCCTAAGTTGGCACACAGAGTGGTTGGTTACTTGGAAGAAGAGGCAATTTATTCATACACAGAGTATCTCAAGGACATAGACAGTGGTGCGATCGAAGATGTACCTGCTCCTGCTATTGCTATCGACTACTGGAGGCTGCCAAAGGATGCCACTCTGAAGGATGTTATAACTGTGATCCGTGCTGATGAAGCTCATCATCGTGATGTCAACCACTTTGCTTCCGTAAGTTCCTTAAATAATTGTTTATTTTTTCCTGATCAATGGGCTTTAATAATGGACCCATAAAAATGAGAAATGACACGATTACAAATAAATATATTCCATAATATAATGATAATCTCTCGAAAAAAAGAGTTTAATGAACCCTAAGGAGACCTTATGAGATGAGAGAGAAAAGTAACGAGTTTTGCATTTTTGTTTTGACTAAATAGAAGATTGGAGGGGTCTCTACTTATTGTGTGGGGTCTCGTATTGAGGGTGTCTTCCTCTATCAATATCACTATATGCATAGGCATCTGCCATTTGATGAATTATGACAGTTTGCTGTTACCATATGAGTTATGACTAAACCTTTGATATTGAACTGATGTAGTGTTATTATGTGACCTTGCAGGATGTCCATTTCCAGGGCAAAAAACTGAAAGAAGCACCAGCTCCTATTGGTTATCATTAATTAGATCGTTACATTTTGAGAATTTGTGTTTCATTCTTTAACTCTATTGCGTATTAGTACAGGCCTACAGGGATATAGGCATGTAAATCTTTGCAAACTTACTTGAATCCTGGAAGAGTGATTACTAATCATAAGTCATAACCACCTATCATAACATCCATTTATGGACACCGATTATTTCCAAGTCAAATTTTTGTTTGTGTCAAGTTGACCTACTTGTTTGTTTGTTTAATTTTCTTGTTATTCCGATGGCTTGTATAAGTACATGCACATAAAAGTTTGCAAAAGCTACTTTAAAGATTGCACGGGGAAAAGTGTTTCCTGCTTAGGGGTTATTCTATATTTAGAATTTGTTATTCAAATTATATATTTTTTTAAAAGTAAGGTAAGAAGAGAAGAAAAGAGAAAATATTAGGATATCCTCTTGAATCTTGAGTGAAATTAATGCATCATGAACTTAATAGGATAAAAATCTCATAAATATTGGAACAAAGATTGACGTCGAGGGACAAGGTTCCCAACATTAGCCCCTTAAATTGCCGCTCTATTGGTTTCCTTGAGAATATGTTGAATCTTTGAGTTGTCAAAAGAGTGATGAAGTTGAATTTCCTTAAACTATGTTTGCAATCTACCATGGAGTGGACTAGATTCCTTTACCACATTGATCATGATAGGTAGTCACCTTCTATTTTCCTTCCTGAATGGCAAGTCGAATGTTAAGGTGGAAAGCTAAAGCTTCCTTGTCAAGACTCAAGACAATAGGTGTTTCAAGGTTAAATAATGAGCCATGCTGAAGCCTACTTTTTGGTTACGAGTAATAATCCCCGCTACAGAGGAAGATAGAAGATAGATTGTACTCAAATTGAGCTTGTCTTGGCGACGAATCGTCCGAGTCTCCAAAAGCTCATACTTTTTAGTTGGCATTAACATTTCTTCATATTAGTTCCAAAAAGAACCAAAAAAAAAAATTCTTCCAATTACCAGTACCAATTGGTACTCAAGGTGAGAATTTTCAGTACCAATTAATAGAGATGTCTATCTTCCAATTACCAGTACCAATTGGTACTCAAGGTGAGAATTTTCAGTACCAATTGAAAAAGACTCAAATTGTTAGTCACCAACACTTTCTCACTCGAATGAGTATGTGCTTTACTAACATGATTGTATCTCCAACAAATGCTCTTTCTCAATTTGGCATGGAGCCATTAGAGAAAGGGATTCCAGCGCTCTATTTATGTTCATATTTCTGCAGCGTTACAAACTCAACTACACCCAAGTCCCAACAGAGGTGCAAGTATATTTAAGGGAATACTGGATTAGGTTCTCTAAACCTCTCCTTTAGATCGGCAACATCTCTTGATAACAAGAACCATTTCAATAGAAGAACAAATCACAGACCACTATTCCAATCAGAATAGGCCATAACAAGAACCATCCCAAATGAAAGAACAAACTTGGGTCGTAGTGCACTATTCTCGAGTAGAAAAACCAAACTAATTATGTTTACAAACCGGTCTGGTGTGAATGGCTAACAATGTTACAATTATAAAATTGATATGGTATATAGGCTTTATTATGAACCAAATCATCATGTTTACTATGAGAACTTAAAACTGGAAATTAACTTGTTTTCATAATTTTGTAAATATCTACAATCTAGAAAGAAAAACAAACAGATAAGAACAGGCTCGCACTGCTTTGGTTGTACACAGGATTTGAGCTAGCTTGAGCTATTCGTCTAGAAATAGCGCAGATTTTTCAAACGGCAAAGCATGCGATGTGCTAATTGTACGATCCACAACAACACTAAAAGGCTATAAAAAAGAATAAGATTGAAGAAGGAACTTTATTGCTTGGAGCATTTTATTCATTTTCATGGGCCATTTGTCAAAATTTACAGCAAACTCCATGAGAAGTATCTACGATTCACCGTTACAAATATATGATCACTCTGCTCGCTGACTCAATAGATTGTGGTAATTCTTTTAGCCGAATTGCGGCAAAAAGAAGAGTATAAACTAAAATCCTCAGACGTTGGTCTTAAGTCGAAGTATCAAAGAGATAAAAGAAAGGGCACAGCCGTTATCAAATCCCACTGCATGTAATTGCATTACCTTTTTTTCACTGCAGGAGAAAGATTGTCAGGCCATCAGCTCCTCAAAGATCAAAAACAACTCCAAGGGTTGATGACAGCAAGGCGTTATCGACATGGCATTAGGATAAGGATAGCCTTCCCTTCGATGATAAACCAACATGGTTGAGGATTGTCTTCAAGCTCAGTATCTATTTTGACAAGATATATGTGACCAACTTCCTTCACCTTGATCATGATGCGTTTTTCAATCTAGAATCAGAGTAAGGAGTTTCTGACTTCTCATTTGGATCCACTAGAACTTCAAGAGCAGATTGAACTGCAGTGGTAGAAGAAATTTTAGAGCCATATATCTGCTTTGATGAAAATCTTAATCTGAGAAGCAATGAATTCGTCATGACTCCAATCGAGCTGAAACCCATAAGGGCTCCAGCAATTGAAGGAGTGAGCATCACCCCAGTAGCAGGAAGCAACAATCCTGCAGCAATAGGGAGTCCGACAATGTTGTATCCAAATGCCCACCAAAGATTTTGCTTTACGGTTTTCATGGTCAGTTTGCTGAGCTCCAAGGCATCAAGTACTTGTGTAAGCTTGTTACCCATAAGCACAATAGAAGATACCTCGCTCGCAGCTCCAACACCACCGCCCATGGCAACCCCGACATGGGCTGATGCAAGGGCAGCAGCATCATTGATTCCATCTCCAACCATTGCCACAATCTTCTTATCATATTGGAGTTGACTTATAAATTTTTCTTTTTGATGTGGCTTAACTCCAGAAAAAACCTTATCCTTAGGGATACCAACAACTGAGGCAACATGTTCAGCAGTTTGTCTTTTATCTCCAGATAACATGTACACATCTATACCTTGGTTACATAGAGATCGAACAACATTCTTGGCATCTTCTCTTATCTGATCTTCTATGTAGATAAGTCCAGCAAGATTTCCATCTACTCCAACATACACAACCGATTGAATATTGTTCTTCTCTTCTAGCTCTTGTAATGAATTGTCTTCAACCCCTTGCCTTTGAAGCCACTCTAATGTCCCGACAGCAACTCTTCTATTTCCAATGGTAGCTACTGCACCAGATCCTGGCTCCTCCGTGAAGGTACCATCAGCAGCTTTGAACGACTGGACACCAATAGAATGTGCAGCCTCCACAATAGCTTTTCCAACTGGATGGATTGTATTTGATTCAACACTAGCAGCTAGTTTTAGTACCTCAGCATCTGAGAAGTAAACTGAGTCATTATCTGACAGTGCAATTTTCTCATTACCACGAGTGACAACTTTTGTCACAACAGGTTTGCCAATGGTCAAAGTCCCAGTCTTGTCAAACACAACAACATTAGCCTCCGCAAATTTCTCCAATATATCTCCACCTCGCAAGAGCAATCCCCTCTTCGCACCAAGGGAAGTTCCTACCAACACAGCAGTGGGAGTTGCAAGGCCAAGAGCACAGGGACAAGCCACAACTAGAACACTGCAAGAGAGCTGAAGTGCAAGTGAAACTGAACTTCCTCCTGATAAAACAGACGGCAAAATGCGAGAGCCAAAAAGGGTCCAAAACATAAATGTAGCAGCAGACAATGCCATTACTCCATAAGTGAACTGCCCAGCCACTTTATCTGCCAGACGTTGGACAGGAGCTTCCCTACTTTGTGCTTCCTCAACTAGTCGAACAATGCTACCCATTGTCGTTTCACCTCCAGGCTTTTGTACTTCAATGGTAAGCGTTCCATTCAAGTTTATAGTTCCAGCAGAAACGTCGGCCTAGAATTAGCATGCCAAAAGAAAAAGATTTTGAATCGATGATGTTTGGCGAAACGAATAACTTAAAACAGAGATAATAGGTGGAAAGGGGAAAATGTGAGAACTTTCTGATGCTACTATGGATGGAAGTCATACCCCGGGTAATTTCGTCACCGGCAGAGGCTCCCCAGAAAAACTTGATTCGTCAACTGTACTCCTGCCTGCCCTGACAATTCCATCAGCTGGCACACGATCCTGAGTAGTGATAAATCATGTCAGAGACGCTGCAGAATATTAAGTCAATTGCAAGGATCTATACTTTACACTAGTTCCACCATTACAACAAACGCCACCACGAAGCCAATCTAGTGTACAGTTACGAACTGAAAACCACTATGCAACCATCAAAAAGCATGACAATCAAACATTAATATGATTGGAAAAGAAAAGCCACGACACATGGAAGAACAAAAGATATAACGGCGACGATGGTGATAACAATGATTAATAATCACGATCTGTCTGTTGACATATAAAGCAATGCAGAATTAACTGTATAATACTTACCCCTGGCAGCACCACAATTTTGTCCCCAACTGAGAGATTGCTACAAGGAACTTCAACAGTTGAAACTGTATCTTCAGCAACATTGACTAAGAGACGAGCCTTTGAGGGTAATATACTCAAAAGGCTGGTCAAATCACTAGTAGCTTTTATCTTAGCCCTTTGTTCAAGATTTCTTCCCAACAAAACAAAGGCTATCAACATAATTGGTTCCTCAAAAAATGCCTTCCATCCCTAAATAAATAACATGATGTCAGTCACAGCATCTTTAGAAGATAAATGCCATGCGCACAACTTTGAAAGCATGTAAAACTAGTGATCAATTTAAACCTTGCGTTCAAGCATATATATAAAGAAAGAGCGAGAGAGATTGAAGTTCACATGAGAACACTTCTTATATGAAAAATTGAAAACACAAGAACACTAAAATCCATTGTAGTGAATCCAATTCATTTTAAGATTTTACATGATCATTTTTTTCCTAAAAATGTGATCCTTTTGCAAGATTGACCCCACAAGGAAAAAAAAGGTTATGATTTAGCCAAAAATGCAAAGCATAGCATGGTTAAGAGAAAGCAACCACGGGAATTTCGTCTAAAGAAACTAAAGGTACACGGCTATATCTAGCAAAGTAACTGATATGGTGGCTTCCTTAAGAAGCTTGCGAGCTGAATGGTACTATACCGAACCACTGATGGCCCAGGCTTAGTCAATGAGGGGGCCTATCCCATTTGCAATGTTGGAACCGAGAAAGATAATGCTAAGGCTCAGTATGATCTAAAATTATATCAAAAGTGGCCTGAGCTCGTGCAAAAAAATTACATTGACGAGAGAACGGATTTTTAAGTTTTACCAGTTTTGGGATTAAAGTAGCCAATGTGCTAACAGTAAATGATGATAAAGCCCCAAGGCCAACTAAGGTGTTCATGTTGGGGGCACCTCTGAAGAAACTCTTCAGACCATCGACGATTAGCTGTCGTCCAGGTCCAAGTAATGTAAATAGAGACATAGATGAATGAAAGCCTGTGGAGTGAAACACATGGATCCATGAAGCCTTCGCCCAGAATAAATGTGATAGGTGACCAAACATACACACTGTGCATAAAGCCCAAGATACTGCAAGATCACGACCTGCATGAACATTCTGCTTAGTGATAGCACATCAAGAATTGAATTGTTGGAGAAAGATTTCTCAAGAGAATGATGTATGTATACAGCGGGATGAAAGATACTTGCCACTTTCTCTTAATTTGCTTCGCTTTTGTTCCATCTTCCTCTCAAAAATTTGAAATACATTCTCCTTTCCAAGATCTGCAGATAAGTAATAGAACTGACTCATGATAATTAATTCATCATATAGGGAGCTTTCTTTCCACAAAGCATGGCAGAATCCCGTTTAACATCTTAGCGATGATATGCTTCAGAAAAATATTTTTAAAAGGTTAACAGGAGAAGCACATGTCAAAGCCAGTGATAGAGCTCCAAGTATTAAAAAATATCTAACATCTTTATAATGAGCTGAAGTACTGAAAAGAGTGGAGAACAAAAATCAATAAGTAGGTAAATGAGATATACTCTTAAAAATTATCTATCACAGGAATAGAAGTCAAATATGCTCTTCCCAATGCTCAAACTGTTTCAAATATAAATCCACTGAAAGGCGAAGGTATACAGTTGCCTCAGCAGCTCGGCTTATTCTGATCAGTATCATACTGTTCTACAGAGCATCATACAATAGGACATTTCAGAAAATGGAAGCCCTCGGTTTGCTACAAGAATTAGAAGAAAATAATACAACTAAGATGTTCAGAAACAGTTATCCAAACTCAATGTGCTCGTGTGACACACTCGCCTCCCTCTACCCAATGCACCACTAGTAGCCGCAACATTTACCTATTGACACAAAAGAAAAATATCATTCAAGACTTTCAAACCTACCCATTTATTTCTAAAAATGACAACAATATACCAGTCACTACATACCATTTATGCTAGCTCCTTACAAGAATCTTTGGTATTTTCCTATTTTATGGAATTTCTCCTTCCTTGTCCCCCTGACCTGCCAATTAAGAACCAAGCTTGAAGTGAATCATTAAAGCTAAATATTACACTCTTCTGTTAGGTTGAGGCATTGAAAAGCTTAAGGTATTGGCATTTGGAGCTACTAGGGCTCAATTACTAAACATGAATAAGAATTGGCATTTATATTTTGGAATTCTAGATTCTAGAATATAGAATACCTTATAACTACAAGATATTATCCCAAAATAGCCTAATCTGGAAAAAACATTCACAAGTTTAACATTAGTTACAATATCTCCGTGTTCCCAAAGCCACAAGTGAAAATTTCACCCCAAATTATTCGACTTCAACTCCTGTCTAATTTATGAGACTTGCTCCTTTTGAGGAGAAAAGGTAAGATACCTCTTTTTTTGCAGCTTTACAAGAATTTCAAACAAAAATCATGTAGAAGTACCAGATCACCAGGATCAGGAACCAAAAAGAAAAATTTGACAATATGGTCCATATGTGATGCAAGACCTTCACAGGAGAGCCATTGCAGAAGAAGTAGAAACTTGTGCACAAGGAAAAAAAAAAACTGTAACCAGTTCTAATTCAATTTTTAACGGAGGCATAGGTGGTGTTTCTTACAAAGAAAGAAGATATAAAAGGTAGAGGACAAAACAATCTTTGGCATATGGAGATGATACAAAAAGGAAATAGAGCACAACTGTGGCCGCAGCCACTTTTGAAGAACATTAATCCCTGAAATAAGCACAGAACTCCCTCCTCCTCATTACAGGTATACAGGATCCAATGAAGGGTTGCCACACGATGCATAGCAATATCAACTACCTAATAACCAGCACTAACTTGGTTTGTTCGAGAACTAAAATAACTCAGCATGAATGATTATTTGTAATTTAGACTGGATAAAGCCGGGTTTAATTTAGTTTTAGCAACAGTTGGCATAATTATTATATTAGTTGCTACGGCTATGATGAATAAGAGACATAAACGACTACAATGTCAATTATTCCATCGCAATTTTTAGCTGTCTAATATTTTTAATCACTTAGCCAGTTAGCTCTCTAATTACTTCAAGTTATAGCAATTTTGTTCTGTTGATAGCACTACATCCCTAAATTTCAAAAGAAACTTTTACCCACACAAACAACTTAAATAAAGCATGGAACATATCAACCACGTCACACAACAATGAGCACTGTGAATTTATATTTTATATACACATTGTAAGATGTTTCTGAGATGAAAGGTAACCAACCTCGAAGATTCGACTCAAAACCGCAATTGGTCAAGTGTTTAGCAAGCATCTCCCCTAACTCTTGTTTCCAGTTTGGCACATCCTTGGCTTCAGATACAGGCCAGACAATCGCAGTCTCAGTTGCAAGATTGACACTTGCAGAAGACACCTGAGTCTGCTCTTCAACAAAAGGTGATGAAAAATTAGACAATAACAACATCCACAATTGCTTTGAGAAAACAAATTTGAGTGTGCTAAGCTATAATCAAACTGAAAGTCCAGATCACATATTCATAATCCATTTGGTTAGACTTAGACAACAATACATTTCATGAAAAATGTTTTAGTTAATTTCCTCTTTTTGGCCACATAGACCGCCTTTGCCTCTATAATGGGAAAGTGATCAATTGAACCCTCTATGACTAATTGTTTCTCCTTAGACCAATATAATTTAGTACAAAACTTTAGAAACTCTATGACCAAAATTGAAGGTTGTGGCAATTTTTCATTTCCTTATTTCTTCACTTGTGATCTTTGTGGAAGTTGAGTAATGACTAGAACTAAGCATCACTCCGTCAATCACAACTCACAGCCAAATAAAATAGCGATAAATAACAATATGCATTACAGGAATTCGTTGAATTTTGTTATTCTATTAACTGTATAATTGGAGATTAGTGACAATCTATATATAGCTCTTTGTATACTAAGATAGTCATTCAATAAACTAATCAAACATCTCTCATTCTTATCTTTCTCTCTCTAGTTCTCTCTCTAGTTCTCTCTCTTCTATATTCTGATTCTATTCTCTCTCTCTCTAAAGTCAATTCTTCTTCTGGTTCTATAATTGATCTCCATTCTAGATCAATACTTCAGTAGCTAACAAAGCAACTGTCACAACTCACAATATGCTTCCCAAATACAAAACAGTTCATATAATATTCTAATCAAAATAAAGTAACAAGTAATACTTTATGAAATTCAACCAAAAAATTAAAGCAAAAAAGTACACTCACTTGAGTTTCTAGTATTTTCTTCACTTTAGCAGCACATCCTCCGCAGGTCATCCCCTAACATAAATAAGCAACAATGAATCAAAAACTAACAACTCCACAATCTAGTCAAAATTGAAGGAGAGACAAAATCAAAACTAACTACAACTTCACAATCTAATCAGAAATGGAGAAAGAAAATCAAATACCAACTACAACTTCACAATATAGTAAAAAATGGAGGAGAAAGAAAATCAAAAACTAACTACAACTTCACAATCTAGTCAAATAAGGAGGAGAGAGAAAATCAAAAACTTACAACTTCACAATCTGAAAGAGAGAATCAAAAACTAACTACAACTTCACAATCTAAGTCAAAAATGGAGGAGAGAGAAAATCAAAACTAACTACAACTTCACATTTTAATCAAAAATGGAGGAGAGAGAAAATCAAAAACTAATTAAAACATCACAATCTAATCAAAAATGGTGGAGAGAGAAAATCAAAAACTAATTACAACTTCACAATCTAGTAAAAAATGGAGGAGAGAGAAAATAAAAAACTAACTACAACTTCAAAATCTAGTCAAAAATGGAGGAGAGAGAAAATAAAAAAAACTACCGTAACATCAAGTATAATAGCGTCAGGCGAAAGCGACGAAACATCATCCGCAGCAGCAGCAGCAGCAACTTTCGGAACTCCTTCCGATCCATCACCACCTCCGCCACCTCCGCCGCCATTTTCTCCTCCAACTCCTCCGCCGCCTCCAGTCGAAAACGAGGCCGAAACGCAGCGTATCGGCGAGCAGAAACCTTGAATTGAAGCAGATTTGGAGAGATCAATGGCGGAAGTGAGTCGGCGAGTGAGAACTCGGCTGGTTAAGGAGCGAGTCCAGAGAGGATTTGAGGTGGAGATGCGTCGACAATGGAGGAGAGAGAAAATAGAAGGGTAGGTAGATGATGATTTTAGGGTTTTGGAAAGAGTTAGGAGAGTAGAAGCAGGTGAGAGAGTTGACTCCATTGTTGAGGTGAGAAAGAAAGAGTAGTGCTAGTGCAGGAGGAATGATTTGAGAGGAGTAAACTAGTAGAGGTGTGTTTGGTGTTGGTCTTAATTCTTAAATGGGAAGGTGTAGTAGTATTTTATCGGTCCTGAAAAATGGGTGAGTGAATTTATGATGTGTGAAGCGGGAAAAACGTTTAACAACTGACAGGATCCGCCTCTTTATTATTACTTTTTTGTATAAACTTGTGTAATTCGTGGTGGCTATTTGTAAATATTGTATATGTCTTATGTCTACATGATGGAGTCATATATGGTCCATAAGCTGGTTGGGTTGACCTATGAAACATTTCAGTTCCGCGGGGTCCTACATTTTATCTTCTCCTAAAAAATCGTAATGTATTTTTGGGTTTCTTAAGTTGTGATTCTCTTTATCTGTCGAAAATATACTAGTATTTATTTGTAGCCGTTTGACTTTCACGTTTTTTTTTTTTACAACAAGAGAACAAGATTATATAGCAGCTGCTAGATTGTGAGCATCTTGGACTTCCGTTCTAGCAACCTTAACACAAGAAAACTGAGGAGATGAAGCTAAAACCTTAATATCCAAAATAAGGTTCTTCAAATGTTTATCCGCTCTTTTCGGATTTTTTAGAAGCTTGACAACTTCCAAAAAAAAAATCCAAATGATGACAACTTCCAAAGAATCCATCCAAATGGTACAAGACCTGTTTTCTGATCAGGACCTTTAGGAATTATATCTTTATCGTCTGGGTCTTGAATAACGATTCGTAGGAAGAGCAATCTTGAAGCTTGGATTCAATGAAGGTTGAAAGTTGTGTATTTGGAGTGTATATTTAAGAGGAGTATAATAGAGGTATTCGTCGTATGAAAGTCCTATGTAAGTTTGTCCGGAAACCAAATGCAACGAGGCCTATTTATAAGGAAAAAAAAAAATGAGATAACATTTGCGTTGCGCGGCGCTCAAGCTCGATGTGTTGCAAGCATCATGATGCGCAACATTCATCATCATGTGCGTCATGCACTGGCTTGGCGTGTCTGGGTTTTGCTGACTGTCTCAATGTCGCTCGTGCGCACCAGTGCATCAGGTTGTTCGTCGCGCAATCGCAAATCTTACCAATATTTATTTGTTTTCCGAAACTAAAATATTCTTTAATCTCTTATTACATTTCATCATTTGAATTCAGAATCCGATTACCTAAAAGATAAAAAGCAAAATTTTCATAATATCTTTTAATTTAGAAAATATTTATTAAAAATACAATTAATTATCAAGAATAATCAATTGGGATTTTCGAAAATGCGTTTAAAAATACAATTAATAATCATGAATAATTAATTGGGCTTTTAAAACTGGGTTTGGCTTCTTAAACGATTTTGGGCTAAGCTTTTTAGATTTATCTCCTTTGGATCAGACCAATTAGGACGATGGTATGTTTCATCATCGGGTACTAAATTAGAGAGACAATATTATGTGTCTACAACTAGGGGTGCAAAGGACCGGACCGGAATTTGGATCAGACCGGTCCGTCGAAAATCAGGATTTCGGATTTCCGGTCCTGTTCGGTCCAAACCCGGAAAATTCCTGTCCGAACCGGTGGATCGGAATGTCTGTTTTTTTAGAAAAAAAAATAGTTTAAAGGTAACAAAAATTTCAAAGTTATAAAGTTAGAAAGCTAAAAAACCTATTATTTACTAACTCTAATATTATTGTTGTTAAAATTATTAAATTTTAATGCATCTAATTTATAAATATGTATGAATCTAAATAATTTTTTTTAACAGTGCAAATTTCGATCCAAGGGGTCCGAAACAGGACTGCACTGTAAAAATTCTTGTCCCGGTAAAAAAAAAAATCAGATTCCGATCCAATGTTCCAACCGGTTCCTGTCCGATCATGGACCAATGCACGCCTCTATTTAGAACCGCGAATCAACTCAAATGAGATGATGACATATATCTTTTGAAGTAGCCAATGAGGTAATTAAGTATTCAAAGGGAAGACACATGTGCACAAAGATACAAAATGGTGGAATGAGGACATTGATGCAACGATTAAGAATAATATTATGTTACAGGCCTTGGGAGAATATAAGGATGAAGAAATAATGCAACAAGGGCACTAAATCTAGGACAAAGTAAATAAATCTTTTTGGTATAACTAATGGTACATAATAAGTATATGACAACTACAATCCCGGATAATAAAAAAAAAATGAATAAAGTGTGGAAAAAGCACTCTTAAGATATGCTCCTCAATAATCTTACAATATCGAAGTTCTATTAAAATTATCATTGCATTCACGTGATCTGCACCCTTGTTAAGTGAGTCAATGATGTGTCATATTGATATATAGTTTTTAGGTGCATTTAGGTTGTATTCTATAGCATTTAGATTCATTTTTAGGTTCATATTGCATTATTTTCTTAAGTTATGCTATTCTATTCCTATTTTGTATGTTTTTGTGTTTTTGATAAATTTCGGGTATTGAAAACGCATTTGGAATATGATTAGCCAAACTTGAGGATTAAGAGCATTTGAAAGAAGGTGCGTTGCGTAAGGATCGTCATGGATATCTTATAATACGAGATTGAGCGAAAATAAAGTGAAAAATCATTAGAAGAAATATGAAAAAGGAGTCATGTATACTCTTTCGACTATAATTTTTATGTGTATATAGAATTGAATAATTTCAGTTGATTTGGAAACTACACTTAAAGAGCTTTCTAATGATAGGTGGCACGCTCCGCTCCGAGGATACTTCTAGTTAAGGAGTTATGCCTTTCGAAAGTTCCGATTGTTTCTGCTGGAATCTACTACCTTACGTGCGAATTAGTTAATTCTGTCCATTTAATGATTATCCGACTTTCCTTATCTTGTAACTTACTTTCCTAGTCATATTAGGTTACTTATAATTATTTAGATGAAGAATCACTTTTTGTTGAAAAACTATTTCTCTCTCCCTCTCTCGTTATTTATATTCTTAGTTTTACTTTTCTTCTTCTTTTTCTCTAGCTTTTTAGTAGTAAACTAAATTTTTCTCTATTATATATGGAAAGGGGTAGGAGACACCAAAAAAATAAGAAAAAGAAAAATATGTACAAAATAACGGCTTACATTTATACTGAAAAAGTAAAAATAAAAGGCAAAAACATAAATTATATATGGATGTATTTTTCTTTAATAAAACTTTGTAAATAATTTTTGTTATCAATTACTACTAAATATAATTATGCAATTAATTTAACTTTGATAACGATTTCGCACGCGTAGTGTGCGTATAAAAACTAGTTTAATATAATCTCCTTCTCCCTCGCTTTTCACCCCTAAAAAAAGAATTGCCCAAAGAACTTTTGAAAAAGAATATCCTACTTGTTTACGAGCTAGTATAGCCGAAATAATTGAATAAAAAAAATAGTCGTTATCCCCTCCTTTCCTTTCTCTCTCTCTCCCCTCGCTTCACATAAAACCCTCCAGAGGGGCTGCCATGGATGTTTTCGTGCATGGTAAGCCCATCTTTCTCTCCTTTTTGCACTTTATAGTTTATTTTCTTGCTTTTTTCGTTTTTTCACAGTTTTCAATAAGTCCCATATGTGTGATGGCTTTAGTCTCCTTTACGGGTTTTGTAGTCACCTGCTTCACAGTGGGTGCATTAGTTTGGGTTTTATTATGTGTTAGTGGGGTTTGGACCCTGGCTCTAGTTGAAGGTTGGTTGTTGATAGGATTTTGTGCGGGATTGCGGCGGTGGTTAGTATTTCGCATACAATAAGTCGAATTAACTCAAACACTACATCAAAACTAAATCAGATTGCTAAACTCCCCTGTAAAAATGGCTGCATCAGACATCAATATGAAAGAGGTATTTAGAAGAGTTGTTTCTGCTCAACAATCGTGGTTTTATCATATTAGAATTAAGTTTATTTCAATTTGATTTGTATCTTTTAGTTTATGACTTCTAATATAGATATCGTATGACTTTATATTGTTAGAATGATTTACCTTAAGAAAACACGAGCTAGTATAGCCTATAGAAGTGCAAAACAAAATCGAAAAGACCCGGCAAATTCTGCAAGGAAAAGCTGATCACTAACGAAAAAGAGAGAATGGTAAAAATATAAAGACAAGACAAGAAAATGAAGTCTCTAACCCTAACCCCCAATTACAATTTACGTACCAATTCCATTTCTCTCTCCAAATTCATCGATTCTCAGCTTTCCGTCTAAAAAGTTGACGAATTAGCACACGCAATTTCGTAATTTCTGTCATCAAATTACATTCTTCCAACTTCAGGAACCGATTAGAAGAGTGAGAGAAAAGGATTACGAGACGAGATCAGAAACTTGGATCTTTCCAAAATTTGAAGGTATGTTTACGATTAATTTTAAAATAAGTTTTTAAGATAAGAAATTTGGATCTTTCAAATCTTTGAGCCAGAATTCAGTTTCTTTATTTATTTTTTCTTTTAATTTTTAATTACGCTGGCAAGCTCAAGAAAAATAAGTAAAATCAGAATTTTTGTTGCCAGATTCTATAGTTATGTATTTATCATCAACTAAATCTGGAAATTATACCCGGAAAATGTTTATAAGCAGCAACTTTCCTTATTACTATCATTTTAGTATAAATACATTTTTGAGCAGTGCTATGTAAAGATTGTATTAAGTGTAGAAATCCAAATTTTATGGTAATGAACTCAGGTGCTAATTCTTATTTTACACCCACATTGATCTCAACCACCTGAAAAGTGTGTTTGAACCTCTAAAGTAGTTACAGTTTCAGCAGATAAGTTAGAAAATTTAAGCTAATTGTTTCTTTATCCAGCATCATAGCATTAATAACCGAAACGGGCTCTTACCAATTTGTGACAATGGCCATGATAAAAGATAGCTATGTCTGCTGGTAATGGAGTGGTAAAATTTAAAACTCATGTTTGATAAAATAGTTGGATTCTGAATTGCAACTCTTTGCCTCTATACGGTGAGTTGAGCGTGTGTAATTTATTTTACTATTTGATTTAATTCTTTGTCATTGAGATGGAAAGATTGACTCATCGAATTTCTTTAGTTATTGATCACCGTACTATATGCTGACAAAGGAAATTTGGATTGCTTTGATTAATGGGCTCATTTTGCGTGATAATTAGGGAGGAAAGAGAAGGCTAAAGCATCCTAGTTAGTAATTATTATTATGAATATAGTGCTCATGGTGCGTATTTGCATATTGCTGTACGGGCTTATTGCTATTAGACTATTAGTTGATAACTCTCTATTTTATGCAGAGAGTGCTTAGTTTTTGGTGATGAAGTCATGCTAAGATAAGTTGGTGTTAAACTTGCATTGACGCATTTCTTACATCCAAGTAGGCATGAACTTTCAATCACAAATTCTTTAAAAAGGTGGGGGGAGGGCAGATTCCAAGCCTCTTTCTACTATTAGATAGTATGGGTAATGGGTCGTCAAGTGCAGAGTTTGTCTTCAGTGTCTGCCAAAATCTTCTACCCTTGGCGATGTCTCTTACGATGGCCTGGCAGATCTCGGATTCCCCTTGGCTCATTGCCGTGGGACTTTACTGTGGTCTTGAATGGCTTGGGTTTTCTTAGACCGAAAGCCACACATTTTTGGATATGTTGTCTCCAATTTTTATAGGGAAGTTATAATCGTATTTGAGCGTAAGATAAAGGTTATAGAAATTACCCACTGCCTCCAAGTCACAGTGATGCATTTCAGATGCATTTTGCTGGATGTGCTTAGGAGCTCTATGCATCTGCTGAAGGCATCCTTTTGAAACATTTTTTTGTTTATCTTGGAGCTGGTTACTTGGTTAGCGTTGGTCTGCTATAGATGCTTGTTGATTAGGTGCAGTGGAAGGAATTTTTTTCATTTGGCCAAAGTGACGCTTTTGTGGAGTTTGTAGAAGGTTTGGTGTTCTGGAGGTGAAGGAGGTTCTGAGTGTGAATCATGGAGCTTAATTGCGGCTGCCTACTGTTCAGCTAAGATGAAAATCTCATGTAGTGTTCAGGCCTCAGGGTCGAAATCAATGATGGGATTTTTTTTTTTTTCTCATCCAAACTACTCAAAAAACGTTTTAGTATCCTAAAAGTTAGGTGCTTAATAGCTGGCAAATACATGTTAATATTGATGCATAGTTCTGCCATATCTATCTTAGTTAAATTGTTAGATTGCAGCCTTGAACATTGTTCCATATCTGGTTCTGGAAACATCCATATACTCAAATGATATATTACTTCAGGGTTTTGGAAGTGCTGAATCGACACTAAGGAGGTGTCGATCCTATGCTCTCTGCCTTTCGAAGCAATTGGATACTTGGATCAGTCTCTAACAAAAGGTTTCGGGAGTTTGTTTAGTTGCTAGCTTCACCTTCGATCATTATTAACAATGTCCAAGGAGGAGCTGCTTGATTTTGCATAAAAATATGTCTAGATCATTTTCGCTGAATTGGAGGATTCTCCCTTGGTATGACTCAAGTCCTGGTTGTTATGATATCGGTGTATCTTCTATCCACTGCAACGGTTTTTCCTGTTGCTACTTTAGCTCTTTGAGCAATAGCTTCTTCCTGTATCAGCTGGAAGCTCTTGTAGCCAACTTGGTGTCCTTTACTCCCTTCGCTAAGAATCGGAGGTTCTTGGTTTTCTATCCTAGCAAGGTTCGAGCCCCATTGGGAGCATTTGGGAGGAGTTACTTCACATCCTCTTACTGTCCTACCTCTTCTTCCTCTAGCCAAGTGCTGAGCTATAACGTCTATGTTGTGGGCCTGAAAAGTGAAATATGCGTCAAAGAAAAGGCATGAGCCCTACCAGTCAATAATAGAAAATAAAAGTAAGACCTCTTGGTATCGAGGTTCATCATCTTGCAATTCTCCATCTGTTGCAGCTCACTGGCAGCTATGATCTCATAACTTCATAAGTAGACGCCTGAATAATGGAGAACCTTGATACTACTAATGATGTTTCCCTTTTAGATAGATAGTGAGTCTCGTCTGGAAACTTTGGTATTTGGACTTTTCACCATGATAAGTGGCAGCATATTTTCAAGATGTCCGATAACACTGGGCCTTTCTCCATATATACACCTTTACCAGCATAATCTGTTTTTGCTCAACTTGTAATCATTCTCCCGAACCAATTTGTATTTCTCAAAATGAAAAAGACTAAGAAAGAAGAAAAGATGTTTCATGGTGCTAACTGATGTTTGTTGGTAGAAGTATAGCTCTTTCTATTTTTGGCTGTTCATGATAGTTTTAGCACATGGTATCATTTTGCAATTTGGTTGCCCATCAGAACTATTTAATTTCTCTATTAACTATATATATCAGCAATTGAATAGAGACGAAGTGCTGTTTCTGATGTTGTGAATCATGAAATTGCAGGTTGGTGATGGGGGCATTAATGTCAAAATTTTGGTTCATGTTATTCCCAGCAAAGGAATATAAGATTGTGATTGTTGGGCTGGACAATGCTGGGAAGACAACCACCCTTTATAAATTGCACTTAGGAGAGGTGGTTACTACTCATCCTACAGTGGGTAGCAATGTTGAGGAGCTTGTCTACAAAAATATACGATTCGAGGTATGGGATCTGGGTGGGCAAGATAGATTGAGGACGTCGTGGACCACATATTACCGAGGAACACATGCTGTCATTGTGGTGATTGACAGCACGGATAGGGCCAGGATATCGATTATGAAAGATGAGCTTCTCAGATTGCTTCCAAATGAGGATCTTCAACAAGCTGTTGTGCTGGTCTTTGCAAATAAACAGGATCTAAAGGATGCCATGACTCCAGCAGAGATTACTGATGCTCTCTCCCTCCACAGCATAAAGAATCATGATTGGCATATCCAAGCTTGCTCGGCCCTTACTGGTGATGGGTTGTATGATGGATTGGGATGGATTGCCCAGCGGGTTGCTGGGAAGGCTACGAGTTAATATAAACTCAGAGCTCCTGTTGTTTGTTAACCCCTTTTTATTCTTTTTTTTTTACTTAACTATACAGGTGCATATGTGGTGTTTGATCGTGTAATAAGTGTGTATTTGGAACAAAATAGATTGCTATGAAGTTGGAATTTCTTTTGTAATGTTTGTTGTTCTGCATGAGGTATCTTTCCAATACTGCACTTGAATTACAAATTTCCCCTTTTGGGGGGTCGGCCATGGATATTATGTTGGTCTGTGCATTGGATTGTGGTTCCTTATGGATTATTGGTAAGGACTAAGGAGAAGGATTTTGATCTTAATCCCCTCCAATTTTGCAGGCTGTTCCTTATGGTGTTTGATGGGCAATGTATGCATATATTGCGTCTTGTACGCGCAACATATTTACAAACCACTTGTGTTTAATGTGTAGTTTCTTTTATTTTTCTCTTTGTTGGGTTGAAATTACATAGTAGTAAACAATGAATTGTAAAAAGTTGATGTTGAAAATATGCATCGAATCAATACTTGCAAGATTGTATGCGATAGTGCAAAAATTCAGGTAAAGTTTGAACCTTGACCTTTGGAAATCATATGGATTCTATAATTTGAGGCATAGTGAGCAATAGAAATAGGCATGTGAATTTCAACACAAACACTTGGATTGTGAAGTGTCTTTTATTTTTGTCTTCAAGAAGTTGAGTTACGATGTGACATGAAAGCTAATTAAAACACATGTATGTAAGTTACTTGGAGTACTAAATACTAACACTTGATGAAGAATCAACAATTTAAAAAGTCATACAGGAATCAAGGTATGTGATACAAGATTATCCCACATCCCTCCTAATCTGGCAATTACAAACATGTCTTTGATGTGATCATAAGCCGAGGCGGATATGCAACCAAACAAGACGACAACTGGCATAAGGTTAGGCTAAAATTCAAGTTGATAAAGTTGTTCCAAGTCTAGCAAAATTTGGCAAGAATGACTAAACGAATTAGATTAGGACTAAAATAGTCTATAACGACTAATGGAGCCAAAATTTACACCCAAAAAAACAAAATTTAATCGTGCCAAATTAGACAACAATGATTGTCACAATCAATCGGGTCAACCAAGCTACATTTCCAACCTTGAATTTTATGATCTAACGAAACACTATAAATGATGGATTAACTAATTAGGAAGGATCTTGCACCTTGGCTGCATTACATATGATTTACAATGGTTGTAACTTTCAATCAAATCATAGTTTTCAATTTAATTACACAAATTAAAGTCAGATCACATGCTAACGAATTAATAATCTAAGACATTTTTTTAGGACAATAATATGAGACATTGATAAGCATCTATACTAATATATTAAAAGGCGTTCCTAAACAAGGAACGGTGCCACGTGACGCTCTCCCTAAGCGCTTTCTATTCCATGGAATCCACATACAGTAAAAAAAAATTAGAAATTGCATAACATGAGGTTTAATCCCGTGACTTCAAGGTTATATACTAATATCTTGACCACTAGACCAATTGTTATTTAGTATTATCAATTTAATGTATAATATTAATAAATGAAAATTTTCCTTACCCGGGGAATAGCCCGGGCCTAATAACTAGTTAATAGATAAAAAGAATTAAAGACGAGCTATCAAAGGGAAAAAAATTTAAAGTTCAAAGTAAAATGACCAATTTGCCCATTTTAACCCTTCGGCTATAATTAGTTGTAATTTCATTCCCGCATAAAGTTCAATCGTATAAAGTTGGATTTGATTTGAACCCGGCCCACTACCAACCTATTCCGAAACACGAAGTACAAAACCTAAAGCGAACCGAATTCTTCAAGAATGTTCTATCAATAACAATCCCTAATTTGAACGACAAATGAAATATGCACAATCAATTAATCAAGAACAATTCAACAATTAATTTGGGAGTTTAAAGAAATAATCATGAATTAATTTATACTAGGATTCAACTTAACAATTGATAGAAAAACTACTCAAGCATAATTGAAAATAAATAAAAACTAGAGAACAATAGTTAAAATTCATAATCATAAACAAAGAGAAAAGAAGAAGAAAGTAAATACTTGAATTAATGGAAGAAAGGCAGAGTCTTGGAGAACAATGAAGATCTACAAGTTTCTCTCTCTAACTTCTCTCTAGAAACCCTAAAAAGTGTATACAATCCAATCTCCCTTCTTCGTTATTAAACGAATAAAAGGTATTTATAACTTCCTAAAATAACAAAACCGACAAAATAGAAAGCGCTACGGAGCAGACCAACACGGACGTGTCAATAATGACACGGACGTGTTAACCTGCTACATAAATATCCTACGACAGAAAAGCTACTGCCTCCAAGAATTCAGAGTGACACGGATGTGTCATAAGTGACACGGACATATTGTCCTGTAATCGTCAGATTCTCCAGCTCAACTTCGAACAGCTACAACTTTTGATCTAGGGCTTTGTTTGGTGCAGGTAATATATTGTTGGAAATATATTCAAGTCTAGTTTCCAACAAAGTTTGAATCACCTCATTATCATTTGTGAGTCAAAAGTTATAAGTAAAATGGTGCATAGGTGTCATATTTCGCACAAGTACACAAAGTCCTTTGTATCTTCTTCAATTCCAATCCGTTTTGGGCACATGATATATCGTTTTGAAGGTCATACAAGTGCCTTAATCATCATGTCCTTAAAAAGGAGTCCAAAGTACCTGAGATTACATCAAAAGACCAAACAACCCATGAAAGTACCGTAGCTTATAAAAAGGGACCTAAATATGCATAAATGCAATGTAAATGCTCTAATACTACATGAAAATGCACCCTTATATGGAACTAAATGATGTTAGAATATGCACTTATCAAACTCCCCCAAGCTAAACATTTGCTTGTCCTCAAGCAAACCAAACTAATTCACAAGGGAAGAGTAAAATGAACTTTTGTACTGGACTTATACGTTCAACCATTCAATCTCCAAGACATGACATTAGGGCATATGAAAGATATTATAATTATAATATTAGACTAAGATAGACCACAAATCACGCCTCATATAAATTCATGTAATCATAACTTGACTCACCATGGCAAACCACAAACCTTCCCCCATGATAGACTCAATTAAACTCGATAAACCTCACTTTAGTCGAGCAGACTTTCTCTCATGTGTTTATAGGTTATGAAATTTCCACTCAAACATATACCAAGTCGACTCGAATGAAGTATTTTTCTTTAAACTTGACTGTCGTCTCATTCTCTACTTAAAACTGGCGAAAACATGCATATAGATCATAAGGACTTACAAAGGGTTGTAGTGTGGCTAAGGTAAGAGCAGGAAAATATTTGGGAATGAGGTGCTAAAAACAACTAGTGGAGGAAATAACACTTTAACATCTATGGCCATTAGATGCAAACGCCTCAAAAACTTCTACTAGAAGGTCAACAACACATTGCCAATAAATCAAGATAATACCCAACCTTATCAACTCCAACAAATATTATTTCACCTTTTATTCAACGGTTTTTTCACCATATACCCCTGACAAATTTTTTTTTGCACCATATACCCTTTCAACTTTTGAAATCTTTTAAAAAATACACCGACTTACCCTTAATGACTAACTGCGTTAAACTCCGTTAGTCATTAAGCCCTAAACCCTCCTCTAACCCTAATTAACTAACCTAAATCTAACCTTAACCCCTAATCTAATACCCTAATACTAACCCTAACTCTAAACACCCCTCCCCCACCCTAACCCTAAGTAAACCCTAACTCTCTCTCTAACCCAGCCCCCACCCCCCAACCCAACACCCACCCACCCAACCCAAACACATCCCCCCCCAGCCCTCCCAACAACCACCGCGAGCCCACCCACCCCCACAACCACGGCGGCCCTCCACCCATCCTCCCCCACTCCCGCGGCCTCGCCGGCCCCAACCCCCCAACCTCGCAGCCCCAACAACCTCCACCGCCCCCCCACGCGCCCCCCACCCCTTCGATTTTCGACCCCAACCCAACCGTCCTTCCCCCTGATTTTCGCCCCCAACCCTTCGATTTTCGCCCCCAACCCAACCCTTCTTCCCCCACCGATTTTCGCAATCTCGGCCCGACAGCGGGGGAAGGGTGAGGAAGGGAGTTCGCCCACAGCGGGGAAGGGTGATGTGTGGGTTTGTGGGTGGTGTGAGGGTGGTGCGAGGGTGATGCGAGGGGTTTGGGGGTGGTGCGATGGGTTTTAGGGTTCTTTGGGAGAGTGGTGCGAGGTTTTAGGGTTCTTTGGGAGAGTGGTGCGAGGGTGGTGTTAGGGTGGTGCGAGTGTTTTCGGGGGTCTTCTTGGGTGGTGGGGAAAGGGAGGGGGCTTCGGGGTGGTGGGGTAGTGGGGAGGGGGCTTCGGGGTGGTGGGGAAGGGGGAGGGGGCTTCGGGGTGGTGGGGTAATGGGGAGGGGAGGGCTGGCTGGGTGGTGGGGAAGGGGGGGCTTCGGGGTGGTGGGGTAGTGGGGAGCGAGGGGGGCTTCGGGGTGGTGGGGTGGTGGGGTAGTGGGGAGGGGGGCTTCGGGGGTGGTGGGGTAGTGGGGAGGGAGGGGCTGGGTGGTGGGGGCGGTGGGGAGGGGGGGTTTCTTGGGTGTTAAGGGTAAGGGTTAGGGTTAGGTGTTAAATTAGGGGTTAGGGTTAGGGTGTTAAGTTAGGTTTAGGTTAGTTAATTAGGGTTAGTGGGGGGGGATTAGGGGTTAATGACTAACGGCGTTAGCCTTCCGTTAGTCATAAGGGTAAGTGGATGTATTTTTTAAAACGTCAAGGGTATATGGTGCATTTCAAAAGTTGAAAGGGTATATGGTGCAAAAAAAAATTTGTCAGGGGTATATGGTGAAAAAACCGTTTATTCAATCTTTTTTCACTTCTTTCTTTTTTTTTTTCCAATTTTTCGGAATCATTCTTCACAACTTCTTCGTCATTCTTTTCATTTTGCACTTTCACACTATAACTTTCAGCATTTTCATACCCAAATACATGTGCTCAAAAATCCCGCCTTTTTTGCCCACAATTCGGGCTGGTCAGATCCCAAAATCGAGTATGAATGATCTTCCATGGATTTTTTTGAATCGGAATATTTGATCACCTTTAGTCCTCTATTCTTAATATAAATCGTGAAAAAAATGTCAAAATGAGAAAATATAAGGCAAATAAAACTAATTGTAAAAATTAAGTGTTGCAAGATAGAATTGAATATTCTGCTAATATATTTTGCAAATAGATTTATAATTTAAATAGGTTTTCTAACACAATTAAGAATATTACTTTATAACCTATATATAATTATACAATGAAAATCGCTCCAATCAGAAAGTTCTACTGAATCTAGCATTCCAAGAAAAAAGGAAAGTACCTTGAGCATAAGAAATTAACTATTTGATTAAATTATTTAGATAAACATCTAAAACGAAAATAAATAAGACTTTGGCCTTGTTTGATAAAGAGAGGTTCAGGGCAAAAAAATTAGAGGTTTGAACTCATATCAAAAGGATTTGACTAATCAATTCTCTAATTTAAGTGTTTGGTAAAGAGAAGTTTCAATTAGTTGATTGGGTACAAAAAAACTCCTTTTGAAAAAGTTGGGTGAAGGAGCTTTTGACATTAGAGGTTCGAGTGGGCCAACTACATTTATGTCCTAAAGTTTTTGAGAATTACACTAATAGATAATAAAAAGTACAACAATAGATTATGCACATGTCCTATATTATTATTCGTTTTACACAATTATGTAGCAATCAACTACTTACCAAACACCTTTATATAAACAACTAATACAATCAGCTAATTAAATCAGCTATTACATTTTGGTATCAGCTACTATTAGTTATTATAATCGACTAACAACTAGCAACTATCCACTAATTGCCAAACAGAGCCTTTAATCCTACACAACATTTTACAAAATGCTCCAACTAAACTAATAAAACAATACCTCAAAAACTCGTCAAAAAAAAAACCTCAAAAAACAAAATTAATAGAAGTAAAACAAATAATCAGCTAGTACGGAGTGAAAATTTACTCAAATTACTTCACTCGTCAAATTAATTATTTTTGCTCTTTTGGCTTTCTTCTCACTTTCTTTTCTCTCTGTTCTATCAGTGTTGTCGGTTGTTTCAAAGAAGGGAGGAAAGGGGTAGGGTGACAGTGTAGCAGGAAAGGCAATTTATTTCACGTACCTCAGAAGTTCCAAATGCATGAAACATGGTGTAGTGGCCTAGAGGGTTAGCTACGACTTTCCTAATTTTGTAGGGGTAAGAGGGCTTATAGGTTTCTGTACTTACACTTTCACATTTAAAAGAAAAAGAAAAAAGAAGAAAATCCATTGTTTTTTCTCCCCAATAACTACGAGTGCTAATCGAGTCGAGCAGCTCACGAGTAATATAACTTGACCCGGTCAATGCTCGGTCAAAACTCATCTCGACTCGAAACCTTAACGAGCACGAGTTGAGCATGACCCTGCTCGACTCGTTAAACACGAGAGCAACTCGACAATTTTTTCTTATATATTTTTTTGTTTGTTTAAAATATTCAAATGGAGGCATTGAGAAACCCTGAATATATTTTTATTAATATTTTGGTAATTATTGTAGTAATTGTAATGTTTTTCCTTTAGAACAATTAAGAAAATCAATCTAAAACAAATTTTACCTTATTTAATCTTAACGAGCTAGCGAGCATTCTAGTCGAGCTCGAGTTGAGTTAGTCAAGCTCCAAGTCGAGTCGGATTTCGGGTCAAGTTGAAAAAAATAGCGAATACGGGTCGAGCAAGGGTTTGCCAAGCTTAACGAGTTTTCGAGTCGAGACGAGTAGCGTTTGCGAGTTTTCGGATCGAGGCGAGTCGAGCAGGGCCGTGCTCGTGATCAACTCACTCGATTAGCACCCTACTTATAACCTTGTATTTCCTAACTGGTTTTTGGTTGATTATGAGAGGAATATGGGGACTGACTCTCTCAGGTCGAATCAGATATGGGTCGGATCGATACCGGATTAACCCACGAGTCGGTTTTTTTTTTTTTTTTTTCTCGACAATGGCTTAAACTAAGGTAAGCAATTAAATCCCCTCTGTCCTTGCCTTAGTGGCGAGTTTGTGGGCTGCGTCTACATCATTTCTACTAACCTTAAAACAACCGAAATATGTAAAGTATTTCGCTACATCTTTGATAGAAATAATAATGGATCTGATTTCTTTGCTGCAATTTTCCGTCTTTATAAGAGCTTCAACCACTTCTTTTGAGTCCGTCTTTATAAGTATGTTTGGACCTTTACCTACAAAATCAGTTATACCTTTTAACACTGCATAGGCCTCTGTTTGTAGGGGGGTGATAGCAAAGATTATTTCTGAATGATGTTGCACTGGGCTAATATTCTCCTTGCTCCATGCGATAGCTGCTTTCCATTTTGCGCCCTTTTTCCCCTTTCAAGCTCCATCTACTTGTAATGTTATCATCCTTTGGCTTGTTATTGTTCCACTTGTGAACCTTGGATTTGTTACAAAGGTATTCTCAGAATAATCAATCCCACTTAAAAACACATTCTTCTTCTTTACTTGGAAGATTTTAGATCTCTCCCTATAGTCCTTGATAATCTCAATAATCCTTAACGGGTCACACTTAATGCCTTTGAAGATGATCTCATTCCTACGTATCCAAATGCCCCAAAGTATTGACGTGAAATCCACCATTATACTTGTTCTTTCCTCTCCTTTCTTTTTCCTAAACAGATTTAGGAAATTCTTAATCCATTCGTAGAGGGTTGAGTTGGGAGGGTTCTCAGCTCTTATACCCATGATTACTGTCCAAACATGCTTGGAAATGTTGCAAGTTCGGAAAAGATGATTAGTAGTCTCCGAGCCATGCTTACACAAGGCACATTTATCCTTGATCCCAATGCTTCTTTTCCTCAAATTGTTTGTTGTAGGAATAGCATTCTGAAGGATTTTCCATAGAAAGTGTTTCCACTTTGGGAAAAATTTTGATTTCCAGATGAATTTCCAGAAATAATTTTCATTTGTCTTGCTTTGATCACCAGATTGCAAAAACCAGTAGCCTGTTTTAACTGAAATAATTCCACTCTTTGTGAACTCCCACTCTTCTTCATCCTCTCTCTAGGGGCTAGGAATATGCGTTGCTAATATATCTCTAGCATGAGCAGCGCTAAAAGAGGTCCAAATTCTTTTAGTATTCCACTTTCCATTTTCATCCAGAAGATCTGAGGCCATTTTGGGTCTCTCATTTAGAGGGATATGAGAGTTTACTTTAGGGACTGTAGGACTGGAGGAGGTCCATCTGTCAGTCATTAAATCAATTGTTCTGCCATTTCCGAATCTCTTGATTATTCCATTCTTTAGATGTGTAGCTGCGAGAGAAGACTTCGGAAAGCAAACGAAGAATTTGCAGGCTTTTTGTTAGAGATGGATAACGAAAGAGGATCCCCCTTATATTTAGCTTATAAATCCTATGAATTAGAAGATGTTGATTTTTATGAATTCTCCAAGCCTGGTTGAAGAGAAGAGCTTTATTTACACTCGAGATATTCCTCATACCCAAACCTCCTAAGTCTTTGTGAGATTCCAAAATATCTTTTTTCCTCCAATAAATTGGAGTTTTGTCCATATATAGAAGAAGACCACCAGAATTTGAGTAGGATGGAATTAATCTTTTTTGTAATTTTCTTTGGAAGAAGATAAATGGAAATAATATGGGAAGCGAGGTTGGTAAGAATAGTATTTATGAGAATCAATTTCCCAGCTTGGGAAAGATTAACAAATTTCCAGGAGGTTATTTTGTTGATGATTTTAGCATAAATGTCATTGAAGCTTGCTGTATTCCTCCCATCAACTTCCATTGGACAACCAAGATAAGTTCCAACTTTATTTTTGTTTGTTACCCCAAGAGGTTTCCTCAAGATCCGAACAAAGGTGGATGGGGTATTGGGACTGAAAATAGCATGGGATTTATCGAAATTGACCATCTCACAAGACTTAGTGCAGAATTCCGATATGATCTCTTTAATCTGCCAACAATTCTGAGGGTTGGCTTTGAAGAAAAAAAGAGCATCATCTGCAAAAAAAAGATGGGTGATTGTCGGGGCTGAACGGGCTATCTTGAGACCCTGGATTTCCTTTGTTTGTTGCTTGTGAATCAATTTCTTGGAAAGAACTTCCATACATAAAATAAATATATGTATGATGAAAGTGGATCCCCCTGTCGAAGCCACGCTTTTGGGTTAAAGAATCTGGTAGGTTCCCCATTTACTAGGATAGAATAAGAGATAGTTGTGATACATTGCATGATCCAATTAATCCAACATTCCGGGAACTTCATTTTCCTCAACATGGCCTCGACGAAATCCCATCTTATCCTATCATAAGCCTTGCTTAAATCAATTTTAAGGATGCCAGCAAACGAGTTTCCCTTCTTTCTTTTCTTCACCCAATTGATAATTTCATGCGAGATAAAACAGCTGTCAGACATCTGCCTACCTGGAACAAACACATTTTGAAAATCACCAACCACTTCCCCCAAAATTCTTTTTAATCTCAACACTAGCAACTTCGAAATTATCTTGTATGAGGCATTGCAAAGACTAATAGGTCGGAAATTCTTAGTTTCTTGGGGACGATCAATCTTAGGAATAAGAGTGATGTAAGTTCTATTATGCTCTTTGAGTAAGAAGCCGGAGGATAAGAAGGAGTTGACACTGTCTATAATGTTGGAACTCATTGTGTTCCAGTTCTGTTGATAAAAAATAGGAGAAACTCCATCTGGGCCTAGTGATTTCGTTGGGTGAGCGCTGAAACAGGCTTGTTTTATGTCACCATTGGAAAATCTTTCAGACAGAATTTCCACTTGTTCTATGGAAAGGACTGCTATCTTATAAAAAATACTGTCCTCCATTGTAGTCGGGTTATTTTTTATACCTCTAATTTTAGTCTTTTAGGTTTTTCACCCAACAACCCCCAAATTGCACTATTTCTTAATGTCACTCTAAACTTTGAGAATATCACTACACTTAATGAATTTGATGTCTGATGATGATATTATTAAGGCATGCAAGTGTATGATAAAAGCAATAAAAAAAATCATGACCAAATAATCAACACATAGATTTACATTAAAATGTGTTGGTTTCTTTTAGGAAAAAATGACAATAGAGGTCTGAACTTTGATCGATAATTTTTAAAAGGTCTGAACTATTGATTAACCTGTGTAGGTTCCAACTTTAGGGGTCTTAACTTTTAGCGGGCCTTAGTGATTTTAGACTGGCTTAATATGTTATAACTTGAAAAACGTTGGTTACATTAGAAGAGTTAATTGAGGGAGAGAAGTAGGAACCTCGCGAGATTTTTAAAAAAATCGTCAGTTTCAAATCACCGAGACCCGTTAAAATTTACGACCTCCTAAAGTTGAGACCTACACATGTTAATTAATAGTTCAGACCTTTTACTACCTCCGTCCCAAAATAGTCTGAACACTTTCCTTTTATGTTTGTCCCAAATTAGTTTGAACACTTCCATTCTTGGCATGGTCCCACCATTAATATATTATTTCCTTTACACATATTTGGCCCCACACTCTACCTTTTATCAATAAAAGTTACCCAACTTTATCTCTCCTCTAATAAAAAATACTCCATCAACTCCTATCACATCTACTTTTTGAATAAAATAACATTTGATAACCACACCACAACTTATCACCTTAAACTACGTGTCCCAACAAGTGTTCAAATCTTTCTGGGACGGAGGGAGTAGAAATTATCACCCAAAGTTCAGACCTCTATTGTCAATTTTTTCTTTTTTTAGGAATAAGGAAGGGGTGATTTAATTGATAATAACATTTGTTGACACTTACAATGATCGCGTGGAGTCACTAAAAAAACAATACAAGTATTAAGAACCATATATCGCTTCTGATCAACTATAGTCTCCTTTATGATGTCTTTGCATCTTTCTCATCAGAGCTCCATTGGTGAAACGTCTTTAGGTTGATCACGCGATTCTTTCTTATTTTCACATTCAATCTCCAAGTTTGCCTAGAGCTACTAAGGCTTTGTTTTGGGAGTAGCCCTTACATCTCTGAATCTCCCATCAAGAAAGAAGTTCGGATGGAAGTCTCATCGACGCAATATTGGAAATTTCGTATATAAATAGAAAAGCAATGCCCAAGGACTCCCAATAATACATGATTGGTTCTCGAGATCGGCATCAACGCTCCACTAGTTCCACAATCTGCAACATAAAGCTTTCAAATTTGTATCCTTAGATCTATACACAACAAGCACACAAAAATACCAAACAAACAAACCCACCATGATAAACATGAAGGAGCAAAACCCCAACTAGGGGGATAAAAACCATCACAAAGGATGGATAATTATTGAAAACTGAGGACAAAAAGGAGAAAAACAAGACCACAATACTCAGTACTTGAAAACAAACTAAAGGCTAAAAATAAGAGAGAATTTGGGGATTTAATGGACAAAAAGATCCATGGCAGGCCCTTATTGTATAAAAGATTAGGTTTGGCTTTGGAGAGGGAGAGAGAGAAGAACGGCTCGAAATAAAGATTTTACAAGTTTTGGTTGATTTACATGCAAGAGGAAATATCATATATTACTAGGTTTTGAGGTGATCGAGTACATACTCCAGAATAGGGAGGCGGAATAAGTAAAAATATGAGTTACATTAGTACTCCCAAATACATAAACACATTGACCCAAATTATAAGTAGAACGTAAAAGAAGGGGGAATTTATGTGTTTTAGATGTCCACCCTTAAAAAAGGGTTAAAAAATATCCCGTAAGGAAATGGGCAAGGAGAAAGAAATACCACACAAAGAGAGAGAAAGAGCAGGTGGAGTGGTTCAAGTTGGTGTGCTACTAGTCTGTTGGTGGTGGTTTCGATGGGAGTTGGGCTGATCCAATGGTTAGATAAATGATGGGAGCGAAAATTTGCTATATAAGGGGAAAAGAAAATGTATAAGTGTATAAAATTTAGCCATTTAGGGCGACAATAAAAATTTTCTGGGCTGGACTGAACAACCCAAAAGTCATAAAACTATGGTAATACCACCAAATGTGTGCTCTGAAGTGGTTACTGTATAAGTTAAATGAGTTACTTTATAATCTAAATAGTAACTTTTATCCCTTACTTTAAAGGAGTCATTTTTACTACAAGAGACTCTTTTAGAACAACAAGTTACTTTTATTATACCATAAATTATGATAAGACAGGTTTATATGAAATTTTGTAAAAAAAAAAAAAAAAGAGTGAATCCGGATATATCAAATTTAACGGGACATTTTAATATGTCACTCCACATAAAATTGTTTAAACATTTTGATTTCTATAACAGATGTTGTATGACTCCTTCATTAATACTTACTAAAAACAAAAACTTGGTTTAAAGTTTAAACATAACTGCGTTTATGATTTTATTTCTTTTTTCCTTCTTTTTTCCTTCTTTTGTCTTGTATATTAAAATGACAAGTTTGACCTCAAGCTCCTTCATACTTTCCCTCATTTGCTAAATGCCGCCTTGAAATATCCTACTAACGGCCTGTATAAATACATATACATGTATTTAACTATTTATACTCTAACACTCACTCTCCCACTCTCTTTCACTCTCCCTCACTCTCTTCACTCTCCATCACTCTCTCACTACATCCCTCTCATCAACAAGGATTTCCCATCAAGAACTCCCGCAACTTTTCCGGCCAATTTTCCGGCAACTTTTCCGGCCAAATTTCCAGCCACATTATTGCATTATTAATATTAATGAAATTTTATAATTAATTTAATAAAATAAATGGGAGAAATTGACTTGAAAATGCCGAAAAATTGCCCAGGATCCTATTTTAAGCACCCGAACCTGTGGTCAGGCGCCTAAAATAGGCATCCAACCACAGGTACAAGCGCCTAAATTAGGTAATAACAATTTCTGGTCAATTTCTGGTAAATTTTACTCTATTATGAGATGTTTTAATAAAGCTAAATAAAATCGGCCAAAATAGAGACTGAAACAAAAAATGATTACACTAAACCCCATGTATCGTAATTTTTGGGGGCGTTGCCCCCGAACCCTCAAACCAGGGCGCTTCGCCCCTAGACCCCGACTCTTGACAGGTCAGCGAGATCCCCGTGCTAAGTTTTTCGAAGCGTCAGGTTCAAGACATTCTATTAGTTTTATTCGAATTTTTTTAATTATATTAACGTTTGTGTGGTCAATGTTGGTCAATGTTGGTCAACGGTAGCTAGTAAACACCTTGGTCAATGCCGGAAATCTTGAGAGAATGAAAGTGAATAAAGAAAGTGCGGTGGGGTTTATGTGGAAAACATGTGGCACATGTGGGAGTTTAAATAAAGAAAAGGAAAGAGGAAAGGAGGGAATAGGGAAATACACCCCATGTATTTTTGTACAAAAATACAGGGCGTTACCAGGAATTTTCAGGGCGGTATTTAGCAAGACCCTACTTTTCTGAGGGGTATATGCTCCTTTCATCTTAATTTGTATTGTCTCGTCTCTAGACTCTATTCCATGTCCCAAGATGACGATATGACAATTATAAACTTATACTCACTTTGCTTTTTTTATTTGTTACATTGTTATTTTGGAAAATGAACCACTAATTTTGACCGATTATTTCGGTTTTTTTATAAGTAAAAATATAGTCATGTGTGCGCTTGTTAGATTCTTCTCGATGTGTAGATTCATAATATCAAATATTTATAATTCTTACTTAAATGAAATAAGAGATATTGAGGGTCAAAAAATATCTTGAAAACCGCACAACAACAATGTAGCAACTAAAAAAACAGAGAGATCCTTTTATTTTTGGAACTTTTTGACATACAAATCTTAAAATGTACATCATTCTTCTTTATAATGATGTAAATTGGGATGTCATCAGGATATGACAATTAAACTTATACACATTTTATTTTTGGAATGTTTTGACATACAAATCTGAAATTGTACAACATTCTTCTTTATAATGATGTAAATTGGGATTAAATCTAAAACTTCATCGTGCACACAACATATTGAGATAGCCAATTCCAATTGGAAAAATTGATTTTATCAGTCCCAACTTTGTGCGTCCTGACAAAAACAGTCCCAACTTTCGTTTTTTATTGTTCAGTCCCAACTTTTGGAGATACTTTACACATGTGGACCAGGTTCACAGGTTACCTGCTACACCTGTAAAAAAAAATAACCTCCAACTAACGTTAATTTCTTCAGTTTACTTTTGGATTTTAACTTAACTGCCCCTCTCTTCCCTCCTAAATACGAATTAATGGGTCTCCTGCAACTCTTCAACTCCTGCAACTCCATAGCTTGAAATCTCTTCAAAAAATTTCAAACTCATAACCTGTCCTAAATAATTGCGAGGGTTAGCAAAAAATCTGGGTACTGGGAATTCTGAAGAATCTGAAGAAAGGTCGCGTTTTTAGGGTTGCGGAAATTCCAAGGAAAAGGTCCTTGCTTTGCAAAATTCGAAGGAGTGCAGGTTAGTTCCTTAGTTCTTTGTATAATTTATGTAATTCCTTGAATGCGTTTCCATTTTATTTCCAATTGTTGTTGATCATCAAATTGTTATTGGTAGTTGTTGTTGTATTTTTTTGGAATAATTGACAATAGAGGTCTCAACTTTGGGTGATAATTTTTAAAAGGTCTGAACTATTGATTAACCTGTGTAGGTCCCAACTTTAGGGGGTCTTAACTTTTAGCGGGCCTTAGTGACTTGAAACTGGCTTAATAAGTCATAACTTGTAAAACTTGGGTCACACCAGAAGGGTTAATTGAGGGAGGGAAGTAGGAACTAGGCGAAATTTTTAAAAAAACCGTCAGTTTTAAGTCACCGAGGCCCGGTTTAAGTTCAGACCCCATAAAGTTGGGATACACAGGTTAATCAATAGTTCAAACCTTTTAAAAATTATCGCCCAAAGTTCATACCTCTATTGTCAATTTTTCCTATTTTTTTTTGTGATGACAATTGCTTATGAAATTGCTGTGGTTGAATTTTTTTTGTTTACTGTTTTATTAGGCTTTTTTAAGGTATGGATGAATATGTGTGCTTGAGGTTCTGGCATGGAGGTGTATTTAGGAGACATAAACTGGGGTATTTAGAGTATGTAGGTGGAGAAGGCAGAACTTTTAAGGTTGACCCAGATGAGTTGTGTTGGTGGTATCTTGTTGAATTAGTGAAAAAATGTGGGAAGTATTTAGGTATTGAACATATCTTCTACTGTCTACCAGGACAGAATTTGGATGTTGGTCTAAGGAGGGTGTATAATGACAAAGAAGTGCTGGAAATGGGTGCTATAGTGATCAAAGAGAAATGCATTGACTTATATGTGAAGCATGAGATTGATCAACCTGAAATAATTCATTTTTTGGAGGGCAGCCTTGAGGGAGTTCCACCTAATGAGCCCAACCTGAATGAGCCTATTGTGCCAGGCCCTTTGAATCACCCAAATGAGCCCATTGTGCCAGACCCTTTGAATCACCCAAATGAGCCCAACAACTCTAATCAGTCCACTGTTGCAGGCCCTTTGAATCAGCCAATGCAGCCCAACCCTGATCCCCCATCCTTAGTCAGTCAACTGTAATTGTTGAGCAGCCCTTAATTTCCACCACACTTGGTGAGAGTACAAAACAGAATGATGATGTACCACTTGGTCCCCACCATAAATCCACATCATCAAAAGGGCCCCCTAAAAAGCTGACCCCACACTGAAAAGTCAGTAAACCTACAAAAAAGACCCCAAATATTCCACTTAGGTGCAGTTCTAGGAAGTTGAGCAAAAGAACATCCACATCGGCTAATGAACCTTCACTAGATGAGCCTGTAATCATCATTACACCTTCTGAATTCATCAAACATACAACAACAACTGCAGTTAATTCCCAAACCCTAAATTTCCCCCTGCACCCCCATCTTCTGCATCAACTTCATTTAGTGAACCCCTCACTACAGCTGCAGCTTCACTCACTCAAACCTCCAACCCTGCAGAAACTGATACAACAACTGTTCCCCCAACTAACCCACACAAAGAAGCTGAAACTAACCCACCCAAAGAAGCTGAAACTAACCCACCCAAAGAAGTTGAAACTAACCCAACTCTTTCCCCACCAACTGATCCAAACAACCTACCACCTGAATACTATGATTGGTATGATAATAAGCCATACAGTCCTATTCCTTGAAAAGATTTAGTTGGTCAGGATGAGTGTTATTCAAGTGAGTCTGATGGGTTATATGAGCCTGAGACAGAGGGTTCAGATGATGATTTAAGAGAATTAGATTTAGAAGAAGAAGTGTTTAGTGCAGATGAAGAACTGAGAGATGGTGAAGATGTATGGGAAACTGTGAATCAGCCTGATGAAGGTGATAGTTCAGATGATGAATTGAGGGAGGCAAGGGAGAGAGTAAAAGGATGTTGCAGTAAGTTGTATGAGCTTGCTCAACAGCTTCAAAAAGAAGCAGCTCAAGGTAAGCTAGGAGCTTCAATTTCTACACCTAATGTACCCAATGTTGAGGATATTAATGAGTAAGATTATGTAAGTGAATATGAAGATAGTGATGAAGCAGAGTTGACTCCAGGAGAAAGTGAGGATGATGATTTCACTAGGAGGAAAAGAAGGCAGAGGAGGGTTATTGTCAGTTAGCTAACTGACTTTACAATTTTTGAATGGAGGGTGGGTTATAGGTTCCCAAACAGAGAGGAGTTTAGGAAGGCAGTTGCAAAGTATGCTGTAATTCAAGGTAAAAACCTGACATTCACTTCTAATAACAAGAAAAGAGGGCAGAGATTGGAAGTGAAATGTTTGACAAGTTGTCCATTTAGGCTATATGGGTCCTGGGATAGTAGAAGAGCCTGTTTTGTACTGAAGACTGTGAGTGGAACCCACACATGTACTAGGAACATGCAGAAGAATAGACAGTTGAAGTCTAGATGGATGGCATCCCAATTCCTAGAAATTTTCAAAAACAGACCCCATTGGCCAGCAAAGGAAATTCAGGAAACAGTTAGAAGAGCATTCAGGGTCTTGATAAAGAAAAACCTTGCTTATAAGGTGAAATATCATGCCCACCAGATGCTTCATGGCTCAATGAAAGAGCACTACAACAAACTTGGAAGTTATATAAGGACATTGAAAGATGGTAGTCCACACAGTGTCATCACTTTGGTGAATAATCCAATACAAAGAGGACCAGAGCCTGTTTTCCAAAGGATGTTTGTTTGTTTTGATGGAATAAAAAAAGGGTGGATAGAAGGATGTAGGAAGGTGTTGTGTGTGGATGCTTGTTTCCTGAAGACCTTTCTTGGAGGGCAACTACTGGCAGCTATTGGAAGGGGTGCACATGATCAAATGTACCCAGTAGCTTGGGCTGTAGTTGAGGGGGAAAACAATGACAGTTGGCACTGGTTCATTACAGAGCTTCAATGGTCTTTAGAACTTGGTGATGGAAGGCACTTAGCTATTATATCAGATGAGTATCAGGTATACTTTATCTTTTAACTTTGCACTGTATTTAACACTTCCTTGTATTTATTGCATATTAATGATTTCCATGTTTGTTTAATGTTATGTGTGAGAAGTCAATTCTAGGTGCAGTAGCAAATATACTGCCTAGTGTTGAGCACAGAATTGTGCTAGGCACATATTTGCTCACTGGTATAAAGACTTCAAAGGAGATGAGATGAAGATGATTTTTTGGAGGGCTGCAAAGGCATACAACCTCATAGATTATAATGAAGCATTGGAAGAAATGGGGAAGTTGAACCCAGATGCAGTTGTGGGGTTCAGAAGTTATGATCCAAAGCTGTTCTGCAGAGCTTTTATGAAGAATGACACAACTGTGGATGTTATAGCTAACAACCTTGCTGAGACATTTAATGGATATATTATCCAAGCAAGGGCAAAGCATCTCATTTACATGCTTGAAGACATAAGAACTGCCCTCATGCAGAGATTGGTCTTTAATAAACAAGACATGGAAAAGAGAACCTCATATATCTGTCCTAGAATTCAAACCAAATTGGAGAAGGCTAAGGAAGCTGCTGCTCTTTGCAATCCAATCCCTTCTTCAGCAACTGTTTTCCAAGTCAGTTATTACATGGATACATTGACAGTTGATTTAGAGGCTAGGAGCTGCACATGCAGGAAATGGAATCTAACTGGTATTCCATGCTGACATGCAGTGGCATGTATCTTCCTATGTAACTTCAATGCTGAGGAGTATGTCTCTGACTGGTATAAGAGAGACACATACCTTAAGGCATATACCAACTCCATACCTCCATGTGTAGGTGCAAGACACTGGACTAAGGTGGACTATCCATTGCTACCACCCCCAATAAAAGTAGGGCCAGGGAGGCCTATAAAAAACAGAATCAAGGACCCACATGAGGACCCAAAGAAGCCTGGGAAGCTCACAAAGCATGGTGTTGAAATGCACTGAAGTGTTTGTAAGGGGAAGGGTCACAACAAGAGAAGATGTCCTAATAAGGACAGTGCTGCTGCTGATAAAAGGCAAAGAGTATATCAAGCATCAACATCAGCCACTCCTATATCAGACATTGCATCTGGACATGCTTCACATATAAGTGCACAACCATCAAGAACTGGAAGAAATGGGAGAACAATTGCTGGTGGTAGGGGCTCAAGAGGAACAGGAGTTGGAAGAGGGTCCAGAGGTACAGGAAGGGCCTCTACTGGAACTGGGAGGGGCTCTAGGGGAGGAGGAGATGGAAGAGGGTCCAGAGGTGCAGGAAGGGCCTCTACTGGAACTGGGAGGGGCTCTAGGGGAGGAGGAGATGGAAGGGGTAGAGGGAGCAGGGGGAGAGGTGGAAGTAATGGAGGTAGAGGAAATGTGAGTGGGTTTCCTTTTTTTTTGTTCTTTGTTCTTTGTTCTTTGAGTGTGTAACAATTTTTGATCACCTGGTTTTACATATTTCAGGTACCTGCTGGGGTTGGTGTCTTTGTTGGCAATGATGGGTCAACTTACTTTAATGTAAGTTAAACACTTTGTAATGAGAAGATGAAGCTTATGTTGTTAAATTATTGCCATTAACTAACTGTTCTATCTTCTTTGAATGTATAGGGGAGGATGCAAACACAAGGCTCCCAATCAGCCTTGGGTCTAGGTAGCCAAGCTTCAACAAGCACCATCAATCATCCTTCAGTTCATGGACTGTTCTGATTTTTGGAACATATATAACTGTGTTTAGGGTAATTTTTGTTTTCATGGAACTTGTTTATATTCACAACACCCGATCTTTTGTATGAGTTGTGAAACTTGCTCAAGGGTTCTGTTGTAATGTATGACAGTAATGTATTATCTGTTTTTGTTATAGTGCAATTACAGCTTGCCAAAAAGCTGTGCAATATATCACTCAATTTTGTGCTATATTTGAAGAACAACAAATGTGCAAAATAAGCTTTTCATATCAATAACATTCATGATAATTCAGATTACAAACAATGCATACTTTGCTTCATTCCAGCACCACATATACAACCAACCAAAACCTACTTCTAACCTTAATTCATTACTAGCAAGCTTAATTTAGTACAACCAAATTGCAAGGATTACAAACAGAACCCATGACAAGCCTAAAGCAATTACAGCATAATTTTCCCCTTTGGCAGTCTTCAAACTCTCAAAACGCATCTTCAACATTTCATCACTCATACTGTGCATTGCTTCCTCCATCTTCTCTTTCTTCAATTTCAACTTCTGCAACTTTTCCTCCACACCTTTGAACTGCAATTCAAATTCACCAATTATTGTGTATTGCTCCATTAACTTCATCTGCAAAAACTCACATCCATGGCATTGGCCTTCATTGTCCTCCTCCCATTTGAAGAACCCACAATCAGATGTGCCATAAGTTAAATTTCAGGAGAAGAAATTAAAAGCCCTAATTTTACTTAATTTTAACCTTAAACAAAAGCTGAAAATTTAATAATTTTCGTAATTCAATAAATAAAGGACAAATATTTAGCACTTACAGGCCACTTCGAACAACCCAAAAATTACTTCCCCATGTTCGCTCCATGCTTGCAGGTTTTTTGTCTTGCAGGGATGTTATGGTGGCATTTCAGTTGAAACTCTCTTCCACTCCCCCTTGAATTGCTGGAGCCTGATGAGTGTTGTGCTGCCATGGGAGGAGAATTGCAAAATTCGAAGTTTTTGAGGGGAAATTCTGGGTTTTTCGCCGAAGGTAGATGGAGATTGTGAGATTGTGTTTTGGGGGGGAAATTCTGGGTTTAGTTAACTAAAAAGGTCACGTGGAGGCACGTGACTACTGTTTACCTGCATTAGCAGGTTGGTAACCTGCTAGGTCCACGTGTGTAAAGTATCCCCAAAAGTTGGGACTGAACAATAAAAAACGAAAGTTGGGACTGTTTTTGTCAGGACGCCCAAAGTTGGGACTGATAAAATCAATTTTTCCATTCCAATTTTAAGGATACGATGAAGCTAACAAACTTTGGATTTTCCTATTGTTTTAGCTCTTCCGTTTCATGGCGCAATACCTCCCCATTTTTTCACATCACGACATTAGGTGTTATATATTGAAACAGTTCAATTTGAGACAGTTTTATTCTCTACAGTTTAATACTTTTTTATTCAGTTTGATTCGGTTCAGTTTAGAACAGTTTTATACAGTTCAGTTAAAAACTGTTTGAATCAGTTCAGTTAAAAACAGTTTTATTCAGTTCAGTTAAAAACAGTTTGAAACAGTTTTCAGTTAAATTCAGTTCATTTTCAGTTCAATTCAGTTTAAACGGTTTTCCGTGCAGTTAATTTCATTTTAGTTTGTTTCCGGTTCAGTTTCAGTTCAGTTAATTGCGGTTTACTTTAATTTGATTGACTTATCGGTTTTTAATTTTTCAGTTATGGATCAATTCAGTTCAATTGGTCATCAGTTTGCAGTTTAACCATCGGTTTTTAACCAAACTGACAGCGCTAACACCACTAATGGCATCGATGGGACTTGGGAGGATCTTTCTAAAAGAAAAAACTACTAGATATCTAGTATTTATCGGTGAGTTTTGCTCTCACTTTTTATTTTCTAATAAAGTTTGTTGGCTCGAATGATCTTTGAAAGTATTATGATATTGATTTTTTTATATTAAGTTCAATGAAATACAAGTATAGAGAAAATTATATAGTATAATTAATTTGAGATCAAATTTAGTTGCTTGTAGTTTATTGTTACAACTTTATCAAAGTAGTTCTAGAAATTGGTAATCGTCTACCTCAAGAACATAGATACTTGTCATTTTACCCACACCTTCTTATTATAATTACTTGTAGTTGTAAATTTTTGATCAAAATATAGAACAAAAATTGGTTTACCAATAATTAAGCACACTAAAATTAAAAGAGATTTACTTCATAAGTCTAAAATTAAATTATTTATTCTTCAATTTTTAAAAATTATAGACTGTATGTGGAACTAAAAAATAAGCTTATTATTATTGAACTTTGTGAAAAAAAAATCATGTTCGTTAATTGAAAAAAATATATTTAAATTTTTATTTTTTAATCTTTCTATTTGAGCTCTATGTACGAGTAAATAAAATGTGTTGAGGTATAAGTGTATTATAACGTATCGAGTTTTTGCATGCGTTTCGACCAAGTCAATCTCGAGTAACTCACGAACTGTCTTATCTCATTTATATCCCTATACGACGTTAGTGAGCAGGAGATTAACTCTAGTCATAGATGGGTATGTAATGAGTCATCTACTATGCATCGCATCATTATCTATAAAAATTAAAGGTTAAATGATTTATCGCAAGTTATATTTTTATGTTTAATATACTTCCTCTGTTTTTTTAATTGCACAATTTCGTTTTTCATGTTTGAAAGATATGCTTCTTTAAACGTTAATACTCCCTCCGGTCTTTATTAGTTTACCGTATTCTTTTTTTGGGATGTCCCTTATTAGTTTACCTATTTCTTTTGTTTCTATTTTTGGAATGAGACCACTAACTTTCTATCACACATACCTTCAACTTTAATATAAAATAATAGTTTCTCTTTCTTTTTATGTCCCACAACATTATTTCTCATAAAACTCTGTGCAAAAGAAACGGGTAAACTAATAAAGATCTGAGGGAGTATCTCTTATTGCGTATAAGTAGAGGTGATCAAATGGAGCGCCACGCCTTAAAAAATTGCCCATTAGTAGGGCCCGAGGACAAAATTTTGTGCCCAAAGCCCAATTTTCCGGGCAAAAAAAAACGGGCTTTTCGCGCCAAAATTGGGCCGGGTCAAAATTTCAACAAAAAGTGATTTTTAGCTTGCCTCATAACCCCTCCCAAACAAAAAGAGTTTGGGTCGGGCTCTGAATTCGGTCCCAAAAATAATGCCCAAGCCCGACATTTTTTGGGCCAGGTCGGACACACTTTGATCAACTCTCCCCTCAAAAAAATTATTAAAATTTTATATTTGAAATCCTTGCATTAAGACGAATTTAACAAGACTCCACTTGAGTATGTTTTTTCTTGTATAATAATGCGAGACAGTTTAACAAAATTGGTTGATTAATAATGCCAAAATGGAAAGGTGCAATAAAAAATAGGAAGTTTATATCAATCCAATTATAGAACATGTTCTTGTGTAAACACAATGGATTAACTTTGTCGATAAATTTGCCTAATTTGCTATTTTCATGATCAATTATTCTAATTATAGTTTTGCTGTTTCATGTTAGCTTTAGTCAACTCTATTTAAATAATCATTCTTCTCATTACATCATCTGAAGCTGAACTTCTATTCATCGCCCTAAAAGTACTTAAAATCGCCCCAAAAAAAGTTGAAATTACATCTCTAACCTTTTCCTTCTTTTTCCCTAAACCACCACCACCACCCACCACCACCCACCTCACTCCACCACCATCCACCTCCTGCCACCACCACCCCATCGCCACAACCACCCACCAGACACTGGAAGCCGTCAATTTTTTTTAGGACCATGGAGCGAACGTCTGGCCTGAACGTTCGCTCCATGGTGCGAACGTCCAGGCAAGATGTTCGCCCCATGGAGCGAACGTCCAGGCCAGACGTTCACTCGATGGTCCAAAAAAAATTTGACGGCTTCCAGGTGGGTGGTGGAGGAGGTGGTGGGTGGTAGTGGGGAGGTAGGTGATGGCGGGTGGTTGCAAGGGGTGGCAGGTGGTGGTAGGTGGTGTGGAAAAGAGGAAGGGTAAAATAGTCTATAAAAATAAATTTGGGGCGATTTTAAGTAATTTTGGGGCGACGTTTAACAAACCCCCATGTGAAGAGTCTTGGGGGCCTCCAAACAGTTTAGATTCTTTTGAGAACTTTATAGTACCGTGTTAAGGTTAGTGTTTGTAGGGTTATAATTCATAGTAAGGGTATGTTCAGTTTACCTTATTTTTGTTTATTTCATATCATATCAGATCAGATCAGATTAAAAAAAAAAGTTCAGATCAGATCAGATTAGTTCAGATTATGCTTATATTTTAAAAACTTATTATTATTGTTATTATTATCATGATTATTATGATTATTAGTATTACTAATTCTATTATTATTATTATTATTGTTATTGTTGTTGTTGTTGTTATTATTATTATTATTACTTTGTACGATTACTATTACTATTAATATTATTATTTACTAGTACATTTGTTCAAAAAGATTATTATTATTGTCGTTGTTGTGCTTATTAATTATTAATATTGGTAATTATTATTTATGTCGTTGCTATTATTATAAATGTCATTGATATCACTATTTGAAGCTATTTGTGTTCAAGAAGAAGAATGTTATTTTGGCATTTGTACGTGTTCTTTTTTATATTTGTTCTAATTAATAATTTTGATATGTGATGTTCTTTTTGATGTTGTACATGTAACGAACATGACAATAGTATATGATGTATATTTTCTTAAACGATTTTGGTAGAATAATATAAATTATATGTTACTCCCTCTGTATTTTTTTTATCTTTCCTACTTTGACTTTGCACGTTTGCTAATGCACTTATTCAATCTTAAATATATTTCGTTACATATTAGTAAAAATTATAATGATTGAATATTAATAAACTACTCATCGAGACGAATCAAACAAGACCCCACATGACTATAACTTTTCTTATATATTGAGAAGAATTTAAAAGATTCTCTCTAATTGTGAATAGTGTCAAGATTCCAAGTGAGAAAGATAAAAAAATACAGAGGGAGTACTAGTTTATATAAAACATGAGTAGCATGGGATAACCTAATGGTGTTGTCATCACGTTCAAAATTTTCCCTACAAAGGATTTCAACTTATCTTTAAAAACAAAGTTTATATAGAACAAAACAACGATATAAAAAGAATATTTAACCATTTTGTTCAAGATCATATGATTATATATATTTATAGGTTTATTTATAATAAAAAAGAACAATTTATTGATATAACAAAGAACATGTTGTTAGTTAAATCCAAACATCTCATCAATATAAAAATAACATCTATCTTTTATTTTTAGAATGTGTTATTTAAATAGATTTTCTATGCTTTTTCAGTATATGTTCTTTTTTTAATATCATTATATGTTCTTTTCATTACTATCTAAATTCTTATTATTAACGGATCTTGAACATGAACAATAAGTTCTCTTTACCATGAACAATATGTTTTTTTTACCTAAAACGTGTGTTCTTTTATTTTTAATTTTTTTTGGCCCCTTTTTGGAACCCCGTGGTAAGACGAATTTCCTCTGGGCTGCCCTCGCATAGGGTCACACACCTAGAGACCTAACAAGCCCCAACCCCCTCCCCCACCCACAACAATATTGAAATATATACTTCCACCAAAATTTGAACTTGGGTCTCCCATGTGGGAGATAGGAAGCCATACCATTGGACCCAAGAGTCCTTGGTCTATTATTTTTAATTGTACGTTCATATACTAACGTGTTCTTTTTATTAAAAAAACTGATTATGCTATTATTATTATTATTATTATTATTATTATTATTATTATTATTATTATCGTTATTGTTATTATTATAATATTATTTATATTATTATTATTATTATAAAATTATTATTATTATTTATTTATTATTGAAAGTTGTGCATAGTAATAAAATGATAGTAATAGTAATATTAGTAATGAAATACAAAGTAATAATAATATTAGTAATAATATGTTTTGTAAAAGATAAGTTCAGATCAGATCAGATCAGATCAGTTCAGATCAGATCAGACCAGATCAGATCAGAAAAAATAAGTTCAGATCAGATCAGATCAGATCAGATAAGTTCAGATCAGTAAATTTAAGGTGAACTAAACATAGCCTAAGTGATTTTGCAAGATCTTTTTTCAGTCTCGTTTTTATACTCTTGTCACCCATACCTCTTGTTTAATGGAGCCAGTGCAAAAGATAGTTTATGAGAATTTCTATACAGTACAATTACTCTACAAACCATAAATATATTCATACTAATTTATTAAGGAAAACATAAATTAATTTAGGGATAATATCTCAGATAACCCTGATATATAGGTCTTTTTCCAATATAACCCCGACTTTGGCAGCTCTGTCTCCGATAACCCTGAACTTGATTTTTGTCATTAAACCTGATGGAATTGTTAACGGTATTAACTATTTTCAAACAAAAATACTTATTGCAATTTTTTTAAAAAAAAAAAACCAAACTCATCTCTTTCTCTCTTTGTTCTTCATATCTTCTCAAGCATTCATCAATAGTTACCATGAAAAATCAAACAAATTCAGCTATGGAAACTGGCGAAAGAAATCTCAAACTCTTCAGATAATATCAAGCAAACTTTGAACAATTGATGGAAAAACTTAAAAAAAAAAACCCATACTATCAACTTCTGGTTTTTGTCTGAAATGCAAATCTGGGTGCTGTTTAATTCTTTCATATTATAAGTTGCTGATATTTAAAACTTAAGAGAGTGATGTGGAATGTTTTTTCGCAGCCCCTAGAAATAAAATTATCAGAGAAAACATGTTAATTAGCTGCTGTATAATATGAAGCTTCATCATTGGCCAAAAAGTTCAGTTGTTTAAGCTAAAAAAGAAGCGTTTAGGGGAAGAGAGAAATGGCGGATGAGGTAATGATAGTAGACTGCAGCAAACGAACACCCACTACAACCCCCCCAAAACCCAGCAAAAGTGGACCACGAAAATCCCTAAAACCTACCGAAATCATCCTCTAAAACCGGTGTAATCATCCACAAAAATCAACTACCCACTACATCCCTAAAAACCAGCCAAAAGTGAACCTAAAACCCAGCAAATTCAGCCACCAAAACTACGAAAATCAGCCACAAAACTTGCGCCAAGGTTTCTCTCTCCTATAATTTCTCATTTCCATTCATCAATTGAATGCCATGATAAATGTCGTGAATATGTTAAACGCAATGATAAACGCAATGAGAGATGAAGAACAAAGAGTGAGGAATTCAATTTAAAAAATTTAAACGCAATATCATATAATGTGGTTATTTAAAAAAATGAATATAATGTAGTTATTCTGAAAAAGTTGGCTTTATAAGGTGATCAAAGTCAAAAAGATCATTTTTTATTTAATACCCAAAATCTTTTTCAAACGATACTAATTTAGTACTATTTGGATACTAATTGAAAAAGATATTGATACAAATCTATCAGATAGATAATTGCAGCGACTCTCTTAAAGAAATTTGGAAAGAGAAATAAATTATAACTTCTATTTCCTTCTTTATTAAACCAAACATTTGAAAATTTAATTTCCTTCTTCTCTTTTATCTTCTCTTTCTTTCTTTTCCTTACACTTTCTTTCCTAAAAAATGTACTTCTACCAGATAAGGTGTTACAAAGAGGTTTAAACACGTTAATAGTGGCTACTCGCTACTATGTTGTTATAATTATAATTACTACTTCATCCTTTTTATTTACTTACCTTATAAAAGATGCACACTTTTTAAGAAAAATAAATAGAGATAAAAGTGAACCAAAAGAAAAATTGTCAAGACCCTTATGAAAACCAAAAACATGGTCTCCAATCTCCACCATATTCTTTGACATTAAATAAAGCCAACTTTGTATTTTTAAGTGTCCAAAAGTAGTATGTAGTAATATTGTGATATTATTATTTTAGGAAAGTGTCGCAAGTATATTAAAACCAAAGTATTGAAATTTGATCGGGTAGCCAATCTTCTTCACCCCCTAGCCTAGCGTAGCCAGACTCATAACACGCTACTGCACTAGTAAAATTGTAAATCAAACATGATGGTTACAACTTGGAAAGGGGTACCCTTTGTATCAAAACTGTGAAACATATTTTAGAATAGAATGGAAGACTCTTACAGTACTCAAAAGAAAGAAACGATAGAAAATCAGTGAAAGTACGCTATTTTTAATTCAGCACATCCAAATTCCAAGCACATACTTTCGTGGTCAAGCATTGCTGTAGCTTCAAATTCAAATGCCAGTGTCTTTAAATTTTGTCTTTTACCATTGACAAACCTTATCCACCAACGGTTGTCCTCTCTTTCTCTCTCCTCTCTCCTCTCTCCTCTCTCCTCTCTCCTCTCATAGATGATGCTGATGCCTGATGGGGGCATAAACACGGTGCATGTGAAACCTTTGCTAACTTCCACCAAAATTGGCACATCATATTACATCTTCTATCACTGGAGAACATCAGGGTGAACCTTCATTTCCACAAAATAAGGCAACAAGTATCTAATAAAATCAACCTTTCAACATTCTACATACACGTGATATACAAATGTCAACGACATAAGTATATATATTCATCATATTCATATATGTTGAATCTCAAAAAAAAAGTTTCTAACTCATCAGCAAAAACTTCTATCCTTTCCAGACTCATTTGCTTGGCTAAGATTCTTTCTATTGCGATAACTCTTCCCCACGCTAGTCACTCCTCGTCGTCCTACTAAACACTACTCGTACATTTAATCTATATATGGATATATACTGCTTTCTCTCACGAGGCCAATAGAATGATTATCTGGAACGTTATTCGTCCGAGTATAACTAGAACTTGGCTACATAGCCACACACCTCATAAAAGGACCTCTAGAGTCTGACAACCTTGGCTGAAAAGAAGCTCCTACTAGTATTAAGCTATTGACAGACCAGATAGGCCTAATGGCTGTTTCAAGGTGGGCCCAGCTTTGTGGTAGTCAAAAACTACAAAAGCCCCCTTTCTCTATGACACATTATAAGAATTACAATAGACCTGCCATACTTGCACACAGCAATGTTATCAGGATCGGGATCCTACTTTGGATCGTAGAGGTTGGTATGATCGAATCGGTGGGATCGGATCGTAGGATCATAAGATCCTACAATTCTGTAAAATAGAGATAATCATGCTAGAATATGGTGAGAACATCATGTTAAAAATTTACACATATTAATAATGACTTATTTCATTAGCAAATTGTGATAGTTTTTCAATATTGTAAGATTGAAGTAACATGCAACCAAAATCTAATAGGAGAAATATGATATGTGAAATTACTTTATGACTTTTTTACGATAGGATCGGATCGTAGAGTCGTAGGATCGTAGAATCGTATTAAGATCCTACCATGTGATTTTTTGTGGTTGGGTAGGATCGAAAGATGCTACAAAATTAAGATCCTACGTAGGATCGGGATCGGTGAGGTCCTTCCGGATCGTATAATCGTAGGATCGTAAGATTCGGATCGGGATTTTAACAACAATGTCGCACAGGTAAAACCTCAAGGCGACGGAGGGGATGGAAATTGGAAGGGTTGTTATGGGCTGACCTGTACCTGAGAGAGGTCAGCTGGTCTAGGCCCGAAAAAAAAAAAAGAGTAACGACATTATGTGACTACAACTACAAGACAGAAAGGTGACCACTCTTAAAGATATCTTCCCACTCAATTTGAAACAACATACTAGTGAAACATTCACATCTATTGATCGATCACTTGACAACAATCAGCAGTTTAAGTAGGAGCAGTAAGCAATACACTGGCACCTTTTATAGAATAGGATTTAGTCAGTTGTTTCTGCACAAGATTGAATTTATATTCTTGGTGGACCAAGTAGTATAATTTTGCTAATCTTCCGGAAAACCCAGGAACTTGTTTATAATCTTTGCAACCGGTTTAGCATCACCCGCAGGATATGGAAGAAGAGAATCTATATTCATACTTGTCAGGGTCTGATGAAGGGTTTGAGGGTGCGCACAGAACAAGCGTTTTCTCTCTGCTAATTCTTCCGCCAGTTCTGCTTGATGATTATCCATCAAATCCTCATTCACCACAACAATAAGAGGCTTACGCAACCGTAACGTCTCAAATATGCTGCCTGATCCTGTTAAACAAAACAATAATGGCGGGATGTTAATTGATTGATATAAATAGTCAAGAAACAAGTTCCGTTAAGCAGGCCAAGCAAGCAACCAGTCTTGAAAGGAAAATAACATCGTAAAAGAAAACTTTAATGAGAGCAAGATGAACGGTAGTCAAACAAGATTTATCAGGGACCCTAATCCACAATAGAACCTTCATTGAAGAAATGGAGATTAAAAAAATGTTCAAATAGTCTAGCAAAAAACATCAGCAAGAAGAATAGTTCACATTTGTACAACATATGTGACTGAAAATTCATGTGAAGCTGTATGGATTAACACAGCTTATTAGTAATTACGTAAGCATTGAAAGTCAAGGGAAGAAAATCAAAGGAAACTCCCGTCCAAACCAAGATAACATACTGAATACGTAGTCCCACACATAATGCTTTAGAGAATACTAGTACTGTCTCAAAACTAAAAAGGGATAAAAATAACTCCTCTGTCTACAGTCACCCGTCATATTAATAGTTCAATAAAATAGCATAATGGACATTATTCATGGATAGAGGAAGTATCGAGCAACAGTTTATTATGGCAAGGTGAGTAATTGGACAAATATATGGGACTCAGTAAAAAGAATTGAAACTAAAATAGCAGTTATCCACCAACATTTACCCATGAAAATTGACTACCTAATTGGCCATCATAGGACAAGGATGCAGAAGCAGCTACCGAGCAGTATGTGGTGCAATAGCAAATAATCCCCGAGAAAAAGACCTGACAGCAAAAACCTAAAGGCCATAAAAAGGATAAATAACTAATAACTTGCCTCAGGAATAAGCATATTTCAACCTAGACATTTATGATCTATTGTAGCTATGCCAGTCAAAAATGAAATGACCTAAGAACCCAAAACATCAAAAATTTAGAGTTTTAAACAATAATTTTTGACCGGAATTCTGGAAGGACTTCCTAAACCAATTTGAAAAAATGATTTGACCCAAATGGTGACCTCAAACCAACCCACCTAAAACCTAAATTGTTCAACCTGAAACAGTTCTAACCGACTCATATGATAGGTCTAAATGCAGCCATTGCCAAAGAGGTTCCTAGATTATACCTTGAGAAACCCAACTATCTTTTTTGGTAGTTAATAATTGCTCCAGAAATTTTGGGATCTACGCTACTACAGATCTCCAGTACAAAGCTAAACAACTCTATGAAAAAGCACAATTCAGTAAAATTCAACACATGAGGCTACCTGCATGACTTATAACAAGAGAAGCTGATCTCAGGCTCTCTGCAATGCTGGACGAAAACCTGAAGTATTCAACGGCTAGGGACCCATCATCACCAGTGGACTACAAGTGCATCAGAAAAACAAAAAATCAGACCTTACAGCAAAATAAGGAGTTCAAGCAGCAGTATGACTGATGAGACTGAAACTTCTGAAAGTAAATATAGTAACATTTTAGCACTGTTAACAATGCTAGGCCAGACCTAGCTCCAAAATGATCCTATCTCCTTACTTTGGATAACATGAACACTCTCAAATCTTATAATTACACTCACTTGCCACTCCTTTTCTATGATACACAACAGCAACCCACCCCACCGACACTCATAGACCTATTGGTTATATTGGCAAAGAAATTAGTCTCGAGTGCAGTATGATGTGTAACATGCAATTACTTGCTTCTTCCCGGAGTGCAATCAGACTTACAGGTCCCTCTCAGCTCCCTCCCTTGACCCTACCACAGAAAAAGGGATGGATGTACAATGTCATCAATTAGATGTCTGGAACTTTCACACATGTACATGGTATTGATGGAACTCATGATTGATTAAAAGACGGTAAATACAACCCCAATTTCAAGCATATTGCTCACACACTCGTTAGTTAAAATTCTAAATTCATTTCCATTGTGTCCTACAAGCTCCAGTTCAAAACCAACCAAGACAAATGATTCTTTTCATTATCCACCAAATTCTGCTAGCCGGAAAGATAAATGATGCAGTATTCTAAAACATCACCCAGGAGTTTTGATGGCAACAAGGCAAAAATTGAAGATACCCTTGTAGGTATGTATGATCCACGACCAATTTGAATCAGAAGGTGTGTATACCCTTTTGCATACAACTCTTGCTTGAATTCTGGAGCATCCACTGCTCTGACAAGAGCATCAAACAGAGTAGTTCCCACAGTGACAAAAACTACTCTCTTCGAGTTCTTGCTGCCATCAACACTATCCATTTACCAACTTTGATACTTGCCCAAACTATACACTTTCAAACTGCACAAGATACAGGTTTACACTATCAAGCTTGGAAAATCATTACTGCAGCCCAAGAACCACAAATGCAACACTAAGAAGACTAACCAGAGAACATAGAAAAAAAAATTCTCCAAAAAAACACAAATCTGGTTTAAGCCAAACAATTTATTTTGAAGGAATGCAACAATTCTATAAATTCAAGGAGGCGGATTACATAATCGCTGGCTTGCAAAATACTTAAAGTTTAAAAGTAAAATTTTAGAAGAGTAGACAAACTGGCAACCTAAAGTACGTTCTCTACATCTTATTTTTCCTGAACTTATTGAAGTTCATCTTATAAATTGTTATAACTTATTTGGAACTTATTAGAGCTAATGTTAACTTATTAGACATGAAACTTATTTACGTTAGGTGAAGAGAACACACTCTTAATATTAATTTATATACCCTTATTTTGAACTAATGTGGATCATACTTATGTGACTTCTAGCATTTAATAATATTAAACACATATATTAGAGAACTATTAGCAGCAATTCACTTCCATATAGGCAAAGAAGTAGAAAATACCTAATTGATTAATTTCATCCATTTGACTAATTGACTTAGCCAATAACCCATGGAATATCAACAATATTCAATTATGTATAAGATCAACCCAAAAGATTGAATGATAATGGGGGCATCACTAAATACAGTCATTTTCCAAAGGACTAAGTTCAATTCTAACAATTCATAAAAAATCACAAATCCACAACCATTTACTAGTTTCAATTCACAAATTAGGACAGTTTAACAATCTATCCTGCTAATTACATTCATTTTTGATGGACTACATTCAATTCTAATAAATCAAACAATCAAAATAAATAAAATTTTTTTAAAAAAAAAAACACAAAATCACAACAAATCACACCAAAACAAAAACCGATCCTCCTAAATTCAATTTTGATGGAGTAATTTCAATTCTAATAAATCAAACAATCATCATCCTAGAGGGTTTCAGACTTTCTTCAATATTCAATAATGTATCAAAGGAAACCTCATCAGTCATCACTCACTTTACCAAACAAGTCAATGATGTTTTTTGATGTTCTCTATATTACTACGAAATCGCAACAAAATCACATAGAAAAAATTGAACCTTGACGTTTACTACCAAATCAAGACTAAAACATCAAGACCAAGCTAATTCAATGATGTAATTTACCAAATCAAGACCAAGCATCAAAAAGCGAACAAGCATGGGTGACGGTAAAATACCTCAGTCCGCCGGTCGTGGCGCAGTGGACAGTGGTGATGCGCTCAATGCAAATTTTAATCTTTAAATCCAAGTAGTTGTTTGATATAAATAGGAATTTAATTTTAATTTTAATATTTAAATCCAAGTAGTTGTTTGGTATTGATAGGAATTTAATTTTAATAGAAAGTTCTATTGCCTAGAAGTTATTCCGTTATGTAATTCTTACGAAATGGCTTTAATAAGTTTGGTTGATATCAAGAAATTTGCATTTTCCATGAAATGAGATGTGAATTCTCAATGAACAAGGTGTGGGTGGGTGAATAAGGCCCCGTTATTTTGGATTGGGAGAATTGAATTGAACTGAAACTGAAATTGAACTGAATTGAAACTGAACTGTTGAGAGTAATTGAACTTAACTTAACTTAACTGAACCTGAACTGAAAATAAGTCCAAAAGAACAGGGCCTAAATTCCCACGTTTTGTGGGAATTTCAATTTCCAAAGGAAAATCAATTGCCTCAATTTTCCCCACTTTCTGTCAACCAAACAACTACTATACAGGAGAATATATATGAAACAAAAATTCCCACGATTTTCTAATTTGGATAATTGTTTAGTTAACATGAAGTGGGGGAAATGGGGGTAATGATAAATCCTTAGAAAATTGAAATTCCTACAAAACGTGGGAATTTATTCACCCACCCCTCCCTTGGTCATTCAGAATTCCCACATCAATTCATGTGAAATGCAAATTCTTTGATGTCAACCAAACATATTAAGGTCATTTCCTAGGAATTACACAAGGGAAATAACTTCCTAGGAAATGGAATTTCCCCTAGAAATTAAATTACCATGTATACCGAACAACCACTAATTAAGTATTTACCAACTTCATGTTAACTAAACAAATTTGTTCCATAACCTTAATGATTAAGTGAAAGTAAAATTTACATAGATAAAAATGTTACTCTCCTGATAAACATGGAATGTGAATTCTGGAGGATCCGGTCCAACTTTTTCAAACCTGTCAGGTCCGGGTCGGATCTGGATCTGGGTCAACCTGGACCCAGTCCAGATCCGACCCGTTGCCATCCCTAGGTGACGGATTCAAATCCCACCAAGTGAGGGGCACCTGGAGGAGGATTCCCCTTATCATTCCCCCTCCTTCCAAGTGCTTAGGCCTCTACGAGGACAACCTAGAGATTATTCATCTTATCAATTTTTTCTTACAAAAAAATCACAAAAAGTGTAGGAATACCAAGTATTGGACAACTATTAGACTATTACATTAGTTAAATTAGCCGACTTCTGCTGCTACTCCTGCATTCTTTTAAGGTACAAGTTATGGCTACTGATCCTCAACTATGGGATCCCCTTCCCATAATAAATGGTCCCTTCTAACCAGTGGCGAATCCAGGAATTTATGAGTAGTTGGTCACTACCGACTAGGTTGCACATAGACGGATATGGGTACAAGTATGGATACGGTTTCGGATACACGTATCCATATAGGATAATCCATGAATTTAAAAAAAACTACTTCAAATAAAATAATTTCATGACTAATAATAGTTCATATTATAATAAAATAGTACCTAAAAATTGTTACAATTGTTCTCGACGAGTTTTCATGTTTCGATACCGATTTAGTAAAAAAAACTTGAGATATTCGGTTGCGTTTTGTTTCTTTTCATTCTGAAATTTAAATTATAATTTTTAATTAGATACAACAATTCAATTTGTTAAACATATCAATCAAATTCACTTAAACGATGCAAATTTAATCTCATATCAACGCATTATGCATATATACCAAATAATTTCACATTAGAGGGAATCCTATCCATCTTCAACTAATTACACCAGTACATAAAACACATAAAACCAAAGGCTCATTCATGGCCTCTCCGAAAACTTCACATGATAGGTCCAATTCTAAAAATACTAAAACAGGATTGGCAAAAATAATGGAAACTTAATCACGACATGATCAGGATTGTTACTCATACATTGCTCGTTTAAAAGATCATTGAGAGTTACAACTTATAAATATCTGCACTCTGCCATTTCAATTTTTAGCTCGAATAGATAGCACCGAAAATACTTTTCTTTATTCAATAAAAGTCCACTGGCATATGCTTTCATGGAATCGATTCATATCATCCAAATTATTTGAAGATAATAGGAATAAAAATCAACAGTTAGTTCAATTGGTAGTAGTAGTAGTGCAACATAACACCACAGTTCTGCTTGTTCTTATAGTTATTTATCCAAAATCAATATATCACCAGAAAATTATTATAATTCAATGCACACAAGCATAAAAAGACACAGGAATAAATAAGACTACACACCTCAAAGTCCGGGGAGTTTAGATCTCTACAGTGCCTTCATAATCCCAATTCAAGCAGGTGAATTCCTCCAACTATATCAACACCACATAGCAAAAACAAATCAATACTCAAAATAATGCTCATTTTTTTGTAAGTAAAAGACGAGCTTTTTTTATTCGGATCAAGTAATTTTATGAACGGAAGGATCTCAAAGAAATTGAAATTCCCAGTCTTTTCAACATCAAAACCCAGATTCATCTTAAAAAAAAAAATCTATCAATATTATTGAGTCAAAAGTTGATGTTTAGCATAGAATATACAGATTTACATCAGTGATATCCCAAACACAACATCAACAATTATTTAGATCTCGCAAAATCGAACCACAACCTACCAATCAGCCGAAAACCCTAACAAAATCAAACAAAACAAAACAATTTCAATTTATCGAAAATGATATAAAGACTGAAAGAATTACAGAAAAGACAGAAAGAATTACAAACTGACCGGCGAGTTAGGGTTCGTCTGAATGGTATAATGTCCTCTAGCAAAGAGTGACCGGCGAGGCGGCGACGAGTCACAAGTGTGAGAGAATTACGCCGAAGATCTGAACTCGCTGAACGACTACTGAAAATGAACAACCAAATAGTCGACTTTCCCAATTGCATGTAAATAATTGAAGGACAATATGACAAACTAATTACACAGTGCCATTTCACCATTTGGGAAAAATGATAGGCCTTCGTACGATGAATGAAAACAAGGTTTTGGGATTTAAACACTAAAATGTAGAGACAGCCACATGAATATTATTTAATGTAACCACTATAATTTCCCCTTGTTCTGGTTATTGAATTATAGTACTACTATACAACAACAGTATGATCATTTAGCAAATAAATTTTACAATTAGACATATGATAAAACTGATCATACCAAACTATTTGACAATTACTCAAAAGTAAGTTCTCTATTTTCGGTCCAAACTAATTAATAAGATTATCTATGGCCAAAATTAATTATTGTTCTTTTCGTAAAATATTTATAGAAAACAAACTCGTATATGACCTTATCCAACTCAAAACCAAAATAAATAACTCACGCTCTGACAAATAAATCGAATCAAATTGACTCAAATCCAACCAAACCTCTAGTTACAACTCGAAGTGTCAAAAACGGGTTACGGGTATACCCGGTGAACAGGTCGGACTCGGGACAAGTCGGTATTCGATTGTCGGTGCCTGCAGTCATGATTGGTCGGGTTTTGTTCAACTGGGTCGATCACATTTGAATCATTGTATTCCGGGTGCTTGGACAGTCGAGCGTTCCATTTACAAGTCGATCCATTCCCGGATATGATCGCCCGTTGACATTTTTTTTTGTCGGGTTTGCGCAGGTCGTATTTAGGCTTCATGTACGGTTGAGTTAAGTCAAATGTACTCGGGTTGAATTAGTAATGACCTTAGTTCGATCATTGTGAAACATCGGGTCCACTCGCTATTGAACGCCAACTCAACTTCGGGTAACTCCTGATCGGACCATCTTGACTTTGTTATGGATTTTGTAAACGAATCATATTATTTAAAGTATTAAGATCGACATATATATACATATGTGTGTGTGCGATAAATATATGGATGACAACGAAAAACCAATAAAAACACTATATTGATTACCGTGATGTTTAGTGTATTCTCTTACTCAACTCTTATTTCGAATAATCAACTGCGTAAAACCACTTTAATGAGTAAAGGAATAGAACTACTCTTCATATGTTTTAATATTATATATTATAACCAACGACAATAATAACGAGTAGACGATCAATTCCAAACTTTATATAAATGATTTATTATTATAAGCATTATGATTGATATATAAGTTTGTAAATAGTTATGATGGTAATGAGAATAATAATACTAATAATCATAAAGCGACAATGATAATAGGTAAAAATACAAACAATAATAGTAATAGTAACAAGGTTAACAATAGCAATAGTAATACAGATAAGAACAGGAATACTAATAATAACAATATAAATACTAATATGTTGAATCATTTTAATATAAGGTTGATATCAAAATAATTGTAAAACCAATCTAATACTCTATTGATTATAAATTAGTATAACGACTCTTAATATGTTATAATACTATAACAAATGACAATCATACATTCATATGTTTACAACGACGGTTCATATGAGGCCTAAGTGATTATAATGAGGGCTCATATGTTGCACAATAATAATAATAATAAATTATACCCCCAAATCATTATCCCCTATAAAAGCTAACCATAACTTATTAAAATAAGTTAACTTTTACCAAGTAACAACCATAAGTAAAATAGTTAACAAGTACTTACTAGTTACTAAATAGTAACTTGTTAACTACCATATAGTTTAATACTAGTATAAGATTAACAACCATAACACTCCCTTGTCTTTATAAGTTATAAGATTATTTAAGTTAATTGTCTTTATGTTATACTATAGTTTAATACTAGTATAGTGTTTATGGTCTTCTCTTAACTTTGTATATATATGTGACTATAAACAAACTATTTTATCAGTAGGCTTAAATATTTTAGTATTGGAACCATTCTAGCTAATATGCGATTGATTATTAATGAGTATCGACTCTTAATATGCTCTAATAGTATAACTAACGATAATAATAATGAGTATTATATATTAACTACGAATATACGATCAATTACTGGATTTATATAAATGACTCGATTATGGTAAGCATTATGATTTGAAATAATAATAATATTAATAATAAAATAAGATAATAATAATAACAATAACAACAACAACAACAACAACAACAATAATAATAATAATAATAATAATAATAATAATAATAATAATAATAATAACAATAAATTGTTAATTGGTTATTCAATAATTTTTTGCCATAATCCATAAGAATTATCGTTTCTCAAATCTCATTGGCCAAAAAACAAACACACGAATCCTAAATTTTAGCCATTGATTTGTAAAAGAGCAAAACCTTGTTCATCCAACGATCCAAAATAATCTAATCTCCCCTTCTTTTTCAGAAACCCTAACTTCTCCTTTTTTTCTATCCTAACCGTTAAATCTAATCCAACGGTTGAAGCAACCCCAAACAACCCCCCTATAAAAACTAACTCCTAAAATGAAACCCAAAAAACCTCATACTCTCATCTCATCTCTCTCAGGCGCCGCTTCACTCTCTTCACTCTCTCGTCTAAACACATAAAGATCTCACTGATTCCGTGTCTCTCTCGCCGGAAAACATAAAGATATCACTGATTTCGTCTCTCTCTCGCCGGAAAACATATAGATCTCACCGATTCCTTCTCTTAATTGATGTTAATACTTAATTTCTCGACGGAACAAGTGAGATTTCTCTTCTTAATACTTAATTGATGTTAATATGTTTTGTTGCTTTTTAATTTCGCCGGAAAACATGTTGTTTTGTTGCTTAAGTAATTGCCGGAAAATATGTTTTGTTGGTTAAGTAGTCGCCGGAAAATATTTTATGCTATTACAAAGCGAAAAGTTCGGTACCACGTACCAGTACTGGGTGCTACTAAAAAGCGATGATAAAGCCGTAAAATTATGCACCAACTAACTGCTATCAAACTTCAAGACAATATGCCTATTGTTTAATTTAATTAGTCAGACATAGAAGATGGAGATGTGCCTATCAAATTTTGGAACAAGAAGAAAAGAGAAGCAAGTTGATGCTCTGAATCAACCTTCGCCATATAAAATTGTTTTATTATATATATTTTCTTTTTTTTTAGTAAATTCATGCTATATATAATATACTAGTTTCAATGTTAAACTTTATTAATTTTTTTTTTGCTTTTGTTGTTGGTGTGGTTGTGGTCCTGTGCTGCTGCTTGTGGGATGGTGTTGTGCTTGTGGGATGCTGCTGATGCTGTGCTTGTGGGCTGCATGCTGCTGTGCTGTGCTCTGGAATGATGTTGTGTTGTGCTGTGCTTTGGGATGCTGATGTGCTGTGATGTGCTTGTGGGCTGCTGCTTTGTGCTTGTGGATTAAGATTCATTAACAACTCTAAAATAGAACTTAATCTAGTTTGTCTAGATAATGAGCAATGTAGTAGATTAATATGTTTAATAATTTATTTGTATGTGTATATTAGTTGGAGATTAATATATTGTTAATTGCTATGGTTTTATTCAATATCATAAATATTTGTCTCCACTCCCTTGACATTATATAACTCCTCACTTGATTTTGTATATATTTTCATTCGGTTTATAAAATTTTAAAGAAGTACATAGCACATACAAAAATAAGAGAGCTTATTTGAGATTATAGTAATCATACAACATATGTTAAATAAAACAATACAAAACAATTGTATTCTTAGAATATCCTAAAACAAGTACATGATATTCAAAGTACATGATATTCAAATTGAGAATGTAATTTAATTTTTTATTTAATTAATTATTAAATGTAAGCAATTTTAATAAATTAACATATTTAAATGATTTTGTAGATATAGAAAAATAAATGAATTTTAGTAATTTTGTTGAGTTTAATCGTCAAATAAGTTGGTTTGAAAAATTGGATTAAATCAGACATATTTTGTTTTATCTGGTTCAAGGTTTGAATGCAGGTCTGTGTGGTCAGGTCAGAATATAATATTGTTGGGTGCCGGTCAGGTCTGGGTAATACCAGGTCAGGTCTGAAGATTGACCCTCACAGGTCGAACCAGGTTCAAGTCAGGTCAGTATCAGGTTGACCCAGCGGTCAGATCTGTTTCTGACACCACTAAACCTCCTTAATTAAAAAAAAAAAATGATCTACACTCCTTATGAAAGACAAAGACAATGCCCAAGCCAAATACTTTCTCCGTTTCTCTTAGTTCTTACTATAGGGAATGTGGGAAGATTCAAAGGAAAACCTACCTTGTGTAATAAAATTTTTGGAACTTCTCTCTTACTTTCTATTATCTAAATAACGTAATATTCCCTCTAGTCAGAACAATCTGAAGCACCCCAACATAAAAACAGGAATAACTTACAGAAACAAAGTGAGTATAAAACTTAAACAACAACCAAGTAAACGAAATTAAAGAAGAACCCTCGTTCATTGCTCACGAGAAGATAGATAAAGAAAGATGCCAGTGGGAAGAGAAAGTCTTTGAGACTCATGTGCTTTATACTGCTCAAATGACCTCCTAGGAAGGGAAAACATCACAAGTATACTTACATAAATCTCTCATCCCTTCTTTCCTTCACCTCTTTCTTACCAATTCCACTCTCTTTTTATTGCTTTCTGTGCTTACAGAACAGAAAGTAACACCAGAATTTTTCAGTAGATATCTCCCTTTTTTTACCCTCCTTTTTTCTGGTTTCATTCTCCTAGGTTGTACTTGCTTGCTACTTGCTAGCTATTTTGTCATGGAATGATGGAAACTGCCACCATTGTAGGTTCTGCAGAATCCTCTGACAGTTCAGAGAAAAATTTTCACAGTAGAAAAAACTCATTCCATAATTCTCCACCTCACAATGATCAGGGGACTCTGTCCCTCACTTCCATTCTCTTGATTGTCATACCCATTTGCATACTTATCCTCCTTTCCTTCCTCGTCGTTCTTATAATCCTACTACGACGACAGAAATCGTCGAAATGTAACAGTTATAACAGCAACAGCGACAACAGCTGCAAGTTCGCTGCTCATACTACAATCAGTCTAGCTGAAAGCAGTCCATGTAACAATCATTAGTACTAATCAATCATTTTTTTTTTCCTAAGTGTTGTTAGTTAATGCTTATAGTTTTAACTAGTCAGTTATGGCAAAATCTGAAATGGGTATTTGGAAATGAGTTGAATAGATGTGAATAATGGGTGTATGTCAACCGTGACCACGAGGCCTACATCACAATGTAATAACAAGCAGGGGAGGATCCACTATGGGTTCACTGGTTCATCTGAACCCAATGATTTTTGGGAAAAAATTGTGCAGTTTTTATTTATTTTTTTTAAAAAAAAAGGCGTTAACAATTAGTTATATACTTTTGCGCGTAATGTTAAACATGAAAACTGGGAGTGGGGTGGTGGTTTTACTTGCTACCCGCGTGCGCTTACTTTGGAAGTTGGTGTAGGGATCGACTCTCGGTAAAAGCATAACTCGTCTCTTTTTCTTTTATTTTTCTAACATGTTTTGTCTAATTCTGAAGTCTTATGCCCTTCCTTAATTCTTATTCTTAATTTTTTTTTTGAGGAGCCTTAATTCAAATTTATTTTTTTGAGGAGCCTTAATTCTTATTCTGATTACCTCCATGATTATCATTTTCAAGCTCCATCCTCCACTTCCTTAATTCTTATTCTAATTTGAGTACTTGAACCTTTATCTCTATACATGTATCTAACTAGCACATGATGGTCACAACCATTAACATGGTAAACAATATTCCATGTTTCTTGAAGTGAAAATATAGCCATAAATAAGCACAATTATAAATTTGAAGAACAATATAGTTATATATGTCTTGCTTAAATCCCATCAATAATTCATTATTTGCGGCATTTGATACACAAAAGTTGCTTAGACTTGCCAGGTTCTATCCGAAAGATTTTCCATATGTAATGCTATAATAAGATTTCTACATGAACTTAAATATTTTTATGATGACATGAGGAAAGATGCAAGGTTTGGAGAAGTGAAGGATATTAATAAATTTTTCTATGATGCTTGTTGAAAGAAAAAAGCATAATTCTTATAAATTAGTTTACTTGCTCATATGACTAGGATTGATTCTCCCGGTGGCGACACCAAGTGTTGAACGAGCCTTCTCTTCAATGACTTATGTGAAGAACAAGTTGTCCAATAATAGTATTATGGGTGATCAATTATTGAATGATAGCTTCGCCACATTTCATGAGAGAGATCTTTTTATTTAAGTTCGTGTGATGATGTATATATTAAAATATTTTCGAAGTATGAAAACTCGTAGAATGACTTCGTATTTTATTTATTGATGCAATGTAATGAATTAACATCCTATTTAGCTATTGTAATATGATATCTGGATTAATGTACTGAATTTTTTTAAGTAAATGACTGTAGTTTATTTTTTGACCAATTCCGAACCCATATGATTGGATTCCTGGATACGCCACTGATAACAAGGGTGTACAAGTATATACGTACAAGGAGCTCGAAATGGCAACGAACAACTTCAACGAGGCGAATGTGATAGGGAATGGTGGTTATGGGGTGGTGTACAGAGGAGTCCTTGGGGATGGGACTGTGGCAGCAATTAAGATGGTGCACAAGGATGGCAAACAAGGCGAGCCAGCTTTTAGGATAGAGGTAACCTTGCCTTTAATTTAATTCCTTTTTGCCCTTTCATTCCTGTTCCATTACGATATGCATATGATGATTCCAATGTTCTTTCCTTTTCATCATTAATAGCAGGATAAGTTAGTTGATATCTGGATGTCTGGTTAATCCTTTGGGTTGGCATTTCGAGAGATAGAGACATAATTACAATAAATTAGAAATAATATCATAATAGCAATACTTTAATGTGTTATTGACCATTTAAACTTGTGTGTAGCAATCAACTTTTGCAGCCAAGAGACAAAAAAAAGTAGGACTTTGCTAAACAGTGTCCTTAAGGTTATGATTAACAATATATTTCCTTTAAAATGATATTAAGTTGGAACGTAACAAAAACATCACGCATCATTTGCTGTTGTTGAATGTATAATTAGTAATTCTATTTTCAAGTTATAATTCATAACCCTTTGAAAGCTATGTTAAACATCTTCCTTTAAATAATAGGTATGTGCTCCATTGGATAGACTTCAACTGGATTTAAAGAGCTTATATTATTATTACATATTCCCATTAAATAAAGTCCTATGCTAAGTTTTAAAGGAGCAAATTTCTTAGGGGTTGACTTGCTCCATCTTTGTTTGGCATTTTCTTCGCAATTTTAGTAAACTTGATCAATAAAGAATAACAAAATTAACTATGTTTACCAATTCTTGTACTCCTATTTTGTATCTATATGGGTCTGCATTTAGATTTCCACATGGTTTGAGATATAGTGAGATGATAAACAAAATAAAGCTAAACTTTCTCTTTGAGCAGGTGGACCTACTGAGCCGTTTACATTCTCCTTACCTAGTGGAGCTACTTGGCTACTACGCAGACCAAAATCACAGGCTCCTAATATTTGAGTTTATGCCAAACGGTAGTCTACAACAACACTTACATTCACCTCACGACTCACACCCATCCTCAGCCGTTGGAATGGAGCACTCGCTTAAGGATATCCCTTGATTGCGCCCGAGCCCTTGAGTTCCTTCATGAGAATGTAACACCATCAATAATCCACAGGGATTTCAAATGCAGCAACATTCTATTGGACCACAGTTTTAGAGCAAAGGTATCTGATTTTGGCTTGGCTAAGACGGGATCTAACAAGATCAACGGTCAGATTTCAACGCGCGTCCTAGGGACCACCGGATACCTGGCTCCAGAGTGGGTTCTTTTCCTCTCTTGCCCGGCCCCAACTCCTCCGCTCCCCCACTTTCATGCATCACTGTTATAACCATATAACTGAAAACTACAACTCCCTAATAATGCAAAAATGTATATGTGGTCCATAGCAAGCATGTAACTCCTTTAACATTTTCCTAAATGTTATTTTGTGAAAACAAATTAAATAAACCATGCTAAAGACAATATGTTAATCTGCACCTATGAACAGAAGGATGGTAGAATGTCGTTTTAATTATTAAGGAATGGACACACTTAATGTTGAACAATTAAATGACAATTCCTATTTAATCACCATCATGTGATCTTTCTGTTTTCTCTTGGGAGGTTTGCCCTCTTACGGATGTTTGTTGAAATACGCAGGTATTCTTCAACAGGGAAGCTTACTCCGAGATCAGACGTTTACAGCTACGGGGTGGTTCTTCTACAGCTTATAACAGGCCGTGTACCAGTTGATACAATACGTCCACCAGGAGAGCATGTCCTTGTCTCATGGGTTCGTACTGTTCGTTTTTGTAACATAGAACGCTGTTAACTTCTCAAAGATTAGCAATTCATGACATAGATTCTTACTGAATTAAACTGTTTATTACTGACTAAAACTGAATTTTACTGATAAAAATTGATTATCCTAAAACTTCGAAACTTCTAGTGAGATTTAGGCTTTAGAAAATAATAATTAAGTATTGTTTTGGCTAGTTATTTTCGTTTAATATTAAATGTTCTAGCAGAATGTTGAAAATTTCTTCGTATTCAGGCTCTTCCAAGGTTAACACACAGAGAAAAGGTGATGGAAATGGTAGACCTAACTCTAAAAGGCCAATATTTCCAAAAGGATATTATTCAGGTTAGAAGATCTATTTCACTAGTTTTCTGTCATTACCATAAGAGAGTAAAGCTAATTAAAGATTGATCCAACTTCATTATTATTCTCTACAGATCGCGGCGATTGCTGCTGTTTGTATACAAGCAGAACCAGATTACAGACCATTAATGACGGATGTTGTGCAATCTTTAATCCCCTTGGTGAAAAACCTCTCCTCTGTTCCCTCCACTTCATCTAGATTCTGCACTAATTTCGTCAGTCCAAAGTCCAGGCGGTCTTCTTTCTCATAAATAATGACTCATTTGATTACATTCTTTCGAATCCTAAGGAGATTCCATTCTTCGTCTGGATCATCCTTATTCCTTAAACCCAAAGACTTTCAACTTACAAAGAGTAACTTCGAAGCCATCCATGAAGCGAATACTTGGTGTTAGAATATCAATGTAAATATAGAATATTTTCATTATACTCCTTTAGTTACGCATGTATATCTTTGGTGATAGTTTGTTCCCTTAATTAAGGTGATTAGTTAAGTTTGTATATCGCTAGTATATATACTGAGGCTGTACACATTATTCAGTTAAGGAAATTACTTCTTTCATGGTATCAGATTTCTAGGGTTAATTGATCTCTTACTTCCGCCTTGCCCTAGTGCCATCATCTTCATCACAGCCCACTCACCTTCCTGCTTCCCGCCGGCAGCCATGACTGGTGGCAGCAGTGAGTTTTCGTCTTCTTCTACCTTTTCTTCTTCTCTTTCTTCTTCTCTCACCTCCTCCCATATCAAACACAATATTCCCATTGTACTTGACATGGAAAACGTGCAATACTTCACGTGGGCGGAGTTGTTCAAGATTCATGCACGCTCTAATCGCGTCATTCATCATATTATACCGTCGGATAAGACCATACCTCCTAAAACTGATGAGGAAAAAGAGGAGTGGTCCACCATTGATGCCACGGTTTTGAAGTGGATTTATGCCACGATTTCGGATGATTTTCTCAACACCATCTTAGAGCCTGATTCTACGGCTAAGGAGGCGTGGGATCGCCTTCGAGACATATTTCAAGATAATAAATCGTCTCGTGCGATCACTTTAGAGCAGGAGTTCTCCAATACTGCTATGGAGGATTTCCCAAATGCATCATCCTATTGTCAACGTCTAAAAATGTTGGCCGATCAGTTGAAAAATGTGGGTGCTCCGGTATCCAACAATCGTCTTGTGTTGCAAATGGTGGCTGGTCTCACTGATGCCTATAATGGCGTCGGCACGCTTCTTCGTCAAAGCGATCCTCTCCCTCCATTCTATCAACCCCGGTCGATGCTTGTCCTTGAAGAGGCCGGCTTGACCAAGAAAGCCGCCACAGGGGCCTCCTCTACTGCATTGGTGGCTGGTTATGGTGAGGGTTCTTGTCGGACTCTAATACCCACCGCAATTCCAATGCTAATTCTCATAAAAATAAGCATCATCATCGTAATAATAATACGAAGTCAAGGAATTCTGGTGGTCAACGGGGGTCAAACTCCACCGGAAGGCAGGGGTGGTCGGCAAACTACCGGCGGTGGTCGGAGCAACAACAACCACCAGCAGCCGGACAGTGGCATGCATCAGCAGCAGTGGGTTCAACAACCCACTCAACCTTGGATGATGTGGCCTTGGGCTTATCCTCCATGCCCCTACCCCACCTCATCTTGGGCTGGGCCCAACTATTCACCAAGGCCAGCAGTAGCAACGCATGGACAACACCAGTTTGGTGTACTTGGACCTTGTCCTCAGGCTTATTCAGTTGATGCTCAGCCCGTTCCCACTGATATTGAGGCCGCGATGCATACCTTGACTCTCACTCCACCGGATCCAAATTGGTATATGGATACGGGTGCCACCTCTCATATGACATCTTCCCAAGGTAACATGTCATCTTATTTTAATTTGAGCAAAAACAATGGTATAATTGTCGGAAATGGTAATAGTATTCCAATTCATGGTTATGGTGATGCCACCTTACCCTCCCCGAACACTCCATTAACTCTCAAAAATGTTCTTCATGCTCCCAAACTGATTAAAAACTTGGTCTCTGTTAGAAAATTTACTACTGATAATTCTATGACTGTCGAATTTGATCCTTTTGGGTTTTCTGTGAAGGATTTTTAGATAGGGAAACCAATCATGAGATGTGAGAGTCAAGGGACCCTTTATCCTATCACTTCTTCCGCCAATTGTCAAGCCTCGTGTCATTCTAGCTTTGCTGCTCTGGCACCATCTCTGTGGCATGATCGTTTGGGTCATCCCGGTGCTCCTATCTTAGAGTCTCTTAGGCGTAATAATCTTATTGAATGTAATAAACTTAGTTCTTCTACTGTTTGTTATTCTTGTCCCCTTGGAAAACAAGTTAAATTGCCGTTTGTAGCGTCTACTTCTAGTACTGTGATGCCTTTTGATATAATTCATTGTGATCTTTGGACTTATCTCGTTTTAAGTTCTATGGGCCATCGTTATTATTTGGTTGTGTTGGATGATTACTCTAATTTTGTTTGGACTTTTCCTCTTACTAAGAAATCCCGAGTCTACTCTACTTTCCTTCAATTTAGAGCATATATCCGAACACAATTTGAACGAGACATTAAAAACATCCAATGTGACAATGGACGGGAATTTGATAATGACTCGTTTTGGACTTTTTGCAAGACTAATGGCCTCTCATTTCGTCTTTCATGCCCATATACCTCTTCTCAAAATGGCAAGGCCGAGCGAAACTACATACTATTAATAATATGGTGCGTACTCTTCTCTCTCACGCCTCTCTTCCCTCCACTTTTTGGCATCATCGTGGCTATAAGTGCTATGACCCGTCTTCCCGTAAAATAATCATTTGTCGGCATGTCCTTTTTGATGAACAAAAATTTCCGTTTGCATCACTTCATACTCCAACATCCACCACATATGATTTTTTACACCACTTAGCTCCCTTGGATTTGCCATCCCTGCCCAACCCAGCACATGTCCCTGCTAGGCCACATCCAAGACCGCCCACAAACAGCCCCTCCTCATCTTCTGGGCCTCCTGCTCCCCTCCATCATTCTCCAATTGGGTCGCGTCTCTCTATCGCAGCCCCATCCCCTTTAGGGACGCGCCTCACTTCTGGCCCGTCTGCTCCAGCTGGTCCCTCAGGCCCATCTTCCCCCTTTTTCTCATCTGGGTCGTCCTTCACCCCCTGCTGACCATCACTCTTTGAGCCCAATTTCCTCTCCAAGTCCTCCTCATCCACAAATTCTTCAACCCCTTCCACGAGCAGTTACCAGGAGCCAAAACGGCATTTTTAAAAATAAGAAAATTGTGTCTCTTCACACTAATGTCGCTCACTCCCTTCTTCCTCGAAAACCCGTGTCAGCTCTCCGTGACCCGAATTGGAAACTTGCCATGGATGATGAATTTGATGCTCTAATTAAAAATAAGACTTGGGAATTGGTGCGTCGTCCTCCTTATGCTAATATTATACTCCCTCCGTCCCAGAAAGATCTGAACACTTGTTGGGACACGTAGTTTAAGGTGATAAGTTGTGGTGTGGTTATCAAATGTTATTTTATTTAAAAACTAGATGTGATAGGAGTTGGTGGGGTATTTTTTATTAGATGAGAGAGATAGTTGGGTAACTTTTTATTGATAAAAGGTAGAGTGTGGGCCAAAGATGTGTAAAAGAAATAATATATTAATGGTGGGACCATGCCAAAAATGGAAGTGTTCAAACTAATTTGGGACAAACATAAAAGGAAAGTGTTCAGACTATTCTGGGATGGAGGTAGTACGCTCTATGTGAATTTTTGCTCATAAAGAAAAATCTGATGGCTCTTTTGAAAGGTATAAAGCTCGTCTTGTAGGTGATGGCAAAACACAACAGGTGGGAATTGACTGTGGTGAAACTTCCAGTCCAGTGGTGAAACCTGCGACTATCAGGGATGTCCTTAGTTTAGCTCTATCTAAGGGGTGGTCCCTTCACCAGCTTGATGTCAAGAATGCCTTCTTACATGGCACTCTGCAGGAGACAATCTATATGCATCAACCATTAGGTTATTGGGATCCCACCTATCCTGATCATGTATGTCTGCTTAAGAAATCTCTTTATGGCCTTAAGTAGGCACCTCGGGCTTGGTATCGCCGTTTTGCTGACTATGTCTCTCAGCTGGGTTTTCACAACAGTACGTCTGATAAGTCTTTATTCATTTATCATCGTGGTAAGGATACATCATATCTCCTGCTCTATGTTGATGATATCATCTTGACTACTTCTTCAGAGACTCTTCGCCGGTCCATCATGTCTAAACTGGCCTCTGAATTTGCCATGAAGGACTTAGGTCCGTTGAGTTATTTTTTAGGTACTGATGTAATCCGTCATGCAGGTGGTTTGTTTCTGTCAAAAGAAATATGCAGAGGAAATTATTGAACGAGCAGGCATGTCTGCTTGTAAATCCTCCCCCACGCCTGTTGATACAAAGCCTAAGCTGAGTGCTCAGTCTGAGCAAGCATGCTCCGATCCTTCTCTGTATATAGGAGTCTTGCAGGTGCTCTCCAGTGTTTGACTTTCACTAGACCTGACATTTCATATGCCGTGCAACAGATTTGTTTGTTTATGCATCAGCCCATGGAGGAACATATGCGGGCTCTTAAACGTATTATTCGATACGTTAAAGGGTCTCTTCATCATGGTCTTCATTTGTATCAGTCTTCCACCTCTACTCTTATTTCGTTTACTGATGCAGATTGGGGTGGATGCCCGGACACTCGTCGGTCTACCTCCGGGTATTGTGTGTTTCTTGGGGATAACTTACTCTCCTGGTCATCCAAGAGGCAGGCTACACTGTCCCGTTCAAGTGCAGAATCCGCATACAGGGGGGTGGCAAATGTTGTCTCTGAATCGTGTTGGCTGCGTAATCTACTTGTTGAACTCCATTGTCCTCTTAAAAAGGCCACACTAGTCTATTGTGATAATGTGAGTGCTATATACTTGTCCGGCAATCCCGTTCAGCATCAACGCACTAAACACATAGAGATGGACATTCATTTTGTGCGAGAAAAAGTTGCACGTGGTGAGGTACGCGTGTTACATGTCCCATCCAGATATCAGATTGCCGATATTTTTACTAAGGGTCTTACGTTAATCCTCTTTGAAGATTTTAGGGACAGTCTCAGCGTCCGTCCTCCTCCGGCTTCGACTGCGGGGGTGTGTTAGAATATCAATGTAAATATAGAATATTTTCATTATACTCCTTTAGTTACGCATGTATATCTTTGGTGATAGTTTGTTCCCTTAATTAAGGTGATTAGTTAAGTTTGTATATCGCTAGTATATATATATTGAGGCTGTACACATTATTCGGTTAAGGAAATTACTTCTTTCACTTGGGATGAGACAGGCCCATATTAAGGTTGAATTTGTTCAAAAGATTCGCTTTGAAGAGTGAATTAAGAAGAGCAGCATAGCAACGAACATCAATAACAGGAATACTACAGGAAGTTGGACGGAGTTATCAGGAAACAGGTGGTATTTGAGAACTATTGCTAGTTATATGATTCTATAATACAATGTGCTTTAACATTCTTAATGCTTTCGGTTGAGTATAGGACATTGTAATAAAAAGTTCGGGATGTTAACGTTACCTCGAGCTCTTATAGTTTGCTTGTGGTTACAGTTCTTAAACCGAATAAACTTAGTTTATCTGCAAGCCAAGAAAAGTCCCAAATGAGCAAAGGCCTGCCTCTTTTGATCTTCAGAGCATAGATATCATTCATATCAAGAAAAGCAAAATTAAGCACATGATCAACTCAATAAATAGAAAGAGACTAAACGTCCAAATCAAGGCTTCTAAGTAAGCGAGCTTGCATGATTATATGAAAAGATGAAACAAAGACGTACTAATATTAGCAAAACTTTGCTGTTATTGATTACAACCTATACCCAAATTCACTTGTCTAATTTGGACTTGAGCCAAAATTGACTACACAGGTTTCAAATATTGTTGTGACACTTGAGCCAATATAAACTCCATGTGAACCGAAAATTATTGTGAGTGACTAATATCGGTTAGGCAATCATAATAAGTTAATTATCTAAAGAATTGACCCCACTTGAATAGGCTCAAACCATCCTAAACCAAGCCATAAAAACACTCTTGAATAGATACTATAAACCTCCCAGCAAACATTGCTACTGAACATATGTCCGTCTCACATCAACGTTATGAGTTTCATGAAGCTAATGTTAAGCCTTCATAATCCAAAACTAGATTTTTTGTGAGATCTTAACAAAAAGTTGAAATTTTTTTCATTCTTATTTCATTTTCAATAGACAGCAGAAAAAATGTCATATATATATATTGTTGCAAATAAAACAATAAAATGATATTTATCTGTTGAAGCGTGAACGGAAAACAGTTTGCCGTGACGTGGAAGACCACTGTCCTAAAAGACGATTTCGCGCTACCCCGGTACAGTAGAAATCAGGCGATCATCCTCCAGGATTAGCACGACTCCAAGATATGTGTGCACTCACACACCTCGGATGGAGGCCAGAATTTTTTTGAGAGTTATGTTCTTCCTTTCAGCAATACCGTTTTGTTCGGGTGTATAGGGAGCAGTTACCTCATGGACTATTCCATTCTGTTCACAGAAGGCCTTAAGAGTGTTAGGGTCATACTCACCACCCCTATCACTCCTAAGTCTCTTGATTTTCTTGTCCAGTTGATTTTCTACCTCAGCTTTGTATTTGAGGAACATCTCTTCTGTTTCATCTTTTGATCTGAGAAGATAAACCATAGTGAAACGAGAACAGTCATCAACAAAGGTAATGTAATATTTTTTCCCCACCTCTGCTCTCATGATTTTTAAAATCTTCCAAATCACTATGAACAAGTTCTAGTACTTCGGTTTGCCTATCTATTGATTTAAATGGTTTCTTTGCAAACTTGGCTTCAACACACACTTCACATTTTGAAAATTCAGTTTTAGAAAAACTTGGAATCAAATTCAAATGTTTAAGCCTTTTAATTAAAGCAATGTTAACATGACCCAATCTAGAATGCCATAAATCAATAGACTCAGCGATATAAACGGAAGAAGTACTAGCACTTTTATTCATAATTTCAACTTTTGCATCCATTACAAAACCCCTTCCCTACAAACTCCCCATTACGAGTAAGAACAAGTCTATCAGAATCAAAATAGACTTTGAGTCCAGCTTTCATGAGTAGACTTCCAGAAATTAAGTTCCTGCGCATTTCTGGAACATGCAAAACATTAGTAAGAGTAAGCAATTTTCCAGAAGTAAGAGTTAGAACAATCTTCCCATTGCCTTGAACATTTGCAGATGCTGAATTACCCATGAAGACATTTTCACCATCAACCTTACCATAACTTGTGAACATGTTTTTGTTGGTGCAGATGTGCCTGGTTGCCCCAGTATCAACAATCCATTCAGCAACATTACCAGCTAGGTTTACTTCTGACACAACAGCAACGATGTTATCAGTAGCTTCATCAAGGTTGGCGTGATTCTGCTTCTTGCTTCTACAGAACTTAGCCTTATGACCAGGTTTCCCACAGTTGTTACAGTTTCCCTTGAACCTGTACTTCTGAACTCCTCCTTGAGGTCTATGGAAATTATTAGGGCCCTTATTTTTCCCAGAGTTATTTGGTTATACCAGATTTGCTTTAGAGGAAACTGAAAAAATAGACTGATCACGAATAACAGACTGACCTTTGTCCTTAATTCGGTTCTCTTCCTCAATCTTAAGGTGACCTATCAGTTCCTCTAAGGTTAGGTCTGTCTTATTGTGCATTAACTGGTTGTAAAAAAATTTCCAAGAAGGAGGCAGTTTTTCAATCAACACAATTGCAAGGGTAATATCACAAATGCACAGTCCCTCGGCAGCCATAGCAAGACAAATATTCTCATAGGCATGGATTTGATCAATTATAGGTTTTTCATCATCAACTTGAAAGCCTAACCACTTACTAACACAATAACGTTTGGTTCCAGCGTCATCAGTCCCATATTTCTTTTCTAAAGCATCCCAAACAGTCTTAGCATGATCAAACAACATTTAAATATCCAGCAAAGCATTTGACATATGATGCAGTAGCATACCCTTACAAGTTCTATCATCCTTAGCAAACTTTAACTCAAAGGCAGCCAAATCAGATTCATCAACAGGTTTAACAACATCATCAAGAACATATGCAACATCAATTTGTTCCAAATAAAAACGCATCCTAACAGCCCAACGTTTATAGTTTTTCCCATCTAGGGGTTCCATCTTAGACATATCAGGAATCATAAGTTTGGAAGCCATAATTGTCTTTTAGATTGTTACAAAAAAAACAATAAAATGATACTTATCTGTTGAAGCGTGAACGGAAAAACAGTTTGCCGTGACGTGGAAGACCACTGTCCTAAAAGACGATTTCGCGCTACCCCGGTGCAGTAGAAATCAGGCGATCGTCCTCTAAGATTAGCACGACTCCAAGATATGTGTGCACTTACACACCTCGGATGGAGACCAGAATATTGCCCAAAAACCAGAGAGTATTTTTTGTGGAGATGAGAAGAGGAGAGAATCAGTGTGATTTATTTTTTAAAGAAAGCAGCCCTTTTAATTGGATTTAAAGAGAAAAACGGAAGGCTGTAAATAAGGAATGGAAATTAATTCGGCTCCAGAAATCTTGCTAGCAACGGTTACAAAATACAATCCGAGATTTTTGCGATGTACGCCAAAAATAAAAGAAGGAGATTTAAAACGGACCGCAGACCCACAGCCTGCGCTCGCCCCGAATCCGGCGCGGCCGGCGCGCGCGCGCGTGTGTGGTGCATCCATCCATCTAGCACTCTATCAAACAAGAAGTGCTAAGGAACTCCTATTAATAAACAAGGTGAAGCATAACTATTTTTCCAATGTGGGACAAGAGCCTTTTACTTGTTTTTCCACTCCTCTCTTTGAGGTTAATCTTTTAGAGTAATTGTTGAACTTCCAACAATCCCCCACAGGGTCAACAAACGAGAAAAGAAAAGGAATGAAGATTGGCTTTGGGCAAAACAAAACAATTACATTACTGTCAATGTCTTGCGACTTGAATTAACACTTAGTGTTTTTAAGCTAGGATCTCTTTCCAATCAAGTGACTTGAGTCTTGAACTTAATAGGGAGGAAAAGATACATCACTTAGAGCACACAATTGAACATGTATAATATTCTGATTCTCCGCGAATAATAGTGATGCCTTATACTGGCCATACGTCCAGACCTGGATGCTCATAGTGCTCTAGAGAATTAGCCCATGCAATTCTCATAGAAAGCGGCCACACTTCCACGCCTAAGTAGGTGAAGCCCATCAAGTGTGAGCTACATCACACCTCCAAACATATGGATATGGGTTCATTAAGAGCCTTGGCTCACCCTAAAGTTCAATTTGTAGCAAGCACATCACGACAAACTGTGTTTCCGTTCACGCTTCAACAGATAAGTATCCAAGCTTGCTCTGCCCATACTGGTGATGGGTTGTATGATGGATTGGGATGGATTGCCCAGCGGGTTGCTGGGAAGGCTACGAGTTAAATAACCCCTTTTATTCTTTTTTTTTTACTTATCTATACAGGTGCATATGTGGTGTTTGATCGTGTAATAAGTTTGTATTTGGAACAAGATAGATAATTATGAAGTTGGAATTTCTTTTGTAATGTTTGTTGTTCTGCATGAGATATCTTTCCAATACTGCACTTGAATTATAAATTTCCCGTTTTGGGGGGTCGACCATGGATATTATGCTGGTCTGTGCATTGGATTGTGGTTCCTTATGGATTATTTGGTAAGGAGAAGGATTTTGATCTTAATCCCCTCCAATGTTGCAGGCTGTTCCTTATGGTGTTTGATGGGCAATGTATGCATATATTGCGTCTTGTACTCGTAACATATTTATAAACCACTTGTGTTTAATGTGTAGTTTCTTTTATTTTTCTCTTTGTTGGGTTGAGATTACATAGTAAACAATGAATTGTAAAAAGTTGATGTTGAAAATATGCATCGAATCAATGCTTACAAGATTGTATGCGATAGTGCAAAAATTCAGGTAAAGTTTGAACCTTGACCTTTGGAAATCTTATGGATTCTATAATTTGAGGCATAGTGAGTAATAGAAATAGGCACGTGAATTTCAACACAATACACTTGGATTGTGAAGTGTCCTTTATTTTTGTCTTCAAGAAGTTGAGTTATGATGTGACATGGAAGCTAACTAAAACACATGTATGTAAGTCACTTGGAGTACTAAGTACTAACATTTGATGAAGAATCCAACAATTTACAATGTCGAGCTATGACCATACATGAATCAAGGAATGTGATACAAGATTATCCCACATCCCTCTTAATGTGGCAATTACAAACATGCCTTTGATGTGATCATGAGCCGAGGTGGGTATGCAACCAACATCTACTAGTGGCATAAGGTTAGGCTAAAATTCAAGTTGATAAAGTTGTTCCAAGTCTAGCAAAATTTGGCAAGAATGACTAAACGGATAAGCTTAGGACTAAAATAGTCTATAACATCTAATCGAGCCAAAATTTGCACCCAAAAAAAAAAAAATTAATTGTGTTAGACAACAGTGAATGTCCCAATTAATCGGATCGACTAAGTCACATCTCCAACCTGAAATTTTATGATCTAACCAAACACTTTAAATGATGGATTAACTAATTAGGAAGGATCTTGGGCCTTGGCTGCATTACATATTATTTACAATGGTTGTAACTTTCAATAAAATCATAATTCTCAATTTAATTACACAAATTAAAGTCAGATCACATGCTAACGAATTAATAATCTGAGATTTATTTTTTTTTGAGGACAATAATATGAGACATGGATAAGCATTAATGGATAAAAAGAATTAAAGACGAGCTATCAAAGGGAAAAAAATTTAAAGTTCAAGGTAAAATGACCAATTTACCCATTTTAATTTGGCTATAATTAGTAAATTTCAATCGTATAAAATTGGACTCGCTTTGAAGTTTGAACCCGGCCCACTACCAACCTATTCCGAAATACGAAGTACAAAACCTAAAGCAAACCGAATTCTTCAAGAATGTTCTATCAATAACAATCCCTTGATTGAAGGACAAATAAATCATCTTCTTCTTCTTCCCCAATTTAATTTCACGTACTCTGCAAAATCAGCTTCATCTCATCCTCCTCAAAATCTAAGAGCGAGAAATCGCAGAAAAAAGAGCAACAAAACAATGTCACACTTTGGAAGAGCAGGTCCTCCTGACATCGCCGACACTTACTCTCTCCTCGTTCTTAATATCACTTTCCGTAAGTTTCTATTTTCTCTCTCCTCTTCTTTTCGAAACCCTAGATTTTGTGTTTAATTTCGTTGAAATTTGTTCGTAAAACGCTTTTTTTTTTTTTTGGAAATTAATTGGAATAGGAACTACACCGGATGATTTGTTTCCGTTGTTTGATAAGTATGGCAAGGTTGTCGACATTTTCATCCCTCGAGACCGAAGGTGAGATTAATGATTTTTTTTTTTTTAATTTTTTCTGTTTGATTTTGGTTAGGTGACTAATTTTTTTTGTTAATTTATGTTGTTTGGCGTTATTTTTGGGTGATATAGGACTGGTGAATCTCGTGGTTTTGCCTTTGTTCGATACAAATATGCCGATGAGGCGCAGAAGGCTGTCGATAGGCTTGATGGTATTGGCGTTTCTTTGTTTCTGTTATGAATTTGTATTGTTTGGTTATATTTGGTGGGTGAAGTTGTTGATTTTGTAATTGTAGGAAGGGTGGTGGATGGTAGAGAAATAGCTGTCCAATTCGCGAAATATGGGCCGAATGCGGAGAAAATGTAAGTGTTTGCTATTGATGTAGTTTGTGTTTCAAATTATGATGTTGTTTGGCTTTTGTGCTCCTCTCATTTGAAGAGCCGTGGAGCTAGGTTTGTGTCATTATAGTATTGGCTATCTAGTTCCGTGCTTGGTCCATTATGTATCTACATCAAACTGGTAAACCAAGAGGCTACTTGTTGATAGACGATAGGTCTATATAAACGGGTAATAACTCTAAGTTTGGGGAGGCTGTACGTGTCGATAGCCGATAGGTCTGTATAAAGGGGAAATATGTTCTGATCCACTTCATCAACTGTGCTTCTCTGGATGATCTGATTTTGATAAAAAAAAACTTTAATTAAGTTTGGGGAGGCTGTTGTGAGTTACAGCCTATAGGTGATTCAGGATTAGAAAGCTTGTCCATCTGAAACTACCTACAAGGAGATAAAGTAGCTGAGTACAATTTTATTGCATTGACCAAGTGATATACTAAGCTCTTCTTGTTCTCTTTTTTATTCGACAAATATTGGCTGGGATGCTAAAAGGTAGCATGGTTTTTTCCTTTATTATTGTGGGGCTTTTGACATGATGTATGTTCTGCTTGCATATTTCCTTTATGTATGTTTTCTTTGGTACTTTTTGGGAGGTGGAGATTAGGAGCTGACCAGAAAATCTTAATATTGAATCATTGATTGGCATGAACATATTGATCGAGATGATTCAACAACTCTCCAAGCTGCTATTGCTAGTTCTGCTTGTCTACAATATGCACCATATTTTTCTTTTGAAGCTTGCAAGCCAATCATCTTAGTCCTTTTTTGAAACTCCTGAGTCTCTCAACATCTAGTTCAATACACATCTGAAGTCTATGCGATGCAACAACTTGTCTTCATGACAACGCAATGCAATGTTGTTTGGTACCAAAAAATGTGCAATTAGAAGAACTTGGTTCTAGTGACTTCAGACCTCATGGAAATCTTATGTTCCACACACAAGACATTATCTGTCTGCTTCCTAGAAGCATGCTCTTGCTTTTTATCTTGTTACTTCAAGTTCTAAATGTTTTATCTATTTTGTTTTCAGTCAGAAAGGAAGGATTGTGGAGTCTGTTGCCAAGGTCAAAAGCCCAAGGAGGAGGTATGGTTCTCCCATTCTATATTTGTACCATATACGAATGAATATCTAATTGGTGATGCTTTCCTCTGAGGCAGGTTTTTTTTTTTTTTTGGGGGGGGGATTCTTCTCCTATCTCCCAAAATCAAGCGTCTTCCAGTGCTACATTTCACCATTAAGATGAATCTTATAAGATTGCCCATAATTATGATTTTCCTTGCACATAAATCACCAAAGATGGTGAAAGTGGTGTATGTAAATAACTTTTGCAAGTAAGAGAACGAAAGAAGTAGCATTCTAGCCCTCCATTCTTGTGCTTACTTTTACTAATCTGGACAATGCATTCACATTTGGGACATTTTGGATGTCAAGCCTTGAATGCTCAAAGCCTTTAGACACCACCTAGACCGTCTTTTAGCTAACATTATTTGCTCAGTCGTCCCTGGTGATGTAGACATGGGGAATTTTATCGGATTCATTGCAGAGTTAAGTGATTTAATGATTTTAAGTTGTTACTTTGCCATTTGATATTTTGATTGTGCCCTGTTGTCTTCATTTGTCCTTTTGTTTGCATTTGTCCAGCATGTGCATGGTTCTGTACTCAAGATTGGCATAACTAAATGATCATCACTATTGTTTGTCTTTAGGTATCGAGATGATCACTACAGAGATTCCAGAAGAAGAAGTCGTAGTAGAAGCTTGGATAGGTATGATCGTGACAGGTATCGTGGAAGGGACAGAGATTACCGCAGGCGGAGTAGGAGTCGCAGTTATAGTCCTGAACACTCTAGAGGTCGGGGAAGAGACCGTTACGATGATAGAAGAAGCTATAGAAGCAGATCAGCTGAAAGGTTGCCATGACCTACTTGCTATAAGGCCTGTAACTCATCTAAATTTTCTGCTGTCATTTGACAATTTTTTTCTTTTGGCATGTGGCAGTGCTTCCCCGAGACGAAGTCCGAGTCCTCGTAGAAGTATATCACCACGTCGGAGTGCTTCACCTCATAGTCCATCTCGTTCTAGGAGTCATAGCCCAGAGAAGCGCGACCTTGATGAACGAGCAGCAATTCCGCATCGTTCATCTTCTCCTCAGGCGGTTTCTTCACGTGGGGGAGCTGGAACCTCTCGTAGCCCCTCACCTCGAAAATCACTTGAGGTAAGTTCTTGTTCTTGGATAGCATTCCCTACTAATGAAGAGAGCATTATTTGATTAGGTGGTGTCTTCAAATTGGCAGGCGTGAAGTCAGCACACTATTGGAGCGGTGACAAAGTGCGGATGAACATCTATCAGGGTCATATGAAAATGTAAAATGACTGAGTCTGCATTAGTAGCTTGGAATATTGAGTTAGACTTTTCGATAGGGATGATACTTTATTCGCTATGCTGTATTTGCACGCTGCGCTGTTGATTTGCTTCAATAATTTTTGGACCTTCCTGACGGTAGATGTTGAGTCTGTGTGCTAGCTATTCGGAGACGTAACTATGGTTTGTCTTTCATTTCCATCTGTTTTATGGTCATTTTCCCTTCTCATTTCTTATTTTATGTTTCCATTTCTTTTTTCCTTTTTCTTTGTTTTTATTATTGAGTTGCATGCTACATACTGAAGATTATGATTTGGTTAATTTTGACTAAGTGTGATCACATCTGATCTTTTAGTTTACATTGAGAAGGATGAGGAAGCTTGATATGATGAATGATGTGATGTTGGTGTCGCTGATGGTGTTTGTGATTGTTTGATGGATGATACCTATCTTTATACTGGTAGCGAACATGGATATACCGGTTGCTGAGCTGATCTTTATTGACTGCTGTTTTATGACCATTATGATGGGAAGGCTGGTGTCATTACAAATTGACCTTATCGGTTATGAAAAGCCTACTAACCGGTGAGATTTATAGACCAGTTCATCTTTAGATGTGATTTGATGATGTTTACTAGTCATATTATGAGAAAGAAGGGTGAACGAGATGTATGTACTGTGCTGTTCGACCTCCTGCTGCAAATGGTTGCACCTGTTGTGCTGCTGATTAGGAATCTGAATGAAACATTAGAAGCTGGGTTGAGCAAATGCATCCACAACGGCTGGATGTGGTAATGGCCTCTGGCTGCTTATTGTGTTTTGAGCTTTATGTTTAAGGTTGAAAAACCTTTTGCCTATTAGCTTTTGACTGTTTTTTCGTGCTCTGCTAAACTGTATAGCTCATGGCTCGTGATTGTGGCTGTGGTCCTGTGGAGCAGTGGGCCCAGTGGCTGAGCTCTGTTCTATAGTTTGATGTTCCCATGTTGATTGGTCGTAGCTTGGGTTGATAAGCTTTAGTTGGCTGTTGCTGCCCAGTAGTTGGGGTCGGGTCGGGCTTTTTGAAGTTTACCCGGTGGCTGTTTTGACCCTCATGTTGCTGTTCCGGGTTTGTGAATCTGATCTCCAGGATAGCTGTTTTATTGTGAGATTGCCTCTGTTCTATATATCACCTTTTCTTTAAAATTATCATTTTGTGTGTGGCGAACAGCGTTTGACCATGCTGCAATGAAGTAACCTTTTATGCATATGATCGCGTTATTAGCTGATGCTGAAACTCCTTTTAGTCTCCCGTCTGTGAGAATATTGTGTGGTCAGGAAGACATTAGACTTATTACATAACCTATTGTTGGTTTTCAAGTAGATTTTGTGCTTAAGCGAATGTTTGTTAGGCTTTATTGTTGGTTTTCAAGTAGATTTTGTGCTTAAGCGAATGTTCGTTATGCTTTATTGCATCTTGTCCGTGTTTTTAAGAGTTGGGTGGTCTCGTTTTCAGATAGCCTAAATACTAACTTTTATTTCAAGATTTACATAAATCTTAAAATTTCTCTTTTGTTTTTTAAATTTAAGATTTAATTATTCACTTTGGATTTTATGTAATTTCTGTTAACCTTTCCATAAACTAACTTTTATCTATTTTTGCTACTCTACTCTTGCTGATTTTGCTTAACAACTAAATTGTTTGATTAGCTTGATGGTCGAACTAGTTATTTAGCTTTCAGGTGTAGTAGATTGTCGAATTCATTGTTTTCAATATCTTTACAGTATTAAAGTGTTTGAAGTTGGTTTGATTCTAACAGTGTGGTTGTTAGACGGTAATAAATGGGCGGGATTGTTAATGATTCTAGTTGTGGCTGTGAATTGTTTTTGGTTATTAACGAAAGTGCCATATTGTGCTAATGGAGCTCCATCTACAAACATGCCTTTTGTTTTCATAAATAGGTTCTGCAACACTCACGTCTAAAGTATATAGAGATGGATGAAAACATAGATGACGGAGCGAGTTTCTTCACAATATTATGGGAGTTATCCCGTTTTGTGTTCCGACCCCTTCTTCTTTTGGCGTATCACCAATGTTTAGTATGTTGGAAAGGAAAGTGATTGGGATATGAGTATAAGATGAGACGCATAATGAATATATGAGATTTTAAATGATGTTACAGTCAGTGGTGGAGTCACGTAGTAATAAGGGGTAGCATGTGCTACTTTTGTTAATTTTAGAATTTTTTTTTTTGAAAAAACAAAAGAAAATCTAAACCCAACTAGTAACCGCGTCGTTCACTCTCTCAAACTGAAAGCCTCACTCTCACTCTTTGTCTCTCAGTTTCTCTCGGAGACTCGGACTTAAATTATCGGTGAGGTTTGGTCGTCCGTCGTCGCCTCGTCTCCTCGTAATCGTTGGTGTAATCGCTGCTTTGTTGCTGGTTGTAGGTTGGTTCTTCACTTAATAGCGAGGCCTGTTGCACTCTTCGACTTCCAACCGGTGAGGTTCTTCCATTCTTCAACGTTCTAGCTGCTTCGCCGTTCAAGTAGTGCTCTTGTCTTGTGCTTCTTGCCGGACAACAAAGGGTTTGGGTTGTGGAGTATTGTGGGTGTGATTACGAGTAAGTTTTGCTTTTTTGAAATGGGTTTGGGTTGTGGAGTATTGTGGGTGTGATTACGAGTAAGTTTTGCTTTTTTGAAATTATAGTTTGTACGTCTTGGTAGTTAGTAAATTAGTGAATATAATTTATGGATTTATGAATTTAAAGTTGATAATTTGTCAGTAAATTGTTAATTGTGTGAATTTTTGGAGAGATATATTTTGTGTGAGTATAAATTCAGTGGACTATAATTTATGTGAGTTGCTAGTAAATTATGGTTATTTTATTGTTAATTGTGTAAATTGTTAGTGAATTATGATTTTTTTGAATTGTTAGTGATTTTTTAATACAAATTATTAGAATAGGTGGTCTAATTTTAACATAAAATTAGATAAATCCAAGCCTATATTCTTCCAAGAAGCTCATTCATCTTACTTTAACCCAAAACTATCGCGAGAAATTTCGCGCCAACTTAGTCGTCCCTTATCTTCCTTTCTTTGTTTCTCTTTGAATCTAGAACTACAAACAAACGATTTTGTAAACTAACTCAACAGTCTTACGGAATGGATTAAACTAGTTATTAAAGATATTAAACTATTCACTAAATGGATTAAAGAATGTGAGAACTAAATGGATTAAACTGGTCACTAAATAGATTAAGCTAGTCATTGTTTTAAGAGCGTGTGCATTACTATACATTTTGTTGTATACCTTTTTCAGTTCCACACCGAAATGGCTCCGGAGACCACTATATGGGATGCCTTACGATGGCTCCTAGGTGCTCGAGGCCCTTGCATTGCCTCAAACTACCTTCAACAACTTTTATAATTCACAACTAACATTTATAACTTTGGTCATATGTCTACGTGTCTCGCCTTGCTTACTACTATTTTCCCGTATTTCAACTTTACCCTGTCAAAGAAGCCTTCAAGCTTTTTTTAAAATATTTTTTTTAAGGTAAAGAAAATTCTCTTGCAAAAAGGAGAAGAAATAGAATCAAACCCCTCTCACACAGGTGGAAGAAAAACCTCATAACCAATAGGCCAATCTTGATCCTCAAGAAGTCTGCATACTTAGGCCGAAAAGCGTTTGAGGTTCCCTAGAAGCCTCTATAAGCCTAATACACATTCAAACCGAATTTGAAAAGTTAATCTTAAAAAAACTCAAGACTCCACTCGAGTTCAAATACAAGTACTTGTATTATTACGAGTCTACCATCATTAGGACTCCTTCAATTTACCATGGGTTATAAAAAAAAGACAAATGCTAACGGGCGCCCCGGAGGGTTAGATAAGACTAATATATCTCCTAATATTATTTTTAGTCCCAATAAATAAATAACTTTTTAAGATAAAATATAACTTTTTAAGATAAAATACCTTTTACTAGAAAATTAAAAAATGAATAGGTTTAGAATAAAAAAGGAATAGCGTTTGTGAATGAATTGGATGGTGGCAACTGTATTGGCGGCAACTGTTTAGATTGTAAACTCTTGATTTCATTTTTGTCTTAGAAACCTAAATGTTGCTTTATTTGTAGCTCGTACTTGTTTTAATATGTGTTTTATTTCTGTTTTTCCTTACAATAATTATTAGACAGGAATAATTACTCTAATATTGCCATGTAATGACAAGTAGCTTAGAGCATGTACAATGGGTGGGTTTTTAGTTGGTCTAGGAAAAGCTAAAACTAGCTTTACTTGGTTTTACTATTGGGGCAATTGGCCCTTGGAGTTGGTTGGTCTAGAATTCCAGACCAAATGCACCTCGGATGGCGTGCATAGGATAAGTAATGACTCGCCGCGTGGCGAGAAATCTGGGTGATATAATCTTTTTTTTTAAAAACGAGTGAAACGTTGTGTACAAAGAAAAGGAAGAAAGAGAGAAGCACAAAGCAGGCTGAAACGCAATACTCCACCCGCGTCAGAGTACTGCTGGCCCAAGTTTGCTTTTTGTTGTCAGTGGCCCACTGAACAACATATGAAGCGCTGCCACGTGTTAGGAAATGCAGATTTCTCATTGATTATTGCTGCTGAGTTTTAACGTGTATTTTGTAACGTTATAAAAATTTGTTACAGTAATTAAAAAAAATCAGCTAATAATTTTTAACAAATAATTACAATAACAGTTATAAAATAATTTTATCTATAAATTGAGCCCAAATTTCATATATTTTACCACACTTCTTCCCAACCTATTTTTTTCTAATTACTCTCTCTAACCTAAAGTTACTTATACTAAGCCAATATTATGGATTCAAATAATCCTAATTACTCCCAAAATAATCCAAACCACCCACAAAATCCCCAAAATAATTTCCAAATCGATCCAAGTGTGCTACAAGTTAACGTAATTAAATTTAACGTAAGCGTACAATTACCATAATGTCAAGTTAACGCAAATTTAATTTAACGTAAGCTAATTAGCTTTCAACGTAATTTAATTTAACGTAATCTAATTAGTTTTTATTAATTTAAATCATCTATTTTATGTAAAAATAAACATTGGGTAGGAGAGAGAGAGCATATGGTGGGGTATGGTAAAAGTAGGAGAGAGAAATAGAAAAACCAAGTAAGACCAATCAAACCATTGTGAGAAAAAAAGATGAGTTGGTGGGAGTTTAGTGGGATGTGAGATGTAAGAAGGAGGGAAGGAGAGAGAATGACAAAAACTTAAAGACTAGCTAAGACCAACCAACCCATTGGTGATGCTCTAGTGGCCGAGCCAATATGCATTTCTACAAATAAACATGTTTCTAGATTTGATATAAAAAAGAGCTACTTGTATAGATAGTGGCGAGAAATTATTTGGTGCATCAGATAGATTAGGTCATTGTTTTTGGCCGATATCTAGATTATATTTGATATGTACCTAAAGTAATAGATTACCTGAAATTAGAGATGGCCAACAGTGCGGGCCAATCCAGCCTAGCCCGCCTCTTGGGCCGTGTGGGCTGAGCCCGCGAAAAGCCCGGTCCAGCCCAGCTCGAACCGTGAAATTGGTGGGTGGGCCGTGGCCCATATTTTTTGAGTCCAACCCACGAAAGCCCGCTACTAAACCGCCCAGCCCGGTCCACGAAACTGGTCCAACCCGGCCCATGAACCGGACCAGCCCATCCCAAGTAATTACAATCAAATCGTGTATATTTTAATCAAATTGTATATATTTTAATCAAATTGCATATATTATAATTCAATCAAATTCAAAAATAATGAAATTATTCATTAATATTAATAATTGTATATATTTTAATTAATTTTAAAGATTTTATGTAACAATAATAAATGATTCCAATGATTAAATAATTTTGAAAATAAAAAATTCTCATGCCGGCACGCCGGCCCGCTAGGCCCACGAACCGCCAGAACCGCTTTCCGAACCATGAAAACCGGTAACAGACCGGTGTGGGCCAAGATTTTTCAGCCCATGGACCAGCCCGCCCAAACCGTGAATTTCACGGTCTGGTCATGGGCCATGAAATCTCAGCCCGGCCCACTAGGGCCCACGAACCAGCCCGGACAGCCCGCACCAGTGGCCATCTCTACCTGAAATGGGGCTATCTTTTGTTACATTAGTCTGAGTTGATATAGTATGTAGTACTCCCTCAGTTTGTTTTTTTTACTTACTACATTATTGTGCACCATTTTTAAGATGTTATTTAATTCTTAATATTTTTTATTTCATTTACGTAAAAATTTATAAAAATTTGATATTATGAATCTACATACCGAGACGAATCTAACAAGACCACACATGACTATATCTTTACTTATAAAATAATCAGTCAAAGTTAGTGGCCTCATTCCCAAAGCAACAATGTAGCAAGTAGAAAAAAACGGAGGGAGTATATATTATAAGGTACCGTTTATACGATACTTCAAATATCCACTGGGCTCCCGTTAATAATAATTTGAAACCTATTTATATACAAAATTATTGTTCTTATCTAACGTCTTGGCTCGACCGTTAGTAATAATTAATTAAGTAATTATATATAAATTATAGTTCTTATTTAATGTCCGGGGCGCCCGTTAGCGGACTCGAAAAAAAAAAAACATAAACAAAAATAAAGTAGAACTCCAATCTATCATCGTTATCGTCGCCCTTCTTTCTCTACTCAATTTCAGTTGAACTACTTCGCACTCTCTCTCTTTCTCTCTGCTACTTCGTTCTTCTCCTTCAACTCAATTACTCAAACTCATCCATCTAATCTTCCCACTTTTCTCTCTCATCATCAACAATGGCGTCCACTGCTCTTTCTCACTCTCTCTCCTCTCCCCTCAATTCTCACTCTTCTCTCTCTCATCGCACCAATTTCACTCTCTCTCCCAATTTCAGTCCATTTTTCTCTTCACTAAAACTCAGATCTCTTTCTCTCTCCTCTTCACCCTCAATTCCTCCTTCTTTCCTCACATACGCTTCTTCCGACGAATCTGCTACGACCTCCACTGACGTAACTCCCATCGAAAAGAGTTCGTATTACTTTTCCTAATCTTTATTTCTATGAAAAACTTCCTTAATTTCGATTTTTTTTTATTTTTTATGCTTTTTTTCGTGTGCAGGATATCCAGCATTTCCTACTGTTATGGATATTAATCAGATTCGCGACATTTTGCCTCACCGGTGAGTTTTATATTCTTTAATTGCTACAAATTTGTTAATTTTTGGGCGTAATTGAATAATGTTAGGGTTTAGGGTTTTGATTTTGGTGTTGTTTATGTGTTTAGGTTTCCGTTTCTGTTAGTGGATAGAGTGATCGAGTATAATGCAGGAGTTTCTGCGGTTGCAATTAAGAATGTGACAATTAATGATAATTTCTTTCCTGGCCATTTTCCTGAGAGGCCTATAATGCCTGGTGTTCTCATGATTGAGGTATTTATTATTATTATTATATATGATGATTATTCATCGTTTTATATGTTTTTGTTTTTGAATTTGATTTGTGATCAACCTATATCAATTGAGATATATATTTCTGAAATGTCGAAGTTGGTGAAATGAGAGAATGTGCTAGTTTTTCCGGGTTCTAGTACAAAAATTGGGATGTTCTTATTAAACGTAAAGGAAATTATGTAGTTAAGATCAACCATAATGACTTTATTATGTAAAATTGTTAGATATGGATCTTTTGTTGGGTCTGCTTTGATGAAATTGTAGGAAGTTGGTATCGGGATTGAATCTCATATTTACGATATGAACTTCTGAGGTGATGCCCTGGACATGTTTGGTTGGTACTTGGTAGTGAAGTCACTTCACTTGGAGACTTGGGATGTTGCTCCTATACACTAGAGGAAGTAGTGTAATTGTGAATTTCATTCAACTTTCCCATTTACTGGATACCCATGAAGTGTGGATTGTTTATATTTATAAGTTGCAAGGAAACTTCATATGCTCATAATATGCTGTCATTTATAAGGATCTTAAACGGGAAGATGTTTTTAGGAGCTAGTAATTGCTCTTTTTGTTCGAGTTCGGCTGGTACTGCTCTTGAGTGCATGATAAGCTTTCTATTTTGGGCATTGATTTGTCGGAGGTTATTTGAAATGTTGCATTTGTTGTCTTGGGAGAGTAAGATGTATGTAGACAGGGCTTTGCATCGTACGGGAATTATCATCTGAGCCATGCCCATGGACAATAAACTTATAATAGGTACTTAAACAACTGCTTTGCTAGGAGTGAAGGAAGAGTTTTAAGCTCTTCTGTGCAGGATTAGCTTGTAACATTAAAGTATAGGATCTTGCCATAAAAAAAGGTATAAAATCTTGAACTGTATCATATATGGTCTTGATAGATATCTGGCTATGTTAGAAATATTCTGCCATCAATTATTGCATAGTGACAATTTCTTGGACTAGAAGGAGTGTTTCTTGTTCAAGATATAACTAAACTCAGTATGCCTAAATTCGAGTCGGGAGCCAATCTAGAGTACTGCTCTAGTTGGAATATGTGGAAGTGTTTCAATCCATTGTTAGAAAGTAAGGTCTATTGGTAATTTGAAAAGAGTGAAGCTAGAGCCTTCTAAGCTTCTAGCTCGATTAGGCTGCTATAGTTGACTTTTGGAATGGAAATACTAAATAGTCTTAACCTGTCCAACTTAATTGGAGAGAACTCCAAATTTGTAAATGTAATGTGCAATTTTTTAACCGAAAGAGCAGAGCGTTTGCTTCAAAAAAACATCCCTTTCTTCATTGATGAGTTAGTATGATCTAATAACTGTGGCTTTATGTTGAAGTGATACATTTTTCTCTATCCATTAAAAGGACATCCAGGTTGGGCTGTTCCCACTAGCTAAAGAGAGCTCAAACTTAAGTTAGTTTCATAACTACAAGCCTCTTATCCATTCCCTTGATATTATGTGCTCTGTTACCATGGCTAATAATCTGGCGTGCGCTTTTTATTCTTTCTACATCTAGTCATTTTTTTATTTTAAAAGATAGCCAGTAATTTTGAGCGGTCCGAGTAACAATAACATGATTACTTGCATTAAGGCACTGGCACAAGTTGGTGGAATTGTGATGTTGCAACCAGAAGTTGGAGGCTCCCGTGACAATTTCTTCTTTGCTGGCATCGACAAAGTAAGATTCAGGAAGCCAGTGATTGCTGGTGACACATTGGTGATGCGAATGACACTTGTTAAGCTACAAAAACGCTTTGGTATAGCGAAAATGGAAGGCAAAGCATATGTTGGAGGTGAAGTAGTTTGTGAAGGAGAGTTTTTGATGGCTATGGGTAGTAGTAATTCCAGTGAATGATCTTATTTTTAAGGTTTCTATTCGTTTTAATTATTTGTTCTTGCAACATTAGGTTTAAGTAGAATGTGCTGAAGACATAAACTTCTGCAATTCTTTGCTCACAATGTTTATCGGAATCCTGTAGTACTTAATACATGAGTTGAGTTCATTTTACTCTGTTCGAATATAGGAGTGTTTTCCAGGCTCAAGATTACATCGAAAGTTTTTTTTTTTTTTTTTATAATAATATTTATTATTAGTTTTATTTTAAAAAATGGGCAACTTCCTTGACATCATTTGCTAATTGCTACCCCTTCAAGTTGTATTTATTTTATAAGCAAAATACAAAAGTTAGGGAAGTCTTTTCTCAAGACTTTATGCTGCACGATTGACTTTCCAATAAACATGACCGGAATCAACAGTGTCAAAAATAGGCCAGCAACTGCTTGATATCATCCAATTGCGAATGAATCTTTCAAGGGGCACTTGCTTGACACCGACAAAGGTGGATGAAATGAGCCATTGGAGAAAAGTTTCAGTACTAGAATATGAACTAAATTCTATATCTTGTACCTCAAAATAATAGGTCACGTATGATTTTACAGGTTAATCTTTTGTCCACTTTGACCATTACTCTCTTTGCTATATATTTTCTTCAGAAGCTCTTTCGTTCTTGCTCAATATAAGTGATTTGTACATCCGAGTGTATTGTGCGTACAATGCACCAAAGTTATTTTCAGCTTATCTTTTTTTTTTTTTCCGGTGGGAGCTGTTCTACTCTTTGCTTATTTGCTCATTTAGACTTCTCCTTTTTTTTTTGTTTTTCCTTCTTTTGTTCATATAAAACCCTAAATAAGAAAAGAATAACCTTTTAATATTTCATGCACTTCACTTGAGAAATTTTCATTAATCTAGATATGGACATATGGACATATGGTAGTTAATGTTGACATGTTTTAGGAAGCAGTTTCAACTTTCAACATTCAAATTTTGACATCATGTTACTGTGCACGAGCGACGACCGTTATCAGGCGTCAACTTTCTGAGTCCTTTTCTCATATCTTCCAGATTTGGATCTTAGGACGTTTTAACCATCACACACAAAGAAAACTCCAATCTACTAAAAGTAGTACGGTTCTAGATATTTTGAATTGTTTTCGGAGGAGAGATATGACTTCTGACTTGTGAGCCTTCTGAGGTGTTTGAACCTGGTTCACTTGTTTGAAAATTTTGTACTTTTAAATTGGTAGTATTAAGCAGTTGGTGTTGATTATTAGTTGTCTATTAGGAAAAAAAAACTATACAAAAGTCATTAATACTGTACTTATGCTGTACTATTAGCTAACTTTTTTTTGGTTTAACCAAACATACTAATTTTCCTTTAACCAAACAGCTCTAGTGAGCTATTTCATTTCTTTTAACCCAAATGAAAAGTCATTAATACTCAGTCTTCTCATCACATGAACTCTTTAAAAATTGTTTGATTGCATGAAAAAGTTGAAGCCAAAAGCCATTAAAAGTGGCAATAATTACAATTTGTTAAAGAGTTCATATAACTAAAAGATGATTGTAGGGAGATAAATTACATACTCGTGTGATGATTATGTAGTGAGAGGACCATACTATCATGTAAAATGTGTAGAAACAATAAGCCTTCTATACAATCTCTCAAGAGATCAGTCTAGCAAGTAGCAAGAGCAAATTTGCATAGTAAATCAATATACTTTCGGAACAACATTTTAACTCCTAATATTCCCTCCCTTTCCTTTTAGTTTACTCATTTCACTTTGGACGAGAACCGAGGAAGTCCAAAAGTATGAGAGAGAAATTGAAAAGGAGGAGAGAGAAATTGAAAAGTGAGAGAGAGAAACTAAAAGTAGTTTAAAATATTAAAAAGTGAATGACACGGGTTGTAAAAGAGGAGAGAGTAGATAAGACATGTTACCACCAATAAAAAAAAACAACAATGTATAGACTAAAAAGAAACAGACCAATAAGGAACTCGTGTAGATTAAAAAGAAATAATGAAAAAAGTGGAATATAATAGTTTGAGATTGATTAGGATGACAGATTTTGTGCTGTTATCGACCTACCAAGTAATTTCTGCTTGATCTTATTGTGTACTTCTTTAATTGTCCGTAAGATTAGTCTATTTCTTAACAGACTAACATATAGAAATGAACAAAACAAGATAAAACTAAGCTGAAATTCAACATCTTCCAAAGATTATTGGGCACAAGGACATCTCTTGCTAATAATCTTTCAACGATGTTGAACATACACCAATAATACCAAAAATAAATAAATATCAACATCAACCGTCAGGATTATTCAAAAGCGACGACTCTTTCCACTAAAATCAGTTGACTTGTGAGTTTTTAATTGACTTTCAAAGTCCAAATCTTTCAAGAGAATAAAGCAAAAGTGAGCTTGAACTAACTTAAATCCGATATAAACTAAAAAAGAAGCAAATCAACTTTTTTAGATTCCAGAAAGAGAAAAAAAGAATCATACTTTACAACTTGTTTAATCCAAAGAAGTTAAAATGCTAGCCCAAACTCTGTATCCTCTGTTTTTATCCCTGTTTTTTTGCATACCTTTAAATTTTTCGTTACTTTTCAACATTGCTGGTGCAACTCAACATGAAGCAGAAGCTCTTATCAAATGGAAACAGAGTTTGCATAGTCAGAACCATTCATTTCTTTCATCTTGGTCACTTTCACGCGATGTTTTAAGCGCGAAACACAGCACCATTATCACTCCATGCCACTGGCTTGGAGTTGGCTGTGATAATGGAAGTGTAACAAGATTAAACTTAACCAATGTGGGTTTAACAGGTACTCTTGATGCCTTTAATTTCTCTTCATTGCCTAATTTGTCTTTCCTTGATCTTCATGATAATAATCTCTTTGGAAATATCCCTTCTTCAATCACTAACCTCACTAAACTCACTAGTCTTCATTTGGGGGATAACCAATTCTCTGGAAAAATTCCATCAGAACTTGGGAAGATAACTAGCCTAAAAAACTTGAACTTTATCAATAACTTTTTTTCTGGGATCATACCATTTTCTCTAGGCAATTTATCCTCTCTTTCTCTCCTTATCCTTGGAAATAATCGATTAGTAGGCACGATTCCTTTTGAGCTAGGACATTTGACATTGCTCAATGAGCTTCGTATCAATCTGAACAACCTTACGGGTCCCATACCGCCTTCCATTGGCAATCTGAGAGGTTTGAAGGTTTTGTCAGTGTATGGAAACAACTTATCAGGGACACTTCCTAAAGAGTTTGATAACCTCACTAACTTAACCTTGTGTTTTTTGTCAAATAACACCATTTCTGGCTCATTGCCTGAGAAAATTTGTCAAGGTGGGATACTTCAAGATTTTTGTGCAAGTAACAACAGGTTTTCAGGTACTGTACCCAAAGGGTTGAAAAATTGCACCAGTTTGACAAGATTAAGGCTTGACAGAAACCATCTTGTGGGTAACATAACAGAAGATTTTGGTGTATACCCAACTGTTGATTACATTGATTTGAGCTACAATAACTTTGAAGGGGAGATTTCTTCCAATTGGGGAAAGTGCAAAAACATGACTAGCCTTAAGATTTCGGATAATTTCATAACAGGTAAAATTCCTCCAGAGTTAAGAAAAGCAACCAAGTTGCATTTTCTAGATATGTCATCGAATCGTTTGGTGGGTGGAATACCGAAAGAGTTGGGAAATTTGCAGTCATTGTTTAACCTTACATTAAGCAATAACAAGCTCTCTGGAAACATTCCCAGAGAACTTGGTAATTTGCTTGATTTAGCCTATCTTGACCTTGGTGCGAATGGTTTAGAGGGAACAATTCCAGAGGAAATTGGAAATTTCCCCAAGATGATTTACTTGAATCTAAGTAGAAACAGCTTAACTGGAGCTATTCCATGGCAGATTGGGAATCTTGTGAGCTTACAAGTACTGTTAGATTTAAGCGGAAACTCACTTTCTGGTACAATTTCGTTACAACTTGGGAAGTTGGATAACTTAGAGGTGTTGAATCTCTCTCATAACCATCTTTCTGGCGAAATCCCATCAACATTCGATCAACTGCAAAGTTTGATTTTGATTGATGTGTCTTACAACCACCTCGAGGGTCCTCTTCCTTACAGCAAAGTGTTCACAAATGCACCTCTTGCATCATTTTTGGGAAATAGAGCTCTATGTGGCAACATAACAGGTTTGATACCTTGCCCGACAACCCTGAATATATCTAAGGGGAAGGACAAAGATCATATGGTAGCATTGATTACTGCTCCCATCATAGGAGTTGGACTTCTTGTATGCATCCTTGTGGTGATTGCCTTCTGTCTTCTGAAAGGTGAAAGAAGGGTGAAAAGTCGAAAAGTAGACTCACATCGAGAGAACATGTTCTCGATTTGGAGCTTCGATGGGAAGTTGGTGTATGAGGACATAAAAGGAGCAACAGAAGGATTTGACACGAAGTATTGTATAGGAGAAGGTGGGCATGGGAGTGTGTATAAAGCAGTACTTTCAACAGGGCAAATTGTTGCTGTTAAGAAGCTGAAGACTGTACAAAACCCGAGTTTTCAAAATCGAAAAGATTTCGAGACAGAAATCGAAGCATTAACCAAAATCCGACATCGAAACATTGTGAAGCTTCAAGGTTTTTGCTCCCATGCACAACATTTACTGTTGATCTGTGAGTACTTGGAGAGGAGGAAGCTTAGGGAAGTTACTTGTGAATGAGACGGAAGCAAGAGAGTTAGACTGGGAGAAGAGGGTAAATGTGATTAGGGGGATTGCTAATGCACTTTGTTACTTGCATTATGATTGTTCTCCTCCTATAATACACAGAGATGTTTCTTCCAACAATGTGTTGCTTGATCGAAATTATGAGGCTCGAGTTTCCGATTTTGGCACTGCTAGGGTTCTGAGCTTGGATTCTACCAACTTGACTGAGCTTGCTGGAACATATGGCTACATTGCTCCAGGTAATTTTCACTCTTTTTAACAAATTGTGTACATAGCTTCCATGTCATTATTCCATTATGTGAGGGAGAAGATAGAAGTAAGCATTTCCCATATAGACGTATTGTTTTACAGGAAAACTCTGTTTATTCTTTTGTTTAGAAGTAGCAGTATTTTCAGAAAGATCAGCCCATTTTCCTGTTAAGACTGTCTGATACAGTTTGACTGCTTGATACATGCATGGTAGTTGTAGTATTATCTGAGACAAGGATGTGTGCTTTTTCTGGTAAGTAATAATGTCTCATAATAATATGAAGTTAGTCTCACACAAAGTTTGGTGCTTCTATAATCTTCTCAGAGCTTGCTTATACCATGAAAGCTACCAAGAAATGTGATGTCTACAGCTTTGGAGTTCTAGCACTAGAGGTTATAATGGGAAGCCATCCAGGAAACCTTATTTCTCCAACTTCGGGCTCATCATCCGTGGACTCAACATTATCCTCATCTGCAACAGTATCTTACACTTCTCTGCTCGGAAATGATCATTTGATCTCTAAAGATCTCTTGGACAGCCGTCTACCATATCCATCATCAGAAGTGGCTCATGAGATAGCAATCATCGTTAAGGTAGCTTTCGAGTGCATTAAGCCTGATCCACATATGAGACCAAACATGCAATATGTGTGTTACCAATTGGCACCAACGCGAAGGACAGCTGATTCTGCGGAATTAGAGAAGGTCATGTCAGAGGATGAAAGTAGCAGCCAAGGCGTGAGGAGCATGAGGAGTTGTAGCTCTTCTTCAAGTCATCATCGTGTTGATATAGTCTAAGCTATGAAGCCTTATGAACACCCTGTATATGTTCATATAGACTATATAGTTGAAGGAAATCTAGCAGTACACTAATACACTTTGTTTCATAAAACTTTAAGCATATGCACTTGCTAATATATAAGAAAAATATATAGTTGAGTGAAATGTTATTAATTTTATCTATATGGATATTTCCAAATACTAATTTTTTCATAGTTTATACTAATATGTAATGAAGGACAAAATGGGCAAAGTAATATATTAGTAATCGTGACAATCAAAGTGTTAAATTTCAATGAAATATGTCCTCCGTTTTGTTTTACTTGCAACATTAAAGCATTGCAAGAATTTAGGAGAGAGATAAAATGAATTGCCAAAATATCAATATTGCAGGTACTTCTAATATGCAACTTTCTACAATGGGAAACGTAAAAAAAAAAAAAAAAAAAAAAAAAAAGAAGGTAAGTAGTATTAGAGGAAGTGCTGCAGGTCCTCAACAATCTTGAATTACTAAGCGGCTATTGTCTTATAGATATTCTAATGTTATGGAAGTGGAAAATCAATCAATATATATATAAATGAGGAACTTTTTGGGAGCATAGGGAGCTCCTCAAGATTTCGAGCTCATAGAGCGCGCCACGTAGGATTGCCACGTCATCAATTTAATTTTTTTTTTTTTTACAAAAATTTGGATAAGCGAAAATTAGAGTTTGAATTTGAACAACAACCTAAATTATTATATTATGAAAATTGTGTGTAACTTTTGTTACATAATTCGGAATATAATAATTTTTATACCATTGGAGAGCATTCGAAATATGCTTCGAAATAAGATCCATTTACAATATAGTTCTACAACTTATGAAATATAGAGCGCCAGGTAGGATTGTCATGTCATCAATTTTTATTTTTATATTTTTCTAAAAATAGAGTTCTACATAAATTTAAATACATATGAGTCTTGGATAAGCAGAAATTAGAGTTTCGTTTTGAATGAACAACCTAAATTGTTATATTATGTAAATTGTGTATAACTTTTGCTACCTAATTCAGAATATTATAATTTTTGTACCATTAGATAGTGCTCAAAATATGCTTCGAAATAAGATCCATTTACAATATAGTTCTACAATTTATGAAATAGAGAGCGCCACTTAGGATTGCCATGTCATTAGTTTTTATTTTAAATATTTGAAAAAAATAGAATTCTATATATATTTAAATACATAAAAGAGTTTTGGACAGGGGGAAATTAGAGTTGCGTTTTGAATAAACAACATAATTTATTATTTTATGTAAATTGAATTTAACTTTTGCTACCTAATTTAAAACATTATAATTTTTTTATTATTGGAGAGTGCTTAAAATATGCTTCAAAATAGGATCTATTTACAATGTAGTTTTACAACACATGAAAATGCATTAAATTAGATGAATCGTAGGACATTATTTAATCTTTTTTTAGATAAATATAATAATAGCTGTAAATATTAAGTATAGTGTATTATATGTGATTATAACATTTGATTATAGGTCCAATTTACATGATTAAACGTATTATCTTTCAAAACCTCAACCATACTCAACTAAACTAAAACAATATAGTATTGCAACAAAATTTATTAACTAAAATCTATAGCGATAAAGTTGCATATTAGAGTTTTGGATTATGTAAAATTTGAGTTTGATTTAAATAAAACATCCTTAGAATATTATAAAGAGCTCCACCTAAGCATGCCATGTCATTCTTATTAATTTTTAATTTCTTTAAAGAAGATAGTGTTCAACATAGATATAAGTACATATAAGGTGTTCTGGATGAGTGAAGATTACAGCCTAATTTTAAATAAACAACCTAAATTATTATACTATGTAAACTGAATATAACTTTTGCTACATAATTCGCAATAGTATTTTTTATTTACCGTCGGAGAGTGCTCGAAATATGCTTCGAAATAAGATCCATATACAATATAGTTTTACAACTTATGAATATATATTTATTTAGATGAACAATAACGTATGATTTATTCTTTATTTTAAATACATATTAAAATAACTATAAAAATAGCATATAATATGTGACAATAGTAATTATGTCTTTCAAAATCATACTTTTAAAAATTGAATATGCTTCGAAATAAGATCCATATACAATATAGTTTTACAACTTATGAATATATATTTATTTAGATGAACAATAACGTATGATTTATTCTTTATTTTAAATACATATTAAAATAACTATAAAAATAGCATATAATATGTGACAATAGTAATTATGTCTTTCAAAATCATACTTTTAAAAATTGAATATGCTTGAAATAAGATCCATATACAATATAGTTTTACAACTTATGAATATATATTTATTTAGATGAACAATAACGTATTATTTATTCTTTATTTTAAATACATATTAAAATAACTATAAAAATAGCATATAATATGTGACAATAGTAATTATGTCTTTCAAAATCATACTTTTAAAAATTGAATATGCTTCGAAATAAGATCCATATACAATATAGTTTTACAACTTATAAATATATATTTATTTAGATGAACAATAACGTATTATTTATTCTTTATTTTAAATACATATTAAAATAACTATAAAAATAGCATATAATATGTGACAATAGTAATTATGTCTTTCAAAATCATACTTTTAAAAATTGAGTTATATGAAGATAAAAAATTCATATCTATAGTTTTGAGCCTATAACATTCCATGACGGCATTACATGAAGATTCAAATGAAAGTTTGTCATCGAGATTGCAAAGGTATTATGCAATTAACTAATTATTTTATTATTATAATATTTATTTTATACATAATTATTTATTTATTTTCCATATATCTATATGTCAGATCTTATTCTTTTCTCCATGAACTTAATTCTACTAAAACTATATGGGAATCAAGGTTCACGTTTCTAGACTATTTGAGGTCACGGATCATAAAAAACGGGGAAGTTTGATAAGTCTTGATATGGTCATGATTGATGAAGATGTATTTTTTTCTCTTAAATTGTATTTTCGATTATTAATAGAGGTAAGTTTTATATTTAATTAATTTTCTTCATGATACTATCGCTATGATCTTCATTTTGGCATTCCCATCTTCCATTCTATATGCGTTATTGTTTATGTGCTATATTAAAAGTTGAAGTTGTGGCTGATACTCATTGTGTCCTAGATCTATTAAATTATTACCATCTACTTAAGTATCATTCGGTATTATTGATGTTAAAACTATATTAGTTATTGTTAATCATACCTGTTATTGAGATACCATTTAATAAGAGACTTAGCTACAATATTCAATTGAATATTAAAAAGTATAAAATTTATATATCGCAATAACAAATCTAGAAATTATTCCCTGTTCTTTTTCTACTACAACAATTGGTGTGGGCATGGTTTTTAAGGAAATAAAAAATGGGTGATTTAGCATAGAGGTACCCCTTTAGTTAACTAGAGTAGGGGATAAATAATCCTTAATAAAGTAAACGCAACTTTATGAGGCAATTTAGATAATTAATGAGGGTTTTATTAACAATAAATAAAGGCAATATTGTCAACAATAGTTGCTTTTGTTTTACCAAAAGTGAAATGGTTCCAAAAGATGAAACTATCCAAAGCGGTAATTGTTGTTATAGAAAAGGAATGGAGAAAGTTATAAATACTGTTGAAAAATCTCATTTCACAGCAACACAAAATTGACAATAATATTAACAAAAAAATTTACAAAAAGATAAAATAAGTAACAACCCGTGCAACGCATGGGCTTCAAGTAGCTTCAAATATATTAAAAGGCGTGACTGAGAATGTATACACGCCACGTGGCACTTCTCTAACTCCACTAGAATTGTTCAATGCGTACATATGTTATGTCAACTAACAAAAGTAAATTGGCTTGCAACAAGATTTGAACCCGTGACATCTTGCTATTATACATAGCACAATTACCATCTCAACCAACTTTTAATCATGCTTTAAATATCTACATTATTATATTTGTACCTTTTAAATGTTAAAATTTCTTTATTATATTATAATGCGAATGGAAAAAAAATGCATATCAAGTTCGGAAGAAAAATACCACCCGGGCAATTAATGAGGGTTTTATTAACATAAAATAAAGGCAATATTGTCAACAATAGTTGCTTTTGTTTTACCAAAAGTGAAAGGGTTCCAAAAGATGAAACTACCCAAAGCAGTAATTGTTGTAATAGAAAAGGAATGGAGAAAGTTATAAATACAATAGTGTTGAAAAATCTCATTTCACAGCAACACAAAATTGACAATAATATTAACAAAAAAATTTACAAAAAGATAAAATAAGCAACAACCCGTGCAACGCACGGGCTTCAAAACTAGTATATATATAAATGAGGAACTTTTCGGGAGCATAGGGAGCTCCTCAAGATTTCGAGTTCATAGAGCGCGCCACGTAGGATTGCCACGTCATCAATTTTTATTTTTATTTTTTACAAAAATAGAGTTCTAGATGATTTAAATACATATAAGGAGATTTGGATAAGCGAAAATTAGAGTTTGGATTTGAATCAACAACTTAAATTATTATATCATGAAAATTGTGTATAACTTTTGCTACATAATTCGGAATATTATAATTTTTGTACCATTGGAGAGTGCTCGGAATATGTTTCGAAATAAGATCCATCTATAATATAGTTGTACAACTTATGAAATATAAAGCGCCATGTAGGATTGCCATGTCATCAATTTTTATTTTTTATTTTTTTCTTAAAATAGAGTTATACATAGATTTAAATGGAGCATAGGGAGCTCCTCAAGATTTCGAGCTCATAGAGCGCGCCACGTAGGATTGCCACGTCATCAATTTTTATTTTTATTTTTTACAAAAATAGAGTTCTAGATGATTTAAATACATATAAGGAGATTTGGATAAGCGAAAATTAGAGTTTGGATTTGAATCAACAACCTAAATTATTATATCATGAAAATTGTGTATAACTTTTGCTACATAATTCGGAATATTATAATTTTTGTATCATTGGAGAGTGCTCGGAATATGCTTCGAAATAAGATCCATTTATAATATAGTTGTACAACTTATGAAATATAAAGCGCCATGTAGGATTGCCATGTCATCAATTTTTATTTTTTATTTTTTTCTTAAAGTAGAGTTATACATAGATTTAAATACATATAAGGAGTCTTGGATAAGCATAAATTAGAGTTTCGTTTTGAATGAACAACCTAAATTATTATATTATGTAAATTGTGTATAACTTTTGCTACCTAATTCAGAATATTATAATTTTTGTACCATTAGATAGTGCTCGAAATATGCTTTGATATAAGATCCATTTACAATATAGTTCTACAATTTATGAAATAGAGAGCGCCACTTAAGATTGCCATGTCATTAGTTTTTATTTTAAATATTTGAAAAAAAGAGAATTCTACATATATTTAAATACATAAAAGAGTTTTGGATAGGGGGAAATTAGAGTTTCGTTTTAAATAAACAACCTAAATTATTATATTATGTAAATTGAATTTAACTTTTGCTACTTAATTCAAAACATTATAATTTTCTTACCATTGGAGAGTGCTTGAAATATGCTTCAAAATACGATCTATTTACAATATAGTTTCACAACTCATGAAAATATATTAAATTAGATGCATTGTAGGACATTATTTAGTCTTTTTTTTAGATAAATATAATAATGGCTATAAGTATTAAGTATAGTGTATTATATGTGATTATAACATTTGATTATAGGTCCAATTTACAGGATTAAACATATTATCTTTCAAAACCTCAACCTTACTCAACTAAACTAAAACAATATAGTATTGCAACAAAATTTATTAACTAAAATCTATAGCGATAAAGTTACATATTAGAGTTTTGGATTATGTAAAAATTAGAGTTTGATTTAAATAAAACATCCTTAGAATATTATAAAGAGCTCCACCTAAGCATGTTATGTCATTCTTATCAATTTTTAAGAAAATATTCCTTCTGTCCTGCATCAATTAAATTATTACCCTCTACTTTCTTAAAGTATCATTCGGGTATTATTCATGTTAAAACTGTATTAGCTATTGTTAGTCATACCTGTTATTGGGATACCATTTAATAATAGACTTAGCTACAATATTCAATTGAATATTAAAAATTATAAAATTTATATATCACAATAACAAATCTAGAAATTACAGTATAAGGACAAATATTTTCTTCGTTTTTTTTCTACTTCAACAATTGGTTTGGACATGGTTTTTAAGGAAATAAAAAATGGGTAGTTTAGCATAGAGGTACTCTTTAGTTAACTAGAGTAGGGGACAAATAAATCCTTATTAAAGTAAACGCAACTTTATAAGGCAATTCGGGTAATCAATGATGGTTTTATTAACATAAAGTAAAGGTAATATTGTCAACTGTAGTTTCTCAAAACTGGAATGGTTCCAAAAGATGAAACTACCTAAAGTGGTAATTGTTGTAATAGAAAAAGAATGGAGGAAGTATGTAAATACAATGATATTGAAAAATCTCATTTTACAACACCACAAAATCAACAATAATTTTAACAAAAAATTTACAATAAAATAAAATAAACAACAACCCGTGCAACGCACGGACTTCAAACCTAGTTATATGATCTATTTTATAATCAGATCATCAATAATCTTGACTGAATATTCTTTTGTAAATTAATAAAAAATATTAATGATTAAAGGTGTGTTATAGGATAATGAAAAAGAAGGCATAGGAGGAAGTATTTGATTTCTATTAGAGGATTAGAGATATTTGGTAAAGGCGCGTAATACCCAAAAGTCATGATTAACTTCTGTTCACATCACTAGTTCACTACCTTTGTGGCAATTTGTGCACAAATTAGAAAAAAGCATCAGCTAGTAAGTAGTATTGAATAACAAGTTAAACAACCCCCATACCTAAAATATTTCTATTAAGTGGGAAGCTCGTATATAAATCAATTCAACCACTAAAAAAGACAACATTAAACAAAAGTTAAAATCTTCAACATATATTTCATCTCAGTAGCAAATTCGTTCAATCGGAGCACTAATGTGCTATAAATTTCCATACCCTCTTCATCTTCATACAGGTAAAATAATCTTAGCATCATGTCTATTTCCCTGGTATCAGAGAAATCAATGATCATACTCAACTAAACCTCACTCCCAAAAAAAAAAAAAAATGCACTTTTTATCATAGTCAAAATCACGCTTGAGTTTGCTTCATTTAGGTACAACAAACTACTTCATATATATAATTGGTGGATCCTAGCAATTAGCAAACACCATTGGTCTTCAACTTCCTATCATCAACAAATTTCTTCCAAACATTGCAGACCTCCATTTGCATCTCCAAGGCAGTCTTCTTCCTCAAAGCTTGATTGTCACCATCCTCAGTGTGTGGAACCTTCAACTTGGCACTGGCACGAGCAGGAAGGGCGTCAAGCTCGTTGAGAACCTTCTGGAGGTCATTTACCAGCCGGTCTGCAAGGGTGCGAGAGAAGTCCTCTCGGATGACAACACGCAACACAGTCACATGTTGCGCGTCTGGGGGCATGGTGTAAGCTGGTACAATCCAACCAAACTTACGAAGATGCTCGGAGATCTCAAATTCGTTGTGGAGGCTGTTGTCTTTCAAGGAGAATGCCACCAATGGAACCCCCATGTCCTTGGATATGATGTTGAAGCGGTCAGTCTTTTCTATTCCTTGTTTCAAGATCATGGCATTCTCTTGGCAGTTTTCCATGATGTTTTTGTATCCCTATGAAAAGAAAAATTATATATCATCACGCATCAGGGTTAACGCAATTTAGATCCTACACACAAATCATGCTTATGAGTTACATGTTCTTTTCATTACATCTAGATGATCTTTTTATCAACGTACTTGCTTTTTTGGGGTTTTTTTTTTTTTTTTAATGATGCTTGCGCTACTTGTAATTTGAGCAGTGAGCATACTGATGTAATGAAAGGAACATGTCACTGATCTTGAAGTGGGATCTAAAAGTTGGTATTCTACAATTTAATTGAAACGATCATAGGAATAATAGGATTCTATAAACTCTATGGATGTAAAATTAGAGATCATACAACCAACTCAGGGAATCCAAATGCGAATTAACAAAGTTTCATTAATTAGCAAATCAACTTTATGAGCCTAATTACCTCAAATCCCAAGCGAATTAGCTGATAGTACTGAGCAATAATTTGACTGGATCCTGCACCAACAAAATTTAGTTGTATTAGAAAAACCGAAACTAGAAAGTCTTGGCTGCTCAGAGTCTACACACTCGTTTTTATTGTACTACAAGGTGAACAATTAATTTATACCTTTGGAAAAGTTGAGAGTGAAAGTTGGTTGATCAGCACCAAGATAGTTGATGTGGAAGATGAGTTCTTCAGGCAAGTCCTCCTTGCTCCTCCAGATGACCCAACCAACACCAGCATAAACAAGTCCATACTTGTGACCACTGACATTGATGCTCTTCACCAATGGCAAGCGAAAGTCCCACTCCAACTCTGGGTACAAAAATGGTGCTATGAAACCACCACTTGCGGCATCCACATGAATTGGAGTATCCCATCTGCAGACATATCCGGGGAAGGAGAACGTTTTGAGTCATTTCTTTATATATACATTACGGTAAATTAGCATACACCAGGCACACTAAGAGAGTGTTTGAATAGGAGGAATATATTTTTGTGGAAAATTGGTATTAGTTTGTAAAATCATTACAAATAGACATATAGTTCTCCCAAGGTTATAAAATATGTTTATCAGAAGGAAGGAATACCACATTATCATTCTGTAATCCTTGTCTCTTTCCCTTCTCCCCTCCGTCTTCAGTTTACCTTTTTTTCTAACTTTTTTTGTGATGAACCAAATTAAGGTAAACTAATTTCCAATTGTACTACCAAACAAAACCTAAATGATGCACGATCGTATAACCTCTATTTCAAAGAGGTGGTAGCACATAAATTAAGGAGCACTATAAGTCAAAATCATATTAGTCTTATTGAGCTATCTCCACCTGCATACTAAGTCAACATGTATAATGAATCCAAGTATATACAATTGATCAAAGATTAATTATGAATCACATATCTGTCAACATGAGAGAGTCAGGTGAGGATGGATGGAGTAGTTTTCGGTGGAGGAAAACGTACCCAGTTTCTTTGTTCTTGGCCTCGAGGAGGTCGTTCAAGAGCTTAACATCTTCAAATTCTCCATTAAGAGTGGATCCAAGGATAGCAGCAACACAGATGGTGTTCTCATCAACCATATCCACAGCCTTTTCAGGGTCCATGACATAGTATCCATCACTCAGCTTAACTTCCTTTAGCTCCACCTCAAAGTATCTTGCAAATTTCTCCCAACAAACCTAATTGAAATTGCAAAAACAATTGTAGATACCTTACTATAGCTTCAAACCTAAAAGAATGATGGTTGATTGATGCAACAATGTAAAAACGGAATCTATAGTATAAACATAACGTCATATGACAATCAACAATTTTGGATAGGTATTTCTCCTAACTTGTCTTTAGACATTCAAAAATCATCCAAAGGAACTAAGAAATCACATGATCACATTTAAAATAGAAAGTCGTTTTTCTCTTTTTATAACAAATTATTGTACCTTATATAGATTTTTGCTAATGAATAAAGTATATGTTAAATGCGTTCGAGTTTGTATACATTTTCTTCTCATAGCAAGTCACTAGATCCAGCTTTTAGACCATAATGATTATCTTGGTAGGTAAACCGTATACCCATGTGTGTAACATAAATTGGGGAATATGCAAGAAGTAAAAAGGGATAAACTATAATCGAGCTTTGCCGAGTCAATCACAACGATTTGCATTTGATGTAAATCAACTGGCAAAAATGTAAATATTGCAACATTAATAAAAATGAGGTCAATTAGCAAAAGTATGCAATAATGTCTCACAACTATACAGTCAAGTAGTTTCTTGTAGATAATAGTAATCAAAACGTCTTAGGTGAACTGGATTCACAATAATCTATTGTGGAGAATCTTTATAGTAGACCTGGGTGTACCATGCTCATGGTACACCCAAGGCTATTTTCGCCAAATGAGCAAAATGGGCAAATGGGCAAATGAGCAATTGAGCAAAATGAGCAAATGATCAAATGAGCAAATGAGTAAAATGAGCAAATGAACAAGTATTTTTACTCATTTAAGAAAATGAGCAAACACTTCTACCCAAATGAGCAATCTTTGTCATTTGATCATCATCTTCCTCACTTTCAGATCTGGAAATTTCTTTTTTTTTTTTTGCGAATTTTAATTCTCCATTGTTGGAAGATTTGGAAGGAGGAGAGAGAAGAATTGAAACAACAACAACCGAACAACAACAACAACAGAACAATTGAACAAATGAGCAACGATTAAAACAATAACAACATAGCAAATGTGCAATAATGGCGTCGGAAAACCCTAAACCCCCAATCATCATGAGAAATTTCTTAAAATTTAAAAAAATGGCGGAAAAAAATTGGGGGAAAAGCATGAGAGAGAAAACGAAGAAGAAGCAGGAGAAGAAGTGGAGGTACTGGAATGAAAATGAAAAGTCGAAAAAACTCGCGTCGCCATTAATGAACAGGAACTGGAGATCAGATGAAATGGAGGAGAGAGAAAGAGATTGATGCGTTGATGATGATGATTAATACGAATTGCGGCGATAATCAGCGTCATGTTTCAAGGTTTCATGGAGATTCAGATGAAGAAATGGAGGAAGAAGATGATGATGGTGGTGAAAGTTGCTGGAAAGAACAAATTAGGAAAATGAAGTTTTAATTAATTACGAAAATGCCCCTGGGTGTACCATGCTCATGGTACACTCGGGTGTACCATGAGTGGACTCATCTATTGTGCCATAAATTGAATTTATCTCACAAAAAATGACTATATTAGAAAAAAAAAAATCCTACTACATCATATCAGACGGACCATATTAGAAAATTGACTATATCATACAAAAACTGACTATATAAAATGTGATTATATTATACAAAAACTGACTATATAAAATGTGTTTATATCATACAAAGACTGAGTATATCAAACGAAAACTAACTATATCATACGGTTTTTGGTGAACAATAAGTTATTGTAATCACGGTCTATTCAAGATATTTTGAATAATAATAGTGTCAAATTAACATTATCTTTTTTCTTTTCTTTCTCATCCATTTCCACATCTTATATTACAATTATGCCACTTAAATTAAAATTTTGCGAATCCAAGTGATTAACTTGGACTTTCGCTACTGTAATCATATGTGATCTGAGAGATCAGCCGTATTCCAAAAGAAAGAAAAGGAAAAGAAGGTTACCTGAACATTGGCACCAGTGACAATGTTGGGCTTATCAGTGGGTAAGCCTAGGGCCTTCCTTTTGTTTTGCCACCTTCTCTTGAATGCCAGACCAGCAAGCATGATGGCCTCTGAGGACCCCACTGTTCCTACTCCAACAGCAACTTCTGAGTCTCCAAGTGGTGCATTAAACAAGTTGGCAATCATGTTGACGCATCTATTCTGTTTCCCGAAATATTCAGATAAACAAATTCAATTACCTTTTATTAGAGAATAGAATGTTATATAATACTCCCTTCACTGTGTGATAGGTTGTTTGGTTGATATTGTAATTCATAAGTAGTCTAATTTTCTAAGAAGTTAAAATTAGAGATGTTCTACTTCCCAAAAAATGGGGAAGTTGCTTATTACATAGAAATTTGTGCTTTCAAGTTGTCATTATGAAAAATTTGTCATATATACATATTTCTAATACTTTTGACCATTACTACCTTTTATTATATACTTGCGATAAAACATGTAAAAAGTATATTTTTTCGAGAATACATTAGAAATCTTTAATAAGATCTCACTCGATAATAAGTTCATATTTTTATTCTACTTGTTTATCATCGAAAGAAAAACCAAGGAGCACCCTATGTGCATATGAAACTTGGAATATATGTAATATCTTACGCATAATTTTTGCTTTTGATAAAGAGTGAGAGAAACGTGAAGTAAATTGGATAGTTAGAAAATAAAGATTCCATATGAGTCCACTTTTAGAATAAAAAGTAGGGAAAATGTAGTAAATAGAAAGACTTAAAATAGGAAGAACTTTTTTAAATGATTAAAAAACACACATCAAGTATATAATTTAGAAAAAGAAGGTAGAAAGTTATAAAGGTTAACACTAAAACCTTAGTAAAGCAACCAAATACACGAAAAAATTCTATTATGTATTTATAACTAATACTTTGTCCATTCTATCATGTTATTCATGTATGTTTCATATGCTTCCATAGTCTCTAACACATGCTTTCTGCTTTTCACTATTATTGCAATATCACCTCTTGACACATTTTTTGAGAAAGTGATGTGAAAAAGAGTGAAATAGAGATAGATAAAAAGTGAGATTATGTGATTAGAGATATTCTCAAATAAAGAAAACGTTACAATTAAGGTGAAACTTTCAAATAAGAAAAACGTTGCAAGTAATATAGAAGATATTGATTATTATACACCCTCCGTTCCTTGTTGATGTTCCTAGTTTGACTTGCACATTTGTCAATGTGCATATTTGACCATAAATATATGTAATTACTTATTAGACGAAACAATGACTATGTTTTTAAGTTTTTTATTGTAATATTGAAATAACTTTAGAAGATTCGTTGTTATTCCAAATAATGTCAAAATTCCAACTAGGAACATCAATAAGAAATGGAGAGAATATTGATTTTATAAGAAGATAATTATAATGGACAAAGTATTACTTTCCCCAATCTGAGAAATGAACGCTTCTTTGAAGCATATAAAGTTAGTTGACAGACAAATGATAAATAGGATAATACGAACGAATTTGGTTAGTTGACAGACAATCTCCTGGAAAGAATAAAATTTCACCAATGAAGTTTCAAACATCACTTTGTAGGGGAATTTTCCATGATTAAAGTAAAAGCAGTTTCTAGATTATTGATTTAAGTTAAAATTATACTTTTTGAACTGATATTGTCAAAATCAGCCACCGGCACCGTAGCATGTATCATACTTCCCTCTTTTCTTCTGATCCAACACGCTAACTTTTACCTTTTCATTGAAAATTTTCACAGCAAATGGAGTATTTAATTTTATTAATAAGAATTAATAAAACAAAGCCTTATTCTAGAAACATCGTTGTGAACGCGCATTTTTGGTCAAAGCCTAAAAGGTAGTCCTGAATGATTTGGATTTTTTGAGCTGGAAAGGTTGTGGAATCCTGTCAATATCTCCACGCATTATGCCAACAGTTGCGCTAATTCTGAATTTCTGATTGTCTATTGAACAAAATAATGTCTAATATCTTATGATGAACCTTTTGAAGCAGCTGTCCTAAAATATTTACGGTGTATTATCTTTACCTTAAAAAATAAAATTTAAGTCCAGTAAGTGATTATGATTAAGATTCATCAGGTCTAACAGAACAATTAAAAATAAGTTTCGGTTTCAATAAGGGTCAATCGGTGTAATAATTTTAGTTTAGATAAGTTTAGATTTTTTCAGGTGAAAAGAACGCACCTTTAGTATGCCTCCATGACATAAATTTCTTATTGTTTGCATGTTATGGTTTTAAATACACAATGAACTGAATATAGTACTCCCTCGTTTCCTAAATAAATTTCCTATTTCTAATTTGAGCACTATTTATAGGTAAAGAATATCCTCAAAAAAAATTCCAATATTTAACATAAAACGTAATCATGTGGGGTCTTGTTTGATTCGTCTCATTGTGTACATTTGGAAAATCAAACTTTTATGATTTAACTAATATGTAATTAAAGATCTTAACGATATAAAACGTGCATTGGATAAATGAGAAATCTATTAAGAGAATGAGGGGATAATAAAATACTCACATACTAACATGTATTTTCTCGACAAAAAAAAAGAATAGAATTAAAAGATTGACCATACTAATTTGAACATGAAAAATGTTATGAAATGGGACTGAGTACCTAGATTTTAAATTTAATATTAATTTTTAAAATATATAATAGAGATTGTAAAAGTATAAATTCTAAGAATATGCGTCAATACAAGCATAAAAACCTTCAATAGAGTATAATTCAGTACATTTGATCAAAGAGACAAAAACCATTGACTTCACATAGTATTATTATGAAATGGAGGTAGGCAGATTCAGGGGGCAACATGAAAATGATACACATTTAATACATATATGCTCCACTGTCCATTTTCATTAGTGATGCTAAACAGCGGGCTGATGGCATTATTCCTATCACCAATTACTATTTCATCTTTCATTCAGTTAGAGATGGCCACTGGTGCGGGCTGGGTGGGCTGGTCCGCGGGCCCTAGTGGGCCGGGCTGAGATTTTACGGCCCAAGACCGGACCGTGAAATTCACGGTTTGGGCGGGCTGGTCCACGGGCTGAAAAATCTTGGCCCACCCTGTATACCGGTTTTCACCGGTTCGAACAACGGTTTTGGCGGTTTGTGGGCCTACCGGGCTAGCGGGCCGGCATGATAATTTTTTTTTTAGAATTATTTAATCATTAGAATCATTTATTAATGTTACATAAAACCTTTAAAATTAATTAAAATATATACAATTATTAATATTAATGAATAATTTCATTTTTTTTTGAATTTGATTGAATTATAATATATGAAATTTGATTAAAATATATACAATTTGATTAAAATATACACAATTTGGTTGAATAATTACTTGGGCTGGGCTGGACGGATTTAGTAGCGGGCTTTCGTGGGTTGGGCTCAAAAAATCTGGCCCACGGCCCACCCACCAATTTCACGGTTCGTTTCCTGGGCTGAATGGGCTTTTTTACTCACAATAAAACTGGCTGGATGGGCTGGATTGGCCCGCACTGTTGGCCATCTCTACATTCAGTGAACTTCGAAAATCATTGGACAATGTGTACTAATAATCTAATAGTATAACTTCGGCCCTTTTCGAAAGTGTTTTTAAATTAACTCAACCTGTCCAAATTATGATTTGTTAAAAAATATGTGGTATACTTCATTCGCAAAAAACATATACGAAGTACTTTTTTTTTTTTTGTTTAGAATACTCGTAACAAATTCTTTTTAAAGACTTACAAGGTGTTTGGTATGACAAATAGAGATTATGAGAATAAAGATAGGAAATTAATGGATGAGATAATATAAAGATAAGTCTTTTCCCTTGTTCAGTACAGTAGCAAACTAACCAAAATATCTTGCTAACTATCCCATTCTTTTTTTCATTAAGAGTAATTTCTTTTTCCTTTTTTCTCACCCCTTCCGATTATACCACTCCTCTCTAAGTATAGAATTAGTTGGATAAGGGGTGTTTTATCCCTATTCATATCTCCTTTTCTAAACCCTATCCCTCTAAACATAATATTTCTTTGGAAAAATTGACATGAATAATCCCAACTTTCATCAGTCTTCTCAAAATAATCCCAACTTTGAATTATTTCAGAATAATCCCAACTTTAGGGTGTACACTTTCAAAATAATCCGAACTATTAATTTTCAATATATTATAGACCTAAATTGGATTAATGTCGGCAAGAAAAAATATAGTTTGGCTTATTTTGAGAAGGTTCCTTCAAAAGTTGGGATTATTCTGGAATAATCCAAAATTGAGATTATTTTGTAAGACGCCTGATCTGGATTATTCATGTGAATTTTTCCTATTTCTTTTTACGTGTCCCCTTTTATCCCTCTAAACAAACACCCCGTGAATGACTAAATCACTCCTTGTTTTGCTGTTGTTTACAAATTTAATTAATTCATCTGTTAATTTGATTGCAAGTGTATCACAAGCAGGAAGTATACGGCACTCCTATCTCATAACTTTGTAAGACTTTAATGTACATAGACTTTAATGTACATAGACTTCTCGTCTCTTCAATGCACTAACCTACTTTTTATTCCTTTGAAGTTGAAATGTATAAAAGCCTTACATGTCCATTTCATAGAAAAATTCTTTCTCAGACAACCATTTAGGTCTCCAATATTTCATAGTTTTCAACAAATACCGCATTCGGTAGGACGAGAGTATTAAATGATTTATAAGTATACACCATAAGTCGTGTTGAGCAAGTTGCTTTGGTAATCTTTAACTTTTATGACGAAGGGATATTTCGGATGTTCACTTTTGGAATGAAAAAAGTTTGAACAAAAAACTTTATAGTCTACCATTACAATTGCATCTGTCGAAAAAAATAAAATCAGATAATTGAAATTTTGATTTAAAAAAGCATGAAATATTTATATTTAGTTGCATATATTAATCGATTGCGAGTAGAAGTAAGTTCTGTTAACACTCCCTAAATATTTATGTTAGGAGGGAGGTTAATCTATCATATTTTTCTTGAGAATTAATATAGCTATCACGCTAGGTACGAAGATATCAAGTAATTATTAGCGTGTTGAACGAGTCAAAACCCTACTTAGATTAACATACTATTTCTAGTGCTCCCAAGCAAATTTTGCTCATTTGATCAATTCTTACTCATTAGTAGTCTTTTGAATGAGCAAAGAATGATATAAGCAAAAACAATATGCTAGGCAACACCTAGCTCTATGTGCTCCTCGGAGTAAGATGGACAATATACTACAGTTTGGCATTTGCTTGATTTACCTATCTTGGGTAATGGGGTCATTGCCTCATTGGGGTACTTTTGGGGATTATGTTGGAACATTTATAGGGTAATGGATTTGAAAGTTCATATGGTATTATACTAGAAGAGGAGGAGGTCTAGTATGCTAAGATTAGAAGACGCAAAACACGTGAAACAATCAAGCGAAACAGGAAGGTCGTCACTGGTCGCGACATCCGTCGCGGGTCGTGACCTAGGTGCCATCACTGGTAGTGACACTCGTCGAGGGTAGTCCAGCATGCTTTCGTGGCTCGCGATCTGTATCGCGGCTCGCGACGAGCATACTGTTCTGGAGCGTAAAATTTTGCGTGAACGGTTTATAACCGTTGTATTGTGTACATTATCCTTTTAATGACGTTTGGGAATTTTAATCAGAGGATTAAAAGGATATTAAAGCAATAACTACTCTAATCTAAGAAGGTAATATAAATACTACCTTTGCCATTCATATGATGGGTTGGAAAATCAGTTTTCATATATCACAAAACTTGCTCTACTTTAGATAAACTTCTGTATTTTCTCTCTAGTGTTCTTCACAAACAACAAACACAAAAGTTCTTGTTGATTCACATAGAAGATCATTTTATGAATTGTTTTCTCCATTGTATCTCATTAGTTATTTCGTGTTAACCCGTTGATCCTAGAGGGCGAAATTAAACTAATAGGAAAGTGTGTTTCCGTGTGCCTTGGTGTGATATATCCGGTTCCCATGTTGATCATACATCTAACAGATTATACGAGTGTGTTGAACTTTTTTTTTTACTAATAAGTTCAGACAATTTGGCTAGATAGTACTCCCTCTAGTTTACTTTTTATCTTTTTCACTTGAAATCTTAGCAGTATTCATACTTAGAAAGAATCTTCTCAATTTTTTTCAATTTATAAGAAAAAATATAGTCATGTGGGGTCTTGTTTGATTCGTTTCAATTAGTACATTATTAATATTCAATCGTTATAATTTTTATTAATATATAATGAAAGATATTTAAGTTTAAAGAGGTGTATTGGGAGACGCGCACAAGAAAGTGAAAATAAAAAAAAAACTGAGGGAGTATATCTCAACAATCTTGATGGAAAGTACACTTTCGAACTAATAACATTTAACATACCGCTAACGCTTTTTTTTTTTGTTTGAAAACGACCAAGCACAGTGATATAAAAGTCTTGGATATTAGCACAATAATATACGGTAAGATTTTACCAACTAAGGGTCCGTTCTATTCAACTTATTTTAACTTATATAAGATTTTATAAGATCAGATAAGATAAAGATAACATCAGATCAAATAAATAAGATGTTATGTTCAACTTATCTTCACTCATTTTAGAATAAAATAAGATCAGATCAGATAAGATCAGATAAGATCAAATCAGATAAGATCAGATAAGATAAAATAAGTTGAACAGAACAGACCCTAAACAAGATAACATCCACAAATTTATTGAATAGTGAATACAATATCAATAACGTTATGATACGTTTATTTCTTTATCTCAAAGATCAAAATGAGGTTATTGTATAACCAACAACTCAATAAATAACGGAATTACTAAATGCGGCAAAAATCAATAAAATAAAAAAATAAAAAAATGAACGTACCTGGAGCTCAGTGGTAACAGGATACTCATCCATGTCAACATAATTCTTGTTAATGGCATCCATCATTAGTTTATCACACTCTGGCTCCATCCATGTTGTCACAAATGACGCCAAATTCAACCTCGGATTTCCATCCAACATTAACTCATCGTTTATAATTTGATACGCTGCTTCTTTTGGTATCGATTTATCTGGCATTTGAAACCTGTTGATTCAACCACAATTTAAAATCACGCAAATTAGCAACATCTTCAATTCAATCCAAAATCAAAATCTACTCAATTCAAAATAAAATACGCTGATGAATACTCAAATTTCAAAAAGAACATGATTAAATTGTTATTATTATAAAAATAAACAAAAATGAAATGTGAAAATTATTGATTTAAGCACAATTTCCAGTAACAGGTAACACAATATAGCAACATTTTCAATTTAATCCAAAATAAATCAGATCAAAATTCAAAATTAAACAGTAGATTGCTTTAAAACTATTACTACGCCGATGATCGTCGAAGATTTTTCATAAAAATGATTAGATTGCTATTATTATCAACAACAAAAATTCAAATGTGAAAATTATTGATTTAAGCACAATTTCCAGTAACACAATATAGCAACATTTTCAATTTAATCCAAAAAAAAAAATCAAATCAAAATCAAAAGTAAACAGTAGTACTACTTTTAAACTATTACTACGCCGATGATCGTCGAAGATATTTCAAATTTTTCATAAAAATGATAAGATTTTGATCATCATAAAAACAAAAATCAGAAGTTAAAACCTAAATCAAAATTAAATTACGACAAAATAATTGAATAATTTTGCGATTTAACTCTTTCTACCTGGGAAGACAAACGCGAACATATCTGGAAGCAAAAGTAGAGTGAACAGAATTATCAGATTCAGTTACAGCACTTGAGAGAACCATTGTTTTTTGATAATTTTGATTGTTGAGATTGAGAAATGAGGATAAGAAAATATGGAGAAAAAGATGAAGGAATATAAAAAGGAATGGATTGGCGAAGAAAAAGGAAGGAAAAGAGGTGTTTATATTGCAAATGCGACTAATTCGCGGAAGTTGATTAATTAGTTATAAATGATAATGGTTAATGAATGGTGAGAGTTTAAATAATGATTAAAAGTAGTAGTTAAATAGTGCTTTCCCAAATGTCTACTTCTTCTAATATCTTGGAGTATTAATTAAGTTGCAGAGAGAATAGTAGGTACTACATAAGGAAGGTTCCTACTTGGCAAATGACATGATGGACTGAATGGGGGAAATCATGTCAAATATAACTATATTTTGGTAATTCTTTTTGTTTTTTTAGGAAATTATTGTGCTAGTGCTAGTGCTAGTGCTGTGCTACCCTTTCTTAAGGTAGACTTGAGATTCTCGAGGGAAATGGTGAGATAAATTATTATAAAAGTTTGTCGAGGGAGGTCTAGTTTACTTGGTGAAATGTTTACCTTTGGGCTTTGGGTTTCAATCGTGCAAAGTGAGGGTGTCTAGTGCTAGGATTAGGAATAGGGATAGGGGTGACAATGATGCGAATCGAGTTTGAGTAGAATTTGAATTGAGTCGAGTTTTGTTCGAGCTTTGACAAAATCGAGTATTGACCGAGTCGAGCTTTCTTTTTTTTTTTTTTTTTGGTGAACCATAGCATTTCATTAACTTAAACTTAAAACATTAAAGAGTTCAATACAATCCACGTTACATTGGGTCCTACAATAATCAGGAGTGCTAGTAAGCACTCTAGTTACATTACAACTACTTTCCGAGTCCCGCGAGTGCTTGGCCAAAATGTCAGCCACCCTGTTATGCTTCCTTCCACAAAACTCAATCTTCACCTGCGGGCATAGGCTCCACCTTCTTCTGCACAAATCCAAGATATTACAATATTTGTCCAACACATAATCATTAGTCCACTTAAGTAGACGAGTAGCCACCAAACAGTCCAAAAAAATAGTGATATCCTTTATACTACGCTCCCCAATAGTACTGAGGGCCACACAAATAGCCATAAGTTCGGCCCAGAGGGAGTTACTAGTATAACACCTATGTTGGAACCCCAATTATCACTGACCCCTTTTATCTCGAATCACGCCCCTAGGCCCGTGCACGAAGCCGGACCCAAATGAGCAGCATCAACATGAAAAACCAAGGAGGTAGGGGTATTAAACCCAGGATCAAGCCTAGGGTTCTTACACACATTTCCCCCCGAGGCCGCGGAGAAGTCAAATGCAATTTTTACAGCCCGTTGGATAGTAAGTGAGGCCGGCGAAGGTTTAGTTTGCTTAAATACACACTCGTTACAGTCCTTCCAAATCTCATGACAAATATAAGGGAACACTCTATTCAACTTACAACAATTAACACTAACTGAGCACGTAAGGTTTGCCTGGAGCCAGTCCACAAAACACAAGGCAATTGGAAAAGTTAAAGGGGAAAGGTCCCATATTTCTCTGGAGTAGGGGCAATCTCTTAGAATGTGGGAGGAGTTTTCGATCTGATGGGCGCAACGAGGACAAGACGAGTGCAGAAGGACTCTACGCTGTCTGAGGAGGGCGTTATGCGGAAGCCTATCTCTCCAAGCCAACCATAGGAAGAATCTTATCTTTGGTTCAGTGGGGCACTTCCACGGTCAGGAGAGCTCGTAATAAGCATTAGGGAGTTGGGCCGAGTAAGCGTGAGGCACTTCCACAGCCAGGAGAGCTCGTAATAAGCATTAGGGAGTTGGGCCGAGTAAGCAAGGCCAAGGGAAAACCCCTTAATGGTTAGGAAATCAGGACAAGGAGATCCGCCTAGAAGCTTCTAGAGAGCACAAAGCTCATAAGCAAAAATGTGAGAGCATGTGCTAATGTGTAGAAAATTCTACACATTTCATGAATAAGTCAACCGACTTATTCCACCGCCATCCTCAACTATAAAAAGGGAGCCTTGGACACTCATTTGATCCATCCACAAGCATCAACCAACCTCCACATACACAAGAAGCCATACATTAAGCCTTCTTACAATACTAACCCTCCTTTCTTAAAATTCACCTTGTATTATTAATCCACTATCCTTTGTAATACTCCTTAGAGAGTTTTCTATTATAGTGAGAGTTGTATTTGTACTACTCACCCTAATAAGTTTAGAGTGGTTCTTGTACTCTCCTATTTTCATATAGTGGATTTTCGGGTACTCGTCGTCCGTGGGTTTTTTGCCTCTATTTGAGGATTTTTCCCACGTTAAATATTGTGTGTCCATCTTTTTCTACTTTTCTTGCCACGTATTTCCAATTCTATTACTTTTCTCAATCTCTACATCTTTAATCTGTTTCCACTACGCACTCACAACCCTAACAAGTGGTATCAGAGCACAAGGTTGTTTAAAGTGTTTTCATATTAAAGATGTCTTGAGTAACAAAGTTCGAGATTGAGAAGTTCGATGGCAAGATCACTTTTAGCATCTGGAAAGTCCAGATGAAGGCCGTTCTCACACAAAGCGGATTAAAAAAGGCACTTGATGGCAAACAGAAAAAGCCATCTACTATGTCCGACGAGCAATGGCAAGAGTTGGATGAAAAAGTATTATCTACGATCCAACTATGTCTAACTAAGGAGGTACTACGCGAGGTTATTCACGAGGAGACGGCTGCAGGGCTATGGTTGAAGCTCGAGCCCCTCTACATGACTAAAAGTCTCGCTAACAAACTCCGTCTCAAGGAAAGGACACTATGCGGATGGCCGAAGGTACTTCTATCCAATCTCATCTTAATTAATTTAATTCTATTATATATTATTGATCTTGAAAATTTGGATGTTAAGATTGAAGATGAGGATAAAGCCGTGTTACTAATTGTCTCCCTACCTCCTTCATACAAGCACTTCAAGGAAATCATGTTATATGGTAACAATGATACTTTATCTTTTGAAGATGTTAAATCTCATTTACTCTCAAAAGAGAAATTTGACCTTGAAGTGCATTCCAATGATAATGCCGAAGGATTAAACGTAGGAAGGAGATCACACGGAAAAATAAGTACCAAAAATGGGGCCATATCTAATGGGCATAAATCTAAGAATTTATGCAAATATTGTAAAAAGCATGGGCACGATGTTTCCGATTGCTTAAAATTAAAGAAAAAGCTCGAAAGAGAAGAAAATGAGAAAAAAGCATCGGAAAATGCACAAGCCGATTTTGGTGAAATAGAATCCGATGATGTTCTTTTGGCTACTTCTCATGGAAGAAGTACAACTCCTAATTGGGTGCTTGATTCCGGTTGCACATACCATGTTTGTTCTCAAAAGGATCACTTTATCGACTATAAATCGGTGAAGAATAGGTCCGTCTCTATGGGCAATGGTTCGTTTTGCAAAGTTCATAGTATTGGCTCTGTTCGGATCAAGACACATGATGGTAATATCAGGACTCTGTCTAATGTTCAATATGTTCCTGATCTGAAGCAGAACATCATTTCTTTGGGCACTCTTGATTCTAAATGGTGCAAGATTTCGGCTCAAGGTGAAGTATTTAAAGTCTCCAGAGGTGCTCATGAACTTCTGAAGGCCATCAGACATAGTAATCTCTATGTATTACAAGGGTCTTCAATTATGGCTTCTTGTTACTTAATCCCGATTCGACATCAACGCCTTGATAAAACGGGTTTTGGCATGTCACATTATTCTAACCCAATTTACGATTGGGCCAGGGTGATATATCTACCTAATACCATTCAGGGTTCATACGACGAGTACATATAGAATTTGGTCCAAGATGGAGATTGTTGGGTTTGTGGCCCAAATTTCTAAGCCTAATAAATAAGCTTAGTTCTCAAAGGTGGCTAGATAATTCTAGCAATGTCTAATGGCAGCACTAGAAGCTCCTAGAGAGCACAAAGCTCATAAGCAAAAATGTGAGAGCATGTGCTAATGTGTAGAAAATTCTACACATTTCATGAATAAGTCAACCGACTTATTCCACCGCCATCCTCAACTATAAAAGCCTTGGACACTCATTTGATCCATCCACAAGCATCAACCAACCTCCACATACACAAGAATCCATACATTAAGCCTTCTTACAATATTAACCCTCCTTTCTTATAATCCACCTTGTATTATTAATCCACTATCCTTTGTAATACTCCTTAGTGAGTTTTCTATTATAGTGAGAGTTATATTTGTACTACTCACCCTAATAAGTTTAGGGTGATTCTTGTACTCTCCTATTTTCATATAGTGGATTTTCGGGTACTCGTCGTCCGTGGGTTTTTTGCCTCTATTTGAGGATTTTTCCCACGTTAAATATTGTGTGTCCATCTTTTTCTACTTTTCTTGCCACGTATTTCCAACTCTATTACTTTTCTCGATCTCTACATCTTTAATCTGCTTCCACTACGCACTCACAACCCTAACAGTATAGCGAGTGACGAGTACCGTTAATCATTATTAATGTTGAATTTTGATCATTGAAGAATAAGTATGTACTTTGTAGAGTAATTTTAAGAAGGAAAAATATCGAAAATATGAGTGTAATGTTGGAATGGAAGAAGACTTCAGTTAATAGTGGTAATGGATATATTGTTAGCGTTTACAATATGTTAGTTAGATTAGCATCTAATATTGGTTCTTTTATGTTAATGATTGAATCTTAAAGATAACTTACTTCCACGTCTCTGTTTTAGCTATTCCTTCCAATTTCCAATCAGACCTCCAGATCAATTGCATAATAATTTCCAAAATCAAGGATCAAAGACTAAATCGTTACCCTTTCTAGATCAGGGACGACGATAGGGACATATGCAATGTGAGCGATTGCACATTTTGCACATGACCTCCAAATATTTACGAGCCTCCATGTACTACTTTATTCAACATATATATTCATCATTGTTGGCATTGAACTCCTTTCTTTGAAACTTGTTGGGGGTGTATATTGTTAATGTACTAAATTGTTTTTTCTTTTCATAATGTAAACTTAGGGTTTTTAGCATTTTATTTCACTTTTTATTGTTATTTTAAATTATATTTCTAGTTCCATTTGAACTTCATTCACAATTGTTCAAAATATTGAACCGTCCTGTTATTGGGTTTAGATTGGGAAGAAAAACGAAAAAAATATAATATAAAAACTTAATCGGACTTCCTGGTAATTGCACATGGTCTAAAAAACCGCAAATTTTTTCCATGAATAATGTTAAATGGAGTATTAATTCCTCCTATGCGCTGAACTTGAAATTAATTCCATTAATACCGTCCGCATAAGACAGCACGCCAGAATTTTGGGTTTTTAATAAAACCGGAGTAGCGGTTAATATCAATAATGTGAAGTTGATCGCTACTTGAAATAGCGGTTATATTGTGTCACTAAGAGAAGCTATAAGGTACGCATATAAACGGCTACTCAGAGTAACCCATCCACCCAGAAATCCAACCCCTTCAAGAAAAACATCTCCACCCAACACGAATCCGACCTTCCACCAAAAAATGCCACCAGCCATGCACCCACCCAAAAGTTTTGTCATCGACATTGTCAAATGACGGTGGTGGAATGGTGGCTGTTGTAGGGGGAAGGTCAGTGGTGGTGGATCCCTAGTTGTGCCTTTGTTAATATGAAAAAAAAACATAAGACATAAGTAGGATTATGGCTGCATTCCTCTTGTATCCTCTTTTTTAAACTCTTTCCCTTTCCCCCTAAAATTATTTGCTGATACATTACTAACATGTCATTAAAGTATATTAGAAACATACGATCATATAAAATGATAAATAGAACCCTTAACAAAACATAATTACCATGCAATCATGCATGCAAAACTAACAAACAACTAATAGCTTGGGAATACATTCATTCCAATTTCCTAGTGTACGTCTGTACTATAGTATTGTTTCCTCCTATATGTGGAAGCAGAAACATTAAAGCAATACCTCACTCATGCAGCTGCGGTCGTAAATCCAATTTTCACTTCTTCGCCAAAACTAAATCCCAACATTTTTACCGCTTTTTATTTCAAGCTCATTATAGGCTGATCACTAAAGCCAGTTGATCGATATGGATTCAAAGCGACTAGTGGATATTAATTATTTAATAGGTCTTTTTAATTTTAATCAAATAAAGCCCTAAAATACATGTCAGATTAGCTGAAATACATACCACTAATCAAGTTTAAGACTGCATTTTCATTACCACCAAAGTTTAAACCAAGAAGAGACTTAGGGCATGTTTACTTCAACTTAAATTCAATTCAGTCCAGTTCAGATAAATTAAGTTAAGTTAAGTTCAGTTCAGTTCCTGTTTTTTACACTTATTTCAATTCAGTTCATATCAGATCAGTTCAATTCAGTTCAGCAAACGTAAATAGACCCTTAACCACTGTAGAAATGGATGTAAGTGCAGCGGGTCAAGTAGGGAGGAGATGGATCCTAGTTTGGTGGGTAGTTAGGCAAGAATGGGGATGAAAGTTATATCCATCATGGGTGATGGGATGGGGGTGGATTTTATGCTGTACCCGCCACATCCCTGCCTCGCCCCCCTACACATCTTACTTTTTACCCACTTAAAATATGAAATTTCAACAAATCTATTGTTAAAAAAAAAAAATTCCCTAACTAAAAACATATACAAGTTTATACCTCTCTTTTATAACCTTTTCCACTTCTATATATTTTTTGTTATTGGTACTTTAAATTTAAATGGTATATGAGTATTAATTAGTGAGTTTCAAATGATGATTAAGTGGATGGTGGGGGAGGAAAAATGGAGATATGGTAGGGATTGATACCCAAGTTGGTGGTGGGGCAGGGATGGTTCTAATGTTGTACATGGTGGGGCGAGAATAGGGATGAAAATGGGAGGCAAGGACGGGGATGGGGATGGGGATGGGGATGGGAATGCTAACATCTGCCCCGTCCCGCCCGACCCCAGTTCTATTTATTTTAACATGAAGAAGTTTGGCTTAGTATTTTAGTATTTATGTAGACATTTGATTTACGTAACTAAGAAAATCTGTAGCTAGGAATGAGGAGTTCCTCTTGTAAGTTTCTTATACATCCCCTTATGAGAACAAAATAGTTGGTGCAAGTATTGTAGCTTTCCAACTCTTATGCAGCAATGTTTTTTGGTATTTTGCCAGATGACTCCGACATAATTTTTTTCATTTTGACGTGCACAAATAGTAAAGCTTATTTTTGGCAAGTCAAAATTTGTTCTTTTGGAAGTACAAAGGCAGCAGAAATCGAATGTGTTTTGATTGATCCAATAACCTATATTAATTTAATTTTATTGAACTTAACTTATATATGTCGAACATAAACTTGTTTTGAAGGACTTAACTTATTTTCTTTATTTATAGTGAATTGTTAAATTTATCTTTACTTAACTTATCAGCGCCGTCTTGGACATTTTTGGGGCTCGGAGCGAAACTTTAAAAAAAGGCCCCCTAAAGTTAAGAAATATTTCATAAACATTTTTTCACAAAAATTCCATGAATTTTCAAATTCAAACAAATTAAAAAGTTACCAAAATTACTAAATACATAATAGTCACTTGAAATACTTCGTCCTCCGAGCATTTTTTGAAGCAAGTACATTGATCATATCCTCACAAGCTATATTATCGAACACCTCATTTTCTATTGCCACCATAGCTAGTCCATTAAGCCTCTCTTGAGACATAGAATTATGCAAGTAAGTCTTGATCAACTTCAACTTTGAAAAACTTCTTTCGGCACTTGCTACAGTCACGGGGATGGTCAATAATATCCTATAAGCAATAATCGCATTGGGAAAACAATCAACACGTTTCATAAGCTTTAATATATCAAGCGCCCCCAGCTTTTCTTCCGGCAAAAATTGTTGGAGCAACTTCAACTCCACATATAAGTCACACTCATTGAAATCACATTTATCACCATTTATAAGTGCCTCTGCCAAACGATAACAACAAGATTTCAAGCTCGAATCATCTAATGAGCGTAATATGTCAGAAGCAAATAGAAAACCAAACAAAGTTTCATATTGTTCAAATCTCTTATCAAGTGAGACAATTGCTTGATCAATGATGCAATTAAAAAAATTAATTCTAAAAGATTCCTCTGCAGATTGTACACTTTGTTCATCTAAACTCTCATCAAATTGCCTCTTTCTTTTTTTTGTCGTTTTTGAGGAAAAACAGGATCAATATCCATATCAATTGCAATTTTCTTAGCAACTTCAAGAGCATTATAAAAACCATTTTCTCTATACTCCTTAAAAAATGAAATCAACTTCTTCACATTTTCAGCGGCAACACCAACAAGCATATCTTTTGACTGCAATATTTGGCTAAATGAATTCACAGTTTTTAACAAATCATACCAAATAACAATAGCAACTATAAACTCAAAATCACCAAGCTCATTATTGGCTAAAGACTTAGCTTCACTTCTAATAGAAAAATCATTATCATTATCAGCAACTTCAAGCAAAACTTCTCTAAATTCTGAAATTTGCAATCTTATTGCTTTTACACTCTCAACACGACTCTCCCTACGAGTTGAGGACATTGACTTAGGAGTATATTCTTTCACATTATTTTCTAGAATCTCCCATCTCTTTGTGGATTTTGCAAATATTGTGTAAATTCGTTGTAGTACACCAAAAAAGTCCCTAGCTTTTCCAGAATTATTGGCCATGTCACACAACATTAAATTAAGGCTATGTGCACCACAAGGAGTGTAAAATGCTCTAGGATTGACATCTAAAAGTTTTCTTTGCACTCCTTGTTTTTTTCCTTTCATATTTGCTCCGTTATCATAACTTTGACCACGCACGTCATCTACATTAAGTTCAAGAACCTCCAATTCATGCAATAAAACATCAAAAAGTCCCTGCCCAGTGGTGTCATTCACATTTAGAAATCCTAAAAAAAACTCCTTTATGCTAACACAATTAGAAGAAACATCCACATATCTAAGAATAATAGACATTTGCTCCTTGTGGCTGATGTCAGGGGTACAATCAAGTATCACAGAAAAATACTTAGCCTCTTTTATTTTCATAACAATTTCAGATTTAATAGCATTTGCAAGCAAAAGAATCAACTCATTTTGAATGTTGTGACCAAGGTAATGAACATGAATCTCATCATTAGTAATGCGTCGAACATGCTCATGCATAATAGGATCAAATTCAGCTAGCATTTCAATCATTCCCAAAAAATTCCCATTGCTACTTTGATACAATCTCTCATTAGTACCACGAAATGCTAAACTATGCTTTCCAAGATACTTCAACAATTGAAATAATTCTCAACAAGACATTTTTCCAATGCTCTTTTTCTTTCTCTAGTTGCTTCTGAGCTAATTTGTCAATACCTTCTACCTTTTGAAGCCTTAGTCATAGCTCATACCAAGTGCTCATATTTTGGAGATGCTCCATGCTAGTTTCATGCTCTTTAATTCTCACACAAAGATGTGCCCAATCATTAAAACCCTCATTTGCTAATCGACCTCTACCAACCCCTTTCTTAAATAATTTACAACAAAAACAAAACACTCTATCAAGTTCTTTTGAATATACAAGCCAATCTCTATCACATTTTCTCCATTTGGCAAAACTCTAGTGTAAAATGAGGCCGAAAAATGCCTCCCTATTTTATCAAGATCACCTTTCACAATAGATAAGTCTCTTTTAGGGCCTTTTACCGCCAAAATATCAATCATGTGACTATCTAACCCATCCCAAGTTCTAGGATCAAATATGTCAGGCATATGAAAATTATGAGTACCAACTGAATTAGCACAATTAACATGCTCATCATTATCACAACCATCATTTTTGCCATTAACATCCACATCATCATTTCTAAAATCATCATCGAAGTGCACATTATCATCAATTCTAGCATCATGTATGAGCAGCACCATTATTATTAACACCGTCAGCATCAACACTTTGATTATTAGCAGACAAATCTGATTTTTTAGCAAAGAATTTATCAATTGCTCCTCTTTGAGATTGGGCTAACTCTTCTCTCTGTTTTTTCTTTTTACGCTTCTCACAACCTGACTCATATCTTCTTTTATGTTTCATATTAAAAACAAAATTACAGAATAAAACCCAATTACACTAACAAAAACAGTAGCAACAAACAGTAATCAAATCACACAAAATTTGGCCAAAACAAGTATAATTCGATTTAATTGGCACATAAATTTATGACCCAGAAAAATTAATAAACATTAAACAAGTATAATTCGATTTAATTGTAGGCAAGAGTAGGAGCAATAAAACCTGATTTTTGTGATTGAATTTGTAAATTTGTAATTTTTTGGTTCAATTGAACTCTTTCCCAAAATTCACGAGTTGAACTCTTTGCCCAAAATCCACGAGTTGTGCCGAGCGAGAGGGACGCCAACAAGACTTCAATTTTTGTAGATCTAACTTGAATTGCCAGAGTTTTGTTTTCGGCCACCGTACAATTTGAGATGAGAGAAAGGAAAGATGACATGGTTGTGGGTTTGTGTAGTAAGATTAAATAGGAAAAAAAATAAAAACTTTAGATGGGGAATTATATTCTAGGCATCATATATATGATAATTGGGAGATGAGAATTGAGAAACTGGAAAATTATTGAGGTGAGAGAATTGGAGAAGGAAGAATTGTGGGAATCAGCGAACAAAAGAATGAAAGAATGTGAAACGTTGCTGACTTGCTGCTGTGTTGCATAGTTCTGTACTTCTATTCCTAAAAGATGGGCTTTTTTAAAAAAAAATAACAAAGATCAGATTTTTGATTTGGGGGCCCTGTAATTTGGGGGGCCCTGAGCATGAGCTCACCTTGCTCATGCTAAGGGCCGGCCCTGATGGGTTGTGGTAGGGTTTTGAGTGTGGACTTGAGTTTATGGGTGTGCTTTTGTGCATGGTGACTAGGGTTTGATGGTAGTTGGGTGGATTTGGAGGAGGTTTTGTGGATATTTTGGTGGTCGGTGATGGTTGTGGTGATGGTGAGGTTTCAGCATAATGGCTGAATGTAGTTGGGTGGTAGCCTGAGGTTGAGAGGCGGTGGTAGGTGGGTTTGTACGGTGGTTTTGTGGTGGTGGACTATGCTAGTGAAGTGGTAGTTTTTTAGGGTTGGAAGAAAGTAAAGAATAAGGTCAAAAGAACACGACCTAATAAAATCAATTTAACATCTTTACCTTGCTTTCTATTCTTAGTTTTTCTGTTGTGTTACTTCGTTTTCCGTCTCGTTATTCCTCTTTTTATTCAGAAGTTTTGAACTATATGTCTTTCTGTTACAGGATGATTATGAATTCATGAAGCTCTATGTATATGCTTTCAAGCTTTGATATTTCATTTATTCAGATTTTTGGAGCTTTATATCATTTATTTATTTGTTTGTTTGTTTATAGTTATATATAAGTATATAAAGATTCTCCTTTTCTTTTGTTTATAATTTTTATATTTAACAATCTTTTCTTCCTATGAAAGTTTATGCTTGGAGTGTGGGTTAAAAGAAGTCAAGCTATCCTAACCCAAGAGCGCCCGCGGGATAAAAAGGGATTTCATTTCCATTCAATTATCTCGTATACTCATTCTTTTCGTATTGTTATAGTCTTCTAGGCCATCTAAATTAAATTATATGCTTAATCATGTTGATAAGAAAGGTGAGAGATCCACTTCATTAGTGCCAATGCCTTTGTCTAAAATGATCTAGACATTTAAAAAGTTGTTGATATTCCTAGAGAAAGAGGCCTAACAATCATCTCATTTACGAGCGTTTGGATCGTGCTTTGTGAAAAGATAACTAGCTCTGCCTTCCATCATAGACGCTCTTCTCACATTTTAATAATTTTCTTGTTCTAATTGTACCCACATATATGTATGCACAACTAACACTAATATTACATGCACTTCCTCACAAAACCCACGGCCATCATCCTAAAATAATCTTCATCAATCATCAACATCGACAAATCACCGCACACCAACTCACACAAATCACTCGACACTTCCTAACACAACTCCACGCTAATCTCATCTCACGAACAATCCTCGCAACATTCATCTCACGGCATCCCTCAATTCATCATCACGCATAACCTCTATTACTCCTTCCCTGAACATTATCATCACCAAATCAATCTACTAACAGAGAACTTTTCATCGCTACAACATCCACAAAAGCCAATGCTAAACATGTTCTGTACCCAACGCTTTGTTACACCAAGATAACAAATTCATCCTAATCTATGCCTAGTATTTGACCGCAACAAATATTACGAACAAAAACAAAATCTTTTAAGACACGTACAACGTTCAATATTCCAAGATCCGTACAAATCAACGACCCGGACGGTCGTATAATTTTTGAGGGTCACTAAATCAACCATCTTTATATTTTTTCTTCGTTTATTTTTTATTATTTTCTTGAAGTTACTAACATTGTATTCATAATGTAGATTTTTAATATATTCCTGCGACTATAAGTACTGTACATATTATACTAACTTCCTGTGATATTTTCTTTTCTTTAATTTTTATTTCTTTTTGTGAACATATTATTTTTTATACCTGATTGCAATAATAATCCCCTTGTATTTATTGTTAATCAAGACCTAAATAAATGTTCTAACTAAATCAGATAATATGGATAACCCGCTACAAACCCAGTAATCTGATTGTTAAATCACATGTCACTAAATAATTAGTCTTTTTATGTGTTTCCTTAACCAACCTAGATTAATTATTTTTAGGGTGTTGAAAAAAGTTATATGATTACTCTTTTGCAAAAAATCTGTAATGAATCTTGACTATATTGTACCCTCACCCCCGAACTCAATCTTTGGTTCCCTTTTGACCATCTATGGAGTCATGATGGGGAAATCTACATTGGATAAGTCACTCAGATGTCCCTTCCATTTCAATATCCAATTAGGCTTATGATTCTTCCTTTAAAGAATTCTTGGCGACTTCAAAAACATATTTTTAATTAAACCTTAACAATGGGGTAGTCAAATAAACGCGCTCACACCGCGTGTAGGCATTAAAGGAATTAAAAAATCCATGCCTACAATCACAAAATGGGTCTGTCTTACCACCCTCAATCTAGTGGTCAAGCGGAGATATCTAATAAAGAGGTCAAGCTCATTTTGGAAAACACGGTGAACCGATCTCGAAAGAATTGGTCTTCCAAAGTGGACGATGCATTGTGAGCCTACCGCACGACTTACAAAACCCCTATTGGTATGACACCTTACAAGCTTGTCTATGGAAAATCATGTCAATTTCCTGTGGAATTGGAGCACAAGGCTTATTGGGCCATCAAGGCTTTGAATTTTGACGTTCATGCTTCTGGTGGAAGAACGATGCTTGACGTCCATGAGCTTGAAGAGCTTAGGGGGGATGCCTATAAGAGTGCCCGGGTGTATAAAGAGAGAACAAAGGCTTGGCATGATCAACGAATCATGAAAAGGGAATTCAAAGTTGGTGACAAAGTCCTTTTGTTTAATTCGAGGTTGAGGTTATTTTCGGGCAAGCTCAAATCAAGGTGGAGTGGTCCATTCATCGTGCATCAAGTATTCCCACATGGTGCGGTCGAGATTTGCAACGATGCAAAGGGATGATTCAAGGTGAACGGGAAAAGACTCAAGCTATATTATGATGGTGCTCCATTCAAAAAGCATACTCTATTGCACTTGAGGACTACTCCCTCTCAATGATTGAAGATTTATGGTAGTCAAGCTAATGACTTAAAACAAGCGTTAGCGGGAGGCAACCTATTTTTCTCACTTACTTTAATTTCTTTCTTTTCTTTTTAGCTTTGATTTACTTGGAATGATGGCTTAGCACATATTATTATGATTTTTGAAATGCTTGTTGTGGTGATTTTGTGACTCGGGTATGTTTAGGATTGATTTGGAGAGCTTTGGAGCAAAGAGGAAATGGAAAAGGAGTAATTTGGAGATGACCCGATGGTCAGGTCCCCTGACCCGCCCGGGTTGTAAAAAATGAGGGAAGCAGCATACCAGTTCTAACCCGCCCGGGGCGGTCGACCCGAGTGCTCGGGTGTGGTGACCCGCCCTGTCGGGCCGTTAGTTGGCAACATGAGGGGGGCCAATTTTTTTAACTACTCTCATTCTTTTTTCACTCTTCCTGGATCTTCAACTTCTCAACTCTCTCTAAACCCTAAACTCGTAATAACTCACTCAAATCACCCATCTCACCACTCAAAAACTTAATATCCCTCACAAATCTTCATCCTCATCAACTTTCTCTTTTAAAAACCCCATCTCCACCATTTTTTCACCATTTTCTCTCTCCTCAAGAATTTTACCATAATTCTCAAATTCATCATCTTCCACCCAAATTTCTTTACAACTTCTTTCTAAAACATCATTCCCCTCCCATTTCTCTCATAAAAAACTCAAAAAAAAATCACTTTTTTCCACCCACACCACATTGTTACGAAATTTTTAAATTGTGAGCAACAAGGAGTTCGAGGCATGGAGAGGAGGCAATCAAAGCAGAGTAGGCAAGTGGGACAAGCTAGCTCAAGCCAACAAACGCAATGGGAAAACGTCTTGAGGCTTTATGGCCCCGGTGAGTTACATGATACCGAATTCCCCTTTCTTATATTTGATGGTTTAGAGGACTTTAATAGATTCCAAGCCTTTAAGGCTAAGGAATTCACCCCCACCCGTTTTGTTGATGAGACCTTATTATCATTATGGGGGATACGGGGGTGTTAATAATATAGTTGATGGTTTGGATATGAAAAAAATGTTAATGATGAGAAAGAAAACTTTTAAATGCATAACACTTGAATTTTTAAGCTCTTTGGAAGTAACCTGGGAGCATGGGCTTGCATGCTCAACTGGAGTCGAAGCCAAAGCCGTTTTAGGTTGGGGAATGTTGCTCATTCTATGGCTATTGCCGATTTTGCTGAAATTTTTGACTTCAAAATTTGATCGAGCACTACTCCATCACCTTCTTTCAATATTTTTAATTGTTGGTGTAAGATAATTGGGGCATAGAAAATGCAAATGACTCACTTATCCACCAACCGACTATCCGGTACTTCCGCGAGTTTTTCGGGAAGACTATCTTTAATTTGGGAGAAAGGATAACTCAAAGGTAAGTCAGTCTGAACTTATGATCGTAGGTTCTTACCTATGGGATAAGAAGAAGCTGAATATACCTTTGATGTTCGCCCATCACCTTTAAAGGGTAGGCACTCCAAAAACTCACGGACGTGGGTCAATTGTTGTGGGCGGTTTGTTTACCCACATTGTTGAGCACTTTAGGGTTCACCCTTGGACCACCGAGGTCCCAGGGCCGATCCTCATAAACCAATAACACCTACAAGATGCGCATTGGTTTACTGTGACTGGAATCCATTTGTTGGAAGATTGGTAAAATGTCTTCCATTTAACTTCCAAATCTCCACATCAACTAGATCAAAACAGGGCAAGCCAATTATCTCATCCTAGAAGTCGCGGAAGAAGGCAAGGAGATCCGTATACTAAAGGCGGGATCCCCATGACCTCGCCTCCTCCTCTTCCGCCCCTCCCCCTCCTCCTCCCCAACCCCATCCCACATATATTCCCGACTACGCCCCTATATATTCCCGTATAGATAGGCGGTTCGATAGTTTTGAATAAAGACTAACCCCCTTCCAACAAGAGATACGAGAGAGTTTTACCCCCATCTTGCAATTCTTTCATGATAACAACATGGTCCCTCCCGGCACCCGTACCCCTCTTATATGCAACCCACTCCTCCCCCCGAGGGGGGAGAGGACCTAGACCCTTGAGTTGGTCTCTCCCACCCCCCCTGCTTGTTCTTCCTTTCACACTGAGGACGGTGTTTGGTTTGCCTTGGGGGGTATTTTCATTGTTTAGGTAGTTTTTACTTTACATGGTAGGTGTTAGGAGATCCTAGTTGCTATTTTAATTGAATTATTGTTTGTGATGGTGGTTATAATTGGTGAATGGGCCAATGCTTGTTAATATGTGGTGTGCCATGATTCCATTTCTATTAATTGTTTACTTTCTTTTAAAAAAAAAATATAAGAAAAACAAATAGAAGTTTTAGCTTTGAGTAAAGTTTTGATTTCCTTGCTCAAGGAAGATGCTAGTTGATGATGTATGTGGATTCCTTGGTTTGATTTTAAGTATATGTTTAGTGGCTCCTTTTGGAAGAGTGTCATCTTGGGTTGTGGTGCTTTAGGAGGTGCTGACTCTTGATTGCATTAGAATCTACAAAATGTAACTAATGAATGCTCAATTGGATGTCTAGTATAGAATCTTGACTATGTTGCTCATGCTTGTATAATTCTAGCTTCAAATTTGCGGTCCCTTGTATCCCTAGATATGCTCATCATGTCCCCAAACAAAACTCTATAAGAAGCTTAGTTTTTACTTCTTCATATTTGTAATAAGTGGTACAAAAAGTCACAAGTTATCATGTGCCTCTTTAGTGAGTAGTTACTTCTCATTTGTATAGCAAACATTCCCATAATAAGGGAAAAAGAAAAGGCCAAAAATAGTCGTGAAAAATGAAAAAAAAATTGTGAAAAAAAACGAAAAGCAAAAAGAATAGAAGAGTTTCAATAAAAGAGGCCAATTTGTGGATGCCTCCCACACTTAGTGCTATTTTTCTAAAGTTTCGAGTAGAGTGGAATCTAAGGCTTATCTGTGTGTCTAGGGATGGTGTACTAGTGGTTTGAGCTTCTATAACACTTGAAAGGCCCTACGTCTTTTGGATAGATAGGTGTTCTCAAATTAGCGAGTAAAAAGTCTAATTCTATTGCAATCTTGATTAGTTTCTTTCTCTACCCATAACCTATGAGTACACTTGAAAATTAGTTGTTTTGAAAATTGCTCTTTATCCTTTCTTGTGAACCATTTCATTGATAGTTGACTTGGGCAATAAATCTTAAAAGTGTTGAACAAATAGTTGATGAAAGCTAGAGTTGTGGGTTTGAAAACACTTGGGAAACCCTCGCGAGATCTCACTCGCCCTCTAGAGCTATCTAGGGGTTTAAAGAGCTTATTGCGTGTGCTAAATGCAATCGTGATTCCTACGAAAATGAGTTAGTGTAAATTCTTTATCCTTCCTTTTTTTCATTTTTCTTCCTTCTTTCTTCTTTTTTTTTTTTTTTTTTTTTTGCTAAGTAATTAAGAGATATATTTCAAACAGAGAAACATTACAACCTAACACCAGGGGCTACTAATTACAATCCATCGCAAGCTCCTATAACCACTCCCTATCTTTCCTAGTACATTTTCTAGGAAGTATACTATACATCCTATCAATAATTGCTCTCTTAACTCTATAAACATGTTTATGCACAACATCCACCTTACCATTCCACACTGCATCATTTCTTGCTAACCATGTCTAATACACAGTAGCGCAGAAAACAGCAGAACACACATTACGCTGAAATCTGGATTTATCACTGCTGTTTATATTCTGCACAATGTTTTGATTGAAATTACAAAATATAACCAAGTTAGAACCAAATATAGCCCATTTAGCCCATTTTAGGCTATTCTACTTGAAAATGAATGAATATGAGTAGTTTTAAGTTAGTTTAAGTTATAAACACCTCAAACATCATATATATGCTTTGTTTCATGTGTTTAATAGTAGTTTTGATTGAAAATACAAAATATAGGCAAGTTAGAACCAAATATAGGTCAATTTAGCCCATTTTAGGCCATATTACTTGAAAATGAATGAATATGAGTAGTTTTAAGTTAGTTTAAGTTATAAACACCTTAAACATCATGTATATCCTTTGTTTCATGTGTTTACTAGGAGTTTTGAATGAAAATATAAAATATAGGCAAGTTAAAACCAAGCAACACAAATTTATTTGATTTGTCACATAGTTGTTTTTACTTGAAAATGCATGAATATGAGTACATTATTTAACCAACTGCAGGAGACGTATAACAAGAAGCTGGATGATTGTACCACTCAGGGGTTACAGTCGAACCCTGATTTGTTGTATTGGGGACAGTTGGTGGGAGGAACAGAGGAAAAGTGCAGGGGTTGGGTCATTTGGGCGAGGAGATGGCTCTTCACAACCATATGAGCCGTCTATTTTTTCTCAGCATGAGGTGCAGGGGGAGGCAAAGGTCGCTGCACGTATGGAAGAAGTAGAGGCAAAGGTCGTAGCACGGCTGGAATAGTCAAACCGGGCCATCCTGCAGGAAATGATGCGGAACATGTCTAGTTTCGGCCACATGTTCTGAGGTTGCAACACAAGCCCCTCTCCACAACGTAGACCAGAAGATGACCCAGGGTTTGGTGGTGGCAATAGTGCTACAGAGACACCTGCGACAGTGTAGTTTGTTTGGTTTTGGCAATTAGGTTGCTTGAAATCCCTGCCTCAAACGGGTTCTTTACATGGTACCAGGGCATTTAACGAACTATCTCAGACCATTGTCCAATCATAGCCTCCAATATGAGCATCAACTGGGGACTCAAACCCTTTAGATTTATGAATAGTTGGCTCTCTCACCCCAATTGCCTCCCCATCATAAAGAAATCTTAGTCTCATTCCCCTCACTTATTCGTTCCCAAAAAACTCAAAAGCCATAAAGTGGTGTTAAAGGCCTGGAATAGGTCTGATTTCGGAATAATTAACGAGAAGATTCGTGGGTTGGAAGATCTTATTCATGAGTTGGACTCTAGTGCTTCGAATAGAAGGCTAGACGAGTCAGAAATTCTTGAACGGAAAAAGGCTCAGATTGAATTGTGGAGATGGCTCAAACGAAAAGAAGCCTATTGGGCACAAAATTCTAGAACAAGATGGTTAAGGGAGGGAGACAAAAATACCAAATATTTTCATACCTTTGGATCCATAAGGAATAAAAAAACACAATCTCTTCCATTAAAATTGATAATGCTAATGTTGTTGATCCTGCATGTATTCAAAAAGCAGCCGTGAAATATTACAAAAGGATCTCCAAGGAAGAAATTCCGTACCGGCCATATTTTGTGAACTTGGATTTCAATTGGCTAGACCCTTCTCAATGCTCTATGCTCATCACACCATTTAGTCATGAGGAGATAGACAGTGCAATTAATTCCTATGATGCAAATAAGGCCCCAGGGCCTGATGGATACAACTTCCTCTTCATAAAATCAGCATGGGCCATGATAAAAGAGGACATCTATGACCTTGTTAAGAGGTTTTGGGCCACAACGAAATTTCCCAAAGGAAGCAACGTAGCACACATTGCTTTAATTACTAAAATTGAGTCCCCTAAAGAATTCAAAGATTTTCGAACCTTCAGCATGGTGAGATGTATCTACCAAATAATCACTAAGGCTTTGTTTGGTAGGAAGGATTTGGATGGAAAAGAAAGGAAAGGAAAGGTAAAAACAAACTTTCTCATATTTGGTAAAAGAAAATAAGAGGGGTTTGATTGGAAAGGAGAGGAAGTGAAAGGAAAAGAATACTCTTAAATCCTTGCTTTCCTTTCCTCCCAAAATCGGAGGAATTTGACAGGAAAGAAAGTTAACAAGCTTTTACCTATGTTTTCTTTATTTCCTTTATTTCCTTTCCTTTACTAATGACAACCAAACATGTGATTCATATCAAATCCACCAATTATGCCAAACATTGGAAACTACAACTACCTTCTTTTCTCTTCTTTTCCTTTCTTTTCCTTTCTCTTCCTTTCTTTTCCCTTCCTTTACTAAAAAAATACCAAACAAAGTGTAAGATTTTGGCAAGACAACAGCAACAAGTGATGAGCACACTGATCAGTCCTTTTCAATCAGCCTTTATAAAAGGCAGGCAAATCTTGGATGGCGCCATAGTAGCGGGAGAAATAATTGACTCATGCAAAAACAAAAGATGAAAGCCGCAATTTTGAAACTGGATTTCCATAAAGCGTTCGATAGCGTATCATGGGGCTTTCTCAATTGGAAGCTAGAGCAGATGGCTTTCCTCCTCAATGGTGTCACTGGATTCAAGAGTGTGTTATGACTGCCTCAGCTTCAATACTCATCAATAGCTCCCCCACAGTCCCTTTCAAGCTTCATAGGGGCCTTCGTTAAGAGGACACACTCTCCCCATATTTATTTAATCTGGTTGTTGAGACTTTGAACCGAATTATCATGAAGGGCGCAAATTTGCAGCTTTGGGAAGGAATTTCCTTGAAGGAAAATGGCAACGTAATATCTCATCTCCACTATGCTGATGATATGATTATTTTTTTGCCCTCCTAAAATAGAAGCACTCATAAACATGATCAAGAAGGCCCTCCTCCTCTTTCATATGACATATGGTTTAAAAGTCAACTTCCATAAGAGTGCTATCATCGGCATCAATATTGAGAATAATTAGCTTTCATATGCGGCAAAAACCCTTTTATGCCGAGTGTGCGCACTTCCCATTACCTATCTTGGGCTGCCGATTGGGGGTAATTCCTATCGAATTACCACTTGGGATCCGATTATTGCTCGGTTAAACAAGAAGCTTGCTACTTGAAAAGGCTAAATGCTATCTATTGATGGGAGGTTAACTCTTATCACATGTTCTCTTTCGAGCCTTCCAATGTACTTCATGTCTTTGTTTTCATTACCTAGTGGCGTTATCGAAAAAATTGTACAAATCCAGCAAAATTTTCTTTGGAGTGGCTATGATGGGAAGAAACGAATTCCTTTTGGTTGCGTGGGAAAGGCTAGTGATGCCTAAATTGCTCGGTGGTCTAGGCATCGAAAATTTTGTTGCATAGAAATGTTGCTCTATTGTTCAAGTTGCTTCAGAGATTCTTCCATGAGCCCAACTCATTATGGAGACAAGTAGTTAACGAAAAATATGGTTACTTATCAACAGTAAATTTTCCAGACATTGATATCCCCTCTCATGGGGGACCTTGGAAAAACATTTGCAATTAAATTCTCAAACATTCAATAACAAAGGATTTTAGGATCATTCTCATTCGAAAAAGGGTGGTTAATGGCTCCCACACGCTGTTTTGGCATGAAATATAGCTGGATAAAAAAGCTCTTAAGCACCGCTTCCCGAGGTTAATATCAATTGCCTCTCACCCGAACGCCTTCATTGCTACAATGGGTCTCTGGGATGGAATTTCTCGGCAGTGGGCATTTTCATGGAAAAGGAAATTGCGACCTAGAGATGAGGAAGAACTAACGGAGTTTCTCCTCCTCTTAGGGAATGTGGTCTTAGATTTATCCCAAAATACAACTATGTTTGGATGCCTCTCAAAGGGGGCGAACCTTCCTTTAAGTATGCAACATTCGAACTCGACGAAAGCAATCCCCCCCCCATCATGAAGTATGCAGAGCATTTTGGAGGGGCCTTGTCCCTCATAGGATTGAAGTCTTTTCTTGGTTAGCAATATTGGGCAAGATTAACACAAAAGCAAAATTGGTGAGTATGGGTTTAATTCCACTTGCCGAATCAATGTGCGTTTTTATGCAATTCTCATGCTGAAACTTGTGAGCACCTCCTCATACATTGTAGTTTTTCCAATGATCTCTGGAATTGGTGGCTACTGGCTAGGACTCTGGGGATTTTCTTGGGTATTCTCCTCTTCCCTAGGGGATGGGTTTCGTCACTGGAGCTTTGGGAGCTTCGACCCGTTCTTTAAAAAAAATTGGTTGGCTGTTTTTTTCATAATAATGTTGTCTCTCTGTAAGAAGATCGAAATGATAGAGTTTTCAATAACTCATCTTCATCAATCAAAGAATTGCCAGAGTTGGTGTTAATGAGACTTAGCTGGTGGATTAGAGGCTGAGAGTACAAATTCCCTTACTCGTCCATAGATGTCATTCGCGAGCCTTCATGTCTACTATGGAAGAAATGCGACGCAACAAATCACAGCAATTCGCTCCAAATATCATCCTCGTTATGGTCCCCTTCTTCTCTAGGAATGCTAAAGTCTCTCTCATGCTATAGTGGGTGGTGTTCTAAGAAACTCCCTCGGTACGTACCTTCATCTGCATTTTATCGAGTCCCATACCCCTTATGGAAATCAACTCCGCGGAAGTCTTCGCGATACATCGAGCCATTAAAATATCTCTCAGCTGTGAGCGATTCAAGTACAATCATATCACCATTGAATCGGACTCCGCCAACGCCGTTAGATGGTGCAATGAAGACAATAATGGAGGTCCTTGGAACTTAGCTTTCACCCTAAACTTCATAAGGAATGCAAGGAATTCATGGCTCGATATTTCAATTTCTCATAAATGTCGGGGATCAAATGAAGTGGCCGATTCTCTAGCTAAACAAGGATTAAGAAGAAGTGATGAGATCTTAGCTTGGTGTTAGTTCTGGTTGGATAGCATTGTATTCAGTTGAGGGTCAAGTTCACTCTTTGCTTCTCAAAATTTCGATTAGTGTAGCTCTTTGCTACTTTAACCTGACTTCCTTGTAATTGGCTTTTTCTCGCCCTCTAATGAAATGAAACGCTAATTATCAAAAAAAAAAAAAAAAAAAAAACATGTAAGCTTTGTCTTTATATGGAGTTGTTAGAATCATATATTGTTTAAAAGTTCTTGTAGGATATGTGCTCATTTTCTTGGAAATTAATTATCACAAGAATTACACTGGGGTGTTTTAAAATAATTGCATGATCTCTATTATATAAGGCAACTATGGGGGGACACCAAAATATTAAAACCCCCATTTTACCCCTAACAAATTAAGCATATATACATCAAATAGAATAAGAAAAAGGGGAAAAAGGAAAAAAAAAAAAAACTACCATCCCTAAACAAACCGTAGAATTCAAAAGGAACTCAAGTAACTTCCCAAACCAAAATTATCAATTAAATTTTTACTTTAAAAATACATATCCTTAGTATCATGGAAGATCTCCCTGTTAACTAAATTTCAATCAACCGTGTACTCTCGGAAACAATTCTTCTAAAAAAAAAATCTCAAAAACAATTTACAGTAAAACAATCCAAAATTATTCAGATTTCATCATCTTCTGCTCTCCATTATCTGCAAATGGAAGTACACGGTGAAGTAAAAATTCGCTTTTCGTAGACCACGAGCAGGTAATTCATAGTCTAAAGAACCAAGTGACCCCTTTCTTTCTTGCTTTATGCTTCATCTGATTCATAACTGTGCTTTTAATCCAGCATGTAATTGACCAAAACCAACAGGGTAAAAACACAGACAAAGAGAAAATTAGGGAAATCATAGTCATAAGGTAATTCTTACTTCTTTTTACGCTTTATTGCTCATCTGATTCATAAATGCTATCATATATGATAGAGATATTGGACAATCACAAATACCATATTAATGTTTTTTTTGGTGCTATCAATTTCTAATTATAGTGGTTTCAAGAACTAAAATCACAATTGGAGTAGAACATAAGAAACAAAGACACAAATGCAGTTATTTCCAAAAATAATTTGTCATATTCTTCTATCACAAATCACTTTTATTGAGGCAGAATTATTATGAAGGTTATAATCAAGGTTTGTGCCGTTCGGTTTCACATGTTAATCACCAATAACTAATAAAGCACAATAAATAATAAAAAACAATCAGTAATTGCATAGAAATTTTCCTCAAAATTAACATATAACACACACGATTTTCATTTCTACTTTTATTTTGCCAAAAAAAACCTTATGTACCTGATTGCACTAAAGATGAAGGTTATTTTTAAATTTTCAAAATTTTAAGGGAAATTCTAGGTGGTGACCCTAAGTTTTGTAAAATTCTAGATGGTGGAAAAAAAAAAAAAGATTGATTCCACAATGTGATCTTGTGGTTTTAGAATTACAATTACCGTGACAATTAACATCTTTTAGACGTTAAATGAGCAATTTCATTGACTGGTATTGAAATTCCCAAAGTCAAACACATCAAAAACTCCCCCCAAAACTTCCCCCAACTAAAACAGACGAAAGAAATGAATCAAAATTGAAAATAACAACACAAAAAAAGAAATAAAAAAAGAGGAGAGATAAAAAGAAGATAGGCTTACCCACTGACACAAGAGAGGAAGATATGAAATGTACAGAGAAGCGAAGCGGCGCCATCACATATGAGAAGCTGAAATGGATTTGTCACAATAAAAAGGAAGGAATCGAGAATAGAATACCAAATTTGATTAGAAACTTAGAGTGCTGGAAATTTGAGTCAACCTTCACTTATCACTTCATAAATTATCAGTTTATCACACTCCCCATCTTGTTGAAATGATAAACTTGTCAAAATGGCTATATTATGTCAGACTCATGGTGATGTAAAGGTTCCAAAAGGTATGTATGTAATTATTAATATGAATGAATAAGCTATTTTGGAACATCTCCCCTTTATTGCATATAGCTGTTTTCTATGAAGCTCTTTTATTTCTACAAAATGTAATTCCAATGAAATCTGATCAAAATAGAATACCAAAAACATATGTGTAGCAATACATTATCTCTAAAACCAATCCATATACTTCTATAAATAAATTACCATTAAAAATTGGTTTTTCCCAAAAAAAAAAAAAATCATACTTCAATGTGACCTTAAACCAACTAACAAAAAGTTCCTGATTAGAAAATCTTAGATGTAGGAGCTTCAATGCATGACTTTAATTTGGCTTCTGTTTTTTCTTGCTAGCATTATATGCTTGCCGCGGGGTGTTTCTCTTGCAGTTTTGCGAACCTTGGGAAAGTTGGGATGTAGATGCTTGGTGTACAATCATTGACCTCAGCGTTCTTCCACTAGCAGTATGTGGTTGGGACTTGCCTCCTGAACCAAATGCTTGTTCCGAGGTGGCTTGTTTTTTCTCTTTCCTAGTTAATCCACCTTTGCAAGTCCTTGCATTGTGCCCATATAGCATCAACTAGTGGATTTCTACAGTCAAGCCCTCTACAAGTATGTTCAGAATTTTGGATACTTTTTATGGCCCAAGTCTTTCCATCTGGCAGCCTACTTGAGTGTATCCTCCACCCACAGTTCAAGTCTTTACAGTTTGCAGTGAATCTAGTAGGACTAGATTTGTTGACAACAATACAAAAGTTACATTGGATGCAATAGTCCTTTAAAACACTCTTGAAATGTTTTTTGTCTGCAAACATCATCCAAGGTTTAAGAACAATCTTCCCGAATTCCTCCTCAGTGTACATCTCCCCATTTTTATACAGTTTGCTAAAATATGTCTCATCATCATCATTAGCTTGCCAACAATCATCAGCATATAGATCAAAGTTATCGTGGATGGCAGCCACATAATCATGGTCATTAGAGTTCTCATTCACATCACCTTCCTCGTCAGATTGAGATGCATCATCAAACACATCCCCTCCCTTTTTTTTCTTTTTTTTACTCAGTAAAATGTCTTCTTGAACAGAAGCAAATTCAGCATTACATTCACCCTCCTCCTCATCGTTGTCAACACCATCATTATTCGAGATACCACTTCCCTGATCAACATTCGAATTTTGATGCAAAACCTCGTTAAACTGCTCATTTATTATGAGTTCAGGTTCGTCATTGATTCCTGATTTGATCAAGCCTTTTCTAGCTGCAGTAGTTCTAGGAATTTTCGTCATAAACCCAACAATTTTCTTTGGCTTCATATTACTAGAGGTACCAACTGGATTTAGAGGTAATGGTGCATTAGAGAAAGATGTGGTTGCACTAGTTTTAGGAATCAAATCATTGCTATGAAGTAACTTCTTGTTTACATCTCTCCTAAAAGGTAACTTCTCTACCCTTGTTCTTACCGGTTCAGATACGACATCAACCCAATATTCTTCTTGAGCATGGTTTATACCATCATCAACAAGTTCTTGTGTGTTTTTCTTTGGTAGACTCCTCCCAAAGTACACATTATCCCTCTGTTTCAATGTTTCACTCAGCCTCCTAGCAGCAATAACACAATCAAGAGGCTTGCTAGCTGTTCCTACATAAACATATATAACCTTTTGGTTGCCAAGTCTTTCCAACATGGTCATCAAATCTTTGTCACATTCAATGTAGTGATTATCCCGCTTGTAACAGTAATGGAAACATGGAAAACTAGGCATATCATATTTCCTCTTCCTAGATCCATCCTCAAAATCCATGATCATGTCTATGCACATAACCTTATCTATATCCTCAATCATCAAATCAACCTCATTACCCATGTAAAAGAACTTCAATACAACGTTTTCAGCCATTCTGAAATACATTAAACAAATTCAACAACCTAATTAAAAAACCATCTAAGTATCTAACAATGCTTTGGAAAAAAAAATGGCAGTATGCACATAAGGTAAGATAGCATGCACTTAATTCCAAATTAAGACTAAGAATTGTTAGAATTTGAGTAAGACATAATAACTGACCTGAATTCTTGAAGATTTTAATTAGAAAAATCAATCACTTGTAGCCAGTTTCATACCACGTCTCTTGCCACCTAGGTTTCGAATTGTAAGGGTTGTAAATTCTTCAGTGATGATGGAGCCCAATTCATAATTTATTATTTCGATTCTTCAAATCAATTGAGTTTGAAAATAAAGGAAAGTTGCAATTTTACATGATTTGCAGAGGAATGGATTTGAAAGGTTATATTTTTTATCATAATACTAGGAGGGAGGGTGGGAGGGATGGTAGGTTTATGAGTTTTTATCCAATAATAAAAAATTTGAAAAACCTCATTTATCTTTGGAAAAATGGATCATAATACCCCCAACTTTGAGCGGTCCGCTTTAAATACCCCCAACTTTGGATTATTTTTAAATACCCCCAACTTTGGGGGTGGTCCGCCAAAAATACTCCTTTTACCTGCTTTCACCGGAAGAACGGGTAAATACTCACGTGCTTTACTTGTGATCCAATTTTTGCCTCCTTAATTCACCAACCCCCACCCCCCCCACCCCCCCCCCCACCTCCCCACCTCCTCTCGCTCATCTCACTCCTCCGGTCATCCCCCCACCCCCACCCCCACCCCTCCCCCCCCCACCACCCACCGCCACCTTCCTCGCCCCCACTACCACCCTTCCCACACCAAGCTATTGATCGGTTGGTTGAAGATGATCTTTGGTTGGTTGAAGACCGTTGATCAGTACTATGTCGGCTCTAATAACTCAATCCAGGTCTCTCTCTCTCCATTGTAACAATCAAATGTTGAATGATGTTTTTGATGTTGATGAACTGATGATGATGATGATGATGATTGTTGTTGTGTGTGCTTTTTGTCTATCTCTCTCTCTTCATTGTAACAATCAATTTTTGAATGATGTTTTTGATGATGATGATGATGAATTGATGACGATGATGATTGTTGTGTGTGTTTTTTGTGTGAAATGATAAAAATAGGGAGCATGTGTTCAGAATGTACTGGATTCGTTGATTCCGGCGTTACTCGCTGATAAGAACAGGAAATTTGTATATGTTGAGCAGGCGAGTTTCAAATTCTGGTATTTTTGAAAGAGTTTGGGAAATGTGTGTTGTTTTTTGGAAGTAATTGGTGTTGGTTTTTGTTGTTATGTAGGCGTTTTTCGAGCGTTGTTGGAGAGAGTAGAGCGAGGCTATGCAGAAGATTGTCAAGGAATTAGTTAAATCTGGTCAACTAGAGTTCATGTATTTATGCTATACTTTTGCTTTTGATTGTTTCTGTAGTTTTTTTGTCCACTATAATTATAAATTTGAGGTAAGTTTTGATTTAATCTGTGTTTTTTTCTTAGATTTTGTGATATAATTGTAAACGTGGGCTGCAGGGGTGGGGGAATTGGGGGGGGCTTGGGGTGGTGGGAGTGGGGGGGGCGGGCTGCGGGGGTGGTGGGAGTGGGGAGGGGTGGCTACTGGGGTGGTGGGAGTGGGGAGGGTGGGGAGGGGGTGGTGGGAAGGGGGAGGGGGCTGCGGGGGGGGGAGTAGAAATTGAAAATAAAAATAAAAGGGAAATAAAAAATAAAAAAAATTACCTTGTTAACAGGTTACGAGTCATCTGGGTGCATTTTTGGCGGACCACCTCTAAAGTTGGGGATATTTAAAAATAATCCAAAGTTAGGGGTATTAAAAGCAGACCACCCAAAGTTGGGGGTATTCTGATCCATTTTTCCTTTATCTTTTACTTAACGTCTAAAAGATGTTAATTGTCACGGTAATTAAAATTTTAAAACCACAAGGTCACATTGTGGAATCAATCTTTTTTTTTTCCACCATCTGGAATTTTACAAAACTTAGGGTCACCACCTAGAATTTCCCAAATTTTAATGTATCCCCAAATATCAAAATACAATCTTTCCAGGGAATAAAAATAAAATTGTTGGGGGAATTAAATATCCAATTCCGTTTCAATTTTTTTTTTTTAAAACAATCTTCAACCGTAATTATCGCACACAATTATATCAGTTTCCTTCAACATAAACCCTGACATTAATTTTTTGCTTTCTCACAAAAAATCAAACCAACCCACATAAATATATCAAATTGAAGTAAAAAAAAGTGTTAATTACTTTCGCATGGAAAAATAAAACGGAGAGAATTCAACCTCACCTACATGCCAGTATCTTAATCACTTCGATCAATTAGTACTGTCGATTGTTGTGTTTTTCAAATTCTTAAAAAAAATTGTAATTCTCCATATAAGGAGATGGAGAAAAGGGGCCGAAGAGTTGAAATTTCGACAGAGAGAAGAGATAGATGGAGAAATTTGAGGGTTGAGAGTTTGAGAGTTTGAGAGTTTGGGACAAATAGCATTGACACAGCGCAATTATAATAGAGATTGTGTCATCACAATTTATTGGCAACAAGTGCGTGTAGTGAATAGTGAGTTAGTGACTAATCTCATAGAATAGAGATTTTTGTTTGGTTGGAAAATTATAGATACCAAATAATATTGGTTGGAATACCTTATAAATCATCCTTTTGTAATTTTTTTGGCTCCTTTGTTGAATGATGCTATATTATCTCTATTATATAAGGGAAGAGAGGGGACACCGAAAATTATAAACCTCATTACCGTCAGGCGTCATCAATTAACAAAAATATTTATAACATCTCTAATTTTTATTGGTTTTAAAAAAAATAGAAGGAAATACAATGAACTTTGTGGACAATTTTTCATACATGTTATTACATAATTGAGCTTTCTATTTGTTTTCGCACGCATCGCGTGCATATAAGGCTAGTATTCATAGAGATATTCATTTTGAATTTAATAGATACATATAAGTATTGTTTTAAATAGTTGTAATATGATAATAATGTATTAAATAAGAAAAAACAAATACGTATTTTAAAAATACAAAATTGTTGAAAAAGATAATGATTTTTTTATAATTGTTCTGCACGCATAGCGTACATATAAGGCTAATAATGAGCTTTTTTATTATTTGATGTTCTCATAGGTAGCTAATAATGAGTTTTCCATTTGAACCAATCTAAATGTAATTACGCAGCTAATTTAATTCCAATAACGATTTCACACGCATCGCGTGCATATAAAACTAGTTTTTTTTATGTCAAAGTTCTTCCCATGGGCCATTTGGATTTTGGCCTTTTGGGGGTGGTTTTGGTTTTTTTTAGGATGGTTGTTTTTTCACAATGTAAGAATCAATTCACTGATAAGAAAGTCATACGAAATCTACAATATAAATCAATATTAATAAATAAATAATAATTTTGATCAAATAGAATTCTAAACTCGCAAAATCACAGTCGTTGATTGTTAATTTGTTATATTTTGCCAAATTGGCTTTTAAAAAAAATTCAAAAGAACTATCCAAAATTGAGTTTACTTATTAATATAATTCCAACATATGACATTTAGGGTTGAAACTTAGTCTTCGGATTTTAGCTTCTTAGAACTTCACATATCATCTTCTTGTAAAATTTGTTATACGATAAGTTGGATTGTAGTAAAGATGTTAATTGAATATGCCTGCTCAAGAGCAACTTGTACTTAACTCAGTCAAATCTTGATTTGAGTTGACTTAAATCAAGTTGAGGAAACCACAACTTCACTCGTTAAGTTTGTAAGTAGTCTGATAAATTTTAATAAAGTAATATTTGGTAAGGTTAATTAATTTAACACCACTATGTTGGAGTCTTCTTAAACAACCCAAAGTTTGTGGTCTTGGTTTATTCTAAAACCAAAAAATAAAATATTTGTATTTTTAATAGAAAAATATTGCTCCATACCTATATGAAAATTTTGAAGAACATGAAATTTGAAATAATGAGCAAAAATACGTCCTTTTTGCTAATACAATCTCAATTATCAATTAACTCGAAATAATCACATATATTGTGTGCAAATTAGTAGGTGCACACGTCCGTATGATAAGGAAGGTGCGTACGATGAACACCAAGCACTAGGTTATGAACATACAGACCAATACCAATGAACATATACTAACAGAGATGTACATATGTTCATTTGGCTTGTTAGCCATGTACATGTGTTCATTTGACTTGCTATTCATATACATTTGGCTTGTTAGCCATGTACCTGTGTGTACCTTCCTCACCATATAGATATGTGCACTATCTACAGATTGCATATTGTGTGTTTCCCTTCTCAAATTATTCCAAAGTGACACATACTTCTTAAGGTTAGAGAATAGGTATGAGTTCTTTTTGGGGTCAGATAGTCAATAGAAAGTTACAGAGGGCAATAACCCATGCAAGATATGATAACAAGTTTTAAGTACAATACCACATAACTTCACCCATTAAACTAGTTGAACTTTAGTACTTTATGTCATTACCAATATACAAGAATATAAGATGAGGCATGTTTAGTGTTGAAGTGTAGAGACCTACTGGTTCAAATATACAGGCCCACTTCTAAATATGGTTAAAAGAGTTATAGAAGCTCATTTCATTCCTCTATCATTCTCCATGTAATTCAGATATTTTTGCCTTTCTTTCTGTGCACTACTTTGACTGTAATGCAGCTGCCAAAATCTAGCTTTTGTCTCTTTGAGCTAGGTGTCCTATGTGATGTCATTGTATGAGAATTGAGGATTAGGTTTCTTACTTTCTTTGTTGCACTTGTAATCCTTAGATTGAAGATTATCAATGAATTAAACAGTAACAAGATCAATTCTGCCTCTAATTTCTCTTAATCACACTTAAATTAGTTAGTGTTCATCATGGTATAAGAGCCATGGCTCCAAGACATTTTAGAAAATAGGTAAAGGTGATTGTTATTGTTGCTCCAATCTCCTAAACACATTCTTCTCTTTTTCTTTTTTCTTAGAAACATAATTTCTTTATTTCTCCTCTCTGTTTTTTACAAAGTTCGAATATTTTTCTTCAATATGGCAAAGAAAAACCACGGTTGATGTTGATTGTCCATTGTATATACACCCATCTGAAGGTTGTAACTCCATCAATGTTGGTAAGCTGACCACAGAACATGGAGGAAGTCCATGGAGATAACACTTTGATGAAAAAGAAAACTTGGTTTTGTCACAAGAAAGACGAGAGATTCCAAGGATGAAGTAAAAGCATAAATGTGGGGTACTTGCAACAACATGGTAATTTCTTGGATCTTTGCTTCTGAATATGATACTATTAAAAGATCATTTATGTCGCCCTAATTTAATTTCCTTGCGGAAATTGAACGGGCGAGGGCTGGAGGTAAAATCCCCCCTGTGACTCCCCTTTGCTTCCCCTCGCTCCAGCTCGCAACCACAGGGGCTTGCCCTTCGAGGCCAGGGTGGGCTCAGCAGTCAGCCTCCATTCGAATTACGTTAGGGGGTCTTTTGCTTTTGCCAGATCTAGAGAGAGATACTACGAGTCCTCCGTCCCAGATTCTATCGCCGCGGCCATCTGGTTCACCGATACTACCAAAAAGTCTCATGCTTACGTTACTCTTATTGATGGTTTTCTTATCTTGGACCACGAAGACTCCGGTCGTGCTTCTCTTGAATACAACAAGAGAAATGTGGACAAATATAGAGCAAAGATTTTCTATTGTGAATGGCTCTAAAAAATATAAGTTGGGTAAATAAGTGTATGAATATAAGCAAAATAGAAATTCTGTTCATGAAAATTTTACTGCTATGTGTGTGATTTGGGAAGAACTTGAATCACTCAATGAGTTACCCACTTTCAGAGTCCATACATAATAAATAAATAAATAAATAGACACTTTTAGTAAGGGTTTAAAAGAAAACTGGAAGAGCAAAAGCTAACCATTTCATTTCTTAAGTGGATTAGATGAAGATTATAAGGGTCATAGAAGCCAACTTCTTATGCCTACAGTAGAATTAGCATGTTCATGTATACAATAGGAAGAACAATAGCAGGATATTCTGAAACATGTTAAAATGAAAAATGAATCATCTGCTATGTATAGCAAGAGTGAAGGTGAAGCATCATCTTGTATGTGGGGAAACTGGTCATCCAGTGGAGATGTGTTGGCTGGTAGTAGGACATCCCAAGTGACATCCTAAAGCATAGAATGAGCACAAAGGAAAGGGAAAAGTGAAGCCCTACACTTCAGCCAAGACCACTCCCAACAAATGGTCAAAAGGCAAGAAGTTTAATAGTAGCAATCTTGCTACTAATGCTCAAGGCCCAAGGGAGTGATTGAAGTGTATCTCAGTCAAGTGTCAACTATGACAGCTCAACAATTGGAGTAACTCATTAAATGCTACCAATTCCTTCAAAATCAAATTCAGGAGGCTCAGAAACAGATGAAGAGTTGGACCACAACTTTGCCATGTGTGTGAACAGCTACCATCAATCACATTGGCAGTATCAATCAATTTAATCACAAGATCGACATAATACAAGTCCAATTTCTCTAATCAACCAACTTAGAAGCATCACCACATCCCTAGCCTAAACATCTACTCAGTCATCATCATTAAGCTAGTAAAAATTGCATATAAAAATAAATCTAAATTTAAATCAACAATCAACAATCAACAATCAAAGAAAACTCTAATCCATCATCTACTCACTTGAAGTGGGTACGGTGGAGTGAGCTTGGTGTATGGCTGCGTTGGGGCTTGCGGGTGTGTATTTGTTCATTTTTTCCATTAGTAAGTACAGTAAAAAATATGTAAAAGAACTCGTGTTCACAAACTCCAATATCAATCCCATTACTATAAATTAGAGTAAAATTCATCTGAAAATGAAAAATAAAAAGTGTAAACGAAAAACAAACATACTAATATCATTTATACTTGCTTAGTTGCTTTGAGCTGATGTCGAAGAGAAAAAATATCATTTGTACTGAATTGTTTATCAGGTCAAAGCATCAATGTCATAGAAGAGACTGAAATTGAAATCCTGGCAGCCAAGATATTGAAGTTGTCAAACTTGGTATATACATATCAACATTCGTCCATGATATGCATCAATTCATGGTGAGAGCTTAATCCATCAATGACATCTTTGCGTAGACGAGAAGCACCAAAAGGATAATTTTCAGGTCCATTAACTTCTAGAAGTTCGTAAGCACTCAATGAACATAGCTGGCCATCTTTTCCAAATTCAACAAGGGAAAAAAGGTTACTAATTCCTAATCGCTTCTCCACAAAATCTGAGTGAGAAGGATCAAAGGGGTATACCAGCCAAGGCATTAAGTCAGATAGTTCAAAATCATTTACCTGTACATCAGTTGAAGTAGCTCCACGAACAAACACTACTTCGAAACCAGGATTGTCTCGCTTTAACTGATCATACCATGTCAATAGTTGAAGAAGAAACTTGGTCCCATAAATAAGATGATCAATAAAAAGAAATATGTTCTTTCCCTGAAGATATGATAGAGATTTCTTATCCCTGCGATGATAAAAGAAGTCCTGTGACCCAGAAGCAAACAGTGACCCGAAGGTCAGATCCTTCAACCCGCTCAGTTCTCTTTGGATAAGGCCCTCTCTAGTGAAAGGATATGCATCAATTCCGTGACTTTTCATCACCTTTTCTCCATAAGGTTCAACAAACTTATCATGGGCTCCTACGATAATGAGCATATCATCATATGGCGACAAGGCAAGTCGCTGCAGCCTGCAGCTTACGGAGTTGTTGTAGGGCATACGCCACCAAGATGAGCTTATCTTATGCTTCTGCAACAATGTGTTAATATTCTCCATAAAAGCCTGTGGGGTAAAACAGTCCTCAAAGGGTAAGTAGACCAGCACAATTTCAAATGCATGGTTTAGAGTTCTGCATTTTTGATAGATATCAGAAAGCATGGCAATGAAATCTCCCCTCACACACAAGTACAAGCCAACATTTTTCTTGTTGAGTTCTGAGATAGTCGTCACCTCCACACCGCTACCTGCTGGATTTGGATTAATCTTTTCAAGAACATCACAAGCATTGCATCCCAAAAGTCCCACAAGAGTGGATGTAGATAAAGATTTCCATGTTGGCGTGTCGTTTTCAGTAACTTCCGCCAGTTTCTTATGACTAAAAGGAAAGGCATCGGCTCCATAATTAGAAGCGAAGTGAATATCTCCAAAGCGCAGAATATCCCTCTTGATATCCATGTCGTTACCCATATCCATGTCATTATCCACATTGAAAAGAACACATTGAATATGACAATTATCAACGAGGTCAAGGTACCTGCATATAAAGTCACGACGATCCGAGTCCTTGAATGGTACTACAAGACACGAAGAGGGGAAACCTGATAAGAAGTGATCGAAAACCACCTTGTAATTGGCATGCTTATTCATCTTTGCAACCAGTACCATCTCAAAATCCTTTCTCGTGGAATACAAATCGGAGTATGTAGTTATTAGAGCCTGGAGAGAGGGTGCATCAAAACAATCACGGAAAATAGGCACGTGAAAACAACACACCAGAATATATTTGCCCGTAAATGTAGTCTTGTCAACTGCAACACGACCACCGTCAACCCGATCCAGGTAATTCTTCATCTGACCCTTACCACCAGACAACAAAGATGTAACATTGAAAGTCTTGTCAGTGCTGACCACAACGGGACATGAATTTTTTGATTTAGAAACCATGTTACATATATCATCAGGATATTCCGGTATCACAAGTCTCAATTTTCTGGCAAAAGGACATGATCCTTGCCCTAACCAAGGAAGCTTCAGCTCTTCAAGCGGCAGAGGCCATATAGACGGTTGAAGCCTTGGAAAAGAGCGTTCCAAGTCCATCTCACTTTTTGCTAAAAGTTCCTGCAGATATTGAAAAACACTAGAGTGTCCCTGCACCATAATGCATCTCTTCACATTCATCAGGAGACAATGAAAAGCAGGAGGATCACCATGTCCACGGTAATGGCATATAAGGCCACGGAGCACACGCTCCTTAAATGGTACTCGAAGACACCACAATGGGATGCGAGGCAAGAAAGGTTCGTAAACATCGTTGCAATTGGCTTCTTCATCCATCATTCTAACAAGCACGACCATTTCAAAATCATCTCTTGCTATATGCAACTCAGAGCATACAGTTGTGAGATCGTCTGGAACGAGTGAAGCAAAGGTGACATCTTCTTCATCATCTTCATAGTTGTCATGCAAGTGAACACAACAAAACATAATATAATTGTTACTAAGAGTCACATGATTAAGTTCAACTTGTCTACCATGAAACCGAACAAGGGGATTTATCTCAGCAAAACAGGAAAACAAGGTCGTCGCCATATTATCAAAAACAGGAGAGTTGCCAATCTCAGTGTCACTGGGTTTGTTTGGCTCAATATCATTAAGTTTTCTTTTTCTTTGCAGCACTGCAGACTCGCTAGTCTCAGGACTAGTCCTAAGAGAAGATTCAGAAGACACTTGCAGATATTCTTCCGACGAAACTTCTTGAGACGAAGCAACAAAATCCAATACGTCAACCCCTATAGCCTCATCCATCTCTGGAAAACTTTTCTAGTAACCCTCAACCTGTATTTAGACGTAATATTTAAACAAAAGACAAATTGAGAAGATATGACAAATCGACCTAACTCCTAAGAAACAGAACATCCAATTCCCAATCATCAAACCTTATCTTATCATCCATATCTAAAATATTTCGTAACCAAACGTATTATAATCAATCACAAATAAAAATTTACAGAAATTCAGTAAGAGATTACATAAATACTAATGAAATAAATAAAATCAGTACAATTCGATCAAAACCTAACCTCAAAAATTCAAGACCTTCACGAGAATGATCGAAATGAAAGCCGTTTCCGGCTTCTGCCACCGAAACGTATACGGTCTTCTTCTGTGCGGAGAAGCCAGATGAGTAGAGGGGGTGCGGGATGAACCCTAAAGGGAGAACGCCCAGCAAATAGTGTTTAGGGTTTTTTTTTCTTTTTTGGAAATTTTATATAGTACCAATGTACCGTGAATCCGTGTTGAGATCCTCTAGAGTTTCAAAATAACTCTACACGGTAGAGTTCGTTAAATATCAATCGTTGATTAAGAAATCAAAGCCTTGGATTTCTTTCCCAAAAATCCTCCCTATTTTTCCTCCGAATATCCTGCCCATATATTTTCCTTTCCCATTAATCATGAGCCCTTGATTTTATAATGTATGGTTATGATTCAACTCAACTTTGTAGAGTTTTCATAAAACTCTAGAGGATCCGGACCCCATGAATCCATGATACTATCAAACGTCACCTACCATCAATTCCTGAAAAATTAAAAATTCCAACACAAGTATATAACACCTTAGAACTAGATACATTGCAGATTTGATGAAAAAATAGCCTAAACAAAAAACTTCATCCGAAGCTATACAATCTGCGAGTTCGCTCTGATTCGACTTAACTTTCGCTAATGCATAGTCGTTTGGGTGAAAATACTTCCGTGGTCTTCTAGATTCATACAGAAAATAGAGATTGTTAGATCTTCTTCCTTCATTAGACGAACAAAAAAAGAAATTGAACACCCTAAAATAAATACTCTCTCTGTATTTTTTTATCTTTCCTACTTTGACTTTGCACGTTTGTCAATGCACTTATTCTACTATAAATATCTTTCATTATATATTAGTAAAAATTATAATAATTGAATATTAATTAACTACTCATTGAGACGAATCAAACAAGATCCCACATGACTATATTTTTTCTTATATATTGAGAAAAATTTAAAAGATTCTCTCTAATTATGAATAGTATCAAGATTCTAAGTGAGAAAGATAAAAAAATACAGAGGGAGTACAATCTTAAGAATGGGATATACTTATTGGAAGCAATTAAAGGAGTTTTTGGGGCTTACCACCGGTAAGAACACCAATGGAAGCCCCTACAAAGATTCAAAATTGAGGCCAAGAAGAAGATAGATTAAAGAGAAAGAGAAAGAAGGATAAAGAATGAAGGAAAAACCTTCAAAAAAGAAGAAAAAACCTAGCGATGGAGGCTAGGAAAAACCCTCCCAAGAAGAAACCCTAGATAGGAAAAACCCTCCCAAAGAGAAACCCTAGAGGAAACTCTACTATCGGTTTTTCTATTCATTACCATTATTTATTTAAGCCTTTTTTTTTGAAGGGTTATTTATTTAAGCTTACCTGTACTTAGGATGTTTAATTAAGACAATCCAATTCCAATAAAATTTCGAATCGGGAAAAATACGATTAAAAAAAATCTAATTTTCGAAATTTTGAATTGGATCGGATCGGATATCCGAAAAAAAAAAAAAACATAAAATAAGTTTCTGATCGGATCGCATCATCAGATATCCAGACTTGCAAACGGATATTTCGGATCGGGTATCCGAAAATATCTGAAAAGTTCCACGAGCTCGGGTCGGGCCATCATTTAAAAAAATTCCCATTGGTCGGGCCGGGCCAAATTTTTGTGGCCGAATCTAGCAGAATTTTCGGGCCAAAATTTAGACTAAAAAATCATTTCGTCTTGCCTAAAGCCCGTCCCAAAACCAAAAAAAATCGGGTCGGGTCCAAAATAGGACCAAAAATTAAGAAACTTTGAAGCTCAATATGTTAATGGTTGTATGAATGCTTATTTAATCATAATGAAGAAAAGTGAAGAGTTGTTGGTTTATCGAACATTATCATTAAGATGGGAGTAGTTTTGTAATTTTTTTTGAAGGGAAAAAGATGTGCATTAATCAAGGGACAAAATGTTTATTAGTATATAAGGAGATACATCCCTAGGACAATGGCTCTCCCAACACTGCTCAACTCCAAATTGCACAACTCTAGCAAGGTTATGGGCAACAGTATTCCCATCCCTCTTAACATGGCTAAAACTAATAAAATTAAAGCTTGTACCAAAAGAAATAATATCATCTAGAATAGAATCTAAATCGGAGAAAAACAAAGCAGCTTTAGAAAGTCTAGAAATAACAACTTGAGCATCAGACTCAATAATCACATCCAACAGGCCATGTGACTTGGCAAGACGAACATCAAAAAGAATGGCTTTGCACTCAACAACATCCGGGGGCCAGCAAGCATGTTATCTTCGCACACCCGCAAATATCACTTTGCCCGTAGAATCCCGAGCTACAGCTCCAGTTCCCACCCAACCATCAACGCCTAGATGAGCGTCAGCATTAATCTTGATGGTGCCTAAGGGAGGAGGACACCATCGACTCGCACTCGCTTGTGAAACACGCCCAGGCTTGCCATAGATCCGGGTGGTGTACACGTTGTGCTCCTCAACTTGTCTCCCCACAGCTGGCTTACAACAACTAAGGGTTGGCTACGATTTTCGAACACAAAACGATTGCGTTAAGCCCAAATATTCCACGCCAAATAACACCCCCACTGCACTACTTTTATCTAGCTCAGACCATTTCTCCACAGCTTCACACCCACTTCCCACGCCTTCATTACTTACCATAGCTTCACATCCATTCGCCACCCATAAGTTCTGAATTCTGGGACATGAGAAGAGTGCATGGTGCGGCGTCTCAGCTACGTTGGGGCACCAAGGACAGCTGCCATTATCGAGCAAGTGATAGGTCCCAAGGATCTTCCTCGTAGGCAAAGAGTTTGTGCAATATCTCCACAAAAAATGTCGTACCTTGGGTGACACCTCAATACCCCACAAGACAACCCAAGCACGATGGAAATCGTCTAAATTTCCCCTTTTCCCTAGCATATATGTTGTCTTCACCGAGTAGAGACCATCCTTCAAAAAAGCCCAAGTCAATTTATCCTTCACCTCCTTAGAACTCAGTGGGATTAACAAAATACATTTTTTATTTCTCTCATCAAAATTCCTCTCAATACAATCAATCTTCCACTCTTTCGTCTCACCATATATCAAATCATTCACGACATTCAACCCTTTGACTCTTCCGCTCTCAATAAACCTCCCTCTCTCATCTCCCACCTAAGGCTCACTCCAAATATCAATATCATAACCATCACCTACCCTCCAAATAAGCCCCTCCTTGACAAGACTTTTTGCACTCCAAATGCTCCTCTAAGAGTAGCTATTAGAGTAGCCCAACCTAGCTTGCATCACATCACCATCGGGGTAGTACTTGGCACACAACACACGACTCAATAGCGAGCCTTAAAAATGTAACAAACGCCACACCTGTCAGCCTAATAATGCATCATTAAACACAGATAGATCTTTGAAGCCCATCCCTCCCATACATTTAAGCTTTCACATTTTCTCCCAACTAAGCCAATGCATCTTCCTTTCCATGCCCTTACCACCCCATCAAAAACGAGCCATAGCTGAATGAATCTCTTGAATGATTGTTTTAGGAATCTTGTAAACACCCATTAAATAGGTAGGCAAAGCTTGAATGACAACTTTTATCAACACTTCCTTCCCTGCACGAGACAACATTTTTTCTTTCCAACCCTTAAGCTTTTTCCAAATTCTATCTAACAAATCCCGGAACACCATCTTTTTTGATCTCCCGCTAATGGTTGGGATGCCAAGATATTTCTGATGCTTCTCAACCTGCCTCATCTGAAGAAGATCAATCAAACTCTCTTTCTGCAAACAACTTACACCTTTACTAAAAGACACCTCCGACTTTTCATAGTTAATTTTCTGTTCGGATGCAGCTTCATACTTGTTGAGAATATCAACTATTATCATGCATTCATGTCGGGTAGCTCTAGTAAACAGAAGGCTGTCATCTGCAAAAAGAATGTGAGATATTTCTGGTCCATTTCGGCTAGCTTTAGCACCATGAAGCTCTCTAGAATTCACTTTCTACTGTATCATCTGGGAAAAAGCATCAGCAACCAAAATAAATAGGAAAGGAGAAAGGGGATCTCCTTGCCTCAGACCCCTAGAGGGAGTCACTGAGCCACTCATTCTTCCATTGATGATAAAATAGTAAGAGATTGAGGAGACACAACTCATCACTAAATTCACCCTGCAGCCATCAAAGCCCATACTCAATAATAGTTTCCGTAGAAAGCCCCACTTAACACGATCATAGGCTTTACTCATATCCAGCTTCATAGTAATTAAGCCTTTCCTGCTATTGTTCCTCTTTTTCATAGAATGAAAAATTTCTAGGGCTATAAGAGAGTTATCTGTAATCAACCTTCCAAGGACAAAAGCACTCTGATTTTACGTTACAATCTCAGGGAGAAATTTTTTCAATCTAAGCATTAGAGCTTTAGAAGCAATTTTATACAACACATTACAGAGACTGATAGTCTGAATTCAGATACAAGAGTAGGGGATTTAACTTTTGGGATAAGAGCAATATTAGTACAATTAATATTTGCAGGGCAGTAATAACTATGCAATATACTGCTAATAAAATCAAATACCTCATCACCAATGATATGCCAGAAGCGCTGATAAAAGATTGCGTGCATTCCATCTGGATCTGGGGCCTTACGAGGGTGCATTTGGCTCAAAGCCTCATATGGCTTCATCAGAACGTCATTGTATTCTTGCGTAACTGAAGATTTAACATGTTGCAGAACCTCTTCAGTTGCATCTCCCAACGGCACACTAGATGAAAAGATGTCGTCTAAGTACAATGCAACCACTTTATCAATCTCTTCTACTTCAGTTTGCCATGTTCCATTTTTATCAAAAAGCCCATTAATCTTGTTGCGCTTCTTTCTCTGCGAAGCCTTGTGATGGAAGTACACAGTATTACGATCCCCTTCCTTCATTTTCGCAACTCTCGACCTCATATACAAATAAGCTTCAAGTTTTGCATTTAATTCATCGAGCTCCTTTTCTAAATCCTCCTTTTGCGCTTCATGGAGCAGCTTCTCCACCTTCTCAATTTTCTTTGCCAAGTTTCCATAACCCTCCTTACTCCAAACCACTAAACCCCTAGCAACCGCCGCCAATCTGCTTTGGATAGGTTCACCATTAGTTTCCTCCCACGCCCCTCTCACAACTCCTTCACAACCTTCATCAAGGAGCCAGCTTGTTTCGAATTTGAATCTTCGATCACGATACCTCGGGGCCCTAGAAACCAAACTCTTAAGCACAATAGCTGCATGATCCGACTTATATCGAATATGGTGCTCAATAAAAGCTTCAGAAAAATAATTGCATCCATGATTGAGACACAAAAAACCGATCCAACCTATCTCTTATCCTCGTCTTCGGGCTATCACCTCTCTCGCAAGTATACCATTACCCCCACAAAGCGTAACTCATGTAAATCACAATCATTAAGCACCTCCCTAAACCCCCTCATTGCTCTTCTTTCTCTATCTGCACCCTTTCTTTCTCCTCATAGCACAAAATCTCATTAAAGTCCCCCCTAAGACTATAGGCCCATCATACTCAGAACAAAGATGTCTAATAATCTCCCATGTTTGATGCTTATTTGACTCCTTCGGGCAACCATACACACCAATAAATCTCGATCGAACATCACGCCTACTAACCACATCTCCACAAATATGATTCTGAGAAAATGACACCAAAGTGAAGTAGACAGTATCATTTTTCTAATACATACATAACCCTCCAGATCTTCCTACACTTGACACCCCAAAAGCATTAGAAAATTCTATCCGATCCTTCGCTTGTTCAACAATATCTTTTTTAACCATAGTTTCTGACACACAAACATCATGTCGGGGGTCATAGAAGCATTCCACCTTCTAAGTTGTCGAACTGTCCAGGGGTTACCCATGCCCCGACAGTTCCAACATAGAATATTCATAATGCTCGACGGGGTTGGTCATCACCAACCTCTGCCTCAACAGTATAATCAACACTGCCATCAACTGCATTAACATCACCTTTCATTTTCTTTTTAGCCGAATCATCACACACTTCCTCATTAACAACCATTTGATCAGGCCATTTCCTTTTCTCCCCACTATTACTGTAACAGCCCGCTACTAATCACAACCAAACTAATCATACAAAGATCTAATCAGCGGAAGCACATGAACTAAGTATAGCGGAGGCTGTTACCTGCTGGAGTCCGAGCAAATAAATTACATAGTGTAAATACATCAATGATGTGGAAACCCATTTCAATACCAAAATATCATAAATCACAATTTAGAAATCGTAAAGCAAGTATTATGTTCGAAGCACCCGACTCTGCCATAGCGTAATCACATCACAAGGTCCTAAAGTTGCTTAATTGCCTACCTCGAAATCCCTGCACAAATTAAGAGTCTGCCCCCACCAGGACAGGTTCAAAGAACAAGATCAGCTTATGCTGGTACATAATTCATTCCTAGAAAATAGTAGGGTGGCTGAAAGTAAAGGAATCATTTCCATGTTTCCTTAAGAAGTAGTTAACGAAAAACCGATATATCTTTAGTGGTTGCTAAGATAATACAAAGAATGTCTTTTAAAGGAGAAATCAAAACAACTTTATGGTTATTTTGACCCACACACTCACTAATCGAAAAGAGCTTCTTCAAAAGAGAAATCATATTTTGGAAAACACATAGGTTTATGATAAATAGCCTAACACATGACTCCACAAACTCATCTCATTATGATAAATTTGTTTCTTGATAATTTATTTCGGGAAGAGAACTCACATTGAGGCATACACTAGGTATTGACCTCCACACATTTCGGAGTTTGCACCCCTGATTTTTTTAGCGCTTGCAAGCTTAGACATGTCCCCACACAATTCACACATAGTCTCCTTCCCATAAAAACAAATTCAAATACATATTTTCGAATCTAAACTCCGCTTAGTAACACATTTGGAAATCCAACTCTTTTCCAAAAAGAACACAACTCTAAACCACATAATTGCTAGTTTAACTTTTGAAATCTAGCTTCGTTTATCAAATCATTTAACAAATTAAGTAACATATAGGTGGCCAAGGGCCAGTGATACTTGGTTATGAGGTTCTAATAAGAAAATATTCAGGAAAACCTACACCGTAGACTGTTATCAAAATGACAAAATCCTTCAGCTAAAATAGGTGTTTTTCCGCTTATTTGAGAAATATCTTTAAAATTAAGGATGTAACATGTTCTAAACCCAAAATAATTCTTAGGTACTGCCATATTTGTCATTATATCAAGTGAAGTAAGATTCCTAACTTATTGTTTCGGAAATTCGAAAACAATGTTCAAAAACGTTGTTTTTGAGTATTTAACGATACTTCCCGGAAAGGACTAAATATTAATAGTTTAAATCTCATTAGCACACACTATATTTATATTTGAGCTACTGCAATATATCATTTTTTTGTCTCAAAATTTTGTTCTTAAATTTATCTTGAAGTCTAAAGTAATTCATTTACAAAGTCAGTGGCTTTTTAGCGATTCTTTGAAGAAGTTACATTACAAATCTTTCCTCAAATATGCATTAATATTCACACAAAATTTCGTAAGAAACCCCCCAAGATAAGTGGCTTAATTCATATGGTGACAAATCTTTCCAGTCTCTTACTTCAGAACACTCTATGGTGAGGCAAATTGAGCAGTTGGGGATGGACCCCTCCTTCCCTGTTATCCTTTCTTCTCAATTTGGTTCAGCAAAGAGGAGAGTTGATGACATGGAGAGTGATGATGCCTCTTCAGCCCTGAAGAGGAAGAGAAACTAATCTTTTCAGTCCTCCCCTTTATGATGTGGTGTTTTGGTAGTTTTAAAATATTATCATGTCTATAGCGTGTTGGAATATTCGTGGTGTAATTAGGAAAAATGCCTTGGTAGAGGTTAAAGACTTTTGCCCTAGTAATAATGTTAAGATTATGATGCTTTGTGAAGTGAAATCTCAAGTCCCCCTACTCAGATTACTGCTGTTCAATGTGGGTTCCAGTTTTTGGATTTTGTTCCTACCCAAGGCTTAGCGGGAGGTATTTGGTTGCTATAGAAAAGTTGTAATCTTAATCCCTTTAATCTCGTTGTTATATATAAATCATCAAGGTTTATGGCTTGCAATCTTTCTCTTCTTAATTTAAGTCTTTCATTTGTGGTTATTTTTATCTATGCTCCGACAAGACAAGCTCAAAAACCAGAATTTTGGGCTGAGCTCATTGAGTATGTGAATAATTTGCAATCCCCTTTTTTGGTAATTGGTGATTTTAATGAAATCACAAATTCTTTAGATAAGCTTGGTGGTGTTCCTTTTAATCAAAATAGAGCATTAACTTTGTCTAATTTATTTTCTAGAACTTGTTCTGCAGAACTATCTTTTACTGGCTCGCGTTTTACTTGGAGAAAGAAAAGGACTGGACCCAACAACTTGTTGGAACGCTTAGATAGAGCAGTTGCATGCATTCCATGGATTGCTAACTTTCCGGAAGCTAAGGTGAAACATCATAATTTCACCAGTTCAGATCATTGTATTATTACTCTTGAATATTTGTCTTCAGTTACCTCAAAAGCACCTCCTTTTCGTTTTGAAAAGATGTGGTGCTTACGAAAGGATTATGATAATTTAGTTAAAAAAACTTGGTGTCATAGATTTCAAGGTTCCTATATGTTTTGTTTAGTCAAAAAGTGTAAACTTTTAAAAGATAAATCTAAAGTCTGGAATAAATCTCAGTTCGGAAACATTTTCCGTCAAATTCGAATAGTCGACAAAAAATTAACTTCTTTACAAGCAGCCTTACTTTTGAATCAAGATGATGTTAGACTACAACAAAAACAAGAGATATTCTTAGCTAAACGCTCTAAGCTCCTTACTTTTAGTCATGAGTATTGGAAACAAAAAAGTAAGACAAATTATTTAACTAAAGGAGATGCGAATACTAGCTATTTTCATGCGCATGCTTCAATTCGCCGAAACCGAAACCAATTAAAGGAATTTATGACTACTGAAAATGTTATCATTACCACTCCTTCTGTCATCTCCGAGGAGATTACAAAAGAATTCCGTTCTAGATTTATCTCTAATCCGTTGTGTTCTTTCAATGAATTAGAAGATTTTTCTTTAATCTCCCCTATTATTTCCGATGAGGACAATGCTTTTCTTATTAGCCCAGTTTTGGGTGAGGAGATTAAAGTAGCTACTTTCGACTTAGCCCCGGACAAATCCCCAGGCCCTGATGGGTATCCCCCGTTCTTTTTTCAAAAATATTGGACGTTAGTTGGTAATTCAGTTATTCGTGCAGTTCAGGCTTTTTTTCATTCCGGGAAAATTTTAAGAGAAATTAATCATACCTTCCTTGCGTTAATCCCTAAAATAGATAATCCAACTGGGGCTAATCATTTTAGACCTATCAGTTTATGCTCTACCATTTATAAAATCATCTCAAAGATCATCACTAATAGGCTAAAAATTGTCATGGGAAAGATCATTCACCCTCTTCAAGGGGCGTTTGTTCCAGACAGATTAATTCAGGATAATATTCTTATAGCGCATGAAGTTTTTCACTCTTTTAGGAAGAAATCAGGTCAGACAGGTTGGATAGCTATTAAGTTAGATATGGAAAAATCATATGATCGATTAGAATGGAATTTCATTGTTAAAATGCTTAAAGAGCTTGGGTTTGACGAAAAATGGATTAACTGGGTCAAAGTTTGTATCTCCACTCCTTTTTCAGTTCTGGTTAATGGAATCCCGGGCCCTTCGTTTACTTCCTCGCGAGGTATTCGCCAAGGAGACCCCCTTTCTCCGTATCTATTTATTCTTTGTGCTGAGCTCCTTGCACGTAAGTTTGCGGATTGCTCCCAAAGATATAGGCTTGTTGGTGTCTCGGTGGGAAATTCTGGTGTCAGAATTCCTTTTTTAACTTTTGCTGATGACACAATGATCTTTGCTAAAGCCAATGATCATTGTTGTTGTGCTATCCGTCAAATTTTAGATAAATATTGTTCTATGTCCGGTCAACTTGTCAATTACCATAAATCAGCCTTTCAAGTTTCGCCTAATGTTTCTGAGGAGGCGAAAAATAATTTTGCTTCTATTTTGGGCATGGATGAAACTCAAGACTTGGGGGAGTATCTGGGATGCCCGATTATTAGTTCTAGAGTCACAAAAGAAACTTTTGGGAAGGTTTTATCTTCTGTTAGCTCTCAGCTTCCTAAATGGAAAGCTAATTCTTTATCTCAAGCTGGCAGAACGGTTCTAATTCAATCGAATCTTGCAACAAAGGCTAATTTTCAAATGCAAAGTTTTTATCTGCCTAAGAGTGTTCTTTATAGGTTAGATAAATCTTACAGAAATTTCTTTTGGAATAAGGACTCTCTCAACTCCTCTTCAAATTTAGTGGGCTGGGATAGAATCTGCAAGCCTAAAGTCTTTGGTGGCCTTGGTTTGCGGAAAGCTGAAACTAATAATGTCGATTTACAGATGAAACTTCTGTGGAAGCTTATAAAGGATCCGAATAATCTTTGGGTTCAGTTGGTGAGAAAAAAGTATATTAAGTCTCAGAATATCTTATCTTGTAAAGTTTCAAGTCTTGCTTCTTGGCAATGGAAGAACCTGATGAAGTTGCGCTCTTTATTTTGCAAAGGTCTTAGGTGGAAAATAGGTAATGGTCAACATGTGAGTTTCTGGAATGATAATTGGTTTTTCAATTTCCTCTAAGTTCCATTATTCAGCCTCCGTCTCATTCTCTCTTGTTCAGAGTCAGTGAATCTATTACTCCCTTTGGCTGTTGGGATTCCTTGAAACTTACTGTCTATCTCCCTACTACTATGGTTAAGCAAGTGTGTGCGCTTTTCCTACCCTCTAATCCCAAGGAAGATACTCTTGTTTGGGGCTTATCAGCTGATGGTGAGTATTCAGTTAAATCAGGTGCTCTGCTAGCCCAAGGTCTTTTAAATCCGGCCAATTCCCATGAAGAGTATGTCTGGATTTGGAAGCTTCATGTTCCGTCTAAGATTAAGAATTTTTTGTGGAAAGCCTGTAATGATGGCCTCCTTACTAAGGAAAGATTGGAGAAGAGTCACATCTTCCTTCCTCAAGAGTGTGTGTTTTGTAATTTCCATTCTGAGTCTACTTCCCATATTTGTTTCCATTGTCCTTTTGTCACTGATGTCTTTTCCATTTTACGTGTTAATTATAATTGGCCTGTCATTCCCCCTGATCTTTCTGTGGGTTCTTTTACGCCTTTTCGTTTGATTCTCCAAGCTTGCCATTCTCTCTCTTCATTAGAGGATTTATGTTTCTTTTCGATTGTATGGTGGTTTATCTGGTTCTTTAGAAACAAAATTATTTTTAATGAGGATAGCTTCTCCCTTTTCCAGGCCGCTTTAATTATTAATAAGTTTGCTGCTAATTGGTCAAAGACCTCTAGTGTTATTTTGGAGACTGATCCCCCTTCCGCTTCCAGGAGGGTCAAGGGCCCTAAGATTTCTAGATCAGGGACTAATCTTGTTTGGTCCCTGCCTCCTAAGAATTTCTGTAAGTTTCACTTTGATGGTTCTAAACTTGATAATGGTCAATCGTCATTTGGTTTTGTTATTAGGGATGAAAATGGGTTAGTTTTGCTCTCTGGAGCTAAGTCGCTGGATTCCTCCTTGTCTATTCTTCAAGCTGAAGCCTGGGGTTTAATGGAGGGTATTCGGGGTGCTCTCTCTCTCTTGGTATTCGTAATATCATTATTGAGGGCGATAATCTCACAGTTATCAATTCTATTAAGTCCATTTGAAAAGTCCCTTGGGAAATAAATAATATTATTTCTGATGCATCTTCTGATATTTGTAAGTTTGTTGAGTGCAGGTTTTTTCACATCTTCAGGGAAGCTAATAAGGCGGCGGATTTCATGGCGCGCAGGGGCCATTCTTGCCCTACGCTCTTGTATTCTTTCCCTCCTTATTGTCGTGATTTTTCTCTTATCATCCGCAAGGATGTTTTAGGGTGGCCTCCGGATTGACGGGGGTTCCCTAAGTTTTTCTCTCCTTATCAAAATATATATATATATATATATATATATATATATATCAAATCATAAGTTTTGAAAATTAAAATGCAAAATCTTTGTGATCCAAAACCTAATTTTTAAATGGAAAACAAGATGTCCTTTAACCACATTTTGTGACTAAATCACTTAGAAATCCTTATACAAATCTTGGGCTAGTATAGCCTCACATGCAACCTCTTAAAACCAAGTAGACCTACTACCGTTCATGCCAAAACAATTCAAACACAATTCCACAAAAATCCAAACACAATCACACACAAATTTCTTTACAAAACCGATTAACTAAAACACACTTGATTTAAAAATCGTATCTTTACTCAATTTATCAAACATGCAACCACTTAAACAGATTAAAACCCTTAAATACAGTAGATACAAACCATATCTAGCTCAAAGTTTATACTCATAATTATTCTCCAAAACATCATGATAACCGAAAATTCCATGTCATCAAAATGGAGTGAATTTGTGTACCTTAAACTCCAAAACTTGTAACTTGATTAATTCCTTCTCTTCAACCTGATTTCTTTGTCTCCTTAGCATCCTCAAATATGCATTAACATTCACACAAAATTTCGTAAGAAACCCCCCAAGATAAGTGGCTTAATTAACCCAAAAATTAACAAAACTTACTGTTTTCCCTAGTGAAGAAGATGACCCTATTTCTCCTATTTTCTTAGCCTTTATACTCGAATCAAAGCTTGCCCAGTATGCTCTTGGATGTTTACAACATTAATCAAGACTTGCATGTAAGAGATTTCATGGAAAAATGGATGAAAAATGAGCAAAGTTGAAGACTCCTCTTCACCGTCAAAATGGCGAGGAAGAGAGGAGTGAGAGATTACTTCTGGGCATCTCCTTTTAGTGAGGACTTGGAGCTGAAATTTTTTGTGAGGGTTGAAGGTGTATGTGAGGAAGAATGTGAATGATTTATTTCGTGGCTTTATCCCCTCTAATAAGGGTGTTTTGATCTTTTGATCCCAAGTGGTCAACAGCAACAATTCTGATATCCTTTCTTGTTTTAATCAACCTTAATTATATAATTCCTACCTTTATTAGTGGTTTTAGGACCCCACATGGTCCACCACTTCCCTTACTTGAGGTTAGAGCCTCTTATATCCTCAAACTTAAAACCAAGTATTTTGTAAAAGTTCTTCCTGTACTAATCTTTAATCATAAGTACATGAGCACTTTTGCCACAAATATTTTCCACTCATAGATCTAGTAATTTTCCATATATATCTTAATAACAAATAACACATAACTAATGAATGAAGGTGCTTAGTACTCCATCACACATATTCTGATAACTAATAAATCACACACTTATAATCACATATACAAATACGCAAATGTAACAGAATAGAGTACTCGTTTCCTAAAAAGCTTTTATATAAGAAAACCTTTGTCACATTTTTGAAAGTATCCTCAATTAAGACACTAATTACATATATTACACTTAATTGTTCAAATTTTTACTTTTTAGTCTTTCCTAATTAAATCGGGCTGTTACAATTACTCTCATGCAGATTATTACGTGAAGCAGTTTGTTTTTCAACATGGGCAATCTTTGTATGGTGAACTTTCATTTTCATTTTTCGACCTTTAGCAATCCCACTATCATTATTAGCCACAAAGGAAATTTGGAAGTCTAAACTATTACCTCTAACATGCACTGGCAGCACCGCTTGGGAAGGAGTTACATTCGGTGGCTGGACCAAGGACTCCACCATAGTTGTATCATAATCCGGTAGTAAAGGTGTGGGCTTAGGCACAACAACAGCAGCCACCGAAGCTAGATCTTGAGACTTCCCACTTCCCTTCATCAATGGTTCTTTGAACATCAGACTTCGAGCACCTCTAAGAAAATTCTTCGTTTCCTCCTCTAACTTCAATCTCCTTTTTCTTGGAGATGCCCTAAGCCAAGCCCCCACTGCTTCTCCTCACTTCTATCATCTTCTTGATTCGCCAAGCAGTCTCTTTCAATATGTCCGAGCATCCCACAATCATAGCAGAAGGTTGGCAAACACTTGTATTTCACTTCAATGAGAGCAGTACCCCCTTCTTCACCGATATTCGCTGAACTCTTCGCAAGGGTCTAGTAACATCAAGAAGAATTCGAACACGGGCCGATTTATCCCATTGCACCCCGTCCGAGTCAATCTCCAAGACCTCTCCTATACAGCCACCAATTACTCTTATATGTCCATCAGTTCGAAACCTCATTGGCAAATTGTACAAACGAACCTAAAAAGGGGCATAGGTTCATCTCAATATTCGAAGGTTGAATATGATCATCAATCTCCTGCAACATCACTAAATTTTGATCGAATGTCCAAGGTCTTCCTGCCAATACCTTTTCTTTATCCCTTCGACACACAAATTGAACCACGAATAGGCCCTATTCAATAGGGCGAAAAAGAGCACCTGAAGTAATGGCCCAAATTTGATTCAGGGTCCTCTTTAATGCATCAAAATTAAAGTTTTGAACAGTCAGGACCTTGCCAACTAACGTCAAATCAAGGTTTTGTTCGTTATCGGAAATTTTAACATTATCTAGATTAATTACTTTATCTTCCTCCTCGGTAATCTTCAAACTGGAAACCCTAACTGCAATATCATCAGCCATGATGGCTGACAATAATCCCAAAGAAGGATTCCAGTCTCGAACAATCAAGGAAAAGGATTGGAGATCCATGACTTTTCCACTCAAACCCTAGAGAACCCTGGAGAGAGACTAATAGTACTACCTGCATATCGAGGTGAGTAGTTTTGTAATTGATTTTGTTGTTTGTAGTACTTAATAAGGCCTAGTTAAGCAGTTGTAATTTCTTCAATTACGCCATGGTTGGAATATATTATGCATTAGGCTACCTTATTTGAAGAATGAAATGTACTTTGATTTGAAGTGAGTAAAATGTCTAGTCACAAAATCTTAGTACTAAATGCAAGATTGCTGAACCAAAATGGCAGCTGCAAACACTTGTAATATTTCTTCATAATTAGCCAAATTCTATTGTCATCATTTTGTTACCAGAAGCAAAAGATAACACAACTCCAACTTGATCAGAATTCAAAGTCTAAAGGTACATTAGTTTAAGCAAAAGATAATACAATTCAAACTCCAAATCAAATGTTTAAACTATCCTAATTTCAAAAAACTTTCTTCAATGGAAGCTAAGTGTTGTTGTCTTCATATCTCTGGTTGGGACTGTAACGCTCCGAAAATTCATAACCTTAATAAACACATATATATACTTATAATTGTTAGCGGAAAGTGAATTTAAACCTGTGGGTTATGGCCCACTAATACAATAATAACTTAAATAGTCCTTGAGAATATATAATCTCATAAAACTTACCAACAATAGCCATGATAATATTATAATCCTCCTAGCCCCAAAGATACAGAATATAGACAACATCATCAATATACGAGATCCATCCTGAACCCTCTCACTTGTTGTGCTTCCAGCTTGAGCTTACGAACCTTAACTATTAATTTAACATTAACTAGAAATAACCTCTTTAAAAGCAATTCTTGCAACTGTCTGACCATACCTAAAACATAAAAGCAAAATATTATGAGCCAAGACTCGGTAACAAACTATCCTAGCAACGTAAACTCATTTCAATTCATTTTATTTGCAAATAGAGGGAAAGAATAATTCAAACATTTAAGAAAACAACATTCATTCAGTTTTACTTTCATAATCCATAATTCCATTTCATCAGTTTTTACTCTGGTTGTTGTACGCCAGTCAGTGCTGGGACGTCTCCCAGTATGTATATGCACCACTGTGCAAGGGCCTTGGCCCGGACATTACCCTACACCAGTAAACAGTAGTGGGTCAGTGCCCCAGTAAACAGTAACGAGCTAGTGCCCCAGTAAGTAGTACGGTACGTGCACAACCTTCAGTCAGTCAGTGGATACAGCTAACCAGTTCTTTCACTGTAAATTTATCATTTTACGTTTCTTTTACTTGAACAGTGATCGGTATGATTCAGTAACTTAGTAACTTTCAGTCTTTCAGTGATATCTCATAAACAGTCTCATTTTCAGTGATCAATAATTATCATCTTATTGGATCGTATGAATCTCATAATATTTAATTAAAACATGTATGAATAGTAACCCCGCAACTCAAAAACACATGTTCATAAGTAATTATCATTTCAATAGCGTATTCTAATTTCGTAAAATACATTTCAAGGGAGTTGTAGGTACTAGCAGTAGTTGTTACCTCAATTGCAGTATAATACTCCTAATTCCTTACCCTTGATAACCGTTCTCCCTGAGCTTCGAGGAACGAGTTATTTTATAATCTTAACACAAGCAGAGAATATCAGTTAGTAATTTATTATAAAATGTTGTAAAACCTTGTACGATTTTAGTTAGAAATTCTTTAAGAAAGTATCCTATAAGTTGAAAAATAATATAAGTCTTTTTAATTACTTAAGACCATAAAGTAGAATATTAAAACTTTAAATTGTAAAAGTTGCAAAGTAAATGAGAAATTTTAGCTTAAACTACATAAGTGTTATGTTTAACTATGTATACTGATCATAAACGTTGACATATTATGAAAATCCATAAGGATATAAATAATATAAGTAAACAAAATTACTTGAAAGTTACTAGAATTTAAGATATATAAGTATGAGCTTAGGAATAGAATTTACCCATAATAGATAAAAGAAGTAATATAAAGGGGCCTGAATGTTGTTTTATATTACAATGACCAAGGCCTGGTCTTCACGAAGTGCAGCAGCACAGGGAAGAAGGAAAGGCTGTAGGTAGGGGTGGATCTAGCGTGGGTTCAACTGAACCCACGCAAAATCCTGAAAAAAAAATTTGGTGAAAAACCGAAAATGAAAAATAGTATATTAATGTTCCACGCACTGTTTGCTTGATAGAAAACATTTGGCTCAGCGTTCAGCTGGGCTGCATTAGAACTTCCTAATAGTATTGGACGCTGGATCAATTCCTATGAAGAGCATTTTTCTTCCTCTCTTTCTCATTTTTCTTTTCTTGTTTTACTTGGCATTGCCTCCTGCTTTCCATTTTTTAGGTTTCTTTTTTTTAATGCGATTTTTTACTTTTTATTTATATTTATTTTTTCTTTTAAGTCTTATGGAATATGTCTTTCTCATATTATTCATTTTATTTTGTGAAAATCTATCTAAACAACTTTTATCGATCGTTTGAAAATAATTTTGACTTTGAATTGTTATGATAGATTCCAAAAAGTTTGGGTGTTATTTTATCAAATAATTTGGACTCTTCATTTTTTGAAACTTAATATTTCTAACTGCTATAAGTAACTTTTACATTTCTTACGCTCTTCTTGTAAGTTGTAACAGTTAGAAATGTGTTACTCCTCCTTTATTTTTCTATATAGAACATATCCAAAATGATTAACTAATGCAAAAAAACTAAGGGCATGGATTATTTTGAGAAATCCCTCTAAAACTTGAGAAAGTTCCTGAATAATACAAAGTTGAAATTATCTTCAAAAAGTGATTGAAAGTTTAGAAGTAGGGTTAGTGCTAACTACTAAATATTACATGGGATAGTTTTAATATTTAACGAATGAATGATAAACAAATTATAATAAGTCATAATTGATTTTACTACTTTTAAATGTAAGTTTTAAATTTTGGACTAGTGAATTTCAACTTTAACTAATCTATCTTGATTTTTTTTTCTCCCGAATGATTTCGAACCCACGTGGGTCAATTCTTGGATCCGCCACTGGCTGCAGGTGGTGTTTGGCCGACGTTGGGTTCCAGTGGCAGCATGGTGGCGAGAGAGGGAGCCAGATGGTGGTGCGGCGGCGAGAGAGAAGTGGTTTCGCGGTGGCGCGGGGGTGAGAGAGAAGTGGTTCGCGGTGGCGCGGCGAGGAGTGAGAAAGAGACATCGAGAGTGAGAAGGTGGGGTGAGCAGCGAGCAAAAGAAAGAGAGGGGAGGTGTGTGGCAGGCGTTGCGGGGCTCGCCGGTGGTGCTCGAAAGGTGGGCAGCAGTCAGGGGGGTGGTTGTTTGGTGGTTTTTCTGGGTTTCCAAAACAGAGAGGTAAATATTGAATTTTCCAACTCATTTTGGGTGGTATAAATTCTAAATTTTTGTATGTTGATTTTGTGATGCGAAATTTGAACTCATTCTTCTCTATTTATTGTGTTATGGCTATCTCACAAGAAGGATTTTCATAATTTTAAATTACCAAAACCATTTGAGTCCATAGAAGATAAGAAATCAGATGGCCAATACTAGAGGTTTCACAACAATTCGATAGGCATATACAGATTGTAACAGTGGGAATTCGGTGGAAATGATTGTCGGGTTTGTAAAACAGGAGAAAATTAACCATGGCTTGTTTTCCCATGGAAGTAGTACGCAGGAAGGGAGGAAGAAGAGAAAGGATGGGCTTCCTTTCTCTTTTTTTTTTTCTGATATTTGGGGTATATAATTGGGCCAAATTCAGCATATGGGTACTCTTGTTTGGACTTAAAAGTTTGGACAATAGACTTTTTGATTTTATTTCTAACCCAAGATCCAACACTTAAAATTAGGGGTGTAAGTGGATTGGACTGGATTGGACTTTGCCAAATCCAAATCCAGTCCAAAGTTTTTTGGACTTTAGAAATTGAGTCCAAGTCCGATCCAAATATTTTTTGAGTCCAGTCCGATAATTTTTTCTTGAGTCCGAATCCAGTCCAGTCCGATTATTATACTTCCTCCGTTTATTTTACATGTTACACTTTCACTTTTCACGCATGCCAATGCAAAATTTTGAGGACATATATCTCTAATGTTGTATTTGTAAAAATTATAAAAAGTACACATTTAAAAAATACATATTAAGACGAATCTAACAAGATCCCACATGACTATATCTTTATTCACGTATAAATCACAAACGATTGTCAAAGTGAAATTTGTGAATAGTGAAAATGTCAAAATGTAACATGTAAAAAAAACGGAGGAAGTATTATTTTTTTCCCCGATTTTGATTTAACGGTTTTTTCACCATATACCCCCGACAAATCACGAAATTCACCATATACCCTCAATGTTTCAGATATTCACCATATACCCCTAAGTTTCCGAAAATGTTCACCATATACCCTTGTTCTAACGGAAGTTAACTTGCCGTTAGCTTTATTTACCATTTTGCCATTATTAACCCCTAACCCTAAAATCTAAACCCTAATCCCTAACCCTAATCTAAACCCTAATCCCTAACCCTAATCTAAACCCTAACCCTAACCCTAACCTACCCTCCCCTCCCCCTCCACCCCAGCCCAGTCCACCTCCTCACCCCCCCCCCTCCCTCCACCTGCCCCGCCCGGCGCCCCCCTTTCTCCCCGCCCCGCCAGTCCCCTTCCCCCTCCCCTCCGTCGTAGCCCCTACCCCTTCCCCCCGTGAGACTATTCCCCCGCCCTCCCCTTCGATTTATCTCTCACCGACGCCCTCTCATCTCTCACACCTGCGGTCGGTGTTCGCCGGCGAAATCAAGGTTGACGTTTTCCTTAGCCTTTGAGCGTTTGTTTATTCCAGTCTTTGCCGGCGAAATCGAATGTTCGAGTCTTTGCCACCGAGTCTATGCCGGAGAGAGAAACGCCGGCGAAATCGAATGGGAGGGAGGGGGCGAAATCATGTCGATAGGTGTCATGCGTTTCCCCTGAAATTCTTAGGCGATTCCTCCCCTTCGATTTCTCCACCACCAACAAAGTTTCGGGCTGAGGCTGCTGCGCTGCTACGGGGGGGGGCGAGGGAAGGAAAGGGGTGCGGGGGGTTGCTTCTTGCGGGGGGAGGAGCGAGGAAGGAATGGGGTGTAGGGGTTCTTCTTGCGGGGGGGGGGCGAGGACGGAAGGGGGTGGGGGTGAGGGGTCGCGGGGATGGGGTGGGGGTGGGGCGGGGGGGGGGGGGGGGGTGGGGGGGGGGGGGGGAGGGGTGGGGTGGGGTTGGGGCGGGGGAGGGGGGGGGGTGGGGGTGGGTTGGGGGATGGCAAGGGGAGGGTAACTTGTTAGGGTTAGGTTAATTAGGGTTAGTGTTTGGGGGTTAGGTTAATTAGGTATTAGGGTTAGGGTTAGGGGTTAGAGTTAGGGTTAGGGCATAATGGTGGTAAAATCGTAAATAAAACTAACGGCGAGTTAACATCCGTTAGCAAAAAGGTTACAAGGTGCACAGTTTTGAAAACTCAGGGGTATATGGTGAATTACTGAAACATTAAGGGTATATGGTGAATTTTCCAATTTGTCGGGGGTATATGGTGAAAAAACCGTAGATTTAATGATTTTCAACATTTTCTCATAATTGAATTCGAAAAATTAAGCTCGTTATATCCATTCCAGATGATAAGTCACATACATCTTTTATATTATATATATAAATATTAAATATATACTATACATTATATATAAAAATATATAATATATATATTATATATAAATATATTTTTGGACTGAACTGGACTTATTGGACTCCAAAGGGATGAGTCCAAATCCAGTCCGAAAATATTTGGACTCCAAAATTTGAGTCCGAGTCCAGTCCAAAAAAATTCCAGTCCAGTCCAGTCCGACAAGTTTGGACTGGATTGGATTGGACTCTGGACTTTTCGCAGTCCGCTTACACCCCTACTTAAAATATTTAGAAAGTTGATTAAAGACATTAGTGGTTTGAATTTAAACTTCATTGTCAATAAGTCACTTATCAAAATTATTATTGTAGAAATAACTTAGAAACCCAATTAAAAGCACTTTTATGAAAATAGTCTTAATCTTTATCATATAAAAAAAGGTAAAGTCGCTTTTTGGTTAATAAACAAAATTAGTAATGAATAAAAACGAGTTAAAAGTTCGGGGTATTACATGGACTGATTTTGGCTTTGAATTGTATAATGACATATGGCTGGGACTAGTGGGTGCTTGAAGCTGCTGCCCTCTCAACTTTTGCTTTGTTGGACTGGTCTCTCTCCCTTTTGTTCCTTATCACAACAGGTGCATCAATGGCTAGAAGTTCCTTCTCAGTTAGGCCACCTTTACATGTTCTGGCATTGTGGCCAAAACAATAACATTTCTTGCATTTCACAGTCTTTGCCCTCTTTCCTTTTGGTTGTTCACCTTTTTCCATGCTTATGTTTCTACTGGGTCTACCAATTCCTCTCTTCATTGAAGGAGGATGAATGGAAGGCAGGTGTGGGAAGTCATACCATTGACTGTTGTCTGGAATGGATTGAAATTATAAGATTCACACAGACATTACATCATAAATACCTAATCACTAAGTATTACAATCTTCATGATATCTTCAAAAGATTCTTGCTCCAATGACTTCACTTGATTGACTTGGGAGTATTCTTGAACTTGAGCTTTTCACAATCCATTTGCTACAAAAGCATCGTTAGACACACACATGCATATATCATATAGAACACAACAAAGGATTAGTGTGTCGTCATTCAAAACACAAGCTTAGAAAACCCAACAATACGTTCCCAACAGGAAAAAAATACGAAAACTTTAGTTGAGAAGAGCGTCAATGCACAAAACCAAAGCCCCGAAATGTGTCGCTGCCTTGAGTATGCAGTACATCGAAAAGATGCATGCAAGACTTTAGGTCACAAGGAATCTCGAGTAAGGAAAATTCCCTGAGCGTGATTGTGGGAATGAAAAAAGGAGGAAGCTATTGGTTGATGCAAATTTTACCATCTTTGAAATATCTTAATAGGCGAAGCCCAATTATCGGTTTGTTAATAAAGAAGGCCGGGCTCCAGTTTTGCCATTCAAAGAAAGACTATCAAATTTTAAGGGAAGGGAAATCTTTCCATTGCGTCAACTCTGGACAAAGATCTTTGATGGTTGTTCCCATTATAAAAAGGATAAGGATCTTCTCATATAAGGAAGAAAGGAAGGCATAAGAGATAATGAATGACATTGAGTTCGGGTTAACTCGATTAAGTTCTTCAACCCAACCAAACTTGTTTGGTTGGTTAGGGTTCTCAACCCAACTAATCCGACCTGATAATAACGGTTAGACCTGAAAATGACCCACTAACCCATTTAATAATATATTCTAAATTCTATTGATTGACGACCTTATTAGTAATTACTTAAGTACCCCACATTATAAGCAATTCGAATGACAAATAGTTAGGGCTGACAATCAGGTCGGGTTGGGTCTATTTCAGGTTGACCTGATTTATATTTCAGGTCACTTACCCCTAACCAAACCGGACTTGATTCTAATTTCAGGTCGAAAATCATAACCAAAATCCGACCTTACCGATTTCGGGTTGACCCGAAACCAACCCAAAATGACCTGAAATAAAATTCAACTATATACGCTAAGTTATGAAAGTATGAGTTAATGACTTGAAATGAAATTTAGGTGATCCAAGAAATGGGCTTTGCTTAATACAAATAAGAATAACAAAAGATAGGTTGTATAAGTTATGAAAGTCTGGGTTAATTTAAGGTTGACCCGACATGAAAATAATTCGACTTCTAAATCAGGTTATTCGGGTTATTATCAGGTTCAAAAAGTCAACCCAAACCTAACCCATTATATTTTTATGTCGGGTTGGGTCGACCCATTTTTTATTTCAGGTCGAAAATCTCAACCCAAACCCGGAATTTTCAAGTCAGTTTCATGTCGAGTTATCGGGTTGGATCAACTTTTACCAGCCCTACAAATAGTCATACATAACAAGGAAACAAACATTAATACGATATAACCCTTCTTATTGTTCATTTAACTTAAAATTTTGGTTTTTTGGATGGAAAAATAAACGAGTTAGTGGATCAACCCAACCCGATCTTGAAAATATCTAAGTAAGCAAGTTAAATAGGTTAAACCGTTAAATTCAGGTAGAAAATTTAAATCTTACTCAACCTATTTAATTAAACGAGTTGAAAATTTTGATCCAACCCATTGTTATTGGGTTCGATTCGGGTTGGGTCGATTTTGGCCTGCTGGATCTTGAAGCCTTTATTCCTCCGTTTCTCTCTCCTAACGTTTTGAACAGAGAGGACTCCATAGTACCACACTCCACCACTATAGTTGAGCACTTCAGTCTTCAGCTCCATTCTTTCTACAAGAAATCCAGGTAAAAATGCATTGCTTCCACGTTCCTACTCTTCTTCAGCATATTTTTTTTTTAAATTCATACTATCTATTTTCATAATCCCATAAGAAATCATACTTCGCAGAAAAGATCAAATAAAAATTTCTGACAATCTGTGCCGTGTTACTCCATATTAGCTGTTTGTATGTGGTTAATAATATATTCCCACAGTTTTTAGTCCATAATTCTAACTTTCTCTCTCTTAAAATCTCCACTCTATCTCTCTCTGTTTATAGAAAAGAAGATTAAGCACTGGTAATGTATGCTAATGGCGTTTTGAGGTTTCTTATTTCTCCATATTTTTGTAAAATATAAACGCTTATGAATTTTTGTTAACATTTATAGCGATTTTTTTTTGGTTATGGTTAAATTATGGTTTCTCACATTTCTCTGGGTTAAAATAAATTTCCCCTGTTTTTGAGTGTCTCTCTCTTTTTTTTCCCAGTTTATGGGTGTTTTTTTCTGCCTCTTGTTGTTATTTAAACAAAATGTCTGTGTTTTATTTGTATGTGCGTAGCATCATCAGGGTTTTTATGTTTTTTTTTTTCGATTTTTTTTCTTTTTGTTTTTATAATATGGGAGAAAAATCTTACATGGGTTAAGGAGTTGATTTTTAGTTGTGGAAAATCCATTAGATTCAGTTTTCATATATATCTCTATCTGGATTTTTTCTTCGTTAATCTCCTAATATTCCGGCAAATATCTATGATTATGGACTTAAGCGCACTTTGCTTGATTGTCTTGTCTTATTAATCTGAGAAAATGGGCACAATGTTGGTAAATTGGAAATTTTGGTAGTCTTTATATGAACGTAGAGATGAAGAAAGTTTCTTCTGTATTGTCTACTCTAATCTCAAAATGAACAATTAAAAGAACCTTTTGTGTCAGCGATATGCATTTTTTTTCTGTTGCTTCCTCCTTGACACCGTTCCAGATTTTGCATTCTTTGTGATTTATTATTGTGTTTCTGCGAATTCAAATGTTTTGCATTGGCGTTGTTTGAGCATCTTATGTACTCTCTAATTCTCCTTTGTGTTTTTGATACACGGGCAATGATGTGGTGTGAGTGAACCCCTACAGACAAAGTTGACAATTTTTCAACTTAGCTCAAGATCATCAGTGTTGTACTGAAACATTGAAGTCCAAGTAAAATTAATGGCCAAGAACTAAATGGTCAGGACTCAGGACATTGACCATCCCTCATTATTTAACTTTCTGAGTTGTGACTTGCCCTTTTCTCCTATTGTCATTTATCTTTTACCTAAAATTCAGATAAGAGAAATAGTCTAAGAGTTCTAAAATACGTGGATCAGGTAATGTATGGCTTTTGTTTTTCATGCATTTTGCTTGTGTATTCCATCAATTCAAAAGGAAATAATGATCTTACAATGAGACTAGAGCATATTAGTCCTTGCCTTATTGCGCCGTCTGGCTTAAATGATGACGCTGTCTCAATTTGCATGATTGCACATAGTGACATTTACCCACTGATGGAGAAGTTGTGCCTGGGGGGAAGTCGTGCTCAATCAATGGCTGCTGTATCAGTAATTGCTGCATTATTTGATCCCTCTGAACAATATCTTCGGGTGAAATTGTGCCAGGTATATATTTGAACTTCTTTTACTTTATTTTCCTTTTGGTCATATTGGCTTTATAAAAGGATTTTCATCTGATGGAATATTAATGTTGGTTTCTGAACTGGAGTCTTTTTAAACAATACCTGTTTCTTGAGCTCCTGGTTAACCAGTTCTTTATCAACTAATAACTACTCCCACTGTTGTTAGAGGGAATCTGGGATAAAGCAAGGAAAATATACTTTTTGCAATATCTCTCTTACTTTCGGGAACTTCTCTCTTACTTTTTAATACCTCTCTCTTACTTTTTTTGTCCAAATAAGGTAATATTCCCAATAGGAATAACATCCTTAAACATCCTAATGGAAACCAGGGACAGCATTAAAAAAGAAACGGTTAAGTAATTCTGCTCTTTACTCTTGAAATCTTTCATATGGGGTGCATGGTCACCCTAGAGGGACTTTCTGGCTCTTTATCCATCACTTAATTTTCCCAATCTGTATCACGTCATGATCTAAATGCCTCTCATGAACTCTGATAGGAAGGATGGGAACTTGGGACAGGGTTTTAGACGTAAGCAGACTTGTAAAATTGGAAAAAAGAAAATTTTACACTTCCCTTATTTTGCTGATGCCGCTAATCACTCTGTATGTTTGGTGCTGCTCTTACCATATTTCTCTCGGCTTTCAATCTAAGGTTGCTCATACACAAAATGTCAGTTTTCAGTCATCTAAATATTCCCAAATCCTAGGGATATACCATATGGTTACCAATATTATGGTATATCAAATCCCTCGTTCCTGTGTCCTTGAAAAAGTTTTTTGTATTTGTATTTGTGCTTCTTCGAGTCTTACGTGCTACTTGCGCTCCCATGGCTGTCCTTAAAAATTCAAAAGTTGTTGGATGCCTTTTTTAGAATTTTTGCAGTGAAATGTTCAACACTACAATTTACTGGGGATTACTTTTGTCCGTGCTGTGCTGTGGCTTATAAGATCTTACTATCGGCAAAATCTGTATCCATATTTTTTTTCTTTTTTGTTTGTCATTATAGGTGTTGTCCCCGTTAGCACTTTTAGTTTCTAAAGACAAACTTCTATCAGTAAATCCATGGATGTAGTCTCCAAATCATGCTCTTCATTATAGTATTTTGAATTTTTAAAGCAACTGACATCAACTCTACTGTTTTAGTAATGGTATGAATTGAATCATGGGTCTCAGTGTTGCAAAGGGCAGCTGGTGTCGCTTTATAATTCCTTTTTCTATATTGTATTCTGACTGACCCTGCAGTTCTGCTGCTTGCTTGCCTTGCCTTTCCCCTATACTGATCCTCTTTCGTTCTGTACTTCTGTATGCTTCCAGAAACTTGTGAATTCACTTCATGTTGGCCAGAATCTCCCCACCCTATTGCAGTCTTTAGGATGCACGTCACTACATGCAGTTGTCGTACTTCACAAAATTGAGAATGAAAGTTTATCATACATCAGGGAAATAGTTTTTGAGGTATGTTTTGCCCTGGATGACCAGATGATGAACCACAGCGTACATAGATTTTTCTACTCGGTGATCATGCAACGGATTACTATATATGTTTCATCTTTCTATGTCTTCTTTCTAAATTATTGCAACTTCTGTTGCAGAACAAAACATATGAAGATGCTGTTGTGGTAGAGGAACAATCCAAGAGCAATATTTTCTTCCATTACAAGCTGAAAGTAAATGTCATTTCTAATTTAGGTTCACCTGCGCAATGTTGATTTTTCTCTTTCTTAAGATATGAGTTCATGTTATTTTAGCCTCAGTTCTTTATTCTCTTAGATGTTGCATGTGATCGGTTGATTCTTGTTAATAGAACTGCAATGAAGTAGGCTAACAAATTTGAGATCCAAACATGTTCCCTGCAAAATAAGGAAAAGCGTCAAACCATCTGAATTCATCAATGTACTTGCTTCTCTCCCTTCCTGCCTCCCATCAACAGTTGCCGCGGTCATATCACTACCACAACGAGCACAACCCACAACCACTATCCTCCAAGTAGCGATATAAAATATTTGGCTCAATTACTTCTGTGTCGTGCTATTGAACCCCATTTTTTCTGCTTAAAGTACCAGAGGAAAATAGGAATAACACAAGCTAAGGTCAGGCGGATCTGGTAGTTAATGGAGTTAGATGCATGAACAGCTTGGAATGTGTTGCAGATTCAATGTTGGGCCTTGTAAATTTTGCAATAGCAGGTGCTTTTAGGCCTCACAGCTTTAGGAATGTTTCAGCTGGAAAGATTGAGAAGTGAAGTTGTGATAAATTCTTCACTGGGAGGAGCCTTTATGTCTCGAACTCTCGATGCTTTATGGATCAATGGTCCTAGACTGCATTAATCTATCTGATTGACGTATGCTGCCAGTCCATAGTTAGGAATCTATTAGCTGCAGAAGATTTGGTGAGTGAAAATGGTGTGCAGGCAGGGGGGAGAAACTGGTTTGGTGCCTTGGTGGACAAGGTGGCTGCTATCCCCTGGTAAGCTTGGGTCCTGGGAATCGGGTCAAGAATCAAATTTTAGATGAACACAGGAAATTCGTTATCGTTTGTCTGTGTTAGTTCTGCTCAGCTCTTTTTTTTAAATTTCGTCCCCTGCAGTCTCTTCTACTTTGGGAGGACAACAGGCTTTTTTGACATTGGTTTTATATCCTTTCTTTCTGCTGGCTTAGCTGGAGAATATGACCAGTTGTGGATGATTGCTGTTGGTTCCTATTACCTTATCATTCTGATTAGCTGATGAATTGGCCCTGTATGTAAACATTTAGGGTTTATTGCATTACTTTGAATCCTTGTTTATCCTTGTAATAACAATTATATCTTTGGATTATTTCCATTCAATGAAACATTTATGACTAGTAAAATATGTTTTGAAGATGTTACTTCAGATTGTAACTAGGGTTACTTTTGCTTCCGAGTCACTTGTATTTGTTCATATTGGCAATGTTTATGATAAATCTTGCTTTATAGGTCATATCTGAGACCACAATAGTAAACAAAACCTTCAAAACAAGCTAACAGTTACTACTACATTAGTTGGAGAGGTGAAGTTATGATGAGAACATTTAGAAAATGAATGTAAGACTGTGATTTATAATTATTGCACTCCTTACTTAAAGTGTCGAGTCAGTGATATATACCAATCAGTGGCAATTATGTGTAACATTAGTCGTGTATGTTGGGATATTTGGTGCTCGACCACTAACCTCTTCATTTCGAGTGATAGAGATATGGACCTATATATTAGCTTCTCTCTTTTCCCTTCTATCAGAAAATATTTTACTCGTAAAATCATTTTGGGCTTCCCTGCGTACAAGGATGTTATCTTAGAATTTCCAGGTCTAGTTGGTTCAAACTTCTCTGCATTTATACTTTTCTTTTTGCAGATATATGGGCTCAAAAAACTATTCAAGAAGATTATATGGGATTTCTGAATTATAGTCACTTCATTAACAAAATTAAGAAAATTATGATCGTTGAAGGATTTTTACAACATATGGCACTTGAATTGTTTGTTGAAACGAGGAGAGGGGTGGGGATATATTATCTATGGTGGTTAGACAAAACCATGTTAAATTCTTAAAAATTGAGGGACCAAACTATCATCTTTGAACAGAGGCGGAATAAATGTAGATATTCGACTTGGCCATCTTATTATGTGGGAGCTGCACCTACTCGGCTGTAAGTTTTGTACGGGAATGAAAAAGAATATGGTACATTTTGGTAGTTATTCTTCTCTTTGGTGCCATTTTCTTGTTGATGATCTTGGTGAAAGCTTGCTTTTATTGGATGCTCAATTTCTCGTAGTTAGCTAGGACTTGCAAGTTGCAATCAGTTTAATGGGGAGAAAATTAAGAAATTTTGCACTAATCCTGTGCTCGTAAACTGGTGAATGAAGACGTTACTAATGAGAGGAAAAACAAAGATACATGAGAAGAAACCCCTGCCATTATGGTTGGATTTTATTTTTTTGATAATTCATTATGGTTGGATTATAGCCTTAAATTTACAGTTTTCTGCTCTCTGTGCTTTGCTAATGTTAACACCTTCAAAATTATTGCAGGACACTTCATTTTTTACACGTAAAACATTCCTTGATAAAACTCACAACTCGCTGAAAGGGCATGCTGCCTCAAGTACATTTGCTGGTGCATTTGCTTTGGCTGCATCTGATTGTGTCAAAGATCTGCAAGATAAGGTATGCCTTTGTTCTGGCTATACATTAACCTTTTTATATAATTATTTTTGATTACAGCTAATGTAGTTTCATCTACTTTCAGTCACTGAAATGTTTGATAGAATTCATCAAGGAATACAGCAAAGCAACTGGTACCTGTCTTGCTTCAGAAAAAGAAGGATCTATGACAGATAGTCCAGCATACATACTGGTGTTTTTGCTACATGTTCTTACCAATGATGCAGGATTTCTTGATGTGAACTATCACACTGAAATTTATACTGCTCAGTTTTGCAGGTAGTTCAATCTTCTATATTGCATGTGCTTGAGCAGGTTATTGTTGCAGGTCACTTCTCCTCCTTTCTTATGCGTTGGTTAACTTTCAATTGGTTGATGGGGACTTGGATCTTGTCAAGAAAAACTTTTTGTATTTGCAACGTATATTTCGGGCCATCAGAAGAGCTGAGGATGCTGTAGATCCTGAGAAAATACCTGTAACTATTCTGATTATATTGCATATTTTTGTTCACCTTGTTGTATTGATGATGATTGAGAGGTTTTAATGTTGCAGAAGCTGTATATGCTAGCAGAGATTGGAATGTCTGTTTTGAATTTTCTCAAACATGATAATGTTAATTTGTCTTGTGCCCCTGGACTGTTTCTCCTTCCATCATCGCTGTATAAATATTGCAAATCAAAGAGAACTTATGAGGTAAGGTTTCATACTGCTATGTGATGATAGTCAAGAATGAATTAAGCTAAGTAATTTTCAATTCACTTCCTGGATTCTTTTCAGGATAATTGAACCACAAGTTCATCTAGCTGCAACACACTTAAAACAGAGTGGAATAGACTTTGTAATTGACAACTTTCACAAATCTGAACTCTTAGTTACAGCATGGCCCTTCTAGCCTATACCCACTAGCTTCCATTTGCATTATATCCAACACACATTGCATTATTACACTGCCTCAAAATATTATCTACATTTTATATTCTGAGTGAGTTAGCCATTTGGTAAATGCAGGCAACTACGTCGGGCCAGGGGCAGGGCCAGGGGCAAGGGTCCTCCTCAGCTCTAGGGATGTCTGGAGGGTCAGGTGGCACATCATCATATGCTGACGTGGTCCGAAAACCACCGACCATACCGCCACAGCCCGTGCCTCCCCAAAGGCCGCCTGTACCAGGCCGCTTGATTCCACCAGCTGTAGCTCTGACGGCAACAGTCACTAGTGCCGTCTTTGAGTTAAGCCTTGGGGTACGTATAAAATTTATAACTATCTAAAATATTTAATTCTCTCTCATTACATGCAACATTACGACTTTACACATGTCAACTTATTACTTTCACAGTTAATATCTTTAATTATCAATTCGTAAAACTTGTAAGAAACTGATATTTTGAGACTAAACCAACAAAATATTATATGATAACATTTGTATTTGTATATTAGCTTTGGAATACGGTTAAATTTAGGAATTAAATAATGCAAAATTTCTAATATTATGTATTTAGATATGGAGGTTGTACTTTTTTTTTTTTTTTTTTTTTTTATGTTTAACGAAATTGTTTTGTCCAGCTTCAGAAAACAAAACATACTATTGATGGCCTGAGGTATCACGCTCGCATGGATCTTGCTAATATGAAGAACTTCACTGTTCATTGACTGAAGCTCGAGAAGAAGCCTATGCCGGCTCGCAAGCCCAGCTTTGACCCCACGGTAATAATAAAAGACGTGAATTATTGTATTTTATTATTTTTTATTGGGTCAACAACCCCCCAAAATGCTAATAACCTTATAGAATTAACAAGTTACTTAGAGAAACTTATCACATAGTCTGTATCTTTAAGTCTTTAAGATGTGTGACTGCTTCGTTTGAATCAGTCCAAATGCTAGTAGCCCGATTAATATTACGAGCCTCCTATATGGTATGCCTGCATGTTAACAAAGTGAACTATTCTTAAAAAATCTGGTGTAAAGCTAAACCAAATTCTTGTAGAAATCCAAGCAGTTTCCTTCTCTCTCTTTCAAGCTCCCTCAGTTATGAGAATCGGTGCTTGTTCTCCACATTACCTGTAACCCACAATTTCGTTCGATCCAGCCTCTTAGCTTCTTGAGCCTTATGCTCACCAGTTCTGCCTCATTGCGACATCCCAAACGTTTCCTCGTTTAAGAAATTAAACGTGTGAGTTAGCATTCAGTCTCCTGAGCACAAGCTCAATTCTATGTAGCCAAATACCTCCTTTGAAATCTTGAGAACGTAGGTTACAAAATTTTCAATCCATTTTGAGATATCTCACCTGTCCATGCACTTCTAATGTTGAGTTCTGAGGAGGCTCAATTATGTTAAATTAACTTCCAATCTTAGAACAAGCGAGCTAGTGAAGTGTTGTCTCCTGGACTTTTTCATGAAGTGCACAACGGTCGGGAGCAAGGAGCAAGAACTTCCCCCTCTTTTCCTTAAGTTAGTGGTGCTAGGTTATGTGTTAGAGCAGAGGCACCACGAGAGCATCTTCAGTTTAGGAGGGACATTACTTTTCCACATCACCCTCCAGAAGGGGTCAAGGGTGGAATCAAATTGGTTTCTATTAATCAACCACCAGTAGCTTGATTTGACAAATTCGACAGAGTAGCTTCCTTTTTTTCGTATTGAGTAAAGGTTATGTCAAAAAATCTCTGGCTTGTTTTGTATGTCCCATTTACTGCTTTCGTCGATAAGATCAACCACCAAGGAAGGTCTTCCGGCATCACACATCATAGTATCTCTTTTGAACACAATTAGATATCATGGGTCCATATGTCGTCCACAATGCGGGTGGTTTTACCATTATCTTCCAAATCCGCCTTTCATCTCAGAAGTGGTTCTCCGTTATCCTCGAGCACCCTAGGACATCGATGAGGGTTCCCTATTTCTAATGACAAGTGAACCAAGTCGGCCTTATACTTGGCCTAAGTGAGTTTACTTATAATGAGATCCATTGATCACATACTTGAAAACATAGCCCATTCAGCATCCTGAGTCCCTCATTAAATTTATGCTTCTCTAGCAACTCTTGCTTTTTCTAGCACATTCCTATTTTTTCAAAGGATGAAGCCCACCAAAAAGATAGAGAATCACTAAATTGACGCCACTAGTAAATTTCCTAAGGAGATATGCCCATAATATATGGCACTCCATTGCAACTAAGATACTTTACACAGGATTAGTATTTTGGATAAGTTATTGAATTGCCATGAAGCAATTTTCTTCACAATCTTCTCTTTTGAATCATTAGAAAATGTTCGTAGACTTGCTATCCGATTCACTTTTGGCACATAGCCCCATTTTAGGATGGAATTCCCGACTTCCTGTGAGGAACGTAATTTGCTAAGGATTAAGAATGTCATAGTGGAGACACATTGAATGAACTAGTAATCTACATCGCATTGCTAGGAGGACTAACTCCAAAAAAAATCCTTCCTTACATGATCCTAAGGTTTATTGAAATCAGCTTTGAGGACAACATAATCATGACCTCTTTTATGGTTAACCCACTTTATCAGCTCGTGGCCAATCAAAATGCCATCATTAATCTATATTCCCGGCACAAAGCATGTTGTTGACAACCAATAAGGCGAGGCATGGTAGACTTTATTGTGTTCACTAAAATCTTGGAGATGATTTTGTAAGTAGTGCCATAGGCTTGTATTGATTGCTACATTTACGGGTGATCAACTTTGGGATTAAGAGCGATGAAGGTCTCCTTTTTTTTCCCTTAACACGTTCCCACTGCTATAAGATGCTAACACTGCTTGAAAAATGTCGCTCCCCACAGTGTCGCAAAGATGCTTCAAGCAGATTTAAGGCACACCATGCAAGCCTAACAAAGATCGAAGGGGGTGTTAGAGCTGAATTAAACAAAAGACTTTCCAAAACTGATCATTTCTCTAAAGTATTGCCCTTGACTTTGCAGAGGTTGAAGTTATTTTTGAAGAAGAATAGGGCATCATCTGTAAAAAAAATTGATGAGTTATTTCTCGAGCTTGCAATTTGATTTGTAAATCCCTTGAATTGCCTTAGAATCCTGAAGAAAGGATATTTGTTAGAGCGAGAGACATCCTACATGAGGTAAACACATAAAGGTACACGGGATCACCTTGTTGTAGTCCCACGTTAGAATGGAACTTTTGACAAGGATTGAGAATGTGACATTCGACACTTATTGAATGATGGAGTTTAATCCAAATCTCCGAGAAAAGTCCATAATTGTGAGGACTAACTCCAACTAACCCTACCTTACAAAAATCGTAGGCTTCATTGATATCAGCTTTAAAGACAACAACATAATCCTTCCCCCTTTTTTTTAAGGTTAACCTAGTTTGCCAGGATGACCAATCAAAATGCTATCATAAAGCCGTCTTCCCGGCACAAAAGCATGTTGTTGACAACCAACAAGGCTAGGCATGATCGGCTTTAGTTTGTTCACTAAAACCTTGGAGATGATTTTGTAAGTGGTGTTGCATATGCTGATAGACTTGAATTGATTGCTACTTTATGGTGACCAACTTTATGAATAAGAGCGATGAAGGTCTCGTTTGTTTCCCTTAACATGTTTGCACTAATAAAAAATGTTAAAACACTGCTTGAAAAATGCCCTCCACCGTGTCCCAATGATACTTATATTTAAACGAATGCATATTGGACGCTGCTCGTCTGACTTCCTTCTTCGTGAGGAGCTTATAGAGATCCCTTGAATTGGAACTTAAGATTGTTGGAAGGTGCTGAAACCATTACATATAGATGGGTTGAAAGAGGTTGAGAAAATCACGCTCAATATGTCTTCCTTCGCACTAATTCCAGAATCACATTTTTTTTTGAGGGGAAAAGCAAGCTAGATTAATTTAGGGACAACGTGTCCATAAGTACATAGGGCGACACCTCCGGAGGGGAGTGGTTTGCCCAAATTTGTTCAATAGCTTTGCTACATGATAGGCAACATAGTTCCCGTCTCTTTTGACATGAGACCAAACAAGAGACTTAAAAGAAGTACAATGAGCTAAAATATCACAAAGAATAACATCTAATATCGAGAGGAAAACAACACTTTTTGAGAGAAGCTTGATGACAACCTGACAATCTGATTCAATGATCACTTCATTGAGCCCAAAATGCTTACCCATCCTCACACCCATCTCGATGGCTTTTGCTTCCGCCGCTCCAGGACTCCAATGGGCTCTAACTCGACGTGTTGAAGCAAAAAGCAGCACCACTCGAATTCTTGCCTGCAGCACCCAAACCCACCCAACCAACAACATCAACCAAGGCATCCACGTTGATCTTAATCACGTCGAGAGGGGTTGGCATCCACGTTGATCTTAATCACGTCGAGAGGGGGGCTGCCGTACATTATAGCTTTGGGAAGTAGGTACGTCTTGTAGGCAGTAGATGCGAGCACTATACTTGCCTTGTTCTTCAACCAACCAAGCAATATGAGCACACAACACTTTGTTGGGGGTAGATTTGCATTGAAAAATCCACTTATTTAGTTACCCCCCTCCACACACCAAGCAAGAAAAACTCCTCTAGTGACAATCTTTTTATCAAGCTTTTTCCAACCAGCTACAAGCTCATGCATAGAAAGATTCAAAGCGTTGACACACATACCTTCATATCCTAAATCCAGCAACAACTCAACAACTCGAGGACACTCAAATAATGCATGCCCATCGGACTCCTCAGCATCGCAGTCCCATGGACACGAGGACTCCTCAATCAAGTGACGGTGATGAAGGAGAGATCGTGTAGGTAAGGAACTCGTGCATAATCTCTAGAGAAATTGCTTAACCTTTGGGCTAACTTCCATGCTCCAAATATCAATCCAAGCTTGATGAAAATTGTCAAGGTTACACCCCTTGCCAAGCATATATGCGATTTTCACAAAGTAAATACCATTCTTGGTGAGAGCCCAAGTGAGATCATCACGGGGACTAGAATGACTCAAAGGGATAGCCAAAATGCCGCATCTTCAAAATTCCCACTAGTTCTTCTTTTTGAACAGTACTAACACCACCTTTATTGAAAAAAAACTTTCGACTTTCCATAACTGATTTTCTGCCCGGATGCTAATTCATATTGGTTGAGAATATCAACTATAACAGTGCATTCCTAACGGTAGGGCTGGGCATGAGTCTAGGACCGTACCAGGACCCTGTTGGACCCGACCCTAATTTAAGGGTCTGGGTCCAAATTTTTCAGACCCTAAGGGTCCTGGTTCGAGTCTGGGTCCAAGTGGATTTTTTAGGGTTCGGGTCCGGGTCTTAAAATTTTGGACCCAGACTCGACCCTTAGACCTTTTAAATATTTAATTTGTAAATTTTAACTTTTTGTTTTTAAAATAAACTGATTTCCTAAGACCTAAAACACATCCCCAATTCACTTTGAAAAGCTATTTGCAAATTCAAACCCTAGCCTACAACAACCAACTGTAAGAGAGACTGAGAGAATGACTTGGTGTTTGTCAGCCATCTTTTCTCTCTCCTCTTCTTTCTTACCATTTTCATCTCCTCCTCTCTCCTCTTGTTCACTCTCCTCCTCATTCGATGACGAACAAATCTGTCGACAAGTCATTGATCTTGTGTCCGATCTCTCGGATGCTGGTGGTTTTTCGATTTCCGTCGATTTTGTTACCAGAATTGCTGCTGTTCTATCCTCTGATGAATTTGGTTGGAGCCGACGTCAACTTTACTTGGTGAGTATTTGAGTTCATCTGTGTGTGTTTGAGAGTTGAATTTCGATGAATTAGGTTTGGAATTCCGTGTTTTATTTGGTTGATTTGATCTTTAATGTTGTGGAATATTCATCTGTGAAGTTGTATGACAGATTATTTATTAAGAAAAATGTTTTAGAATCGCGGTTTCATACTTTGATGGTAGTTATTGAAAAGTTGGATTGATGGAGTTGTAAGAGTTGAATTTCGTGTTTCATTTGTTTGATTTGATGTGTAAGTCGCCAAGAATTTAGACTTGGACCCTGACCCGGACCCTAGACCCTACAGACCCTAAGGGTCTGGGTCCGGGCCTAATTATCCCAGACCCTTAGGGTCCGGGTCCACCAAAAAAAATTAGGGTCCGGGTCTAGGGTCCGGATGGACTCGACCCTTACCCATCCCTACCTGACGGGTAGCTCTTGTAAAGAGTAGACGAAGTGCAAAAAGAAGGCGAGAAATTTCAGGACCGCTGCGACTAGCTTTCGTACCATGAATCTGTTTATCCTAAACCTTAGTTTGAATCATTTAAAAAAAAGCATCAGCAATCAAAATGAATAAGTAAGGAGATAGAGGGTCTCCTTGACGGAGACCACGAGCAGGATCAACAGAACCACATACTCCATTAAGAATGAAGGAGTAAGAAACATAAGAAACGCAATCCATCACCAGGTTCACCCAACGCCCTTCAAAACCCATAGTCAGTAGAAGCTTCCTCAGAAAAACCCACTCAACTCTATCATAAGCTTTGCTCATGTCAAGCTTCATATCAATGGTGCCTCGTCTACTACGATTTCTGTTCTTCATAGAATGAAAAATTTCCAAAGCAATGAGAACATTGTCCGTAATGAGACGACCAGCCGTGACCATGGTGGGGAGGAATTCTTTGAGTCTGATAACCAAGGCCTTAGAAACCAACTTATAGAGACCATTACACAGAGCAATAGGCTTAAACTCAAAAGCAACAGTAAGGCTCTTTACTTTCGAAATTAGGGTTATGTTAGTTTTATTAATACAGTTAGGGGAACAAGAACCATGAAGAATAGTACACACAAAATGAGTAACATCATCTCCTATAATGTGCCAGAAATGCTGATAAAAAATAGCAAGCATACCGTCTGGAGCCTTGCAAGGATGCATTTTACTGGAGTGCTGCATAGATCTCGTCTTTTGTGAATGACCTCAAAAGAGTCTGATTTCTGAAGCAATAGGAGTAACATGCCTCAAAACATCCTGTAAGCTTGTGTCAGAGGGGTGTGTAGAGGTGAAATTATCATGAAAATAATCCCTAAAAATATTCTCTACAACTCTTCATTATAATGCTAGACACCAGAGCGATCATATAAACCCACAATGTTGTTTCTTTTTCTCCTTTGAGAAGCTTTGTGGTGGAAATATTTTGTGTTCCTGTCACCATCCCTAACTTCCGACACTCGCGAACGAATGTACCAGTACGTTTCCTGTTTCTCGTGCAAATCATTGAGAATTTTCTCGAGTGCAACACACTCATTACAATTATCTTTAGAGCTAGGACCTTGTTGGACCCGAAGAAGGATATTCTCAGTTTCTTCAATCTGCTTATCCAACTCCAAAATTTTTCTCCACTCCAGACAACAAGCTCACCAGCCATGGCTGGGAGCCAAGAGGGGAAAAATCACCATAGAGACGTTCCAAGCTTTCCATACAACACTTTCACAACTATCATTAAGCAACCAATTGGTTTCAAATCGAAACCCTCTCCTCTTCCTTCGGGTGTTGCTACGGGAATAAGGCCGAGTAACAATAGCTAGATGGTCTAACTTATAACGTAACAAATTATCAACATAAGTGCCAGAGGTCATACCACGATGCTGAACACAAGAATCTGTCAAGCTGGTTCCCTAATGCGAGTAGAGGGAGACTTCCCACTCTCCCAAGTGTGCCAACAGCCCATAAAACCCAAGTCTCGAAGCCCAAGATCATTCAAAGTAGCTTGAAACAAGAACATATCCTTTCGAACTTTGTCTAGACCTCCTTAATTCCTTCTCATTGTAACTGAGGATTTCATTAAAATCACCCCCAAACAGTATTGGGAGGGGAGAAGAATTATAGAGATGATGAATTAATGTCCAAGTTTTATGCTTATCTTCATCTTTTGGCAAACCATAAATCCCAACAAATCTCCACATAAGCGTTCCATCTTCAACATCACCACAAATATGGTTATGAGAAAAAAGAAACAAGAGTAAACTTAATTTCCTCCTTCCAATACAAACACAAACCTCCCGCTTTCCTTCTACTAGCAACCGCAAAGGCATTATGAAAACCCAAACGAGTTTTAAGAGCCTCCGCATCTTGTTTATTTCATCATGGTTTCCGACAAAAATATAATGTCGAGGGCATAAGTAGCACTCCAGCGTCGAAGCTGACGAACTGACCAAGGTTACCCATCCCTCTTCAGTTTCAACACATAGTATTCATAATGCTTGGCGGGGTTGGCTCTGACCAACCTCCGCCTTAGTCATGGTATCAAGAGCACAAGATGAACTCGGCTTCACACGCTTCACAATAACATCCTAATCTCCTTCCTCCATATTGGTACCAGCATCAAAGTTGCGTTTATTGGATACTATCATATCTGTTTCCATACTCAAAATACCCTTCCTGACCTTGGTTACATTGGTTGCAACATTAATTTTCTCCACCTTTTGACTATCAAAAACAAAGATGGATGGGCTAGGTGAATTTAGACCGGCGCCACTATACTAGGAGCATTAATTAGGGAATTAATGGCAGGGACAACATGACAATTACGCCTAGAGTGCCCCATGATGCCGCAGGCAAAATAAAAGAATGGGAGACTTTCATAAGTAAAGTCTACTTGTAATACTCGACCCTTCCTGTCCTTGAATTTACGAAATCTACGCAAAGGTTTAGAGACATCAAGAAGAACTTTCACACACCTATATCTCCCTATTCCCAATACATCCTCCTCCATCTCCAATATCTCACCCATATTCCCACCCCCCTCCACTTAGAAACAAGGGTAAAGAAAACCCCTCTTTAACCGCCCATCTCACCCCCACACCCCCGCCCCAAAACAATTCCACCTAACCAACACCACCACCCAGGATTCACCCCCCGAAATTTTCCACTGCATAACCCACATCCACCGAAATTTTACACCACCTACCCAATCAACCACCAAAACCTGTCAACCACTCTCAATACCCACCATGATCACCGAAAAACTACACCCCTCGTGTGGAAACCCACACCAAAATCAGATTTCTTATAAAATAACTAATATTGCTTTTATTATCTTACAGGTGATGGATGATCCCATCTTGCGGAGTTTGTTGCTCCGGTACTGGCCTACTTTTACTCACCATAGAGATATTGAGCTATGGGAGTGCCAGTGGACTGCAAAGGGGGATCAGCCAGTCTTCAGCCAGCGAGAGTACTTCATGAACGCCTGTATTTTGGCTGAGTTTTATGATTTACGTAGCTTTTTGGCAGACATAGGTAAAAAGTACTAAACTTAATTTGTTTATTTATAATTTTGTAAATTTACAATTTTTATTAATAATTTTGTCAATTTTTACTTAATGTTTTTGTAGCTCGAGTGTTAGAAGCGAAGATACATCGTATCGAGCAGCCCAGCGGTTACTACAACTGGCGCAGTCTGGAAGCTGGTAGACTATTGTTTGCTCTCGAGAAGCGACTGCACGGTTGCATGCCCAAGCTGCACTGCCGATTTCACAACAACAAGTGGTACCTTTATGAAATTCACCTGAAGTTATAGTGATGAGTGTTGTAAGAACAAGACTGTTTCACTTACTAGTGACATATATTTCTACTGTTAGCTGTATTGAACTCTAAAGAACATAATACAGAACTTGATTGGAAAAAAGAGTAAACAAAAGTCATAGGGTATAATACCCCGAACCTTGAACTTGTGTAATTAGCTACTACTTATTTTTATTAGCTTCATTACGTTCTAAAGTTTTCCAAAATAATTATGGTTAAGGTTATTTTCTGAAATAATTATATTTACTTTAGTTATTATGAAAGTGACATTTAGTATGATAAACGATTATATATATATAGTTATAGCTTTAATGTTTAGATAAGAAAAAACTATATGTTTTCCAATATGATTTTTGAGTTAATGAATTTTAGCAAAAGTCCAATGATTTGAAGCCCAACTCAACAAAACTGTCCAATGATTTGAGGTCCAACTCAACAAAACTAAACACTTGAAAGTGGTTCAAAGAATTTACTTTTTTCAAACAAAAGAAAAGAAAAGACAAAGAAAATAAAAAAAAGGAAGAAAGAAGTTGAGGTTCAGCTTCTTCAGTCCATCGACAACTCGACGACCCGACCACCCCACTTCCTTCTTCTACCTTCTCTCCTCTTTGTCCCCTACCTTGCTTCCCATGGTGACAATTCACCACTCATCACTCACACCACCTCCATTTTGTTCCCCTAATTTCATGTATAAAGTACCCAGTAAGTTTGAGCTTTGAAAACACAACAAAAACAACCAAGTTTCTTCTCCTTTCTCCTGGCACCACCACCACTTTGCACACAACCTCTGGTGCACCGCCACTCCTCCGACCTCAAGAGAACCTCTCCGGAAACCCGCATCCTCACCGCGGCCAACCCCTCCGCTGCTCTCCTCTCCTTCACGTCTTGTTAAATTAGGTCCAATTTCCGTCACCCTTCTCATTCATCAATCGCATATATTTATACAACCTATAAGTAGAGTCCTACTTCATCAATAATTAGGATTAACAAACCTAATCGTAATACATAACCTAAATAGAGTCCTAACACCCTCCCTCAAGTTGGAGCGTGCAAATCACGCACGCCCAACTTGGACAACAAAAATTCAAACTGAGTCCTACCAAGTGCTTTAGTAAAAATATCTACCAATTGAAACTTAGTAGGAACATATGATGGACTCACAAGACCTTCAGTCACGGCATCACGAACAAAATGGCAATCTGCCTCAATATGTTTAGTACGTTCATGAAATACCGGATTCTTGGCAATATATAACGCAGATTGACTATCACAATATAATCTCATCCCTGCAGGATGCTGAACTCCAAGATCACCTAGTAGCTGCTTTAACCACTTTAATTCATAAACTATAGCAGCCATAGAACGATACTCTGCCTCTGCAGACGACCGAGACACTGTAGGCTGCTTCTTAGTCTTCCAGGAAACAGGAGATTATCACAACAATACAAACCACCCACTTAGGGATCTCCGAGTAACAGGACAACTAGCCCAATCAGAATCACACCACCCCTCCAGGCGGAGATTACTATCAGAACGAAATAATATTCCCTGTCCTGGATTTTTCTTCAAGTATCTCACCACTCTCAAAGCGGCCTCCCAATGAACCATCTTAGGAGCCTGCATAATTTGTGATAAAATGTGAACAGAATATGCCAGACCAAGTCTAGTAACAGCAAGGTAAATCAACCTGCCCATCAATCTGCGATACTTCTCTGGATCATCAAACAAAGGACCGTCAACCAAAGAGAGCTGATGGTGCTGCTCCATAGGGAACTCAGCCGGTTTGGCACCGAGCAACCCGGCCTCAGAAATAATATCCAAGGCATACTTCCGTTGACTCATAAAAATTCCCTGCGGCCCCCTGGCAATCTCAAGGCCTAGGAAATATTTCAGAGCACCTAAATCCTTCATGTTGAAACATTTTCCAAGGTAAGCTTTGAAGTTCAGTAAAGCTTCCTGATCATTCCCTGCAATAATCATATCATCCACATAGATGAGAACGTTCAGCTGAATATTTTTCCTGGTCAGAGTAAACAAGGAATAGTCAGAATAAGACTGCTTAAACCCATAGGCTTTCAAAGCAGTGGTCAATTTGGTAAACCAACACCTAGGTGCCTGCTTCAAACCATACAATGATTTTTTCATCCTGCACACCAAGTTAGTATTCCCGCCCTGAAAACCATGAGGAATTTTCATATACACTTCTTCCTCCAAATCACCATGTAAAAATGCATTGTGGACATCCATCTGATGAATATCCCATTTCTTCACTGCTGCAATAGCCAGGAAAGTGCGAACTGTTATCATTTTTTCTACAGGAGCAAAAGTTTCATTATAGTCTATTCCTTCTACCTGATGATGACCAAATATAACCAATCTAGCCTTCAACCGCTGTAGTTTTCCCTGCTCATCATATTTTTCTATATACACCCACTTACTCCCCAAGGCCTTCTTGCCTGGAGGAAGAGGTTGCAATTCCCATGTGCCTTGATCCTCCAGAGCTTTAATCTCAGCTCCCATGGCTTCACGCCACCCTTCATACTTCATTACTTCTTTAAAGGACTTTGGAGGGTGCCCTGTAGTTATTGTTGCTAGAAATTTGCGATGTTTATCAGAAAAATTTTCACAACTAACATAATGTGTAATAGGATAAGGAAAACTGAGGACGATGTTGAAACAGGTGCCTGAGTTGATGAACTTTTCTTTTTCACTACAGTATGAGTCACAAAATCTTGCAACTTTTTATTGGGGATTTTGGTTCGTTTCCCCCTTCCCAACATCTCAACACTTGCCTCTCTACTTCCTTCCGTCATCTGCGCCCCACTCGGCGCCTGATGAGTTTTAAAATATACCGCAAGTGCACGGTGTCTGTTTAGCAGAAACTGGCAAATACGGGTCGATCCACAGGGAGAGGAGTTCTACAGATTCATGCTCAATTATCTAACTACTTCAAGAGAGGAAATTGATTGAGGAATTAATAACTAGACTAGAATAAACTATAACACAAAAAGATGGAAGTTTATCAAATAATTAAAAACCTAGGGCAATCGATCGGTCCACCATGCTTATACCAATTTAATCACTACAATATAGTTCGACAATACTTGGATTGAGGTTCGAATAAATAAAGTATTTCGTTAATCCTTGGTCAGGCATTAACAACTCTTAGATTAACATATGCCAGTACGGTCGCTCAACATAATCAAATCTACCTATTGTAATACGCCTCTAATGAACACGATCTTTCGATTCTAATTCTTATTAGCTAAACCTAACTCATGATATTGCGCAATTACATGAATTAAACAAATATAACAAATCAATAGGAATTATTCTAATTCAATCCAAATAACGAAGAACCCTAAACCACAATAAAAAAGGTATAAACATGGCTTCCCTCTCTAAGCCCTAGAAAGAGACTACTCACTCATGATAATAAGGAACTCAATAAACATAATCAAAGTAAAAGAATTCATTAAATTAAACAAAGTAAAGAAGAATACCGAATGATTGAGGAACAAAGAAAACGAAATCAACGATCTTTATAATCTTCAAGAGCAAGAGTTAATATAAACTAGAGAGAGAAACTAAGTGTTTTGCCCTAAGAACATCGAAAATAAGATAGTCCAATTGGAATTACCAAAAACCTATTTATACTTTTCTTACAAAACCGGCTAAAAAAGCAAATAAAACCGTCCCGAGAAAACCGCCCGGTCGGGCGCGCAAGCAAAATTTCGCCTCTTCTCGCCCGGTTGACCGGGCGAACAAATCTCGTATGCAGCATAACTTTTGCGGCTCGCCCGGTCGGGCAAAACCGCCCGGTCGACCGGGCGGGAGTGATTTTCGCTCTCTTTTTAGTGTAATCTTGTCCGAATCACTTGTGCAATCTCTTGAATCTTCTATGGGCTATAAGTAGTCCGTTGGACTTCCATTCTGCAGCTCAAATGAGGGTGCTAGACGCTTAAACTGCACAAAAATATCTAATACACGGAAACAAGTCCAAACATATCAAATAACTCAAGAATCGAGCTCCAACGAGCTCAAATCAACTATCAAAGCTAAAGGAGAAGAGCTAAATAATCTATATAAAATAGATACATCAGCGCCCTATGGTCCGGGGTCACGCCTGGCGTCACATGAGGCACCATTGCCTCGGCTGCCCCTTCGACTACACGTTGTGGGCCATCATCTGGACCCACAATCACCTCCACATCATGGGCCCCACCCCCCGTTGCACCAAGTCCCCCTTCAACCGTCACGGGAACTTCAACCAGGGGCATAGGCATCTCCTCCTCACAATATTCCTCAATATGAGAGGCATTATTCGAGACTGGCAATGGGTCAGACGCACCAAAGGGGTACTTATGTTCAATAAATTTCACATCCCGTGAGACAAAATATTTCTTGGTCTCTAAATCATATAGTTTCCATCCCTTTTGTGTATAAGAATAACCAACAAAGACACAACGTCGGCTCCTACTAGCAAATTTATCACCCCCATGAGAAATATTATAGGCATAACACAAACAACCAAAAATCTTGATATCTGTCATTGTAGGTGGCTTACCAAACAAACACTCATACGGGGTCTTGTAATCAAGAACAACAGAGGGAGTTCTATTTATCAAATGGCAAGTTGCCTGCACACAATCCCCCCAAAATTTCAAAGGTAGATTAGCCTGGAACCTCAAAGCACGTGCAACATTTAAAATATGGCCATGTTTTCTCTCAACTCTACCATTCTGTTGTGGAGTTTTAACACAAGAAGTTTCAAAAATAATACCCTGTTGCACAAAGTATGGTTTCGGGCAATTAAATTCAGTTCCATTATCACTCCGCACACGTTCGATTTTCTGTTCAAATTGGCGATCAATCAAAGCCACAAAATGCATAAACATAATCGGAACTTCCAATTTATTATATAATAAATACGTCCAAACAGTACGAGAAAAATCATCCACTATAGTCAGAAAATATGAAGCACCACAACTTGACTTAGTTCGATATGGCCCCCATAAATCACAATGAATTAACTCAAAAATTTTACTGGCTCTACTATTACTCTTAGGAAAACTAGTTCTAGGTTGATGGGCACGGAAACAGACATCACACCCATCTTTGTTGCAGCTAGTAATAGTAGAGGGACTCACACAAGGTGAATGTCGCAGAACTTTCTCCGAAGGATGACCCAAACGCTTATGCCATATATCCATCGAGGCCATGCCATCAACAGCCATTATATTTACCTTTGGAACACCCCGGAAAAAGAAAAGTCCATCTTTTCGTTCACCCACTCCAATCAACGTCCTCGTTCTGCGATCCTGTAATACACACAATGTTTTAGTGAAGTGGACGATACAATTTGCAGAATCCAACAATTGTGGAATAGAAATCAAGTTACAATCAAGATTAGGCACAAATAGAACATTAGTAATTTTCAAGTTTCCAGGAAGAACCACATCTCCCTCATGTGTAGCATCTACAGTACTACCATCAGGCAATCCAACTGGACAACCATTAATTCTTCGGGGCTCGCACAAGTGAGAGAACGTGCCGGTGACATGATGAGTGGCACCAGTATCTAAAATCCATAATAATTTACCATGAAACCTATGTGTAGGTTGAGGGAGATTCAATAACTCTAACAAAGTTTGCCATTGTTCTGGTGTAATCCCCGCAAGGCCCTCGACATCAGGATCTTGGGGCTGTTGTCCGCCATAGGTCGACCGGTCAGAGGTACAAAGACCAGTGACGGCTTTATTAATTCTACAAAAGTTGAATAAATCACAACTATGCAGCTTCTGAATCGTTGTGGAGGGCACATCTTGACTTTTCTTCAAACTTCTAGTACGTTCTCTCTCCTCTGCAATCTGAGTCATCTTATGCATCTTTTCTTCTTCTTCTGCGTTTGCCTTGTTAATGCGAACTATTTGTGCGACTGCCTTCATCAACTCCGGCACCGCCGCTTTATATCGATCGAAATCAATGGCCTGAAATCCATCATCATGTGATGCGTCTTGATCTCGCGTCGGCACTGATGCTGCCGAGCCACATTGGTGGTCGTGGACACCACTAGTCGTGGTTTTGTGCTCCCGAGCCTGGGTGCTGCCACCCCATCCACGGCGGCGGCGAATATTTTGCCAGTCATGGTTTGAGGTTGCGGTGTTCAATTTGATTTTGTTCGTATTCTTCATTGTGTGGTGGGTTCTGCAAATCAATTTCCAATTAATGTGGGAAAAGTTCTTGTCATGCATTACCACAGTAATTGGAATTCGAAAAAATCGAAGCTTGGGATTCAAATTTGGTTTGGTTTATTCAAATAGAGACTCGAAAAAAAATCGAGACTTGGTTCAATGTTTCAGTTGTCAGGTTTGGGTAGAGAGAAAAAAAATTTAATCTCTGGCTCTTGATACCATGTTAAATTAGGTTCAATTTCCGTCACCCTTCTCTTTCATCAATCGCATATATTTATACAACCTATAAGTAGAGTCCTACTTCATCAATAATTAGGATTAACAAACCTAATCCTAATACATAACCTAAATAGAGTCCTAACACGTCTCATGTGTTTCGTTCGGCTTTGCTGCCGCATCACAGGTTACTTTCGCCGTCACTGATAGACCACCGCCTTCGTCCAGCTGCCAGCCTCGCCGGTGCTCGTCGCTGCTGCCGGAGCCCTTCCCCTCCCCTAGTTGTATCTTCCCTGCTCTTGAAGCAAAGGTAAAGGCTACCTCCTTGTTCCCTTAAAAATTCTGATTTCAAGTTTATAAATTAAGCCCAAGTATAATCCATGTTAATTAATTGGGCCCATAAACTGATTTAATTTCCATCAAGTCATGCTAGATTATTTTGTTAATTAATTGTTGGGCCTTAATCCGAATTTCTTTAGTGAACTCACTTAGTAATTAGATTGGGCTAACCTTGTGAAGAATAAACTAATTTTATTTTATTGCAAAGGATTGGAAAGTCCAAAAACATTTTCAATACTTATAATGGGATTTCACGTAAATGACATCAAGTTGAAAGTTAATTACTTTCTCCGTTTCGTTTTAAACGTAACAATTGGATTAGCACGGACTCCTAGTTGAAATTTCATAAGAGGTGATTAGAAGAATGAAGGGGCATTTGATTATTTTTTAATGGAGAGAGAAAGTGGGACCAAGCACCACCTAATGCCGCCACAGTTACTACTTCTTGCCACCACCACTGCCGGAGCACCATCAGTACCAGTACCTACTGCCATCACCACTCCCGGAGCACCACCAGTACCACTACTTACTACCACTACTTACTGCCACCACTACCGGAGCACCACTAGCATCACCAACTCCACTGAAACACCACCACAAGCTCCACCAAAATCACCGAAATTCACCGCCCAAACCACTGATATCACATCCAAACCAGCTAAATCCACCACCAAAATCAAACCCAAACCACCGGAATCACAACCAAGAGCCTAAATCTACAACTACCAACGAAATTCAACCCATCAAAACCCAAAATTCAACTCGCCATAACCAAACTCAAAATTCCGAAATGGCGATTGTTGAAGATGAGAAAAAACAAACTTTGTAGTGAGAATCCAAATCGAATCTCCACATGTGAATTTAACTTCATACTCGAATTTTGGGGATTTTGGAAAAAAGTGAAAGGAAGCCATTAAGGTTGAATGAAGATGCGTTTGTGGTGGTCGAAGGTGATGTTGGCGGCGGAAAGGTTGGCGGTTGGTGAGTTCGGCAGTGAAAGGATGGCACAGATGAAAGGGTGGGACGATTTCCGGAGGGTGGTGGTGGAGATAGAAAGTGGTGGTGGGTGGGAGTGAGGAGAGAAAAACTTAAGGGAGGAGAAGGGGGGATGATGGAGGTTTAGAACTTAGATGATGATGAAGAAGAAAAGTGGTGGTACGGTGGTGGGTATAATAAGTTTTTGATTAAGGGTTTAATTAGTTTTCATTAGGTATAATTAAGTGTGGTTTAATATTTTAGTAAGGGTATTTTTGTAAATTCACAACAAAAAAACTTACCAAAAATAGAAAGTTTGAAATTGTTGCATTTAATTTGAAACTGCCGTTTAAGGAAACTGTTGCATTTAAAACGAAACGGAGGAAGTAATTGTTTTCAAAATAATGTTTGAGTTAGAATTATAGTTTTCCAAGTATAACTAGTGCAGACTCGTAATGATTTTCCAAAGGCCATTAGATTGAGCGATATATTATTTATCTTTATAATGGGTTTTGTCTAATTATGGGTTTTATTGTTTCGAAGTTATGACTTTATGGAGATTATGTACGACGATTCTTGGAGGCTAAGTTATAATGATACTTAAGGAGTAAGGAAAGAAATAGCGTATAAGGTAATCTTTATGTCCAATACCCTCAATGATTGCCTGTAAATGTTATATGTTAACCCTTTATGTCCATCAATTAAGTATGTCTGTATACGTGATGTGTAATGCTATGTGTGGATATGGCTTTATGATGATGATTATGTGGTATAACGTGATATCTTATATGACTTATGCAATGCATGTTATACTTATATGAATCGTTGCAAATTATGTGGCATAATGAGATGCATTATGATTTGACGATGCCCATGTATACTATGAATGATTATGTTTATGGTTCATGGAATATGGTTTTCATGATTTATGGGTGTTCGGAAATATTATATGCAAATTTGTAAAAGTGGATGGTTCTGCTGGTTTGCCGTTATGAACTCGGTAAATGGACGAGATACAGGTGGAGAAATTCTGTTTACGATATACGAAAAGGACCAAAGTGGTCATATTTATGTTTACGAATTATGAAAGTTACGCTCTGTCCAAAACCTGTACTTGCTAGTGAACTAAGCTCACGCAAATGGTCTTTGCCAGCAAATTATTCAATGATAATGTTTTCTGATAGTATTACTGAACAAGTACCAATATGATGTGATATATGCATGTGTATGAAAAATTATTACGAACTAAAACCGTTTTTACGGGTTGGAGTAAAGTTACTAAGTATTCCACTCATTTTAGGTTGTTTTTCTATGTTTTCTCTTTTCTTTATTTTTCTGCAATTCATGAGTACGTAATACTTCATTGCTAAAAATAAAACAAATAAAAAAGTCACATTAAGAATAAAAGTATTGACACTTGAACATCAATCAACATGTTTGTTGTCACTTTGGGTTCTGGATTTATTAGGATGATTGGTAATGGATTAAGAACTCATATTATGGATGATAAATGGGTGAGTGGTGGTGCATTGAAATTGAAGCAAGGAGTCAGTTTATCTCAGCAGAAAGTTAGTATGGTAAGTGATCTAATGTTGAGTGGAAGGAAAGAGTGGAATGCAAGCCTTGTGTGGAGATGTTTCGCTAAGGAATCAGCTCAGAGGACTTTGGCAACTCATATTCCTCGAGCAAGTGTAGAAGATTGTTATGTATGGGCCTCAGCGTCTAATATCCATGCTATTAAGACGAAGGATGTGTATGCCTTTATGATGCAGCAAATGTATGGAGACAAGGTTCATTTCCTGGAGTGTATGTTTTGGCGCAAGTTCTGGAAGTGGGAGATCCTGCCTAAGTGGAAAATATTTCTCTGGAAGTTGCTCCAACAAGCTTTAGCTACGTATACAAATTTGAATAAAAGAGGTCTTGGGGTTGGCAATATGTGTTGCTTGTGTCAAGTGAAGGTGGAAACGGATGGCCATTTATTTCGTGATTGCGAGATAAGTAAACATGTTTGGATTGCATCGGAGTTAGGAATTAGGGTGGAACATGACTCAATGATTCCGATTGCTGATTGGATTAAAAATTGGTTCACATATTTCTGGAAAATTGATGGTAAAGATGGATACAGGAGATGTGTGTTTGCAGCTATCCTTTGGGCAATTTGGGTTCATAGGAATAAGGTGGTGTTTGGTCACCAGAAAGTGGATCCGCTTGCGATTCTGGCCACAATTGATAGAGAGGTTAAAGGTGTGCAGAGGAGGAGGTTGATAAAGGAGAAATCACTAAGTCACTGGAGTTGTCAGGTGGGGCTGGGAGCTGAGTCATATAGCTATGGCCAGTTACATGGAGACCTGTGTATGATTCAGGTGGGTGCAGTATGGAGCAAGAAGAGCAAGGTTCAAGGTCTAGTAGGTATTGCTTGGATGGGGTTCGGTGATGGTGCTAAGTTCCAAGGAGCTGCCACGGTATTTGTTACCTCTTCGTTACAGGCGGAAGCATATGCGTTTCTCAGAGGATTGCAGGAAGCAGAGACTCGACGATGCAGGCATATCAGGATCTTAACTGCCTCCAAGAAGCTTCTCTGTGCTTTGGTCGATGATAAGGTGTCGTGTGATATTAAAAGCATTGTCTTAGATATCAAGGAATTATGTCAAAAGTTTGTGTATTTTGAGTATTGTAAGGTCCATAGAGGTCAGCTACAAGGCCTTGGTCGACTGGCTAGGCAAGTTGGGAGTGGTCAGCTGTACTAGTTCTGTATCTTGGTGTCTGTTTATATTTGTTTACTTACTCAAAAAAAAAAAAAAAAAAAAGTGGAATTGATACTCAAAAGACCGAAGAAAATTAGATCTATTATTGAACAACCATGTCTAAGTGTCCAACCCACTCTAGCTCACTCCTTTCACAACTTCACCAATCACCACCTAAATTTATTAGCGAAGCTTCAGATCACCCAGGTCCATCCTTTAGGCTCCGTTTGGTAGAGCGTAAAACACTTTCAACTGAAAATGAGTTTACAAGGAAAACCTTTTGCATAGGAAAACTCAATTTCATAAGCATTTTCCTTTGTTTGGTTGCATGGTAAATGGTTTTCCACTATAAGCATTTTCCATTGTTTGGTTCAATGGAAAATCAGTTTCAACTATTAATCTAGTTGCTACCTCTTGAGTGTTAGTTATTGTTCTTTTATTACTTTTTTTTTTAACTCTTATATAAATATATATCTATTGGCTTCCTTAAATTATTATGGGAAGATGAATATAACATTTTTGCTAGAAAAATTAATTGGCTCCCTAAAAAATTTTGAGCAAACTAATTGAACATTTTTGCTAGAAAAAAAGTCATTCTTATAACATTCCCAAAGTTTCTAACATGTCATAGCACAATACTATTGAGACTATTAGTCATAACAATAGTCCACATCAAAACCTTCAAAAGAGTAGATAGTTCACAACACAAAGTTAGCTACTAAAAAAATTAGAGTAGAGTCTTGACATATTTTTGGAGCCAAAGCTTGCGAAGAGATTCACTTTTGGTCAAGAAAGCTTTAGCAAGCATCTCACGCTCAACCAAGTGGTCAAAAGCAGCAACGCGGATAGCTTCTTCAAAGTCATCCATCTTCATGATTTCCTCGTAAAGTTTCCCCACATCAAGTTGGTTGTCCGAATTTTTTTTCCAGAGCACTAACAACTTCACCTAGTTGAGTAGAGATATGTTGTAAATCACCCCCTTCGTCTTCAACTCGAGGCCTCTTCCTATGAGATCTGGGCTCAGAAGAAGTTCCACTGTCTGACTTGGTAGACTCAATTTCAGTAGTACTAGGCTGCCCACTTGAAGTATTTTGAATGTCGCCGAATGTCTTTGAGAAATTACCTCGTGCCATGTCTTTACCCGCCACTATTGCTATCTCCTCATACATATCAATTTTTTTGTTCAAATATTTGTCATGAGATGGATATTGCTGTTAAATAAGGAAGAAAATTAACAAATTTCAGATTGCCACACATAATACCTATAGCAGCCAAAAAGATTTATAAAGTTCTGTCATTAAACAACCAATAAGAAAATCCCTTCCCCAAAATATTTAAACTATGTACTTCATATACCAATGGCTATTTGACAGGATCTTAAAGTAGTCATTTAAGCTCTAAAACTACAATTGTTGTTTCCAATTTCACTTACCATAAGAATGCTATATTTGGAAGTATAAAAATAATCATAATCCTAATCCTTGTCATATACTTAATGTCCCTATTCTATCAATGAACTCAACATTTCTCTGTAGTCCTCAAAATCAGAAAGTTCATTCATTTAGCAAATATTCAAACCTTGAATATACCAATCCACCATAAGCATCAGCCATCATGTAATTTGTGTCACATAAATCATAAAGATGTCATCTAAAATAACTAAGGTATTTATTCCCCATAAACAACCATGTCAATGTTTCATTACCACAGTAGTAAACTCCCAAAAATAGCATTCCTTAATTTTAACAGAAGTTTGATTCCTATTGATTGAACATAAGACAAGATTGTGAAAGAGAGAGAAAACAAAAATATACCTGAACATAAGCCAGATATGTTTTAGGAGATGCAGTTACCATCTTTATATTATCATCCCAACCAAACCCGGAGTTTCCCCGAACTTGTGATATAATTCCCCAAGCAATTCTCAATGTCCTCATGTGATTCTCAACGTGGTCAGCATTGCAAGTAGTCTGAAATTTTTTTGAAATTAACTTCGCAGCAGCTACAAAAGAACTAGTTCTGAAAGTGTTATTTGGTCGGTTTCCTCTTTTCACTTCTTCTGCAAGAAATCCTAATAATTCCTTGGACATTTGCTTCGACCAACGGAAATTAGTTTTCTTCTCTTCTTTCACCACCTGATAACATTATCCACATCGTCCATAAGTTAGTAAGAAAATAACATATAAAGTTGGAACAAATGTACTTGATTAAACAAAGTCATAAAGTTGATGTACCACCTCATTTAACAACTTTACTTGATTAATACCACCTGATTACTTGATTAGACAAAAAGAGGAATAATAAAAATAAGGCAAAACAAGTATTAGAAAATACGAACATCAACAAGTTCAACACCAAAATAACCATCTAATTTCCTGTTTTCAGAAATGTTCAACATCCCAAAAACTAATTTAGAGCTCAAAGCACCAAGGTGACAAAAAGAAACATTTATACATGTACTACAATGAGAAACTTCATGAAATTCGACGCTTTTTATACGAATCCCACATAAAGCTATGGCATCTCACTTTTTTGCAAATTCTTTGTTTTCTTCACGCACTTCCCTTCGAGTAAGTGACGGTCTGATGTCTTGTGAATCAATATCTAAGTTTGCAGCAATATCTAAGTCCGCCTCTCTTGTAATTGAGTCATTTGGATCAACGCCCCTAAGGTAATTATGTATCACACAACAAGCAAGAACCACATCCACTTGGGTTGTAAATGACCAAAATGGCTCAGCATCTAAGACACGAAATCGCTTCTTTAGAACTCCAAACGCCCTCTCTATACACATTCTTAGTGAAGAGTGCCGAAGATTGAATAACTCTCGTTCATTTTCGGGAGGGTTGTTGGTATACTCTTTCAAATGATAACGCACTCGCCTATATGGAGGCATAAATCCTTTACGATCACCATACCCTGCGTCGGCAAGATAATACTTCCCAACATTGACAAATCATCACCAATTTTCCGATCAATTTAAGTGCACTACACCAAAATTAGCAACAAATGAAAAAACGTTAAAAAAATTACCTTCGGGAACCTTAAACCCTCTTTTAAGTGCATCACTTAAAACCCTTGAATCATGGGCAGAACCCTCCCAACCAGCAAGCACAAAAGTGAATTTCGAGGTCATAATCACGCTTTGCTAGTACATTCTGTGTAGTCTTATCCTTTCTTCCCCGAAATCGATCTTGCATCTCAATAGGAACAGATGCACGTACATGGGTACCATCTATAGCTCCTATAAAATCTTCAAACCAAGGGAAAAACCTCGAATTGTTCTGAATTTCAGGTTGGACAAAAGCTTCTGGTGGTTTTATAACATATGGGTACAAGCGAAGGATTGCTTGGAGCACAATATGGAAGTAGTAATGTATAGTCCAAGTAGATCGAAAGAATCTTCCCCCGGCTGCCCGAAATCTTACATTATGACCCAACAAGTATAAAAATACTAATACTTGCTCCTTAACACTCATTTGCTTACTTTCCGACAAAAGTCCCCTTTCAACTAAAATATTACACAAGCCAAAAAAAGCATCAGGCCTCATACGAATCTGCCCAAGACAATGAGAGTCACCACAATATAAAACACTATTGATATTCGCCTCCCTCAAACTATCCCGGTTTACATAAGGTTGTCTAACTATTTTAGGTCTTTTAGTCCTAGACTTATCTACTTCAATTAAAGCAAGGACGGAAGCAATAATGGCAGCAACTGCACCTATAATCATGCCTTTATGGATCATCTACAAACATTAACAAATCAAGAATTTTAGTTCCTTAATAGAGAAGACACATAACAAATAATAAAATCGTAAAGAATAGTATTACCTGCGACTTTTGAACATCATTCGACTCCATAATAGCTCAAAAAAAATGCAACAACCTGAATTATGAAGTAAACACCTCATCATGATCATTTCTCAAAAAAAAAACCCAAAATCCTAAAGATGTTACGAAAATAATCTAAATCACACCCAAAGAACAAGGATTTCCATTATCTTATCATCTTCACACCCAAATATAAATTCATACAAATATCAAATAACGAAGAACCCACATTTAAATCCGGTAAATCAAAGAAAAAAGAAAGAAAAAAAGCATCGGACATTGGATAAAGCTAACGATATGCTCCCTAAATTCTTTGTTACACTCATCAAGGAGGGATTGACACTTGACAGTAGCATAATACTGTAATCCTTTATCACAAAGCGTAAAGGATGAAAAGCATAGATTGTCTTTAATTCTTCACAAACTACAACTAATTGTGTCTCTCATGTCAATGAAAGGCTTATGCATAGGCAGCTGATCAATAAAAATGGACTTCTATATATCTACAAAAACCAATAGAACCACTCCATGCTTTGTCATAATTTTATTAGTTCTTTTTTCAGTGTTCAATGGAACCTGTAATATAGAGCATATTATATTATCATTCTAATCATCACAACTCATCAGCAAACACAAACTCGCAGCCAACCCCCATGACCTATGTGAGTAAATTAAAGAAAAAGCTCTTTAATTCCCCAAAACAATGCTTATAGGCTGTTCAGAAATACCCAATGCAACATAACAATCTTTTAACAAAAGCCTGACAGTATCACTAAATCAAACCAATCAATATTATGGTGCTCCCTCTGTTTTAGAACTTCAAAAGAAACCCAAATAAGGAGCTATACTCAGAATACCATATCAACCTCTAAACATCAATGTTTTTTTTTTCTCTTGGAATAACATTCAAAGCAGTAAACATCACTTCTTTGAAGATAAAGCGCAATTGACAAACAAAAAGACCTTGCTTGTTAACTCCCATTTTGAGAATAAAATAATTTCCAGAATTTCTAGCAATCCTTGTTCTCAAATAATATGCTGATCACTTTTCTAGTCGATCGAATGATCTCAAACACAAATAGCAACAATTCATGTTTATGAATCACAATAAAAAGTCAAATTCGAATATATACAACCAAATAGCCGCAATCTTGAGAGAAATGTCATGAAAAAATTTAGATTCAAACTCAATCATCATACTAAAATCAAGCAATTGAAATCAATTTCATGTTTCTCCAGTAAAAATAATTTTAAAAAAAAAAAATCGAATACCAAAACAAATAAATCTTACTCGAATTAACCATATGCAGATCGAGTCTTCTCCAATGAAGGATCCACCATGTCTGATGAAAAACGAAAAACAATCAAAGAAAACAAATAAATCTCAAAAAATTAAAGATGATAAAAAGAAATTGAGAAAACAGGATCAAATCTAACGCTATTACCTTCAAAAATAATCAACCGAAATTTGTAAAAATTAAACATCGAAGAGAATGTCAAATAAAACCCTAAATTTTGTACCAAAACAATCATAAAATCGATCGAAATTGTAGCAAAACAATCCTAAAATCATTCGAATTTCCAGGAAAAAAACCCTAAAATTAATTGAATTTCCAGCAAAAAAACCCTAAAATCAATCGAATTTCCAGCAAAAAAACCCTAAAATTAATCGAATTTGCACAATAATAGATTAACATTGAAGAGAATATAGATTAGAACAACGAGTTTTACCGGATTTTCGTGAGATTGAGAAGATGAGTTGAGAGAAGATTGTAGCGTGAAGATGAGTTGAGTAGCGTGTTTTAGGTTTGAGAGAGAGAGAGGAAGGAAAACGTGGTTTCCTTTCAGATTTTAGGGAAAATGTTTTCAGTTGGGTTGAAAACAACTTTTCAGCCCAAGTTTTACATTTTATTGTCCGGCCCACACCAAACAATGTAAAATAGGGAAAACCATTTTCCTAGAAAACATTTTCAGGCCTACCAAACAGAGCCTTAATCGCCGAACTCTAAAAAAGATTAAGTTTATTTTTTCATTATTTTCTTTTTGTTTTTTTCCACACAGAGAGAGTAGAAGTTTAAAGATACAAATCTAATACCCCCGACAAAAGACATCTAATTATCTGATCCTAAGTGTCACACGCAACGCCACATGTAAGGATATTCACTCATTTTAGGTGGTTCTCATGGTTCTCACCATAGAGAGTTCTCATTAGAACCCAACCTATATAGGATCCTAAACGTCACACACGACTGTCCACTTCTAGTATTCTAATTTATTTATTTTTTTATTGAAAAGCTGAATATTCTTTTTCTTATATCTTTTTTATGTAATTTAACCTCCTTTTTTTTTTTTTGGTGAACAACGGTATCCATTAAATTAAACAGTTATGGCAAAGAGCCTATTACAATCCGATAATAGCAATTCACTACAGTAATTAAGGGGATGGGGAAAATGCCTAATTACATTTAAGGGATATGACCCATTTCTACCCTCATGGGCTAATGTATCCGCAACTTGGTTGTTCTGTCGATTAACGAATAGGATCTTCATCTCTTGAAAGTAGTTTATGCCTACAAATTGCCCTCTAGAGACTATATCACGTACACGATTTGAGTGTTTAAGCGTGATCGAGTCTCGATTTTTTTTTTTTTTTTTTGCCATCATAGAAAATTGTGTTGGCTTTGCTTTGTTTGAGAGAAATTAAATACACTACTCCATGCCTCTATCAACACCTCACCTGGTATGATGTGATGGGAATTTTTTTTTTTTTTAATATTTATCTTTTTGAATGTAGTGTTGGAGATAAACTTGAAAACTCCCTATACCCACGTAATATTTGTTTTGAAGATAGGTTCGATGGTTATCCGCATGAATATCTTGGGAATATTCCTATCTTATGGTTATATATTGAAGGAATATGTCCTTAGACATTCCGGCAATTACTAAATATAAATAGGAATGTTATTATGAAGATAATAAAGTTAATTATTTTAGTAATCGTATTTACTTGCTAGAGAATAAATATGATTAATAGGACAATATTGATTGGGCCTATAACTAAAATAGATTAATCCTATGAGGTCACACATTGTAGCACAAGTTGGACAAAGCAATCCAAATCCATTTAGGATTAGGATTGGACCGGTCCAAAGGGGAATATGAGGAGAATTAGTTCTCCTAACTAGCCTATGACTCTTCTATTATATATAGGATATAATATTAGGGTTTAGGTGATCGATTGATTAGTCAGTTTCTTTTCACTAGAGAGAGAAAGAGAAACCCTAGATCTATTCCCTAAACCGGCGCCTATACCATCAAAAGCAAGAGATTTATTTCTCTTCCGTTCTAGCAAACGTTGGTGTTCAACTGGTGCTCGTGGACTGATTAGAAGAGCAACACTTGGGGCTCTCGGATCTTCAAAGCTTGCATACAACAGGGAAATCACGCTACAAAGGTTTGATATTTAATCCCTATTGAATGATTCATATGTTTGATTATGTTTGCGATCCTATGATAGATGTTAGGAAATTGTTTCCTGAAATTCCGCTATATGCATCTATATATTCCTACAATGGTATCAGTTTTGCCTAATTCATAATATTCATATGATCATATAATTGTATGCAAAGTTATTATTTTTATTCAATTAAGGGAGGATTTATTTATGGCTTGAATTTGCATAATTGATATTTGATATTAATTTATTGGAAATTGTAAATAATTGATTTAATTGTGATTTATGCTCAAATAATTTTATAAAGTTCCGATTTTTTTTTATATTATGGACAAAATAAATTGGTTATTTCACTCCAAATTTTCGGATTTTTATAAATTTTTTTGTTAGATTTAAAATTATTTATGTTTAATTCGATTAATCATTGAAATAATTTGTTAACAATTAAAGATTTGATTTTTAATTTGTTAAATAAATCTAATGTTCATCACCCACATAGATCTAGAATAATATGATGGCTGAAAATAATTTGATTATTTTTCCCACTAATTTTCGAATTTTATCATATTATTTATGGATTTTGGTTAAATTTTATGATTATTCATATAATTTAAGGATAACAATTAAGATATTTGATTTTATTTGTTAAGATAATACAGTAGATCACCCTAAAAATTATTTTCGAATTTTTTGGAATTTAATTGTTAATTTTCTAAATTTTTTGGATATAATTTGATTTTTGCCCAAATTTTGAATTTTTTGTTAGATTTAATGTTTAATATAGATTAAGCATTGAAAATCTAATCTTAACAAATCTAAAATTTTGTTTGAGTTTGTTAAGTGATTCAAAATTTTTTGCCATAATTTTCGAATTATCAAGATCTAATTAAAATCCTAAATCTTTAAATAAATTGTTTGTTAAAGATTTAATGGCAATTTTGTAAATTGTTACAAAATTCAAAAGGGTTGCCCATCAAGGCTGGGTGGCACCACCAGCATCGGTGGAGCCATGATGGAGGGTGGTTTTGGGTCGGCGAGTGTAGAGGCAGAGGTGGCGCGAGTTGTCGGCCTTGCTGGCTGGGGTGGTCGACGCGAGCGGTCATGCTTGCTGGCGGGCGTTGGTAGTTTTGCTGCCGACGTCTATTGTCGGGTGGCTGGCCGGCGAGGCTGGTGATGCGCGTTACGACTGGATGCTGGTCGGCGGTCTTGGTTTTCCTGCTGGCTGGCGACTGGTGTTGTGGTGGCTGTGTCTGTGGTATTGTGCGTGTGGTGGTTGGCTGTTGACTGGCAGCCTTGAGCTGCTGGTCAACAGGTCAACGTTTATTTTAAAATTAAAAAAAAAAAAATTTTGTTTTATGGAAAATCTGATTTTCCTAAGTTGAGCATAAATCGAAAAGTTTCCTATTTTGCAAATTTGTGAATAATAATGATTATTGCCATGTTTAAATGAGTAATTGAATTAAAATAATAAAGTTTCCTAAATAATTACTAGCTTAAAATTGTTAAGTTTTATGATTATTATGGAAAGTTTTATTTGCTTATTAATTGTTAATAAGTAAATCGTTTGTGTTTATTTTATTTTGATATTATAAATGCGTGGATGTTTAATATAATATATGTGATATTATATTTTGCATATAATGACTAGTATGGCCCAAATTAGGATAGTAATTACGATCTGCGAATCGTTATATTTGAATGTAAATTAAATACGATCTGTGAATCGTTTGTATTTTTGTAACTTTAAATTTTAGTTATTTATTTAATTCAAATTATGTAATCAAAGCATGAGGATCCAAGGAGTTTCAAGGATGGTGATCCATGGAGATTCAAGGGAGGATTCATGAAGATTAGTTATTTTCCTAAGTATAGGGGCCATACTAGATCATTTTAATTATAACTTTTGTAATTTTCTTGCATTTATTTTGTTTAAATGCTTGCTTCTAAGTTTGTTTGTGGTTAATTGATTCATGTGTTCACTATTAATTGACCATATTAGTAAACTTAGGTCCCCACAAGTAATATTGAGTTTTGATTGCTTTTCCAAACAACACCTATAAAGCCTTAGATCATGAGTAATAGGTTCTGCCAAAGCAGGGTGTTGCTCATAGTTCCGGGGATAGTAGGGTAGGTTTTTGAAACTTACATGTTAATATTTGGTTTAACTCAACAAAATCATCAAAAGACAAAGTTTTGGGTTTTGAAGCTAAGAGATAGGAGTAAACAATGAGTTGTTAACCTGTCTACCAAGAATTATAATTAGTTATAATTAGTAAAGTGTTTACTTACCTCAACTACTATAAATTGAAGGCAGGGCCAAAGTCCGTTTGATTGTAGTAGGAGGGGATCTTGGTTATTTCTTTATTCAATAGGGGACTTTCATTTTGAATAAAGGGTAGTAGTAATTAAAATTTGTTTAATTATTACTTTTTTGATAAACATTGATTGAATCTTGCTTTATTATTTGTTGTAGTAATTATGTCTAGTAACAACAATATCAACACCAACAATTCTACTTGTAATTTGCGCTCCGTCCTTTCGAAGGACAAAATGAATGCTGAACGTTTCATTGCAAGTGAAAGGGAAATGAGAATCGTTCTCGAGCCGATAAGTTCAACGCTTTTCACATGCAAGGGGAGGAAGCAACGATGCAAGAGATGCATGAAAGGCTAACTCAGAATGAGCGAAACATCCCTAACCAGCCTAGAAAAGAATATGAGGATGTTCTTATGGTTAGTAAAGGGCAATCGCTCACTAGGATTGGGATTGCTATTAAGAAGGACGAAAGCAAACAAGTTGCTAAGTCTGAAACTTCTGAAAAGCAAAAGACTACACCAAAACCAAAAGTTGCTGATGAGCACTATTGTTACATCTGTAACAAGGTTGGTCATTGGAAAAGTAGTTGCCCCAAGTATCTGAAGGATCAAAAGACAGGAGTTTCTAGTTCAGATATGTATGTTATAGAAGTTAACTTAGCAACTTCTGCTTCTTGGGTATTTGATACCGCTTGTGGTTCGCACATTATTTGTAATATGCAAGACCTCAAAAGAAGTAGAACATTGGGAAAGGGAGAAGTAGATCTTCGCGTTGGCAAAGGAGCACGAGTTGCTACATTGGCAGTGGGAGTATATAGTCTACTTTTACCTTCAGGATTAGTTTTAGAACTTAATAATTGTTATTATGTTCCTGCTATCACAAAGAACATTATTTCGACTCCTGTTTTGGATTCCGAAGGTTATTCATTTACAATAAAGAACAATTGTTGTTCTGCGTATTTGAATGATTTGTTCTATGTCTCCGCTAAGTTATCAAATGGTTTATATGTACTAGACTTAGAAACCCATATCTATAACATAGACAGCAAGAAACATAAAGCAAATGATTCAAACCCTACATACCTATGGCATTGTCGATTAGGCCACATAAGCTCAAAGCGCATTGAGAAACTTCATAAAGATGGAAATCTCAAATCATTTGATTTCGAATCATTTGATACTTGTGAATTTTGCTTGATGGGGAAATGACAAAGTCTCCTTTCACAGGTTCAAGTGAAAGGGCCAATGACCTTTTAGCCCTCATACATACGGATGTGTGTGGACCTATGAGTACGTTGGCTAGGGGAGGGTACAGTTACTTCATTACTTTTACCGATGATGTGAGCAGATTTGGATATGTTTACCTCATGCGGCATAAGTCGGAATCCTTTGAAAAATTTAAGGAATTCCAAAATGAAGTACAAAACCAACTTGGGAAGAAAATTAAGGCATTACGATCCGATCGTGGTGGTGAATATTTATCTCAAGAATTTGGTGATCATTTGAAGGATTGTGGAATACTTTCACAATGGACTCCGCCAGAACACCACGGTTAAATGGCGTTTCGAAAGAAGGAATCGAACTCTACTTGATATGGTTCGATCCATGATGAGTCTTCTTGATCTTCCTATGTCATTACGGGGATTTGCGCTTGAAACAAGCGGCATTCACACTTAACAGAGCACCATCCAAAGCAGTGGAAAAGACACCATATGAAATGTGGACTGGAAACGTTCCAAAATTGTCTTTTCTAAGGATATGGGGTTGTGAAGCCTATGTAAAACGTTTACTTTCTGATAAGCTTTCACCCAAATCCGATAAATGTCTTTTTGTGGGTTACCTAAAAGAGACTAAGGGATACTACTTCTACAACCAAAGCGAAAACAAAGTGTTTGTTGCTCGTAATGGTGTCTTTCTGGAAAAGGAGTTTATTTCCAGAAAAACAAGTGGGAGAAATGTATATCTCGAAGAAGTTCGAGATGAGCAACAAATGGATGAGGTTAACACCTCATCAGAGGCGGCCCGGCATGAAAATGCTCAGGAGGTGGTGCATTCAATTCACGTACCTCCTACCGTCCCACTTGGAGATACTCCATGCGAAGTCATTCAACCTAGTGAGGTAGAAACTTCTTCTGTTGTTCCCCAACGTAGGTCTAGTAGGACCATCATTCTGTCAAAGAGATATATTGATTTCCTTTTGACTGAAAGTTCTGAAATAACGATTTTAGAATCAGAAGAGCCTACTAGCTACAAAGATGCTTTGGATAGTCAAGACTCCGAAAGATGGCTTGAGGCCATGAAATCCGAAATGGATTCCATGTCCGAAAATCAAGTATGGGACTTGGTTGATTTGCACGATGGGGTAAAACCCATTGGATGCAAATGGATTTTCAAGTTGAAAACAGACAAGGATGGAAACATTAGTGTTTTCAAAGCAAGGTTGGTGGCGAAAGGTTTCAAACAAATTCATGGTATTGACTATGATGAAACCTTCTCACCAAGTAGCCATCTTGAAGTCCATTAGGATAATCCTTGCGATTCTTGCCTTTCATGACTATGAAATAAGGCAGATGGATGTCAAAACCGCTTTCTTGAATGGGTTCTTGAAAGAGGATGTGTACATGACACAACCTCAAGGTTTTGAAGATCTAGAAAATCCAGGGAGGGTATGCAAGCTTAAGAAGTCCATTTATGGACTAAAGCAAGCATCAAGGAGTTGGAACCTCAGATTTGATGAGGCAGTCAAGAAATTTGGCTTTCTCAGAAATGAAGAGGAATCTTGTGCTTACAAGAAGTTAAGTGGGAGTAGTATTACTTTTCTGGTCTTGTATGTGGATGACATACTTCTCATAGGAAATGATAAGACCATGCTTGAGTCAGTCAAGGAATGGCTTAAAAATTGTTTCTCTATGAAAGACCTAGGAGAGGCTGAGTACATATTGGGAATAAAAGATCTATAGAGATAGGTCGAAAAGGCTGATTGGACTTAGTCAAGAGACTTATATTGTTTAAGGTTCTTGCAAGGTTCAAGCTGGAAAACTCCAAGAGAGGTTTCATTCCCATGCAACATGGCATAACACTTGGCAAGACTCAGTGTCCTTCGAGTCCTGATGAGGTCAAGCGTATGAGTAATGTTCCCTATGCTTCTGCAGTAGGATCCATTATGTATGCCATGATATGCACTCGACCGGATGTTGCATATGCTTTGAGTATATGCAGCAGATACCAATCAAATCCAGGAGATGCGCACTGGATTGCAGCGAAAAACATCCTTAAGTACTTGCGAAGGACTAAGGATAATTTTTGGTATATGGTGGAGATGAGGAGTTAGTTGTTACTGGATACACATATGTAAGCAAGGTTCATACTGAGGATAATATAGCATATCCTCTGACTAAACCGCTTGCTCAACCTAAGCATGAGTGTCATACTAGGTCTATGGGGCTAAAGCATATGGGAGAATGGCTTTAGGTTGTTTACTTCATGTTTACAATTGTAAAGACATTTATTATGCTTTGAATGTTTATCAATAAAAATTCATTTCTTATTTAATCACTTGGTTTAGTATTAAATAAAATATCCAAATAATTTGTGTTTTCAAATAGGATTATCGAAAACGTTTTGATAATGGAACCCTATAAAGTGAACGGAAATCACAATTTATTTAAAGTCCCTAGTCTAAATCACTAAATTGGACATAAGTGATTTAGTTAAAAGGCTAGTATATAATTAATTGATAGCGCAGTTCCATGGGCTATGGAGACATAGAGATGTCTAATTGATTATATGGATGTATAGTTGATACATTGAGACTTGACCTAAATAGATTCTAAAAGTAGAATCGAACTACTATATTTAGTGGATTCCTTAGACATGAGTATGTCTTAATAACCACAATATAATTAGTTTAACTTTGACACTGTTAAACGCCGCACCGTAAAAGGAGGTTATAAAGGCAGTGATCAGGTGGGCTAAGAATTGAGTGGGAGTTATGGTCATACAAGAGTGGATAAGTCCTCCTATTAAATAGGAATGGTGTCTGGGCCTCTTGATGAGCGAGAACTGGAAAATTGCATGACCATGCGGAATAGGATTAAAGAGTTAATCCTTATTTGAGCAGTTCGAACTCAGCGATCAAGGAACAAAATTTGAGAATAACATTGTGTTATCAAATTTGACATTAAGTGACTTAAGGAATTTAACATTGCGCTCTTGTCTTCGGACAAGTGGGAGATTGAAGGAATATGTCCTTAGACATTCCGGTAATTACTAAATATAAATAGGAATGTTATTATGAAGATAATAAAGTTAATTATTTTAGTAATCGTATTTACTTGCTAGAGAATAAATATGATTAATAGGACAATATTGATTGGGCCTATAACTAAAATAGATTAATCCTATGAGGTCACACATTGTAGCACAAGTTGAACAAAGCAATCCAAATCCATTTAGGATTAGGATTGGGCCGGTCCAAAGGGGAATAGGAGGAGAATTAGTTCTCCTAACTAGCCTATGACTCTTCTATTATATATAGGATATAATATTAGGGTTTAGGTGATCGATTGATTAGTCAGTTTCTTTTCGCTAGAGAGAGAAAGAGAAACCCTAGATCTATTCCCTAAACCGGCGCCTATACCATCAAAAGCAAGAGATTTTCTTCTCTTCCGTTCTAGCAAACGTTGGTGTTCAACTGGTGCTCGTGGACTGATTAGAGGAGCAACACTTGGGGCTCTCGGATCTTCAAAGCTTGCATACCACAGGGAAATCACGCTACAAAGGTTTGATATTTAATCCCTATTGAATGATTCATATGTTTGATTATGTTTGCGATCCTATGATAGATGTTAGGAAATTGTTTCCTGAAATTCCTTTATATGCATCTATATATTCCTACATATATACCATGAGACATTCAAGGAGTTTTTATCATCCAAGCTACAGTGCGGCAGTGCCTACGAGGAGGACTTGAAGCCGTGCCGACGTGCCGTCAACTTCTTTGGAGCCAAAACAAGCAATTTCTCGGTGAACCGGAACCAGTGCCACATTTTCGAGGAGCTGCAACTCCCCAATTTGACGCCTTGACGCCATGAAGGAGATGCCATTTTCGGCGACGAGGTGACGCCATGAAGGAGGAGATGTCATTCTCGTTGATGTTGTGACACCATACTTGATTGTCCAAATTTCACCTCCATTTCTTTGTTTTCGGTTTCAGTTTAATAAAGTTGAAGAAGATGAGAATATGAGACCACCACCATTTTCCATTTATATTTCTTCTTCTTCTGGTTTGCGTCAAATGATGCAGCAACTCTATGTTAAGAGTTATAAAGTTGTTTTTTTTTTTTTTTTCAATAAATTTTTTTTTTGGAGGAAATGTAGAGTTTGTCATGTGATGCTACTTCCGTGAGATCACATCTTCCATCTCTTTTTATTTTTTTTTCAACTAACTTCTCCTTTTTTTTTTTTTTTTAATTAACGGTTTTTTCACCATATACCCCTGACAAATTTTTTTTTGCACCATATACCCTTTCAACTTTCCAAATGCACCATATACCCCTCACGTTTGAAAAAATACATCCACTTACCCTTATGACTAACGGAAGTCTAACACCGTTAGTCATTAACCCTTAATCCCCCTCTAACCCTAATTTAACTAACCTAAAACTAAACCTAACCTAACCCTAACCCCTAATCCCCCTTTAATCCTAACCCTAATCTAATACCCTAACCCTAACCACCCAATTCCCACCCCACCCCTTCCCCCCCACCACCTGAGCAGCCCCCTAAAGCCGTCGCAGAACCAGCCTCGCAGCACCTCACACCACCCTCGCACCACCCTCGCAACACCTCGCACCACCCTCGCACCTCCTTCACAGCACCACCTCGCACCACCTTCGCAAAGACTCTTGAAACCCGCGCAGCACCTCGAAACCACCACGAACCCACACCTCACCCCGAAAGTCGCCACCACCACAAACCCACAACCTCCCTAAACTCCCGAATCTACCACGCGAACCATGAACCCCACAAAATCCGCGAAAAGAAAAAAACGAGAAAGCCGGAATTTTCGGTGGGTGCGAAGAGGCGCAGGGTGTTGTGAGGAGGGGGGGAGAGGTGCGGTGTGGCACCGCGCATATCGGGAGGGGCTCGCGAGGGGGTTGGTGGGTGGGGAGGGGGGGAGGGTGCGGGATGGGGCTACCTCGAGGGGCGCGACTCGGGGAAAGGGGTTGCGCGACGGTCGGGGAAGGGGATGGGGAGGGAGCTCGCGTGATTCAGCGGGGAAGGGGGGGAGAAGGAGTGTGCGGGGACGGTGGAGGGGGAGGAGTGGGGTGCTATGGGGGAAGGGGGGCTCGGGGGGAGGGAGGGGGGCGGGGAAGGGCGGTGGTGCGGTGGGGGCTGGGGTGGGCTGGGGTAAGGGGGTGGGGGGGAGGGGTGGGGGTGTTAAGTGTTAGGGTTAGGGTATTAGAGTTAGAGTTAGGGTTAGGATTAGGGGTAGATTTAGGTTAGTTAAATTAGGGTTAGAGGGGGATTAAGGGTTAATGACTAACGGTGTTAGACTTCCGTTAGTCATAAGGGTAAGTGGATGTATTTTTTCAAACGTGAGGGGTATATGGTGCATTTGGAAAGTTGAAAGGGTATATGGTGCAAAAAAAAATTTGTCAGGGGTATATGGTGAAAAAACCGTTTAATTAATCATTGATAGTTGAAAAGTCCCTGCTAGCTCAAATATCTCACGCTATAAAAACAACATTATGGGTGAGAATTTTTTTTGTTGTTGTCAAAGTTCCTCAAGCCAAGCCTCAGACATAGTGCCATACATGACCATTATTGTTCTAGGAGCTGCCAGGCCAGGAGAAGTCGTTCTTGCTGATGGGGTGACGTCATGAAGGAGGAGAATTTACCAAAGAGCGAACCACCTTTGACGCCTTGAGATGATGAAGGAAGAGCTAGCCATCCGTAGTTTTGATGTTTTGTCGCAACGGAACCATGAAAGATGCACTTATCTTTTCTTTTGACCTTGTTTGTTCTGCATTTTTATTTTATTTTTGCAGGTTTGTGATCTTCTGGCATTGTGAGTGATGAATGACCTACCCAACTCTTGGTACGGATGGTACCGCGAAATTGAAGCTGAGCCATATGCCCATGCCTTGACACAATGATGGAGCAATTTCCATAGTTGCCCACTCCACCATTAGAGCCACAAGCCGCGACGCCTTCAGCCAGAGACCGACGTGGAGGACCCGAAGCAAGGAGAAAGAAGACCCGAGCCGGCGTTATACCGCTCAACCTAGATTGGGGCCATACTTGCACTGCCATAACCGCACTGCCCCCAGGCCCTAGTGTTTCCGAAGTCGTGGTGGCCTTGACGGAACCCTTTCTCGCCGCCAACTGCACTATTCCTGGAGTCGTGGGGTCGAGCCAACGCAACGTCATTACTCGTCAACCACCGTTTTGACACCATAGAAAAGAAGGAAAGTGAAGCCAGTCTTGACGCCAATACGCCATCCTCGAGCAATTTTTTTTGGCGACCCATATTTCATGCTTGGATAGACCACTACTTTCAAATGCTTTGATGCCATGAAGGGGAAGGTGTTGTCCTCGTCGCTATTGTGATGCCGGAGGAGTTGTTATCCTTGCCATCAAGCCATCTACTAGATGTTGCGGAGGAGCAGCTGAGCTATCATTTTCGAAGTCATTATAAAATTTATCATGAAATCCATCCAGCAGTTAATATATACAAGATTAGTGGTGCATCATCATTATTCCATTTTTTTCTCGTCTAACATGACCTTTCGTTGCTGGTGTTTGATCATGGTGATCTGGTGCTTAGGAGTTTTCCCCAAATCTTGTTGTATATTGTGTTTGTTTTCAAAAGTGTTGGTGCATGAAGCTTATTCCAACATTCATTTTCTTTTATATCTCTGATGCTTGAAGGCTTTCTCCAGATCTGATCAAGGAATGAGTTAGTGCTTTCGAGCTTTCTCCGAACTCATCATCTGGCCTTTTGCTCTAATCTCCGGTACTTGACAGCTTTCTCCGGATTTTAAAAAGTTTGGTGGAGTGTTGGTGCTTGAGAGCTTTCTCCAATCTTCATGCTGAACATTCTTGGCGAATCTCTGGTGCTTGGAAGCGTTCTCCAGGTCTTCGTGGAGTTTTGATGAAGTATTGGTTCTTGAAAGCTTTCTCCAGTCTTTGAGTGAGTGATGTCAAAGTTTCATGCCCATCATTCAGTAAAGTGGATTAGTGAAGACAAAATGGAACGACGGCTATGCCCCCAAGCTTGTACTTCATTTTTTTTTACATTATTTATGTAAAAGCATGTTTTGACTTTCCTTAATGGAGTACAAGTTTTCAACTTATACTATATAAGTTTTATAATGCGGTTGCTCTTGAAAATTTTATTGCCCGAGATGCCTACGTACCAAATAAAGTGAATAATCTACACCTTTTTGGATCAAAGCGAACGTAGTTCAATCTTCCAATGTTTTTTTTACAAGAATGCTGTTTATACTTTTGCTTAGGAGTATTTTTTTTTTGTTTCCGCCGTTTATACTCTTGCTTAGGAGTAATTTTCTTAGATATGTCTCATTGTGAATTTATTTTTTCACAAGGTTGCAACCATGATCGTCCATCGACGTAGATGTCTAATCGGAATCCTCTTCATGGCTGGCTATGGTCATCTCCATTTCATGAGCCCGAGTTGCCAGTTCTTGGAATGTGTTTGGCTTTATTCCTTGCAATATGTACGTCAAGTTCCAATGCATTCCTTGGATGCATAACTCTACAACAGATGCTTCAGACAAGTGATCTTTGCACTGAAGACACAACGTTCGCCATCGATTGATATATTCTATGACAGGCTCATCCTCCAGCTGGGTGGTTTGTGTCAACTCAGTCATGCTGACAATACGGCGAGTGCTGAAGAAACGATCTAGAAACGCTTCTTCCATTTGTTCCCAGTTGTCAATTGATCTAGCGGCTAAGTCGGTGTACCAATCGAATGCCACTCCTTTTAAAGATCGAACAAACTGCTTCACAAGTAGGTCTCCTTCAGTACCTGCATTATTACAAGTTTCAATAAAGTGTGATATATGTTGCTTGGGATTGCCAATGCCATCGAAATGCATGAATTTGGGAGGTTGATAACCCATAGGCATTTCTAGGGCATCAATTCTCTTTGTATAAGGCTTGGTGTAGTGGTCGTTCCCGTCAAAATCTCCATTAAGTTGGCGTTTGACAGCTATGGCTATCATATCTTGAATTTGCTGGAAATTGAATGAATCACCATGGAGCACTCCATCCTTTGCATTAGGCTTTGACTTCCTGCTAGATTCGGATCCACCATTATCGCCTTCACTTTCATCACTTGGACGTTTCTCGAGTTTCTTTGTCAGAGCAGCAAGTTGTTTGCGTTGGAGTTTGATTTGTGCTTCTTTTTCCTCATTCTCTTTGGCGAGTTTGTGAATGAGCATCTTCATGTTTGCTAATTCTTCCTCCATGGTATTTGCTTCAATGGTCACGACACTTACATTAACAACATCCGTTGCTCCATTGGTTGACTCTGTCGAAGGATCCACCCTTGGAGGAAAGGATTTATTGGCCATCATGGCTGAATGAATTTGCTTTGTTGCTTAAACGGAGAAAGAGATGAGAGGTAGAGATGGTCCCACCGAGCGTGCCAAATTTGTAAACACAATTTTTAACAATGGTCTGCAAAACAGAGTCAAAATAAATGTAATAAAATAGTCAATTTTATTGATTTGAATTTATGAGTACAATCTCTAATATTTTCTCCTCTGATTCAATCTCCACTTAAATTTAATTAATTCATGAACTAATTTGGTGAGTTCACGAACTGTTGACTTGACTTTCTTGAATGAGGGCCGTCGAGGCTTGATCTCGTCCAAGGTAGAACTTCTAGAATAGAATGGCACGTTGAATGCTTGTTCTTCTTCTACGGAAAGGATTTTGATGTTGATTCGTCGTTGCTCACGAACAAATATGATCATCTTGAATAAGGGCCTTCGGGCTTGATCTCGTCCAAGATTGATCCTGTTTCCTTCTTCCGGGAGAGAATTTGATGTAACTTGACTGGTAGACAGAGTACTTGAGAGGTTTAGGTTGTGCTTTCTTCTTTTCTCCTTACTGGCTCTGCAATCTGATATCTTTTCCTCTTTCTCCTTTTTTCAGTCTTCTATCCTTCTCCCTCCTGGCTCTGGAGTCTGGTTTCTTCTCCTCCTCTTGCAAGTGAAGAGGAGAGCTCTATTTATAGAGTTAGGAGAACCCTAGGGTTTCCACTTGTCCTGCCTCTTGGGCCTCATGGACATAACTCTATTAAGAGTCCAACTTTCATTTAATGAGTCCATGACCCAATAATAAATGATTTAATTAAAATAGGCCAAGTTTAATAGTAAGCCCAAATTAATTAATTTAGATGATCACCACTAATAAAAGTCAACATTTGACTTTAAGACTTTAATGGGTCAATTAAATGTGTGACGTGGCATATAATAAAACTTTTATGCCTACACCTATATGAAAATTTTGAAGAACATGAAATTTGAAATAATGAGCAAAAATACGTCCTTTTTGCTAATACAATCTCAATTATCAATTAACTCGAAATAATCACATATATTGTGTGCAAATTAGTAGGTGCACACGTCCGTATGATAAGGAAGGTGCGTACGATGAACACCAAGCACTAGGTTATGAACATACAGACCAATACCAATGAACATATACTAACAGAGATGTACATATGTTCATTTGACTTGTTAGCCATGTACATGTGTTCATTTGACTTGCTATTCATATACATTTGGCTTGTTAGCCATGTACATGTGTGTACCTTCCTCACCATATGGATATGTGCACTATCTACGGATTGCATATTGTGTGTTTCCCTTCTCAAATTATTCCAAAGTGACACATACTTTTTAAGATTAGAGAATAGGTATGAGTTCTTTTTGGGGTCAGATAGTCAATAGAAAGTTACAGAGGGCAATAACCCATGCAAGATATGATAACAAGTTTTAAGTACAATACCACATAACTTCACCCATTAAACTAGTTGAACTTTAGTACTTTATGTCATTACCAATATACAAGAATATAAGATGAGGCATGTTTAGTGTTGAAGTGTAGAGACCTACTGGTTCAAATATACAGGCCCACTTCTAAATATGGTTAAAAGAGTTATAGAAGCTCATTTTATTCCTCTATCATTCTCCATGTAATTCAGATATTTTTGCCTTTCTTTCTGTGCACTACTTTGACTGTAATGCAGCTGCCAAAATCTAGTTTTTGTCTCTTTGAGCTAGGTGTCCTATGTGATGTCATTGTATGAGAATTGAGGATTAGGTTTCTTACTTTCTTTGTTGCACTTGTAATCCTTAGATTGAATATTATCAATGAATTAAACAGTAACAAGATCAATTCTGCCTCTAATTTCTCTTAATCACACTTAAATTAGTTAGTGTTCATCATGGTATAAGAGCCATGGCTCCAAGACATTTTAGAAAATAGGTAAAGGTGATTGTTATTGTTGCTCCAATCTCCTAAACACATTCTTCTCTTTTTCTTAGAAACATAATTTCTTTATTTCTCCTCTCTGTTTTTTACAAAGTTCGGATATTTTTCTTCAATATGGCAAAGAAAAACCACGGTTGATGTTGATTGTCCATTGTATATACACCCATCTGAAGGTTGTAACTCCATCAATGTTGGTAAGCTGACCACAGAACATGGAGGAAGTCCATGGAGATAACACTTTGATGAAAAAGAAAACTTGGTTTTGTCACAAGAAAGACAACAAGAGATTCCAAGGATGAAGTAAAAGCAGAAATGTGGGGTACTTGCAACAACATGGTAATTTCTTGGATCTTTGCTTCTGAATATGATACTATTAAAAGATCATTTATGTCGCCCTAATTTAATTTCCTTACGGAAATTGAACGGGCGAGGGCTGGAGGTAAAATCCCTCCTATGACTCCTCTTTGCTTCCCCCCGCTCCAGCTCGCAACCACAGGGGCTTGCCCTTCGAGGCCAGGGTGGGCTCAGTAGTCAGCCTCCATTCGAATTACGTTAGGGGGTCTTTTGCTTTTGCCAGATCTAGAGAGATACTACGAGTCCTCCGTCCCAGATTCTATCACCGATACTACCAAAAAGTCTCATGCTTACGTTACTCTTATTGATGGTTTGTTATCTTGGACCACGAAGACTCCGGTCGTGCTTCTCTTGAATACAACAAGAGAAATGTGGACAAATATAGAGCAAAGATTTTCTATTGTGAATGGCTCTAAAAAATATAAGTTGGGTAAATAAGTGTATGAATATAAGCAAAATAGAAATTCTGTTCATGAATATTTTACTGCTATGTGTGTGATTTGGGAAGAACTTGAATCACTCAATGAGTAACCCACTTTCAGAGTCCATACATAATAAATAAATAGACACCTTTAGTAAGGGTTTAAAAGAAAACTAGAAGAGCAAAAGCTAGCTGTAGACACTAAATTTTTTTTAGTGTTTTACATTAAAATAAATTAATTATTATTGAGCTAAAATAAATATATTTAGCCCAATTTAAATAATTTAGCCCACCTAAATAAAATATCCAAATTAAATCAAATAAATATAATTTGGGTTGTCAACTATTTGGGCCAATCAATATTATAGTCCAAATAAAATGGTCAATGGCAAAGGTAAAAGACTTCCAAGTCATAAACGGGCCCAAGCCCATAAGCTACCAAGTCCATGAAGGGTTCTCCATTCCCTATAAATAGACCTCACTTCCTTCAGTTGAGGGGACCAGAAAATCATTATTCTCAAGAGCTCATAAAATTCTCTTGGAATTCTCTCTGCAAATAGTCAACAACCACATCAAATTCGTGCCGACTATTCAGATACACTCAAACACATTCGATTGAGATTCAAGCTTTTGACAGCCCTCATTCGAATACACTCAAACAAAACTCAAACTCAGGTTGACGTTGACAAAACGTCATCCGACACTCAAACTCAGGTTGACGTTGACAAAACGTCAGTCTACACTCAGCTCCACGTCGACATCAACACGTGTCACTCTCAAGCTACGGCACAGAATCAGAGGACTTAATTTATTTTTATTATAAACTGTTTACAGAGATTGTACTCAATACATTTATTGAAATATAATTTCTTTGTTACTTTGTTTCCTGTCTTATTTATTTTGACTCGAAATTTGTGTATACAAATTTTGGCACGCTCGGTGGGACCATCTCTGCCTCTCATCTCTGTTTCGTCATCATCAACAAACCTTGAGAAATGGCCTCAAGCAAGAACATCTCTCAATCTTCTGAAAACTCTGCCGACACCCAACGAAAATCTGTAACGTTGGGTGACTTTATGGATGACATGACTCTTGGTTTTCGCACTAGAGGAATGAAAAAGGTTGTTGTTGCTGCCGCTGCTGCTAAGCTTCGAACTGCAAACGTTCCTACCAGGCAGAGAAAACTCTTTAAGCCTGTTGCTGCTGAATCATCCATCATGTCTGGTTCACGTAAGGAGCGTGAAACCCCCATGTTTGGCTCAACTGCTTTGGCTGAACACGAGCCATCATTCATTGCTTCTCAAATATGGAAGCAACTCTCATCTGATAAGTCTGACAGACTGACCGTTCATACTAGCCCTCTCTTTGATCCACTCAATGTAGAAAGCGACAATGAAACAAGTGATGATATTCTTGTCTCATCACCTCTAACTATTTTCGACTTAGAGGAACCCTTGTTATCTTCACAATCGAACACTGCTGCTGTTATGGTGACCTCAGCTAAGACAGTTGAGGAACAATACTTGCTGAAATGAATAGCCTACTCCAAAAATTAATGAAGGATGGAGAAGAAAAAGATGCTCAAATTCGACTCCAAAATGAGCAAATCGCTGCCTTCAACAAGAAACTTGATGAAGGCGACGTAGCATCAAGACAGGGTGATGAAAAGCGAAGGGGATAGTGGTGAAGACGCTCATCACCCACCGACAGCTCGACAACTTGAGTTATTGGTAGCTCACGCTGTCAAAAATCAACTTGGAGAAAGTTCTCAAGGCAGTCATCGCTATGTGAAGCCTTATACCAAAAGGATCGATAAGTTGCAGATGCCTTTTGGCTATCAACCCCCCAAGTTTCAGCAATTCGATGGGAAAGGAAATCCCAAGCAACACATTGCTCACTTTGTGGAAACATGCAACAATGCTGGTACCACAAATGATTTCCTGGTCAAACAATTTGTTCGTTCCCATAAAGACATGGCCTTTGACTGGTACACAAATTTACCCTCACAATCCATTGACAGTTGGGATCAAATGGAGGAGGAATTCCTGAACAGGTTCTATAGCACTCGACGTATTGTCAGTATGACTGAACTGACTAAGACTCACCAGTGGAAGGATGAGCCAGTCATCGATTACATCAATCGTTGGCGCGCATTGAGTCTAGAGTGTAAAGATCGCCTAACTGAAGTCTCTGCTGTTGAGATGTGAATTCAAGGAATGGATTGGGACTTACTTTATATCTTGCAAGGTATAAAACCTAGGACTTTTCAAGAGTTGGCTACGCGAGCTCATGACATGGAGCTTACCATTGCCAACAATAGAGGCAAAAGCAACACTTCTTCAGAATATAAGAAAGAGAAGAAGGATTTTAAGAAGACTGACAAGACTGCCAAAAGTTCGACTAAGGAGTCAATGTCAATCACGACTACCTCCTCGCCTGTCAAGATCTCTAGCAAGGCTGGCACTGAAAATAATAAGGGTTCATCTTCTAAAGAACCTAGGAAAAATAGGCCAACTTTGAAAGAAGTCCAAGCAAAGAAATATCCATTTCCAGACTCTGATTTATCCGCGATGTTAGATTATTTGCTTGAAAACAAAGTCATTGAGTTGCCCGAAGCTAAGCGTCCTGCAGAGGTCGGTAAGACTTCCGATCCAAACTACTGTAGGTATCACAGGTTGATTAGTCATCCCATAGAAAAGTGTATAACACTTAAGGAGAGAGAATTATGCAACTTGCAAAGGATGGGAAAATTGTACTGGATTTTGATGAAGTTGCTGAAGCTAATCACGCCTCCGCGATGTTAGATTCTTATTGGGAGGCTCAAACTCTGCAGTTTGGGAGTTTGGAGCCAGTAATTGTACATGTGCTGCGACCGGTTCTCCAAGTTGATAATGTGCCATCTATTGAGCACATTGTCCCAACTGGCAACCAACATGGAGAGGATGACGAAGGGTGGACGTTGGTCACTAGAAGGAGGCCTAGACGACAGTCAAAGCCTCAACCAAAGTTTGTTTGTCATAAGAAGAAACATCAAAAAAGAAAGGGCTCAAAACACTCGAAAGGAAAGAAAAAATCAAAAAAGCATACCAAACAGCAGGTATTGCCAATTGACTTGCTCAAACAAGATTCACTTTCCCCTATAACCTTAGAAGAATTCTTTCCTGAAGATTACTTCACTACGGTTACTGTTAATGCTACCTCATTTGTTGAGGATGAAGAAGAAAAAGAAGAAGAGGAGGATCAAGAGCCTGTTAAAGAAAACGAAATCTCTGTTAAAGTGACTGTTCAGCATTCAGGGACGGAGATAGATCCAAAGATATTGGCTATATTGGAAGCTCTTCCTACACGCATGGGATGGAGGCAGATCTTTCATTTACCTCGAGAAATGTGCCGACAGGTGGCTCTTGCACTTCAGCACCCAGAACTATACCTTGACAAAGTGAAGGATGCTGGAGAGCCAATAGAAAGTTCGGCTAAATGTGCGTCATGTAATTTTGCCTTAGCCTTCACTGATGAAGACTTATTGTTGGGCTCAAAACCTCACAACCGACCTTTGTTCGTTTCTGGTTATATATTCGGCCAGAGAGTGAATCGTATCTTAGTGGATGGAGGTTCAGCTGTCAACATCATGCCAAAATCCACCATGACTGATTTAAGGATCACTATGGAAGATCTTTCTGATAATCGTCTAATGATCCAAGGATTCAACTTGAACAGTCAGCGTGTCATAGGCATAATACGTCTTGACCTTGTAATGGGAGAGTTAACATCATCTACTCTCTTCCATGTCATAGATACAAAGACGTCGTATAAAATGTTGCTTGGACGACCTTGGTTGCATGAAAATGGGGTAGTCGCATCAACCCTCCATCAATGTCTAAAATTTTATCGTGGAGGCGAGAAGAAAATAAATGGGGATGTCAAACCCTTTAGCACGGCAGATTCGTACTTTATCGATGCTAAGTTCTTTGAAGATGGGGAACCCTCAAGTGAAATGTTGCCATCTAAAATTCCTTCAACAGGAAAAAGGGGTACAAATAAAAAAGGTGATATTCCCTCGTCTTCAAGCTCTAGCGAGTCGGCCACCACTGAGATGCAACAACAAAAATGCAAGGAAAAGGTAAAAGAAGAAGTTGTTGCTCAACCCATTAAAGCAATGAAGAAGGCAGTAACGTCTCCGGTCTTGCGATACATTCCTAAATCACGTCGTAAGGAAGGGGAGTCACCTTTTGCAGGGTGTCAGGTTATGAAAGTAGAACCAAAGAAAGAAAAAGGTAGATGAGACTACTCTTCAATGCTTAAAGCAAGAAGTGGTTGTTCCTTTACTTAGAGCCAATCACAATCAAATTGCTAAGCCTCCAACCTCACAATCTGTTGATCAATCTAGGAGAAAATGGCTTAACAAGGGAAGGTTTGACCCAAATGCTTATAAACTCTTGGCGAAGTCTGGTTATGACTTCGAGAATCCAGCTCCCATGGGCAATGTCATTGAGGTTGATCCTCATGGAATTAATGACACACAAAAGAAATTGCAAGAGTATGGCGTTGAAGTATGTTCGACTAAAGTAGGCTTGGGATTTGAAACCCCAACACCCATCAAGATTTCTGCACGGCGTAGAGGGACAACCTCTTCTTCGCAGTATATTACTGCGGAAGAAGTTGAAGAAAATGAAGATGAAAATAGTGTGCCTCAGCCAAAAATATCGGTCTTTGATCGACTCCAGTCTCCTGTCGTAAAGGACCATACATCGGTTTTTGGCAGACTTGGTGGACACGAGCTAAATAAAGATGCGAAGTCAAAAACACAAACACCCTCACAAAATCTTCGATCTTCTAAGAAGAGAGCGTCTGTCTTTAAACGTCTTGGTGCATCGACCTCAATTGATAAACAACAAAGACGGTCAGTACTAAGTCGCATCACAAGAGGGAAAAATGAAGTCAAAGGTGAGGACGCTCCTCAAAGTGTTATCCCATCTCGCATGAAACGTACACAGGTGGTAGACATCATGGGACATGCACCCTTGAAAGCCAAAGGTCGTGTCATAGTGTTAACAAACCAAAGGAGTTCGTCTAGTCAAGAAAAAGAAAAGGATGTTGAATTTGTTTCTTCAAACCATATCACAGGGCGTGAGGCTCCTGAAAGTGACGAGGAGATGGAAACAGATGAACCCCTAAAACTCTTGAAGATGGGGGGCAAGCTACCGTTGATGAGTTAAAAGAGTTAAATCTTGGAACTCAAGAATAGCCACGCCCTGTCTACGTCAGCGCTTTTCTTACCCAACAGGAAGAACAAAAATATTCCAAGTTACTCTCTGACTACAAAGACGTATTTGCATGGAGTTATAAGGAGATGCCGGGACTCGACCCAAAAGTCGCTGTCCATCGCTTAGCCATAAAAAAGGGCGTCAGTCCAAAGAAGCAATCCCAAAGACGTTTCAGGCCAGAATTAATTCCTGAAATTGAGGCAGAAGTAAACAAGCTCATTGATGCAGGATTTATTCGCGAAGTCAAGTATCCTACTTGGATAGCAAACATTGTGCCAAGTCGAAAGAAAAATGGACAGTTACGAGTTTGTGTGGACTTCCGCGACTTGAACGAGGCGTGTCCGAAGGATGACTTTCCACTCCCAGTAACGGAAATCATGATTGATGCCACCACTGGTCATGAGGCTTTGTCATTCATGGATTGTACCGCTGGATACAACCAAATTCACATGGCTCCTGAAGATCAAGAAGCAACTGCATTTCGTACCCCTAAAGGGATATTTTGTTACAAAGTCATGCCTTTCGGCTTAAAAAATGCCGGAGCTACGTACCAGCGTGCAATGCAGAAAATCTTTGAAGATATGATGCATTAAATTGTGGAGTGCTATGTAGATGACTTGGTGATAAACTCTAAGAAGAAGGAGAATCATTTGCATGACCTCCGTAAAGTCTTTGAAAGACTACGAAAATGTCAATTAAAAATGAACCCCCTCAAATGCGCATTTGGCGTCACCTCAGGAAAGTTTCTAGGCTTCATTGTCAGACACAGAGGTATTGAAATTGACCAAGCAAAGATCAAGGCCATCCAAGAGATGCCTGAATCTAAAAACCTTAAGGAGTTGCGTGGCCTCCAAGGGCGTCTCGCTTACATTCGAAGGTTTATTTCTAATCTAGCAGGAAGATGTCATCCCTTCAGCCATCTCATGAAAAAGGATGCCCCGTTCAAATGGGATGACTCATGTAAAAAAGCCTTCGAAAGTATAAAGAGGTACTTATCTTCTCCCCCTGTCTTGGGGGCACCAGTAAAAGGGAAACCACTCATCCTTTATATCGCAGCACAGGAGCGATCTCTGGGGGCAATGTGCGCTCAAGAGCAAGAAGATCGTAAAGAGACAGCTCTTTACTACTTGAGCCGAACTTTGGTGGGTGCTGAATTGAATTACTCACCTATTGAAAAAATTTGCCTTGCTTTGATTTTTTCTATTCAAAAATTAAAGCATTACATGCAGGCTCATACAGTTCATGTCATCTCGAGGTCTGACCCGATAAAATACATTCTTTCAAGGCCCGTATTGTCTGGCAGACTTGCAAAATGGGCTATGCTTTTAAAACAATATGACATTGTGTATGTCCCGCAAAAGGCTGTCAAGGGGCAAGCAATTGCAGACTTTTTCGCAGACCACCCAGTCCCTGCACAATGGGAGCTTTCCGACGATCTGCCAGGTGAAGATGTGTTTTTCATTGAAATACTCCCACCTTGGAGAATGTACTTTGATGGAGCCGCTCGTCATGACGGTGCAGGAGCTGGAGTTGTCTTCGTTTCTCCAGAAAAACATGTACTGACATACTCTTTCGTGCTAACTCAACTTTGTTCCAATAATATGGCTGAGTACCAAGCACTCATAATAGGCCTCCAAATGGCAATTGAAATGGGACTTAGAGATTTAGACGTTCACGGGGACTCCCAATTGGTCCTAAAACAACTGTCGGGTGAATACGAAGTCAAAAAGAATGATCTAATCCTCTATCAAAGACAAGCATCACAATTGCTTGACAAACTTGATACCATCAAGTTAGAACATGTTCCAAGGAGTGCCAACAAGATGGCTGACGCGCTCGCTGGGCTTGCAGCCACTTTGGCACTGGGGGCAGAAGAAACAATGTCTGTACCGGTTTGCAAATGATGGGTTGTCGCTCCTGATGACGATGATGTTGATGAATATGCTGAAGAAGTCGACATAATCTCTGTCTATCAAATCGACAAAGAAGATTGGCGTCAACCAATTATTGATTATTTGGAACATAAAAAATTGCCAAGTGATCCAAGACATAAGACAGAGATTCGTCGTCGAGCCTCACGGTTCATATATTATAAGGGGACTCTCTATCGACGATCCTTCCATGGTCTTTGGTTAAGATGTCTCGGAGATGAAGAAGCAAAGCAAACCATGGAGGAAGCTCACTCTAGAGTTTGTGGCGCTCATCAGTCAGGTCCAAAACTGCATGACCGTATTAAAAGAATGGGTTACTATTGGCCAACCATGGTACAAGATAGCATGGACTATGCAAAGAAATGTGAAGCTTGCCAATTTCATGCTAACTTCATTCATCAACCTCCAGAGCCGTTACACCCCACAGTCGCATCTTGGCCATTTGAAGCATGGGGACTTGATGTAATCGGCCCAATCACACCAAAATCATTTGCTGAGCAATCATATATTTTGGCAGCGACTGACTATTTTTCTAAATGGGCAGAGGTCATCCCCTTACGCGAGGTAAAGAAGGAGAATGTTGTTGACTTCATTCGTACTCACATCATCTACAGATATGGTGTACCCCGAAGAATTGTCACAGACAATGGGACACCATTTTACAATAAATTGATGAAAAGTTTATGTGAGAAGTTTAAATTCACCCAACATAGATCGTCAATGTACAATGCACCAGCAAACGGTCTAGCTGAAGCATTCAACAAGACACTTTGTAGTTTGTTGAGCAAAGTGGTTGCCAAGTCCAAACGTGATTGGCATGAAAGAATAGGGGAAGCTCTATGGGCATACAGGACGACATATAAATCAGCAACACAATCAACTCCATACTCGTTGGTGTATGGCGTTGAGGCCGTTCTCCCCTTGGAACTTCAAATTCCATCATTGCGAATTGCCATACAAGAAGGCTTGACTTCGGAAGAAAATGATAAACTCCGACTTGCTGAGTTGGAGGCGCTTGACGAAAAAAGACTCCAAGCACAACAAAAATCAGAGTGCTACCAAGCTCGTCTGTCACGCGCTTTCAATAAGAAAGTTCGACCTCGCTCCTTTCAAGTTGGAGATATGGTCCTAGCAATTAAAAGACCCATCATTATTTCCCGCAAGACGGGAAGTAAATTCAGTTCTAAATGGGATGGTCCGTACGTTGTCAAAGAGGTATACACTAATGGGGCATATAAAATTGTTGACGCCGAAGGATTACGTGTGGGGCCCATCAGCGGCAAGTTTCTGAAGTGCTACTACTCATGAAAAGTGAGAGCGTTGTTAAACTCCTAAGCAAGAGGATAAACTGCATATGTTGAAAGAAAATATATGTGAACTTGAACTATGTTGGCTTGATCTTGTAAAAGTGATTCGATAATTCGTTTGCAAGTACGTAGGCAGCTTGGGTAACAAAAAAATACTTAAGTGCAGCCACACCAAAAAAAAAAAATCGCAATCATTGTAATACTCCTGGCCCGCAAGAGTATAAACTGTGAACGGCAAAACACGAAAAAAAAAATGCAATACTCCTGGCCCGCAAGAGTATAAACTGTGAACGACGAAACGAAACAAAAAAAAATGCAATACTCCTGTCCCGTAAGAGTATAAACTGTGAACGGTTAAATAACCATAAGACAAAGAGTGTGTCCATCTTATTGCAAGTATGAATAAAAAAAAAACATAAATTGTTTGTGCACACTATCTATAAAATAAAAACACAAAAAAAAGGAATCATTCTAAGTCTATGTATTCTGGGTGAGTGAGTGACGACTGGAGCTCCAACAACCGTCTCTTGCCCTCATCAAGGTCGCGGACCTTATCAGTACTTAAAACAGGGGTAGCTGCTCGATCACTCAAGGCATTCTTGTGGTCTTCCACCTTCGCTGCAAGTGATGTTAAAGTGATCCCCTTAGCCTCCAAGCTATTTGTCAAGTGGTTTGCCTTGTCATGCTCTTTCTCCAGTTCAGTTTCAAGTTCCATGATCTTGAGCTTGTTGGAAGATTGCTCTCTAAGAAGTACCAGACGCTCTGTCTCGATCTCATCATAATCAAGCTCAGCCTTCTTAAGCGCTTCTGTCCGGAGAATGATCTTCTCTTTTACTTGTTCGATCGTTGACACTTTGAGGCAGCCTCTTCTAAAGCAAGATGATCTTTGATCGCACTAACATAGGATTCTATCTTGCGCTTCAAGGGATTGGGGTTTCCTTTAAGATTTTCAATACCCTCGTATAGCACTAAGGCTTCCTCATGTTTCTTCGCAACCTCGTTAAAGGATGCTTCTCTTAGTGTTTCCAAATATTGCATACCCATGTCTCGAATCGCCTTAGCAAAGATATTTCTCATCAAGGACCCAGATGGGGGCATAGAGGTCAAGGCACTAGATACATGAACTCCAGGTGTCTCAATGACAAGAGCTTCGCAGCTTTGGGATGAACGTCCAACAGTCTTGCAGTCCCCTCAACGGATTGATGATTGTGAATAGGAGGGGAACTCTTAGCAGATCCGCATATACTCTTGCAAACCAAATTCCTTGCAAATCTCAATTCCTTTCCCTTTCTAGGGGTCACTTTTGAGGGAAGCACCATTGTGGGATGTCCTGAGTTGTCGGGAATATTCATAATGTCCATTTCAAGGTTGAAGTCATCACCCTCGATAACAAAAGCAATAAAAATTGATCAAAAAAAAAAAATGAGTAAGGGAGAAAAGGTCTACCAAGGGGAGAACCGCAACAGCATGAGATGATTCAGGCACTCCATCAAAAAAACTGTCACAGTTCAACCCATGCTCCTCAAGCACGCAATCAGGAGATTTTCTTTTCCCCCGGCGTTGATGTTTGAAATCCACATCTGACTCTGCGTCGCTGGTGCTCCTCCCATTGCTGGGATTTGGACTCATTGCCTGTCTAGATCCTCCTGCCCTATATAAGGTATCATTGTTAAGGTAGTCGCAGGTACCTTCAGGATTTGAGTTATTCTTTGAAGTTCGATTTTCTACAAGCTGATGCTCGCTCCTGTTAGGCTTAGAAGAACTGGATCCAACACTCGAACACAATATGTTAACCTTATTCCTTAGGTCTTTGATAGACATCATGGGCCACCAATCACGGAATTATGAGGTCGTCAACTGACGCCAGTCTAATGTGCAAGCAGGGACGAAAAGTCTGGACTGACTACCCTGAAACAATAGCAACCTCCAGTATCTTAAAGCTTCATAATAAGTTACGCTTCGAGATTCAACACCACGACGAGGCGTCCCAGGGACATCTTGAACAAAGCCAAACTGTCTGCTAAATCGATGGGGGAAATAAGGCTCAACGTGAAAAGAATCACCCTGACGTATGACTAGATAGGTAGAACGAAGAGAGACCAGGTAGCTGAAACTTGAGACGTCAAGTTTACCATCGTCAAAAAATAAGCTATTTTTGTTTTTGTTCAAGATGGTGCATCCCACTTTCGCCTTCCTTCCATCATGGATGAGTTCTCGAGCATCAACTTCTTTGAAACACTTAGCTCCTTGAGTTCCCAAAAATATGGTCATCAAAGGACCTGGTGGGGAAGGGTCTACATCATGGTTGGTGCTGAAGTAGTACGCTAGCCAGCTATATAAGTATTGCGTCGGGAAGAAAGATTCAGAATAGGCAGGCTTTGAAGATGCGGAAATTGCATTCAAACCTCTGTAGATACTGGCAAGTACAGGTGCAGCAAGACTAAAAGTCGTGCCCCGAGCCATCAGAGTAGCAACTTCGAAGGTATTAGGCCTAATGAGTCTATCTTCACTTTCAGGAAGCACAAAAACACACAAACAACAAGCCAAGAAAGCTGCAGCATAGGTAGTCTGTCTTCTGACATCACCAGAGACACCAAGAAAATCAAGCATGGCAGATTCTTCTGTTGTCCATTCAGTCGACCGAGCTCTAAGCTCATCAGTGGGATTATGAGTAGACTTCGGGCGAGAATCAGAGTATCTGCGTCTCTTCACGGGTGCTGCATGAGTGATTTTTCTCTTGTACCAAAATCGTATCCACTGTTGAGCAGAAACTCTATTCCTGGATTCAAGTTGCTTGTTCAGATGATGATAAGCATTAAGTAGGTGTTCGTAAGCTTTAGAGATAAGACGATCGCCATCCTCGCCTCGCGCCCTCATGATGTTCAGATGAGGGATGGCTTCATCATAAATCTCTCCGACAATGGGCAATCCACCGAGTCGGTGGAGGTCCCACAAGGAAATAGACAGCTCACCTGCCACGGTATGAAGCGAGTTGGTAGTAGGACACCAACTCTCACATAAAGCACGCAGGATGCTAGTATCCCTGTCATAGGAGTAGAGTGAAGCGTAGACGGCGTTATAAATGCCGCAATAGTCAAGAGCTTTGCGAAAACGAAATAAGACATCTTCAGTCCATTCCCAATACCCAGGAATGAAATAGTAATCTCCAATGATTTTAACAACTTGGGATCCTCACTTCACAGAGCCAGAAAGAATAGAGCGACCGAGCAAGGGAAGGCAATCATCAGTAGCAGGCTTGTCTTTTAAGATGCTATGAAGCTTATAAACATTTGACGCGTTGTGTACACCAAGAGGAAGCTTGACAGACATCTCACTCAGGAAATTATTCTTGCACACTAAAATTTGAATGCCCTCAGGACGACACAGTGAGCGACGGATGACCATATTAGTGCCTGATCTGGGATCATCTCTTTCACGATCAACAAGAGCAATGTAGGAATGTTTATCATCATTGAATTCTTTAATGAACACCATCCTATAAAAAAAAAAGAGAGAGGAATGAGTAATAGAGAATACAAAAAAGGGGGGCAAATGTCTCAGCTACATGATCGTCGCCATTGATTGTCTTCGAACACACTCCAAAAGCTTCATCTTTAGCTGCTAGGATAAGTACAATTAAGCAACTGGCCTAGCAACTCCGATGGATCATCACTGACCCATCGCGATGAACACTCAAGTAGTGGACTTGATTGTCTTCGAACACACTCCAAAAGCGTCATCTTTAGTCGCTAGGATAAGCACAATTAAGCAACTAGCCTAGCAACTCCGATGGATCATCACTGACCCATCACGATGAACACTCAAGTAGTGGACTTGATTGTCTTTGAACACACTCCAAAAGCGTCATCTTTAGTCGCTAGGATAAGCACAATTAAGCAACTGACCTAGCAACTCCGATGGATCATCACTAACCCATCGCGATGAACACTCAAGTAGTGGACTTGATTGTCTTTGAACACACTCCAAAAGCGTCATCTTTAGTCGCTAGGATAAGCACAATTAAGCAACTGGCCTAGCAACTCCGATGGATCATCATTTACCCATCGCGATGAACACTCAAGTAGTGGACTTGATTGTCTTCGAACACACTCCAAAAGCGTCATCTTTAGTCGCTAGGATAAGCACAATTAAGCAACTGGCCTAGCAACTCCGATGGATCATCACTGACCCATCGCGATGAACACTTAAGTAGTGGACTTGATTGTCTTTCGATGGCAAGTGTCGAAAATATTTGTCACTTGCAAAACGTCACAAATAACATTTGCACAAAAAAAATGTTGTACAAAAAAAATAGGACTCAAGGGGTGTAACAAAAAAAAATCTTCACCTCACTAGTCTTGAGTTTCTGGTGATATTTCTCCAGTAAATCTAGAAGTTCAGTATCTCACAAAATCCGATGTACTGCAAGTCAGACAAAGTATGTCAAAATCCAATCAGTTGAAAAAAAATCTACGTTAAAATTTGTCTCGGAAAATAAGTTGGAGGTTATGCTAAGTAAATTCTACACCTCTACAGTACCAACAATCACCGCATGGGAATAAGGTACATCATGAAATTTAATTTTCAAAGATGAAGAATCACAAAAATTCAAGCGTGTCATAAGACTCATGGCGGCAAAGTAATTAAGAAAACAAGAAGAATGAAGCAATACAGGCATTGCATGAATACCAAAATTTCATCAAGAAAAAAAAGCAAGACCACGAAAAAAAACAGAAAAAACGTGGGTTGTATGGTGTGCGAAAGACAATACCACATTAATATAAGGTTTACCTCAAATAAAGAAACACCAGAGCACGGAAGTCAAAAGAAAAAAAAAACAAATATCTTCCTTCTGTACCTAAACAAATTGAATAAGACATCATAAAAGCCAGGAAAATAAAATTCCAAATTACAAAGTTTCAGTTTCTTGTATGATGAATTTATGTATAGTTGCCTTGGTTTCTTATTCTCTTTCCTCCAAACATACAAATCATCTGCCTTACCTCCACGCAACAACAGCAAGCATAAGTACAAAGGCGTGGTGCTCAAGTGTTATTTGTCATCAATCATGATTTATTTGACTAGTTATCATATGGCTAAACAAATATGGCGGTCAATTTGACGATCAAAAGAATTCAGGTCAAGAAGAAATTTGTTCAATCAAACAAAAAATAACTTACAGAAAGTCATAAACAAGAGAATGTGAAAAAAAAAAGGCAACTTTAGCACTTACTTGGTTTAGTTGGTTGTGATCTGTTGAAACTTCGTGATTGATGATGTTGCTAGTGAAAGAATACAAACTAAAATAAAAGCAAAAGCAAGGCATTAGCGGAGTTCATCGGTAAGGTGTGCAGCAAGTTTTGGTTTGTTAAGCATCCATGAGTCATTAATGCCAACAAAAAAACAAAAAAAAAATTAAAGGAAAAAGAATATTACCTTTGCTGGAGATGAAGCACTGCCGTGGGTTATGAAAAAAGAAAGAAAGAGGAAGTATTAGCTTTTATAGGTTGTGGTGAAGTAAAAGCTAAAACCTATTGGAAAAAGATTTGTTTTACTCGATAACAAAGAAATCCGAATCGAGGTAAGATCAGAACTCTTGAGTCCAAGACTTGATAGAGTTGTAAAAATTCAAGATTCTACTAAAAAAATCTTAGTAGCACGGTGATTGTCACCTAATTGCTAAACCAAACACAAATTCGAGACCTTGTCACGATTAAACACTTCAAATTGTGTATGTGACACAGTCTCGAGGGGGCAATTTGTAGACACTAAAATTTTTTTAGTGTTTTACATTAAAATAAATTAATTATTATTGAGCTAAAATAAATATATTTAGCCCAATTTAAATAATTTAGCCCGCCTAAATAAAATATCCAAATTAAATCAAATAAATATAATTTGGGTTGTCAACTATGGGCCAGTCAATATTATAGTCCAAATAAAATGGTCAATGGCAAAGGTAAAAAAGACTGGAAAGTCATAAACGGGCCCAAGCCCATAAGCTACCAAGTCCATGAAGGGTTCTTCATTCCCTATAAATAGACCTCACTTCCTTCAGTTGAGGAGACCAGAAAATCATTATTCTCAAGAGCTCATAAAATTCTCTTGGAATTCTCTCTGCAAATAGTCAACAAGCACATCAAATTCGTGCCGACTGTTCAGATACACTCAAACACATTCGATTGAGATTCAAGCTTTTGACAGCCCTCATTCAAATACACTCAAACAAAACTCAAACTCAGGTTGACGTTGACAAAACGTCAGTCTACACTCAGCTCCACGTCGACATCAACACGTGTCACTCTCAAGCTACAGAACATAATCAGAGGACTTAATTTATTTTTATTATAAACTGTTTACAGAGATTGTACTCAATACATTTATTGAAATATAATTTCTTTGTTACTTTGTTTCCTGTCTTATTTATTTTGACTCGAAATTTGTGTATACACTAGCCTTTTCATTTCTTAAGTGGATTAGATGAAGACTATAAGGGTCATAGAAGCCAACTTCTTATGCAGATTAAATACCCATGCCTACAGTAGAATTTGCATGTTCATGTATACAATAGGAAGAACAATAGCAGGATATTCTGAAACATGTTAAAATGAAAAATGAATCATCTGCTATGTATAGCAAGAGTGAAGGTGAAGCATCATCTGTATGTGGGGAAACTGGTCATCCAGTGGAGATGTGTTGGCTGGTAGTAGGACATCCCAAGTGACATCCTAAAGCATAGAATGAGCACAAAGGAAAGGGAAAAGTGAAGCCCTACACTTCAGCCAAGACCACTCCCAACAAATGGTCAAAAGGCAAGAAGTTTAATAGTAGCAATCTTGCTACTAATGCTCAAGGCCCAAGGGAGTGATTGAAGTGTATCTCAGTCAAGTGTCAACTATGACAGCTCAACAATTGGAGTAACTCATTAAATGCTACCAATTCCTTCAAAATCAAATTCAGGAGGCTCAGAAACAGATGAAGAGTTGGACCACAACTTTGCCATGTGTGTGAACAGCTACCATCAATCACATTGGCAGTATCAATCAATTTAATCACAAGATCGACATAATACAAGTCCAATTTCTCTAATCGACCAACTTAGAAGCATCACCACATCCCTAGCCTAAAGATCTACTCAGTCAACATCATTATTAAGCTAGTAAAAATTGCATATAAAAATAAACCTAAATTTAAATCAACAATCAACAATCAAGGAAAACTCTAATCCATCATCTACTCACTTGAAGTGGGTACGGTGGAGTGAGCTTGGTGTATGGCTGCGTTGGGGCTTGCGGGTGTGTATTTGTTCATTTTCTCCATTAGTAAGTACAGTAAAAAATATGTAAAAGAACTCGTGTTCACAAACTCCAATATCAATCCCATTACTATACATTAGAGTAAAATTCATCTGAAAAACGAAAAATAAAAAGAGTAAACGAAAAACAAACATACTAATATCATTTATACTTGCTTTGAGCTGATGTCGAAGAGAAAAAATATCATTTGTACTGAATTGTTTATCAGGTCAAAGCATCAATGTAATAGAAGAGACTGAAATTGGAAATCCTGGCAGCCAAGATATTGAAGTTGTCAAACTTGGTATATACATATCAACATTCGTCCATGATATGCATCAATTCATGGTAAGAGCTTAATCCATCAATGACATCTTTGCGCAGACGAGAAGCACCAAAAGGATAATTTTCAGGTCCATTAACTTCTAGAAGTCCGTAAGCACTCAATGAACATAGCTGGCCATCTTTTCCAAATTCAACAAGGGAAAAACGGTTACTAATTCCTAATCGCTTCTCCACAAAATCTGAGTGAGAAGGATCAAAGGGGTATACCAGCCAAGGCATTAAGTCAGATAGTTCAAAATCATTTACCTGTACATCAGTTGAAGTAGCTCCACGAACAAACACTACTTCGAAATCAGGATTGACTCGCTTTAACTGATCATACCATGTCAATAGTTGAAGAAAAAACTTGGTCCCATAAACAAGATGATCAAGAAAAAGAAATATGTTCTTTCCCTGAAGATATGATAGAGATTTCTTATCCCTGCGATGATAAAAGAAGTCCTGTGACCCAGAAGCAAACAGTGACCCAAAGGTCAGATCCTTTAACCTGCTCAGTTCTCTTTGGATAAGGCCCTCTCTAGTGAAAGGATATGCATCAATTCCGTGACTTTTCATCACCTTTTCTCCATAAGGTTCAACAAACTTATCATGGGTTCCTACGATAATGAGCATATCATCATATGGCGACAAGGCAAGTCGCTTCAGCCTGCAGCTTACGGAGTTGTTGTAGGGCATACGCCACCAAGATGAGCTTATCTTATGCTTCTGCAACAATGTGTTAATATTCTCCATAAAAGCCTGTGGGGTAAAACAGTCCTCAAAGGGTAAGTAGACCAGCACAATTTCAAATGCATGGTTTAGAGTTCTGCATTTTTGATAGATATCAGAAAGCATGGCAATGAAATCTCCCCTCACACACAAGTACAAGCCAACATTTTTCTTATTGAGTTCTGAGATAGTCGTCACCTCCACACCGCTACCTGCTGGATTTGGATTAATCTTTTCAAGAACATCACAAGCATTGCATCCCAAAAGTCCCACAAGAGTGGATGTAGATAAAGATTTCCATGTTGGCGTGTCGTTTTCAGTAACTTCCGCCAGTTTCTTATGACTAAAAGGAAAGGCATCGGCTCCATAATCAGAAGCGAAGCGAATATCTCCAAAGCGCAGAATATCCCTCTTGATATCCATGTCGTTACCCATATCCATGTCATTATCCACATTGAAAAGAACACATTGAATATGACAATTATCAACGAGGTCAAGGTACCTGCATATAAAGTCACGACGATCCGAGTCCTTGAATGGTACTACAAGACACGAAGAGGGGCAACCTGATAAGAAGTGATCGAAAACCACCTTGTAATTGGCATGCTTATTCATCTTTGCAACCAGTACCATCTCAAAATCCTTTCTCGTGGAAGACAAATCGGAGCATGTAGTTATTAGAGCCTGGAGAGAGGGTGCTTCAAAACATTCACGGAAAATAGGCAAGTGAAAACAACACACCAGAATATATTTGCCCGTAAATGTAGTCTTGTCAATTGCAACACGACCACCGTCAACCCGATCCAGGTAATTCTTCATCTGACCCTTACCACCAGACAACAAAGATGTAACATTGAAAGTCTTGTCAGTGCTGACCACAACGGGACATGAATTTTTTGATTTAGAAACCATGTTACATATATCATCAGGGTATTCCGGTATCACAAGTCTCAATTTTCTGGCAAAAGGACATGATTCTTGCCCTATCCAAGGAAGCTTCAGCTCTTCAAGCGGCAGAGGCCATATAGACGATTGAAGCCTTGGAAAAGAGCGTTCCAAGTCCATCTCACTTTTTGCTAAAAGTTCCTGCAGATGGTGAAAAACACTAGAGTGTCCCTGCACCATAATGCCTCTCTTCACATTCATCAGGAGACAATGAAAAGCAGGAGGATCACCATGTCCACGGTAATGGCATATAAGGCCACGGAGCACACGCTCCTTAAATGGTACTCGTAGACACCACAATGGGATGCGAGGCAAGAAAGGTTCGTAAACATCGTTGCAATTGGCTTCTTCATGCATCATTCTAACAAGCACGACCATTTCAAAATCATCTCTTGCTATATGCAACTCAGAGCATACAGTTGTGAGATCGTCTGGAACGAGTGAAGCAAAGGTGACATCTTCTTCATCATCTTCATAGTTGTCATGCAAGTGAACACAACAAAACATAATATAATTGTTACTAAGAGTCACATGATTAAGTTCAACTTGTCTACCATGACACCGAACAAGGGGATTTATCTCAGCAAAACAGGAAAACAAGGTCGTCGCCATATTATCAAAAACAGGAGAGTTGCCAATCTCAGTGTCACTGGGTTTGTTTGGCTCAATATCATTAAGTTTTCTTTTTCTTTGCAGCACTGCAGACTCGCTAGTCTCAGGACTAGTCCTAGGAGAAGATTCAGAAGACACTTGCAGATATTCTTCCGACGAAACTTCTTGAGACGAAGCAACAAAATCCAATACGTCAACCCCTATAGCCTCATCCATCTCTGGAAAACTTTCCTCGTAACCCTCAACCTTTATTTAGACGTAATATTTAAACAAAAGACAAATTGAGAAGATATGATAAGTCGACCTAACTCCTAAGAAACAGAACATCCAATTCCCAATCATCAAACCTTATCTTATCATCCATATCTAAAATATTTCGTAACCAAACGTATTATAATCAATCACAAATAAAAATTTACAGAAATTCAGCAAGAGATTACATAAATACTAATGAAATAAAATAAAATCAGTACAATTCGATCAAAACCTAACCTCAAAAATTCAAGACCTTCACGAGAATGATCGAAATGAAAGCCGTTTCCGGCTTCTGCCACCGAAACGTATACGGTCTTCTTCTGTGCGGAGAAGCCAGATGAGTAGAGGGGGTGCGGGATGAACCCTAAAGGGAGAACGCCCAGCAAATAGTGTTTAGGTTTTTTTTTTTTTTTGGAAATTTTATATAGTACCAATGTACCATGAATCCATGATACTACCAAAGGTCACTTACCATCAATTCCTGAAAAATTAAAAATTTCAGCACAAGTATATAACACCTTATAACTAGATATATCGCAGATTTGATGAAAAAATAGCCTTAACAAAAAACCTCATCCGAAGCTATACAATCTGCGAGTTCGGTCTGATTCGGCTTAACTTTCGCTAATGCATAGTCGTTTGGGTGAAAATACTTCCGTGGTCTCTAGATTCATACAGAAAATAGAAATTGTTAGATCTTCCTCCTTCATTAGATGAACAAAAAAAGAAATTGAACACCCTAAAATAAATACAATCTTAAGAATGGAATATACTTATTGGAAGCAATTAAAGGAGTTTTTGGGGCTTACCACCGGTAAGAACACCAATGGAAGCCCCTACAAAGATTCAAAATTGAGGCCAAGAAGAAGATAGATTAAAGAGAGAGAAAGAAGGATAAAGAATGAAGGAAAAACCTTCAAAAAAGAAGAAAAAACCTAGCGATGGAGGCTAGGAAAAATCCTTCCAAGGAGAAACCCTAGATAGGAAAAACCCTCCCAAGGAGAAACCCTAGAGGAAACTCTACTATCGGTTTTTCTATTCATTACCATTATTTATTTAAGCGTTTTTTTTTGAAGGGTTATTTATTTAAGCTTACTTGTACTTAGGATGTTTAATTAAGACAATCCAATTCCAATAAAATTTCGAATCGGGAAAAATGCGATTAAAAAAAATCTAATTTTCGAAATTTAAATTGGATCGGATCAGATATCCGAAAACAAAAAAACATAAAATAAGTTTCTGATCGAATCGCATCATCAGATATCTAGACTTGCAAACGGATATTTCGGATCGGGTATCCGAAAATATCTGAAAAGTTCCACGGGCTCGGGCCGGGCCAAATTTTTGTGGCCGAAACTAGCTGATTTTTCGGGCCAAAATTTAGACTAAAATATCATTTCGTCTTGCCTAAAGCCCGTCCCAAAACCAAAAAAATCGGGTCGGGTCCAAAACAGGACCAAAAATTAAGAAACTTTGAAGCTCAATCTGTTAATGGTTGTATGAATGCTTATTTAATCATAATGAAGAAAAGTGAAGAGGTTGCTGGTTTATCGAACATTATCATTAAGGTGGGAGTAGTTTTGTAATTTTTTTGAAGGGAAAAAGACGTGCATTAATCAAGGGACAAAACGTTTATTAGTACATAAGGAGATACATCCCTAGGACAATGGCTCTCCCAACACTGCTCAACTCCAAATTGCATAACTCTAGCAAGGTTATGGGCAACAGTATTCCCATCCCTCTTAACATGGCTAAAACTAATAAAATTAAAGCTTGTACCAAAAGAAATAATATCACCTAGAATAGAATCTAAATCGGAGAAAAACAAAGCAACTTTAGAAAGTCTAGAAATAACAACTTGAGCATCAGACTCAATAATCACATCCAACAGGCCATGTGACTTGGCAAGACGAACATCAAAAAGAATGGCTTTGCACTCAACAACATCCGAGGGCTAGCAAGCATGTTATCTTTGCACACCCGCAAATATCACTTTGCCCGTAGAATCCCGAGCAACAGCTCCAGTTCCCACCCAACCATCAACGCCTAGATGCGCGTCAGCATTAATCTTGATGGTGCATAAGGGAGGAGGACACCATCGACTCGCACTCGCCTGTGAAGCACGCCCAGGCTCGCCATAGATCCGGGTGGTGTACACATTGTTCTCCTCAACTTGTCTCCCCACAGCTGGCTTACAACAACTAAGGGTTGACTACGATTTTCGAACACAAAACAATTGAGTTTAGCCCAAATATTCCACGCCAAATAACACCCCCACTGCACTATTTTTATCTAGCTCAGACCATTTCTCCACAGCTTCACACCCACTTCCACGCCTTCATTACTTACCATAGCTTCACATCTATTCGCCACCCATAAGTTCTGAATTCTGGGACATGAGAAGAGTGCATGGTGCGGCGTCTCAGCTATGTTGGGGCACCAGGGACAGCTGCCATTATCGAGCAAGTGATGGGTCCTAAGGATCTTCCTAGTAGGCAAAGAGTTTGTGCAATATCTCCACAAAAAATGTCGTACCTTGGGTGACACCTCAATACCCCACAAGACAACCCAAGCACGATGGAAATCGTCTAAATTTCCCCTTTTCCCTAGCATATATGTCGTCTTCACCGAGTAGAGACCATCCTTCAAAAAAGCCCAAGTCAATTTATCCTTCACCTCCCTAGAACTCAGTGGGATTAACAAGATACATTTTTTATTTCTCTCATCAAAATTCCTCTCAATACAATCAATCTTCCACTCTTTCGTCTCACCATATATCAAATCATTCACGACATTCAACCCTTCGACTCTTCCGCTCTCAATAAACCTCCCTCTCTCATCTCCCACCCAAGGCTCACTCCAAATATCAATATCATGACCAGAGCCTACCCTCCAAATAAGCCCCTCCTTGACAAGGCTTTTTGCACTCCAAATGCTCCTCTAAGAGTAGCTATTAGAGTAGCCCAACCTAGCTTGCATCACATCACCATCGGGGTAGTACTTGGCACACAACACACGACTCAATAGCGAGCCTTTGAAATGTAACAAATGCCACACCTATCAGCCTAATAATGCATCATTAAACACAGATAGATCTTTGAAGCCCATCCCTCCCATACATTTAGGTTTTCACATTTTCTCCCAACTAAGCCAATGCATCTTCCTTTCCATGCCCTTACCACCCCACCAAAAACGAGCCATCGCTGAATGAATCTCTTGAATGATTGTTTTAGGAATCTTGTAAACACCCATTAAATAGGTAGGCAAAGCTTGAATGACAACTTTTATCAACACTTACTTCCCTGCACGAGACAACATTTTTTCTTTCCAACCCTTAAGCTTTTTCCAAATTCTATCTAACAAATCCCGGAACATCATCTTTTTTGATCTCCCGCTAATGGTTGGGATGCCAAGATATTTCTGATGCTTCTCAACCTGCCTCATCTGAAGAAGATCAATCAAACTCTCTTTCTGCAAACAGCTTACACCTTTACTAAAAGACACCTCCGACTTTTCATAGTTAATTTTTTGTCCGGATGCCGCTTCATACTTGTTGAGAATATCAACTATTATCATGCATTCATGTCTGGTAGCTCTAGTAAACAGAAGGTTGTCATCTGCAAAAAGAAGGTGAGATATTTCTGGTCCATTTCGGCTAGCTTTAGCACCATGAAGCTCTCTAGAATTCACTTTCTACTGTTTCATCTGGGAAAAAGCATCAGCAACCAAAATAAATAGGAAAGGAGATAGGAGATCTCCTTGCCTCAGACCCCTATAGGGGGGTCACTGAGCCACTCACTCTTCCATTGATAATAAAATAGTAAGAGATTGAGGAGACACAACTCATCACCAAATTCACCCTGCAGCCATCAAAGCCCATACTCAATAATAGTTTCCGTAGAAAGCCCCACTTAACACGATCATAGGCTTTACTCATATCCAGCTTCATAGCAATTAAGCCTTTCCTGCTATTGTTCCTCTTTTTCATAGAATGAAAAATTTTTGGGGCTATAAGGGAGTTATCTGTAATCAACCTTCCAAGGACAAAAGCACTCTGATTTTATGTTACAATCTCAGGGAGAAATTTTTTCAATCTAAGCATTAGAGCTTTAGAAGCAATCTTATACAACACATTACAGAGACTAATAGTCTGAATTCAGATACAAGAGTAGGGGATTTGACTTTTGGGATAAGAGCAATATTAGTACAATTAATATTTGCAGGGCAGTAATAACTATGCAATATACTGCTAATAAAATCAAATACCTCATCACCAATGATATGCCAGAAGCGCTGATAAAAGATTGCGTGCATTCCATCTGGACCCGGGGCCTTACGAGGGTGCATTTGGCTCAAAGCCTCATAAATCTCCTTTCTTGAGTATGGCTTCATCAGAACGTCATTGTATTCTTGCGTAACTGAAGATTTAACATGTTGCAGAACCTCTTCAGTTGCATCTCCTGACGGCACACTAGATGAAAAGATGTCGTCTAAGTACAATGCAACCACTTTATCAATCTCTTCTACTTCAGTTTGCCATGTTCCATTTTTATCAAAAAGCCCATTAATCTTGTTGCGCTTCTTTCTCTGCGAAGCCATGTGATGGAAGTGCGCAGTATTACGATCCCCATCCTCAATTCACTTCCGCAACTCTCGACCTCATATACAAATAAGCTTCAAGTTTTGCATTTAATTCATCGAGCTCCTTTTCTAAATTCCCACACTTCTTGTAGCTCAAATCCGTGGTATCCTCCTTTTGCGCTTCATGGAGCAGCTTCTCCACCTTCTCAATTTTCTTTGCCAAGTTTCCAAAACCCTCCTTACTCCAAACCACTAAACCCCTAGCAACCGCCGCCAATCTGCTTTGGATAGGTTCACCATTTGTTTCCTCCCACGCCCCTCTCACAACTCCTTCACAACCTTCATCAAGGAGCCAGCTTGTTTCGAATTTGAATCTTCGATCACGATACCTCGGGGCCCTAGGAACCAAACTCTTAAGCACAATAGCTGCATGATCCGACTTATATCGAATATGGTGCTCAATAAAAGCTTCAGAAAATAATTGCATCCATGATTGAGACACAAAAAACCGATCCAACCTATCTCTTATCCTCGTCTCCGGGCTATCACCTCTCTCCCAAGTATACCATTACCCCCAAAGCATAACTCATGTAAATCACAATCATTAAGCACCTCCCTAAACCCCCTCATTGCTCTTCTTTCTCTATCTGCACCCTTTCTTTCTCCTCATAGCACAAAATCTCATTAAAGTCCCCCCTAAGACTATAGGCCCATCATACTCAGAACAAAGATGTCTAATAAGCTCCCATGTTTGATGCTTAATTGACTCCTCCGGGCACCCATACACACTAATAAATCTCCATCGAACATCACGCCTACTAACCACATCTCCACAAATATGATTCTGAGAAAATGACACCAAAGTGAAGTAGACAGTATCATTTTTCTAATACATACATAACCCTCCAGATCTTCCTACACTTGACACCCCAAAAGCATTAGAAAATTCTATCCGATCCTTCGCTTGTTCAACAATATCTTTTTTAACCATAGTTTCTGACACAAACATCATGTCGGGGGTCATAGAAGCATTCCACCTTCTAAGTTATCGAACTGTCCAGGGGTTACCCATGCCCCGACAGTTCCAACATAAAATATTCATAATGCCCGACGGGCTTGGTCATCACCAACCTCTGCCTCAACAGCATAATCAACACTGCCATCAACTGCATTAACATCACCTTTTATTTTCTTTTTAGCCGAATCATCACACACTTCCTCATTAACAACCATTTGATCAGGCCATTTCCTTTTCTCCCCACTATTACTGTAACGGCCCGCTACTAATCACAACCAAACTAATCATACTTAGATCTAATCAGCGGAAGCACATGAACTAAGTATAGTGGAGGCTGTTACCTGCTGGAGTCCGAGCAAATAAATTACATAGTTTAAATACATCAATGATGTGGAAACCCATTTCAATACCAAAATATCATAAATCACAATTTAGAAATCGTAAAGCAAGTATTATGTTCGAAGCACCCGACTCTGCCATAGCGTAATCATATCACAAGGTCCTAAAGTTGCCTGATTGCCTACCTCGAAATCCCTGCACAAATTAAGAGTCTGCCCCCACCAAGACAGGTTCAAAGAACAAGATCAGCTTATGCTGGTACATAAGTCATTCCTAGAAAATAGTAGGGTGGCTGAAAGTAAAGGAATCATTTCCATGTTTCCTTAAGAAGTAGTTAACGAAAAATCGATATATCTTTAGTGGTTGCTAAGATAATACAAAGAATGTCTTTTAAAGGAGAAATCAAAACAACTTTATGGTTATTTTGACCCACACACACACTAATCAAAAATAGCTTCTTCGAAAGAGAAATCATATTTTGGAAAACACATAGGTTTATGATAAATAACCTAACACATGACTCCACAAACTCATCTCATTATGATAAATCTGTCTCTTGATAAGTTATTTCGGAAAGAGAACTCACATTGAGGCATACACTAGGTATTGACCTCCACACATTTCGGAGTTTGCACCCTAGATTTTTTTAGCGCTTGCAAGCTAGGACATGTCCCCACACAATTCACACATAGTCTCCTTCCCATAAAAACAAATTCAAATACATATTTTCGAATCTAAACTCCGCTTAGTAACACATTTGGAAATCCAACTCTTTTCCAATAAGAACACAACTCTAAACCACATAATTGCTAGTTTAACTTTTGAAATCTAGCTTCGTTTATCAAATCATTTAACAACTTAAGTAACATATAGATGGCCAAGGGCCAGTGGTACTTGGTTATGAGGTTCTAATAAGAAAATATTCAGGAAAACCTACACCGTAGACTGTTATCAAAGTGACAAAATCCTTGAGCTAAAATAGGTGTTTTTCCGCTTATTTGAGAAATATCTTTAAAATTAAGGATGTAACATGTTCTAAACCCAAAATACTTCTTAGGTACTGCCATATGTGGCATTATATCAAGTGAAGTAAGATTCCTGACTTATTGTTTCGGAAATTCGAAAACAATGTTCAAAAACGTTGTTTTTGAGTATTTAACGATACTTCCCGGAAAGGACTAAATATTAATAGTTTAAATCTCATTAGCACACACTATATTTATATTTGAGCTACTGCAATATATCATTTTTTTGTCTCAAAATTTTGTTCTTAAATTTATCTTGAAGTCTAAATTAATTCATTTACAAAGTCAGTGGCTTTTTAGCGATTCTTTGAAGAAGTTACATTACAAATTCTTAAACACTCGATCTAATTAAATTTCTCTTGCTAAATACCTCATTCATACTGCCATATATCAAATCATAAGTTTTGAAAATTAAAAAATGCAAAATCTTTGTGATCCAAAACCTAATTTTTAAATGGAAAACAAGATGTCCTTTAACCACATTTTGTGACTAAATCACTTAGAAATCCTTATACAAATCTTGGGCTAGTATAGCCTCACATGTAACCTCTTAAAACCAAGTAGACCTAATGCCCGGCCCGTTCATGCCAAAACAATTCAAACAAAATTTCACAAAAATCCAAACACAATCACACACAAATTTCTTTACAAAACCGATTAACTAAAACACACTTGATATTAAAAATAGTATCTTTACTCAATTTATCAAACATGCAACCACTTAAATAGATTAAAATCCTTAAATACAGTAGATACAAACCACATCTAGCTCAAAGTTTATACTCATAATTATTCTCCAAAACATCATGATAACCGAAAATTCCATGTCATCAAAATGGAGTGAATTTGTATACCTTAAACTCCAAAGCTTGTAACTTGATTAATTCCTTATCTTCAACCTGATTTCTTTGTCTCCTTAGCATCCTCAAATATGCAATAACATTCACACAAAATTTCGTAAGAAACCCCCCAAGATAAGTGGCTTAATTAACCCAAAAATTGACAAAACTTACTGTTTTCCCTAGTGAAGAAGATGATATTGTTTCTCCTACTTCCTTAACCTTTATACTCGAATCAAAGCTTGCCCAGTATGATCTTGGATGTTTACAACAGTAATCAAGACTTGCATGTAAGAGATTTCATGGAAAAATGGAAGAAAAATGAGCAAAGTTGAAGACTCCTCTTCACTGTCAAAATGGCGAGGAAAAGGGGAGTGAGAGATCACTTCTAGGCATCTCCTTTTAGTGAGGACTTGGAGCTGAATTTTTTTATGAGGGTTGAAGGTGTATGTGAGGAAGAATGTGAATGATTTATTTCGTGGCTTTATCCACTCTAATAAGGGTGTTTTGGTCTTTTGATCCCAAGTGGTCAACAGCAACAATTCTGATTTCCTTTCTTGTTTTAAGCAACCTTAATTATATAATTCCTACCTTTATTAGTGGTTTTGGCACCCCACATGGTCCACCACTTCCCTTACTTGAGGTTAGAGCCTCTTATATCCTCAAACTTAAAACCAAGTATTTTGTAAAAGTTCTTCTAGTACTATTTTTTAATCATAAGTACATTAGCACCCACAACTATTTTCCACTCATATATCTAGTAATTTTCCATATATATCTTAATAACAAATAACACATAACTAATGAATGAAGGTGCTTAGCACTCCATCACACATATTCTGATAACTAATAAATCACACACTTATAATCACATATACAAATACGCAAATGTAACAGAATAGAGTACTCGTTTCCTAAAGAGCTTTTATATAAGAAAACCTTTGTCACATTTTTGAAAGTATCCTCAATTAAGACACTAATTACATATATTACACTTAATTGTTCAAATTTTTACTTTTTAGTCTTTCCAAAATAAATCGGGATGTTACATGCTCCTCCCCTTAAGAAGTTTCGTCTCGAAACTTCCAACAATAACTTAGATAAGATTGGGTAGCGATCGTATGTATTTTGTAACTGAAGCCGGAAGAAATATAGTGAACTCGTATTATCACTACTAATAACGAATTAGCATAAGTTACCTCATCACTCTTTCTTATAATTCACACAGCCCATGACCCTGGCTGGACTCACTCGTAATCTGAATCGTTTCCTACTACTTGGGAGAGTATACCTTATAATTACTTTTTCTTCTTTTCACAATGCTCGAATTTCTTCTTTGGATAGTCGCACATATCTTTTTTTTATCGTTTTGAACAACCTATTGTCTCTTGTACTGCCCGATTTCGTCCAAAGTTCCTTTGTTTAGGTTAGGTTCCACTGGAACCCCCTTCCTTTTTTTTTTTCCTCATATTATATTATTCCAACTATTCGTAATATGACACTTTCGATATATAAAACTTCATTTAGTGACGTTCTGGTGGTGCTCAATGTTGCAATCATGGCTAACCGATTTTTCATCAATTCTTGAAGTCTAATGCACACACTCGAATTGGCCCTCGGATGGAAACAATTTTTAATTTAACGTGTTCCCCATGCTTCTTGCAAATTTTTATTTCCCCGAGCAAGATGTGAAGTGAAGATCTTAATATGAGATGGTGGTTGTGGATGCCCTGTGAGTTCGTAATTTGATTTTCCCCACACAATGATAAAGCTTACGGTATCCGCAAGACGGTTCACAATTAATTCACATTAACTCATTCCATTCCATATTGGAAAAGCTGTAATAATTTTGGCATTCTCTGCCTATCAGATCTACTCTGCAACTTACTTGAGCATTGGCAAGGTATTTTAACAGTTCACCTTTGAGGTCTTCTTATCAGTAAAATATCTCAAAATCTTAAATCGTCTATTGCTTCCTTAATGGACTGAATATGGATATTTTGGGTGTCTTTAGTATTCCTTCCTTCAAATTCTCATTATTGGGTACTTACCATCGTTGATTATTTCTGTTGTTTCATCCCCAAACTTTGCAAATTTTGAGCTTTTAATTTAACTCTATCTCAACTCTCCAATAAATCCATATATGTCTCGACTCCTTCCAGTTGTTCTCATAAGTATCGAGTTTATGGTTGTAGCGCTTAATCATCGATTAGATTTCTTCCACCCTGGCTGGGGTGTCTCATAGAGCATCTATCCTTAACTTAACTTCCTTTAGTCGTCGAAGCACATATACCATACACATAACCCTATACGGGTAGCATCAATATAACTTAATGTTCATACCATCATTGCGAGCTTAAGGTTGTACACCGGTAAAATATTCTCATGTGGTTCCAGTTGATGGAACACGTAAGTCCCCACCATACGGTGCTGCATAAGTATGCACCCTAGTTCCTCCTTGGAGAGATAACTCAAATTTCAAACCCTTCTACTCCAAGGTAGCGGTTAAGGTCGAAGAACTGGTTATTCTTCGCTTAAATCCTCATAATACTGCCTCATAATTTCCCATTCTACTGAACTCTAGTGTTTACCTTAATTAGGCTCGAACTAGCAAAGCTTTATAGATGAACTATCTCTCAAATCCTCGGTTAAATCCAGCTAATCCTGGGTATTTCCTCATCTGTAAGTTGTTTGCGAGAGTTGGCCATTCTTGTACTGCTCATATCACTTAATATTACATACCTTCGAAATTTATCTCCTTTAATCAGGATGTCGTACTTGACACATTGGCGTGCATTCCAATTCTTGAATTACTTCTGGTTTTGTTCTCAAGTAACACTTCACAACTTTTTGGTTCCCCAAATAATTTAGAACGTGATTGGTGGATGTCGCTACAATTTAATCCAAATATGACTTAAACATTGCAACATTAGATCCATAGAAGTTGTAGGTGCCTGGTTAACTACCAAACTTGCAGTGCTCATATCGGTCGGGAACGTAATCTTACGAATACCTTCACTGTCGGAAGCAGTTGGTGCAATCTTGACTAAGGTGAATCTTTGATAAGGTTCTAGCTCTTTCTCGTGACTGACTGAATCACTTATTTGAGTTGATATCTATTTCAGATGGTGACCTTATTGATTCCATATTACTTGATAAACACTTGAACGACTCATGTTTCTCGTCAATGAAGAAGCGAGGCCTTTCCAAGCTATACTCCGCTTTAGTATATCTTTCAGCAATAACTGCTTTATTTGCTTCTTAATTCCACTATTCTCGCGGCGTCAATTTATATGACCCTTTCTTCAGATTAAAGTAGCATCCGAGATAGGGTAATCCCGGCAGTTCTTCTGAAACACATCATCGAAACATTTGTGGACTAGAGATGTCCTTTTATTTTAAGTTTTTTCCATAAATTCCTATTACCTGACACATAAACTCTTCCTGTGGCTCTTGCCTTCTGTCCTCTTCATAAGCTATAGCTTACTCGCAAAATTTAGATTTCACAATTCTAACAGATCAATTTAATTAACCACTTTATTCCTAAAATCCCACCATACTATCTTATATTAAATAGAATCGAATCCGCCATAAAATAGATTTACCATCCTAACACCACACTTTTCCAACATATAATCACATCGGACCGAAACTTCTATTCTATATACCGACATTCAGATCATCTGGCGTCATAATCCTTGATGCAGACATATTCAAAAAGGCGGAGTGGAATGCCCCTAGACGAATGACTCACATGCACGATAGTTCAACATAACATAAGTTCTGATATACCACATTAAGTCTACTCAATACTTACAACTCTTCTAACTCCTCAACTTTTGTGGCAATACTTTACTTTTGGGTCTTGGATGATCCTCTTTTGTTATTTCACTCATAGTTCAATCTCCCTGCTTACTTGAGCTGTAATACTTTCCTTGGGTCTTGATTGCTTCGAAAGTTCCTTCCCTTGGTTTATCATAGAAGGTTTCTAGATTAAACGCCCTATCTTCTTATAATTAAAGCGGATGTTCCTCCGTTACGTTTGAAATTATTTCCATGATGTTCCTTTCTGATGAGGTGAGTGCAAAAAATAAAATAAAAAATTAAGTGGACTCAATATTAGGCTTCTTACTCCCATTTCCGCGAAGTTCTCTTCACTTTTCTTCTTTTTCTGAGTGTCGCTATCGTTTTGCTCGAAGTATTCATATTCTAGAGCCCAGCCATACAGGTCTTCAAAACTTTATGTACCCAAAATTTTCCTTTGGCATTTAAATTTAATCCTTCAAGGAATCTCATTTCAATTATCCCTTCCATTACTCATATAGTCAGGAGTCTATCAAAATGTACTACACAAACTCAACAGTGTAGGTAGCCGCCAACATTCGATCTTGCCTCAAGGTAGAAAATTATTTCCCTTATTTATTGCTCCTGCTTTCCAACATTATCCATACTTGTATACTTGTTTTCCGAATTTAACAAATCCTTTTATCCTTCAATGTATCTTATCCGCCCATTTGATTTAGGACTCCTCATTCTGATTATTTTACTGGTCATTCTAAAAGGCAACACATTTGACTTTTGTCACAAATGACGGTACATTCATTTGGTGTTCACTCTTATCACCAAGGAATTTCCTAATACACACTACTTCGTATCCATTAATTCCCTTGCTCATTAAGTTCGTATACTTATTACCAAAGCATAATCACAATACTCAAGCATAATCACACACATTCTTCCTAATACTTCTCATTCCCTTAGTTTTCGCTACACACAACCTCATACATGGAACCCCAATCACATTGAAAAGTCAAGCATGTATACGATAATTCCGAGAACGTGAAACTAACACATTCAAACTAGTCTCCTAGCGATTTCTCGGCTCCTCTTGCTTCTTCAGCATAGGTCGCACGGGTCGTAATAGTAACTGCTATCGCTGCTATTTTGAAACGGCGCTTCTGGTATGAGATTTGGGTCACTAATACTAGATATGTTCTTTGGTATACGACTCCTTCTCACAGTTATTCGTTGGTCATTTCTATTTGGCGTTGTAACTCATTTAATGTTCCCTGCCACCTAATCAGGTTCATATTCACATTTCTGATGGTCGTGTCATCACCTTACAGGCCTCCGATAGCCACATATTAATCACCAACCTACAATAAATGCGTCCAATGTCGCCCACTCTTCAGACAGAGATAGGGTCTTAATAATCGTTTATGCCTAAATTCCCTGATGCGTATAGGGGTTATGATCCCCTACTCCATGCTCTACCTTCCATATTAACCTTTAGTTTAAGCACACAATCTATGACTTCTTCTCATAAGCTCGCTTTTAATTACACGAATCTCCTTGATGACGGTAAGAATGTTGGCTAACATCGATTGTTTCGACGATTTTCGTTGGATGATGTCTATCACGTCCTAACTTGGATAGCACATAATCAAAGGTAATTCACTTAATACACAATGGTGCACACATACACAACTAACCAATCACTCACTATTCATATTAATCGTAAACTCACAGTATTATCACACAACTCATCACACGGCAATCTTCAGGCTTTTCGAACATAATCAGTTGCAAATCTTTTATGTTTTACAAATACTTATATGAAGATAAGTAATTGAAATCATTTTCTTTTGAAAGGAAACCTTGGCTCTGATACCACCTATAACAGCCCGCTACTAATCACAACCAAACTAATCATACTTAGATCTAATCAGCGGAAGCACATAAACTAAGTATAGCGGAGGCTGTTACCTGCTGGAGTCCGAGCAAATAAATTACATAGTTTAAATACATCAAAGATGTGGAAACCCATTTCAATACCATAATATCATAAATCAAAATTTAGAAATCGTGAAGCAAGTATTATGTTCGAAGCACCCGACTCTGCCATAGCGTAATCACATCACAAGGTTCTAAAGTTGCCTAATTGCCTACCTCGAAATCCCTGCACAAATTAAGAGTCTTCCCCCACCAGGACAGGTTCAAAGAACAAGAACAGCTTATGCTGGTACATAATTCATTCCTAGAAAATAGTAGGGTGGCTGAAAGTAAAGGAATCATTTCCATGTTTCCTTAAGAAGTAGTTAGTGCTTGCTAAGATAATACAAAGAATATCATTTAAAGGAGAAATCAAAACAACTTTATGGTTATTTTGACCCAAACACACACTAATCGAAAAGAGCTTCTTCGAAAGAGAAATCATATTTTGGAAAACACATAGGTTTATGATAAATTGCCTAACACATGACTCCACAAACTCATCTCATTATGATAAATCTATTTCTTGATAAGTTATTTCGGGAAGAGAACTCACATTGAGGCATACACTAGGTATTGACCTCCACACATTTCGAAGTTTGCACCGCTGATTTTTTTAGCGCTTGCAAGCTAGGACATGTCCCCACACAATTCACACATAGTCTCCTTCCCATAAAAACAAATTCAAATACATATTTTCGAATCTAAACTCCGTTTAGTAACACATTTGGAAATCCAACTCTTTTCCAAAAAGAACACAACTCTAAACCACATAATTACTAGTTTAACTTTTGAAATCTAGCTTCGTTTATCAAATCATTTAAGAACTTAAGTAACATATAGGTGGCCAAGGGCCAGTGGTACTTGGTTATGAGGTTCTAATAAGAAAATATTCAGGAAAACCTACACCGTAGACTGTTATCAAAGTGACAAAATCCTTGAGCTAAAATAGGTGTTTTTCCGCTTATTTGAGAAATATCTTTAAAATTAAGGATGTAACATGTTCTAAACCTAAAATACTTCTTAGGTACTTTCATATTTGGCATTATATCAAGTGAAGTAAGATTCCTAACTTATTGTTTCAAAAATTCGAAAACAATGTTCAAAAACGTTGTTTTTGAGTATTTAATGATACTTCCCAGAAAGGACTAAATATTAATAGTTTAAATCTCATTAGCACACACTATATTTATATTTGAGCTAATGCAATATATCATTTTTTTGTCTCAAATTTTTTTTCTTAAATTTATCTTGAAGTCTAAAGTAATTCATTTACAAAGTCAGTGACTTTTTAGCGATTCTTTGAAGAAGTTACATTACAAATTCTTAAACACTCGATCTAATTAAATTTCTCTTGCTAAATACCACATTCATACTGCCATATATCAAATCATAACTAGAGAAAATATGAGTTGGTAAAAAAAGATGTTAGAGAGAGAAAGAAAGAACGAAACAAAAGGCGAAAATAAAACCCTAGAAATCAACCCCAAATCAATTACTCTAGCTTTCCCTGCCATAATTTTCCCCCTGAAAATCTCTACGCTACCACTCTTCCTTCACTCCTTAATAGCAAGTTGAAAATTTTAGCTTTACTGCTTCTCTTAACCACCCTCTTCAAGTACAGTTATGATGAGTTTAGTTTTCCCCCAAATCAATTTTGTAGGGATGAGCCTACTTCTTCTTTAATTAAAGCGTCTCGCTTAGTAACTCAGAATAATGATGTCTATAATTACTCTCCTTTCTTTCCCAACGTTCTAATTAGAGCCACAAAAAGAGCTCGAAATTGGATTAAAGGGTTTCACCTACTCCAATTTAAGTGCAAGCTAGTTGGGGTTTCTAGGGTTTCTTGTTTCGTCGCATTAAATGTGAGTGAGTTTTCTTTTTCCTCTCTTCTTAAGGAAGGCTGTTGTGGCATGTTTTCTTCTGTTTCGCGTGTATTGATGGTGCCAGGAGGAGTAAATTATGGTAAGCTACTGCTGTAATTAAAACTTGTAGGTTTTAATTATAGTACAAGAACATTAAATGCGATGGAATGCTTCGGGGAGGAAAGAGATTGCTCTCCCTTGAGTAATTCCTTTGTAGAGGTAAATAAATTTGCCTATAAAAGGCAAATTCAGGTAAACGTTGTTATCACATCTCCCTTTCAATCTCTCCCTTTCAATCTCTCCCTATATTCTCTCTGTCTGTCTTTAATATTTCTGCTTCAAGTTCGTTTTCATTTACTATGGTGCTGCCTAATTCCGTTAAGGAAGTTATTTTGTCAAACCCTATCTCCCAAAATAATAATATTGAGGGTATTACTGCTGATAATATTCCTCCTGCGAATGTTTTTAGTGACATTTCTCAAAGTCCGCTCTTTCCTGTTATTCCTTCTGTTGATTTAAATGTGAATGATCCCCCTCCCCCTGCTGTCCTTGCTAGTCCTGTGGTCTTAGATGACCTTCCTCAGGTTAAGCATGATATTGATGAACTTACCAAAACTTGTCTTTTTGGTAAGATGTTGTCTACCCCTCTTGATATGCGTACCATTATGGCTCGTACAAAGTCTGATTGGAAATTCATTAAGGGTGTAATAGACTACCTTGATATGGGGAATAATTAGATTCTTTTGAGGTTCTCTAACCCTAATGATCTTACTCTTGTTTGGAGTGAGAGACCTTGGCATATCCAAGGTGATCTCTTCGTTATTTGTCCCTGGAAGCCTTTCTTTGATCCTTACCTTGAAGAAATTCAATAAGTGGATGTTTGGGTTAGAATTCCCCATTTGCCTACTGAGCTTCTAAACTTTAATTCTATTGCTAATCTTCTAGCTGTTAATGAGATTGGTACTCTAGTCAAACTGGATCAAAGGTCTCTTATGAGAAATAAGATCCGGTTTGCTAGGGTTTGTGTTAGGGTGAACATTCAAGGTCCCCTCCTTGAATTTGCTGAAGTCTGTAGAGTTAGTGATTTAGTGCATGGCTATGTGTTTTGGTATGAGGATTTTTCCTCTGGTTGCTCATTCTGTGGTGACAGTGCTCATATCATTGATGCATGCCCCCTGTTAACTTCTCCTAAGAAAGGTGTTACTGTCCAACTGATGAAAAATCCTAAACAGAAACACTTATTTCAGTCTATGGCTAAAGCTGCTGGGTAAGAAATTCATGATACCACTGCTGAGCCTGCAAGTGTGGTTCATGTTCAGTCCAAGCATTTTCAAAATAAGTTTTCAAAAGTCCCTTTTTCCAAGAATAAGAATGGTGGTAAGGATGCTGCTGGTCTTTTACCTACTCTCTCTGTCAAAGGTGTAGTCATTAATGAGCCCTCTCAGAATGCTGATATTAAAGTTGATGATGGTAAGAACACCCCTACTCACTTGTCTGATAAAGGGAAAGGTAAGCTGGTGATTGCTCACCCTTGTATCTCTGACGATGAATCCTCTGATGATGAGGCTTACTTGCTGCCACCTCTAGTCCCTCTTCCATTTGCTGAGCCTCTGGTTAAGGAGACTGTTGATACTGGTGATCACCAGTCCCCCCTCTGCTCTCCTATGCCACTTATAGTGTTTTGTCCTGCTGAGCTCATTGGTGATTCTCTCCTGCTCCGCCCCTCTGAATTTGCTGTTCAGATTGAGTATTCTTCTGCTGATGGTAAGCCTGCTGATGATACTTTTCTTTTGGAAAATGCTGATGATGACAAGCTAGATGAGCTTGATTCATATGGTGACAAATCTTTCCAGTCTCTTACTTCAGAACACTCTATGGTGAGGCAAATTGAGCAGTTGGGGATGAACCCCTCCTTCCCTGTTATCCTTTCTTCTCAATCTGGTTCAACAAAGAGGAGAGTTGATGACATGGAGAATGATGATGCCTCTTCAGCCCTGAAGAGGAAGAGAAACTAATCTTTTCAGTCCTCCCCTTTATGATGTGGTGTTTTGGTAGTTTTAAAATATTATCATGTCTATAGCGTGTTGGAATATTCGTGGTGTAATTAGAAAAAATGCTTTGGTAGAGGTTAAAGACTTTTGCTCTAGTAATAATGTTAAGATTATGATGCTTTGTGAAGTGAAATCCCAAGTCCCCCTACTCAGATTACTGTTGTTCAATGTGGGTTCCAGTTTTTGGATTTTGTTCCTACCCAAGGATTAGCGGGAGGTATTTGGTTGCTATGGAAAAGTTGTAATCTTAATCCCTTTAATCTCGTTGTTATATATAAATCATCAAGGTTTATGGCTTGCAATCTTTCTCTTCTTAATTTAAGTCTTTCTTTTGTGGTTATTTTTATCTATGCTCCGGCAAGCAAGCTCAAAAACCAGAATTTTGGGCTGAGCTCATTGAGTATGTGAATAATTTGCAATCCCCTTTTTTTTATAATTGGTGATTTTAATGAAATCACAAATTCTTTAGATAAGCTTGGTGGTGTTCCTTTTAATCAAAATAGAGCATTAACTTTGTCTAATTTATTTTCTAGAACTTGTTCTGCAGAACTACCTTTTACTGGCTTGCGTTTACTTGGAGAAAGAAAAGGACTGGACCCAACAACTTGTTGGAACGCTTAGATAGAGCAGTTGCATGCATTCCATGGATTGCTAACTTTCCAGAAGCTAAGGTGAAACATCATAATTTCACCAGTTCAGATCATTGTATTATTACTCTTGAATATTTGTCTTCAGTTACCTCAAAAGCACCACAGAACAGAAAACCACAACTCGATGGAGAAAGTTAGCATAAAATGGCTCCTAAGAGCACCATTGATACACATTTTAGCTCAAATATAGGGAGAAAAACACTATATAAAACCATAACATCAAACTGCCCCAAGCTAAACCTTTGCTTGTCCTCAAGCAAAGCACAACATAAATAAGAATAGGATTGCTTCACCCCTCAGATAGGAAAGTTTAAACTCAATTATTTCCAACTCAAAATCGTTCAGGCAAGCAAAATTCAAGTTCAGTTGCTCAGATCACCTGACTACCAATCACTTAAGTAAACCATCAAACGCAGCTGCCCTACATATCATGCAAATCTTGAAAAGGTGCTCACCGAGGTGTCACTCCTCTCAATTTTGTGGCAGGCAAAATATGTGCCCGATCGCTCACCAACCCAACCATAATAGCCCTTCCCACTCACATTCTCATGTGTTTAGAAAGGTATAATATCGCTCATCCTAATCAGGTCGACTCAAGTAACAAACTTAAACTTCAACTTTGGCATATTGACTCAGTATTATTCCAATAAACAATCAAACATGTGCTCAAAAGGTCTTTTTCAGGGTTGTAATGGGGCTCGGGTAAAGGTACGGAAATTATTTAGGAAATGTGGTGGAAAAGCCAAGAAAGGGGAGCAAAAAACACTAGTAGGACTAGGTGTGGTAGAAACAACTCCCATGGCATCAACAACTTAACCAAGATAATAACCAACTCTTGAAATTTCACGAACCAACCAATAATTGTCATTTTCAACATAATTTCCAACACTTTTGATAGTTAACGAGTGAAGATCATAGAAATTTTTCAGATTTTTCACTATCAAATTTTTTTTTTTCTTTCACTTTATTTTTCTTTTTCTTTCTTTTCTTTGTACAAACATATCATTATTTTCCAACCACCCTACGAAATCAACCACACAATATGCTATTAACTCAACAAATGCTCCCCCAAGCTAGACTTGGGACAATAATCAATGTAAAGGCTCAAGGTGTGTAATGTGGCTTAATATAGATCCAAAAAGAAGTCATTAGGCTCAGCGGGGCTAGGGAGGAAAAATTGATTCATTAAACAATTCTGAGGCTTAAAAATTAAACAAATGAACGCCTCTATCACAGCACATGCCTAAAGTCACCAGAACTCAACGAGTACAATGCCAAAACCAAGATAAGAATGCTACGAGGAACTAACACACAAGAATAGATCGGATATAGAGATAAATCCGAGGGTGAGAATGAATTCTCACAATCTAACCAATTCAAGCATGCAGTTAAAATAGGCGCTTTATCAACAAAATCTACTCAAGATCAAGGCAATCATAGATCACATCACAACATCCCAATCACAAATGCCTAACTATCCAGTATAATGAGTTAAATCATTTTTTTCAAAGCAAAGTTCGGGGCACAGGGAAGCAATCAATCTATTCGAATTCAACTCGTATTTTTGTGTTTTTTCAGCAATATTTCATTTTTTTTGTGATTTTTCATTATTTTCAAAGCAATTAAACTACCTTAACTAACCTAAAAAACAGTAAAAGAGAGAGAAGTACTTACAGAGATCCTCCCCCAAGCTGAACGTGGCAATGGCCTCATTGCAACAAGGGAAAGGAAAATCAGTCATCCATGGAAAGGTCCTCACCATCATCATCCTCACCTCCATCATCCTCACCTCCGTCACCCCGACTACTGGACCCCAGCTGGCTGTAACTCGGGTTCCTAGTGTACCATGACGGGTGAGCATCGGTTTCTGCAATGGTATGCAGTCGGCGGTAGTCATCGTACATGGGATATAGAGCTAGGTGTTGATCATTGGCCAATGTATCAACACGCTGGCTGAGGCTCTGGAGAAGGACAAAGTTGGCATCAACCTGCTGACCGATGCTCTGAATGGCGGTAGAGTTGGCAGTGATACCAGACTCCATATGCTGGAGCATGCTCATCATTACCTGAAAATCAAAAGAAGGAGGGGAGCAAGCGGGAATATGGGGAGGGGGAGCATCGAAGTAGAAGCAATATCATCGGAATGAGGGGGCGGCGGTGAAATGTGCGCTGGGAATCTCGGGGACGGGGGTGGGAAAGTCGGAACCAGTAATGGGAAGGTGGTAATGGGGCTACCCTGGTCGGATTTTTGCTAAGGGACTAGGCAGCTCAATAGAGCGCCTCCCGTTGATGCGCCACTGATATTTATCCCAGCCCTCTCTAACCAATGGAGGCGATCTAGGAAAGCATAATCCAGGAGGGTGGGTCCTATGGCTGGTTGGTAGCGAGACTCATCAAAACCAGGGATTTTCCTAGCAAAAAGAGTCACTAACCCCCCGTTTACAATAGCACGAGAGGTCAAGGTACCGTCCGCTCTCCTCTTGGGGTAAGTGGTAGCAATACGCTCCATCTGGAGCGCAACATGATGAGGGATGTTATATTGAAAATGGTCAGGTGTCCCTTTAAGCATGTAACTGCCAATTAGGTACAGTTCATCCCCCCTTATTAATTGTCCTTCCACCCTCCCAAATAGTGTCTGCGACATAAATCGAACCCAAATTTTAAAGATGGGTTGGTGGATGTATTTGCCCTTGCAGAGTTGTAGGGTGAAGTCATTTACATCACCTGTGATGGCAAAGTACGTGCTACGATGGTGGTAGTTAGGGGGGTGCCCAATCTCCCTACCACATTGTACTCGAAGTACCCGTGCAAATTCCGGCAAAGTGAGGTGGAAATCCTGATTGAGCAGTCTAAAGGATACATATGATACAGGTCCAGTTCGGGGTTTGGTAACCTTAAGACTGTTATAAAATTCATAGACCAGTACAGGATAGGTATTAACATGGACGGAAAAGAAAGATTCCATGCCGATTATTTTCATGAAATCTTTGAATTCAGAAGCAATACCCAATTTATTCAAAAATTCAATATCAAGAAAATGGGTAGGACTCACCTCGCGCCCTTTTAGGCGCTGAAACCGTTCACGTTGCTCTGGCGACGAAAAGATTACATCCGAAAAAGTCTCGTCCCGTGGTGGTGGTTGTGGTGGCCCAGTGCCGGATCCGCGACGCCTCCTTGAAGTCATGTTGCTTGGAAAATGTAGAGATTTCACACTCACTCTAATGGGGGATGATGGGAAGGGAGCTTTTCTCTCACTTTAATGGTGGAATGAATGTGGAAGAGGATGGATGAGAGAGATGGAGTGAAAGAAAAATGAAGAGGATGGAGTGGGTAATTGGTAGGGGAAGATGAGAGGAGTGATTTTTTTGTGGAGATAAAAGTAGCTTGGATTGAAGGTTGTTAATGGTGGATGGAGAATTTGGGGAAGAAGGTGAGAGATGGGGTTAGGGCTTGAAGAAGAGAGAGAAAGAGATTGGGAGTGAATGAGGAAAATGAGTGGGAAATCCGAATTTAATGAAAGAGCCAGAACGAAGCCCGATCGGGCGAGAAGAGCCCGATTTCATCGGGCGGTTTTTTTCTTCAGGGGGCAGAATTCTGGTTGTGGGCCCGATCGGGCGTGTTCGCCCGATTCCATCGGGAGTCTGAGATTTATCGTTCCAAGGACTGACGGTGTGCCGCCCGATCGGGCGTACCTGCCCGATTTCATCGGGCGAATTGGTTTTTCGTTGACGGAGGACCGCCCGATCGGGAATAATGGCCCGATGGGATCGGGCGCTTTTCTTTTTGATTCTTGTCATGAATTCTTCACGGGCCCGACCTGGCGGAGGAGCCCGATCTCATCGGGTGGCTGCCCAAATAGCCATTTTTCGGGATTTTACGATATTTTCCATGGGAAAACGGGCCTCGCTATCATGTGAAAAATCCCTGCGCACATATAACCTCAAGGTAATGATTAGTACCCTCTCACTCTCTCACCAAAACTACAAAACTAGAAAAACTAAAAACAAAACTATACTAAAAAGAAGAAAAGGAAAGGGAAAATCGGGTTGCCTCTCGATTAGCGCTGGTTTATGAGGGTCCCGCACGACCATAATGCCGCATCCCTCAAACAGAAGGGGAAGGGGGTTGGAGGTATAACTCCTCCACAGATCCAGCAAGAGCTCCTGTATGATAAAGCTTTAAGCGTTGGCCATTAACCTTGAATTTTTCACCTGTTGCATTCATCACCTCAATAGAACCAAACTTGTTAACATTAGTGACAGAAAATGGACCAGACCACCTAGACTTCAACTTACCAGGAAAAAGTTTTAATCTAGAGTTGTACAATAAGACCTTGTCACCAATTGAGAACTCTCTACTCAAAATTTTCTTATCATGTCATCTCTTAGTGCGCTCTTTGTAGAGACGCGAACTATCATAAGCATTCAGCCGGAGTTCATCAAGTTCATTAATCTGCAAAAGGCGTTTTTCTCCTGCTAATTTAGCATCAAAGTTCAGCTCCTTAACAGCCCAAAAAGCCTTGTACTCTAGCTCAACAGGTAAGTGACATGCTTTCCCATAAACTAACCTGTAAGGGGTGGTGCCAATAGGGGTCTTAAAAGCAGTTCTGTAAGCCCATGAGGTGTCATCTAATTTGTCACTCCAATCCTTCCTAGATTTAGCTACCACTTTCTCCAAGATAGTCTTTATCTCACGATTAGATACTTCTACCTGCCCACTTGTCTGAGGGTGATAAGCTAGGCCAGTCCTATGGTAGACACCATACTTCTTAAGCAGAGCCTCGAAAGTGCGTTTGTGAAAATGAGATCCACCATCACTTATGACAACCCTTGGTACCCCAAACCTTGGAAAGATAATCTTTTTAAACATTTTCATAACGACTTTAGAGTCGTTAGTTGGTGATGCAAGGGCTTCTACCCACTTAGACACATAATCAACAGCAACAAGTATGAAATTATTGCCAGATGAAGAGGGAAAAGGGCCCATAAAATCAATACCCCATACATCAAATAATTCAACTTCCAAAATGGGGGTTTGAGGCATCTCATGTCTTCGGGAAATATTTCCCGTTCGTTGGCATGCATCACAGGACTTAACAAAGGTACTAGCATCATGAAATAAAGTAGGCCAGTAAAAACCAGATTGAAGTACCTTAGCAACAGTTTTGGAGGGCCCAACATGGCCTCCACATGGCAGGGAGTGGGAGTGCTTCAGAATGTCATGCACCTCCCATTCTGGAATATATCGCCTATAGATGGTGTCAGTGCAAAGCTTGTACAGTAGAGGGTCGTCCCAGAAATACTTTTTAGCCTCATGGAGGAATTTCTTCCTCTGCTGGTAACTCAGCTCTGGGGGAGTCTGTCCTCTCACACAAAAGTTGGCGAAGTCGGCATACCACGAGGTGACAGAAGTGACTGCCAGGAGCTTATCATCAGGAAAGGAATCATCAATGGGTAGTCCTTCTTCCATATCTTCATACTGCAATCTGGACAAATGATCAGCCACTACATTTTCTGCTCCCTTTTTATCTCTGATCTCTAAATCGAATTCTTGGAGCAGTAAAATCCACCGAATGAGTCTAGGCTTGGCCTCCTTTTTGGCTAGGAGGCACTTCAATGCAGCATGGTCAGTATAAACAATGACCTTAGACCCCAACAAATAAGTTCTGAACTTGTCCAGTGCATAGACCACAGCTAGAAGCTCTTTCTCAGTTGTGGCATAGTTAACTTGAGCTTCATCTAGTGTCTTACTAGCGTAGTATATCGCAGGGAGAATGTTGCCCTTCCTCTGACCAAGCACAGCTCCCACAACATAGTCGCTAGCATCGCACATAATCTCGAAGGGAAGGTTCCAATCCGGAGATCGAATGATCGGAGCAGTAATCAAAGCTTGCTTGATCCTGTTGAAAGATATAAGACAGTTATCAGTAAACAAGAACGGGGCATCCTTGAGGAGCAACTGAGTAAGTGGTTTAGCAATTTTAGAGAAATCCTTGATGAAGCGGCGATAAAACCCCGCATGACCAAGGAAGCCTCGCACCCCTTTTACATTCACAGGAGGGGGTAATTGCTTAATCACTTGAATTTTTGGTTTATCCACCTGGATGCCACGTTCAGAGATAATATGACCAAGTACCACTCCTTCAGTAACCATGAAGTGGCACTTCTCCCAGTTCAGTACAAGCTTGACATCTTCACACCTTTTCAAAACTTTAGCCAGATTTAGCAAACATGCATCAAAATCAATTCCATACACGCTAAAGTCATCCATAAACACTTCCATAATGGACTCAATAAACTCAGAAAAAATGGCCATCATACAACGTTGGAAGGTGGCGGGGGCATTGCATAATCCAAATGGCATCTTTCGATAGGCAAAGGTACCATATGGGAAGGTAAAGGTGGTCTTCTCCTGGTCATCTGGGTGGATAGGGATTTGGAAGAAACCGGAATACCCATCTAGATAACAGAAATAAGAGTTGACAAGCTAGCCTTTCTAACATTTGGTCAATGAAGGGGAGGGGAAAGTGATCCTTCTTGGTGGCAACATTTAATTTCCTATAGTCAATGCACATACGCCAACCAGTTACTACTCTTGTAGCAATTAATTCATTTTTGTCATTTTTAACAACAGTAGTACCTCCCTTTTTAGGAACCACTTGAACTGGACTCACCCACTTAGAGTCAGCAATGGGGTAGATGATTCCAGCATCAAGTAATTTCATAACCTCTTTCTTAACCACTTCCTGCATATTGGGGTTCAAGCGACGTTGGCCTTGTATACTAGGACGATGATCATCCTCTAAGTGAATTCTATGCATGCAGAACTCAGGGCTTATGCCTTTCAAATCATCAATATTATATCCAATGGCTTGTTTATGTTTTTTCAAAACAGACAAAAGTTGAGACATTTGACCATCGTTTAATGAAGCACTAACAATCACAGGATAGTTTTCAGATTCATCCAGAAAAGCATAGCGCAGAGAAAGGGGAAGGGGTTTCAGTTCAGGTTTCTTTACCTCTACCGGTTGAGTATCATATACTAACCGTTCCTTGTCATGAGTGGTAATACCGTCAAGCACTTCACATGCTAGAACCGTTTCCCAGTCATCCGCGGCAGCACTCAAGGGATTACCATCGCCTGTAGAAGATGCAAAACAAAGCAAAGCCTCCAGAGGATCCCGCAGAAGGGATTGAGGCATGTCATCGTTAACTAGCACATCAATGACATCAATTCTATAACAGGCTTCCTCTAGCATGGGACTTTTCAAGGCATTGGTTAAACTAAAGGTCACCTTGTCATCCCCCACAGTCAAAGTTAATTTACCATTCTTGACATCTATGACAGCTCCAGCAGTATGAAGAAATGGTCTCCCTAAAATAATTGGGATCTGAGTATCCTCTTCCATGTCAAGCACAACAAAATCCACAGGAATAAAAAATTTACCTACTCTCACAGGGACGTCCTCTAGGATACCTAAGGGGTATTTGTGAACGGTCGACCATTTGAAGAGTAATATTGGTACATTTTAAATCTCCCATGTCAAGCTTTTTGCATACAGTAAGGGGCATGACACTAACACTAGCACCCAAATCACATAAAGCCTTATCGATAAAAATGGTGCCAATGTTACAAGGGATAGAGAAACTCCCCGGGTCTTTCAATTTAGGTGGGGACTGGTTTTGCAAAAGAGCACTACATTCTTCAGTGAAAGCTACAGTCTCAATTTCATTAAAGGCTCTTTTCCAAGTCAGAATTTCTTTCAAAAATTTAGCATATGCAGGAACTTGAGTAATAAGTTCAGTAAAAGGGACAGTTACCTGCAGATGTTTCACTATCTCCAAAAACTTACCGAGCTGATGATCAAGCTTAGTCTTCAATAGTCTATTGGGGAACGGTACCTTGATAACAGGAGTGGGAGTTGGAACTTTTTCAGTTACTGTCTGCTTCTCTGCATTGCTGGCCTGCTTAGGAGCTGTGGAATTGTCAGTGACAGCTTCATCCTTGTCGGACCCAACCAGATCATCTTTAGGCATCTCGGGACTATCATACCGCGTTCCACTCCTAAGAGTGATGGCATTGGCAGTATCTCTTGGTTGCATGGGTTGTGAAGGTAATGACCCAGGCGGTCTACTAGCAGAAGAACTAGCCAACTGAGCTAGTTGAGTCTCCAACATCTTGTTATGCGTACCCAAGTTTTCCAACTGAGCCTTTGTGTCGGCTTGAAAGGCATTAAAACCTTTCTGCATCTGAAACATCATATTCTTCAGCTCTGTCATGGCTGGGTCAGTAGAAGGAGCAGGTGGTTGTGGAGCTTGATTTCTCTGGAAACCAGGAGGAGCTTGTTGTTGAGGTTGATATTGTTAAACCTGATTTTGTGGGACATATGGTTGTTGAGGTTGAGGATTCAACACATTATTGCTCCGATATGAGAGATTGGGGTGATTTCTATAGCCGGGGTTGTAAGTGTTAGAATATGGATTGAACTGGCCCCTAGGTTGTGACTGAAACGCATTAACCGTCTCACAGCTACTCCCGACATTAGAAGATAGGAGCGCAGGGCACTCTTGACAGTTGTGCCCAGGTATCCCACAAGCATCACAAATGGAAGCAGTATAATTAGGAGCACTAGCCATCGCATTAACACTCATATGGGAGGAGTCGTTACCTAGCTTCAAAGAATCAATCTTCTGGTTTAGAGCAGCTAGTTGCCCGGACAATAAAGAAATAGCCTCGACATCATGTTTCCCTCCCTTCTTCATGGAGGAACGAATGGTAGATGCTTGATTAGAAGCGAGTTTCTCCAGAAGTTCATACCCCTCATCAATAGCTTTATCCATGAAAAACCCACCGGAGGCTCCATCAATTACCCTCCTTGTATCTGCATCAACTCTAGTGTAGAAAATCTGACACAAATACCACTGGTCTAAACCATGATGAGGACAAAGGCGTTGCAGATCCTTGAACCTCTCCCAAGCTTCATATAAGGACTCTCCAAGATCTTGGGTGAAAGTTACTATGGCATGACGCATATCTGCAGTCTTTTGGTAAGGATACCACTTGATGAGGAAGATTTTGGATAGTTCTGCCCAGGTGGTGATGGTAGAAGGCAGCTTATTATACCAAAATAGAGCTTTGTCGCGCAGAGAGAAACCAAAGAGGATGAGTTTCATCTCATCAGCAGTAACACCAGCTTGTTTCTGAGTAGCACAACATTGTAAAAACCGCTGCAGGTGCTGATTTGGGTCTTCAGATGGTAACCCAGCAAACTGATTATTCTGAACCATATTCAGAACATGAGATTTGATTTCAAAGTTTGTAGCAGCAGTGGTAGGCATCTGGACCCCAGTGGGTACATTATCAGGAGAAGGTTGTGCATAATATCTGAAGGTTGGTTTAGCTTCGTCACCCATTACAGCAGTAATAGGTGTCTGTTGGGATAACTTTGCTTGCTTAGTTTGCTTTCTGAGTCTACGATCGGTCTTTTCAATCTCCGGATCAAATGGAATGAGATTTGGGGATTTCAATTTCCTGCTCATACACCAAAAATACTAACACAAACGTGAGATGCTCCAAAGAACAAGTGTTCTTCAGAGTAGAGGTTAGTGTAATATTATAATTCAGACAAAATAAAAATAAACCGTCTCCCCGGCAACGGCGCCAAAATTTGACAGGCTAAAGTCGTATCACCTTATCAAAAATAACCTAAAGTCCACTAACAAGTAGTTAGGGAAGTCAGGATCGAATCCACAGGGAGAAAGTTATACTATTATATCTGAATTCTAATATTATACTAACTAAATCAGATGAAAATGGGTGTGTGACTAAACTAATAGGCAAATGATAGAACTAAATATGAAGGTAAGAATCAATTAATAAAGAACTAGGACTATGGATCACTATGCATACAATTCGGGAAATCAGAGACGAATAATAACTACCCAATAAGTCAATTTATCTAGGGCACATGTAATTTCTCTCGAACATTACCTCCCTCAAAGATCACCTAGCCGCTCTCGCATGGTCAAGGATCACTATGCCTAATGATTGAAAGCCTATACGAAATCTCTCCTCTCGAAGTATATTCAATATTGCGATAATAGAAATACAAATCAGGCCTAATTCATAAATCTAGCATGAACGATTCAATCACAGGAAACAATTAAAATAAAGGGTAATTACATTAATCTATTAATCCCTCATTGCATACATAGATCCCCACAATCCTAGAAATAAAACTACTCACTCATGTTTGAGAATCCAATAACAAATTCCATATAAAAATCCATACTTTGAACTATTGCAAATAACTAAGTAATTACTCTAATCAATAATAGAGGAAGCAAACATTAATGGAGAAAACAAGGAAGAAGATTACCAAATTAATGAACTATATTGAACTTGCGAATAATCCAAAGGTTTGATCTTGAATCACAATGAAGAGTAGTAAAACTAGGGTTCTTGAGAGAAACTATGATAAATAATGACTAAAAACAAGATGAGTAAAAGATGTTCTAACTTTGCTATTTATACTAAGTGCCCGAAACTCATTAAATGAGCGCGCGGAGGACAAGCCCGATCGGGCCAAGTCAGCCCGATCAAATCGGGCGCAACAGCAGCAGATGGGCCTCAAAACTGGAACCCGCCCGATTCAATCGGGCCGCACACCAACGCTGAGCAACACAACACCAAAACACGCCCGATGCAATCGGGCCGAACCGCCCGATCGGGCTCCTCAGCGTAATAACGACTGGGCGACAGAGCCCGATCGGGCCCGCAACGACGCAGCTCAATTCCTTATGACCGCCCGATCGGGCGAGTGGAGCCCGATGGAATCGGGCTGTGGTGTATATCTTCCTTCTTGGCTCTAAACGCCAAGACATCAATTCTTCTTTTCTCAAGGGTCCCGGAAAGTGTCATCGGGACTTCGAAACTCCGCATGAAACCTCTCCAGTCCAATATAATGGTCAAATAATAGTAGAAAATAGAGAGATAACTCCCTAAAACCTGCAATCAAACACAGAACAGAAAACCACAACTCGATGGAGAAAGTTAGCATAAAATGGCTCCTAAGAGCACCATTGATACACATTTTAGCTCAAATATAGGGAGAAAAATATAAAACCATAACATCATATTCCTTCTCGACCAGGGCCCAGTCAGTCGAGGGAGAAACCCTGGCCAAGGCCTCCCGCAACCAAGCAAGGGTAACCTGTGTCGCCACTTCTGCCCCCTCGAGACCCATGTCGGCAGTAAAGTCCCGACCATCTTGGGAGTTCTGCTACTCGAGAATGATCTTCTCCCTAGAGGTCGAAGACTCGCCTTTCGACGAATCGAATTGCCTCTTGATCGAATCCCGTTGCTCTGGGCATCTTGGATCTTTTTTCTCCATCCCTCCTTCCAAACAGTAAAGCTGTTCTCCTTCTCCTCGAGGTCCTTTTGAGCAGCCTCAAGCTCGAGCTTGTAATTCAAAGCAAGCTCCCTCTGCTGTGCTAAATCCTCTCGGAGCCGGCGGAAACCGATGGTATGTCGATGACTCATAACGGCCATTCGAACTGAGCACTGGAAAGACAAAACAACATGATTAAACAGAACTTTACAACAGGGTGGGAACTTGGCAAATAGAAAACTCACATCGATCCAGGAGGCATGAAGCCCTTCGACTTCCTCTTCCTCAGTGAGAGCTCGACAGGCCTCTCATCGGCCTTGGTCAGAAAGCGTTTTAGTACCAAGTCAAAGCGCCGGGCTTTCTCGACCCCTGAGAGTTCGGTGAAGGGCTTCGAAGTCTGGTCCGGATCCTCCGTCCTTGCCCTCTTCCGGCCGGGGGTCTCCTCCATGTGCCTCCCCAACCTTCGAAGTGCCCGCTATCGACCTAGAGGGAGGTTCAACAATCACTGCTGTCCCTCTCTCCCCTAAGACTTGGGGAGGCACGATGGCCGCCGCAGAAGGAGGACGAATACGAGGCCTCTTCACCGGATCCTACCAGGAAAACAAAAGTTAGAACGTAAAACAAAAGGATTGATAATCAGATCGAGAGGTGAAAAGTTACATTGGGGGGACGAGGGACTCGAGTTTCCCCCCTCGACACCTTAGAGCGTATCTGTTCCTGAACCCGCTGGTTTGCCGTCAACCGCCTCTGCATGATTTCGCTGAGTTCTTAACGAGCAATAACTGCACAAAACAAACAATAGTTAACCCATGATACATGTCGATCAAAGCAAGTACACCTAGCTACGAAAGCCCTACCCTTGGGATAAGCCTGGCTCAAACCCATCGAAGAGAGAAAGTGTTTGTCACTCAAGTCCTCAGCACTAGGGTTCCAGTTGGTGGGGACCTGCTTTCGATCGTCATTGACCACTGAAGTAATGGTCTGGCAATAGATTGCGATCCTGGCCTCGTCCTCCGACATCCAAGGCACTGACCTATTCAACGCCATGTTCGGACCTTCAAGGCAGGGAACAATTGGGAAGTCCCACTGCTCTGCTCGATATATGTACATGAACTCCATACGAAAATTCTGTTGGCTCGAAGGCATGGTCCCTACGATCTTATAAGGGAAGCGCGCTTGGAATGTGTACCATCCTTCACCATTTGAGGTTGCCGACATCACAACCAACTTCATCAAGTTCCGCCAAAGAACCAGGGTTGGCTCGACCGCCATCATATCACAAATAGCGAGTAAGCCAACCATCAAGCCAACACTGTTGGGCATCAATTGACAAAGGGCCAGGTTATAAGTACGTAACACCTCCACAATGAAAGGGTGGACGGGAAATCTCAACCCCAGCTCGAGGTAGGCCTTGTATAGAGCAATACAGCCCGTAGGAGGAGTACAGACGGTCTCGTCGGGCACAGGGATGTAAAGGGCATATGGATGTCGAATCCAATAAGACGTCTCGAGAAAGCGCGGGTTGTCGAATCCATCTGAAGACCCTGCAAATCATTTACAACGGTTTCAACAATTATGTCATACCGTTAAACATCAAGGGGTCACTCCTGATCAGTTGAAGGTCATGGTATTTGAGTTTTCTTTGAAAGACAAAGCTCAAAAATGGTTGAATGATGTTCAACAAACTGAGTGCAGTGCTATTTCTGAAGCATTCCTGAGAGAATATTACCCTCCTACCAAGACTGCAGAAACCAGACACAAGCTTGCTACCTTCCAACAAGAACCTGATGAGACATTAAAGGAAGCATGGAATAGGTTTAAGGATCTGCAGAGAGAATGCCCACATGATGCGCTCAAGTTATACGGTGCTTATATGGTATTTTGGATGCACTTTGCTAAGGAGTTCGTTCATAATTGTTGACGTTTGCATACATATCAACCTTAGTCGAAGTTCGGGATTTTGTGAGGTAGTTAATGATAATGTTCTAAGTTTCGAGCTTTTAAGGTGAAATGGTATGTTTTGGGAATGCTCGGGAAGTGTAGCATCGTAACGTAATGGCCAATTATCGCAAGGCCTAGCCAAGCACCATCGCGAGGCTTAGCACACTCCATTCTAGCATCATCGTCAATCTTGAGCCTCCATAAGCAAAGCAAGCCAGCATTGCAAGCACCTTGTCTGCCCAGCTCTCATGCGCGCTCATCACCACATGCTCATCGCCCAGCCCGCACACCCGCACGCTCAGCAAGCCAAAGCTGCCCAGCGCCCAACGCTCATCGCCCAACGCCGAGCGCTCGCCCACGCCCAGCGCTCGCACCTCGCGAGCATGGTCGCACCTCGCGACCTGCTTGCTCGCACCTCGCGAGATTCCTCGCACGGTGCGACCTCTTGGCTTGGCCTAGTTCTTCAGCTCGTGTTGGAAGGCAGAGATCTTTCGCACGGTGCGACCTACTTCGCACCTCGCGACCCCTAGGTCGGTCTAAATGTCGGCTGACTTTTGAGCCTTAGTATAAATACTAAAGTTTATTTTTGGACCTTGCGGAACACACACTTGAGGAGAGAGAATATCCAACACTCCATTCTTCTCTTCTTATCTTCTCTTTTTAGTTTTTATTTTCTAGTTTAGTTTTTAGGGATTTCAATTATGGAATTGGCTATTGCTATGCCGATTGTAGCTTGAACCGTTCTTGAACGAGATTAATATGAAGCTTCAAGCATTATTGTGAGATCTTTCCTCTCTTTCTCTTTTCCTTGATTATGGTTCAATTTCTATGCTTGTGATTTATGATTGTTGCATAATTATGCTAGGAACGTTACTAGTTTGATTGTGTAGTTAATCTAATGCTAGATTTAAGAATAGAATCGGATTGTTTTATTCTTTTATCAATTGGTAGCAAACTAGGGAGTAACTCAGATGCAGATCTTCTTGGTTATTTCTTAGGGAAATTGAATCAACTGTTGAATGTTTATCGCTTGTATGACGTTAGCAGGTCTGTTGGTTCTCTGTGTTTATTGCTGCTATTGGATTGAACTTAGACGCGATCGGACTAGGTTATCCTTTAGTTAGGGTTTTATAGTCACGCTGATCGTGCTATTCAACTAGGAATAAGGAGAACACGAGATTAATTCTCGACAATAGATAATCATGGAAATAATTAGAGTGGAGGTTCGATGATCGATAATGAATTGAAGTGGATGTTAATCGGATCCAAGATCTTTCCATATTGATTTCTCATTTTATCTATTTGCTAGTTAATTTTAGTTAGTTCAAAACTCTATTTGAAAACCCCCTTTGTTATTAGGTTACTCGACCCTTAGAGTCATCTAGGTATTAATTCACGCTAGATATTAAACTTGTCCCTGTTTCCCTGTGGATACGAACCTTACTTCCCTTCTACATTTAATTGTAAAAGAGAGTAGGAGAAATTTTATCTTTGGCCGGGTGCGGTGCACAACGACACACTCGCGCCCGCCCAAATTTTGGCGCCGTTGCCGGGGAAACGGTGTTACTTGTTTGTATTTAGCGTGATTTTTGGATGGTATTGCTTGTGCTCTTTGTTTTTGGTTGACACTCATAGCGCTAACAATGCATTGCAAGGGTTCTTCTCAATCAATTTTGCAGGTACTTGAAGTGGAGATTGACATGGAACCACTACTGTCACACATGGAGCACAAACCCAATGATTGAGCTAAGGTACTAAGTCGAGCTAACGACTTTAAACAACAGCGCTTCTCGGGAGGCAACCCGAGATCCCTTTTATTTTCTTTCTTTTCCTTTATTTCTCATCAAGTTTCCACCACCACAACAAATTTTCTTTCACCCACCGCCCACCCACTAAAAAGATCCACAACCAATCTTAATCTGCTTGGAACCAAAATCCACAAAAGAAAATCCGTTGGGAGGACTTCAATAGCTAGGAGTTGGTAACACTAGAGGATTGAGATTGTTAATGTATCTTTTCGATCTCTTAAGCTAGGAGCAAATCTCAGAAATTGAAACAAAATTTGAATTTGTCATTTGTTTGAGTGATTCGAGGGAGAGGGTTGTGAGTTGGTTTATGAGATTTGAGTTGGTGTTGTTAAGAAATTTGAGTTTGACGGATTGCTTTTCATGAGTTTTGAGAATTCGATCTTCGATTTACCCGATTGTTGGTTTCCCCCCATTTTCAGTTTACTTTTTCTTTTAATTGTCGACACATTGAGGACAATGTGTAGTTTAAGTAGGGGGGAGGGTATTCTCATTCTCATGTATCTATGTTGTATATATTACTTTCAATTTGAAAAAAAATGAAAATGAAAAAAAAAATGAAATATAAAAAAAAAAAAAAAAGTGATGAAAAAAATCCCGCTGAGTTGAAAACCCGCAAGGGCGGGCGACTCGGGCAAAAATGGGGGCCCGGATAGGTTGAAAACCCGAAAGGGCAACCTATGCAAAAAAGTGGCTTATATTGAGCGGGTAAGATGGTGAGAAGAAAAAAGAAATGTGAGAAGCTAGGATGAAAACCCGAAAGGGCTCCTAGGCAAAATGAGAGATTAAGAGAGAATTATATACTTTGAAAGCTCATTTGCCGGAGATGGTGTCATAAGGCGCTTTCGGGTTTGGATTGGTTATTTCATCCTTGATTTTGTGAAGATTTGTTTATAATTGGCTTTCACTTTCTTTTGTTGATAAGTGGTGAATTGGAGGTCATTGTTGAAATTTAAGTCCTTATCCGGTAAGGATTTAAACTTGCATTGGTTAGCCGATTGTTTTGGGAGTAAGCATGGAATTTATCCCTTTTTGTTATTGTTCCATGGCTTGCTTATATAGATTAGTTGAAGTAGTTTTAAATCATTTTTTGAGGTTTGGGAGAGCTTTAATGTAAGTGTGGGGGAGTCATTGTCCTTTACGTTTAGGTTTTGGGCGGATTTTGTTTAGATGTGATGATGTAGTTGATGGAGAGTGTAGTTTGGTGTCGAAACTTTGGGTGAAGATTTATTTGGTGATCCTCATTTTGAGTTTACTCGAGGTCGAGTAAAGATCAAGTGTGGGGGTATTTGATGCGCTCAAGTTATACGGTGCTTATATGGTATTTTGGATGCACTTTGCTAAGGAGTTCGTTCATAATTGTTGACGTTTGCATACATATCAACCTTAGTCGAAGTTCGGGATTTTGTGAGGTAGTTAATGATAATGTTCTAAGTTTCGAGCTTTTAAGGTGAAATGGTATGTTTTGGGAATGCTCGGGAAGTGTAGCATCGTAACGTAATGGCCAATTATCGCAAGGCCTAGCCAAGCACCATCGCGAGGCTTAGCACACTCCATTCTAGCATCATCGTCAATCTTGAGCCTCCATAAGCAAAGCAAGCCAGCATTGCAAGCACCTTGTCTACCCAGCTCTCATGCACGCTCATCACCACATGCTCATCGCCCAGCCCGCACACCCGCACGCTCAGCAAGCCAAAGCTGCCCAGCGCCCAGCGCTCATCGCCCAACGCCCAGCGCTCGCCCACGCCCAGCGCTCGCACCTCGCGAGCATGGTCGCACCTTGCGACCTGCTTGCTCGCACCTCGCGAGATTCCTCGCACGGTGCGACCTCTTGGCTTGGCCCAGTTCTTCAGCTCGTGTTGGAAGGCAGAGATCTTTCGCACGGTGCGACCTACTTCGCACCTCGCGACCCCTAGGTCGGTCTAAATGTCGGCTGACTTTTGAGCCTTAGTATAAATACTAAAGTTTGTTTTTGGACCTTGGGGAACACACACTTGAGGAGAGAGAATATCCAACACTCCATTCTTCTCTTCTTATCTTCGCTTTTTAGTTTTTATTTTCTAGTTTAGTTTTTAGGGATTTCAATTATGGAATTGGCTATTGCTATGCCGATTGTAGCTTGAACCGTTCTTGAACGAGATTAATATGAAGCTTCAAGCATTATTGTGAGATTTTTCCTCTCTTTCTCTTTTCCTTGATTATGGTTCAATTTCTATGCTTGTGATTTATGATTGTTGCATAATTATGCTAGGAACGTTACTAGTTTGATTGTGTAGTTAATCTAATGCTAGATTTAAGAATAGAATCGGATTGTTTTATTCTTTTATCAATTGGTAGCAAACTAGGGAGTAACTCAGATGCAGATCTTCTTGGTTATTTCTTAGGGAAATTGAATCAACTGTTGAATGTTTATCGCTTGTATGACGTTAGCAGGTCTGTTGGTTCTCTGTGTTTATTGCTGCTATTGGATTGAACTTAGACGCGATCGGACTAGGTTATCCTTTAGTTAGGGTTTTATAGTCACGCTGATCGTGCTATTCAACTAGGAATAAGGAGAACACGAGATTAATTCTCGACAATAGATAATCATGGAAATAATTAGAGTGGAGGTTCGATGATCGATAATGAATTGAAGTGGATGTTAATCGGATTCAAGATCTTTCCATATTGATTTCTCATTTTATCTATTTGCTAGTTAATTTTAGTTAGTTCAAAACTCTATTTGAAAACCCCCTTTGTTATTAGGTTACTCGACCCTTAGAGTCATCTAGGTATTAATTCACGCTAGATATTAAACTTGTCCCTGTTTCCCTGTGGATACGAACCTTACTTCCCTTCTACATTTAATTGTAAAAGAGAGTAGGAGAAATTTTATCTTTGGCCGGGTGCGGTGCACACGACACATCCGCGCCCGCCCACCACACTACAATCTTGATAAGTGGTTCATCACTCATGCATTCTACAATGGTATGCAATCCCATATCAAGAATACGATTGATTCATCTGCTGGGGGTGTTTTCCTAGACAAGGAGGTGGATGAAGGGTACAGTTTTCTAGCCCACTTAGCAGCAAATGATCATAGTTCTTCTAAGACTATTACAAAGAAAAAGTTGGATGCTGATGCATATTCGCTGTTGTCTGCACAAGTTGCCTAGTTGAGCATGAAGATGAATTCACTTAAATCTTCACAGTCTAATACTCCTCCTATGAGTATTAATGTTATGTCTTCTATGGCTCCTATTACCTCTTCTTACTGCGAGGTGTGTGGTGTTCAAGGCCACTTTGGCTATGACTGTTCCTATAATCAACCTGACACGAATCAGATGGAGCAAGCAAATGCTTTTCAGCAGAGACCTCCACACAACCCGTATTCCAACACATTCAACCCAGGTTGGAGGGATCATCCTTATTTTTCCTACAAAAACAATAATGTTCAGAACCCTCAACCTGTGCCACAAACATCATATCAACCACCTCATCAAAACCCACCACAACATGCTGCCAGACAACAATATTACCAAGGGAATCCTCAGAACCCCCCTCCTGGTTTTAATAGGCCTTCCCACCAAGGCTATCAGCAGCAAGCTTCTCAGAATGCCAGCTCTCGAGAACCTACCATGTCTAATCTGATGAAGATGATGGATTTTATGCAGAAGAGTCATGAAGAGAGCATCAAAGAGTTGAATAACACTACCAAACATTTGGAGAATCAACTTGCTCAGGTGGCAGGAAATAATGCACAGAGGCAACCAGGTCATTTGCCGGGGTAACCAATTTCCAAAGAGATGGCTAATGTCGTCACTCTTCGAAGCGGTACGCAGTATGATGCTCCTCCTATGCCTACTGATGATTCGCCACCTCCAGATAAGAATGATGTAGTGGATGAAAATGAAGGTGAAGATAACTCGAAAGCTGAAATTGAGCAAGGGAAAGTAGATGAAGCAAAGAATCAAAAGGAGAAGGTTACTGATTCTCCTACACCAAAAACGAGTAGGTCTCGGCCTGCATCACACAGGTGGTTCCGATCCTACCCCGAGCTTATAAGAACTCTGCCTTTTGACAATATCATAAGTGACCAATGAACCTTACTGATGCAAGACTCCCTGGCTAAGGATCTCTTTGGCTTGAAGGTGCAATGAAGAAATCGCATTTTCGCGATCTCGAATGTGATATCCGTTAGCTCAGTAAGACGCCACTACCTTTCCCTCACAGGATGCAAAAATCCAAGTTTGATCAACAGCTTGGTAAGTTCATGTCTATGGTTAAGAACCTTGAGGCAACAATTCCTTTTACTGATTTAATTTCTCAAGTGCCTGTTTATGCCAAATTTTTGAACGACATGATTACTAAGAAAAAAGATTTTGGTGGTCTAGATAGAGTTGCTCTAAATGAAGAGTGTAGTGCTGTTTTGCAAAATAAAATCCCTCCAAAATTAAAGGATCCTGGTAGTTTTTCCATCCCCTGTCATGTAGGTGCATTGTTTATAGATAAGGCTTTATGTGATCTAGGAGCTAGTGTATCTGTTATGCCTTTATCTATCTGTGATAAACTGAACTTGGGAGTTTTAAAGTGCACCCATATTACTTTGCGGATAGTAGATCGTTCTGTGATATATCCTTTGGGTATTTTAGAGGATGTTCCTGTCAGGGTTGGAAAATTCTATATTCCTGTAGATTTTGTGGTGCTAGATATGGAGGAGGATAGTCAGATCCCCATTATTTTGGATAGGCCTTTCTTGTGTATTGCCGATGCTGTTATTGATGTTAAATCTGGCTCTCTGACTTTAAGTGTTGGTGATGATACTGATGAGGCAGTCGAATGTGAGGTAATGGAGACTAGTTACTCTACTTCCGAGCTAGGTAAAGAGGTTAGAACTTAAACCTTTACCTTCTCACCTCAAATATGCATTTCTTGATGATAATGAGGAATGCCCTATGATTGTCAGTACTAAACTCACAGATGGCCAACTTTCACAACTTCTTACAGTGCTTCGCATGCACAAAAAGGCTATTGGGTATAGTATTGATGATCTAAAAGGTATTAATCCTGATTTTTGTATGCATAGAATAAACTTGGAAGAGAATCACCGCCCTTGCATACAACCCCAAAGACTTTTCAATCCTAATATGCAAGAGGTAGTGAAGAAGGAATTAATGAAACTACTTGACGCGGGCATCATCTATCCCATCTCAGATTCTAAGTGGGTGAGCCCGGTTTAAGTTGTTCCTAAAAAGGAGGGCACTACTGTTGTCAAGAATGATAGGGATGAACTAATTCCTACTCATACTGTTACAGGTTGGCGAATGTGTATTGACTATTGCAGATTAAATATAGCCACCTTGAAAGATCAATTTCCCCTCCCTTTTATTGATCAGATGCTAGAAAGATTAGCAAATCATAACTTTTTCTGTTATTTGAATGGATATTCTGGTTTTTTTTCAGATTCCTATTCACCCAGAAGACCAGGAGAAGACGACGTTCACATGTCCTTATGGCACTTTTGCTTACCGCCGAATGCCTTTTGGTTTGTGTAACGCCCCTGCCACATTTCAAAGATGTATGATGGCCATATTTTCATATTTCATTGAGAATATCATGGAGGTATTCATGGATGATTTTAGTGTTTATGGTTCTAACTTTGACATATGTTTGCATAATCTTTCTAAGGTCCTTAAGCATTGTTGTGATGTTCATCTGGTCTTGAATTGGGAAAAGTGCCACTTCATGGTCAATGAAGGAGTGGTACTTGATCATCTTGTTTCTGGACGTGGCATCCAAGTTGACCGAGCAAAAATTGAGGTGATTGAGAAACTTCCTCCTCCCATGAATGTTAAGGGAGTGAGGAGTTTTCTTGGTCATGCGGGTTTTTATCGTCGTTTTATAAAAGATTTTTCTAAAGTCGCGAAACCCCTGACTCAATTATTGCTTAAGGATGCCACTTTTGATTTCATTGATGCTTGTTTGGAGTCCTTTGACAGGATTAAGAAAGCATTGATAACTGCTCCAATCATACAACCTCCGGACTGGGATTTGCCGTTCGAGATTATGTGTGATGCTAATGACTATGTTGTGGGAGCAGTGCTTGGTCAAAGGAGGAATAAGGTGTTGCATGCCATTTACTATACAAGTAAAACCTTGGATGGAGCTCAAATGAATTATGCTACTACTGAGAAGGAGCTCCTTGCGATTGTTTATGCCCTTCATAAGTTTCGAACCTATCTCATTGGTTCGAAAGTCATTACTCACACTGATCATGCCACCCTCAAGTATTTGTTGGCCAAGAACGAGGCGAAGCCGAGGCTCATTCGATGGATTCTTCTTCTTCAAGAGTTTGATCTGGAGATACGGGATAAGAAGGGTGCTGAAAGCGTGGTTGCAGATCATCTCTCTCGTTTGAGGTTTGAGTCGAGCTCAGATGGCCCTATAGATGATTCTTTTCCTGATGATCATCTCCTTGCTGTGTCTACCCAATCTCCTTGGTATGCTGATTTTGCTAATTACTGTGTTGGCAGATCTCATCCCCCTGATCTTACATATCAGCAGCGCAAAAAGTTCTATCATGATGATAAAAGGTATTTCTGGGAAGATCCTTTTTTATATAAAAAAATGTGCTGACGGGATGTTTCGTACATGTGTTGCAGATTGGGAGATTGAGGGAGTGCTACAACATTGTCATAGCATGCTTTCTAGTGGTAATCTAGGCTCCCATGCAACTAAGACGGTCCATATTGGAATTAACTTGGCAAAGCTTGGCGTAGAGGAAGGTCTTTGTGAGGTCAGTGTTATGGGCTTATGGCAAAATCTAAGAGAGCGAGACAGGAAGACGTAATGAGGACAGGTAAACAGACGAACAGAATGAGTAACAAGACTCAGATGTGAAATAACTTCATTTTACATCATGAAAAGTATGGTTACACGGCAGCTCAGGACTAAACAACTCCCTATATCGCTCCCAAAATAGTTGCAAGAAATATGCAGTTAACAAATCCTGAATTACAACTCCCCATGCCCATCTAAAACAGAGTTGGAGAACACAATCTGCCTTTGATTCGACTTAATTGCTTTTTCGGAGCCACAAAGAAATTTTAATACATTTTTTATAAAACAGAAGACCAGTGTTCCTAACCAATTGTGCTCCCTTTAGAAGCCTCTCTCGTCAGCACAATTCCTTCCTAGACCACAATCACTCGCCTATCTAACCGTTATCAGCACGTGCATCGTGAATTCCATGCTTTGCCCGGTAAAGATGCAGTGGGCAAAATAGCAAATATGACCCTGTGCAAAAGAGATCCTTAACTGCAGAGATAAGAGATTTGATATGCATGCTGCAGATTCTAGATTTTGTTCTTTCCATATTCTTCCAGTAATCCGGAGCTTTAGCTCTTTCTTGTCACCACCGGAGAAGGAAAGTGCTAATTTATGCTGAATGATGAGGCCATCATGATTGTCTCTAACTTTTCTATGGCTATCACGAATGCTTCGTGGGGTTGGGGTCCCCTCCCATGTCAGTTTTCTCCCACATCCACCCACTTCTAAGTTGTAACTATATTTTCGAGCATCAGTTTCATCTCCCATGAATCGAAGAAACGCCATATAAACTGGAGCCATGCCAAGCTGAAATGCTTCAAAATGCAAGCAGAAATACTAGCCAAAACAATGAAAAACCTGAAAGGAAAAAAAGGAAGAAAGTGCACCAAATCAGAACTCCACACAATGGTCAACTTGCATGTACAATAATAACCTAACTAGTTTTATATTTTCTGAACCTAATACTTCGTAAAACACTTTCATTAGAAACATTTGCAAATACGGAGACTCCAATGATTCTTATACCCAATGGCCAAACAACACCAAATGCATGATATCATACTAAGAAATCAGAGTCCTTCCTCCAAAACAAAAACAAACGGGTATTATTTGTGAGGTATCAAATATTCATTTGTTACATTTTTTTTGTTACGAAGGAAGAATATGGTTCTATGGCCCTCTCACTTCGTGCCAAAATGAGTGTAGGTTTTGCCCAAGCTTGAACTTTAGTTGACATACCAAAAGTCCTCCAAAATTTGAAACCTACTTTCTTCAAGATGTGTTCAACATTAAAAATATTATTTTTGAAGAAATTTAGGAGATCTTCAATTTGTGACAAATGGGCAAGCATCTATTCTAGGAAAATTGCATAACCTATGACAACTCACACCTAGATACATTGAGCACGAAATACCAAGAGTACTTTAGTTATTTGCCGCATTTCAAGTTAAACCAAGACCATAAGGAATTGTCTAAGAGCAGCCAAATATGAAGTATATGATCCTTGTATCTAGGAATAACTGGAAATATGACTTTGACAAAAGGAGTATTGCAACTCAATTTTATATATTCTCCCAAAAACAGCATGCTGCTGCTCCTGAGGCCCCTAAATCTTCTCAAAATGCAACCAATACCAGTCGAACATAAATGTGATAAGTACTTACTGTTAACATCCATGTGGCGTTGTCAACTTTAAGGGGATTAGCCTTAACATAGCGATGATTGAATGTACAACCAGTGTGCATGTCCACTTTATGATCATCTCTCAAGTGGGAAATGAGGAAAGGGATATCGCCAACAACAGAGCATTCATAACCAGTATATGGGCAGCCAGATGGTCTAAAGTTACAATTGGCTTCATGCTTAACTTTACTGTAGTAAGGATATATCTCAGAGCAGTCAAGTGAGCTATATTTGCAAGGAAGTTCAAGCGATTCAGCCACTTTCTCTAATGCCAAACACCTGATTTCCCCAAGCTCTAGTCTACAGGTGGCGAATCGATTGTGAACCCTTGTTTTATATACTGAACAAAGTGTGTGTCCATTATGGCACTGTAGCAAACACAAGTTAGAAATGACGCTCGATGCATTAAAATGAACACAGACAATCAACGGTTCCTACCAAAATCAGTATGTTTTAACCCAGAATGACTCGCTTTAATAGTTAAGCAAAGAACAACAACATTCTATATGATTATATATAAAGAGCTGCAATCAATTGATAAGACGATGTGATTGAAAAAGAAATGAACAATGTAGGAACAAAAACTGTAACAAAGTAATTAAACTTATCTGATAGCCGTGGCATGAAATAATCACTGCCCTAAAGTTGAATTTGCCCCGCAACAACACACGGACTCATAGCAATCAACCTCCAGGGATACACGGCTTCTACCTTTCCGGTGTTGACAGAAAAGCAGAGTGAGAATGCTCTTGAATATTGCCCAGTAAAGAGGAGAATGAGAGAGAAGAGAAGATGTGTTTTTGTGTTTTTTTTTTCCCCTCTCCAAGGAATACCAGAACACTGGTATTTATAGGAAAAATCATGAGATAAGATCAAGGCTAAAAATGTGGAGAAAACGATCCATAAATGGGGAAGTTAATGGCAGTAAATTAGGAGAGAAATTAGGGAAAACAGTATCTTAACCAGTTACCAAAAACGGTCATTAAATACTGATACATTATTGACCCAAAAATATAGTTAAGTTTATTCCCCAAGGCCCATGGCCCTGGCCCGGACCTGGCGGGCGGCGCACGTGTGGTAACCACACATCACCACATACCCCAATAAAAGCCTCATTGCTACTTAACTCAAAGAGTAGAAGAAGAGTAATGGTTATAAACCTTACTCTTCCCTTCTATTCTTCCAATGTGGGATATTCCCTTCTATTCTTTCAATGTGGGACAAAAGGCAAAGGACTTCTCATATTCTTTTGAAGCAACACTTAAGAGTTTGAACTCTAAACTCCAACAATCCCCCACATGATTCAAAAGAAGAAAACAAAAAGGAGCAGGGCTGGAAATAGATGATTTGGGCAATAGATACTAAGTTTTGAAGTATCAATGTCTTATGGACTTGAATTGACACTCAGTGCATACAAAAATGTCTTTACTGTCGTACTAGGTAGATTTCTCTTTGAACCTTTCATGAGGTTAGCAAAGCATAGTTGCGCACTCAACCTTTTTCAAATCAAGAAACGTTCTCGCAATTGTAATTCTAGTGCCCCACAATTTGCCTGGATTTTCATGAATGCTCTAGAGGTCCTAAGCCTTAGGGACTCTCATAGGGGATTGGGCGTAACCCCCACATTCACATAGGTAAGTTCATCAAGTTTGTACTGTCACAAACCACCTTAAGTAAGGCTATGAACTTATTAAGAGTTGTAAGCTCAACCTTACACATATATAAGTATAATGAAACAAAATACTACATCAGTGTTCTTAATAGGAATGGTAGTAGTATCAACAACTTGAGTTATTTTGTGATTTCGTTTGACCCTTTGAACTTATGAATTCCTAAGAAGGGTATCCATCACAATTCACTCCACAATAGGCTTTAAACCCATTCCTTGTGCTAACGCTAGCACCAATTTTCTCCAAAGGCCTTTGGTGAGAGGATCAACAATATTCCTCTCCAACTTTATATACCCGAGTCACATTTTCTAATTAGAATTCTCACAATATCATTTCTTAAGCGAATATGTCTACTTTTTCATTATAGGCTTGATTATTCGCTACCATAATTGATGCTTATGAATCACAACGCATGAAAACTGATAGAGCTGGCTTACACCACAGTGGAATATCAACAACCAAACTCTTTGTTCACTCAGCTTCCTGTCCTGTCAATTTTCAAGCATTTAAATATTTGTTAAGCAACAATGTATTATAAACCATATGCAAATGAACACTATCAAAGCCGATCACATACAATACACACATGCATGAGGTTAACTTAGCCACAGTGAAGAGTAGCTCAACAAAACTTCTCACACCATTACTTAGGTCTCTACAACTTATCCCATAAAGACCTTTTCAGGTGTACTCATCTTGTGTTCCTTACAAGGAGACACACACACACACACACAAAGAGTTCATCCACTTTCACATCTGAAATGCCACATCAGAATGTCAATCCTTCATTTGAACCACTATCAAATACCAAAGGATGAAAGGCAATCAACTAGAAGGTAATACAAATAGAATTACTAGAGAGACAAAACAAATGGTCAACACCAACACTATAGTGAACCCTCATGCCCTTAGCCATTCTATATGGCTTTCACCTTTCAACTTTCAACACACCTATAAAAGCAAACCTTACTGCCTATGGCCCTACTAAGATTAGGCAGGTATGGCACATCCAAGTATAATAAATGATAAAATACTCATTGAGCACTAAAATTGCTTCTTTACATAAACTAGCACCAATAGAGACTCATAACATCTTAAAAAATTTGAGAAACTAATCCATCATTATTTTAAGATTGTCCATGATTTTACCAAGTCCATTAATACCTTTCTAACCAAGAAAGCATTGAAACACTAGGACAAATCTAGTTTAAGAACTCCATCTATGTTACTCCTTAGTTGATTTACTTACCAACTTCATTAGGAATCCACAAAACAAAAAAGAGAAGAAGCAATCAAGCCAATAAAACACACTTTATCATACTCTTGCAATCACAAAATATATATTCACAAATAGCTTAATATGATTCACATAGATATTCAAATAAATAAATAAAATAAGCGATGATGAGATGAAGCACTTTCAACTACATCAATTTCACAAGGTCTGAAAAACACTTGAAGCACATAATATAAGGATAAAGGTCCTACCTTAGTAGACAAACACAGGAGTCTTAACCAACTTCTTGAAAGACTATCCAATCCATTGAAAATATATCACTTAAAACAACTATTACCCCACATGAAGAAAGATACGACTTATCACTCGAGTTGCAACCAATAAACCCATAAGGTCTTTCAACCAATCCAAAAGTCCATCTAAACATGGTCAACGAATTTAAACTCTACAAGAGTTTTACAAAGCAACTCTAAAAACAAATGTATTCAACATATATATAATAAGCAGAGGAAACCAACTCTCAACCCAAGAGTCAAATTAATGTTCTCAACAGATTAAAGTCCCGTGGAAGTTTCCTTCCTTACACTTACCTAGGTGAGTCCAACTAACTACCTGTTAGACTCAAACAGTAACTTACTCCCACATTGCACCACAAATTCAGCAATAACATATATTATTCAAAAAGAACAAACAGTGGGGTACATAATAACATATTATGCAAAGTTAGAGTTTGACAGTATATAACGTAGATAGGAAACTTCCCTGAAGTTGTCGGAGTCACTTTGGTAATCTAAATGTGCTTGATCACTTCCCTTGTAATCTTTACATTTTTGTTCACTTTTCCTTGGGATTCACATTGATGATATTTATCCTTTTGTGTCACCACATATGAGACTTATACCATTATATAATTTGAACCCTTATCAAACAAAAAACAGTATAATATAATGCTCATGGACTCATTTCATGACATATTGTTAAATTTGGATTAGTACATTATAATCCAAAGAATCCCACTTTAAGAAAATAGTGTACCCTCCATAGTTTGTAAAAGAGAACAAAGAAGACAAATGTTATAATGTCAAGTCTCATTTCAACCTCTATGAGTTGACAAATCTAAATTGAACAAGATTGTTCATTGGTCCATTACGACCCATTTATATCCTTCAACCCAGGAAAATTGAATCCCTTTCTTCTACAAGATGCAGCGATAAAAATTAGGAACAAATGGACAAATTCCACCTTTTTGGCTCTTGGAAGCAAATTCGTTCAAGTAACAAAGGACAAAAGCCACCTCTTGGAAACATTAATCAAATAAAGGGAACAAAATAGTGGTTTCACATATGGTTCCAAAGAAAACAATTAAAATCATATAAAAATGATATAAATTACTTGATAACATTTGCGAATCACCTTTCGCAAAGGAAGCCATGTGTAACCAAAACCAAACAAAAAGCATAAGAATGAGCAAATGATAGCTAGACTATAACCCAAATTTAGAGATTAGGAGTAGACATTCTTGAGACAATAATACAGTATGACGCAATATTGAACACCAACCAAACATATTCAGATTCAGAGCACTCGAGAAATTGGTCACCAATAATACATACAAATCCAGAGCCAGATGATACCAGTGGAATGATATAAACTCAGATCTAACACTGAAGAAAGAAGTAAACAGGCATCGCAACAAAACAAAATTCGTAAAGGGATTACACCATAGGTAACCAATTCGAATTGATCGAATTAATATATCCGAAGCCACTGACCAAACGCAACAACAACAAAACTGTTTCCAATTAATTACACAATTCAGAAAAAAAATAATCGGCACAAGATTTGAGCAACCAATAAATAATTTCTCCTCCAACCCAAATCAACAGCATATCCGCAAACACATATAATCAACACCAAAAATACAATACCCAATAAATCAAAGAACACATCCGCAATACTTATATAAACAATAATTCAAAAACGCTTATAAATCTAAGGAAAGATCAGCAAAGAATAATTATACTCAGTTACACAAATTCAACTTTAGAATGTAGGAACAAAAACTGTAACAAAGTAATTAAACTTATCTGATAGCCGTGGCATGAAATAATCACTGCCCTAAAGTTGAATTTGCCCCGCAACAACACACGGACTCATAGCAATCAACCTCCAGGGATACACGGCTTCTACCTTTCCGGTGTTGACAGAAAAGCAGAGTGAGAATGCTCTTGAATATTGCCCAGTAAAGAGGAGAATGAGAGAGAAGAGAAGATGTGTTTTTGTGTTTTTTTTTTTCCTCTCCAAGGAATACCAGAACACTGGTATTTATAGGAAAAATCATGAGATAAGATCAAGGCTAAAAACGTGGAGAAAACTATCCATAAATAGGGAAGTTAATGACAGTAAATTAGGAGAGAAATTAGGGAAAACAGTATCTTAACCAGTTACCAAAAACGGTCATTAAATGCTGATACATTATTGACCCAAAAAGATAGTTAAGTTTATTCCCCAAGGCCCAAGCCCATGGCCCTGGCCCGGACCTGGCGGGCGGCGCGCATGTGGTAACCACACATCACCACATACCCCAATAAAAGCCTCATTGCTACTCAACTCAAAGAGTAGAAGAAGAGTAATGGTTATAAACCTTACTCTTCCCTTCTATTCTTTCAATGTGGGATATTCCCTTCTATTCTTTCAATGTGGGACAAAAGGCAAAGGACTTCTCATATTCTTTTGAAGCAACACTTAAGAGTTTGAACTCTAAACTCCAACAAACAATACAGATAGAAAACTGAAGAAAAATGAAAGAAAAAAGGGATATTATCTCAGATAACCCCGACTTATAGGCCTTTTTCCAATATAACCCCGACTTTGGCAGCCCTATCTCCGATAACCCTGAACTTGGTTTTTGTCATTAAACTGGACGGAATTTGTAACGCCGTTAACTAGGATTGACTTTTGCTAAATTCATCTCTTTCTCTCTCTTGTTCTTCATCTCTTCTCTCTCTTGTTCTTCATCTCTTCATCAATTTTTCCCAAACTCATAACAAAATCCAGATTTTTCCAATGAAATCCAGAGGCACAATTATAGGTATTTAGTCTTTTTTTTGATAAATATAATAATAGCTATAAGTATTAAGTATAGTGTATTACATGTGATTAAAGCATTTGATTATAGGTCCAATTTACAAGATTAAACATATTATCTTTCAAAACCTCAACCTTACTCAACTAAACCAAAACAATATAGTATTGCAACAAAATTTATTAAGGAAACTTTATTACAACAAAAACTAAAATCTATAGCGATAAAGTTACATATATATATTAGAGTTTTGAATTATGTAAAAATTAGAGTTTGATTTAAATAAAACAACCTTAGAATATTATAAAGAGCTCCACCTAAGCATGCCATGTCATTCTTATTAACATTTAATTTTTTTAAGAAAATAGTGTTCAACAATTATTATTTTTTGAGAGAAAATGGTATTCAACATAGATATAAGTACATATAAGGTATTTTGGATGAGTGAAGATTACAGTCTAATTTTAAATAAAAAACCTAAATTATTATACTATGTAAATTAAATATAATTTTTGCTAAATAATTCGCAATACTATAATTTTTTTTACCGTCGAAGAGTGCTCGAAATATGCTTCGAAATAAGATCATATAAAATATAGTTTTACACCTTATGAAGATATATTTATGTAGATGAAAAATAACGTATTATTTACTCTTTATTTTAAATAATTAAAAAAATAACTATAAAAATAGCATATAATATGTGACATTAGTAAGGGCCTGTTCTCTTCGGATAGTGCTCTAAATATGCTTTGAAATAAGATCAATTTATAATATAGTTCTACAACTTATGAAATATAATAAAATAAACAACAATGTAAAATTGATAGTCTGATTTTAAATAAAAAAATCTAAACTATTATACAATGTAAATTGATTATAACTCTTGCTACATAATTCGCAATAGTATAGTTTTTTTTACCGTCGGAGAGTGTTCGAGATATGCTTTGAAATAATATCTATATACAATATTGTTTTACAACTTATGAAAATGTATTTATGTAGATGAATAATAACATATTATTTATTCTTTATTTTAAATATATAAAAATAACGTATTATACCTGACAATACTAATTATGTATGTAAGAATCATACTTTTAAAAATTGAGTTATATAAAGATAAAAAATCATATCCACAGTTTTGAACCTATAGCATTCCATGATGGCATTACATGAAGAATCAAATGAAAGTTTTTCATCGAGATTGCAGAGGTATTATGCAATTAACTAATTATTTTATTCCTAGAATATTTATTGCATACATAATTATTTATGTTTTTTTCCATATATCTATATGTAAGATCTTATTCTTTTCTCCATGAACTTAATTCTACTAAAACTATTTGGAAATCAAGATTCGCGTTTCTAGACTGTTTAAGGTCACGGATTATAAAAAAGCTAAGGGGGAAGTTTGATAAGTCTTGATATAGTCATGATTGATGAAGAGGTATTTTTTTCTCTCTTAAATAGTATTTTCAATTATTAATAGAGGTTAGTTTTACATTTAATTAATTTTATTCATGAAACTATCATTATGATCTTCTTTTTTGCTTTTTCATCTTCCATTCTATATGCGTTAGTGTTTATGTGCTATATTCAAAGTTGAAGTTGTGGCTGATACTCATGTTTTTCTCTATTCTTTATGTTCTGCATCTATTAAATTATTACCCTCGCTCTACTTTCTTAAATTATCATTCGGGTATTATTCATGTTAAAACTGTGTTAATTATTGTTAGTCATACCTATTATTAGGATACCATTTAATAATAGAGTTAGTTACAATATTTAATTGGATATTAAAAATTATAAAATTTATATATCGTAATAACAAATCTAGAAATTATATTATAATGACAAATACTTTCCCTGTTCTTTTTCCTATCCAATTGGTTTTCAACCTCAGCTTTGTACTTTAAGAACATTCCCTCTGCCTCATCCTTATATTTCAGAAGGTATACTACGGTGTAACGGGAAAAGTCATCTACAAAGGTTATGTAATACTTCTTCCCCCCTCGACTTTCATGGTTCTTAAAGTCTCCTAAGTCTGAATGAATCAGTTCAAGAAGTTCAGATTTCCTATCAACTGATTTAAAAGGCTTCCTAGCAAATTTAGCTTCAACACAAATTTCACATTTAGGCAAATCAGAATTGGAGAAACTAGGTATCAAATTCAAGTGTTTTAGCCGTTTTATGGAGGCTGCATTCACATGACCTAATCTAGAATGCCATAAATCAATAGACTCAGCAATATAAACAGAAGAAGTAGAAGCGATTTATTCATGAGTTCAAACGGTAGCATCAACTGCAAAAAGCCCCCCATTACAATATCCCTTCCCCACAAATTCCCCATTATGGGTGATGACAAGTCTATCAGAATCAAAAGACAACCTCAAACCAGCCCTAATTAACAAACTTCCAGAAATTAGATTTCTACGCATTTCAGGAACATGAAGTACATTTGTAAGAGTAAGCAATTTTCCAGAAGTGAGTTTGAGAGTAATCTTCCCTTTGCCGCTGACTTTTGCTGAAGCAGAGTTGCCCATGAACACATTTTCACCTTCCAGCTTTTCATATTGATTGAACATGGCTCGGTTGGTGCAGATGTGCCTCGTCGCTCCTGTGTCCACGATCCATTCAGCAGTATCTCCAGCTAGGTTGATCTCGGATACAACAGCAACAAAGTTTTCAACTGCTTCTACCAAGTTTGCTTGGTTCTTCTTTTTGTTCCAGCAGTTTGCAGCCTTGTGTCCAGGTTTACCGCACTCATGACAGCTGCCTTTGAACCTGTATTTCTGCACACCTCCATGAGATTTGAGACTATTGTCTCCCTTGTGAAAACTTTTTGTCTTCTGTTTGTTCCTGTCATAATTGGAGTGTTTGGACTCCACAAGATTAGCTTTAGGAAATACGGCATGATTTGGAAGGTTTGTCCTTAAGACGGTTTTCTTCCTCAATTTTCAGATGACCAACAAGTTCTTCAAGGGTAAGGTCTCTCTTTTTGTGCATAAGTTGGTTCCTATAGTCTTTCCAAGAAGGTGGCAGTTTCTCAATAAGTACAATAGCCTGGGTATACTCACAAATAACAAGTCCCTCAGCAGCAATATTGGTGCAAATAGTTTCATAGTCATGAACTTGGTCGATAATAGGTTTTTCATCATCTATCATGAAATTAAGCCACTTACTAATACAATAGCGTTTGGAACCAGCATCATCAACACCATATTTCTTTTTCAGGGTATCCCAAATGTCCTTAGCATGGTTATAAGTCATGTAAATATCAAGCAGAGCATTGGACATATAATGTAATAACATCCCCTTACAGGTTTCGTCATCCTTAGCAAATTTAGTCTCATAAGCTAGTTTCTCAGTCTCATCAGAAGGAATAACAGGATCATCAAGCACATAAGCCACATCAATTTGTTCAAGGTAAAACCTAACCCCGATGACCCAACGTTTATAGTTTTTCCCCTCAAGAGACTCGATTTTAGACATATCAGGAATTGTCATACGAGATGCCATAGCAAGAGAATAATACTAAATCACCTTTAAGATTGTTAGCACTATTACGCAAGGAGACAAAACACAGAGAAATAATTAGAACGATCTTACTTGGAAAGGAGAAACAAAGAAACGAGAATCTTTGTGACGTGGAGAGATCCACTTGTCCTTAAAAGGTGATTTCGCCGCAGCACGAGTGCAAGCTTCCTCCCGACGACCACCCTCCAGGATTAGCACAGCGCCGCCGGATTGTGTGCACTCACAAGCAGACGGATGGAGTGACAAACTAAGCCCGAAATATTGGAGAACAATTTTATGTGGAGAGGAAGACTGAATAATGATATGTTTCTTTTGTAACCAGAGGGAGGATTTATATAGAATAGAGGAGCAAAGTTAAAACGGCAATGAAAAATTGCGGGAGGAAATTATGGAGTGAAAAGCTGCGACAAAACGGCAAGAATTGATTTCTTTGTTACTAAATGATTGCGTGAATCTCACAAAAGAAATAACGGAACAAACAAGTCCCAAAAATCAAAGCCGATAATAAAACGGACCGCAGGCCCACAGCCCGCGCCCGCGCCCGCGCCGCACTCGCCACGAGCCCGAGCCCGGCCCGGTCGGCGCGCGCGCGCGTGTGTGGCTTGCCATTCTTCTAGCCCATTGTTCAACAAAGCTAAAAGGAACATAATAGTATATAAACAAGGTAGGACCTTTATATTCTTTCCATGTGGGACTTGGGTATTTCATGAACAAAACCAAACAAGGAAATACTCCATAACTAAGGCTAACTTTGAGGCTTTAATTCCAACAATCCCCCACAAGAATCAAAGTTAGAAGAAGAAAAGAAGAATGAACAATTTCGGGCTTGAAAAAGAAGTGATGCATTAGTGTTAATGTCTTACGACTTGAATTAACACTTAGTGAATCAGATTTGGGAATCTTGTTCAATTAAGTGATGTTCATCTTGAACTTAAGAGAACTTGAAACCTTTATCTAAAACACACATCTATCTTTAAAAGAAGTAGTCACTCCGCGATCAATGTGGCGCCTATACTGGCCATACGCCTACCTGGATACTCATAGATGCTCTAGAGAAATGACCCACATTTTCTCATAGGAAGCGGCCCCACTTCCACTTCTAAGTAGGTGAATCCCATCAAGTGTGTACCACCACACACCACCACACAACTGTGGATATGGGTTCATTAAGAGCCCTTTGCTCATCCTCAATCACTAGTGGTAAGCACTTTTCAACACAATTTTCATAAGAGGGATAGAAATAAACAAGTGCCTTTATTACTAATGCTACCCTTTGAACTCTATTTGCATAGAGTAGGGTTTCATTATTACATTTCAAATGGGTCTCAATCCCATCCCTCTGGATGCATCCACAATTACATTTCTAGAAAGGCCTTTAGTAAACGGATCCGCTAAATTCTTTTCGGACTTCACATAGTCCAGTGATATCACTCCACTACTTATCAAATCTTTTACAACCTTGTGTCTGAGACGAATGTGTCTTTTCTTTCCATTGTAGACATTATTCTTTGCCACTGCAATAGCAGCCTGGGATCGGAATCACAATGCAGTGCAACTGAAGGAGCAGGTTTCCCCCACAATGGAACGTCATTCAGCAGGTTTCTAAGCCATTCTGCCTCATTTCCTGCCAACTCAAGTGCAACAAATTCAGATTCCATTGTTGACATAGCAGTACAAGATTGTTTACAAGATTTCCAAGAAATAGCACCACCACCCAAGGTAAAAACAAAACCACTAGTAGAATTAATCTCATCATTTCCAGATACCCAATTAGCATCACAATAACCTTCTAAAACAGCAGGTGAAGAAGAATAGTGAATGCCCCAATCCATGGTTCCTTTAAGGTATCTAAGCAAACGACGCAAAGCACCCCAATGATCCTTGCTAGGATTATGTGTGTACCTACTAAGTCTACTAATAGCATATGCAACATCAGGTCTGGTGCAGTTCATCAAATACATAATGCTACCAATTACTTTAGCATACTCAGATTGGCCCACAGGATCTCCCTTATTTTTCACCAAGTGGATACTAGAGTCATAAGGAATCCTGACTGGATCAACATCAAAAGAGTTGAACTTCCTAAGTACCTTTTCCACATAATGGGCCTGACTCAAACTGAAACCATGAGGAGACCTAGAAATTTTAACTCCCAAAATAAGGTCAGCCTCACCCATATCTTTCATTTCAAACTTAGTACTTAAGAATTCTTTCACTTCATTCACAAGATCTAAGCTAGTCCCAAAAATCAACATATCATCAACATATAAACAGATGATCACACAACCTCGAGAGTCATTTTTAGAATAAACACAGGTATCGCTCTCATTTACAAGAAACCCAAAACTGGTTATGGTGTTATCAAACTTTTGGTACCATTGTTTAGGGGCTTGCTTTAAACCATAAAGGGATTTTACTAGCTTACACACCTTGTGCTCTTGACCCGAAACTACACATCCTTCAGGTTGATCCATATAGATTTCTTCCTCAAGGTCACCATTTAGGAAAGCAGTCTTAACATCCATTTGATGCACTACAAGGCCATGTAAAGCAGCTAAGACAATCAGAGTCCTAATGGTAGCAATCTTAGTAACTGGGGAATAGGTGTCAAAATAGTCAATTCCCTCCTTTTGAGTGAAACCTCTCACAAATAATCTTGCCTTATACTTGTCAATTGAACCATCAGGCTTTAACTTCTTTTTAAAAATCCATTTGCTAGAGATGGGCTTACAACCCCTAGGAAGGTCTGCTAATTCCCAAGTGTTGTTACTCATGATGGACTCTAGCTCACTATCTATGGCCTCTTTCCAAAAAACAGCATCAACAGATTTCATAGCCTCGTCATAGGTCTTAGGGTCTTCTTCTAAGATAAAAATAGACACTAGACTCTCATTTAAGACACAACTTTCAGTAAGGAAGGAGGTAACAAAATCAGAATCAAAACTGTTATCTTTCCTAGGTCTTTTACTCCTCCTAGGTTCTTCTTCTACTACAGGTACAGTCACAAGAGGACTAGGCACAGACAAAGCATGATCAGCAGAAGAAAAACTTGAAGCAGTAGAAGAACATTTCAGAGGAAACACATGTTCAAAGAATTCAGCATCTCTTGATTCAACAATAGAACCACAAGCATAAGAACCTCTAGCATCCTTAATAAGAAAGCGATAAGCAGCACTATGAAAAGCATAACCAATGAAAATCGAATCACAAGTCTTTGGTCCTATTTTGTCCCTTTTAAAAGAAGGTATTGCAACTTTAGCAAGACACCCCCACACTTTCAGGTATTTGAGGTTAGGGATATGGCCTTTCCACATCTCATATGGGGTTTTGCCTAACTTCTTATGAGGCACACGGTTCAAGACATGACAAGCAGATAAAATAGCCTCTCCCCACATGTTATCAGGAAGTCCATAACTAATCAACATAGCATTCATCATGTTCTTAAAGGGTTCTATTCTTCCTTTCAGCTATACCGTTTTGTTCGGGGGTATAAGGGGCAGTCAACTCATGAATAATCCCATTTTGTTCACAAAAGGTCTTAAGGGAAGTGGGATCATATTCTCCTCCCCTATCACTTCTAAGTCTCTTAATTTTCCTATCCAATTGGTTTTCAACCTCAGCTTTGTACTTTAAGAACATTCCCTCTGCCTCATCCTTAGATTTCAGAAGGTATACTACGGTGTAACGGGAAAAGTCATCTACAAAGGTTATGTAATACTTCTTCCCCCCTCGACTTTCATGGTTCTTAAAGTCTCCTAAGTCTGAATGAATCAGTTCAAGAAGTTCAGATTTCCTATCAACTGATTTAAAAGGCTTCCTAGCAAATTTAGCTTCAACACAAATTTCACATTTAGGCAAATCAGAATTGGAGAAACTAGGTATCAAATTCAAGTGTTTTAGCCGTTTTATGGAGGCTGCATTCACATGACCTAATCTAGAATGCCATAAATCAATAGACTCAGCAATATAAACAGAAGAAGTAGAAGCAGATTTATTCATGAGTTCAACAGTAGCATCAACAGCAAAAAGCCCCCCATTACAATATCCCTTCCCCACAAATTCCCCATTATGGGTGATGACAAGTCTATCAGAATCAAAAGACAACCTCAAACCAGCCCTAATTAACAAACTTCCAGAAATTAGATTTCTACGCATTTCAGGAACATGAAGTACATTTGTAAGAGTAAGCAATTTTCCAGAAGTGAGTTTGAGAGTAATCTTCCCTTTGCCGCTGACTTTTGCTGAAGCAGAGTTGCCCATGAACACATTTTCACCTTCCAGCTTTTCATATTGATTGAACATGGCTCGGTTGGTGCAGATGTGCCTCGTCGCTCCTGTGTCCACGATCCATTCAGCGGTATCTCCAGCTAGGTTGATCTCGGATACAACAGCAACAAAGTTTTCAACTGCTTCTACCAAGTTTGCTTGGTTCTTCTTTTTGTTCCAGCAGTTTGCAGCCTTGTGTCCAGGTTTACCGCACTCATGACAGCTGCCTTTGAACCTGTATTTCTGCACACCTCCATGAGATTTGAGACTATTGTCTCCCTTGTGAAAACTCTTTGTCTTCTATTTGTTCCTGTCATAATTGGAGTGTTTGGACTCCACAAGATTAGCTTTAGGAAATACAGCATGACTGGAAGGTTTGTCCTTAAGACGGTTTTCTTCCTCAATTTTCAGATGACCAACAAGTTCTTCAAGGGTAAGGTCTCTCTTTTTGTGCATAAGTTGGTTCCTATAGTCTTTCCAAGAAGGTGGCAGTTTCTCAATAAGTACAATAGCCTGGGTATACTCACAAATAACAAGTCCCTCAGCAGCAATATTGGTGCAAATAGTTTCATAGTCATGAACTTGGTCGATAATAGGTTTTTCATCATCTATCATGAAATTAAGCCACTTACTAATACAATAGCGTTTGGAACCAGCATCATCAACACCATATTTCTTTTCCAGGGTATCCCAAATGTCCTTAGCATGGTTATAAGTCATGTAAATATCAAGCAGAGCATTGGACATATAATGTAATAACATCCCCTTACAGGTTTCGTCATCCTTAGCAAATTTAGTCTCATAAGCTAGTTTCTCAGTCTCATCAGAAGGAATAACAGGATCATCAAGCACATAAGCCACATCAATTTGTTCAAGGTAAAACCTAACCCTGACAGCCCAACGTTTATAGTTTTTCCCCTCAAGAGACTCGATTTTAGACATATCAGGAATTGTCATACGAGATGCCATAGCAAGAGAATAATACTAAATCACCTTTAAGATTGTTAGCACTATTACGCAAGGAGACAAAACACAGAGAAATAATTAGAACGATCTTACTTGGAAAGGAGAAACAAAGAAACAGAATGCTGTGACGTGGAGAGATCCACTGTCCTTAAAGGTGATTTCGCCGCAGCACAGGTGCAAGCTTCCTCCCGACGACCACCCTCCAGGATTAGCACAGCGCCGCCCGATTGTGTGCACTCACAAGCAGACGGATGGAGTGACAAACTAAGCCCGAAATATTGGAGAACAATTTTATGTGGAGAGGAAGACTGAATAATGATATGTTTCTTTTGTAACCAGAGGGAGGATTTATATAGAATAGAGGAGCAAAGTTAAAACGGCAATGAAAAATTCTGGGAGGAAATTATGGAGTGAAAGCTGCGACAAAACGGCAAGAATTGATTTGCCGTTACTAAATGATTGCGTGAATCTCGCAAAAGAAATAACGGAACAAACAAGTCCCAAAAATTAAAGCTGATAATAAAACGGACCGCAGGCCCACAGCCCGCGCTCGCCACGAGCCTGAGCCCGGCCGGCGCGCGCGCGCGTGTGTGGCTTGCCATTCTTCTAGCCCATTGTTCAACAGAGCTAAAAGGAACATAATAGTATATAAACAAGGTAGGACCTTTATATTCTTTCCATGTGGGACTTGGGTATTTCATGAACAAAACCAAACAAGGAAATACTCCATAACTAAGGCTAACTTTGAGGCTTTAATTCCAACAAAAAGTTGGCTTAAATAGTATATAGTTAAATTATAATGGTTGACGAATCACTTGTAGATTTCTCAAATAGGTTAAACAGTTTCAGATTTAAGAGACCCAAAGGCCTATTTCAGACGAGGATTTGAATTATGGGCAATGCTCTGAAATTCGGGGTGGTACTCCAATAAGCTATCACATCTCCCTCGCACCCCTTAACTTGTTTTGGAGAATTATTGATTATAAAATTTTCTCAAAGGATTACTAATTTCTTAATATGTTTTTAAAACAGCAAAGTGATACATCTCATGTATTAAATACATGAACTGCAAATATACTAGTTACTTCAAACAGACAAAAACACTTGTGTATTGGACGAATATAAAAACTAGTTATAATTACTAATTAGTCAAGAAGTAGTACCGCATTTGACCATGGCAATTGGCAAATCGAACAACGTTTTATTATTACAAAGCATTAGCCTCTTTTAATTTTTGTTTTTGATTGAGAGGATTCAAGCATGATTGATCGAACATAAAGCAATCAATAAAATCCTTGCGGACAAAGCAATAGCTAACACAAGCAATTTGACACGAAATCAAGGGAATTAAGGAAGACATTCCATGTGAAGATAATCACAGCTGTTATTGTGCTGTTTTCTTTCCTCATCCTCTGTTTTCAACAGTTGCTCAATATAAAGTAACATTTTGTGACAAATGGCCACAAAGATAAATGACTTTATGGTGTTTCCTATTGCTTAACGAAAGTTGCCAATATATGTAAAGACAGGAGTAAGTATATGATCGTATGTACATTCAGCTTGGAAGTGCTATGTAGCTATTAGCTAGCACTTTCCACCATTGTAACATAAAATAAGCATATTTGTGAAAGGTTAGACACTTTAGTGTACATGTACACTAGTCTTGTTCTGGAAACTCTTGGTACTTTAATTTTGGATTAAAATCACGTTAATTTGTCTCTCAAACTTCCTTCCTAAATTAAAGAAAACTTATCACTAATAAAAGTAGCGTATATGTACAATGAGTATACATCTATCACTTCCCCATATTATTTACCATAATCATGCCAATTATATACAAGAACCTCCTACAGTCCTACATGTACGAATCACTAATATTAGAATCTACAAAAAGATTCCAACATGAGGTACTTTGTACCGGGGTTGGATCTCTATGACCCTCAAAGCAATCATCAAGCATCCACATCTTTAATGAATTTTTATATTCAATCATGTATAATTAGAAAAAAAAATATTACAAATATAAAGCAGGCCATTAAATTAGTAAAAGTAAGTAATTTATAAGGAAATTAATTTAGACAATTGCTATATGTGACATACTCCCTCCGTTTCATTTTAATTTACTCACTTCACTTTGGGGGAGAATTAAGGAGAAAGTGCAAAAATATGAGAGAAAACTGCAAAGGTAGAGAGAGAAATTGAAAAGTGAGAAAGAGAAATTAAAAAGTGGGTTAAAATATTAAAAAGTGGATGACATGAGTGGAAAAAGAGGAGAAAGTAGATGTGACATGTTACCAAAAATAGAAAAAACAACAGTGTGTAGATTAAAAAAAAGGACCAAAAAGGAAAGTGTGTAGATTAAAAAGAAACGGAGGGAGTATTCATTAATGCAAGAGAGTTGGACAACATGCCATTTTAAGAAGTGTATCGATTAATATGGGATGGACGAAAATAGAAAGTGTATCGATTAATATTGGACATAATACATACGTGCTAAACTCAACTCCTTATGTTAAGCTCATACACGATTCTTTGTAAAATGTGCATAATATACTTCAGGTAACACTATGTTTATTGGACTGAATACATACGTGCCAAATTCACGTCTAACGGCCAAAGGATTATCATTCTTCTAGGAAAATATACTATTAGAAGTGTGCTAAGGAACCAAGGATGTCTTGGCCTAGTGGTTAAGATTGAGGTGCTGTGAACGATAGGTCACATGTTCGAATTCCCCCTCCCCTTATTTGTACTTTATACTGCCTTCGTGGCTGAGTGGCTCCAATGGATAAAAAAAAGAAGTGTGCTAAGGAGAAAAAGAAAAGGCAAGCATGGAATCCAACTCGGCAAACTATCCAAGCATTCCCGCACTATGCGAGTAAGTGACCTATTCCACTAAGCTACTCACAACTGCTCATCTTTTTGTTCCTCGACTATACTTTTGTTATGTGATTATATATTTGGTTCTTCATATATAGGTAGTAATATATGAAGGATATAATATACTTCTGTAATAAGCTTTCTAGAGTGTTCACTGGTTTAAAATTACATCGAGTTGGATTGGGCGTATTCAAACTACATTGAAATCCTGAAAAACATATTTCAAGACTCAGAGGATTGGTTAATATTAGTTATGCACAATACCAAACTGAAATTTTTTCCGATTTGGCCTAGTCCAACTAATAAACGATGTCTAAACTCATTAACAAGTATTGTTTTTGTTTACAAATGATCATAATTTGTATCCAAGAGTATCTAATTAATAATCATATATTGTTCTACTATACACGTATATTGATAGATCATAATATACCAAAAATAAATCAAAAGTATTAACTTTACTGAAATATCCTATCGTCTATATAGAAACGAAAAATAAGTAGAGGTCAGATTAATATAACATCCTATTTGTAAATCGTGAGATAAAAAAAAATTAAAGTGCTTTATTTGCTATGTCTTTTGTAGTTGTGTTTCCAGTTTTCAGTTTCTTAAAACTAAAAACAAAATTATGTGACTAGAATTAGTATTTTTTATTCCGAAATAAACATGATTGATTAATTTTAAGCTCATTATACAATTAATGTCATGACCTAACAATCTTAAAACTAAAAATTGAAAATTAGCCATTACACCATAATTCTTTATTTATTAATGTGTCCTTTGCACTTAAATTTGTCTTTTAGTAGTAACTCTTAAACATAAATTGTGAGAAAAAAAAAAAAGAGACCAAATCTTAATATGAAGTTATAATTTGTGTGATTGTGTCAACGAACATATTATTGTTTGCGTCCACTAGGTGGAGAAGCAGAACTGCAGAAGTAGAAGCCCTCACCCCTCATTCGCCGGCTACGTAATAAAGAAGGAGAAGTTTTTTTTTTTGAGTTACAACTTATTACAAGTTACACACTTACAACTTAGTTACAACCTAGAGCTAAGCAGTCAGCCAGCACATATCTAGCTTTGTGGTTTTGTGCATTCTTGTTCTTTCCAAAACTGCCCTCTACAATAATTAGTACTACTCCCTAAGACCCTAATGAAATTAGTGAATGAGGTTACCCCAAATTGAGGTTGATGAGAGTCGAACATCCGACCAGGAGGTTGGGAGGTGGGAGCTCCAACCATTGGGCTCCCACATGATTCTCTATAAGATGATCTATTTAGTTAACATGTTTTCACTCTAATACAATATAGAATAATTAATTTGCAAAATTGACTTGAACATCCTAAACTATAACTTGGGTGCACGTAGTACCACAATCTTTTGCTAGTAGACAAAATAACACGAACTATTGGATTTGATGTAGCACGTCTCATTAATGATACTAGAGGTAAGTTTCTTGGCCGGTGACAGGTACATGTCTGTATTATGCGTGTAGCATGACACATGGGAAATTATGCAGTTTCATCTTCTACAGGTACATGTCTTTTCCATCTCCGGACAAAAAACAATTAATATCTTAAACATAGAATCATTTTAACCCATCTCCCCATAAACTAGAGTGCTCCAAAACCTCCATAGTGTTACCTGAAGTATATTATGCACATTTTACATTTTGCTCATGTGACAAAAACATGTACCAAATATGCAAAAGATTGTACTTGAGAGCACATAAAAACTACGTGCTCTTAGGAGCACCTAAAAATTTGCAAAAGTGCCCAACCTTATACATTAAATAAACTAGGATTTTTTTTCCATTTTCTCTTCTCCAAACTTCAAACTAGGATTACAATTAATCTCAAAACGCCACCATTTATTCTCTTTCATACCTTTCTAACCATAAATTTAGAAAATATAGATCTTGTTTCGTATCAAATATCACATATAGCAACTAATATATCAAAAAAAGTAAAAAATCATAGTTGCATACATCAGATTTCAGCCTAAAGTTCACCAAAATGTAATCAAATGCATCATTTTACAAATTCCTGCTAACTTTATTCTTCCCTAATTACAAGTTCAAAATTTGTATGTTTTGTCTCTCTGTATAGAGTTATCAAGAAGCCCAAGTTCTGAAAAATCAACAAAATGCACAAGGTATCTCTTCAAAACCTAGAATCCTATGTTCATTCATACCAAATTCATCAACACTCAACCTAAAAATAATAAAAAAAAAAAAGGGGAAAATCTCACATTTCAGCAAAATCCCCAAACAACCCATATTCAAACCATAATTTGACTTTGTTTTCAATCAATGAAACAAAAAATGGATGCACAAATTACATTCAAATATCAAAAGGACAATAAGAACCCATGAAAATTTCAAACATATAAACAATAAAAAATGAAAGCACAAGAAGAGAAAGAAAGAGCCTGATGAATAGGAGGGCACATGGAATTAGCACAAACTGACTTTGAAGAATGATTATGATTGTGATTATTATGATTATGATTTTGAATATGATTTTGTTGGCAATTCACCTCTGCTTCATCATACTTGGTCACGCCAATTGATCAGTCAAGCATCGTCAGATTATCTCCTCAATTTCAATTTTGATCTCCAATTAATCACCATTCACCAACTAACTAACAGGAGCACAACACAAATTGCACGTATATATATATATATAACAAAATCAAACATTATAGAGTATACTATAATACTTATATTTATATTCATAATCGAAACCTGCTATTACAATTAGGATGAAAGCAAGGAAAATTGGGAGTGGTATATATATTTACTTGACAAAACTCAAATAGAAGTAGTAGCCTAGCCGAATCAAAAATTGAGATGACTATTTAAGTCATACTCATACTATTAACACTTGTATATTATACGATACGAGTACTATACTATACTATAAAGTATATGCAATTACTTTTTTTTTTTTTTTTTTAAGGTAAGGAGAAAAGAAGATTAGGAGACCCTCCGCACGAGGGGAGCTCCAACCTTATCGTTTACAAGAATAGAATGAAGAGCAGAATGAGTACAATCATCTATACTAAACTGAGAATCAACTAAATGACCGACGTTGGCGATCCAATCTGCTGCTTTGTTTGCTTCCCGGTAGACATGACGAATAGCCCACGAAGAGAAAGAACGAAGAAGAGCTTGGATATCCTGGATGATATGAGCAATCTGCCAAGGAGGAGACCAGATACCTTTAACTGAGTTGATGACCATAAGATTATCACCTTCAATTTGGAGTAGACGAATATTGCTTTGGATTGCTAGGCGAAGCCCTTGTTGAAGAGCAGAAGCCTCGGTAACGAACACGGAAGAAGATCCAAGGTTGAAAGCTGCAGCTTTGTGGAGATGGCCAGCAGCATCTCTAATGATAATACCTGCTGCTGCAGAAGTACCGCGAACCGAGCCGTCGAAGTTGAGTTTGAAGAAGGAGGTGGGAGGTGGCTCCCAAGAAACAAGGATGGAGGAAGGATACACCGGAGAGGATGGAGGAAGAGAAGAACGGGAAAACGGGGAACCAGAGGAGATGCAGAAGTCCACTGCATTCCTCATACTCCATTCTGAGAATAAAAATTTTGCTTTATGCAGAATCCTGTGAACATTAAGAGAAGCATTATGAAAGATAATAGAATTTCTTTCCTTCCAGATACTCCACATAAGACTTTCCTATAAGTATAACAGGGGTATTCAATAGAGTTGGTAAGGTATATTATATTATAGGAGTATTACTTATTATATACTTGGTATATTCAGTCTCTCTCTGTTCAATCATCAATCATAGCATAGAATGGGATTACTTGTTCTGATTCTTCTCAATGGCTTCTGCTTCGGCGCACACCGCTTCAAGTTCGGGATCCGAATAACCAAAACCCTCCTCCTCATCATCCGCCTCGATAAGCTCACTTGAATCCGAACTATATTGGGGGTTCAGCTCGTCGAAAAGGTGGTTGATGTCGCCGGCGAGTTGCTCGGCAGTGAGCTCGGAAGCAAATAAGATTCTCCTACGGCAGCCGACCTCTTCGCGACGACGCTTAATGGCATCAACGGACGTTGGAGAGGTGCTCTCATGCACCCAAACCTTAATGTCGTTGGGAATGTTGACGGTCTTGAAGAGAATAGAGTACTCTGAGTAGTTGGTGATGGTGATAGTAGGAAACGCGGTAATACGACGCTCTACAGCTTCTCTCCCATCGTACAGATCCAGCAAGGGCAGCAACCTCTGAATACGTTGATCATGCTCGGGGAATTGATCATTCTCACGAATGAGGATATTGACGTAGTCACGGAGGGTTTGGGCAGGGCCGTATTTGGGCCTAGGCGAGAGGGGCAGGTGCCTAGGGTCCCAAAACACATCGCCCAAATAAGTAAAGGGCAAAAGAGAGAATAAAAGGAAAAGTAGAAAAAAAAAAGGAAAAGAAAAGATCACTACAATATTGCAAATGCGGCCGAGAATTACGCTTACTCTTCAACCTATAACTCCTTCAAACAAATTCAGTTTCTTATTCAATTCTCCCACTTGTTTTCCAATTCAATGTCAAACACTCAAAATTGTTGGGTAATTTCTCTCTTTTCTCTGCAATTTTTGTTCTTTATTCGATTTTTTAAGGTTTTGCACATTCTGAATTTTATTACTTCATTTTTCAACCAAGAATTATTATATAATAATAATTTTTTGATGTAATATCCATAAGAAGTACATAAAAATATTGTTAAATTAAGTTTTCTATAGAAGTTATGTAAAAGCCAACAAAGAAAATTATTTCCGGTGGACCGAAAATCAAAACTTCAAAAAATTCGGACCAAACAACTGTTTATTTTTTCAGTCTGGACCGAAAAATCAAACATTAAAATTTTTTAGACCTAATTAGGGCCCTAATTATAGGTTCACCCTTGGGCCTCTAAAATCTCATAAACGGGACTGGGTTTGGGTACTCGGGTCAGGTGGCGGTAGTTGGTTGATGATTAGTGGTGGGTATTGTGGTTGCGGTTCCGGTGGTGGTGGTGGTGGTGGAAGAACGTTATCGTCGTTGTTGTTGTTGATGAAAGTCATGTTTGGACTAGGCGGGAATTTCGAAGTTTGGATTGGATGGAGAAAAAAATGGGTTTGGTTTTATAGTGGGGTATTGGAAAAAGGAAATCGAGGGAGGGAGGGAGTCTTTTGAAATTCGAGGAAGGATTTGGAGCCTTGGATTTTGTAGGGTGAAGGTGATGGATGTGTTGATCTAACCAATTTGGCACACGGATTGTGGATTATGGTTTTACTGTAAGATAGTGGGGAAAAGAGAATTGGAGGGAGTTTTTCTGAAATTCGAGGAGTGTTGGATTTTGTGGGGTGATGGGTTGATCTAATGGTGGAGGTTGATTTTGGGGGTTGGCACACGGATTGGGGATTATGGTTTTCAGCTAGGGTGTTAGTGTTAGTTAGTGAGTTGTGTTTGTGCCGTTGATTCGAGGAGCGTTGGATTTTGTGGTGTTAGTTAATTAGTTCGTTTACACCATTAAGTCGCTTCCTAAAAGTGCGTGCAAAAAGAATTGATGCTACTAATGCGTAACGGAGGGAGTATATAATTAGTTAAATGTAATTGTTAAAAACCGTGGCATAAAGTTTGGTGAAATGCAAGTTTGTAATCTTCATATTTTTTGTGATACATAAATAAATTAGATCATGATATGCAAACAAAATAGTAATAAGATATAATACATCAATTATAATAATAACTCATGCATGCGTGGCCATATTGGTTCGTATGTTGTTTATCTTTTGATGCCTTAGTGCACCTATAATGCGGCGTATTTATAATTAAAAAAGTATGAGAGTAAATTTGGTTATAGTTTCCTAAACAAATGCATGGGTTGTCATTAGATTTCTTGCCAAAATATCGTTATCACTGATCTAATGCGTGATATTGGGTTACTTTGTTATAATCTAATATATTTGGTATTGCATTGCAATTAGTATATATTAGTGAATATACTTACAACAAAGTATATACGAAAAGAGGCAAGTTTACGCCAGTACAATTATTAAATTTCCATATTTTATGAAATTCCCATTAATCAATTAGTCTTAAAGAGGAGGAATATTTCTGAATTTATATTAGTGAATAGATCTAAATAGGAAATAAATACTCTCTTCGTTCTGTAATGCTCTGTGCATTTACTGTTTATACGCTTCCCAATGCACATTTTATATCATTAATATCTATAATTGTATGTTTGTAAAACTTATTACAATTGAATATTATTGATGTACTTATAAGTACGAATCAAATAAGACCTCACATGACTATATTTATTCTTATATATTGGTAAATATATAGAAGATTCTCTTTGCATGTGAATAGTGAAAAAAAATACAAATGGACAGAACATTGTAGAACGGAGGTAGTATCACTGTATCGTATCCAAATATTTTTCTTTGCAAGCAAATACAACTAAATAGGAAATAGATATTTATCTCTTTTTTATTTGCAAATACATCTAAATAGGAAATACATAGCTATCTCTCTTTGATTTATTTTTTCCTTGGAAATATTATTTTAGAAATATCTTGTACCTAATAACATGGCATGTTGGAAAATTTTTTATTTTCATTTTTTTTAAGAAATATCTTGTACCCACGTTGGAAAATAATTTATCTTTTTTTTTCTTGGAAATGTTTTTCCTATATTTTTCTTTATTTAAATATATGGCATGTTGGACATAGATTTTAAAATATTCTATTGGTTTAGAAAATATCTTGTACCTAATAACATGGCATACCATTCTTACTTTTATCTGTTTATTTTATTGGAAATATTTTTAAAATATTTTTAAAAATATTTTATTGGTTGAGAAGATACTATTGCTTACATGGCACATTGTATGCTTCCGAATTTTGTTGAATTTTTAAATTCTAATTATCTTTAATCCTATTGGTCTAGAAAAAATACTTGCTTGCATGGCGCGACGTATGCTCCCCAAAAACTCTCCTTTATATATATATATATATATATATATATATATATATATATATATATATATATATATATATATATATATATATATATATATATATATATATATATATATATATATATATATATATATTAGATTACTTCATTCGTAGCAAATTAATTTCAACATTTTACTTTGTACATAATTTAAGAAAGCGATTTTATAATGTAAATGAATAATTAATCAAAATAGTTTTAATATGTGCAAGAATGTGATTATAGATATTAATCTTAAAATTATTTTGATTCATTTGTTGTTCTACACATTTAGATCACTTCCTCTTGTACAAATACAAATGTTTAATTTGTTACGGAGAAATTAGTAAAAATCATTTACTTCGTATATTGTAACTAGAGGTGTTAATTCAACAAAGTAATTCGAACTCAACTCGATTAAATAGTACTCCGTACAAGGATATCTCAATATTTTAGTTTTTATTCTTCTATTTGTATTACCTTAATTTGTCAAGATATTGAGCTCGAAAATTATATGAACAATTGAACATTATACTTCGAAGTATTAGCTTAATTTGTCAAGATATTGATGCTATTGAATATTATACTTCGTCATACCATAACATTCTTTTGTTTCCTTAATTAAAAATTCTCGCACTTCTAAATATATTTCACTGTATATATAGCTTAGATTGAATCTCAAGTAGTATATTTTAGGCCTGAAATTCTAGTAAAATGAACAAATGAAATTTTACTAAAATAAACTAAAATGAACTAATCAACATTTTAGCATTTTCTTTTCAATTTGACTTCGATTGATTGCATTATAGCATTTCCTTCACTCTCGAATTATGTCATTTTCTTTTCCACTGCTACAAAATTTCTAGATATTACTCCCTCCGTTTCGTTTTAATTTACTCACTTCACTTTGGGGGAGAACCAAAGAGTAAGTACAAAAGTATGAGAGAAAAACTAAATATGTAGAGAGAGAAACTGAAAAGTGTGAGAGAGAAACTAAAAAGTGGATTTAAAATATTAAAAAGTGAATGACATGGGTGGAAAAAGAGGAGAAAGTAGATGTGACATGTTACCAAGAATAGAAAAAGTAACAGTGTGTAGATTAAAAAGAAACAGACCAAAAAGGAAAGTGAGTATATTAAAAAGAAACGGAGGGAGTATGAATTATATACACTTTAATTTTGGTCATTCAGGCATAATGCCCGATCAAGACCTTTTTTCCAATATTTTTACTCCAGTCCAAGGTACCTTCAAAAGGTTAACTATCCAATTTCAGCTGTAAATCTCAAGTGTATATTCCTTTCAGACAATTTATCAACAATTAGTTAATGTGAAATTATTTCCTTTTGACTCACTCAAATGCCCTTCACTTACCCTAAAAGGTTGTATGGTCATATTATCTAACCTAAGGAATCTCCGACGCAATTTATGGCCATTTTTGTTTTAGTGCTCGTGAAAACCATGAATTCTACACTTCAATTTTTGACATCCAAAATTTATTTAATCTTCTATAATTATTGAAAAAAAAAACTTTTCTGGGCTTGTTATTTGACCTAAGGAACAGCTAATTCTTACTAGTCAATTTTGTTTCAAGATCACGAAATCCTTCATAATCATGGACTGTACATTTCAATTTTGGTTGTTTGAGGCGTCTCAAGGAGGCACGCCTCTTTTTCTCCCAATTCTCTAGCTTGTATACGGGGTCATTTCAATAGCTACTCTATCTTATTTCAACAATAACTATACATTCTTTCTTGCAAGATTTTCCAGTTTTTCGCTTGCTAGTCAAAACATGTAGCTTATATAGAGTTTGTTATAGTTGCCCTTGAAATACTAATAAGATTTAGGCTATCACCTTCCATAATTTCATACATTACAAAAGAAATACATGTAAATTATAGCATCAAGCTTTCTCTCTCATCCATATCACGAAATCAAGCAATTTTTCATCTTATCTTTTAACCATGAACCGAACAAATTTATAAATAAAAATTAAAAAGAAAAGAAGCTACCACAAAAGTAACGATATGAAACACGTGTCTTGTTCTTATGGACTCTTGAGACAAAGTAGCTAGTAAATGCAAAAAATGATTTTTGTTGGGGTGTTGGGCCCACACCGCACTACAGGGTCATTCTTCATTCTATTCGGCGAACAATCATGCAGATGTTCATAACAAGTCATTGTAATTGATCATGGTTAAAAGTAATATTTAAAGGCTTGCTTCGACAATTTTTTTTTTTTTTTAGTTGTTCTAAAATAGTAAAAGATGGAGAAATTTTTGTACAATTATTATGAAAGTAGTAGTTATCGACAATGAGTCATTGTTAGTTTGTTACCTTCATTTGTGGGGAGACAAGTGATAACCTATTTATTTCCCATTTTAATCATAAAACCACTTTCCCTTCCAAGTTCCAACCACCTTTTTTTTTTTTTTTTTGAAATCTAAGTTCCAACCACCTTAGTTCACCTTATTTTCTCTAATTTTAATGTACTACCCTAAATCCAAACACATCTTTAAGATAAATGGAACACACTCTTGATTAGTATAATCTATTATAAGAAATACATTTTATTCCATTAAACCAAACACTTTGTAATTTTCACAGGGCAAAAGAATTCATTAGAAAAGAAACAAAAGGTAATTGGTCACATATAACCAAACAAAATGAGCACTTGATATAGCTATCCTTCTCCTTTGTTCATGAAATTTTAGTTACATCAAAGCCTCAAAGAGTCAAAGGCTCAAACGACTCATAAAAGTTGGGGCCAATCCCAATATCGTTAAGTTTTATCCTATATTGTGGGTCGATTGACATGACATAAAGGAGTCCATTTTGCATGTGAAATATAATTGGGCCTCACAAGTCACAACTACATGTTTACCATGCCGTTAAAATTCATATTAGGATGGTAGAATTTTACCCTCAACAAAATAAAACACACCAAATATTACTTCATCGGTTTTTTTTTTTAATTCACAACATTTGAAAAAATTGGGACATTTATCTACTAGTTTTGACTTTTTTTTTTAAAACAAAAATAATATTAATAATAGCTAAAATCAGTAATTATCAAATAATATGCTACTGGATTTCTCTAAATGTATTTTCATTATATTATATTTTTGTTTTTTAGACTAATACTCCGTATATCATTACATATATATATATATATATATATATATATATATATATATATATATATATATATTTTTTTTTTTTTTTTTTTTTTTTTTTTTTTTTTGATTGGGGAAAAAAACCTTAAACTGGAACTCCCTCAATCAGGAGGCCAGCCTAAAATATCCTTACGGACAAGGAGGGAAAAATCAATACAATAAGGGGGGAACCAGAACAAAGTGTTGGGATATGCATGACCCTTATGCGCCATAAAATCAGCAACTCTATTTGCTTCCGGTAGCAATGGCGAACCGAGTAACGAGTGAAGTTGGTTAGAGCATCACCTGCATCACCAATAATGTTAGTAATTTCCCACGGGGTATTAGAAGTTTGCTTAATAGCATTAATCACAGTAAGATTATCTCCTTCAATCTCAATGTGGGAAGTATTAATAGAGAGAGCTCCTTTAATACCATGAAGCAAACCAAGAGCCTCAGCCTGCAAAATACTCATATGACTACCAAGAGACTTGGCACTAGCTAACATAACATTACCCAGATGATCCCTAATAACAAAGCCATAAGAAGCTTGACCATTAGCAAGCTTGGAACCATCAAAGTTTAGCTTAACATAATTAGGCTGAGGAGGGGCCCAAGAAAGGCAAATACCCTCCCGTGGAGGAAGCTTGCTAGTAGGATAGGAAGGAGGAGGGCCCGGAAAAGTATCTAAATTGGAAACCAGAGCCTTGTCCCAATTATTAACATAAGCATTAATCATATAGCAAGCCTGTTTAACAGAAGTAGCTTCACTGTTGAAAACTAATCTATTACGAAAATACCAAACATACCACCATACAAAAGTAAATTTGGTTAAACCTGAGCATGGAACCAGAGTATATAATAGTCAGAGTATATAATAATCAAAGTATTACATGGGCAAGTTTTAAAGTTAAAGTTAGCGAGTGAAAAAATAGATAAAGTATATACACACACACAAAAGAGGTGATCAAAGTAATTAAGTCCACCCCAATTTTTTTACAAATAATAATTTCAGCCACTATAAAATAAAATTGTGTCAATAAATTGTTGTATACTTTATTAATTGTATGTATTATTTGTTTTTACTAGAAGGTATGAAGAAGTTAAGACTTCTCTTTTGAATTTTGACTGAAATGCACAATCAAAGTACGTTTACTTTGCTACATGTCTTTTGTGTGTGCAGATTTTGTAAAAGCATGACTTTGAAAATTATTATTTTTGCGATATATGTAAATCTCTTCTAATAAATAGTAAAGCATGATTTTTAAGTATATGAGAATTTAATGTATAATAATATGTATTTTGTCCTATTATTAGGTTTTTAGGAGATTAATTTTGCCCTTTATATAATTAATTGCAATATGATTTGAAACAGGTTAAAATGATCATTTGGACTCATATTACTTTTGGCCAGAATTTTTCTGGAATCATATATAGAATTTTAAAAATAGGTTGAGTAATTTTAATATCTTTAGAACATATTTCGTGTATTCTATTGTGTGAAAGTACTGAAATTAATTACTTTTGCTAAAATAGTAATTTTCGGCTAATTCAATAAAATAAAGAATTTTCAATTTCTAAAATTAATATAATCTAGCCGAATACTATTTAGGGTCACACCAAATTTTCATAATATTTTAAATATAATTTTAGTATAATATATGATTCTTAAAACACATAAATAAATTTTGTTTGATATTATTGTCATTTTCGGCAAATGGAATCGTTTAAGGGATTAAATTTTTTGACTAATTTTAACTCATAGATTTCTATGAGCAATATACAACGTTTGATCATATTTTTTTTTTTTTCTTGAAATTGACTAATTACAAAATGGATGGGAGAAAATCATAGATAAATTACGTTTGACTAATTACTCTGATAAAACTGAATTCAAAGATAATATAACTAGAACAAAAAAAAAATGAGAAATAGAAAAAATGAAAAACTGACAAAATTATTATAAAAATACCAATGTAGGATATAGCAGATTTGAAAAGGACAAAAAAAATCAGTCATGAATGAAAGTTTAGGAAAATCGAAACAAATTAGTTGTAATAAATAAAAAAAAAAACACAAGAGGATTAATAGAATTAAATGTACAGTAGTTTTCAATCAGGTATACCAAAAAATAAAATTAATATGCACCAATCTTCTTCCACACAGTAAAAATAAAAAAAAATTCACAAAAATGCGTAATTTTTTGTTGGATGATCATACTACATATTACTTGGAGAAAATAGATAAGTATTCCCGGACAAAATACTCCATACAAAAAATAAATTAATGTTTTCATACTATAAAGTTTAAAATATTGTATAAATATACTCTGCATGATTAAAAAAGGATTATTTGAAAAATTAAAATAATACACTTTGTCCTCCACACAAAATATTGTTATCATAGCATACTACCTTCGATTTTTATTGTTATGTGCATTTATTGTTCATACGATTCTCAATGCACATAATTAATTTTTTTAAATTAATTATTGTTGTTATGATAAAAAAATGTTCTAATGTAAAAAAACTGTGATAATCAATATCGAATGTAGGCCTAAACAAATTATTTTACATAAAAATTTCTTATAACTTTTTAGTATAAAAAAAATTTATTATATTTTGTGCATTGACACGGACACGATCAAAAATAAAATGTTTAATGAAGCAATTATGTGAAATATTTTCATAAATTTTTAATTTGTTTTTATTTTAAAAATGAATTTATAAATTAATGAAAATATATATGGTCACTCAATCAGTTGTCACAAACTTTCCATAATACCAAAAACACCGAAAACTCCTACTTAAAAAAAAAAATCTAAAACTCCATTAGGCGCCATTCACGTTGGAAATACCTCAAATTTTTTGAATCTTAGCCATAAATCTCTTTAGTCTCTAGTCTCTAGTCTCTACTACTCCACTATCAATTCAAGTTTCAAACCCCAAGTGACCAAGTCCTCACCCACTCGCCGATCATCTGTCGTCTGGACCGCCGGAGCCTGTTCTGACTTCGCCGCCCCTGTTCAGATCCCCCCGTTTGCCGGCGACAATCAAGGTTAGGATTTTTTTTATTTTTTTCATTTATTGTTAATTAATTTTATTTAAAATCTACAAATCACAAAATACAAATTAATCAATCAATCAATATATATATATAAAGGAGGAACTTTTCGGGAGCATAGAGAGCTCCTCAAGATTTCGAGTTCATAGAGCGCGCCACGTAGGATTGCCACGTCATCAAATTATATTTTTATTTTAAAAAAAAATAAAGTTCTACATGATTTAAATACATAAAAGGAGATTTGGATAAGCGAAAATTAGAGTTTGGATTTGAATCAACAACTTAAATTCTTTATACTATGAAAATTGCGTATAACTTTTGCTACATAATTTGGAATATTATAATTTTTGTACCATTGGAGAGCATTCAGAATATGCTTCGAAATAAGATCCATTTACAATATAGTTCTACAACTTATGAAATATAGAGCGCCATGTAGGATTGTCATGTCATCAATTTTTTTTTCTAAAAATAGAGTTCTACATTGATCTAAATACATATAAGGAGTCTTGGATAAGCAGAATTTAGAGTTTCGTTTTGAATAAACAACCTAAATTATTATATTATGTAAATTGTGTATAACTTTTGCTACCTAATCCAGAATATTACAATTTTTATACCATTAGATAATGCTCGAAATATGCTTCGAAATAAGATCCATTTACAATATAGTTTTATAATTTATGAAATAGAGAGTGCCACTTAGGATTGCCATGTCATTAGTTTTTATTTTAAATATTTAAAAAAAATAGAATTCTACATATATTTAAATACATAAAAGAGTTTTGGATAGGGGGAAATTAGAGTTGCGTTTGAATAAACAACCTAAATTATTATATTATGTAAATTGAATTTAACTTTTGCTACCTAATTTAAAACATTATATTTTTTTTATCAGTGGAGAGTGCTTGAAATATGCTTCAAAATAGGATCTATTTACAATATAGTTTTATAACTCATGAAAATATATTAAATTAGATGAATTGTAAGACATTATTTAGTCTTTTTTTTATAAATATAATAATAGCTATAAGTATTAAGTATAGTGTATTACATGTGATTAAAGCATTTGATTATAGGTCCAATTTACAAGATTAAACATATTATCTTTCAAAACCTCAACCTTACTCAACTAAACCAAAACAATATAGTATTGCAACAAAATTTATTAAGGAAACTTTATTACAACAAAAACTAAAATCTATAGCGATAAAGTTACATATATATATTAGAGTTTTGAATTATGTAAAAATTAGAGTTTGATTTAAATAAAACAACCTTAGAATATTATAAAGAGCTCCACCTAAGCATGCCATGTCATTCTTATTAACATTTAATATTTTTAAGAAAATAGTGTTCAACAATTATTTTTTTTTTGAGAGAAAATGGTATTTGATGGGTTTTAAAATATACCGCAAGTGCACGGTGTCTGTTTGGCAGAAACTGGCAAATACGGGTCGATCCACAGGGAGAGGAGTTCTACAGATTTATGTTCAATTATCTAACTACTTCCAGAGAGGAAAAATAATTGAGGAATTAATCTCTAAGCTAGAGTAAACTAGGACGCAGAAAAATGAGAATTTATCAAATAATTAAAAACCTAGGGCAATCGATCGGTCCACCATGCTTATACCAGTTTAATCAATATAATATAGTTCAACAACACTTGGATTGAGGTTCGAATAAACGAAGTATTTCGCTAATCCTTGGTCAGGCATTAACAACTCCTAGATTAACATATGCCAGTACGGTCGCTCAACATAATCAAATCTACCTATTGTAACAAGCCTCTAATGAATATGATCTTTCGATTCTAATTCTTATTAGCTAAACATAACTCATGATATTGCGCAATTACATGAATTAAACAAGTATAACAAATCAATAGGAATTATTTTAATTCAATCCAGTTATTGAAGAACATCAAACCACAATCAAAAAGGTATAAACATGGCTTCCCTCTCTAAACCCTAGAAATAGACTACTCACTCATTATAACGAAGAACTCAATAAACAGGATCAAAGTAAAAGAATTCATTAAATTAAAGAAAGTAAAGAAGAATACCGAATGATTGAAGAACAATGAAAAAGGAAATCGACAATCTATATAATCTTCCAATGTAAAAGTTCAACAAAAGTCGAGAGAATAAACTAAGTGTTTGGCCCTAAAAACGTAGAAAAATCAGATCCCTTGCACGAAAATACTAAAAACCTATTTATACTAAATACAAAACCGGCTAAAAAAAACCCGAAAAATCGCGTCCTGAGAGTCCGCCCGGTCGACCGGGCGAACTCCGCCCGGTCGGGCGACGGTGATCGCAGACTTGCGACGAAGGAAAAATTCCGCCCGGTCGGGCGCGTAAGCGTTTTTCTTCGTCTGATCGCCCGGTTGACCGGGCGAAATGAAGGATGAAAAATCCCAAGTGTTGAAGTTCGCCCGGTCGGGGCGCGTAAACGGTTTCTTCTTCGAACGCCGCTGGTGGCTAAGTATGAAACTTCGCCCGGTCGGGCCACTCCGCCCGGTTGACCGGGCGAAGGTATTTGCTTGTCTTTTTCTTCGTGGAATCCAACCAAAATGCTCATGCGGTCTTCCGGATACGCCTTGGACCTTGCGTGACTGCTGGACTTCCGTGTTGCGACTCTGATAAAGGTACAGAGTACCAAATTCGCATCAAAACCTGCAAAACACGACAAGAACTCCAAACACATCAAATCCACAAGAAAAGGGCTCGAAAGAGCCCAAATCGACTATCAAAACTAAGGGGATTAGAGTAAATAATCGATGAATAATGAACACATCAAAATCCCCCAAGCTAACCCTTTTGCTTGTCCCTAAGCAAAACCATGACATGAACAAGAATATGATTGCCTCCCCTTCAAATATGAAAACAGAGATCAAAATTTTTTATAAGGCTCACAAATCATTCAAGCGAGCACAATTCAAGTTCAACTGTTCGGATCACTCTAGTTACCAATCACCCAAATAACCAATCCAATGCACTGCCTTATATGACGTACAAATCTTGAAAAGGTACTCCGGGGTGTCACTCCTCTCGATATTTTGTGAGGCAAAAGATGTGCCCGATCGCTCACCATCCTAACCATAATGACCCTTCCCACTCACACTCTCATGTGTTTAGAAAGGTGATAATATCACTCAACCTAATCATGTCGACTCAGTAGCGAACGTACTCTTTAACTTTGCCAACTGACCACATCAATCCGATAGACAATATAAGCGCAAGCTCAGAGGACTTTTTCGGGGTTGTAATGGGGCTTAGGTACGGGTATGGATTATGTATGGGAAATGTGGTGGAGAAAACCAAGAATAGGGGAGCACAAGTTATTAGAAGTATCCACCTGGATATAGCCAATAATAGTTTCCCAATTCTATAAATCACCAAATCTGCGATGAACTCATTCTAGAAACAATGTGATTTCTTTTCGTTTCTTCTTTTTAATTTTTCTTTTTTTCTTTCTCTTTGCATTTTTTTTCAATCCCATATTCACATGTATTTCATTTTGCTCATTCTTTTCTTTTTCTCAATTTTTGTACCTTAAGACAATCGTTTCCATCCAAAGTAACTCATAAAAACTATCTCGGATGCTAACTCAACCATATGCTCCCCAAGCTAGGCTTGGGATTAGTATCAAACAGAGGTATGGGCATGTAATGAGGTTAAGTAACATGAAACAGTCATTAGGCTCAGCGGGCTAAGGAGGATAAAAGTATATCATGAAAATCACTTTAAGGTTCAAAAAAGAGACAAAGAACGCCTATCACAAAGAATTGCCACAAGTCATCGGATCTCAATGCGTACGATGTCAAAGTCAAGATCGACGCTAATGAGGAACTAACACACAAGAAAAACAGAATGGATATAGAAATGAATCCATTAGCAAAAATGAATCCTCACGGTCTAACAAGATCAAGTATGTCAAGATAAGCGCTTTATTATCAAAACTCATTGAGGGTCATGGCCTTTAGAGTTCACATTCCAAAGATCACAATCACAAATACCCAACTATCCGGATAAAGAGCCCAAATATACTTTCAAAGAACATCATGGGGCACAGGGAAGCAATCACACCAATCCAGTCAATTCGTATTTTTGGAATTTTTTCAGCAATATATGATTTTTTTTTTTTTTTTTTTTTTTTTTTTTTTACAATGAAACTAAACTAGGACAAACAGACTAACTAAACCGACTACACTAAAAAGCAATAAAGAGAGAGGGTGTACTTACAGAAATCTCCCCCAGTGAACTCGGCAATGACCTCATTGCAGCAAGAGGGAAGAAGAGAGGACTCATGTCTCATTCGCAGACATATCGCAGAAAACCGCCTCCGAAGTACTGCAACCAAAAACAGCATTGCAAGGCATCCTCCCCCATATGGTCGGTAGGGTCGTGCGTGTGGCTATACCAAGACGGATGGGTATGGTCATGGGCGATAAGCCGTGGTAATAGTCATGGTAGATGGGGTAGAGGGCATGGTGCATGTCGGACTCCACGGTGGTCAACCGTGTGTCCAAGGAGGTCAGGTGGGTCTGAATGGTGGCCTGACCCAACTCAAGACGGCCCATCTGTGAGGTAAGGGACTGCTGTCCCTGCTCGATGCGAGTAAGGGCGGCCATCATAGGGTCTTCAGGAGCGGAGGAAGAGGCTTCCCCACCGATCGCCTATGGTAGGTCCTCAAGGGTCGTCGAGCAATGGGCTCTCGACCCCGCAAAGGAAGTAGGTAGGAACCTACTCCGGGCTCAAGGCGGGTCCGGGCGCGGTCGGGAAGAAGGATGGACTCCTTCTTGGCAATGTACCACCTAAACTTGTTGGCCGATCGGGCAGTGATCCACTTGGCATTGATCATGTAATCGATGCCAATCTCTGCAGGGCCAACTACTGCATTGTTAACATCAGGCACAAAACCAAAGTGAACAGCAATAGCAGTTATAAGTCCACCTACAACAATAGGTTGTCCCCTGACACTACCATCCTCAAATTGGGCGAGGCAAGCTAGTGGCGGTCCGTTTGAGTGGGAGACAAACAAATATGGCGAGCACAAAGCATAGTCAAGCTCGGGAAACAAATAGCTCCCCATCGGAAAAATCTCCTGTTTTTGACGGGAGTGGGGCTCGGCTCGCCCAAAAAAGTGTGCATCCCGAAATCGCGCAAGTAGCGAAGGCCCGGGAAGGTGCAAATGATCGCGAGACATATGTTGGGTGTTGACCTCATCTTCACCCGTAAAGGCCGTCCAAAGTGTGTTTATGCGAAGTTCGGGGGGTGACGATGTTCCCCGGTTAGGGGTAGGCCAAAGATAGCGGCTAGTTGGCTCAATGTTAATTTCCTATCCTCATTCATGAGGCGAAAATGAAGCACCTGATTTTTATTCCCTACTTCTAGGGAACTCAGAAATTCGAGGGTTAAGTGCCTATAGGTCCAGAAAAACATGCCAAACATAGTACCCAAACCCAATTTCTCAAATAAAGTCTTTGTATCATTAAATATTCCCAATGTATGTAAAGATTGCGAATCAACAAATCGAGTAGGAACAATATTTCTATGTTTCAATTTCTGAAACTTTTCTTTTTGTTCTAAAGATTTGAAGATTACCTCGGGGAAGTTGGAATCCGGTGGGATGCGAGTGCTTGATTCCCCTTGTGAATTTTGCCGCCTCTTGCTTGGCCTTGACATGCTTGAATTTGATAGGAAGGTGAATGGAAGTGAGAGAGAGAAAAGATGGAGATTTTCTGAATTCGTCTTTGGTTTGAGAAAGATGAAGAAAAGTGAAGAAAATTTGAAGGAAGGGCTGAGATTGGTGAGAGAAGGGAGGTAGGAGAAGGTATGGAGATGGAGGTAGTGAGGAGAGAGAAAACAAGGGTTTGGAGAAGATGAAGTTGTGAGAGAAGGAAAAAAGAAAGAATGAAAAGGAGGGTGAAATCGAGTCCCTAAAGTGGTTGTCGGGGTATCCGCCCGGTCGACCGGGCGAATATTTTTTTTTCGGATTTCTGCATTCTTCTCGAAGCTGGGCAATTCGCAAGCAAAGGAAATTCCGCCCGGTCGGGCGGTTTCCAGATTTTTCATATTTGTTTCGCCCGGTTGACCGGGCAATGTAACCCAAAACACGCTTGCGCGCCCGGTCGGGCGGCTTCGCCCGGTCGACCGGGCGAAAACTACGTCTTTTTTTTTTTGCTCGTTTTTCTCACTCTGCTGAAAAAGTGGTTGCGCGCCCGGTCGGGCGAGCTCGCCCGGTTGACCGGGCGATTTCAATTTTATTGCGTTTTTCCTGGCAAAAGTTTCCCAAGTCCGTAAATTTGCCTCCTGCACACACTAGACTCGTCCAAATATCAGCACACTCTCCCTCACCACACTAAGAAAGGAAACTAACTAAAAAATCAAAAGAAAACAAAAATCGAAACTAACAAAGAAGAAAAGAAAAGACGGGTTGCCTCCCCGCAAGCGCCTGGTTTAGATGGTCCCGCACGACCTTAGTACCTCTTCTCAAAATCAAGGAGTGTCTAGGTACATGACCTCTACTTGGCCGATGAAGGCGCCCTCATGGTACGGTTTCGCAGTTGCCCATTCACTTTGAACTTCGTTCCATTTGCATTGGCCACTTCAATTGCTCCATGTGTTTTCACGTCGGTGACGACAAAAGGTCCAGACCATTTTGACTTAAGCTTTCCGGGGAAAAAGCCTCGGTCTAGAGTTGTATAATAGGACTTTGTCACCAACATGAAACTCCCGCTTTACAATCATCTTGTCATGAAAGCGTTTGGTTTGCTCCTTGTAGAGTTTGTGGTTTTCATATGCTTCCAGTCGAAGTTCATCTAACTCATTCAGTTGAAGAAGTCTTGCTTCCCCTGCAGCTTCCAAATCCAAATTAATTTCTTTAAGCGCCCAAGCCGAGAGATACTCCATTTCAACCGGTAAATGACAAGCTTTGCCATAGACTAATCGATATGGGGTGGTTCCTAGAGGTGTCTTATAAGCGGTTCTCGAGCCCACGAGTATCATCTAATTTTTGTGACCAATCCTTCCTTGACACTGTTGACTACCTTCTCCAAAATGCGCTTGATCCGACGATTGGAGACTTCAACTTGACCACTAGTCCGAGGATGATAGGCTAAACCAACTTTGTGAGTGACTCCATATCTCTTCGGTAAAAGCTTTAAAAGTGCGTCGGTGAAAGTGAGATCCCCCATCACCGATCAAGACTCTCGGGACTCCGAATCGAGGGAAAATGATCTTCTTGAAGAGCTTCATGACTACCTTAGAATCATTGGTAATGGAAGCCACAGCCTTCAACCCACTTAGTCACATAGTCCACAAGCAACCAAGATGTACTGTTCCCACAAGAAGAAGGGAAAGGTCCCATGAAATCAATACCCCATACATCAAAAGGTTCAATCTCCAAAATACCCATCTGGGGCATCTCCTGCCTCTTTGAAATATTACCCGTTCGTTGACATTCATCACAAGAGAGACAAAAAATACGAGCATCTTTAAAAATGGTAGGCCAATAAAAACCACTCTGGAGAACTCTATAAGCGGTGGCTTGTGAGCCCAGATGTCCACTGCAAGGCATACTATGACAATGTTGGAGAATGCCAACTATCTCCCAATCGCCTATACATCGTCGGAACAAGCCATCGAACACTTCTTGTATAAGAGGGGGTCATCCCAAAAATAATGCTTGGCATCGTGATAGAACTTCTTGCTATTTGTTGGTATGTCAAATCAGGAGGATGAGAACCACTAACACAATAATTAGCAAAATCAGCATACCACGGAGATTGAGTAGACACAGTGAAAAGATGGTCATCTGGAAAAGCATCATCTATGGGACCGTCAGCACTTGACTCAAACCTCAACCGGGAGAGATGATCTGCAACTACATTCTCAGCACCCTTCTTGTCACGGATCTCCAGATCAAACTCTTGTAGTAACAATATCCATCGTATAAGTCATGGTTTGGCATCCTTCTTGGCCAAGAGATACTTTAGCGCAGCATGGTCAGTATGAACAATCACTTTCGAACCTATGAGGTAGGTCCGAAACTTGTCAAGAGCATACACAATGGCTAACAACTCTTTCTCGTAGTAGCATAATTGATCTGGGCCTCATCTAAGGTCTTCTTTGGCATAGTAGATGGCATGGAGGACTTTGTTTTTCCGTTGACCAAGCACAGCACCAACCGCGTAATCGCTAGCATCACACATGATCTCGAAAGGAAGACTCCAGTCTGGAGGTTGTATGATAGGGGCAGTGATCAATGCTTCCTTAATCCTGTCAAAAGACTCCACACACGCATCAGTAAAATCAAAGGTGGCATCCTTGAGCAACAATTGAGTAAGGGGTTTCGCGATTTTTGAAAAGTCTTTTATAAATCTGCGATAGAAACCCGCGTGACCCAGAAAACTCCTTACTCCCTTGACATTCACAGGGAGGAGGAAGTTTCTCAATCACCTCAATTTTTGCTCTGTCCACCTGGATGCCACGCTCGTATATGAGATGTCCAAGTACCACTCCATCGTTCACCATAAAGTGGCACTTTTCCCAATTAAGAACAGATTAACTTCGAACAACGTTTCGGAATTTGAGAGAGATTACGCAAACACACATCAAAGTCGGAACCATAAACACTAAAATCATCCATAAATACCTCCATGATATTTTCAATGAAATCGGAAAAAATGGCCATCATACATCTACGAAATGTGGCGGGCGTTGCCACAAACCAAATGGCATTCTCGCGATATGCAAAAGTGCCATAGGGGCAAGTGAACGTCGTCTTCTCCTGATCATTTGGGTGAATGGGAATCGAAAGAAACCCGAATATCCATCCAAATAACGAGAAAAAGTTATGTTTTGCTAATCTTTCTAACATCCGATCAATAAAAGGGAGAGGGAAATGATCTTTCGAGTGGCAATGTTTAATCTGCGATAGTCAATACACATCCGCCAACCCTGTAACGATGCAGTAGGAATTAGTTCATCCTTATCATTCTTAACAACAAGTAGTCCCCCCCTTTTTAGGAACAACTTGAACCGGGCTCACCCACTTAGAATCCGAGATGGGGTAGATGATGCCCGCGTCAAGTAGTTTCATAATTTCCTTTTTCACCACCTCTTGCATATTAGGATTCAAACGTCTTTGAGGTTGTATGCAAGGGCGGTGATTTTCTTCCAAATTAATTCTATGCATGCGAAATCGGGACTAATGCCCTTTAGATCATCAATACTATACCCAATAGCCTTCTTGTGCATGCGAAGCCTTTGTAAGAAGTTGTGAAAGCTGGCTATCTGTGAGTTTAGTACTGACAATCACAGGACATTCCTCAGCATCATCAAGAAATGCATATTTGAGATGAGAAGGTAAAGGTTTAAGTTCTAACTTCTTTACCTGTGGTTCGGAAGTAGAGCAAATAGTCTCCATTACCTTACAATCTGCTACCGTATCAATGTCAAGATCATCAGTGAGATCAAGACTTGTCTCCAATAATTCATCGGACGAAATTGTGAAAAACTAACTCCGGAGATCTCATCGAGTATGTCAATCCCGCAACATGTGTGCTCAAGCATAGGGGACTTAATAGCATTGGTTAACCGAAAAGTAATAGTATCATCACCAACACTCAAAGTCGAGAGCGATTTTACATCAATAATAGCACCAAGAAGTACATAGAAAAGGTCTACCCAAAATAATGGGAATTTGACTATCTTCTTCCATATCAAGTACTACAAAGTCCACGGGAATATAAAATTTTCCAACTCTAACAGGGGACATCCTCTAAAATACCCAAAGGATACTTCACAGATCGATCAGCCATCTGTAAAGTAATCTGTGTGCACTTTAAAGCACCCAAGTTCAGTTTATTACAGACAGATAAAGGCATAACAGATACACTAGCACCTAGATCACACAAAGCCTTATCTATAAACAGAGCACCCACATGACAGGGGATGGAAAAACTACCAGGATCTTTTAATTTGGGTGGGATTTTATTTTGCAAAACAAAGACTTGCATTCTTCGCTTAAAGCAACCCTATCTATTCCACCAAAATCTTTCTTTTTGGTTATCATATCTTTTCGAAACTTGGCATACACAGGTACTTGAGAAATTAAATCAGTGAAAGGAACTGTTACCTCAAGATTTTTGACCATAGACATAAATTTACCAAGTTGTTGATCGACCTTTGATTTTTGCATCCTATGGGGGAAAGGTAGTGGTGGAGTAGGAGAATCAGTAACCTTCTCCTTGCGTTTCTCTGCGTCATCCACTTTCCCGCGCTCAACTTCGTCCCGGAGCTATCCTCACCTTCATTGTCATCCACATCATCATTCGAACTGGAGGTATTGAATCATCGGTAGGCATAGGTGGCGCATCATATTGTGTACCGCTCGAAGAGTGACAAGCATTAGCGGTTTCTTTAGGAATTGGTTGCCCGCCTGAGATGACCCGGTTGCCTTTGTGCATTGTTTCCCGCCACCCGAGCAAGTTGAGTCTCCAAATGCTTGGTGGTGTTCTTCGACTCCTTGATGCTCTCCTCATGATTTTTCGCATAGAAACCATCATTTTCATTAGATCGAGACATAGTAGGTTCTTGAGAGCTGTTATTATGAGGAGCTTCTTTGCCGATAGCCTTGGGGTGAAGGCCTATTGAAACCGGGAGGGGGGTTCCGAGGAGCCCCTTGATAATATGGTGGTCTAGCAGCATGTTGTGGTGGGTTTTGATGTGGTGGTGGGTAGGAAGATTGTGGTGGAGGTTGAGGATTTTGAACATTGTGGCTCTTATAGGAGAAATTGGGGTGATCTCTCCAACCTGGGTTGTAAGTGTTGGAATAAGGGTTGTGTGGTCTCTGCTGAAAAGCATTGGCATGCTCCATCTGATTAGGATCAGGTTGACTGTAGGAACAATCATGACCAAAGTGACCTTGAATACCACACACTTCACAAAAGGAGGAAGTAATAGGAGCCATGGAGGACATCGCATTAATACTCATGGGAGGAGTAGTGGATCGCGAAGATTTCAATGAGTCCATCTTCATGCTCAATCGTGCTACTTGTGAGGACAACAAAGCATATGCATCAGCATCCAACTTCTTCTTGGTAGTAGTCCGGGAGGAGCTATGATCATTCGTCGCTAAGTTGGCCGGAAAATCGTATCCTTCATCTACCCCCTTATCTAGAAAGACACCCCCTGCGAGATGAATCAATCGTGCTCTTGATATGAGGTTGTAGACCATTGTAGAATGCTTGGGTGATGAACCACTTATCCAGATTGTGGTGTGGGCATTCTCTCTCGCAGATCCTTAAACCTATTCCATGCTTCCTTCGAGTGTTTCATCGGGTTCTTGTTGGAAGGTGGCAAGCTTGTGTCTTATTTCTGCAGTTTTGGTGGGAGGGTAGTCCTCTTTCGGGAATGCTTCGAGATATAGCACTCCACTCGGTTTCATTAACATCATTCAGCCACTTCGTGCCTTGTCCTTTAGTGAAAATTCAAAGACCATAACCTTCAACCGATCGGGAGTGACCCCTTGGTGCTTAACGGTACGACAAAGCTGTTGAAACCGTTGTAAATGATTTGCGGGGTCTTGAGATGGATGGCCACCAAATTGATTCCGCTTGGATCATGTTGATGAGGCCAGGCTTGATTTCGAAGTTGATCGCTTGTATATCAGGCATAGTAGGACCTGTGGGAACATTGCCAGGAGAAGGTACCCCATAAGATTTCAGCGACTTAGGAGGCATAATTGGTTCAGTTGGTTCTTCCGTGGTTTTTTTCTGATTAGCAGACTGCTTTTTCTTCTTTTGTGTCTTCTTGAACTGCCGGATGGTTTTCTCAAGATCGGGATCGATCAATCGGGGAACCTGTTCTTTTAGACCTGGGCATAAAAGAAACAAAGAAAAATGTGCAATAAGATGGCCTCAGTGGAACTTGAAGTTCCAATGAGACAGCAGAAATAGTCAAATAATTAATCAAAAAGCTATAGAAACTAGCCGTCTCCCCGGCAACGGCGCCAAAAACTTGATGGGTTTTAAAATATACCGCAAGTGCACGGTGTCTGTTTGGCAGAAACTGGCAAATACGGGTCGATCCACAGGGAGAGGAGTTCTACAGATTTATGTTCAATTATCTAACTACTTCCAGAGAGGAAAAATAATTGAGGAATTAATCTCTAAGCTAGAGTAAACTAGGACGCAGAAAAATGAGAATTTATCAAATAATTAAAAACCTAGGGCAATCGATCGGTCCACCATGCTTATACCAGTTTAATCAATATAATATAGTTCAACAACACTTGGATTGAGGTTCGAATAAACGAAGTATTTCGCTAATCCTTGGTCAGGCATTAACAACTCCTAGATTAACATATGCCAGTACGGTCGCTCAACATAATCAAATCTACCTATTGTAACAAGCCTCTAATGAATATGATCTTTCGATTCTAATTCTTATTAGCTAAACATAACTCATGATATTGCGCAATTACATGAATTAAACAAGTATAACAAATCAATAGGAATTATTTTAATTCAATCCAGTTATTGAAGAACATCAAACCACAATCAAAAAGGTATAAACATGGCTTCCCTCTCTAAACCCTAGAAATAGACTACTCACTCATTATAACGAAGAACTCAATAAACAGGATCAAAGTAAAAGAATTCATTAAATTAAAGAAAGTAAAGAAGAATACCGAATGATTGAAGAACAATGAAAAAGGAAATCGACAATCTATATAATCTTCCAATGTAAAAGTTCAACAAAAGTCGAGAGAATAAACTAAGTGTTTGGCCCTAAAAACGTAGAAAAATCAGATCCCTTGCACGAAAATACTAAAAACCTATTTATACTAAATACAAAACCGGCTAAAAAAAACCCGAAAAATCGCGTCCTGAGAGTCCGCCCGGTCGACCGGGCGAACTCCGCCCGGTCGGGCGACGGTGATCGCAGACTTGCGACGAAGGAAAAATTCCGCCCGGTCGGGCGCGTAAGCGTTTTTCTTCGTCTGATCGCCCGGTTGACCGGGCGAAATGAAGGATGAAAAATCCCAAGTGTTGAAGTTCCGCTTGGCCGTCGGGCGCGTCGGGCGCGTAAACGGTTTCTTCTTCGAACGCCGCTGGTGGCTAAGTATGAAACTTCGCCCGGTCGGGCCACTCCGCCTTGGTTGGCCAGGGCGAAGGTATTTGCTTGTCTTTTTCTTCGTGGAATCCAACCAAAATGCTCATGCGGTCTTCCGGATACGCCTTGGACCTTGCGTGACTGCTGGACTTCCGTGTTGCGACTCTGATAAAGGTACAGAGTACCAAATTCGCATCAAAACCTGCAAAACACGACAAGAACTCCAAACACATCAAATCCACAAGAAAAGGGCTCGAAAGAGCCCAAATCGACTATCAAAACTAAGGGGATTAGAGTAAATAATCGATGAATAATGAACACATCAGTATTCAACATAGATATAAGTACATATAAGGTATTTTGGATGAGTGAAGATTACAGTCTAATTTTAAATAAAAAACCTAAATTATTATACTATGTAAATTAAATATAATTTTTGCTAAATAATTCGCAATACTATAATTTTTTTTACCGTCAAAGAGTGCTCGAAATATGCTTCGAAATAAGATCATATAAAATATAGTTTTACACCTTATGAAGATATATTTATGTAGATGAAAAATAACGTATTATTTACTCTTTATTTTAAATAATTAAAAAAATAACTATAAAAATAGCATATAATATGTGACATTAGTAAGGGCTTGTTCTCTTCAGCATAAAACAACTGAACTGAACTGAACTGAATTGAACTGAACTGAACTGAATTGAACTGAACTGAATTGAATTGAATTGAATTGAACTGAACCAACCGAATCGAACCGAATCGAACCGAATTGAACTGAACTGAATTAAATTATAACTAATTAATAGTAATGATTATCATTTAGGAACTGAACTGAACTGAACTGAATTGAACTGAACTGAACTAAATTGAACTGAACTGAACTGAACTGAACTGAATTGAACTGAGCTGAACTGAACTGAACTGAAAATAAGCTGGGGAGAACAGGCCCTAATTATGTCTTTTAAAATCATACTTGTAAAAATTAATTCATATGAAGATAAAAAATTCATATCTATAGTTTTGAATCGATAGCATTCCATGATGGCATTACATGAAGAATCAAATGAAAGTTTGTCATCGAGATTGCAGAGGTATTATGCAATTGACTAATTATTTTATTCTTATATTATTTTCTATATATCTATATGTCAGATCTTATTCTTTTCTCCATTAACTTAATTCTACTAAAACTATTTGGAAATCAAGATTAGCGTTTCTAGACTATTTGAGGTCACGGATCATAAAAAAAGGGGAAATTTGATACGTCTTGATATGGTCATGATTAATGAAGATGTACTTTTTTCTCTTAAATTGTATTTTTCGATTATTATTAGAGGTTAGTTTTATATTTAATTAATTTTCTTCATGATACTATCATTATAATCTTCATTTTGGCTTTCCCATCATCCATTCTATATGCGTTAGTGTTTATGTGCTATATTAAAAGTTGAAATTGTGGCTGACACTCATGTTTTTCTCTATTCTTTTTGTCCTGCATCTATTAAGTTATTACCCTTTACTTTCTTAAAGTATCATTCGGGTATTATTCATGCTAAAATTGTATTACCAGTCATACCTGTTATTGAAATACCATTTAATAATAGACTTAACTATATTATTCAATTGAATATTAAAAATTATAAAATTTATATATCACAATAACAAATCTAGAAATCACAGTATAATGACAAATACTTTCTCCGTTTTTTATCTACTTCAACAATTGATTTGGGCATGGTTTTTAAGGAAATAAAAAATGGTTAGTTTAGCATAGAGATACCTCTTTAGTTAACTAGAGTATGGGATAAATAAATCCTTCATAAATTAAACACAATTTTATAAGGCAATTAGGGTAATTAATGATGGTTTTATTAACATAAATTAAAGGTAATATTGTCAACTATAGTTACTTTTTTTTTTTTACCAAAAGTGGAAAGGTTCCAAAAGATGAAACTACCTAAAGCGGTAGTTGTTGTGATAGAAAAAGAACGGAGGAAGTATGCAAATACAATGGTGTTGAAAAATCTTATTTCACAGCAACACAAAATCAACAATAATATTAACAAAAAAATTGGAATAAAATAAAATAAACAACAACCCGTGCAACGCACGGGCTTCAAACCTAGTATATATATATATATATAAAGGAGGAACTGTTCGGGAGCATAGGGAGCTCCTCAAGATTTCGAGGCCATAGAGTGCGCCACGTAGGATTGCCATGTCATTAATTATTATTTTTATTTTTTACAAAAATAGAGTTCTACAAAAATTTAAATACGTATAAGGAGTTTTGGATAAGCGAAAATTAGAGTTTGATTTTGAATTAACAACCCAAATAATTATATTATGTAAATTGCGTATAACTTTTGCTACGTAATTCGGAATATTATAATTTTTGTACCATTGGATAGTGCTCGAAATATACTTCGAAATAAGATCCATTTACAATATAGTTCAACAACTTATGAAATAGAGAGCGCCACGTAGGATTGCCATGTCATTAGTTTTAAATTTAAATATTATAAAAAATAGAGTTCTACATATATTTAAATACCTAAAAGGAGTTTTGGATAAGAAAAATTAGAGTTTCATTTTGAATAAACAACCGAAATTATTATATTATGTAAATTGTGTATAACTTTTGCTACCTAATTCAAAACATTATAATTCATCTACCATTGGAGAGTGCTTGAAATATGCTTCAAAATAAGATCCATTTACAATATAGGGTCACAATCTTGAAAATATTTAAAGAATAGAGTTTTACATAGATTTAAATGCATATAAGGAGCTTTTGATAAGCGAAAATTAGAGTTTGGTTTTGAATTAACAACCTAAATTATTATATTATCTAAATTGTGTATAATAATTTTTGTACCATTGGATAGTGCTCTAAATATGCTTTGAAATAAGATCAATTTATAATATAGTTCTACAACTTATGAAATATAATAAAATAAACAACAATGTAAAATTGATAGTCTGATTTTAAATAAAAAAATCTAAACTATTATACAATGTAAATTGATTATAACTCTTGCTACATAATTCGCAATAGTATAGTTTTTTTTACCGTCGGAGAGTGCTCGAGATATGCTTTGAAATAATATCTATATACAATATTGTTTTACAACTTATGAAAATGTATTTATTTAGATGAATAATAACATATTATTTATTCTTTATTTTAAATATATAAAAATAGCGTATTATACCTGACAATACTAATTATGTATGTAAGAATCATACTTTTAAAAATTGAGTTATATAAAGATAAAAAATTATATCCACAGTTTTGAACCTATAGCATTCCATGATGGCATTACATGAAGAATCAAATGAAAGTTTTTCATCGAGATTGCAGAGGTATTATGCAATTAACTAATTATTTTATTCCTAGAATATTTATTGCATACATAATTATTTATGTTTTTTCCATATATCTATATGTAAGATCTTATTCTTTTCTCCATGAACTTAATTCTACTAAAACTATTTGGAAATCAAGATTCGTGTTTCTAGACTGTTTAAGGTCACGGATTGTAAAAAAGCTAAGGGGGAAGTTTGATAAGTCTTGATATAGTCATGATTGATGAAGAGGTATTTTTTTCTCTCTTAAATAGTATTTTCAATTATTAATAGAGGTTAGTTTTACATTTAATTAATTTTATTCATGAAACTATCATTATGATCTTCTTTTTTGCTTTTTCATCTTCCATTCTATATGCGTTAGTGTTTATGTGCTATATTCAAAGTTGAAGTTGTGGCTGATACTCATGTTTTTCTCTATTCTTTATGTTCTGCATCTATTAAATTATTACCCTCGCTCTACTTTCTTAAATTATCATTCGGGTATTATTCATGTTAAAACTGTGTTAATTATTGTTAGTCATACCTATTATTAGGATACCATTTAATAATAGAGTTAGTTACAATATTTAATTGGATATTAAAAATTATAAAATTTATATATCGTAATAACAAATCTAGAAATTATATTATAATGACAAATACTTTCCCTGTTCTTTTTCTACTACAACAATTGGTGTGGGCATGGTTTTTAAGGAAATAAAAAATGGGTGATTTAGCATAGAGGTACCCCTTTAGTTAACTAGAGTAGGGGATAAATAATCTTTAATAAAGTAAACGCTACTTTATGAGTTAATTTAGATAATTAATGAGGGTTTTATTAACATAAAATAAAGGCAATATTGTCAACAATAGTTGCTTTTGTTTTACCAAAAGTGAAATGGTTCCAAAAGATAAAACTACTCAAAACGGTAATTGTTGTAATAGAAAAGGAATGGAAAAAGTTATAAATACAATAGTGTGTGAAAAATCTCATTTCACAACAACATAAAATTGACAATAATATTAGCAAAAAAAATTTACAAAAAGATAAAATAAGCAACAACCCGTGCAACGCACGAGCTTCAAAACTAGTATATATATATAAAGGAGGAACTTTTCGGGAGCATAGGGAGCTCCTCAAGATTTCGAGGCTATAGAGCGCGCCACGTAAGATTGCCACGTCATCAAATATTATTTTTATTTTTTACAAAAATAGAGTTCTATATAGATTTAAATACATATAAAGAGTTTTGGATAAGCGAAAATAAGAGATTGATTTTGAATGAACAACTTAAATTATTATATTATCTAAATTGTGTATAACTTTTGCTACGTAATTCGGAATATTACAATTTTTGTACCATTGGATAGTGCTCGAAATATGCTTCGAAATAAGATCCATTTACAATATAGTTCTACAACTTATGAAATATAGAGCGCCACGTAGATTGCCATGTCATCAATTTTTTTTTAAAAACAAAAATGAGTTCTACATAGATTTAAATATATATAAGGAGTCTTGGATAAGCGGAAATTAGAGTTTTGTTTTGAATGAACAACCTAAATTATTATATTATGTAAATTGTGTATAACTTTTGCTACCTAATTCAGAATATTATAATATTTGTACCATTGGATAGTGCTCGAAATATGCTTCGAAATAAGATCTATTTACAATATAGTTCTACAATTTGTGAAATAAAGAGCGCCACTTAGGATTGTCATGTCAAATAGTTTTTATTTTAAATATTTGAAAAAAATAGAATTCTACATATATTTAAATACATAAAAGAGTTTTGGATAGGGGGAAATTAGAGTTTCGTTTTGCATAATAGGATCTCCTTGATTATAATCATTAAACCAAAGAGGTTATATACAACCTAGACTTGCCTTATACAAGATAATACCAAAATATTCACATACTAAAGATATGAATATTTACATAATAAATAATATCTACATATACACTAATACAACCTAAATTATTATATTATGTAAATTTAATTTAACTTTAGCTACCTAATTCAAAACATTATAGTTTTTTTACCATTACTATGTAAATTAAATACAAATTTTGCTACATAATTCGGAATAGTGTAATTCTTTTTACCATCGGAGAGTGCTCGAAATATGCTTCAAAATAAGATCTGTTGTAGTCTAACATCTACGGCTCTCTTGAAGACACTTGGGCTCATCAGAGCCGTATACGTGTCACCTTAGTTATAAAGGAGAAAAGCCTTGAATCTCTGGGCTGCACTCAGCTGAGTTAAAAGGTTAAAATTCTGGTCCAACAGTCAGAGCCCAGCAGTGCAAGATGGCTGAAGGAGAGTGGTTAATAGACATCCTCCAATTATGGTCTGCCACGTGTCATGATCTGATTTCTCAACCAATCAGAGGCCACTATTGTAGGTCAGTTTTTAAGGTTAGCTGTCAACTTGCTATCACTATAAATACCTCAAAAATCAGGAGAAAAGGCATTCAATGCAAACAGTGCAAAGTTACTCTGATAAAATACTCTCTCACTCTCTCTCTCTATCTCACTTTCTCTCACTACTCCTGATATCTAACTTAAGCATCGGAGGGGGAACCACCACCCAAACCTCCAGGGTGGGTCCCTTTTTGCAGGTTCGGGAGCAAAGCCCAGAGCAAGGACTAAGCAGATTCAGACATCGTTGCACAAGTCTCCAGCTGAAGAACACTCAAGATATATTAGTCACTTGTTGGACAAGAAAGCTTAGCTCATAGCTTACTTGGTGGACAAGTAGACGAAACATTTGGCGCCGTCTGTGGGGAGACGCAACGATGACTGATTGTCAATCGTCCAACATTGCCAGAAACCGAAGTTTTCAAGTTAATATAGAAGATACGGTGGAGCATGAAAGACCACCTCGAGGCAGAGATAGACCTCCGTCTATCGTCGACGTTCCTGGACCAAGTAAGCAACCGGTCATCCAGGTGAATCTTGATCGGCCGGTGACTGCCGCCCATCTGGAGAATGTCCTGAATGACTTTCAGACTAAGATGGCAGCGGTCGTCCAAGAACAGATTAAAAGCAATATGCTGTTTTTTCATCATAACCCGGAGCCAGCTGCTAGCAATCCGCTTCCTCCTAGGGGACGTTCCCAAGTCGATCGACCAGGTCCTAGTCGACCTATTCGTCAGGAACCCTCTAGGAGTACAGCAAGAGGAAAGCAGCCAGAGGATAATGATCAGAGAAGAAAGATGGACTGGAACCTGGTGGTGAGGACCCAGGACCATGTCCATCCTAGCGGGCACCGAATGGAAACCGACACCAGGGATTACTTAGAGGCAAAGAGGGCTGCAGCTTTGCAACGATCAGCTACAGGATCTACTCCATACCTGAGAGACCCTTCTTTGAGGTTGTCGTCCAGAGGGGAGGGGCGAAGTTTAAGTCACTCCCTTGTTCATCCACGACAGGAGAAGACCGTGGCTCAGCCCATGGTCTATAGGCGTCCAAAACCAGCCAACACTTCATCCAATCCAGTAATGAAAGAATATCGCAAGGAGTTCATACCCATTGAGGGACAGCTGGGAGCTCTCCAGATCAACTGGCCTACTCCATTCTCGGCCAGGATTATGGAGACGCCCCCCCTTCCCAAAGGTAAAACTCCCAACCATTGAGCCTTTCGATGGAACAACTGATCCTGATGATCACCTGTCTGCTTACAAGCATCAGATGTACGTCCAAGGAGTGGACGACGCTACTTGGTGTAAGAATTTCCCAGCTACCTTGAAGGGAGTAGCGCAGAAGTGGTTTAACAATCTCCCCCCCAATTCAGTCAACAACTTTACTGAACTCAGCTTCTTATTCACTAGTCACTTTGTTGCCAACAAACAAGAGCAAAAGACGAGCATGCACCTAGGCAAGGTCATCCAAGGACCTAAGGAGGCTCTTAGAAGTTTCGTTAAGAGATTCAACCTAGAGGCACTTCAGATCCAAGATCTTAATGCTGGAGTAGCCTTTGACGCATTCATTAGGGGACTAAGGCCAGGAAGTTTCAAGTTTGATCTTGTTAAGAAGAAAATCTCCACTCTTGCTGAGGCTTTGAGGGAAGCTGAAGCGTTTATTCATGCCACCGAAGTATGTGCTGAGGCAAAGCATCCCGAGTCTAAGAAGCCTGAAGAGGTTGCTCAGCCAAAGAAGAGCAACCCCAAGAAGGCCGAGACTTGGGCGATAACCTCCAACACCACTTCGTCTAGAAAGAGCAAGAGAAAGGAGGCTGAGCCATCCTCATCCAATCCTATTGAGTTTAACAAAGACCAATACTCCATTCTCATGGAGATTAAGGATCAGTATGAGTTGAAGGCCCCAGCTGAGATGAAAACCCCTTATAGAAATAGGGATAAGAGCAAGTATTGCCACTTCCACAAAGACTGTGGTCATGAGACCAATGAATGTAAGTACCTCAAGAGAGCTTTGGAAGAGTTAGCCCGAAAAGGAAAGATGAACTCCTATATGCCTCAAGGGGGAAGGAAGTTCCCGAGGAAAGATGATTGGCATAGCAAGAAGAAGGAGAGTGCAAGCACAGACGAAGATGTTGTTCTCGTAATCTCAGGTGGGTTTGCTGCTGGGGGACCAACCAATAGAGGGCACAAAAACTACCTTAGGGAGCTCGGCCAGGTTTTGTTAGCTGATCAGACAAAGGCTAAGCCCTTCCCAAGGGTGGTAGTTAGTGAGCAAGATCAGGGCAGATTGAGGACTCCCCATGATGATCCCTTGGTTGTAGAAATGAAAATAGCAAACTTGAGAGTAAGAAGGATCCTGATCGACACCGGAAGTTCGACGGACATCATTAGTGCTGATTGCTTGTCCAGACTAAAGTTTGAGGAAAAGAACTTAGTTCCCGTTCACCATCCCATCATAGGGTTTGGGGGAGGAGTCATCCATCCAATGGGAACTGTCACTTTGCCCGTTCGAGTGGGAGAAAAGGATGCAGCTAGAACCTTGTTTATCAAGTTCTTGGTGGTCCGAGACTTGACAGCCTACAATGTCATTCTTGGACGACCAACTCTGAATCATGTCAAAGCAGTCATAGTAACTCACCTGATGTTGATGAAGTATGAGTGTGATGATGGCCAGATTGGCTCATTATATGGAGACCAGCAGGTGGCTAGGGAGTGTTATTTGACTACCCTCAAGCCGTTGTCATGGAAAATAGGCAGCGAAGATCAAACGAAGGTTGCTGGCGAAAGGAAAACGTCTGAAATAGAGAAAGATCAGACGAAGGTGGCTAGCGAAAGGAGAACGTCTGGAATAGAGAAAGATCAGACGAAGATGGCTAGCGAGAGGAAAACGTCTGGATTTGTCAAAGACCAAGTCGCCTCGTTAAAGCTGACCATTGAGAGCCCTCAGACGCCTCTTGCTCCCTCAAGGAAGGCGTCTGAACATCTCCCCAGCAAGAAGAGAAAATATGAAATCATCAAGGAAGAACCCTCCTCGTCTGAAGAGGTCATGGCCATCATGGGACTAGCAGTAGAACGTCCAGAGCCAGTGGAAGCCCCTGAAGAAGTACGTCTGGATGAAGCTCGTCCAGAAAGGACTCTCAAAATTGGATCTTCGCTCAGTCCTGATCTGAAGGGTCATCTAGTCCACTTGCTGAAAGAGTTTCAAGATGTGTTTGCCTATTGCGTTGAAGAAATGCCTGGAATTGATCCGGAAGTAGCCGTCCATCGGTTGAATGTTGATCCAAATTTGAAACCTGTTCGTCAGAATAAGAGGCATTTGGGACCGGCTAGAAACCAGGCGGTCGACCAAGAAGTTCAGAAGTTGTTGGAATCCAAGTTCATTAAAGAAACCTATTATCCAGACTGGATAGCAAATGTGGTCATGGTGCCAAAGCCCAATGGCACGTGGAGAATGTGTGTGGACTACACTGACCTCAACAAGGCTTGTCCTAAGGACAGTTTCCCTTTGTCTAAGTTGGATAGTCTGGTAGACTCCACAACTGGCCATGCTTTGCTGAGCTTCATGGACGCTTATTCAGGTTTTCATCAAATCCCAATGTGGTCAGAGGATCAGGACAAAACGTCCTTCATTACGGAAAAAGGACTGCATGGCTGGTTGAGGATGCCATTCGGCCTGCGCAATGCCCCGGCCACTTTTCAAAGACTAATCAATACTGTTTTTCAGCCACAGTTGGGAAGAAATATGGAGGCATATATTGACGATATGATAGTCAAGAGCCGTCAAGAAGAAAGTCATGTTGGTGATTTGAGAGAAACTTTTGAAACTCTCAGGAAATACAAGTTAAAGCTGAACCCCATCAAATGTGTCTTTGGGGTTTTGTCGGGGAAGTTTTTAGGCTTCTTGGTGGATCAGAGAAGAATAGAAGCCAACCCTGAAAAGATTCAAGCTATTCTAGACATGAAATCTCCTTCGAAGGTAAAAGAGGTACAGCGACTGACGGGTTGCTTGACTGCCTTTGGACGATTTTTGTCTAAGTCAGGCGACAAGTGCCATCACTTCTTTGCCACGATCAAGAAAAAAGCCAAGTTCGAATGGACAGCAGAGGCGGAGCAAGCCCTTCAGCACGTCAAAAATCATCTTCAGCAGCTGCCTAGGTTGGTCAGTCCCACCGAGGGGGAAAAGTTGTTTGTATACTTGGCTGTATCCGCTCAAGCTGTGAGTGCCGTCCTGTTGGCTGAAAGAGAGTCCGTCCAAGTTCCCATATACTTTGTGAGTCACGTGCTCAAAGATGCGGAAAATAGGTATACTCCAGTCGAGAAGTTTGGATTGGCCCTAGTCATGGCCAGCAGAAAGTTGAGGCCATATTTCTTGGTGCACAGTATAATTGTCTATACTGATCAGCCTTTGAAGCATGTTCTACAGAAGATAGAAGCTGCTGGACGAATGCTAAAATGGGCGGTGGAGCTTAACATGTTTGATATATCTTTTGAACCAAGGAAAGCCATTAAAGGGCAAGCCTTGGCAGGCTTTATAGTCGAGCTTACACGGCCAGCCATAGAGCTGATATCTGATCCAGCAAGAGGAAGAAGGCATTGGATGCTCATGGTTGATGGATCGTCCACAGTCAATGGATGTGGAGCAGGAATCATTTGTCAATCTCCCGAAGGGGACAAGTTTGAATATGCATTAAGATTCCAGTTCAGAGCGTCCAATAACGAAGCTGAATATGAGGCACTCTTAGCTGGAATCAAAATGTGCAAGGCGGCTAGAGCTGTTGAGATCGAGGCCAAATCGGACTCCCTCTTAGTTGTCAGCCAGGTTAATGGAGATTTTGAATGCAAAGAAGCATCAATGAGCAAATACATGCGACTGATCAAAGATGAGATAGAGCCGTTAAAACGATTTGTCCTCGACCAAGTACCAAGGTCAGAAAATCATCAAGCAGGTGCTCTCTCGAAATTGGCCAGCTCGGCTGAAGGTGATGTGCCAAGAACAGTTTTTTGGGAAGTCAAACCCAAAAAGAGCATCGACCAAGAGCAGATTATGTTTCTCAGCCGAGGGACTGTCTGGATGGAGCCGATCATAGAATACAAGAAGACGGGACGATTGCCTTCAGATCCTGTAGAGGCTAAGTATGTGAAGGCTAGAGACAAGTGGTTTGAGCTATGGGACGAGACACTTTACAAGAAGTCATTCAACCGGTCTCTGCTCAAGTGCGTCACCAGAGAAGATGGTCTGAAGGTTCTGAAAGAACTCCATGAAGGAGCTTGTGCTTCTCACATTGGGGGAAGAGCTTTAGGGGAGAAGACTTTAAGGACGGGGTACTACTGGCCTACCTTAAAGGAGGACGCTTTAGTCTATGCAAAGAAGTGTGATAGTTGTCAGAAGCATGGAAATGTGCATCAGAAGCCGTCCAACTACTTAACCCCCATCTTGTTCCCTCTGCCTTTTGCCAAATGGGGCATGGATATCCTAGACCTTTCCCTGTGGCCACTGGGCAAATGAAGTTTGTGATAGTGGCAGTTGACTACTTCACTAAATGGATAAATGCAAAGGCCATGCGAGGAATAACAACAAACGACGTCAAGGGCTTCATCTGGAAAAGCATTATAACCCGTTTTGGCATGCCACAGTCCATCGTCTTTGATAATGGCCCACAATTTGAAACGCCTAAACTGAAGGAGTGGTTGGCGGAAAGAGAAATAAAAGCACACTTCGCTGCCGTTGCCCACCCACAAGCCAATGGGCAAGTAGAGTCCTTCAACAAGATTCTATCAAATGGAATCAAAAGGAAGCTAGAGAACGCCAAGGGACAATGGGTTGAAGAGCTGCAGTTGGTGTTATGGTCCATCAGAACAACCGCCAAGAACTCTACAGGGGAGACGCCCTTCATGTTAGTCTATGGCACATAAGCCATCTTGCCCATTGAGATTGAGGAACCCACCCTGCGAGTTATGTTGTACACAGAAGATGCCAACTGGGCTGCATTACGCACGGCTTTGGACCAAGTGCCAGAAGTCAGGGGCAATGCCTTGCTAAGAATGCAATTGTACAAACTGCGTATGGCTCGGGAGTTTAACAAAAGAGTTGTTAGACGACCGCTCAAAGTGGGGGATCTTGTTCTTAGAAAGATGGAAGCGGTTGGACGAGCTAAAGAGTTAGGGAAGCTAACACCTAATTGGGAAGGACCTTATATGATTATCCAAGAGCTGCGCAGTGGGACTTTTCGTCTTCAAGATCTGGAAGGACGACCAATACAGCGTACTTGGAATTATGATAATTTGAAAAAGTATCGCGTCTAACTCAATTCACCGTCGGATACCTATGAGGTAGTTTGTAGTTACTCCAAAGTGCCACGGCACATGTTAGAAAAAAGAATTGTATATATGCATCTTGGCATTCCGTCAAGCAAAATCCATATAATACAATTCCTACTTTCTTATTTCCTTGTTTATTTTCACCAAGTTAAATCACTTTGGGGCATTAAATCAGTCACTCGTCTAAAAGTGACAATAACTTGGATAAAAATACAAAAAAAGAAAGAGCGTCAAAATTACTCACATCTATGCCGAACATCACTCCATCGAAGAGACCGGCCAAAAATATAGCACATATATGGCCGTCAAATTGACAAAACTTCTAGTAAGAGTAACGTCAAAGTCTCTGAGAGAAAGCTGGCCTGAAATAAGACCTTAGTAAAGGATACTTACTTTCAAAAGCACGGACAGCTAAGTAGTCCAGACCCTAGTAAGGGATCACTACTTAATGACGAGTGTTGCTCCCTCAAGGAAGCCGGCTAAAACATGCTTTCAACATATATCACAAGCTCGTCCATCAATTTCAGCAGGCTCGGCCAAGGATGGCCGCTTTCCTTCTTGGACTTTGGCTCGCCCACCATGTACGGTTGAGCTAAGTCCAAGAAAGGGGGGATGATAGAAGCCTAAAGGACGAGCTAAAGAGCACAAGGTCGTCCAAAAACCAGGAGGACCTAGGCAATAGATGCCTTTGTGATGGTTTGAAACCACCCCAGACGAGTGTTGGTAGCTTGAGTAAAACGGCTAGAATGCGGCTCGTCCACAAAAACAAACAGGTCTTGGCCGCATTCCCTCTTTGGGCGAGACTCGTCTGTATAAGCAGACCGTTCAACAATCTAGGACGAATCTCGCAAAATACTTCGATACTTTATGGACGATTGGAAATCGTCCAAGGCCAAGAATGGTAATCTTCTCCTGCATACATTTTGTAAACCGCCCCAGACGAGTCTCTTTTGGCAAGTGTTTCAATCATATTATGCAGATCGTCCAAGAAGTTCAAGACGAGTCAATTCTTGTACTTGGAAACAATTCAAAAAATGTTTGAAAATCGTCTAAAGACAAGTAAACTACTCATTCTTTAAACCTCTGTGCTGGACATCCAACCATTATAGCGAAGTTAATGTGATAGTCAAATTGGAATTGTTGAAAATAAGAGACAAGCAATTGGCAAAAGTCTTTCATATATATCATAAGTAAAAATTTACAACCTAAGATTACTGAAGGGTTAAGGCTACAACGGCAGACAACCAAAGAAACTTAGAAAAATAAACCTAAAACTAGGCTTCATCTTCAGCGCAAGTTTCTTGGTTGTCCTCAGGCTCCTCGTCTTCGGCTGCAGCTTCGTCGCCTGACTCTAAAAACTCAGGAGGTTCCTCGGCACATACCATAGCCCGATGAACACTCTGTTGGTAGTTCAGACGACGGACGAAGCTAGGGACTTCATCAGCTTCGGCCAGCATTTCGAAGGCCTTGACGGCCCATTCCTTGGACGTTTCCACAATATGCTCCAATCCTTCTTTAGCATCGTCAAAGGTCTGGGCCACCGTCTTCTCTAGACGGGCGTTTTTCGCCCTTAATAGAATATTCTCCCTCCTCAGCTGAGCAGCGGCAAGAAGAGCAGCATTTCTTTCACCCTTTAGATCAGTAGAGAGAGTGTCTATGATCATCTTCAGACGGTCTCTCTCCTTGTACTGATCGTTAATGGTAACAAGATATTTCTTGTTATCGGATTCAAGTTCTGCCGATTTCTTCTCCAAGGCGTCCAGTGACTGACGATGGAGGGTATTAGCCATCTCAATGTCATGAATGGCCTTGTCGCCGGCCGTTGTAGCAAGATGGACGAGGTGCTTATTCTCTTTTCTCAGCTCCCTCGCCCATTCTTCAGTTAGCATGCTGCGAGCCAGAAGCTGGAACAATGAAAACAAACCAAGTTATTAGACGAGTTACAGAGTCAAAATTTGTACAAGTATAAAACAAGGCAGGCATAAAACAATACCTCGGCAGCAAGCTGAGACATGTAGCCCACATGCCCGGCAGACGCTCCCCATAATCCTTTAATGTAGGATTCAGGGTAACACTTGAAGAGCTCCTGCTTAAGCCGCTCTTTCTCTAGCCTTGACATTTTGGCGAAGGCAGGAGAAGACTCCTCGTCTGAATCAGCGATGGGAGGAGTTGGGGGAATAGCAAGGCCTTTGCCCTTATCTGAAAGAGGGGGAGAGTCAGTTATCTTGATAGGAAAGACAATGGCTTGTCTATTGGACAGACTCATGGACCGTCCACCGACCCGCATCGTCCTAACTATGTTGGGGTAATACGACTCACCAGACGAAAGTGATGCCGTCCTAACAGCTAAAGGCATCTGCGGCACCAGCTTAGCCACCGAGCCGCTAAACCCTGGATAGTTCTCGGCAGCAGTTTCAGATTCCGGTGCAACCAAAGCCAAGGCGGACTCTGAGTTGATCTCAGTAGAGTTGGCCGGCAAAACGCTCAGCGGAACAGCTACATGTGCACCCTTTCCCTCCTCGGCCGGGGCAACAGTCGAAGGCTCCTTTTTAAGAGCCTTGGCTTGTGGGGGAGGCATGCTTCTCTCCCCAACCTCGCCAGCAAAAGCCGTCTTATCTGCTTTCTTCCTTGTAAAGCCCTTAGGCTTCTTCGCTGAAGGCTGGTCAGCGGCCATAGTTGGCCTCTTTCTGGACGAGGACGACTTCCCAGGTGGAAGTTTGTTTGTAGGAGCATTTTTCTGCAAAAAGTGAAGACATCAAATCGATCGTCCAAGGAACAAAAATAAGTACTATTACAAGACTTCGGACGAGGGTGGCCCGAAGAAGGTAGCCGTCCAAACATGGACGTTTTCCTACTTCATGCTATCTTCGTCGGAAAAAGAAAAGAAAGGTGATTTACAAACATCCAGACGAGTATGGCCCCAAGAAGGTGACCGTCCAAGTATGGACGACCTTCTATGGATGACCCTCGTCCAAAAATTGGATGCTAATTCCAGACGAAAATGGTCCCAAGAAGGTGACCGTCCAAGTCTGGACGTTCTCCTTCTTTGGGTGACCCTCGTCCAATAATTGGATGCCAATTTCAGACGAGTATGACCCCAAGAAGGTGACCGTCCAAGTCTAGACGTTCTCCTTCTTTGGGTGACCCTCGTCCAATAATTGGATGCCAATTCCAGACGAGTATGACCCCAAGAAGGTGACCGTCCAAGTCTGGACGTTCTCCTTCTTTGGGTGATCCTCGTCCAAAAATTGGATGCCAATTCCAGACGAGTATGGTCCCAAGAAGGTGACCGTCCAAGTCTGGACGTTCTCCTTCTTTGGGTGACCCTCGTCCAAATATTTGGATGCCAATTCCAGACGAGCTGATATGATACTCGGCAAAAAAAAAAATTTGTATTACCAATGTTTTTGCCCTCTTCTCGGCACTACTCTTTGCATACTCCTTCCACAGGTTGTCTGTAAATTTGGACATGCTGATTTCCCCCGTCCAAGATGCTTTGAGGCGTTGTCTGGCCGAGTCTGCAAAGAACAATGTGTTCGTCAAATGAATTATAGACGAAGAGTTTTACTTGGATGATTTTAAATATATACATTTATCATCGGCCAACCGCAAGCAGGCAGCAACCAAGAAGTCGTCTTGGTAAAACATTTCCTTAAAGGGTATCCAGTTGGATGGCCCTTTAAAAGAACGTTGGCCGGGCCTGGAGTACTCTTTTGTTCTGAAGTACTCCACAACTTCTTCATCGAAATTATCCTCCAGGTCCAGCCAGGACTGCTTCCGTCCCGTATTCGTGACGGACCGATTATAGAATCTATAGCTCTCAGTAGCCGAATCATTGGTCGCCTTTAAAAATATGAAATCGGCTTTCCTTTCATGCATCTTCGAAGTTTTCCCCCAAGCCGTCAGGAAGCCAGGGCGGTTGCAGATGCTGAGCCATGTCCCGTCCACGGCCCCAGGTACCTTGGCCGCATAATGGATGTGGGTAAAGGCCTGAAAAGAAAGGGCTAGGCCGCGTAGCTCGCAGACGGCAATAAACGTCAGGACGTTGTGCCAAGTGTTTGGAGCCAACTGATTATGGCCGATGTGGTAGTGCTGCAGCACTTGTTCTATGAATTCATGGAGGGGAAACCTCAATCCCGCATCTAAGGCCATTTTATAGACGGCGAAATGGTTCCTGGGAGCGCTCAGGATCGTCGCGTCTTTATTAGGAATGACAAAGGAAAAGCCCGGCATGGGCATGAAAGACGATAAGTAATTAGGGTCTGGTCCTAGTTTCTCTAACCACTTACGGTTGACCAAAATGAAGCCAGGATCAGGAAGGGGACCTAAACGTCTTCTAATCTCCGACGAGGTAGTAGAGGCCTCGTCTGATTCTTCGGCAGCCTCAGAATCGCTACCATTATTACCTTCGCCGATCTCCGCCATATCGGCGTCCCTGCCAGAAGTACTGGTCTCAGGTTTTATTTCGGAGTCTTCTGCATCATGGTCGAAAGGAGGCATGTCCAAAGGCTGAGCACTTTGGACCTCTCTTGCCTCATCTGGCACCCGTCCAGTGGATTCCTCCATATCCGAGCTATTTGATGGGATTATTGCTTTTCGTCTTAGACGGGCCGTTTGCTTGACGCGCGCCAGATTACCCTGCACAGGTAAAGACTGGGTCGTCTGACTTTCTCGGCCAAAACTATGAAGATATATGTACTCGGTCAGAAGAGGCCAAACTCTAGAATGTGCCGAAGAAGAAGTATCGGTTCTAGGGTCAAGACAAGCTCTTGGTCGGCTAGGATTATTTGACGAAGATGATTCCATTTTATTGATTTTCTAAGAAAAAATAAAGAATAAAGAAGAATGAAAAGATCAAAGAAACGATACCTGCTAAGAACGTCTGGGCGATTCGGTGAAGAATGCTGAAGCTGGACGATCGCTCTCTCTCTCTCTAGGAAATTCTCAGAGCTTCTCTCTCTAGAAAAATTCGTTCGAAGTGTTAAATGATTAAATGTCTTCACACCAAGGTTATTTATAGAGGAATAAGAAACCTGCGGAGCCGGTCAAGAATGACCGAAACGAGAATACAACGGTCAAATATGACCGGTAGAACTCAGAAGAAGGCGTGTCACCTCATTTCAAATAAAACTACCTTGAGGGTAAAAGGGCCTTAACCGTCAGATGGGCCGACAGTAAAAGCCCTTTTAGGGGCAAATGTTGTAGTCTAACATCTACGGCTCTCTTGAAGACACTTGGGCTCATCAGAGCCGTACACGTGTCACCTTAGTTAAAAAGGAGAAAAGCCTTGAATCTCTGGGCTACACTCAGCTGAGTTAAAAGGTTAAAATTCTGGTCCAACAGTCAGAGCCCAGCAGTGCAAGATGGCTGAAGGAGAGTGGTTAATAGACATCCTCCAATCATGGTCTGCCACGTGTCATGATCTGATTTCTCAACTAATCAAAGGCCACTATTGTAGGTCAGTTTTTAAGGTTAGCTGTCAACTTACTATCACTATAAATACCTCAGAAATCAGGAGAAAAGGCATTCAATGCAAACAGTGTAAAGTTACTCTGATAAAATACTCTCTCACTCTCTCTCTCTATCTCACTTTCTCTCACTACTCCTGATATCTGACTTAAGCATCGGAGGGGGAACCACCACCCAAACCTCCAGGGTGGGTCCCTTTTTGTAGGTTCGGGAGCAAAGCCCAGAGCAAGGACTAAGCAGATTCAGACATCGTTGCACAAGTCTCCAGCTGAAGAACACTCAAGATATATTAGTCACTTGTTGGACAAGAAAGCTTAGCTCATAGCTTACTTGGTGGACAAGTAGACGAAACAAGATCCATATACAATATAGTTTTACAACTCATGAAAATATATTTATTTAGATGAACAATAACATATTATTTATTCTTTATTTTAAATACATATAAAAATAACTATAAAAATAGCGTATTATACGTGACAATAGTAATTATGTCTTTCAAAATCATATTTTAAAAATTGAGTTATATAAAGATAGAAAAACCATATGTTCGCGTTTATAGAATATTTGAGGTCACGGATCATAAAAACGGGGGAAGTTTGATAAGTCTTGATATGGTCATGATTGATGAAGAGGTATTTTTTTCTCTTAAATAGTATTTTTTATTATTAGTAGAGGTTAGTTTTATAGTTAATTAATTATATTCATGATACTATCATTATGATATTCTTTTTGGCTTTCCCATCTTCCATTCTATATGCGTTAGGATTTATGTGCTATATTAAAAGTTGAAGTTGTGGTTGACACTCATGTTTTTTCTTTATTCTTTCTATTCTGCATCTATTAAATTATTGCCCTCTACTTTCTTAGAGTATCATTCGGGTATTATTCATGTTAAAATTGTATTAGCTATTGTTAGTCATACCTATTATTAGGATACAATTTAATAATAGACTTAGCTACAATATTCGATTGAATATTAAAAATTATAAAATTTATATATCGTAATAACAACTCTAGAAATTACACTATAATGATAAATAGTTTCTCCGTTCTTTTTCTACTTCAACAATTGATTTCAGCATGGTTTTTAAGGAAATAAAAAATGGGTAGTTTAGCATAGAGGTATCCCTTTAGTTAACTAGGGTAGGGGATAAATGAATCCTTAATAAAGTAAACGTAACTTTATGAGACAATTTGGGTAATTAATGATGGTTTTATTAACACAAAGTAAAGGCAATATTGTCAACTGTAGTTACTTTTTTTTACCAAAAGTGGAATGGTTCCAAAAGATGAAATTACCCAAAGCGGTAATTGTTGTAATAGAAAAAGAACAGAGGAAGTATGTAAATACAATGGTGTTGAATAATCTCATTTCACAGCAACACAAAATCAACAATAATATTAACTAAAAATTTGCAAAAACATAAAATAAACAACAACCCGTGCAACGCACGGGCTTCAAAACTAGTATATATATATATATATAAAGGAGGAACTTTTCGGTAGTATAGGGAGCTCCTCAAAATTTCGAGGCCATAGAGCGCGCCACGTAGGATTGCCATGTCATCGAATTTTATTTTTATCTTTTTAAAAAATAGAGTTCTACATAGATTTAAATACACATAAGGGGTTCTAGATAAGCTAAAATTAGAGTTTGGTTTTGAATGAACAACCTAAATTATTATATTATGTAAATTGTGTATAACTTTTGCTACGTAATTCGGAATATTATAATTTATGTTCCATTGGATAGTGCTCGAAATATGCTCCGAAATAAGATCCATTTACAATATAGTCTACAACTTATGAAACTGAGAGTGCCACATAGGATTGACATGTCATTAATTTTTATTTTAAATATTTTAAAAAATAGAGTTCTACACATATTTAAATACATAAAAGGAGTTTTACATAATGAGAAATTAGAGTTTCGTTTTGAATAAACAACCTTAATTATTGTATTATGTAAATTGAATATAACTTTTGCTACCTAATTCAAAACATCATAATTTTTTACCATTTGAGAGTGCTTGAAATATGCTTCAAAATAAGAATTATTTACGATATAGTTTTACAACTCATAGTCTTTGTTTTAAATAAACAACCTAAATTATTTAACTATGTAAATTGAATATAACTTTTGCTACATAATTCGCAATATTATAAATTTCTTACCATCAGAGAGTGCTCGAAATATATTTCCATATACAATATAGTTTTACAACTTATGAAAATATATTTATTTAGATGAACAATAACATATTATTTATTCTTTATTTTAAATACATATAAAAATAACTATAAAAATAACTATAAAAATAGCGTATTATATGTCAAAATAGCAATTATGTATTTTAAAATCAAACTTTTAAAAATTGAGTTATATAAAGATAAAAAATACATATCTGTAGTTTTGAGCATGTCATAATGGCATTACATGAAGAATCAAATGAAAGTTTGTCAACGACATTGCAGAGGTATTATGCAATTGACTAATTATTTTATTCCTAGAATATTTGTTGTGTAGATAATTATTTATGTTTTTCTTTTTCATATATCTATATGTCAGATCTTATTCTTTTCTCAATAAATTTAATTCTACTAAAACTAATTGGGAAATCAAGGTTCGAGTTTCTAGACTATTTGAGGTCGCGGATCATAAAAAAGGGGTAAGTTTGATAAGGCCCTGTTCTTTTGGACTTATTTTCAGCAAAAATAAGTAAAAATAAGTTCAGTTCAGCAAAAATAAGTTCAGTTCAGCAAAAATAAGTAAAAATAAGTTCAGTTCAGCAAAAATAAGTAAAAATAAGTTCAGTTCAGCAAAAATAAGTTCAGTTCAGCCAAAATAAGTTCAGTTCAGCAAAAATAAGTTCAGTTCAGCAAAAATAAGTTTAGTCTTGTATAATGTTGTAATTATTATTTTTGTTTTCAATATTACTATTACTATTGTTATTATTATTATTATTATTATTATTATTATTATTATTATAATAACGATGAATTTGTATTTTTTTATTTTTTATTTTTTTTATTTTTTATTTTTTTTATTTAGTATTTATTATTTATTAATTATTATTATTTATTATTTATTTATTATTATTATTATTATTATTATTATTATTATTATTATTATTATTATTCTAATTATTTATTATTATTTATTATTTGTTATTATTATTCTAATTATTCTAATTATTTTTTTTATTATTATTATTATTATTATTATTTAATTATTTTATTATTTAATTATTTATTATTTATCATTTAATATTATTATTTAATATTATTACTATTATTATTTATTATCTATTATTTATTTATTATTATTATTTATTATTTATTATTATTATTTATTATTTATTATTATTATTTATTATTTATTGTTTATTATTTATTGTTTATTTATTATTATTTAATTATTATTTATTTATTATTTATTATTATTTATTATTTATATTTATTATTATTTATTATTTATTATTTATTACTTATTATTTATTATTTAGTATTTATTATTATTATTATTTTTATAATAATAAATATTAAATAAAAAATAATAAAAATAATATTAATAATAATAAATAATAAATAATAAATAATAATAATAATAATAATAATAAATAATAGTAATAAATAATAATAAAAAATAATAATAAATAATAAATCATAAATCATAAAAAATAATATTAATAATAAAAAATAATAAATAATAAATAATAATAATAATAAATAATAAAAAATTATTTATTATTATTTATTATTTGTTATTTATTATTATTATTATTTATTATTATTTATTATTTTTATTATTATTTATTATTTATTATTATAAAATAATAAAATAATAATAATAAGAATAGAGAAAATTATGTTAATATTTATTGATTATTATAATAATAAGTATTGATAATATTATGTTAATACAGTTTAGTTCAGCAAAAATAAGTTCAGTTCAGCAAAAATAAGTTAAGTTCAGCCAAAATAAGTTCAGTTCAGCAAAAATAAGTAAAAATAAGTTCAGTTCAGTAGAAATAAGTAAAAATAAGTTCAGTTCAGCAAAAATAAGTTCAGTTCAGCCAAGATAAAATAAGTTCAGTTCAGTTCAGCCAAAATAAGTTCAAAAGAACAGGGCCTAAGTTTTGATATGGTCATGATTGATGAAGAGATTTTTTTCTCTTAAATAATATTTTCGATTATTAATTGAGGTTATTTTTATATTTAATTTATTTCATTCATGATACCATCATTATGATCTTCTTTTCGGTGTTTCATCTTCTATTCTATATGCATTAGTGTTTATATGCTATATTAAAAGTTGAAGTTATGACTGACACTCATATTTTTCTCTATTCTTTCTGTCCTGCATCTATTAAATTATCACCCTCTACTTTCTTAAAGTATTGTTTGGGTATTTTTTATGTTAAAACTGTGCTAGTTATATATTGTTAATCATTACCAATTATTGAAATACTATTTAATAATAGACTTATCTACAATATTCAATTGAACATTAAAAATATAAATTTATATATCACAATAACAAATCTAGAAATCAAAGTATAATGACAAACACTTTATCTTTTTGTTTTCTACCGTAACAATGGGTTTGGGCATGGTTTTTAAGAAAATAAAACAAAATGGGTAGTTTAGCATAGAGGGATTAACTAGAGTAGGGGATATGTAAATCCTTAATAAATTAAACACAACTTTATAAGGTAATTTGAGTAATTAATGATGGTTTATTAACATAAAGTAAAGGTGATATTGTCAACTATAGTTGTTTTTTTTTTATACCAAAAGTGGAATGGTTCCAATAGCTAAAGCTACCCAAAGTGGTAACTGTTACAATAGGAAAAGAATGGAGGAAGTATATAAATACAATGGTGTTGAAAAATCTCATTTCAGAAAAACAAAAAATCAACAATGTTAATAAAAATTTGAAAACAAATAAAATAAACAACAACCCGTGCAACGCACGGGCTTCAAAGCTACTGTATTATGATTTATGAATCTATGATGTTGGATTTGGATAATGAGATGGGTTTTTGAGTATGAAGAGAAGTCTGATTCTTCTTATCTTCTTGTTTGAAACGGTTGTAAAGTTTAAGCTTTGTTGGGTATTTAAATTTCTGAAGGATATTGGATCAGAGTAAAGAATTGTTGTCTAATCTTGCTTATATGTGTGTTTGAATTGATGTAATGATGTGCTTCGTTGTTGATAGTTTGTGGGGGCATTACAATCTTGTCTTGAGAAAATATGTTCATCGCCATATCCAAACTTCTCTTCTTCGAAATATTGTTTTCTGAAATCGATTTTTTTTGATGGAATTGTAAAGGTTAGATATACAAAGTTTTGTTTTTAAAAGGATTTTTTGATTTTAATAACGCAACCTTTTGCCCATTCGCAACGAGTAAGCTAACATTTTAATTATTCCTGAATAAAGCAACCTTTAACAAAAAGTTCTTTAAATGGGTAAAAACCGGATGCAACCTATTCAACAGGTAAAAAGGCACACGTGTCAAACAATAAGTGGTCACTTTATTCTTTCTCCCTCCTCCCCTCACCCTCCACCCACCTGAGCCACCCAGCTCCTGCCCCAACCCTCACCCAGCCCCTCCCCTACCCAGATGCAATCCGCGACCACCACGAAACCCCTCCCCAACCCCGCAGCCACCACCGATTCCACTCCCCAACCCCGCAGCCACCACCGATTCCACTCCCCAACCTCGCGGCCACGACCGAAACCACCCCTAGACCTCTTCCCAACCCCCGAAATAACCCCCACATGGATTTGGAAATAACCCCTAACTGTCACTTTCTCTCACTAATCCCTGAAAAAAGCCCTAGCTTTTTGGAGCCTAAAATGGCGTCATTCAAGGTGATGCCGTCGACCTCAATTCTCTCTCCTCCTCATCATCATCACCATCATCATCTTCGTCATCATCATCAACATCATCGTAATCATCCTTCTTCTTCTTCTCAAATGATCTCAGATTTCACCTCTACAAATTCCGATCTTCAACAGCTTTTAATGAACATCGACGGAATCGGGGACGAATACCTTACTTGATGTTGAGATTACCCTAATTGATGCGGGAGGAAGACGGCAGAGGAGGTTTGGAGAGAGATTGTGTCGGGGAAGAATGAGAGGAAAGAGTGTAAGGGGTCGGTTTGGTGGTTTTTAGGGGTGGGGGAGGGAAATGGGTGGTGATTTCGGGGAAGGAGGAGGGGAAAGGGGTGGTTTTTGGGGTGGGAGAGGGGAGGAGGATGGGAAATACCTTCCTGATTTCGGGGAAGGAGGAGGGGAAAGGGGTGGGTGGGTTTTGGTGGTTCCATGGATGGGGTGGGTGGTTAGATGAGTGGTCAAAAGTGTGGGGATTGCCAAGGGTGTAAAAAGGAAAGTAAATTATCATTTGTTCAAGTAGCCGGTTATTTAGCCTACTCTAAGAACTTTGGGTGTAAAGGTTGTATTATTCAGTAATAATTAAAATGTTAGCTTATTTGTTGCGAACGGCTAAAAGGTTGCATTATTAAAATCAAAAAATCCTTTTTAAAATCGTTTTTTCATGAATCAATTTAAGATCTTCAAAAATCGATTTTATAGAAAAAGGTGATTTTCGAAAATCAATTTTTAAAAAATGCTGCCTTTTTTTTTCTCTAACTAACATTCAGATATTTTGGTTTTGATTTCGAAACATCGATTTTCAGAAAATTTGGTTTTTATTTTCAAAAAACCCAATTTATAAGAAATTTCATTTTTAAAAATCGATATGGTAGAGCATTTGTTTTCCAGAATTTATATGTATTTCTGAAATTTTTTGTTTTCATAATATAACCAAATGTAATTGTGGAAAGCCATGAATGATATTATGACTACTTTGAAATCAAATATTGCTTTGTTGAATGGTTGATTGTTGAATAATAATGTTAATGGTTTATGGTTAATTTTGAAGGATTGCTTCTTTATTTATGAATTGTTTCGTTGAGTGCTTGATTGTTGAATAATAATGTTAATGGTTAATTTTGAAGAATTGCTTCTTTATTGATGAATTGTTTTGTTGAATGGTTGATTGTCGAAGAATAATGTTAATGGTTAATTTTGAAGAATCTTAGTTTATATGACATTAATATTTTGTATAGTTAATTTATTTGAATGTAATTGATCCAATGACCCGCAAGTTTGTACGGTTGTTCGGTTGTGCAGTGCCCACCCATTGTCAAATTCCTGGGCCGGCCCCTGCCATCAACCATCAACCATCAACCAAACACAAGTTGTTTGTTTAGATTTCTCAACTCAGCCCGGTCCCCAACCCGACCCAGCCCAACCCATTCGGTGGCCCCCTCTATCCCTCTCCCCCATCTTATTGATCGACAAAATATCCATAAGATAATGAAAGATATTAATAGGGCTAGCAATGAGTTGATATAGCTCGCGATGAGTTGAGATAGCTCGCGAGTTACTCGAACTCGACTCGAGTTCGAACTCGACTCTACAGGTTAACGAGTCGAGTCGAGCAACTCAATACTCGACTCGAAAAGCTCGTGAGATACTCGAAAAAATTATATATATATATATATATACTTTTTATTTTTTTAAGAAATTTTAACTTTTGTTTCTATAAAAATACTTGTACTTTTCTTTCAAAAAAACATGAAAAAAAGTATATAAAATGACCAAAAGGCAAAGTAAAAGAGTTTCTCATATAAAAAATAGTACTATATCAAAGGATGAGATTTAAAAAAACCCAACAATCTAATCTTAACCGTCCATTGTAAAGAAAGAGTGACAGAGTAAAAACAGGACACAAATTAAACTCAGCCAGTTAGCCCTAGCACGCCTCCCTCTCGCACGTCTCTGTCTTCTCTCTCCAATCTCCATCGACATTCATCTAATCATCTCCACGCTGAAGGAGGGAGTTCCGGCGACGGTAGCAGCTTCAGCCCACCACGCTCCCGAACACCACGACATCGACGAGCGACAGTGAATTCCCTCGCACACCACTACCTCACCTCGGCGCCCATTCTTAGGTAACTCGACGCTAGCTTCTCTTTTTGTGTTGTTGTTTTAGATATATTGAATTGTGGAATTAGAATGGCATGTTCGTGAATTAGAATGTTTGAATGGAATTTAATAAGGGATGCTGTGGAATTAGAATATTTGTGAATTGTGAGTTTTCAAGTTCAGTTCTGCTAATTACACTAATTCAGTTCTTAAGTTCAGTTTCTAAGTTCAGTTTGTGATTTTAGTTTCTAAGTTCAGTTTGCGATTTTAGTTTGTGAGTTCAGTTTGCGATTTTAGTTTGGTTCTTATAGATACAAGTGTGTATCCAGAAGGTATAGATGGACTGCCTGTTATTATTGCTAATGCTGGTGTGAATGCCATTCTTTGTCAGTTTATAAGTTTAGTTTGCAAGTTCAGTTTATAAGTTTAGTTTGCAAGTTCAGTTTATTGGAGGTTGGAATGCATATAGGTCGGGTTAGGGACCGGACTGAGTTGAGAAATCCAAACAAACAACTTGTGTTTGGTTGATGGTTCCAACTCGAACAAACCTAAACTCAAACTCGAACTCGAATTCACTTCCAACTTCCAGCTACCGATATGCATTCCAACTTCCAACAAACTGAACTTGCAAACTAAACTTATAAACTGACAAAGAATAGCATTCACACCAGCATTAGCAATAATAACAGGCAGTCCGTCTATACCTTATGAATACACACTTGTATCTATAAGAACCAAACTAAAATCGCAAACTGAACTCACAAACTAAAATCGCAAACTGAACTTAGAAACTAAAATCGCAAACTGAACTTAGAACTGAATTAGTGTAATTAGCATAACTGAACTTAAAAACTCACAATTCACAAACATTCTAATTCCACAACATCCCTTATTAAATTCCATTCAAACATTCTAATTCACGAACATGCCATTCTAATTCCACAATTCAATATATCTAAAACAACAACACAAAAAGAGAAGCTAGCGTAGAGTTACCTAAGAATGGGCACCGAGGTGAGGTAGTGGTGTGCGAGGGAATTCACTGTCGCTCGTCGTTGTCGTGGTGTTCGGGAGCGTGGTGGGCTGAAGTTGCTACCGTCGCATGAACTCCCTCCTTCAGCGTGGAGATGATTAGATGAATGTCGATGGAGATTGGAGAGAGAAGACAGAGGCGTGCGAGAAAGAGGCGTGCTAGGACTAACTGGATGAGTTTAATTTGTGTCTTGTTTTTACTCTTTCACTCTTTCTTTACAATGGACGGTTAAGATTAGATTGTTGGGTTTCTTTAAATCTCATCCTTTGATATAGTTCTATTTTTTATAGGAGAAACTCTTTACTTTGCCTTTTGGTCATTTTATATACTTTTTTTCATGATTTTTTAAAGAAAAGTACAAGTATTTTTATAGAAACAAAAGTTAAAAAATAAAAAGTATATATATATAATTTTTTCGAGTATCTCACGAGCTTCTCGAGTCGAGTATTGAGTTGCTCGACTCGACTGGTTATGCTTTGATCGAGCTTTGACCGAGTCGAGTTCGAGTAGCTCGCGAGCTATCTCAACTCATTGCTAGCCCTATTAATATCTTTCATTATCTTATGGATATTTTGTCGATCAATAAGATGGGGGAGATGGATGGAGGGAGCCACCGAATGGGTTGGGCTGGGTCGGGTTGGGGACCGGGCTGAGTTGAGAAATCCAAACAAACAACTTGTGTTTGGTTGATGGTTGATGGCAGGGGCCGGCCCAGGAATTTGACCATGGGTGGGCACCGCACAACCGAACAACCGTACAAACTTGCGGGTCACCGGATCGGTTACATTCAAATATATTAATGATACAAAATATTAATGTCAACTTGTGTTATTTTTTTTTATTTCGAAAGGATAGTAATTGTTAGTTGTTGGGGTACTTCTTTGCCGCGGGCTACTAATTGTTAGCAGCTTGCGTTCAAAGTAATTTTTTAATATATGAATTTTTGGCAAAGTTAGTTGCTGGAATAGCAAATGACAATAAATAACATATATCAATATCAATATATATAATTAAAATGCATGAAACATGCCACATATCACCCCTCTCAATTACTGACATGACATCTCTTATAAGATGTTATCACATTTCCTTCGTACTTCTAATATTACTCACAAAATGTTGATCACATTTATTTTCAATTGACCATAGACTAATCCGCTAGACCTAGGCCCTATTCTTTTGGATTTATTTTCAGCAAAAATAAGTAAAAATAAGTTCAGTTCAGCAAAAATAAGTTCAGTTCAGCAAAACATAAGTAAAAATAAGTTCAGTTCAGCAAAACATAAGTAAAAATAAGTTCATTTCAGCAAAAATAAGTTCAGTTCAGCAAAAATAAGTTCAATCTTGTCTAATATTGTAATTATTATTTTTGTTTTCAATATTACTATTAATATTGTTATTATTATTAAAATTATAATTATAATAACAATGAATTTGTATTATTTATTTATTTATTTATTTATTTATTTATTTATTTATTATTATTAATAATATTTATTATTTATTATTTGTTTATTTATTATTATTATTAATATTATTATTATTATTAATATTATTATTATTATTTAATATTATTATTATTATTTATTTATTATTATTTATTATTTATAATTTATAATTTATTATTATTATTTATTATCATTTATTATTTATTATTTATTATTTGTTATTTATTATTATTATTTATTATTTATTATTTATTATTATTATTAATTATTAATTATTTATTATTTATTATATTTTATCTATTATTATTTATTATTATTTATTATTTATTATTTATTATTATAAAATAATAATAATAAGTATTGATAATATTATGTTAATATTGATTATTATAATAATAAATATTGATAATATTACGAAAATTCTAAGGTGATCATGTTGAAAATATGATCACTGAAAATGTGGGGTCAGAATGAATATGAGCACACATTCAACATGGCCCACTTATATTTTCTTTTCCTCAAAAACATTTACTAATATTTATGAAAATACCTTAAATTCATTTCTGAAAATCCCAAAAAATACCAAAAATAATAAAAAAAATACCAAAAAAAATTTTGAAAAAAAAATTATTCCGAAAAATTATTTTGCTGGATTTTTTTTTTTTAAACTCTTGGGGATTTTATTCTCTCTTATTCCTTCGACTTCCTGCGGTTCCTCTTTGACAATTGTGAATTCTCCTATCCCCCATGGAAAGAATCTCTTTGCTTTGTGCCGGCGTCGATGAATGATGCTAGGCCGGCGACGATGACTGATACTCGGCCGGCGACAAATGACTGATATTCGTGGAAGTAGATTTCTCTACGTCGTTTTGTAGTCTGCCATTTCCTTCCCGTATCCCTATATGCCCGGAATCAAACCCTTGTGCCGGCAACGCTGACCTCCACCTCGACTAGGATTTTTCCACCAGAAATTTTAGATTGTAGCTCGAGATATGTTATCGGCGACAAATTAATATGAGATTTTTCCTACAGAATAAGAAAGAAAAAAATCAGGTTATGACCCCAAAACTTTATGTTATGCCAAATATTTTAGGTGAAAACCAAACCTTTAGCACTTGGTCGATTTCTAGGACATACCCAGAATTTTAGTAATTAGGGCATGCCCCAACCTTCATGCCATGCCATTATTTTAGGTCACGACCAAAATATTTTGCGTTGGTCGATTTACTCGATTTTCTAGGACATCCATTTAGGACACGACCCAGCTTTAGCCATTTAGGACACGACCCAACTTTAGCCATTTAGGACACTGATCTAGGCCACGTCCTAAGCATGTCAGGCTTAGGACATGACGAAACACAAGATTGCTCGAAACACCCAACCAATGTATTAGACCCCCCTCCCCTCCCCCCCCTGCCTCACCCGTGTACCTATGATCACCTTTCTTACTCTTGTCGTAGCCTTTAATTAGACATTCTACACAACACTATGGGTCTTGCGTCTCGGTATGGATGAAACCCCCGGAACATAGTGGTTCACCATGGGATAATAAGCTGATAGGGTACGAGGGATGACGTTATTGTATTTCTTGGAATGATTTATTCGGAGAGAAAAATTGAGACAAACAATTGAGATAAACGATCAATTAGCCCTCCGACGCTCTGTATGGGCATATGTTGGATGATGAAACCCTCTAACCACTACTTTGAATTACTAGCAAATTTAATAAGGCTATCATGTGTAAAATGGGGTCATTTACTAGCGTTTTATACTACCTTTGTATTTATTTAGTTGCACCATTTGCTTTTTCACATTTGTCGAGATACTTCTTTAAATGTTAATATGCAAGTAAAAATTTTAAAAAATTGATATTTGGAATGTTCGCATTGAGACGAATCTAACAAGACCCCAATTGACTATGTTTTTTCTTATATAATGGTGCGAGATAACTTAATAAAATTGTTTAATGAATAGTGCCAAAAAGCAAATGGTGCAACTTACTTAAAGAATACGGAGGTAGTATTTAATAAACACTAATCTTTATTTCGTAGTAGAAATTAGAAAGCGTGTCTTAGCTACCCTACATTCTAAGTTAAACATTTATTCTGTGTCAAAAACTGTTTTCCTATCAGCAAATGTAAACATACGTGTATCTTATTTTTGTCTTTCTTTTGCGCACCATAATACATAAACAACTAGGGACAAACATTTGTCGTGCTGATACCTCCGTCTCCGTGGTCACTAGCCCTGATATGAAAATCACTTGCATATATGCGGCGCTGGATCGAATCCTTTCAAAGGCAAGAAATGTTGGCCTTTTTTGTAATTTTGTTTTGGGCAGCGTAAGATTTTATTAGATCATTATATTTTTTTTTATTATCTATTTTTGCCCATTTATACGTTATTTAGAATTATTATTTAACCACATAAAATGATATCTTTAATACAAATATGACAGATTTCTCTTTAAACATTTTGATCCATGACAAACGTGTACACAAAAGTCAATAAAAGATGTTTGATCCATGACAGACGCTTTTAGGGCACGTTTGGGCCAAGGCCCATATGCCTTCTTAAACGTTTGATCCGCGGTGCAAATGTCTACCTAAAGACGTTTATACCATTGAATTATTATTTTGAATTATTATTAACCACATATTGTTACTAATGATATTATGATCCTAAACATGACAGTTTTTTCAAAATTAATACTAGCAATTTTATCTAATGTTTGGTATAAATTTTAATTCTTCCTAAAACATGATTATACATCATTGTTCATTTGAATCCAGATTACAAACCACAATCTAAGTTGGCTGGATCAACATGATAGTTGAATCTTTCTTTGTTATTGGAACATAATAGTTGGGTCATCACCCAAACCCCATAGTTGGGTCATCACCCGAATACATAAAGTTGGGTCATCACCCAAATCCCCATAGTTGGGTCATCACCGAAAGCCCCATAGTTGGGTCATCACCCAAGAACCCCCCAAAATTGAAACAGCCAACAGTCAGGCCCTGTTGAATCTGATAAAACATTGAAAGAACCCCGAAATCGATTAAACGGAAATCGAGATTGAAGAACATGAGGGTTTTGTTCATGCAAAATGGAGTATAGACCTAAATCAAACAGATCAAGACAACTGAAATCGAACTTTCCCCAAAAACAAAACCAAAACCCTAGATATGTAAAGAAGAATGAAATCGAGATTTCCCTAAAAGTACACTTCCACCCTTGGTGTTTGCGTGAAGAAGATTCACTTATGCGTGAAGAGTAGAGTAACAAAAGAGCCGTTAATTGGTCGAAAATGGTCGAGGAAGGAGATGAGATGGGTGGAGAGAGAACGCAGGGAAGGAAGGAGTTCATCGGGGTTCAGGGGGAAAAGAGGAGAGAGAAAAAAAGGTGGGTAAATTTTTCTTTTTAGTCTAAATAATTAATTTCAGAAAAATGAAGTATTAAATTTTTAGGATTTTCTTATTAATTTTTTGGAATTTACAAAATTATTTTAAGTATTTATCATAAATAATTCTGATTTTAGTAAAAGAAATGAAAAAATAAATGGCTTGCTGAGTTGGCAAAATGTGTGGTACATAGGCCCTTTGACTTCCGTTGACTTCAGTGGTTATAATTTTGGTATGATCACTGAAGAATCATCCATAATATTATGTTAATACAATCAAAAATAAGTTCAGTTCAGCCAAAATAAGTTCAGTTCAGCAAAAATAAATTCAGTTCAGCAAAAATAAATTCAGTTCAATAAAAATAAAATAAGTTCAGTTCAATTCAGTCAAAATAAGTTCAAAAGAACAAGATCCTAGTATATTTGGGTAAGAGGGTTTAAATTTTGCCTGTTCAATCGACCCGTTTAAATCGTTTCAAATCTCGTTTGGCAACAATTCGAAAACAACGCTGAATCAGTAAATCACTCAAATACTCAATACTGAAAAACCTTCAAGTAGTGACGACTACAAAACAGCAAAAAAAATCGCTATGGAAGGAGCTTCCTCCTCCTCTCGCAAACGCCCTTTCTTAGAAGAAGATGACGACTCCAACAAAAACAAGTATAATCTCTCTCTCTCTCGTTTCCACTCCAATCAATTCATTATCTCAAATTTTCTAATCTCAATTAGTAGACAAATATTGCGTAAACCTAATTTTACAAATTTCAATTCCAAATTGTGATTAAATTTTGGTGGACTACGAATCGTAATTGTTTAGGGAAAAGAGAGTGAGATTTCCGAAAAAGAAGAAATTGAAGGCAGGAGGACCACCTGAACCGGTGGCAGTGAAGGAGGAAGATGAATTGGCTGCGCTGCCTGATCTTGCGGACCCTCGGAACGCTGCGAAAGAGCGGGCGAGGCGCCGCGGTCAGATGACTACTCAACTATTCACTGAGGATGGTGAGGTTGAGTTAGCTCACATTGCTGCTGCTGAAGTTGATTATAAGGTTTTTTTTTCCCTCTCTTTCGTCCTGTTTTTCGCTTGAAATGTATTAATGCGATGTTCGATGTCTCTTACGTTATGGTGTATTTATTTCGATTCGGTGTTGAATTTTGGCTGTGTTGGGTGTGAATTTGGAGTGAGTTACGTAACTTGAGTTCCTAGATTATTGAGTTTATTGTAATGTTCTCTATCTTTCTAGAGGAAAATTGGTTAGTTTAATGAAGAGTAAGAGGTATTAAGCGGGAAAAGGTTAGGGGCTCGATATTGAGGCAAGGGATTTCAACTCTAAATAGAAGGTATGGAGTATGGACCATTGCAATGTGAAAAAAACTAGTGTTAATGGTTGATTCTGCTACTCGAAGTTACTAGTCCCAAAAACTAAAGGTGTCGAATAACTTCCAAGAGGTGTGACAAGTGATACGATTTAAGTACAATTCTTGATCTGATTTTATTTATTTATTTATTTTAATTTAAGTATTTTTAGTATTTCAATAGTTAAGGACTGTGTTGGAACGTGAAAACATATGTCAAGACTTGTGGAGGGTCAACAAAAGATTTTCTGATTACGATAAGGTTGCACCAGGGTTTTGTAATGAGTCCTTTTTGCGGTTACGGTAAATGAAATCACACGGCTTATTTGGGATGAGATATCGTGGTGTTTGTTGTTTGAAATGATTTTGTATTGGTGGATGAGACTAGGGATAAGGTTAATGCTAAATCGGAACGATGGAGGCAAACATTAGAATCTCGAGGGTTTAGGCTAAGTCGAGCAAAACGGAGTACATGGACTGTCATTTTAAATTGTGAGGCTTACGATCAATTAGGGCTAGTTGCTTTATCATTGTGCATGTTTTTGAGGATAGAGTAATGGTTGCTTACAACGGACCTTTGCTTTTGGCAGGAGAATGAATCTTTTGTTGATGATGGTATCCAATTGGAGCCTTTTAATTTGGAAAGAGAAAGAGAAGAAGGTTATTTTGATGAAGCGGGGAACTTTGTGGAATATGTACCTGAAAAGGAAGAGAAGGTGTGTTCATTACTTTCAAATCTAGATTTATGCATATGTTTGTAACACCTTGACCTTTGCGTAATACTAACTTTTGTCTATGCTTGGATGACTATGTACAGGATGCATGGCTTGATAGTCTTGCAATGAACCCAACTCTTGCAGATAGGGTCTCTAGTATTCCTAAAAATGATGATGAAGAGCAAGAGTTATCTTCTGATGATGTTGGAAAGATAAAGCGCCGCATAGCCAGTGTTCTTGAACCTGGTGAAACAGTACTATACTCATCTCCATCTCACTGCTATTTATGTGCTCTTTATTTATTTCCATGCCGGTGTCTTCCCTGTTTTATAAAGGCATACTGAAGTGATCTGTCCTCAGTTTGGTCAGACCAACCTCGAATACCATTGGAGCCTCTTTGATTTGTCTTATGCAATTATCTTTCTATGCATCATGCGGTGCCAGGTGTAAGCCACAACATTCAGTGTTACTTGAGGATCGCTTATTTCATTGGTCTTTTTAAAGTCGCGTGATTGTAGGAGTCACTACGGGTGAAAGTTATTCGGATAAAAACTGAAATCCAATCCGAATTAGTAATTCGGTTCGGATTTGAACAGTGTTCGGATTGGATTCGGATTGAAATTTTTTTGAAAATAGGATTTTCGGATCGGATTGGATTGAGGGTAATTGGATCCGAAAATTCAATATAACCGAATAGTATTATGTGTTGTATTATGTATCTGGATTGGGCTTAAGTGCTAAACTGAATTTTTTTTTAAAAAAAAGCCCAGTCCGTAGCCCAGTACGTACGATATAGACCTTCAACCCTTCCCCTAAAACCCTAACAACACTTGTACAATGCTGCTTTTGTTTCTTTATATTCTTTGTTGTACAATGTACAATGTTGCTGTGACTTGTACAATGATGCTGCTGTTATATTATTGTGAACGTCTTGCTGAACTGAATATGCTAGCTAGTTGTTGTAATGAATTATGGCCTATGGGTTTGTTATTAGTTTATTAATGGATTATGGGGTTTGTAATCAATTATGAATTTGTAAATCCTAAATCTACTAGGCTGCTGCTGTGCTTAATTTATTTCGTCGAAAAAATAGAGTTTTTAAAAAAATCGGATTTTCGGATCGGATCCAATATAGAGTTTGAAAATTCGGATTGGATTGGATCAGTTTCAGACTCTAATTGGTTTGGATTCGGATTGGAAAATTGAAATCCAAATTTTATTCGGATTGGATTGGATTAGGCCCTAATCCAAATCGTACACCAACTTTCACCCCTAGGAGTCACTTAGTATGCTTAATACGTTTTTCCTGTTGCCCTTCCACCACCCAGGAATGATACGGTATCAATCATTTAAATGTAACAAGAGATTGATGTTAATCCCTTATCTCTTTTTGTGTTGGTGGGGGATTACAGGACAAGTTATCTTGTTTTTTTTAGCTATTATACTTGCAGTAATTCCTTTTTATAAACTCTGAGATAACATCATAGTGATATATTAGGTGGAACATTTTGTTAAAAATGGTATATGATTCTTAACTAAGAAACATGTTTGGCTATATATTCATGGCCCGTTAGATGAGATGATGAGTTGCTGGATTGATGACTAGTTGAAGGTTGTAGGAGTCACTTAGTATGCTTAATACGTTTTTCCTGTTGCCCTTCCACCATCCAGGAATAACAAGAGATTGATGCTAATCCCTTATCTCTTTTTGTGTTGGTGGGGGATTACAGGACAAGTTATCTTGGTTTTTTTATTTTATTTTAGCTATGATACTTGAAGTAATTCCTTTTTATAGTCTGAGATAACATCATAGTGATATATTAGGGGTAGCTTGGAACATTTGTTACATCAAAATGGTATGTTCTTAACTTCAGAAACATGTTTGGCTATGAATTCATGGTCGTTCGATGAGATGATGAGTTACTGGATTGGTGACTAGTTGAAGATTGTTGCCTTAAGATGGTGCATTTAGCTTTGTCCTTTGGAGTGACAAGCTGTCATTTGAAATTTCTCCATAGACCATAGGTCACTGCTATCTTGGCTGTTTTACTGTTATTAGCTTCCAGAAGGTTGGTATGAGGACAACTTAGGTTTTTTTTTTTTAAAACAATGTTAATGAATATAACAACACTTGGATCAGATCTGAATAGTCACTGAACTTCCCATTGGATTATCTCTTGAATCTTGAACTTCTCAAGGCGCTCCTTACTTGAATGTGCTTCAGAAGTATGAAGATGTATCATGCCCTTTTTATATGTATCTAGTTTTTAGTGGTTTGGCATTGCCTTCGCTCTTATAAATCTTAAAGTTGCTTCGTGATGAGAAATTCAGGTTGCCGAGGCATTTTTTTTCTTCATTTATGGGACTTTTAGTGGTTGAATCAAAATGAAGGTGGATTATTCGTTGCACCATTGTTAATATGTCCTGGACCGGTCATTTTTTCACCCTGTACAAGTGCTGGGTGGTTTACTTTTTTTGTCGGGACTGGAAGTTTTAGCTTGAACTATATGGTGTAATCTGTGAACTGTTTGTTGAGTGGGCAACTATAAATTTTAAGTACATAAGCTTATGGTGGTGGAGGTGAAGATGCTTCCTTGTATCTGTGGTGCTATTACTTGGAAGGATACAGTTAAAATCAAGTGATAGATTTGACCTCTACTGAAAGCAGAAGGTGAGAGATGTGATGGTGCATGTTTAGGAAATGTGAAAGGAGCACACCGAAGGATTGCAGGGAAGGGGTGGTAAACCTAGGATATAAGAAATCCTAGTAGTAGTACTGTTGGTGGTGGTGGTGGTGGTGGTGGTAGACTAATTGTAGTAGTAGAGTATCATGATTATTATTATTATTATTATTATTATTACCACTACTAGTTTCTGGAAATGTTTTGTTGATGCTTAGAATGCTAATAGTAGTACTTTTTACTTGTCTACTATTTCCACTGATCTTTGATTATAGTTGCCTCATAAGTCTTAACTGGTCAAGGTTAAGGTTTTTTGCATCTTGATCTCTCAGAGAACCTTCCACTTTACAGTTATTGCTGTTACTGGCTTGCTGATGCTTATGTTCCTGTCTTGTCTGTAATCGTTTCATTACTATTTGTGTGGCGGTGGCGGATGCATTCCTTGTTGTGATGCTGTGGAAATTCGTAATGTCTTTATGTCTGGCAGGTTTTGCAAGCATTAAAGAGATTAAAAGGTTCAAATGACAAGAAAGTGAAGATGTCGGCAGAAACAAAGTGTGTTTTTGATCAACTCACTGAAGATGCCATGAGGCTGATGGAAACCGGCGATTACAGTTGAGCACTTCTACAGTTCTCTGTCTGATTATTAGCTTGTTATTAACATCCCTCTGTTCTGAATTTGTACTTTTTACCAGTAACTTGATTTTTGGTGTAGATTTCATTGTTTCAATCTCATTACAGATGTTTATCATGAAGAACGGGAGGTCTTTGAACGCGAGGCAGGTTTGTATATCTAGTTTTGCAGCCTTTGAATGCATTGGAATTTTTAATTCTTTGTTGTGTGAATGTCATTTATAAACTGTTGTCTCGTGTATGATGATTTATAAGTTCCTTTCGTATGACCCTTTTCACTATATTTCTTTTGAAGTTAAAATGTTGATATATGTTTTCCCTTTTGCTTTTGTGGCCTCCTTTTGCCTTCACTTGCTTCTATTAAGTATACATATATGCACATCAGTCTGTCTATCTTCGGATTTTCTTCTTCTTCTTTTTTTAATTTTATATTTTGGGCTAGAGGAGAAGGCGGGGTTGGTCTGTATGTGGAAGGCCAAAAACTCACATTGCTTCCCTTACCTATCGGTTCTTTGAAGGTATTCTGTTCCATGTGCTACATATTTTTTAGGGTGGAAAAGAAAGGTCAACGATTCAGAAGTTTTATAGAAGAAACTTGGTTCCACATATGAAGACTTCATCCATCTTAACATAAAGATTTATTTCTAACAAGTGCTCCCTTCTGTGGATTTTTTTATTAATGTACTGTTAACTGGAGCCGTGTGGTCATTTGCCTTTTTGTTTTCTTTAGAAGGATATGAGGCCCTTGCTCGTGCAAGAAACAATGTTGTATCAGAAATTGGGGATGATGCAATGGACATGTTTGCTGATGAAGATAATGGTGTGGTTGCAAACTCTGAGCAGACTAATCACACCCCTAGTGTAGGCACAAGTACTCAGCTGGCTGTGGATAATGGAAACCAAGATTCAGGAAGTATGATTAACGCCCTTATGCTCAATTTCTTTATGCTCCATCAGCTTTTAACGGGCATATAATATTGCCTATATTGGTGGTGTATTTCTTTTTTCTTATGGTTTTCTTATTACCTGTTTACTAGGCTCTTGGGCTGGGCAAAGTGACTATGTATATGATGAGGCATCTGGGTATATTCTCACACCTTGTTATTGTCTTTTTCTTTTGTCTTGTGTTTCTTGTTTTACATTCCTTACTGTTTGAAGTACTTTGAACATATGTTCTGTTTTATAATATTTGTTCCCAAAGGGTTTGACACATTTGCCAATGCATTATTTTGAGTATTAATATGGAGTTTTTAGTTATGCATATGTAAAAATTGTAAATAATTGATTTTATGAAATTTCATATTGAGACGAATCTATCAAAGATCCCACATCACTATACATTATCTTATGTATACATATTACAAGAGGGTCAAAGTAGATAATGTGAATAGCGTCAAAAGTCAATATGGTACCAAAAAAAATGAAGTAATTTGAGTGCCCTTAGGACTTGTATCTTCTGTTGTCACAACTCACATTGCACAATCTTTATTTTCCCATATGTTCTCACATGTGTAATTGCGTATCTTAGGTGCATCTCTTTCATCGACAAAGTTCATATGTTTTGTTTTGCGAGCTTCAGTCCACAAAGCTTCCAGTCATCGAAACTGACATTTAAACAAAAACAAAAACAACCACCAGCGTCACCTATTCATTTCATTGTTTGCAGGACCTATGTTAATGCGCTTTATCTGTAACCAGTTGGGACTATTTCTAGGCTTCTCTAGATACTGTTGAGGGAAATGGGTTACGGAAAAGAAAGGTAAAGGGAAGCAAAGGTGATTATAAAGGTTGAAAATTGGTGTTTATGTTTCAGTATGAGTAGAGTGGTTAAGGTGTTTGAATTTGTTTGTCTGCGACCTTTCTTTCTTTCCATCTAAAAGTTAGGTCGTGCTATATACATCTTCCTTGACAAACTTAAGCAAAAGGAAGAAAGAAATCTCCCAGGATTCAGTTTACATTAGGGGGAGGAGGGAGAAAGTTGAGAACATGTAATCTATAGTGCTGCTGCTATTGTGACAGGCAATAGTTTGTCTTCATATATGAGAAGAATGAAGAAGCGTGGAGTGTGGAGCTGGCCCCGGGTGAAGTTTGGGGAGGACGATATATATACACCTTTACCCATGACAAATGAAGAGATTGTCTTGAAAAACCTAACCTTTTAGATTAAACCACACAAGTGAAAAATAGTAGCAGTTAGCCAGTTACTAATGTCAAAAATACTAGTACAGTTGGTACTAGTAGTGATTAGTGACAAATGAAGTTATTCTTGGTTACATGAACACAAGTACTATTAGTATTAGGGTCTGTTTTGTTCAACTTATTTTGTCTTGTCTTGTCTTATCTTATCTTATCTTATCTTATTTTGAAATGAGTGAAGATGAGTTGAACAGAACATCTTATTTATCTTATCTGATCTTATCTGATTTTATCTTATCTTATCTTATCTTATCTTGATCTTATAAAATCTTATATAAGTTAAAATAAGTTGAACAGAACGGACCCTAGCAAACTTTTAAGAAAGTACATTAAGTTTTACTAGCAAATGGAGAAAAGGTACAAAAGATTTCAGATAAGAGGATTTACATGGAGAGAACACCTCTTCATTTTTGACGATTTGTTATATTGATCATTTGAATGAAGATAAAAGAAAAAAAATGATCGATGTTGCTGAAAGAAAAATAAAGGCAAACACCGAGTTAGAATAGTTTAAGCATATAATTTCCCATAATGATTACTAACAGAATAATTCATACTTTCCTTGAATTGGCCTTGTTTCGCCTTTTAGCATATGTGAAGTGCAGAGGTGGAGGGTGGAAGGAAGTGTAGCATTTTGAAGTATGGCACTTTTCTTATTAGAAATAATACGTTACCTGACAAAAAAATTTGTGAAACTTTCTGATAAATTGATTTCAGTGTTTCAGTAATGGTTTCTCTGGAGTTGGATTTATATGCTCCATTTAGCTTTGGGTGCTGCTAAATAGGTCAAATTGTTATATGGGATAATGCAGAAATCACACATCTTGGATTTTGGAAATCTTTTAACCAATGTTGGAGGATGGTGAGAAATTATGTATATTTTCTGTTTTACTGTTGATGTATGTTAAAGTATTTGCTGTGTGGTGTTGTGCAGAGTGTTTATTTGATGTATTGTTTCTTGTTGGACAAGCTTGTGCTTTATCTTCTTTAGTTTATTTTTGTTCTGCTATTTAAGCTTTTCTTTTCTCCAATTGTTTGGCTATTTCCATTGAGTTTTTCATCTGATAGTGTGTTTCTCTTATCACAGTTACTATTACAGCAGCAATCTAGGATACTATTATGATCCCTCAACTGGATTGTTTTGCTCTGCATCATCAGGACAATGGTATTGTTCGCACTTCTTGTTTTTGGCTTCTACTTTTTTCTGTAGTGTTTGCTTTTTTTTTTTCTGTTGGTTGAGATTCTTAGTCATGAGAGTTCTCTCTGATGAACGTAAATCAGAAGCATAACATCAGTGCTTCTGGCTTTTTTTTTTTTTGTGTGTGTGTGCTTTGGTGAACATGATCTGCATCATGATTCATGCATCCTGGTGTTGGATCTAATATGCGGTTCTCGACAAACGACCGTTTCCCTTGCTTATGACACGCTGAACTTGTATACAGGTACAAGTACAATGAGGCCAGTGGCGCTTATGATGAAGTTCAATCTGAGACTGAACCACCATCAAATGCTAACTGATGACAATTAATTTGCTTTGGTGGTTGAAGAAATGATCCTCTGTTAAGCAAAGTCGCTCATCAGATCGTGAATTCAGTTGTAGTTGTACAGGTACAAGTACAAATGAAAAGGTGTCTTACTTAAGGAAGATCGACCAGAGACAAGCATCAGATGCAGGCTGGTTATCATGTGAATGAGGTTTCTGGTTAGTTTTTACGTGTAGTTGAGTTTTGAAGATGAGATTACCTGGAATTTAACGTCAAATTTCTTTACAATATAGGAATGTAAATTCTTTACCCACAACCGTTTCCTCTGCACTATTTATTTTTTAATGGCTGTGTTAGGTTGATAAAAAGTTAGCATTTCTGAAAGAAGTGAATCCCTTTGACACGAAATGTTTGATGTTCCTCGGTAAAACCCAGTGCATCTGTAGCGAAGTAGAACCCAAAAGTTAAACCATCAAACTTGCATCCCTAAGTAGAATATTTAAGGAACATATTAGAATGATCATATTAAACACCAATATTTGATAACATTTACGCATGTAAATAGAAACGGTACTCACCAAGCAAAGATCTAAAAATAAGGAGGTGTTGAAATTGGACAGCAATGGTCGGCAGCTTTGCCAAATTTGAATGCAACTTCTTGAGGCAACGTCTTTATGAATTCCAAAACACGATCTCTTGCATATTCTTTGATGGGATCGCGATATATACACATTAATGGACGAGTAAAGATTACATCTTTCAGCTTGATGGAATTCTCAACCACATAGGTAGCAAACTCAATGTCAATTGGCAGTCCTAAATAACCAAAGTGCTCCAAGGTCTTCAAGTTTTTGAGGGGAGGCCCTTTGCGCTTGACTATATTCCTTCATTGTACCCTAGAACACCAGTGATACTTTGAGAACTGCATGATAAGATAAACACGATCATCATCAAAGTAAATAAAACAGTTGCCGATAACACAATTTAGTCTAAAATTAAGCAAAAGTTTGCCCATTAAGCTAGTTATTAAACTTGTCCCGTTTAAAAATATAGTTTTAAGTAGGACAAGCTTTGTAATGATGTGGGACTTTCATTAAGGTGAGGAAAGGATCTAGAGAATGCCATGTTTACCTTTGTAGGTGATCGAGTACAAGGATGTACGTACCTTCAAAGTGAGCTTCTCCAGGACCGGAGATTCCTCGATCAAGTAAGTCCATTTTAGTAGGCTTTCATCACCCCTTGCTATAACATGAAGTTCTAAATGCTTAAGGTTTGACATAAATTAATAGGTGGTTTAAGAATCCCCCTATTCCACTGCATGAGACAATTCTTATGAATATTAATTGGCAATGGTAATGATAAGATTTATTCACAAAGTTACTATTAGTATCATGGTATACCTTGGGACGGTCAGTCAAGCACAAATGCCAACTTAGATGCTCCAACTTTGGAAAGTATTGTGAAAGAGATTTATAAGCATAATCCACAACCTCCCCTTCATAATTACCATTTCCGATTGATAATTTAGAAAGCGATGATGAATCTCTAAGATGCAGAGCTATAGGCCGGCCATGAAGAGTGAACGACACAAGTTTAGGCGCCTTAATGTCAATGCATAACAAATAGTAACAACATAACACCTCGAGACGTTTAAGTTGTAAGGATGTTTGAGGCAGGTTTATAATTTGCAAATACATTGACGCGCTTCCAATGCTAAGATTCTCGAGGCTATGGCAAGAAAGCAGGATGCTCTCTATGTTTTTGTTGGTCACAATGACGTATTTGAGACACAGAGACGTTAGGGAGGAATAAGCCAGATTATTCTGATGCAAACCAAGAGACGACGACAAACGACACTCAAGGGGCCAAGTGTAGCATTCACCCCACACAATTCTTCTGCCAACTTGTGGGGTGAAGTCCAATTCAAGCCTTTTGACATGTTTTGATAAAGCAAAGACGAGCCACTTATCGATATCAGACTCGTAACTTACGTCCAGGTCAAAGATGATTCTTAGCTCATCTACGGCCACACCAAGATGAGACTCAACAACACTGTTCACCATCCTCGCAAAATCCGATCTTTCTTGGGGAAGTAACAACTGATTTCGTCCAACAGAGGGAATTGTAGGGTATTCATCTTTGAATATTAACAAAGGAAAACATCGCCACAAGTAATTCCATCTGCGGGAAAGAACACTAGTTTGGGCAGCTTCTTTCGTAGTGAAGAAAGACATGATCAATGTTAGAAGATCATCAGGCAACTGACTCAACTGATCATTATCACTGGCTTTTGCTTCATTTTTTTTTTTTTTTTTTTTTTTTTTTTGAGGGGATGCTTCATAAGGCTGCTGAGTTAAATAATTATCATGACAAACATTACATATAAAACACAATTGATATTCAGCATGACAAAGTTTGTATGTAGCAAGTAAGTAATGTTAGAAATGTATGATAATTAATAAGGAAATACATAAGCATTGTGCACCTGATGTTGGCAAGATTTTAGTGCAGGCCATGTCGATTTCTCCATAATTATATGAGACGAAGAGGGCTTCACAAAAGATATATTTTAAAATTAGTTAACATTTTATCAGATTCAACATAGGGCAACCTGATGTATCTATTTTATATAGATTATTTAGCTCTATTCCTTTAGCTTTGATAGTTGATTTGAGCTCATTGGAGCTCGATTCTTGAGCTATTTGATATGTTTGGACTTGTTTCCGTGTGTTAGATGTTTTTGTGCAGATTAAGCGTTTAGCACCCTCATTTGAGTTGCAGAACGGAAGTCCAACGGTCCACTTATAGCCCATAGAAGATTCAAGAGATTGCACAAGTGATTCGGACAAGATTACATCAAAAATGAGCGAAAAACACTCTCGCCCGGTCGACTGGGCGGTTTTGCCCGACCGGGCGAGCCACAAAAGCTCTGCATCACATGAGATTTGTTCTCCCGGTCAACCGGGCGAGAAGAGGAGAAATTTGTTTACGCGCCCGACCGGGCGGATCTGCCCGGTTGACCGGGCGAATTTTGCTTCTTAGTCGTAGTTCTTAAACACCGCCGCCCGACCGGGCGGTTTTCTCGGGACGGATTTATTTGCTTTTTTAGCCGGTTTTGTAAAAAAGTTTAAAGAGGTTTTTGGTAATTCCAATTAGACTATCTTATTATCTACGTTTTTAGGGCAAAAACACTTAGTTTCTCTCTCTAGTTTTGTATTAACTCTTGCTCTTGAAGATTATAAAGATCATCGATTTTGGTTTTCATTGTTCTTGAATCATTCGGTATTCCTCTTTACTTTGTTTAATTTAATGAATTCTTTTACTTTGATTATGTTTATTGATTTTATTATTATCATGAGTGAGTAGACTTTTTCTAGGGCTTAGAGAGGGAAGCCATGTTTATACCTTTTTGATTGTGGTTTGGAGTTCTTCGTTATTTGGATTGAATTAGAATAATTCCTATTGATTTGTTATGCTTGTTTAATTCATGTAATTGCGCAATATCATGAGTTATGTTTAGCTAATAAGAATTAGAATCGAAAGATCGTATTCATTAGAGGCATGTTACAATAGGTAGATTTGATTATGTTGAGCGACCGTACTGGCATATGTTAATCTAAGAGTTGTTAATGCCTAACCAAGGATTAACGAAATACTTTATTTATTCGAACCTCAATCCAAGTATTGTCGAACTATATTGTAGTGATTAAATTGGTATAAGCATGGTGGACCGATCGATTGCCCTAGGTTTTTAATTAATTGATAAACCTCCATCTTTTTGTGTTATAGTTTATTCTAGTTTAGTTATTAATTCCTCAATCAATTTCCTCTCTTGAAGTAGTTAGATTATTGAACATAAATCTGTAGAACTCCTCTCCCTGTGGATCGACCCGTATTTGCCAGTTTATGCTAAACAGACACCGTGCACTTGCGGTATATTTTAAAACCCATCTAGTTTTTGGCGCCGTTGCCGGGGAGACGGCTAGTTTCTATAGCTTTCTGATTAATTATTTGAACTATTTCTGCTGTCTCATTGGAACTTCAAGTTCCAATTGAGGCCATCTCCTTCGCACATTTTTCTTTGTTTCTTTTATGCCCGAGTCAAAGAGAACAGTACTCCAGTTCCAACCGATCCCGATCTTGAGAAAACCATCCAGGCAACTCAAAAAGCAACAAAAGAAGAAGAAGCGTCTGCTAACCGAGGGAAAATCCACGAAGGTCCTTCGAGTCAATCATGCCTCCTAAGTCATTGAAATCTTATGGGGTACCTTCTCCTGGTGGTATTTCCACAGAGCCTACTATGCCCGACATTCAAGCGGCCAATTTTGAGATCAAACCTGCCCTCATCAATATGATCCAACAGAACCAGTTCGGAGGGCATCCATCTGAAGACCCTGCAAACCATTTACAACGGTTTCAACAACTTTGTCGTACCGTTAAGCACCAAGGGGTCACTCCTGATCAGTTGAAGGTCTTGGTCTTCGAATTCTCACTAAGGGACAAGGCACAGAAATGGCTGAACGATGTTAATGAAACCGAGTGGAGTGCTATTTCTGAAGCATTCTTGAAAGAATATTACCCTCCTACCAAGACTGCAGAAATCAGACACAAGCTTGCTACCTTCCAACAAGAACCTGATGAGACACTGAAGGAAGCATGGAATAGGTTCAAGGATCTGCAGAGAGAATGCCCACACCACAATCTAGACAAGTGGTTCATCACTCAGGCATTCTACAATGGTCTACAATCCCATATCAAGAGTATAATCGATTCATCTGCAGGGGGTGTTTTCCTAGATAAGGAGGTAGATGAAGGGTACAGTTTTTTGGCCAACTTAGCAGCAAATGATCATAGTTCTTCCAGGACTATTACAAAGAAAAAGTTGGATGCTGATGCATATTCCCTGTTGTCTGCACAAGTTGCCCAGTTGAGCATGAAGATGGACTCACTGAAATCTTCGCAGTCTAGTACTCCTACTATGAGTATTAATGCTATGTCTTCTATGGCTCCTATTACCTCTTCTTTCTGTGAGGTGTGTGGTGTTCAAGGACACTTTGGTCATGATTGTTGCTACAGTCAACCTGATCTGAATCAGATGGAGCATGCAAATGCTTTTCAGCAGAGACCTCCACACAACCCCTACTCTAACACATTCAACCCAGGTTGGAGGGATCATCCTAATTTTTCCTACAAAAACAATAATGTTCAGAACCCTCAACCTATTCCGCAAACATCATACCCACCACCACATCAAAACCCACCACCACATGCTGCTAGACAACAATATTATCAAGGGGCTCCTCAGAATCCCCCTCCTGGTTTCAATAGGCCTTCACACCAAGGCTATCAGCAGCAAACTCCTCAGAGTGCCAGCTCTCAAGAGCCTACTATGTCTGATCTAATGAAAATGATTGTTTCTATGCAGAAAAATCACGAGGAGAGCATCAAAGAGCTGAAGAATACTACAAAGCATTTGGAGACTCAACTTGCTCAGGTGGCCGGAAATAATGTGCAGAGGCAACCAGGTCATTTGCCGGGGCAACCAATTCCCAAAGAGATCGCTAATCTTTGTCACTCTTCGAAGCGGAACACAATATGATGCTCCACTTATGCCTACTGATGATTTGCCACTTCCAGACAACAATGATGTAGTGGATGAAAAGGAAGGTGAAGATAGCTCAAAAGCTGACGTTGAGCAAGGGAAAGTAGATGAAGCAAAGAAGCAAAAGGAGAAGGTTACTGACTCTCCTACATCACCACTACCTTTCCCTCACAAGATGCAAAAATCCAAGGTTGATCAACAGCTTGGTAAGTTCATGTCAATGGTCAAGAATCTTGAGGTAACAGTTCCTTTTACTGATTTAATCTCTCAAGTGCCTGTTTATGCCAAATTTTTGAAAGACATGATTACTAAGAAAAAGGATTTTGGTGGTCTAGATAGAGTCGCTCTAACTGAAGAGTGTAGTGCTGTTTTGCAAAATAAAATCCCTCCAAAATTAAAAGATCCTGGTAGTTTTTCCATCCCATGTCATGTAGGTGCATTGTTTATAGATAAGGCTTTATGTGATCTAGGAGCTAGTGTATTATGCCTCTATCTATCTGTAATAAGCTGAACTTGGGAGTTTTGAAGTGCACCCAGATTACTTTGCAGATGGCGGATCGTTCTGTGAAATATCCTTTGGGTATTTTAGAGGATATTCCTGTCAGGGTTGGAAAATTCTATATTTCTGTAGACTTTGTAGTGCTGGATATGGAGGAGGATAGTCAGATCCCCATTATTTTAGGTAGGCCTTTCTTGTGTACTGCCGGTGCTGTGATTGATGTTAAGTCTGGCTCTTTGACTTTAAGTGTTGGTGATGATACTATTACTTTCAAACTAACCAATGCTATTAAGTCTCCTATGCTTGAGCACACATGCTACAGGATTGCTATACCGGAAGAGATTTCGGGAGGTGATTATCACCAATTTCTGCCAGATGACCCATTGGAGAAAATTCTTGAACTGGATGACCTTAATGTTGATGAGGCAGTCGAATGTGAGGTAATGGAGACTGTTTGCTCTACTTCTGAGCCACAGGTAAAGAAGTTAGAACTTAAACCTTTACCTTCTCACCTCAAATATGCATTTCTTGATGATAATGAGGAATGCCCTGTGATTGTCAGTACTAAACTCACAGATAGCCAGCTTTCACAACTTCTTACAGTGCTTCGCGTGCATAAAAAGGCTATTGGGTATAGTATTGATGATTTAAAGGGTATTAGTCCTGATTTTTGTATGCATAGAATAAATTTGGAAGAAAATCATCGCCCTTGCATACAACCCCAAAGACGTTTGAATCCTAATATGCAAGAGGTAGTGAAGAAGGAAATAATGAAACTGCTTGACGCGGGCATCATCTATCCCATCTCAGATTCTAAGTGGGTGAGCCCGGTTCAAGTTGTTCCTAAAAAGGGGGGGACTACTGTTATTAAGAACGATAAAGATGAACTAATTCCTACTCGTACTGTTACAGGTTGGCGGATGTGTATTGACTATCGCAGATTAAATATAGCCACTTTGAAAGATCACTTCCCCCTCCCTTTTATTGACCAGATGTTAGAAAGATTAGCAAAACATAGCTTTTTCTGTTATTTGGATGGATATTCAGGTTTCTTTCAGATTCCCATTCACCCAGAAGATCAGGAGAAGACGACGTTCACATGTCCTTATGGCACCTTTGCTTACCGTCGAATGCCTTTTGGCTTGTGTAACGCCCCTGCCACATTTCAAAGATGTATGATGGCCATTTTTTCTGATTTCATTGAGAATATCATGGAGGTATTTATGGATGATTTCAATGTCTATGGGTCTGACTTTGATGTGTGTTTGCATAATCTTTCTAGAGTACTGAGACGTTGTTCTGATGTTAATTTGGTTTTAAACTGGGAAAAATGTCACTTCATGGTCCATGAGGGAGTGGTACTTGGTCATCTTGTTTCTGAACGTGGCATCCAAGTTGATCGGGCAAAAATTGAGGTGATTGAGAAACTTCCTCCTCCTGTGAATGTCAAGGGAGTGAGGAGTTTTCTAGGTCATGTGGGGTTTTATCGCAGGTTCATAAAAGATTTTTCCAAAATTGCGAAACCCCTTACTCAATTGTTGCTCAAGGATGCCACCTTTGATTTTACTGACGCTTGTGTGGAGTCTTTTGACAGGATTAAGGAAGCATTGATCACTGCCCCTATCATACAACCTCCAGATTGGAGTCTTCCCTTCGAGATCATGTGTGATGCTAGTGATTATGCGGTGGGTGCTTGTACTTGGCCAACGGAAGAACAAGACCCTCCATGCTATTTACTATGCCAAAGAAGACATTAGATGAAGCTCGGGTCAACTATGCTACTACAGAGAAGGAGTTATTGGCCATTGTATATGCTCTTGACAAGTTTCGAACCTACCTCATAGGTTCGAAAGTTATTGTCCACACCGATCATGCTGCACTGAAGTATCTACTGGCTAAGAAAGAAGCCAAGCCACGACTTATTCGCTAGATACTCTTATTACAAGAGTTTGATTTGGAGATCCGTGATAAGAAGGGTGCTGAGAATGTTGTTGCAGATCATCTCTCCAGATTGAGATTTGAGTCAAGTGCTGATGGTCCCATAGATGATTCTTTTCCTGATGATCATCTTTTTGCTGTATCTATTCAATCTCCATGGTATGCTAATTTTGCTAACTATTGTGTTGGTGGTTCTCCTCCTCCAGATTTGACGTACCAACAACGCAAGAAGTTTTATCATGATGCTAAGCATTACTATTGGGAAGGCCCACTTCTATACAAGAAGTGTTCAGATGGCTTGTTCAGACGATGTGTTGCCGATTGGGAGATAGCTGGAATCCTACAACACTTGTCATAGTATGCCTTGTAGTGGGCATCTTGGCTCCACGAGCCACGGCTTATAGAGTTCTCCAGAGTGGGTTCTCTCGGCCTACTATCTTCAAAGATGCCCGTGCGTTTTGCCTCTCTTGTAATGAGTGTCAAAGAACGGGCAATATTTCAAAGAGACAAGAGATGCCGCAGATGGGAATTTTGGAGATTGAGCCCTTTGATGTGTGGGGCATTGATTTCATGGGACTTTTCCCTTCTTCTTGTGGGAACAGATATATTTTGGTAGCTGTGGATTATGTGACTAAGTGGGTTGAAGCTGTGGCTTCCCCTACTAACGATTCTAAGGTGGTCATGAAGCTCTTCAAGAAGATTATTTTTCCTCGTTTCGGAGTCCCGAGAGTCTTGATCGGTGATGGGGGTCTCATTTTCATCGAGAGAACCTTCCAAGCCTTTGCGAAGAAATATGGAGTTACTCATAAGGTTGGCTTGGCATATCACCCTCGGACTAGTGGCCAAGTTGAAGTCTCCAATCGTCGGATCAAGCGCATTTTAGAGAAGGTAGTCAACAGGTCAAGGAAAGATTGGTCACAAAAGTTGGATGACACTTTATGGGCACTGCGAACTGCTTTTAAGACACCTCTCAGCACCACCCTATATCGATTGGTCTATGGCAAAGCTTGTCATTTACCAGTTGAAATAGAGTATCTCTCAGCTTGGGCAGTCAAAGAAATTAACTTGGATTTAGAGGCTGCAGGTGAAACAAGACTTCTTTAGTTGAATGAGTTAGATGAGCTTATTTGGAAGCATATGAGAACCACAAGCTTTACAAGGAGCAGACAAAGAGGTTTCATGACAAGATGATTGAGAAGCGCGAGTTTCATATTGGTGACAAGGTTTTATTATACAACTCTAGACTAAGGCTTTTTCCTGGAAAGCTTAAGTCAAAGTGGTCTGGACCTTTTGTTGTCACTGATGTAAAGCCTCATGGAGCTGTTGAAGTGGCCAATGCAGAGGGGACGAAGTTTAAGGTGAATGGTCAACATTTGAAACTGTATCATGAGGGTGCTTTCATAGGTCAAGTAGAGGTCATCTACTTAGATGTTCCCTCACCTTGAAATCAGAGGTACTAAGGTCGTGCGGGACCTTTCTAAACCAGCGCTTTGCGGGAGGCAACCCGTCTTTACTTTTCTTTTTCTTTACTAGTTTAGATTACTTTTTTTTTATTTTTTTTAGAGAGGAGAGAGAGAGTGTACTGACATTTTGGCGAGTTTAGTGTGTGCAGGGGATCAATATCACAACTTGGAAAAATTTTGACGAAAAAACAGCGAAAAATATAGTCGCCCGGTCGACCGGGCTGTTTTGCCCGACCGGGCCTCTCAACTCGCCCCACCGGGCGAGTCCGCCGGACAGGGCGCGCACCTAAAATCCCAGAAGGGCGAAAAGAAAGCAACAAAACTTTTCGCCCGGTCAACCGGGAGAAGGCGCCCGACGGGCGCGCAAGCGAATTTGGGGATTATCTCGCCCGGTTAACCGGGCGGAATGCCCTTAATTTGTTGAGGAAGCGGGTTTCGCCCGGTCGACCGGGCGGAATTCGCCCGACCGGTCCGTTTTCCGCTCTAAGATCAGCAGCGCTGCGAAGACAAGAAAAACAAGAATTTTTTTTTCGCCCGGTCGACCGGGCGGATATTACGGAACTTCGATCCTCTTATTTCCTTCACTCCACTTCTTTCTTCCTTCACTTCTTTCATTTCCTCTCACCTTTCTTCATCCTCTCAACTCTAAACTCTCTCTCTCTCTCCTAAAAACTTCCATAGCCAAACTCCACCCTACCTTTCACCATTCACAAATTCCATCTTCTCCTTCAATTTTCTTCATATCCCAACACTTGTCTTCATCTTTCTCCCATAAAACCTCCATCATCCCACTACAATTCTATCAATCCCAAAAATCTCCACTTTTCTTTTCTTTTCCACCATGTCAGGGCCAAGCAAGAGGAAACACAGCTCAAGAGGGGAATCAAGCACTCAAATTCCACCAGATTCGACATTCCCGCAGGTAATCTTCAAATCCCTAGAACAAAAACAACGATTTGAAAAGTTGAAATATCGGAACATAATCCCTACTCGTTTTGTTGATGCTAATGCTTTGCATGCTTTGGGTATTTACGGTGAAACTAAAACGCTATTTGAGAAATTGGGATTGGGAACAATGTTCGGCATGTTTTTCTGGACATATAGGCATCTTACACTTGAATTCTTGAGCTCATTAGAAGTAGGCAATAAAAATCAAGTTATCCGTTTTCGCCTCATGAATGAGGATCGAGAACTCACATTAGGCCAATTAGCTGCTATTTTTGGCCTCCCCATTCTCGATGATCACCGCCCCCTCCCCTTGTTCGAATTAATACCTTGTGGACCGCATTCACAGGTGATGGGGATGTTAACACCCAACATATGACTGCAGACCACCTCCATTTTCCCTGCCTTCGCTACTTACAGCGATTTTTGGGATTCACACTTTTTGGGCGTGCTGAGCCCCACTCCTGTAAAAAACAGGAGATTTTTTTGATGGGTAGTTACTTGTTTCCAGAGCCTGATTACTCTCTGTGCCTTCCTTATCTGTTTGTGTCCCAGCTGAAGCGGACTGCCGCCAATTTACCTGCTTTTTTTGACGATGGTAGTGTTAGGGGGCAACCTATTGTTTTAGGTGGCCTCATTACCGCTATTGATGCTCATTTTGGCTATACCCCTGACATTAGCAATGCTGTAGCTGGTCCCGCTGAGATTAACATTGATTATATGACAAATGCTAAATGGCTAACCGCCCAGTCTGCGAACAAATTTAGGTGGTTCATTGCTAAGAAGGAGTCTATCCTTCTTCCTGACCCTGCTCAGACCCGCTTAGAGCCTGGTGTGGGGTCGTACCTCCTTCCTATGCGGGGTCAAGAGCCCATTGTTAGGCGACCTCTGCGTACCTACCACAGGCAGCCCGCTGGGGAAGCCTCCTCCTCCGCCGTGCCTATGGATCCTATGATGGCGGTCCTTACCCGCCTTGAGCAGGGACAGCAGTCCCTTACCTCACAGATGGGCCATCTTGAGCTTGGTCAGGCTACCATCCATACTCACCTGACTTCGTTGGACACACGGTTGACTACTGTGGAGTCTGACATGCGCCATGCCCTGTACCCTATCTACCATGACTATTTTCACCAAGGGCTTGTTGCCCATGATGCCACCCACCCTTCATGGTACACACCACAGGTCCCTGACCCTACTGACCATGCTTGGGATGTTCCTTCTGGCCATACTGCTTTTGGTGCTGCAGGTACTACAGGTGGCAGTTTTTGCGCCGATATGTCACGATGATGACGCGTGAGTCCTCTCTTTCCCTCTAGCTGCAATGAGGCCATTGCCGAGTTTAGCTTGGGGGGAGGATTTCTGTAAGTACTTTCTCTCTCTTTACTGCTTTGTAGTATAGTTAGTCTAATTTCGATTTTGGTTTTCCAAAAAAAAAAAAAAAAAAAAAAAGAGAAAAACTTGAAAAAAATACGAGCTTGACATGAGTTATGATGAGTTGCATGGTTGTTTCCCTGCACCCCCAAATTTTTGAATGAATTTTTAGACTCTGAATCTATGATAGTTAGCGTGAGTATTTGTTAGTCTTGAGTGGATTTTCAATCTTCCATGACCCTTGATTGCATGATACTTGCGGCGCTTGCATTGATTGTAGAGCTAAGTTGGTTAGACTGTGAGGACTCATTCTTGCCAATGGATTTATTTCTACATCCATTCTGTTTCTTGTGTGTTAGTTCCTCATTAGTTGACTGATCTTGACTTTGACAACGTACTTATTGATATCTGATGACTTGTGGCAATTGCTATGATAGAGGCGTCCTTTTGTCTGATTCTTGAGCCTCAAAGTGATTTTTATTGATATACTATTATCCTCCTTAGCCCCGCTGAGCCTAATGACTATTTCATGTTACTAAACCTCATTACATGCCCATGGCCCTTATTTTGATATTAATCCAAGCCTAGCTTAGGGGAGCATCTGTCGAAGTTAGTATCTGAAATGGTTGCTATGAGTTACTTTGGGTGGAGATGATTGTATTTTGTAAGGTTCAAAGTTCGAGAAAAAGAAGAGAATAAGCAAAGTGAAATAAATGTGATTGTTGGATCGAAAAGATGCAAAGAAAAAGAAAAGAAAAATTGAAAAAAAAATGAACAAAAGGGTAAAAATTCTTTCCTTCACAATCGCTTGCAAAGAAAAATTCATTACACTGCTTCAAGGATGGGTTTATTGAAAATTTTGTTGATTCATAGAGTTGGGACATTGTTATTGGTTGTGTAGTTGATGCTTCTAGTGACTTTTGCTTCCCCATTCTTGGGTTTTTCCACCACATTTCCTATACATATTCCCTACCCTTACCTAAGCCCTATTACAATCCTAAAAAAGTCCTCTTGAGCTTGTGTTTACATTGTTTATTGGATTGATGTGTAGTCAGTTTGTCAAGGCTAAAGAGTACGTTTGCTACTTGAGTCGACATGATTAGGATGAGTGGCATTATTACCTTTTTAAACACATGAGAGTGTGAGTGGGAAGGGTTGTTATGGTTGGGATGGTGAGTGACCGGGCACATCTTTTGCCTGCCACAAAAAAAAATGAGAGAAGAGCGTTCCCCCTTGTGAGCACCATCTTAGTATTTGCATGATATGTGTAGTGACCTTGCTTGATTGTCTTTCTCGGTGATTGGTCATTGGCTTGATATAAGGGATTGATGATGATGCATGCTTTCTTGATTGATTTTTGAGTCTACTAATATTTTCGAACTGCATTTTCTATGGGGTGAAACAATCGTATCTTGTAACTCATTTGTGTGGTTTTGCTTAGAGACAAGCAAAAGGTTAGCTTGGGGGATTTTGATGTATCTATTTTATATAGATTATTTAGCTCTATTCCTTTAGCTTTGATAGTTGATTTGAGCTCATTGGAGCTCGATTCTTGAGCTATTTGATATGTTTGGACTTGTTTCCGTGTGTTAGATGTTTTTGTGCAGATTAAGCGTTTAGCACCCTCATTTGAGTTGCAGAACGGAAGTCCAACGGTCCACTTATAGCCCATAGAAGATTCAAGAGATTGCACAAGTGATTCGGACAAGATTACATCAAAAATGAGCGAAAAACACTCTCGCCCGGTCGACTGGGCGGTTTTGCCCGACCGGGCGAGCCACAAAAGCTCTGCATCACATGAGATTTGTTCGCCCGGTCAACCGGGCGAGAAGAGGAGAAATTTGTTTACGCGCCCGACCGGGCGGATCTGCCCGGTTGACCGGGCGAATTTTGCTTCTTAGTCGTAGTTCTTAAACACCGCCGCCCGACCGGACGGTTTTCTCGGGACGGATTTATTTGCTTTTTTAGCCGGTTTTGTAAAAAAGTTTAAAGAGGTTTTTGGTAATTCCAATTAGACTATCTTATTATCTACGTTTTTAGGGCAAAAACACTTAGTTTCTCTCTCTAGTTTTGTATTAACTCTTGCTCTTGAAGATTATAAAGATCATCGATTTTGGTTTTCATTGTTCTTGAATCATTCGGTATTCCTCTTTACTTTGTTTAATTTAATGAATTCTTTTACTTTGATTATGATTATTGATTTTATTATTATCATGAGTGAGTAGACTTTTTCTAGGGCTTAGAGAGGGAAGCCATGTTTATACCTTTTTGATTGTGGTTTGGAGTTCTTCGTTATTTGGATTGAATTACCTATTGATTTGTTATGCTTGTTTAATTCATGTAATTGCGCAATATCATGAGTTATGTTTAGCTAATAAGAATTAGAATCGAAAGATCGTATTCATTAGAGGCTTGTTACAATAGGTAGATTTGATTATGTTGAGCGACCGTACTGGCATATGTTAATCTAAGAGTTGTTAATGCCTGACCAAGGATTAACGAAATACTTTATTTATTCGAACCTCAATCCAAGTATTGTCGAACTATATTGTAGTGATTAAATTGGTATAAGCATGGTGGACCGATCGATTGCCCTAGGTTTTTAATTAATTGATAAACCTCCATCTTTTTGTGTTATAGTTTATTCTAGTTTAGTTATTAATTCCTCAATCAATTTCCTCTCTTGAAGTAGTTAGATAATTGAACATAAATCTATAGAACTCCTCTCCTTGTGGATCGACCCGTATTGCCAGTTTCTGCTAAACAGACACCGTGCACTTGCGATATATTTTAAAACTCATCACAGCCCGGTGCACAATGGCGTCCCCGCAATGTGAGGGTCCGGGGAAGGGTCCCACCACAAGGGTGTATAGGGGGCAAGCCTTCCTTGCCATTTTTTGTGACAAGAGGCCGCTCCTAGGACTCGAACCCATGACCTCCCAGTCACACAGCAACACCGGTGCGCCAAAGCTCTCCTTCATTAGATTCAACACACAGAACTATAAAATTCACAACTTAAAAAAGGACCCAAAAAAAAAAACTAATTGATTCATAATAAGGATGGAAAATGCTCAGTTTCTATTTGGGGGTTGTTTATGTTTTAGGGTTCTTGCAAATAAGAGGAAATTTGGGGCATGGACTTGATTAAAACCACATAAAAATTAATCAAGAATTTGACAATCACTAATCTAAACACATAATAAAGATCAATGAAGGACTCTCGACCACAAAGAAAGAGAGATTTGTTTATCCACTAAGGCCCTGTTCTTTTGATCTTATTTTGGCTGAACTGAACTGAACTGAACTTATTTTATTTTTGCTGAACTGAACTTATTTTTACTTATTTTTGCTGAATTGAACTTATTTTTACTTATTTTTGCTGAACATAACTTATTTTTGCTGAACTAAACTGTATTAACATAATATTATCAATACTTATTATTATAATAATCAATAAATATTAACATAATATTATCAATACTTATTATTATTATTTTATAATAATAAATAATAAATAATAAATAATAATAATAATAATAAATAATAAATAATAATAATAAATAAATAAATAATTAATAAATAAATAATAAATAATAAATAACAAACAATAAATAACAAATAATAAATAATAAATAATAAATAATAAATAATAAATAATAAATAATAAATAATAAATAATAAATAATAAATAATAAATAATAAATAATAAATAATAAATAATAAATAATAAATAATAAATAATAAATAATAAATAATAAATAATAAATAATAAATAATAAATAATAAATAATAAATAATAAATAATAAATAATAAATAATAAATAATAAATAATAAATAATAAATAATAAATAATAAATAATAAATAATAAATAATAAATAATAAATAATAAATAATAAATAATAAATAATAAATAATAAATAATAAATAATAAATAATAAATAATAATAATAAATGATAATAATAAATAACAAATAATAAATAATAAATATTAATAAAAAATTGAGCACCCCTTCCCCCAAATGCCCCCGAGTTTTCACGAAATTCACCGGGTACCCTCGCACTTTTGAAAATACACCTGGTACCCCTCAGTTTCAACATAATACACCCAAATGCCCCTAATGACTAACGGCGTTAACCGCCGTTAGTCTTAACTCTAATTAAATCCTAATTAGCCTTAATTAACCAAATAAACCCTAATTTGTAACCCTAAAACTTAACCCTAACCTAACCCTAACCTAACCCCCCCCCCCACCCTCCCACCACCCCCTTCCCCCACCCTCCCAAGCCCCCCCTCCCACCACCCCCTTCCCCCACCGTCCCAACACCCCTACCCCAACATCCCCCCACCCTCCCGTCCCCACCCTCGTCGACCCTCCCGCGCCTCCCCCCCTCGTCGAATCCCCCACTAATGGCGGCGTCGAGGCTCATCTCCGCCAACCTCCGCCGCACCCAATTCTTTCTCCTCCGCCCCTTCCCTTTTTTCTCTCTCCTCTTCTCCACACAATTCTCCGCCATTGTCGACCACCTCAAACTTCACTCTCCCCTTCTTCTATCCCTCCACAACGTTGTTTCGGTACTTCTCATCTCAACCATCGACTCGGACTTCACTCATCAACTCAACTCGGTCACCGAGCCGGAGCTTGAAACTTAGGGTTTGTTGACGATTCTCGGGTTTCCAATGATGCGAGCAGCCTTCTAGATGATTCTATTCTTCCGATTTGGGGGAGGGGGATTCGACAAAGGTGGGGGAGGGTGGGGGATTCGATGGGGGTGGGGAAAGTCGACGGGGTGGGGGAGGCTGCGAGGGTCGACGAGGGGGGTCTGCGGGAGGGGTAGGGGGGTGGGAGCTGCTGGTGGGGGTGGTGGGAGGGTGGGGAGGGTTAGGGTTAGGGTTAGGGTTAGGGTTAGGGTTAGGGTTAGGGTTTAGGTTTAGGGGTTAGGGTTAGTGTTTAGGGTTAGGGTTAGGGTTAATTAGGGTTTAAAACAGAAAATTAAGGTTACCGTTAGTCACTAGGGGCATTTGGGTATATTATGTTGAAACTGAGGGGTACCAGGTGTATTTTCAAAAGTGCGAGGGTACCCGGTGAATTTCGTGAAAACTCGGGGCATTTGGTGAAAAAATCGTAATAAAAAATAATAAAAAATAAATAATAAATAATAAATAATAAATAATAAATAATAGAAAATAAATAATAAATAATAAATAATAAATACTAATAAATAATAATAATGAATAATAATAATAAATAACAAATAATATATAATATATAATAATAAAAAATGATAATAATAATAAAAAATAAAAAATAAAAAATAATATTAATAATAATTATAAATAATAAAAAATAAATAATAATATTAATAATAATAATAAATAATAATAATAATAATAATAATAATAAATAAACAAATAATAAATAATAATAATAATTATAAATATTAATAATAATAATAATAATAATAATAATAAATAAATAATAATAATAATTAATAATTAATAATAATAATAATAATAATAATAATTAATAAATAATAAATAATAAATTAAAATAAAAAAATAAAAAATACAAATTCATCGTTATTATAATTATAATATTAATAATAATAACAATATTAATAGTAATATTGAAAACAAAAATAATAATTACAACATTAGACAAGACTGAACTTATTTTGCTGAACTGAACTTATTTTTACTTATTTTTGCTGAAAATAAGTCCAAAAGAACAGGGCCTAGGTCTAGCGGATTAGTCTATGGTCAATTGAAAATAATTATGATCAACATTTTGTGAGTAGTATCAGAAGTACGAAGGAAATGTGATAACATCTTATAAAAGATGTCATGTCAGCAATTGAGAGGGGTGATATGTGGCAGGTTTCATGCGTTTTAATTATATATATTGATATTGATATATGTTATTTATTGTCATTTGCTATTCCAGCAAGTAACTTTGCCAAAAAATCATATATTAAATAATTACTTTGAACGCAAGCTGCTAACAATTAGTAGCCCGCGGCAAAGAAGTACCCCAACAACTAACTATTATTATCCTTTCAAAATAAAAATAATAATAACAATTACTACAACCTCTAGTTTTGGCTTTTGCCTAATAAGTACTTGGTCTTTTGACATTAGTTGAGTCTTCGGGAAACACAAACTAAATTATATTGGCACACTAAGCACGTTTGAGGTTAAGTTCATTGATGGTCTAGGGTTAACTAATTGTGCTATTTCAATAAAAAATACTTCCTTCAACCTATCATTTTTTGAGAGTTGATCAAGTCCAGCCCGGCCCGGTTTTTGGGCCGGCTTGGGCAGTTTTTTTGGGCCCGCCGGCCCGCCCGGCCAAATTTTTTTTTTTTGGGCGGGCTTTGGACAAGCCAAAAAACACTTTTTAGTCTAAAATTTGGGCCCGGCCCGTTTTGGCCCGCAAAAGTCCGCTCGGCCCGACCCGAAATACCGGGCTTTGGGCACAAATTTTTGGCCCGGATTCGGGCCCGGCCCGGCCCGCAAAATGGGCAAATTATTTTTGCCCGAACCCGGCCCGGCCCGGCCCGGCCCATGATCACCTCTACTCTCAAAGTAATTCCCTTCTTTAGCTTAGGAAAATAAGGATAAATCTTACTCTATTCACTAGGTGGACACCCCACTAAAAATAAACATGAATATATAGTAAATGCAACTTATCAATTTAAATCTAATTCGAATAAATTAACCAAAGAGCGATATTTGGTGCCTCTTCCAAATGCCAAGTGTTTCTAATTTTATTTAAGAAACTACTAAATATGGAAAATATATTATACTGCTAAGTGCTACCGTATATATTAATGGCCAAATGCCAAGTGTTTCTAATTTTACTTAAGAAACTACTAAATATGGAAAATATATTATACTGCTAAGTGCTACCATATATATTAATGTAAATTGGTGCAAATAACCTCACCTGTAGGCCTTGTTCATAGAATAACATGAAATAAAGCCACTTGACAATTGACACAATAACATTTCTTATTTTAATTAATTGCGTCGGTAACATATGGCTAATCGAAGATCATAAACTCCGCCCGAAAAATACTTGGGATTATTAGTATTGAGATTTTTCTCTCCAAAACAGATTGTTATTAGTATTCAGAATTCTCGTCAGCCTTAGAATTATTACGTTAGAGTCCAATAGACAAAGGTCCACATTTTATGATCGACTGATTGCTACTTCAACTCACCAAGTACTGTTAAGCTGATGAAATCACTGAATTAGAACATTTTTTTTGTACAAGTGGAAAAGGGTTTCAATACTTGTACTTACAAAAAGAAAGGGTGAAATCGGATAAATAGCCAACTTAAAGCTTTTGACTTTAAAGGGGAAATTACAGACTTACAGAGTTACAGTAACCTATCATCAAAAAGAGAGATAAAAAAAGATAACTAGGAAGAAGAAGAACTACGAGGAGTTCGTTGAATTGGACTCTTCCCGCCGAGTGTTTGAATAATAGCTTCCAACAGTTTGATGTCGTTGTCCCTCTTGCTAATCTCCTCCTGTTTTGCACGCAGCTCTTGCATATGCAGCTCAAATACCTCTGCATTAACAGATTTGCCTGTGAGAATGAAATATTGAAAACAGACATAATAGTCCCTAGTCCCCACATCCCCCACCCCACATCAAACTGAAAAGGGACTGTTCTTGGTAAGCTTCTCGAAATTTCCTTAGTTAAGACTAAGTAAATTTTTGAGCAATGAAGAGTGACTCAATTAATAGCAAAGATGTAACTGATAGAGCTAACCATACAAATGTGGCAACCCTGAGAATCATGGGCAGCTCAGTAAGAGCTGCTTCCATCTTTCAGGGGATGGGGGTGGTAATATTGCGGGGGGGAGGGGAAGGGGGAGAAACTTACCGTGTGTCAACCTGAGGTAGGTGACATGATGGACACATATATCAATCTAGAAAAGGGAACTGGCCAAAGGTAAAAAGATACCCCATCAATCCATATCATCATAAACTGACGTATATGTAGAATACTGATCTCTTTCTAACTTTTGCTCAATAGGTCACTAAATATCAACTAGTCATCTCAAACTAAGTTTAAGGCAAAGATCTACAAACAAATCATAGAATGAAAGAAGTACACGCTAAAAAAACTCAGATCTAAAGGCCCTACCAAGAGTGACATGCATTAATGCATACATGATACATGATAATCTAAAGGAACTCCATCTATTTTTTATGCATAGCCAAATACAAATAGTGAAGGTAGCACTAAGCCATCACATTTGCTTCTGATGCAATACGTGCGTCAGAGAGGAGAGTTGGACAGTCCACTAGTCCAGGCCTTTCTAAAATGAACCCCCTAGACCGTAGTGGGGAGGACATTTTCATCAAGTCATTAGGGATTTTCACAGAAAATATGAGCAGCATGGGTGTATATGGACAATAAGAGCGATGTAAAGGTGGTTTATCGTATATTACCAGACTTTAAAAACACGTATATTTAAAAGCGGCTTTGAGCCCAAGATACAATAAAAAAAAAAAAAAAAGGTTCTCTTTTGAGGTATGGATTGAAGCTCAGCTGCTCAGGTGAAGGAAATCCATAGATTACACTTTGAGTGGTTAACCATGATTTCTAGTATAAATCAAGAAGAAACAACATAGGAAACTAAAAAGTCCATTCACATACTTGATGTGTTCTCAAGCTCTTTTGTGATTTCCTGTGTTCGTAATTCAGCTGCCTTTTGAGCTGCCTCGGCTTGTCTTTTCTCTGAACGAGCATGAGCAGCAGCTGTAATTGAAGCATCAAGCTCTCTTTCCAGAGTCTCTACTCTTTGCTCAAGAACCTGGATAAAACAGGAACCAAAATCGTCATCAACCTGTAGCACCTCGCGAGACGTTGTAAGCTATCAAAAAGCAATGAGCAAAAGTTGCAAACATAGTACACACTAGAACTTTTTTTTAGCATAATGCAATCGCCTTCTCGACTGCCTACACTAGTATTATTATATGAGCCTACACTTTCACATATGAGCTTAATACAGCGAAGATTATTTAGAAGACACAATCCCTCTATGCCACATTAAAATCTTGCCATTGCCACAAAGCTCAACCTCCCATCCAGTTACTTGCTAAATGTTACCAAAATTAAGCAAATTAAGCGAGTGTGTCTTATCATAACTTATCTCAGTTTAACTTATTTGAACATCGCAACTTAAATTTTATAACTCATTATGTGAACTTCATTCTTTTGGAGAAAGTCTATATAAGTTGGAAAAACACTACTTTAATCTCTACGCGATAATTAAAAAGAACCATTGGCCTTGTAAGAAAATGTCATATTTCCTAACAGCATGTCAATATATGCTTGGATGAGTTGGATCCTAGGTTTCATAAGCTAACCATATTATTTACACTAGGTTGTCAAATACTGATAATAGTTCAAGAAATTTCAAATACAAAAAAATATCACTTAAAACATTTAATTTTACCCAAATCGCTCCTACACTATTATTGTGGATGCCTCCTTTTGCTCAGCTAACCTTCATGCAGGATGGGAGCTATCTGCACACATAAGTCAGACCAATGGGTTGAAGGCATTTGTGGCAACATTATCAGCAATGATGCTAATATCTCGGAGCTCATAGCCATCATGGAAACTATGAAATGGGTTAATAAAAGGCAGTGGTCTGACTGTCTCATCATGTCGGATTCTTTGGTGGCTGTGGATAACATTAATGAGAATGTAAAAATCAATGATAGATATACTCATATTACCAATGTTTGCAGGGAGCTATTGCAGGAGGGTCGAGTGAAGTTGGTGCAGAATGTGGATAGAGAGCAAACAAGAGAAGCTGACATTTTGGCAAAAGTTGTGTGAGGCAGGGGAGTATGGAAGTGAATGTGTTTCCCCAATTTTCCAAACCACCTTGGGCGGAGCTTAATATTAGACTAGAGGAAATTAACCTTGAACACTTGTGTCGGTGTTGTAATATGGGATCCTTCAATTCCTCTGCTACTTTGGTCTCTAACTTGTAATTCTGGATTGTTAAGGTTTTGATATATTGCCATCTTTAACTGCAAATTAGTAGGTGCACACGTCCGTATGGTGAGGAAGGTGCGCACGATGAACATTAAGCACTAGGTTATGAACATAAAGACCAATACCAATGAACATATACTAACAGATATGTACATATGTTCATTTGGCTGGTTAGTCATGTACATGTGTTCATTTAACTTGTTATTCATGTACATTTGGCTTGTTAGCCATGTACATGTGCGCACCTTCCTCACCATACGAACGTGTGCACCATCTAAGGATTGCTCTTTAACCAAAAAAAAAAAAAAAAATTTAATTTTACCCAAGTTAACATTTGGGACAGAAGGAGCATGATTTTGCATCAATGTGGAAACTTTCCTACATCCCAATCTTCTAAAGATACCAAACTCCTTCTTTCATTTTTCTTTCCTTTTAAGAGTTATATAATAAAAAAAACGGTTTTTTCACCATATACCCGTGACAAATTTTTTTTTTGCACCGTATACCCTTTCAACTTTCCAAATGCACCATATACCCCTCACGTTTGAAAAAATACATCGACATGCCCTTATGGCTAACGGTGTTAGACTTCCGTTAGTCATTAGGCCCTAATCCTACCCTAACCCTAATTAACTAACCTAAATCAAAACCTAATCCTAACCTTAACCCCCTAATCTAATACCCTAACCCTAACCACCACCCCTCCTCCACTCGCTTACCCCTAGCCACCCACCGCCCTACCACCCAACCCCCTCCCCCACCCCTTACCCCTAGCCACTCACCGCCCCACCACCCACCCCCTCCACCCTCCACCGCCGCCCTCCCCCTTCCCCCGCCGCGCGCCGCTACCCCTCCCTCCCCTTCTCTACACCGGTCGCGTACCCCCCCCCCACAACCCCCGAAGTCCCCCCTCCCCGCACCCCAGTAGCCCCCTCCCCGAAGCTTCGCAACCCCCTCCTCCTCCCTCGCATCCCCGCAGCCCTCCCACGCATCAACAACAAAAAAACACCCCCATTTGAAGCTAGACAAAGCATCCACAAAATGAAACAACAACGAACGGCGAAATCGAACAAAGACTGAATCGCGAAATCGAACAAATTAAAATGAAACATCCACAAAATAACAAATCTAAACCCTAAATTACAAACGAAATTAGATCGGAAAAAAATTGCAATGTTAAAACCTAAAATAACTCAAAAGAAAGACGAGATTAAATCCTAAAAATTGAAAAATCAAATCAAATTTAGTCCTTCTTCTCTTCGTCATCTTCGTCTCGTCATGGCCCGAATTGGTTCGATCGTTCTTCTCTTCGTCATCCTCTGTTCGTCTTGTTGTGGCCCGGATCGTTGCTTCATCTTCATCACTTTGTTTTCTTCGTCGGCGAGGAGAGAGAGGAGGAGAGAGGACTACCGGTGGATTTCGTGAAGAGAGGAGTAGAGAGGATGAGAGGGACTCTTGGGTGATTCCGTGAGAGGAGAGGAGAGAGAAGAGTGAAGAGTGGTGGGGAGCTTGGGGCGTTCGTGAGAGGAGAGAGAAGAGTGAGAGAGAGACAAAGGGAAGAGGATGGGTGAGAGAGAGAGAGAGGAGGAAATATCGCCGTCGATGGGAGGAGGCTGCGGGGATGTGGGGGGAGGGGGAGGGGGCTTCGGGGGTGGTGAGGGGAGGGGATGGGGTGGGGTGGGAAGAGGGGGTGGGGTTGGGTGGTTACGGTTAGGGTATTAGATTAGGGGTTAGGTTTAGGTTAGTTAATGGTTAGTTAAATTAGGGTTAGAGAGGGATTAAGGGTTAATGACTAACGGTGTTAGACTTCCGTTAGTCATAAGGGCGTGTCGATGTATTTTTTCAAACGTGAGGGGTATATGGTGCATTTGGAAAGTTGAAAGGGTATATGGTGCAAAAAAAAATTTGTCAGGGGTATATGGTGAAAAAACCGTAAAAAAAATCCTCAAAATAATTCCGATTGATCTAAATATCCACAAAAACACCAACCCAGTTCATGAAACGGGAAAAAAAAAGGTAACATCAAAACCCAAATTACAATTGATTCTCCTAAATTCATAGAATTACATATTAAACGCACCAAAAAAGAAGGAATAAGGAGTCTAAGTAAATAATAAAGGAAGAGAGAAGAGTGACCTTGATGGTGCGAGCCTGGTGGGAAGCAAGAGAGGCTTTGTTGAAGGTGTCTTCATCAACAAAAACAGCTTTTTTCAGGAGAAGTTTTTCAAGAGATTCCAAATTTCCGGACATCTCCGTCAGATTTGCGAGTGCTGCATCCCATCTCTCGTTTGTTTTCCCTTTCTCTCTCTCCTCCATTTTTGTTCTGCTGTGAGTCCGATACAAAACTGGTATGCGAACACCTAACAGTCAAGTCAATTCCCCTTGACATTTCTTGTTTTATTGGAAAAAGGAAAGGTGTAAGTATAAGATTCAATCCTGTAACGTTAAGTTATTAACCAATTTTGTTAAACTATCTCGAATCATTATATAAGAAAAAACAAAGTCAAGCGGGGTCTTGTTATATTCGTCTCAAATACGTGGATTCCAAATATCAAATTTTTATAATTTTTACTTACACCCAGTAAGAGATATTAATTTTTAAAGAAGCGTTTCGGCAAATGTGAAAAACAAATGGTGCAACTAAAAATATATAGAGGTAGTATACTAAAGTTTTTATCACTAAATTAAATAATTGGAACTCTGACACTATTTTAGAAAACAAAGACAATGTTATTTGGAATGAAGACAAGTTGAACTTAGGACACTAGTACTAGTATTAGATACGCGACACTAATTCATTCATCTGAGACACAAGCACCAAAACTGTGATACTATTCTAGAAAACAAAGACAATGTTAATGAAAACAAATTGGAATTAAGACACCAGTACTAATACTAGATACATTTTTCTCCTGTATGAGTCCCTTTATATTCAGTAACAAAAGTTACTTTTTTAACTCTCTTTTGTCCAAAAAGTTGTTTGTATTTACCTTTTTGCTACAATTAATGGTCAGCAATCCCAATAATTGTTAGCGGGCTATAGATTATCCACTTTTAGATAATGGGTGACATTATAGGAAGTTTTTTTAAGTGATTGATTTGGTTGAGCTTTAAAACATTTTTAAAAAATTGCCGAAAACCAAATGAACAGTTAATTGTAAATTTATTAATGTATAACTGTTATTTTTATTTTAAATGTAAAAGTTAGTTAAATGAATGGTGTAGATTTTAGATTAAAAATGAATGGTCTAAATTAGACAAGTTATCATGGCTAGAATTTTCTAAATTGTAGCAATTGTAAAATATTCGCCATTGTATCTAATTTGTTTTTTTAAATGAGTCATTCTACCATCGGTAACCATCTCACAAATTGCCATCGTTTTACCTTAAATTATTGTAAGGCAATCTTATTCCTATATGAGAATTTTGTAGAATAGAGGTACAAATTTATAATTTCCTAAAAAACTTTCCCCTTCTCAAATTTTTAGTTTTTTAAAAAGCGAAAAGAAACAATGGTAAAAAGAAATATTGGTCACTTCCCTTCGTTTACTACCTCTCCCACACACACCTTTCTCTTCTCTAAACCCTAAGCAAGACCAAACGCCCTCGAGCCAAAGGTAAGTTTTAGTTTCTTCAATCTAAACATATGATTAAATTTCAGATTTGAAACATTAGAATATTTATTAATTTGTTAAAATTTGTTTAAAGTTTCTAATTATTATAAATAGTTAGTAGTAATTGGGTATAAAAAATTCCAACCTAGAATTTGCGTTAATCTTCCCCTGTTTTTACATGGAACATTGCATCTCTATATTAAACGTTTAATTTCGTTTTTTCAGCATCAATTCTAGTTACTTTTCAAGTAAAGAAATTGAAGGATTTTTTTTACAACTCCAAAAATTTGAAGGTTTGTTTAGGACTAATCTTACTATTATGCGTTTTAAGTTTAAATTTTGAGTAAGGTTTTTAATTTTTTTTTATGCATTAGTATGCTAGAAAATCAATATTTTCTTGGATATGCCAATGTATAAAATGTTAATTTGATTAATTTGGTTTTATTTGTATGGTTGAAGGTTGAATCGTTAAAACTAGAGTGATGAGCAGCAACTTAGGTGTAGGTGTTAATGTTAAGCCTGGACACAGTAGTATTATTTTCAGTTCAACAACACAATTATTTCGAGTTTCCGACACTGGGAACACAAACATTTCCTGCAAAATAAAACCCATATCGACGAAGCTTTTTTCATCATCATTAGTTTTCAATGAGGTGGAATTGAAGAGGGTTCTTGAGAAAAGGCGGGTATTTTCGATGTCGAGCAGTGGGAATGAGTCTGCTGGGCTTACATACAAGGAGGCTGGCGTTGATATAGATGCTGGTTCTGAGCTTGTTAAGAGAATTGCAAAAATGGCACCTGGGATTGGTGGCTTTGGAGGACTATATCCTCTAGGTAGTTATCAATTAATTTTTTTCTTTTTGTTGATTTTTGTTCGTGCTTACTTGATAATGGCTTGGAATGTAGTGTAAAAGTAGTGCTTGTTATATTATGTTGATGTTTCAAAGAGGTGAAATAGTTGAGATAGTTAGCAATTTGCAAAGTCATGTTTGTAGTTGAATCGACTGAATAGATTAAATTGGTATGTTATATTCAGCCACTTTATTTGTGTTTAATTCGCAAAGAAGAAGATTTGTTATGGTTTTACCCCTGGGGTTAGCTCTTTGATGTTTTGTGCATTATCAATCTGGATTTTGAAAGTTAAAAAAGCATGCTTTGGCCAAGTGTACAAATGTTTGAGAGTAGAAATTCATGCTGCGCTCTAGAACGTAGTTGACATGTTTCGTTATTTATTTGATGTCGATCTGTTTACTAATCTATCCTTAAACAGCTCACTTTGTTTTTCTCTGTATGTCATAAAAAATTAAAGAGCAATTTGACTTCCATTTTAGTAGAACAGTCAAAGTTGCTTGGAATCAATGAAATTTATGCTAAGTTGGCATTGCCTGCTCGACCTATTCTAGCACAAGACTTGTTGGGTCTAAGGTCTACTATTCTGTAACTCTTGGATCATGATAGCTGTATTGAACATTTGAACTGCTTGGGTTTCTTGTATACTGTGGCTAGCAGAAGGTGGTTGCATATGGGATTGAGAGTTGATTGGAAACTACCTCTTTGTTATTGCTGGGTAAGGTTGCATAACCAACCCCCCTCTCCCCCTAGCCTGCCTAGGCTAGGAATCAAATTGGGTATGTTAACATTGATGTTCCCCTCAAAAAAAATATACATTGATGTTGTATCAAGATAGAAAATATCCTGTCTCTGAAATGAGACGTCTGTGGTGTTCTTTTATCTGTTTATTTCCCTTCATGTGCAACTGAATATACTTATGTTAAATCACTTTATACTTGTGCAGGGGACTCATATCTAGTTGCCGGTACAGATGGTGTTGGTACCAAATTGAAGCTTGCTTTTGAAACTGGAATTCATGAAACAATAGGAATTGATCTGGTAAGAGTTAATTTTGATTTTTGGTCATGCATTTTGTTTAGACATGGCTTCTAATTCAATTTTTTCTTCAGGTTGCCATGAGCGTTAATGACATCATTACTTCTGGAGCAAAACCCTTGTTTTTCCTAGATTATTTCGCCACTAGCCGCCTTGATGTTGACCTTGCTGAAAGGGTACATTTTGCAGCACATCTAATTTCTGCTACATTGGAATATACTCCTACTTTTTGCTATCTGTTGTATGAAATGGTGCAAATGTTAGGTTGTATTGAGAAATTTTTCCTGCAAATTCAGGTTATCAGAGGAATTGTTGATGGTTGCCAGCAATCTGATTGTGCGCTATTGGGTGGTGAGGTAATTCAGATGTTCTGCATGCGTTAACTTTAGAGTAATTGATTCTGATTGCTAGATCTATGTGCTTCAAGACATGGAATAACATCAGGTTTCATTAATTTGTTATTCTTCATTGCTCCTTTTGAAAATGTCTTCAGGCTTTTAAAGTACAGTGTCCATGCTTATTTTCCTTGGATAGACTGGACATAAGTCCTCAGATTGTGAATGTTGCTTAACTGAAATCCTTAGTACTTACTTTGGCAGTTATGTCTATTGTCCTCTGTTATATTGTTGAGTGTTGAGTGTAACTTTTGTAGGAAGTTAGTTTATAATCGAGGTTTGAGTTGTGCATGATTGTGTTAGTATTAAGTTTAATATAGTTTAATAATAATACCAGCTACATATCTGATAGAGTTGCGTATTTTCTTATGTAAAAAAGTTCGGAAGTATTGAGAATTTCCACCATTTAAAAATTAGCAACGATTATTCTCAGAATCCAAACTTCTGCAGCATATCTAATTTTTTCTTTTTAAAATTCTCATACTTTGATATTTGATGCTTGTTCATGTCATAATCTTGGAGTTTTCCGTTCTTTTTTATTGCAATGGAGTAGTTTGAGATTTAACTAGCTATTGATTGACGTATCAAATCTTTGTTTTTAAGACTGCAGAGATGCCTGGGTTTTATGCAGATGGTGAGTATGATCTTAGTGGATTTGCGGTGGGCATTGTGAAGAAGGATTCAGTTATTGATGGGAAGAATATTGAGGCTGGAGATGTGCTCATTGGTCTACCGTCCAGCGGAGTCCATTCCAATGGGTTTTCTCTTGTGAGAAGGTTAGCCACAGTTTCTTTTTCAATATAGCATAATTAGCTATGAGTTAGACGACTTGAGATACAATTGAGCCTAATCAGATGAAAGCAATTTGTTTACACATCGACCTTTGTACACATGTTATAGGGTTTTGGCACAAAGCAAATGCTCTTTGGCAGACAAAATTCCTGGTGAAACAGCTACCTTGGGTGAAGCCTTGATGGCCCCAACAGTCATCTATGTTAAGCAGGTGATTTTAATCACCATTTGTCAAGCATGTAACTACATCATTAGGGGATTGATGGATGAGGATTTCCATATCTTAAAATTATATTTATGTTTTTCTCGGTTGTGAAGGTGCTTGATTTGATCAGCAAAGGAGGAGTCAAAGGGATAGCCCATGTAACTGGTGGTGGGTTCACCGATAATATACCTAGAGTTTTTCCGAAGGGTCTTGGTGCTGTCATCAATAAAGAATCTTGGCCTGTTCTTCCTGTGTTTAAATGGCTCCAAGAGGTAAAAGGATTTATTCTGGCTTTGTTTTATTCAGGTCTTTCTCTGTTTGTTTTCAGAACGGGGCGTGATTTATGCAGAATGATATGTGTTGCAATGCGTACTCTTAATTAAAATCTCTCATCATGCCTGTAGGTTGGAAGGATAGATGACAGTGAGATGAGGCGGACTTTCAATATGGGTATTGGGATGGTGCTCGTGGTAAGTCCTGATGCAGCCCTCAAAATTCTTGGGGATGCAAATGGAGCAACTCCACTGTATCGCATTGGTGAGGTGGTGACAGGCGAAGGGGTTAGCTATCAGTGAGAGGCTTCTTAGTTCTTAGACGAGAGTTTTATATGATGCAGGATGATATAAAGACCTGTTTATATCCTCCATACTCCTATTTCACAGCAACCCTACTATCTGGGTTGTATCTTCTAATATTGTTAACACATAAACTGCGAAAAAAGTTGCAGTGAAATTTTGCCTCCGTTGCTATGGCCTGATGCATAGGCTAGTAAAAATTTAATGTGTAACTTGTTTACAAAGTGTTGTATAATATGGCCATTTGATGTGGTCAGGGTGGCTACTTTAGAATTTAGATTAATGTGATGGGTTATCTCAATTCCTCTTGTAGTATCTCTTTGCTATTCACAAGATGGTACATTGAAGGCGCTCTATTTTCTGGCATCTTGCAAATTGCATCCTTCTGCATAAAATGCGCAGTACTTGTTACTCGCTTTCTGAGTTCGATTATTCTATTTCAGGGGACTTGTCTTATGCTCTCGGTAGGAATTTTGTTCCGTGAGGCAAGAATCTCGTTAATTGTTTTCTATTAGGTTAGTGCCTTTTTGTGTAGAGTAGTGCTTGGATTATTATTCTCTGAGTGAATTTTAGACTAAATAGATAAGTTTCATTAGGTTCTACTAACGTCCCTGTCAAAAAGAAAAAGAAATCTAAGTAGGCTTAATATATTTAGATAAGTTTAGATAAATTGCACTTCCTCTGTTTTTTAATTGGACCAATTTCATTTTTCACTTTTGTTGAGACGTTTCTTTGAACTTTAATCTTTCTCATAGCGTATAAGTAAAAATTATAAAAAATTAATATTTGGAATATTTGCGTTGAGATGTATCTAAGAAGACAGTCACTTTACTATGATTTTTCTCATATAATGATGTGAGATAGATTAACAAAATTGGTTGACGAATAGTGTTAGAATGAAATGATGCAATTAAAAAAATGGAGGAAGTAATTTATATTCGATTTGTATAAATGAATTTTAGGTGAATAATTAGAAAACCAATCATCTAATAACCTTTCCTACTATTCTTCTTTAAAAAAAAAGAAGATTGGGTGTTGTTGATCAATCATCATAATGAGCTAATGGCCAACTAAAGAATCGAATCAAAGACAGCTCAATCATATTCATAAGGAAAACATATGCATAAGTTGCAAATGAAGCAAAATACTATTTTATGGATAAGCTTTAAATTATGAAGATCTCCCACCGTTAGAAAGTGTAAATGCAACTGAAAACTATCTATCTGAACGACACGTCATTACTCATTAGTACTAAGGAAACAAATTTGTAAATAGGAGAGAGAAAACGACTAATCTGGTCCCTCTTTTTTTTTTTTATATTTATGTATTTTAAGTGGACAGCTGCTTTCATTAGTTAAAGATTAGAATAAGGGAGTTTGGTGTTTTGCCTCGTTGTGGCTGGAAAGATAGCAGAGTAGGAAAAGTAAGAAAACGGCTGCAGTGTTGTGCAAGAATATCTTACATAGCTGGTGCCTGGTAGCACCATGTTGTAACTTGGCTTTAAAGACTTTATGTCCATTTTTTGCCGAGCTATGATAAACATCTAATAATAGATATATTTAACATAATTTTTTGTATAACAAATATTATTTGTGTTGTTTTCCCCTTATTTGTTAAACGAAATACAAACAATATTTGTTATATATAAAAACAATATTTGTTACATGAAAAATTGTTTTAGATATATCTACCTGTTAGATGTTTATCATTGCTCAGTTTTTTGTCTACATTAACATTAATTAAACGATTGTCTTTAACTATTTGAGTATTTATTTTAAGGTTACATTTTATAAACTTGATGAGGAATCTCTCAAACTACATGAATTCGTTATATGGAATTGATAGTCACATGTAGTTTTGTTATATAATGTTTGGAATTTTTTTTGAAAAATTTTACTTGATAGTATTTATGGTTATTAGATTTATGGCATAGTCAAAGTAAGTGGTAAGGGAATGATAAAATAAATCAACTCAACTATTATAGAAGGTTCTCTATGTATTTTCCTATATCTTCATTGTGGGGTGGTCGGGACCAATGATACCAGAAACGTGGTACGTGGGACGTGGGCTAGGAGTCCATCTGAGGCTGCGTTCCGCGTTCCCGTTTCCGTACCACGTTCCGGAACGTTCTCCGTTCCTTGTAACAATGGTCGGGACAATTTTGATACCTAATTTTGGATGAACGGAATTTTGATTTTCTTTAAATAAATGCATTTACTCTTGTTAGAGTTATCTAGACAAATATTTTTATAAGGAAAATAATTATTCTAATTGTAAACCGAATTGGTCATATATAAATACGTCTTTATTGTTTGAAAATAAAGGGTGTATAATATCGTTAAAAAGGATAAATAAAAATAATGTATGGTAAACAAACATTTTGTGAGCTGAAATTTTGGCTATGGTGAGTGACATGGTTATCTCTGTCACTTGTCAAGTAATGGTACCATGTGAGTGGCCTATGTTATGTAGGTATAAGTATAACGACAATACTGCGATTATATGCAAGTTAGAACATGATGCAAGCTAACTGCTAATTGTAAAACTGCGCAACGTCATATTTATGCATGCTTGATCAATAATAGTATATACCAATTCCAAAGACCACTATACAATTAAGACAAACTATTGCATAAGTACAGGACAAGCAATATTTCTCAATATTTGGGTATCACATAAAACAATACAATCTAAATTAGTTGAGAGCTATGATTTATGTATTACCTCTCTGTTTTTATTTATTATAAGGCATTTCTATTTGGACATTTGAAAAAACTCATTATTCTAGTGCACTTTGTTAGGGCGCGTTTTTCTGTACATCTAACAAAAATTCGGGTTGATCAGATCTAATTAAGTCTAATCATGATGTAAATATAAGGTAAAATCAGGATTGCTAAGATCGTATAGGCTTAGTTAAGATAAGATTGAAAAGAATATACCATATATTATATTTTTGTTAGAAGTATCAATAGAACTATAGAAGGTACCTTATTCAAGATTAACACTAACATTACTTGAATACCTTTACCAGTGTCTTAGTGCTCATCCATGGTAAAGTAGGCTAAGGCCTAAGGGGTAGAAGGAGATCGAGATACACAAGCTTTACAAGGAGATGTATAAAAGATATGCATGATCATCATCAATACTCTAAAATCTTGATATACGAGGTTATAAAGCTCAGATGTTTACAAGATTTCCAATTCTTCTTATAGTGTCTCCATCCACTAATAATTGCTGTTATACTAGTTATTTTATCTCATTCCAAAATATTAGATCAACTTTAAACTTAGTAAGTTCAATGATTAAAATTTCCATTTTTCATTAGTACTATCCTTACGGCCTTAACCAAAAATTGTTGGAGATTTAGAGTATATGTATGATTTGATACATGTTACATTTATCTAAGTCGCTTGATTAAGGCGTCGTATCTTAAACAACGTAGGATATAAAGGCTTTCTGATGTGGAGCGCTCGCTCGTATGTTAGAGCGTTCACAAAACTTTGGCAAGGAACAAGGAAACAACAAAAAAGAGTGCTTGGAGTCATGGAGCGTCCGCTCCAGATAGGCAAGCTCTAGTTTGTCAGTTATCGGTTTATCTTGAGGCGATGCTTGTTGCCTTGAGCGGTTGTTATCTTTTTGACGATATCTATGACTTCTCTATAAATATATATGAGCTAGAATCCTCTCATGTTTATGTATGGTTAGAAAAATTCACTCTCAACAAACGCACAAAGCAAATTCATCATCACAAACCTTCATTACACATTTCTGCTTAATTAACATTGTTCTTTTTGATCAAGGACATTGTTGTCTTCCTCCATTGTATCTCTAGAGGATTCCGTGCAACTCACACTCAAGTATCGAAATACTTCTTTTGGGAAAGTGATTACACGCCTAGAAGATTCATCCAACATCGTGTTCATCTTTGTAACCCTTGTTCTACTATTTTCCTCTAACAAAAAATACAATAAAAGCTATCTTTTTTTAAGGGTAAGATGAACGTCCCCTTGCACAAGTAGGGGAAATTGGGGATCTCGCTTTGTGAGGGGTAAGTGTAGAACAGATGAATATCCCTTGCAGAAGTGGGGGGAATTGGAGATCTCACTTTTTAAGAGGTAAGAATTAAACTCTTGTCATAAGGGTGGAAGGAAAACTTCCAACTAATTAGACCATTCTTAAGATAAAAGCTATTGTGGCATTGATCTATTAACAATGTACAACTGTACATTTATGATATACTATTAACTTAACTGATAGAAAAAGATATCTACACATATATGGAGAGAATATATTGTAATATGAATAATTTGTTGTTCTCCACAATAGAAGCACATATATGTCTTATTCATACTTTTTTTTTTTTTTAACGTCCTACCATTTCAGAAATATGCAAAAAAAAGTTTGTTAATTGTATCCATACCTACACTTGTTTTTTTGATATTTTCTTATCCAGATTTGATTGGTTATTATGTAGGGCAAAGGTCGCAATAATTTCAGGACCAAAGAACCTGGTAGACCATGTGCAGCCTTACCTGTTCCGGAGCTCAAGCTTTGAGATCAGCACAACTTTCCATAAAATGTTTAATTCATCACCATCCAAATTAAATCTATACATTCCAACAAAAAAATTAAAAACTAAAAAACTAAAGCTCTACAACTTGTCATCCCATAATTCCAAAACTAAGTTAAAGCTAACTCTTAAAAAAATTGATGTAGACAACCTTAAGGTTGAGCATAATAAGCTAAAAATATAAATACTTCATCCCTTTAAAAATAGTTGCATCATATATATAGTATTTACTATTCACATACTTCCTCTTTTCTGTTTTAAATGAAACGTTTGCTTTTTTACGCAACCCAACGCGCTTCTTTAATCGTTAATATCTTTAGTTGTGCACAAGTAAAAAATATAAAAAAGTTATAATTTGATAGTATGCATCGAGACGAATCTAACAAGATCCAACTTGACTATGTTTTTCTTTATATAATGGCGATAAATTGGAGTCAAAATTGATAAATGAATAGTGTCATTTCACCCAATGTTTTATTTAAAACAGAAAGGAGGAAGTATTACACTTTGGTTATCTCTAGTGATTTATATTTTAAGAAAAATATAGTCATGTGAGATCTTATTATATTCATCTCAATGTATATTTTTCTAATACCAACTTTTTATGTTTTTTACTTATTGATAATTAAAAATATTAATGTTTAAAACCATGCACCAACAAACATGAAAACATTAAATTGTGCAACTATTTCTAAACGAAGAAAGTATTAAGTAATAAATAAATATTAATTATATTGTTTGACGCATAACTATATCAAAAAAAAATTGTTTACCATTGAGTAATGCCGGCAATTTACCACTATAAATAGACAATAGTAATTAGTGGAATTCAACTCAGCATAATTAATTATTTTTTAATTGTCTATTGTTAGTGGATAGTCAACCTAGTGGGTAGATGTATGAATCTCTTTATTATTAAATTTCTAAATTAATATCACCATCCTAGGAAATATAGTTGCATGTTTTTACTTTTGCACTCCCTCTGTTTTTTTTTTACTTTCTCACTTGTAAGTGCGCGTCTCCCAATGTACATCTTTGAATTTAAATATCTTCCATTATATATTAGTAAAAATTATAGCGATTGAATATTAATAAAGTAGTAATTGAGACGAATCAAACAAGACCTCACATGACTATATTTTTTCTTATAAATTGAAAAAATTGAGAAGATTCTCTCTAAATATGAATAATATCAAGATTCCAAGTGAGAAGGATAAAAAACAGAGGGAGTACTATTCATCATCCAACTTTGACTATATATTTCACCACAATTATTATATAAAAAAATATAGTCAACTGAGATCTCGTTATATGAAGTACTTTATATCTCAATACAAGGATTCCAAATATCAATTTTTTATACTTAAATGCAATTAGAAATATTAATGTTAAAAGAAGTGTGTTGGAATACGTGAAAAACAAATTATGCAACTAAAAAATTACAGCTGAAATAATTTTTTTTAGGTAGAAATAAATCTTCTGGACTATCCTCGCATAGAACCCCTAACCACCCTAGACTTTACTAGGAAAAATAGAAAAACTCACCACTTGAACTAATCTAATTTCTAGTATAAGTACTTATTTGTAATTATAAGAGTTGTATATATCAAAACCCAGAAAAATAAAAAATAATGGAAAACAATAAATAAAGGAATCAGAATTGAGACATAAAAAATTTCTGGTACCTTCACCTTGTTAACCTCTCCTTTGTCCTTAACAATATGAGCTTTCCAGTTCTGTGACAACCCATTTTTATTCATGTGCTTTCTCTCTCCTCCTTCACTTAAATAAAGCCTGCTACACATTTTCACAAATCTTCTTTCTTTTTTTTGAATCTTTCCTCTTCAAAAAGTTGCCAACTTTAGGTAGAAGTAGAAGTAGAAGTAGAAGATGAAGATGAAGAAGAAAAACAATGTTGGGTACTTATTTTTGGTCATTTTATTACTTGGGTTATGTTTATTTTTCTGTAATACTGCATTTTCTCAAGAAGAAGATGATGTTTCTGTTATGTTAGCTTTAAAAAAGAGCTTAAACCCACCTGTATCTCTTGGATGGTCCGACCCAGATCCATGCAAATGGAGTCATGTGGTTTGTTCTGAGGAAAAAAAGGTGACCCGAATTCAAATTGGGCACCAAAATCTTGAAGGTAATCTTCCTCCAAATCTTTCTTCACTTACTTCACTTGAAAGATTAGAACTTCAATGGAATAATATTTCAGGTCCAATTCCTAGCTTAAATGGGTTGAATTCATTGCAAGTTATAATGCTTAGTAATAATCAATTTAGTTCAATTCCAAGTGATTTCTTTGATGGGTTGTCTTCACTTCAGTCTGTTGATCTTGATAATAACCCTTTACAAGGGTGGGAAATTCCTGAATCTTTAAAAAGTGCTTCAACTCTTCAGAATTTTTCTGCTACTTCTGCTAATATAACAGGGAATATACCTGATTTTTTCGGGCCGGATTCGTTTCCGGGTATGGTTAATTTGAGGTTGAGTTTCAATAGTTTGGAAGGTGAGTTGCCTGGGAGTTTTGATGGGTTTCAAATTCAGTCATTGTGGGTTAATGGGCAGAAAAGTGAGGGTAAGCTTCATGGGAGGATTGATGTGATTAAGAATATGACTTCATTGAAGGAAGTTTGGTTGCATCAGAATGCATTTACTGGTCCTTTGCCCGATTTTTCGGGTTTGAAGGATCTTCAGGTTTTGAGCCTTAGAGATAACAAGTTTACTGGAGTTGTACCTATGTCTTTGATGAATTTGGAGTCTCTGGCTGTTGTGAACTTGACTAATAACTTGCTTCAAGGACCGAACCCGGTGTTTAAAAGCTCGGTTGCTGTGGATTCAACTGAAAATACGAACAGTTTTTGTTTGCCAAAACCTGGGGATTGCAGCCCTCAAGTGAATACTTTGCTTTCGGTTGCAAGATACATGGATTATCCAGCTAGGCTTGCTCAATACTGGAAGGGAAATGATGTTTGTACTGATTGGTTTGGTATCACTTGTAGTAATGGTAATGTTACTACTGTTAATTTGGAGAAAATGGATCTTAATGGAACTATTTCTCCTGATTTTGCATCCCTTAAGTCGCTGCAAAGGCTTATTCTTGCAAATAATAATCTCACTGGTACCATCCCACAAGAACTTACTACTCTGCCATCTCTTACTGAAGTAGATGTGTCAAACAATCAGCTTTACGGGAAAGTCCCATCTTTTAAGAAGAACCTAAAGTTACTTACTCAGGGTAATCCTGACATTGGGAAGGATGCGAGCGAGGTCAAACATGGTCGAGGGATATCGTTACCCTCAGGCACAGTTGAGGGTCATAGTGATGGTTCTGGTAAAAAATCTAAACTTTCCACTGGTGTGATTGTAGCTATATGTGTTGTTGGAGGTGTTCTCTTTTTGCTTCTATGTGGTGTCTTGGGATTTTGTCTCTTCAAAAAGAAGCAAAACAAGTTTAGGAGGGTTCAAAGTCCGAATGCAATGGTCGTTCATCCCCGTCACTCAGGATCTGACAACGACAGTGTTAAGATTACAGTTGCTGGATCAAGTGTTAGTGTAGGAGCGGTTAGTGAGAGCCACACTCTTCCATCCAGTGACACCGGTAATATCCAAATGGGTGATACCGGAAACATGGTTATTTCCATCCAGGTCCTCAAAAATGTGACAAATAATTTCAGTGAGGATAATATTTTGGGACGAGGAGGATTTGGAACGGTATATAAAGGCGAATTACATGATGGGACAAAGATAGCCGTGAAGAGAATGGAGTCTGGGGTGATTGCAGGAAAAGGGCTGAACGAGTTCAAGTCTGAAATAGCAGTTTTGACCAAGGTCAGACATAGGCATTTGGTCGCACTTCTTGGATATTGTTTGGATGGCAATGAGAAGCTTCTAGTATACGAGTACATGCCTCAAGGACCATTGAGTAGGCATATATTCAACTGGGCTGAGGAAGGGTTAAAGCCTCTTGAATGGACTAGAAGGTTGAGCATTGCCTTGGATGTGGCTAGAGGTGTTGAGTATCTCCATACTTTGGCCCATCAAAGCTTCATACACCGAGACCTAAAACCTTCTAATATTCTTCTCGGGGATGATATGAGAGCAAAAGTTGCTGATTTCGGCCTTGTACGTCTGGCACCAGAAGGAAAGGCCTCAGTTGAAACAAGGATTGCTGGAACCTTCGGATACTTGGCACCAGAATATGCAGGTACCTTCTTATTATATATTCATATGTATTTGTTCCATATTGTGTTTTATGTTCTTCTCATTTGTGGATCTATGACAGCACTAGTGAGTTTATAGCTCTTACAAAGAAAGAAGTAATAAAATGAACAAGCTAAATTTTTTTACTGCAAAGCTGTAATTTACTGGTGAAGATCTAGCTACTTTCAGATTAGTGAAAATTTGAGAAGTAATATTGCATCAATTAAAAAAGTTTTAGTACATTGATATCTTAAAGTGAATCGACAAAACATGAATAAAAATATGGTCTGATAATATGGAATGGAGGGAGTGGTTGAATTTCCGACTTTCACAGTTTGCAAATATTGCAATTACTACCTTATTTGAAAAGTTCCCATGCCAAAGCAAGAGGTGCATAATTTTCTTGAAATCCCAAAGATCTGACATTATGTAGAAAAGCCAAATACTATTGATTATAGATATAACATAACTGCTCCTCACAATAATACCAAAAGAAGAGAAGAACCAAGTTAATCTTGACATGGGGGAAAAGTTGCTCATCTGAATCATGCTTGGTATTTGCTTTGTTTTTGGCTTTCTTCTAATTAACATTGGAATTGACCACCCTATTACTGATTGGAATTTGCTACAGTAACTGGACGAGTTACCACTAAAGTGGATGTCTTTAGCTTCGGGGTAATCCTAATGGAGTTGATCACCGGAAGGAAAGCTTTAGATGAGACACAGCCAGAGGAAAGCATGCACCTCGTTACATGGTTCAAGCGTATGCACATCAACAAGGAAACCTTCCGCAAGGCCATTGACCCTGCCATGGACCTTGACGAAGAAACCCTTGCCAGCGTCAGCACTGTTGCCGAGCTGGCAGGCCACTGTTGCGCGAGGGAGCCATATCAAAGGCCAGACATGGGCCATGTTGTCAATGTCTTATCTTCTTTTGTGGAGCTTTGGAAACCATCAGAAGCTAGCTTGGATGATTGTTATGGTATTGATCTTGATATGTCTTTACCACAGGCCTTAAAGAGATGGAAGGCTTCTGAAACTGAAGGAACGAGTCAGGCGGAATCTTCATCGTCCTCCTTTGTTGAAAACACGCAAACTAGTATGGTTGCTCGGCCTTATGGTTTTGCCGATTCCTTTACTTCCGCAGACGGAAGATGAGAGGTGAGAAAATGAATGAAGATTGATCAGGTTGAAATCAAAGTTGCTGGTTTGTTCTGTTGCTCATTACACTCTGAAATGTGTATTGTTTTGTAAACTCTTGTTTTCTACTTTAGATGTATATGTCATAGCCCTTTTAATTCTTTTTTTTTTTCCTTTTGGTTTTCATCTTGGGATGAATCTTTCATGTAACTTGTGAATTGTGAGTGGGGGAGAAAGTTGGGGGGAGGAGACCTTTCATCATGTCTCAAATTTTCGCTAGGATTTAAGGGTTCAAATATTGATTAGATTGCATTTGAAGGTGTGGATTTCTTCATCAAATGATTCTTTCTTTTGTTCAATCTCCTTGAAAAGACTGAATTTTGAGTTTAGACGTTGTAGACATTTGACTTAATTTCTTTAAAAAAAAAACAATATATATCTAATGACAGAATTCTCATTTTTCATCCATATATATATATACTTTCTCCATTCTTATTTACTCGCACTTACCATTTTAAGTTATTTCAATTTACTTGCAATACTACTTTTTCTTGGATATTCTTCTTTCTATCTATCTCCTCATCACATAGATCAACTTTTTCTTTCTCTCTCTTCACCTAAATTGTTGTGGAGTAGTGATAAAACGCTCATCATGAGCGGTAGTCTAAAACCACTCAAATGAGTAAGTGCGTAATTTAACAATTAGAAAAGGGGTAAAGTGGTAATTTAACAATTAAATGAAGTTAATATGGTATTAGGGAATTGACTAGGGAATTGAAGGGGAAAAGAGATACACAAACAGGGGTTGAGTTAGTAAAAATATGGGTTTCAAACACACAAACAGGGGTTGATTTAACAATAACCAGGGTTTCAAATACACAAATAGGGGTTCTTATCAATAATAAATTGTACTTTTGGGGGGGGAGCAAAATGGGACATGCAAATCAATGCAACTTTTTGTTTTATGGCAGAGATCACATGTTTACTTTTTCACAAACAGGGGTTGAGTTAACAAAAACATGGGTTTCAAACACACAAACAGAGGTTGATTTAACAATAACCAGGGTTTCAAATACACAAACATGGATTCTTAATTGAACTTTTTGGGGGAAAAGTTGTCAGCGTCACTTTTTTGCTTAATATTATTTTAATGCTTCCCACAATATTTTATTAATATAATTTTGTGAGTTGGCAGAGGTGTCACTTTCATTATGGAGATACACACCTACCTTTTCTACTTTTTCTTATTTTAATAATATATTGACAGTTGTACCTTATGTCTTTTTACATGGTGAATTGATCGTTATGTCTTCTCCACGTGATTTTCTCTCTATTCAAGAGTTTCCACACATGTTTATCTTTATTCTTTTTTCTTTGCATTGACATAGTTATACCTTGCACATTTTATTCTGTCGTATTAATATTGTCGTCTTAGCAGCCATTACTTGATATTATTTCCTCCACAAATGGAGTTACGTGCTTAATTCGTCCAAAACAGCTCTTCTAAGGCTGGAAGCTTAAAAACTTCACTAGTCAATAGTCATGCACTCATGCATCAGCTGTATTGAGTATGACATATCGGTTCATGGGATACAAGTATACAACAAAGTTTAGATGCAAATGACTATTCGTTTATATGATCCAAATGAGTACTCATATCATATAGATAAGATCAAAGCCTCATCATGTACACCATGTGGGAGCTCCACTCGTGTCTTAAATAACAGCTAACAAGCATCAGCTTCCATGAAGCAATAGGGAGATGATGCTTAATTATGTCATTGAAATTCTATTTCTAATAGTATTAAAATTAAGAAAATTTCCTTTTTTAAGTATTCTCTAAACTGTTGAAGTTGTTTGTATTATCATTGTCCTCCCAATAAGACTTCTACAAAATGCGATAAAGATTAGAGACGTAAGGATGTTTGAAGTACAAGAATTTTTAGCGTACAATAACTTCTAACGTCATGTATAAGTTAATTTAGAAGCAGGTACAATATGTTTAGGCAAATGTTACGTTTTGGAAGGTGGATTGAAGTGACTTCACATTTTTAGAAATTATATGAGACATCTCATATCTTATTAATATGAACATTCTAGTTATAAACTCATATTGGATTTTTCATGAGTCGATAGAACTTAAAAGAGTTGTGAAAAATACTTCAGTTTTTCTAGTAAGATTTTAGGCTCTTACAGAAAACTTATACTTCCTCCGTTCTTTAATAATTGCAACATGTAAGGGTTGTACATTTTTTGAAGGAGACGAGAGAGATAGAGATAGATAAGAAAAGGGACTCATATAATAAGAAGAGATATAGAGAGAAAACATAGTTAAATCTAGTAATGTTGCAACAATTAATATGAAACTTCCAAATAAGAGATATATTGCAATAATAAAAGATCGGAGGAAGTATATATCTATATGATATTTATTCACAATTTGCTATGCTTTTTGAGTCTTAATATAGTCAAGAGTAATATAGTAGTCAAACACTTTGCTTTTTACAACTCCTCAAGATGGTAGCTCCTTCACCTTATCCACTATTCTCTATCCACCCTGTTTATAATATAGGAAACCACTCCCATAAAGTGTGCAGGTCGCATTATGGGTAATTATTTTAAAATTTATATATGTTTACACATCTGATATAATCTAGAACAATTATATTTCCAAACTTTCTGGCAAATTACCTGAAAAGACTGAAAATATAACAACAAAAAAATCCAAACTAATATGGAGAGGAGAAAAAACAAATAAAATGGGAGTATATCTTAATTAACAACCAAACATACTAAACAATTCAAATTTTATTCTTTATATGCTTCGCATGGGTTTTGAAGCTACTTACATAATATAATAATAGACCAATTAGCCAAACATAAATTATTAGAATAATCGATCTATCTATAATATAGAATTAGACAAAGTCATGCTTACATTCTCCCAACAAGCTCATTTCATATCACTTTAACCCAACCGACCCAACACTATCCCTAGAGACATCTCGCACCAACCTAGTAGCCTCTTATCTTCTCATTCCTTTGTCTCCCTTTGAATCTCGAACGACAGCAAACAATTTTAAAATATAATCCGGTAGTCTGACCGAGTGGATTACACTAGTTATTAAATGGATTAAACTAGTCACTAATTGGATTAAAGAATGTGAAACTGAATGGATTAAAATGGACACTAAGGCTCTGTTATTTTGGACTGAATTAATGAAAATTCAGTTAAGTTCAATTCAGTTCAGACAGATTCAGTTCATTTCAGCCAAATTCAGTTCAGACAAATTCAGTTTAGTCCAAAAGAACATAACCTATATAGATTAAACTAGTCACTAGCTATATTTAGAAAGGTGGTCATTCTCTTCTTAATATTGGGTTTGAGTCGTTTCCTAATTTTAAACTAAAAGTTGGCAGTCTCTTACAAGACCAACTATTTTAGCATATAAAAGTCAACAACAACATATGAGTATGACAAAGAAATCTACTTTTCTTGGTACCCAGTGTTTAATTTTTTTTTTTTCATTCTATTTTGTCATATATTCACAAACTTATCTTAACTACTAGTCTTATATGCACGTAATACGTGCGTAAGTGTATATAAAATTAAATTAATTGTGTAAAAGAACTGTCTTTACATTTTGTTTTTCCAAAAAATTGTTTTATGCAGTACTTTTTTCTTTTCCCCCCTTTTTCTTTTAAAGGAAACAATTAGTTATCACCTATTATTTTCTTTTTTTCCTTTTTCTATTTTTTGGTGTTCCCCATGTATTTCCTTCTCTAATAGAGATTAAGTTGATAATTGACCAGATTTAACCAATAAAAGATAGAAATATCTAAACCCCGCAAATTTGCATATTAATTAAAAAGTAATATTATTAGAAACATATTATGAAAGAAGCAAACATACCGAAAAAAAAAAGAAACAAAAAGAAAGATGGTGAAGCAATACCCACAAAGTTCTATAAATACGGTGGAAAAGTAGGTTTATAAGCCGCCAATTAGCCAAATATTACCATTTTTATGCCAAATTGCCAGATTCATGTTTTATTAATCCCAATCTCGCAGCAAACTTGTACGTCTAAGTATCTAACTATGCCTAGCTTGTATGTCAACAAGCTTCCATTTTCTATGTCAACAAACTTCCAATTCTATGTCACACTAATTGATAGTTGTTTCGTAACTATGCCTACATTCTATCTTAACAAAGTTCCATTCTAATCTGTTTACTAGCAGCAAAACACTAACTCGTATAAGCATGCATGTGTTAGGTGACAAATGACAATCAATTATCAAGAGTGAATTTAGGCCCTTAGAGCATCCCCACTCATGGTTTTTTTGCCCATAAAATTGAGTCATGAACCTTGTTAAAAAAAACATGGGGTTGCATCCATGGTTTTTTAATGTTTTTATTTGGGTCATACTATTTGTTGTAGCCTAACATCTACGACTCTCTTAATGACACGTGGGCTCACCAGAGCCGTACACGTGTCACCCTAGTTAAAATAAAAAGAGGGCTTAATCTCTGGGCTATATTCAGTTGAGGTAAAAGGATTGATTTTCTAGCCCAACAGTCAGAACCCAGCATTACCAGGTTGCTGAAGGAGAGTGGTTAATAGACTTCCACCAATCATGGTCTGCCACGTGTCATGATCTGATTTCTCAGCCAATCAGAAGCCACTATTCTAGGGCAGACTTTAAGGATAGCTGTCAACTTGCTATCACTATAAATACCCCTGAAATCAGGAGAAACATTCATTCAATGCAAACAGTGTAAAGTTACTCTGATAAAATACTCTCTCACTTTATCTCTCTCTATCTCTACTTTCTCTCACTACTCCTGATATCTGACTTAAGCATCGGAGGGGGAACCACCACCCAAACCTCCAGGGTGGGTGCCTTTTTGCAGGTTCGGGAGCAGAGCCCAGACCAAGGACTAAGCTGACTCAGACATCGTTGCACAAGTCTCCAGCTGAAGAACACTCAAGATACTAATTTACTTGCTCGACAAGGAAGCTAAGCCTACAGCTTACTTGTTGGACAAGTGGATAAAACATTTGGCGCCGTCTGTGGGGAGACGCAACGATGACTGATTGTCAATCGTCCAACATTGCCAGGAATCGAAGCCTTCAAGTTAATGTCGAAGATACGGTGGAACATGAAAGACCACCTCGAGGCAGAGATAGACCTCCATCAATCGTCAATGTTCCTGGACCAAGCCAGCAACCGTTCATCCAGGTGAATCTAGATCGTCCAGTGACTGCCGCCCACCTGGAGAATGTTCTGAATGACTTTCAGACTAAGATGGCGTGCGGTCGTCCCAGAATGCATTAAAAGCACTATGCTGTTTTTTTCATCATAACCCGGAGCATTTGCTAACAATCCACTTCCTCCTAGGGGACGTTCCCAAGTGGATCGACCAGGCCCTAGTCGACCTGTTCGTCAGGAACTCTCTAGGAGGACGGCAAGAGGAAAGCAACCAGAGGATAATGATCAGCCAAGAAAGATGGACTGGAACCTGGTGGTGAGGACCCAGGACCATGTTCGTCCAAGCGGGCACCGAATGGAAACAGATGCCAGAGAATATATAGAAGCAAAGAAAGCTGCTGCATTACAACGATCAGCGACAGGATCTACACCATACCTGAGAGACCCTCCTTTGAGGTTGTCGTCCAGAGGGGAGGGACGAAGTTTAAGTCACTCTCTTGTTCATCCACGACAGGAGAAGACAGTGGCTCAGCCCATGGTCTATAGGCGTCCAGTGCCTGCCAACACGTCGTCTGATCCGGTGTTAAAGGAATATCGTAAGGAGTACACACCCATTGAGGGACAGATGGGAGCCCTCCGGATTAACTGGCCCACTCCATTCTTGGCCAGGATCATGAAGGCGCCCCCCTTCCCAAAGGTAAAACTCCCAACCATTGAGCCTTTTGATGGAACAACTGATCCTGATGATCATCTGTCTGCCTACAAGCATCAGATGTACGTTCAAGGAGTAGATGATGCTACTTGGTGCAAGAACTTCCCAGCAACCTTGAAGGGAGTTGCTCATAAATGGTTTAACAATCTTCCCCCCAATTCAGTCAACAATTTTACTGAACTCAGTTTTTTATTCACTAGTCACTTTGTTGCCAACAAGCAAGAGCAGAAAACAAGCATGCACCTAGACAAGGTCGTCCAGGGGCCTAAGGAGGCTCTTAGAAGTTTCGTTAAGAGATTCAACCTAGAAGCGCTTCAGATCCAAGATCTTAATGCTGGAGTGGCCTTTGACGCCTTCATCAGGGGTTTAAGGCCAGGAAGTTTCAAGTTTGATCTTGTTAAAAAGAAAATCTCCACTCTTGCCGAGGCTTTGAGGGAAGCTGAAGCGTTTATCCACGCTACCGAAGTGTGTGCTGAGGCAAAGCATCCCGAGTCTAAGAAGCCTGAAGAGGTTGCTCAGCCAAAGAAGAGCAACCCCAAGAAGGTCGAGACTTGGGCTATAACCACCACCACCACTTCGTCCAGAAGGAGCAAGAGAAAGGAGGCTGAGCCATCCTCATCCAATCCTATTGAGTTTAACAAGGACCAATACTCCATTCTCATTGAGATTAAGGATCAATATGAGTTGAAGGCCCCAGCGGAGATGAAAACCCCTTATAGAAATAGGGATAAGAGCAAGTATTGCCACTTCCACAAGGATTGCGGTCACGAAACTAATGAATGTAAGCACCTTAAGAAGGCTTTGGAGGAACTAGCTCGAAAGGGAAAAATGAACTCCTATATGCCTCAAGGGGGAAGGAAGTTTCAGAGGTATTAAGAAAAAGGAGAGTGCCAGCACAGACGAAGATGTTGTTCTTGTGATCTCAGGAGGGTTTGCTGCCGGAGGACCAACCCATAGAGGACACAAAAACTACCTTAGGGAGCTTGGCCAAGTTTTGTTAGCTGATCAGACAAAGGCTGAGCCCTTCCCAAGGGTGGTAGTTAGTGAGCAAGATCGGGGCAGATTGAGGACTCCCCATGATGATCCTTTGGTTGTAGAAATGAAAATAGCAAACTTAAGAGTAAGAAGGATTCTGATCGACACCGGAAGCTCGACGGATATCATTAGTGCTGATTGCTTGTCCAGACTAAAGTTTGATGAGAAGAACTTAGTTCCCGTTCACCATCCCATCATAGGGTTTGGAGGAGGAGTCATCCATCCAATGGGAACTGTTACTTTGCCCGTTCGAGTGGGAGAAAAGGATGCAGCTAGAACCCTGTTTATCAAGTTCTTGGTGGTCCGAGATTTGACAGCCTACAATGTCATTCTTGGACGACCAACTCTGAATCATGTCAAAGCAGTAATAGTAACTAACCTGATGTTGATGAAGTATGAGTATGATGATGGCCAGATTGGCTCATTATATGGAGACCAGCAGGTGGCTAGGGAGTGTTATTTGACTACCCTCAAGCCGTCATCATGGAGGATAGGCAATGAAGATCAGACGAAGGTTGCTGGCGAAAGGAAAACGTCTGAAATAGAGAAAGATCAGACGAAGGTGGCTAGCGAGAGGAAAACGTCTGGAATTGTCAAGGACCAAGTCGCCTCGTTAAAGATGGCTATTGAGAGCCCTCAGACGCCTCTCGCTCCCTCAAGGAAGGCATCTGAGCATCTCCCCAGCAAGAAGAGAAAATATGAGATCATCAAGGAAGAAACTCCCTCGTCTGAAGAAGTCATGGCCATCATGGGACTGGCAGTAGAACGTCCGGAGCCGGTGGAAGCCCCTGAAGAGGTACGTCTGGATGAAGCTCGTCCAGAAAGGACCCTCAAAATTGGATCTTCCCTCAGTCCTGATTTGAAGGGTCATCTAATCCACTTGCTGAAAGAATGTGTTTGCCTATTGCGTTGAAGTGATGCCTGGAATTGATCCGGAGGTAGCCGTCCATCGGTTGAATGTTGATCCCAATTTGAAACCTGTTCGTCAGAAGAAAAGGCACTTAGGACCGGCCAGAAACCAGGCGGTTAACCAAGAAGTTCAGAAGTTGTTGGAATCCAAATTCATCAAAGAAACCTATTATCCAGACTGGATAGCAAATGTGATCATGGTGCCAAAGCCCAATGGCACCTGGAGGATGTGTGTGGACTACACTGACCTCAACAAGGCTTGTCCTAAGGACAGTTTCCCTTTGCCTAAGTTGGATTGTCTGGTAGACTCCACAGCCGGCCATGCTTTGCTGAGCTTCATGGACGCCTATTCAGGTTTTCATCAAATCCCGATGTGGCCAAAGGATCAGGACAAAACGTCCTTCATTACTGAAAAAGGACTGTATGGCTGGTTGAGGATGCCATTCGGCCTGCGCAATGCCCCGACCACTTTTCAAAGATTGATCAATACCATTTTTCAGCCACAGTTGGGAAGAAACATGGAGGCATATATTGACGATATGATAGTCAAGAGCCGTCAAGAAGAAAGTCATGTTGGTGATTTGAGAGAAACTTTTGAAACTCTCAGGAAATACAAGTTAAAGCTGAACCCCAACAAATGTGTCTTTGGGGTCTTGTCAGGGAAGTTCTTAGGTTTCTTGGTGGACCAGAGGGGAATAGAAGCTAATCCCGAAAAGATTCAAGCTATTCTAGATATGAAGTCTCCTTCAAAGATAAAGGAAGTGCAGAGGCTGACGGGTTGCTTGGCTGCCCTTGGACGTTTCTTGTCTAAGTCAGGCGACAAGTGCCATCACTTCTTTGCCACGATCAAGAAAAAGGCCAAGTTTGAATGGACAGTAGAGGCAGAGCAAGCCCTTCAGCACGTCAAAGATCACCTTCGGCAGCTACCTAGGTTGGTCAGTCCAGCCGAGGGGGAAAAACTGTTTGTATACTTGGTTGTGTCCACTCAAGCTGTGAGTGCCGTCCTGTTGGCTGAAAGAGAGTCCGTCCAAGTTCCCATATACTTTGTGAGTCATGTGCTCAAGGATGCGGAAAATAGGTATACTCCAGTTGAGAAGTTTGGATTGGCCCTAGTCATGACCAGCAGAAAGTTAAGGCCTTATTTTTTGGCGCACAGTATAATCATCTACACTGATCAACCTTTGAAGCCCGTTCTGCAGAAGATGGAAGCCGCTGGGCGAATGCTAAAATGGGCAGTTGAGCTCAACATGTTTGATATATCATTTGAATCAAGGAAAGCCATTATGGGGCAAGCCTTGGCAGATTTTATAGTTGAGCTTACTCGGCCAACCATAGAGCCAATATCTGATCCAGCTAAAGGAAGGAAGCATTGGACGCTCATGGTTGATGGATCGTCCACAGTCAATGGATGTGGGATAGGAATCATTTGTCAATCTCCCGAAGGGGACAAGTTTTAATATGCATTAAGATTCCAATTCAAAACGTCCAATAACGAAGCTGAATATGAAGCACTCTTAGCTAGGATCAAAATGTGCAAGGCGGCTGGAGCTGTAGAGATTGAGGCCAAATCGGACTCTCTCTTAGTCGTCAGTCAGGTTAATGGAGATTTTGAATGCAAAGAAGCATCAATGAGCAAATACATGCGACTGATCTGAGATAGAGCCATTAAAACGATTTGTTCTCGATCAAGTACCAAGGTCAGGAAATCATCAAGCAGACGCTCTCTCAAAATTGGCCAGCTCGACTGAAGGTAATGTGCCAAGAACAGTTTTTTGGGAAGTCAAACCCAAAAAGAGCATTGACCAAGAGCAGATTATGTTTCTTAGCCGAGGAGCAGTCTGGATGGAGCCTATCATAGAATACAAGAAGGCGGGACGATTGCCTTCTGACCCTGTAGAGGCTAAGTATGTGAAGGTTAGAGACAAGTGGTTTGAACTATGGGACGAGACACTTTACAAGAAGTCATTCAACCGCCCTCTCCTCAAGTGCATCACCAGAGAAGATGGTCTAGAGGTTCTGAAAGAACTCCATGAGGGAGCTTGTGCTTCTCACATTGGGGGAAGAGCTTTGGGAGAGAAGGCTTTAAGGACGGGGTACTACTGGCCTACCTTAAAGGAGGATGCTTTAGTCTATGCAAAGAAGTATGACAGTTGTCAGAAGCATGGAAATGTGCATCAGAAGCCGTCCAACTACTTAACCCCCATCTTGTTCCCTCTGCCTTTTGCCAAATGGGGCATGGATATCCTAGGACCTTTCCCTGTGGCCGCTGGGCAAAAGAAGTTTGTGATAGTGGCAGTTGACTACACTAAATGGATAGAGGCAGAAGCCATGCGAGGAATAACAACAAACGATGTCAAGGGCTTCATTTGGAAAAACATTATAACTCGTTTTGGCATGCCATAGTCCATCGTCTTTGATAATGGGCCACAGTTTGAAACGCCTAAACTGAAGGAATGGTTGGCGGAAAGAGAAATAAAAGCCCACTTTGCTGCAGTCGCCCACCCACAGGCCAATGGGCAAGTAGAATCCTTCAACAAGATTCTATCAAATGGAATCAAAAGGAAGCTGGAGAACGCCAAGGGGCAATGGGTTGAAGAGCTGCAGTTGGTGTTATGGTCCATCAGAACAACCGCCAAAAACTCTACAGGGGAGACGCCCTTCATGTTAGTATACGGCACTGAAGCCGTCTTGCCCATTGAGATTGAAGAACCCACCCTGCGAGTCATGTTGTACACAGAAGATGCCAACTGGGCGGCATTACACACGGCTTTGGACCAAGTGCCAGAAGTCAGGGGCAATGCATTGCTAAGAATGCAATTGTACAAAATGCGAATGGCTCGGGAGTTTAACAAAAGAGTTGTTAGACGACCACTCAAGGTGGGGGATCTTGTTCTAAGAAAGATGGAAGCGGTTGGATGGGCTAAAGAGTTAGGGAAGCTAACACCTAATTGGGAAGGACCTTATCTGATTATCCAGGAGCTACGCAGTGGGACTTTTCGTCTCCAAGATCTAGATGGACGACCTATACAGCGTACTTGGAATTCAGATAATTTGAAGAAGTACCACGTCTAGTTCAGTTCACTGTCAGATACCTATAAGGTAGTTTGTAGTTACTCCAAATTGCCACAGCACATGTTAGGAAGAAGAATTGTATACATGCATCTTGGCATTTAGTCAAGCAAAATCCATATAATACAATTCCTACTTTCTTATTTCTTTGATTATTTTCACCAAGTTAATTCACTCTGGGGCATTAAATCGGTTACTCGTCTAAAAGTGACAATAACTTGGACAAAAATACAAACAATAATAGAACGTCAAAATTGCTCACTTCTATGCCGAACATCACTCCCTCGAAGAGACTGGCCAAAAATATAACACATACATGGCCGTCAAACTGACAAAACCTCTAGTAAGAGTAACGTCAAAGTCTCTGAGAGAAAGCTGGCCTGAAATAAGACCTTAGTAAAGGATACTTACTTTCAAAAGCACGGACAGCTAAGTAGTCTAGACCTTAGTAAGGGATCACTACTTAATGACGAGTGTTGCTCCTTCAAGGAAGTCGGCTAAAACATGCTTTGAACATGTATCTCAAGCTCGTCCATCAACTTCAACAGGCTCAGCCAAGAATGGCCGCTCTCCTTCTTGGACTTTGGCTCGCCCACCATGTACGGTTGAGCTAAGCCCAAGAAAGGGGGGATGATAGAAGCCTATAGGACGAGCTAAAGAGAAAAGGTCGTCCAAAAACCAGGACCTAGCCAGTAGATGCATTTGTGATGATTTGATAGTGCAGGACGATTGTTGGTAGCTCGAGTAAAACGGCTTGAACGTGGTTCGTCCACAAATCAAACGGGCATTGGCCGTCTTCCCTCTTTAGACAAGACTCGTCTAATTAAGCAGATTATTCAAAAATCCCGGACGAATATTAACAAATACTTAGATATTTCATGAAATAACTGGTAATCGTCCAAGGGCAAGGAACATGTTTTACAAGATTGTATTATTCAGATAAGGCAGATCGTCCAATAGTTCAGGCAAATCGTCTAAAGGCAAGCACGCTGCTCTTTCATTAAACATCTGGGCTGGACGTCCAACGATCATGACGAAGTTAAGGTTATACTTGGTCAAATCGGAATTTACGAAAATAAGAGAAGCAATTGGCAAAAAGTTCTTCATATATATCAATAGCAAAGATTTACAATTCAAGACTGCTGAAGGGCTAAGACTACAACGGCAGACAAGCCAAGAAACTTAGAAAAATAAACCTAAAACTAGGCTTCATCTTCAGCGCGAGTTTCTTGGTCGTCCTCAGGCTTCTCATCCTCGGCTTTGTCCTCAGGCTTCTCATCCTCGGCTGCAGCCTCGTCGTCGGACTCTAAAAACTCCGGAGGTTCCTCGGCACACACCATAGCCCAATGAACACTCTGTTGATATTCCAGACGACGGACAAAGCTAGGGACCTCATCAGCCTCAGCCAGCATCTCGAAGGCCTTGACGGCCCAGCCTTTAGACGTTTCGATGACTTGCTCCAACCCTTCCTTGGCATCGTCGAAGGCCTTGGCCGCCTGACCTTCCAGACGGGCAGTCTTTGCCCTTAGGAGAATATTCTCCCTCCTCAGCTGGACAGCGGCAAGAAGAGCAGCATCTCTTTCACCCTTTAGATCAGTAGAGAAAGTATCTATGATCATTTTCAGACGGTCCTGCTCCTTGTACTGATCGTTGATGGTAACAAGATATTTCTTGTTCTTGGATTCCAGGTCTGCTGATCTCTTCTCCAAGGCGTCCAGTGACTGACGATGGATGGTATTAGCCATCTCAATGTCATGGATGGCCTTGTCACCGACCGTTGTAGCCAGGTGGACGAGCTGTTTATTCTCCTTTCTCAGCTCCCTGGCCCACTCTTCAGTAAGCATGCTGCGAGCAAAAAGCTGAAACAACGAAAATAAAACAAGTCATTAGACGAATTACAAAAACACAGCAATTTTGTGTAAGTATAATATAGAACCGGCAAGAAATTATACCTCAGCAGCAAGTTGAGACATGTAGCCCACATGCCCGGCAGATGCTCCCTTTAATCCTTTGATATAGGATTCAGGGTAACACTTGAAGAGCTCCTGCTTAAGCCGCTCTTTTTCCAGCCTTGACATTTTGGCGAAGGCAGGAGAAGACTCCTCGTCCGAATCAATGGTGGGAGGAGTGGGGGTATAGCAGGGCCTTTGCCCTTATCTGAAAGAGGGGGAGAGTCAGTTATCTTGATAGGAAAGACGATGGCTTGTCTATTGGACGGACTCATAGACCGTCCACCGACCCGCATCGTCCTAACTATATTCGGGTAATACGACTCACCAGACGAGAGTGATGCCGTCCTAATAGCTAGCGGCATCTGAGGCACCAGCTTGGCCACCGAGCCGCTGAAGCCCGGGTAGTTCTCAGCCGCCGTTCCCTGTTCTGAAACAACCAAATCCAATGCTAACTCTGGCCTGGTTTCTGCCAAGTCAGAAGGCAAAGCGTCCAACTGACCAGCAGGATCAGCAATCGTTTCTCCCTCGGCAGGGGCAGCAGCCGAAAGCTCCCTTTTCAGGGCCTTGTCTTTTGGTGGTGGCATGCTTTTCTCCCCACCTCCACCAGCATAAGTTGTCTTCTCTGGCCTCTTTCTTGTGAAGCCCTTAGGCTTTTTCGCGGGAGGCTGCTCCGCGGCCGCTGTAGGCCTCTTTTTGGACGAGGACGACTTCCCAGGTGAAAGTTTGTTTGTAGGAGCATTTTTCTGCAAAAAATTGAATAAGTTATCAAACTGGTCGTCCAAGAGACACAAGTTATAATTCCTATTACAAGGCTTCAGACGAAAACCACCAGGAGAAGGAAGGCGTCTTAAAATGAACCTCCTCTCCTAAAGGAACCTCGTCTGAGCAAATTTCTGAATACAGAAGAAAATAGTACAAAGAAGGAGGCCGTCCAAATGGAAGACGGGCAAGAATTCAGACGAGGGGTGGCCCGAAGAAGGTAGCCGTCCAAGCATGGACGTTTTCCTTCTTCATGCTAACCTCGTCCAAGAAAAAAAGAAATGGGATTTATATACTCTCAGACGAGTATGGCCCCAAGAAGGTGGCCGTCCAAGCTTGGACGCTTTCCTTCTTCGGGCTACCCTCGTCCAAAGAGAGTTTTGAGTGGCACTCGTCCAAAGACAAAAAACCCTCAGACGAGTATGGCCCCAAGAAGGTGGTCGTCCAAGCTTGGACGTTTTCTTTCTTCGGGCTAACCTCGTCCAGAGAGAGTTTTGAGTGGCACTCGTACAAAGACAAAAAACCCTCAGACGAGTATGGCCCCAAGAAGGTGGCCGTCGAAGTTTGGACGTTCTCCTTCTTTGGGTGATTCTCGTCCAAAAGTTGGATGCCCATTCCAGACGGGCCACAGTGATACTCGTCCACAAAAAAAAAATATTGTTACCAGTGTTTCAGCCCTTTTCTCGGCGCTGCTCTTTGCATACTCCTTCCACAGATTGTCCATAAATTTGGACATGCTGATTTCACCCGTCCGAGATGCCTTCAGACGTTGTCTGGCCGAGTCTGCAAAAGAAAGACAAAAATGGGTTTGTCAAATGAATTATGGACGAAGAGTTTTACTTGGAGAATTTGAAGGTATACCTCTGTCTTGGGCCAGCCGCAAGTTGGCGGCGACCAAGAAATCATCATGGTAAAACATTTCTTTAAAGGGTATCCAGTTAGTTGGACCCTTAAAAGATCGTTGGCCGGGCCTGGAGTACTCCTTTATTCTGAAGTACTCCACCACCTCTTCGTCAAAGCTGTCCTCCAATTCCAGCCAAGACTGTTTCCTCCCCGTATTTGTGACGGACCGATTATAAGCTCTATAGCTCTCGGTGGTATAGTCGTTGGCCCCACGTAAGAAAATGAAGTCAGCTTTCCACTCGTGCATCTTTGACGGCTTGCCCCAAGCCGTCATGAAGCCTGGACGGTTGCAGATGTTGAGCCATGCCCCGTCCACTGCACCAGGTACCTTGACCGCATAGTGAATGTGAGTAAAGGCTTGAAGGGAAAGAGCCAGGCCGCGCAGTTCGCAGACGGCAATGAACGTCCGGACGTTGTGCCAAGCGTTTGGGGCCAGTTGGTTATGGCCGATGTTGTAGTAATTCAGCACTTGCTCTATGAATTCGTGGAGAGGGAACCTCAATCCCGCGTCCAAAGCCAATTTGTAGACGGCAAAATGGTTTTTTGGAGCACTCAGTATTGTCGCGTCTTTATTTGGTATGACGAAGGAGAAGCCTGACATAGGCATATAGGACGCGAGATAACTAGGGTCTAGTCCTATTTTCTCTAGCCATTTGCGATTAACTAAGATAAATCTAGGGTCAGAAAGGGGACCTAAGCGCCTTCTAATCTCCGACGAGGTAGTAGAGGCCTCGTCTGACTCTTCGGTAGCATCAGATCCGCTGTCGTTATTTTCTTCGACGGTGTCCTCCATATCGACGTCCCTGCCAGACGGACTGGCCTCAGGGTTTATTTCGGATTCTTCTAAGTCATGGTCAAAGGAAGAAGCCCCGTCCAAAGCCTCTGCACTTTGAACTTCTCTTGCCTCATCGGGCACCCGTCCAGTAGATTCTTCCATATCAGAACTATTTGACGGGATTATAGCTTTTCGTCTTAGACGGGCCGTTTGCTTGACGCGCGCCAGATTACCCTGCACAGGTAAAGACTGGGTCGTCTGACTTTCTCGGCCAAAAGAATAAAAAAATATATAGTCGGCCAGAAGAGGCCCAACTCTAGAATGCGTCGAAGAAGAAGTATCGGTTCTAGGGTCAAGACAAGTTCTTGGTCGGCTAAGATTATTTGAGGAAGAAGATTCCATTTTATTGATTTTCTAAGAAAAAATTAAAGAATAAAGAAGGATGAAGAGAACAAAGAAAAGATACCTGCTAAAACGCTTGGACGAGTCGGTGAAGAAAGCTGAGGTTGGACGTTCTCACTCTCTCTCTAGAAAAAATTGCGGAGTCTCTCTCTCTAGAAAAATTCGCTCAAGGTGTGAAATGATTAAATGTTCTCACACTAAGAGTATTTATAGGGGGGTAAAAAACATGTGGAGCCGGTCAGAAATGACCGAAGAAAAGAAGGTAACGGTCGGTTATGACCGGTAAAATCCTGGAAAGGGCGTGTCATTCCCTTCATTTTGAAAAAACTGCCTTCTGTAAAACGGGCCTTAACCGTCAGATGGCCTAGCAAAAAGCTACCTTGGGTAAAAGGGCCTTAACCGTCAGATGGGCCAACAGTGAAAGCCCTTTTAGGGGCAAATGTTGTAGCCTAACATCTACGGCTCTCTTAATGACACGTGGGCTCACCAGAGCCGTACACGTGTCACCCTAGTTAAAATAAAAAGAGGGCTTAATCTCTGGGCTATATTCAGTTGAGGTAAAAGGATTGATTTTCTGGCCCAACAGTCAGAACCCAGCATTACCAGGTGGCTGAAGGAGAGTGGTTAATAGACTTCCACCAGTCATGGAGTCATGGTCTGCCACGTATCATGATCTGATTTCTCAGCCAATCAGAAGCCACTATTCTAGGGCAGACTTTAAGGATAGCTGTCAACTTGCTATCACTATAAATACCCCTGAAATCAGGAGAAACATTCATTCAATGCAAACAGTGTAAAGTTACTCTGATAAAATACTCTCACTTTTCTCTCTCTCTCTATCTCTACTTTCTCTCACTACTCCTGATATCTGACTTAAGCATCGGAGGGGGAACCACCACCCAAACCTCCAGGGTGGGTCCCTTTTTGCAGGTTCGGGAGCAAAGCCCAGACCAAGGACTAAGCGGATTCAGACATCGTTGCACAAGTCTCCAGCTGAAGAACACTCAAGATACTAATTTACTTGCTCGACAAGGAAGCTAAGCCTACAGCTTACTTGTTGGACAAGTGGATAAAACACTATTACTCAATCCATGTTTGGGCATCCTATGACCCAAACCATGGAATAAGTCATGAAAAAAGAGAGTGTGGGGCCCTAAAAAAGAGTGACAAATTTCGTTGCGCAAATTTACAAAACGGTGAGTTTGAGTGGCAAAAAAGAAAAGAGCCAATGAGTAATTACCATGCATGCGGACTGAACAACAAAAATCAGCAGCGCGCCAAGCCAACCATTTGTGGACATGTGACAGCGTGTCAGAAATGTTGTTTTTTGTTATTCAGATTTTGTAATCTGAATAACTATAAAAATACAAATTAAAAAAAAAATCACCAACGGTCCTATTATTTTGAGATCTATAAATAGACATCAATTTTGCTATATTTTGCTACATTTCCGAAATTAATTATTTTCTCTCTACATTATACACATGAATAATTATTTTTGGAAGCTTTTATTCTTGAAGATTAACTTTTTTGAAATCAAAATTAATTACTACTAAATGAATTTATTTTGGAACGTAAATACACAAAATAATTTATTTATAATCTTGTATGATATTATATAAGTATATCAAAAGGTATATAAATAATGTATTGACGTAGGATAGAGAAAATGGGATGGGGTATAGTAAAAAGTAGGAGAGAGAAGTTTGATGTTCTTTTTTTTGGGTCATGAGTAGGGTGTATTTGTCAAAATGGGTCATAAGACATGATCAATTTTTGTAAGATGAGAGAGGAAGTTGATGAGAGAAAGAGATGACATGTTTTTTTTGGGGCATAAGTGGCCATGCTCTTACACCTCAAAAACATCTCAATTTTCAAAGTCATTAAATTCATGCGTGCTTTAGATTATTCATGATTCCAACAATCAATAAGGTTGAGCTACATATATATCTTTTTGTTTAGGTATATTGTAGTCCACATTAAGGTGTTGGTAGAGTTTAATTGGTGAACGTATCACTTTAAGACATGGAGATCTCATGTTTAAATCTAATCAATATAAGGGGCTTCTCTTCACTTCTGGTGGTATATTATATATACACCGAGTTTATCTCCAATACAGTGTTCAAATCGTTAAACCTTTTATGTAGGCTGGAAATTACTCAAAAAGAGACTCTCAAGGCTGAGGCACATCCACCTCTTCTTTAACGTTTCATATGTATTGAACATTTGTGGGAATATTTATGGAGCCACCGAATAATATGTTGCCTACCCCTCTTTCGATTCTGTCACCACCTCAAATACGACTATAATCAGTCCTACACCAACCATACAACCACCTCTTCCTTCTACTCTGCACCATTTCACTAAACTAATATAACAGGGTAGTGGTTATAAAAAAAAGATCTATAAACTGATAAAGTATATATGTAAACTAATAAGGTAGTATGTGTTCAAATTGATTATGTTGTTCCCATAAACTGGTAAATATATGGCTTAAATTGACACAAATTACATGTCTTAAATTGATCAAAAAATGTCATAAACTGTTAGAGATATATTAGCTAGGCAGTATTGAAATATCCTTGTATATTTTATATGCTTTCTTATCTTTTTAAGCAAGTTAATCATAGCCTTGATTGCCTCCTCTTTGAGGAGTCTTGTAATCTCATATATTACGTGCCTTGGGAATGAGAAAACCCTAAGCTTTTGTTCTGTGCCTAAATCACTTTTTCATGGTATCAAGAGCAGGTTAACAAAACCTCATAAAAATTCAAATTTTTTTCCGCCGTGGCGGGAGATGAAACACCACCATCGCCTGCAAAAATCGATCCTTCAGCTCCTTTCTTCCTTGGACCGCAAGATCGTCCTGGTGATTTTATCACTCCCACTCGTCTCACTCACGATAACTATGCAGATTGGGCCGCAGATATCCACCTTGCTTTGGTTGCTCGTCGCAAGTTCGGCTTCGTTGACGGTACCATCACCTCTCCAACTCCTCCGTGTACCGAGTCCGACTGGCTTACTATCAACGCCATGCTCGTCTCATGGCTCACCAATACGATTTCTCCCGAGGTAAAGAGTACTTTAACCAAATATCGTGACGCACGTAGACTATGGGATCACCTAAAACAACGTTTCTCTATTGTAAATGGCCCTAGAATTCAACAGATTAAATCTTCTATTGCTCGTTGTGAACAAACTAAAACCATGCCTGTTTCTACCTATTATGGAAAACTAAATGCTTTGTGGGAGGAACTCTCTCTTCTTGAACCGACTATACGCTGCCCTTGTTGTTCTAAATGTACTGTTTCTGATTTGTATTCTCAACGTCGTGAAACCGCGAAGTTACATGAGTTTTTAATGGGGCTTTATTCTGAATTTTATGCCCAACTAAGAACCAATATTTTGTCCTCTGATCCATTACCTACGTTGGATAGAGCTTATCATCTTGTTGTGCAAGATGAGCGGGTTCGACTTTCGCAAACTCCTCTCCTAGACACTGCATGTACCCCCGAAGTGGTTGGATTTTCTGTTTGGGCTCACGCTCCTGCTGGGCGGGGAGTATCTTCTCGGCTTGTGTGTGGCAAGTGCCACAAAACGGGTCATGATTCATCTTCTTGTTGGGCTCATCTAACCTGTACCCACTGTCATAAAAAGGGTCATGGTGCTGCTCATTGTTATGATCTTCATGGCTACCCCGACAAGTCTAAAGGGGGGGTAGGCCGTGGTCGCGCGACTCCACCAGTCCGGGCTAATGCTGCCACCAGCAGCCTTGGTGACCCCACCGTGCCTTCTGTGGTCCCGGACAGCAGCAGGCCCACATCATCTATCTTCACTTCCGAGCAATGGAAGGTCTTGGCGGGATTATTTGGTAATGCCAATGTTCCTGCAAATCGTTTGAGTGGTGAGTTTGATAAAAATTTATGGATTATTGATACAGGTGCCACCCATCATATCACTGGTGTTCAATCTTAGTTGTTTGATTCTAAAGCATTTGATTGCCCTGTTGGGCTTCCCAATGGTGCTACGGTCCTTTCTACAATGGTGGGCTCGGTTTGTTTGTCGTCCACCATCACTCTTAAGAACGTTCTTTAGGTTCCTAATTTGAGCTGCAATTTACTTTCTGTTTCTCAACTTTGTGATGATTTGCAGTGTGTTATCCAATTTATTGATTCTATGTGTGTTATTCAGGACCCCATGAAGGAGCAGATTGGAACGGGGAGTAGGAAGGACGGACTTTACTACTTCGCGAGTAATGATTCTATTCACCATGTCGCAGTCTCTTCTGTTTCTTCTGTTCTGGAATTGTGGCATCAACGCCTAGGTCATCCTTCTGAGAAAATTGTAAAATTACTTCCCCCTCTTTGCAATCATAAGGGTAGTTTGGATCCTAATTGTGAGATTTGCTTTCGTTCCAAACATTCTTGCACTAAATTTCCTTCTAGTGATACTAAGACTTCTAGAGTTTTTGAGAAAATCCATTGTGATTTGTGGGGACCTTATCGTCATGTTTCTTCTAATGTTGCTCGTTAATTTTTTAACTATTGTGGATGATTTCTCTAGAGCAGTTTGGACTTATCTTTTGGTTGATAAATTGGAAGTTTTTTCTATGTTCATGTCTTTTGTGGCTATGGTTCAACGTCAATTTTCTCAAACTATTAAGATAGTTCAAAGTGATAATGGCACTGACTTTCTTTGCTTGCTTGATTACTTTGCTGCTTCTGGCATCTTGTTTCAAACTTCCTGTGTGGGTAACCCCGAACAAAATGGCAGGGTAGAACGCAAACACCAACACATTCTAAATGTTGCCCGTGCCTTACGATTTCAAGCTCATTTGCCTATTTATTTTTGGGGGGAATGTGTTCTCGCGGCTGCTCACTTGATCAATCGCACACCCTCTTTGTTGCTTCAAGGCAAATCTCCATTTGAATGTTTGTTTGGTCGTCTTCCTTCTTATGATGCTCTTCGTGTTGTTGGGTGTCTTGCCTTTGCTCATAATAAAAAAACCAAAGGTGACAAGTTTGCTAGTCGTAGTCGAAAGTGTGTTTTTGTTGGGTATCCTTTCGGCAAAAAGGGATGGAAATTATATGATCTAGAGGATAAAGAGTTTTTTGTCTCTAGAGATGTTAAATTTGTTGAAAATATTTTTCCCTTCCTTACTCCTACTGAGGTCAATATTCCTTCTCATCTTTTGCTCACAAATCCACCTGATATTCATTGTGATTTTGGTGAATATTATCCCTCCTCTCCTCCAAAAAATTCCCTTGACTCAGCTCCACCAAATTCCTTGGACCCCGCTCCACACAAATCCCTTGACCCAGCTCCACAAAACTCGCTTAATCCAGCTCCACAAAAATCCCCCGGCCCATCTTCCCCTTCTGACGCCCTAGCTTCTACGCCAGGCCCATCTCCTCCTTTCCCTCCCTTCTAGCCCATCTTCCAGTCCTTCTCTCTCCCTTTCCGCTCCTGGCCCAGCATCAGATCCCTTTCAGCCCAGCTCCTCCAATTCTCCGCGTGATCCAGCTCCACAAAACTCAGCGCCCTCTCTTTCTTCTGGTCCCGCCAACCCATCCTCTTCGGTTACTGTTGATTCGGCCCACTCTTCTGATCAGGCCCTAGGCCGCGGTCAGCGGGCCAAACTTCCTTCCACCCGTCTACGCGATTATGTTACGAATACTATTCTTGCTCCAAGTGTTTCTTCGTCCTCTTCTGCCTCCGGTTCATCTTTTTCTTCAGGTACTCCTTATTCCTTGGCACACTTTATAAATAGTGACAATTTTTCTGTAAATTAAAGTAAGTTTCTTGCAGCTCTTATTTCTACACAGGAACCTAGTTCTTTCAAGGAAGCTATGACAGATGCCGGTTGGCGCTCTTCCATGCAAAATGAAATTCAGGCTCTGGAAGATAATGGTACTTGGACACTTGAACCTCTTCCTCTCGGAAAACGGGCTTTAGGGAGTCAATGGGTGTATCGTATCAAGTATCATTCAGATGGTCGGATTGAGCGTCTCAAGTCTCGTTTGGTTGTCTTTGGTAATCAGCAGCAGGTCGGGCTTGATTATAATGAGACTTTCGCTCCCGTTGCTAAAATGACCACTGTTCGTGCTTTCCTTGCCATTGCTGCTTCCAAACATTGGGAGCTTCATCAGATGGACGTTCACAACACCTTCTTACATGGTGATCTTGAGGAAGAAGTTTACATTAAACTTCCTCCTGGTTTCGCTAGTTCTGATTCTAATCTTGTGTGCCGCTTGCGCAAGTCCTTGTATGGTTTAAAACAGGCTCCTCGGTGTTGGTTTTCCAAGCTCGTGTCTGCTTTAAAAGGGTATGGTTTCTTACAATCTTACTCTGACTATTCTCTATTTACCTTCACCAAAGGTACCATTCATCTTAATGTGTTGGTGTATGTGGATGATCTTATCATATCTGGCAATGATTCTGCTGCTATTTCCTTGTTCAAAGCCTATCTCAGTGATTGTTTCAAAATGAAGGACTTGGGCCCCCTTAAGTATTTTTTGGGCATTGAGGTTGCTCGCAGTGCTTCTGGTTTGTTTCTTTGTCAACGGAAGTACACACTTGATATTAATTCTGAGTTTCGTTTGTTGGGAGCAAAGCCGTGTGGTTTCCCTATGGAGCAAAATCATCGCCTCGGTCATGACACGAGTAACTTGTTTGATGATCCTGAGAGGTACCGCCGTCTTGTTGGCCGTCTCATCTACCTTGCTGTTACTCGCCCGGATCTTGCCTATTCTGTTCACATTCTTTCCCAGTTTCTTCAGGCACCCCGCATGGCTCATTGAGATGCTGTTGTCCGAGTTGTTCGATACTTGAAGGGTACTCCAGGCCATGGCATCTTACTTCGTGCTGATAGTGATCTCACTCTTCAGGGTTGGTGTGATTCAGATTGGGCGGCTTGTCCTATTACCCGCCGCTCCTTATCTGGTTGGCTTGTTTTCTTGGGTCATTTTCCCATCTCTTGGAAGACCAAGAAACAACATACGGTTTCCTTGTCTTCTGCCGAGGCTGAGTATCGTTCGATGACTGCTATTACCTGTGAGCTTAAGTGGCTCAAGGGGCTCTTATTGAGTCATGGGGTACATCACCCCAAAGCTATTCCTCTCTTTTGTGACCGTCAGTCGGCTCTTCATATTGCTAATAACCCTGTGTTTCATGAGCGTACGAAGCACATTGAGGTCTACTGTCACTTTGTTCGTGATGCCATCAAGGATGGTTTGATTGCTCCCTCCTATGTTCCTACTACAGCTCAGTTGGCTGATGTTTTCACGAAGGCTCTTAGCAAGTCTCAGTTTGATCTTCTGATGTCCAAGTTGGGCATTTGTGCTCCTCATGCTCCAACTTGAGGGGGGGAGGGGGTGTTAGAGATATATTAGGCAGTATTGAAATATCCTTGTATATTTGATATGCTTTCTTATCTTTTTAGGCAAGTTAATCATAGCCTTGATTGCCTCCTCTTTGAGGAGTCTTGTAATCTCATATATTACGTGCCTTGGGAATGAGAAAACCCTAAGCTTTTATTCTGTGCCTAAATCACTTTGTCATAAACTGAAATTCGTCTCAGCCAAAATACTTTTTTTTTTTATATATGAAGTATTATGTTTTGAATATGCGTCAGACACAAATACACCGAGTTGTAGAAAGACGATACTCTAATTCCTAGTTGACCATCATCCGAATCGCAATTCACTTGTATTCTATATCCTAATGCTTTTAGGCAAAAGAGTGTCGGTTCATCTCAGATATGTACATAACTTATATATCAAGTGGCATTTTCGTCAAGTTGTGACGACTTAAAATTTAATGGACCCTTACGACTTAATATCAAATAATATTTTATTTATAAAATGGCAAAGTCTCTAGGCAAAGCTTGATGTGGATCTATATATTCCATTATCCATCTCTAAACCATGCCTTCACAAAAATGTTTAACAAAGCTACATTTATATGAACATTCTTGGATGGTCTGAAAATTTTCAGACCATGGAGAATGTGGGGCCACAACAATTGTGAGCCACCCACATATGCTTTATTTTACCTTTTCTTTTTTGCTTTGAAATGATTTTAGAAAATACCAAAATCAGTTATTCTAATTTCTGAAAATATTATTAATTATTTCGAAAAATAAAAAAATATGAAAAAAATCTGAAAATTCCAAAAAATTATTTTCGGCCAAAAAAAAATTTGGGAAATTTGGTTTTTTACCCAGATTTTCTCTCTCCTCTCCTCTACCCATTCCTCCCTCAAATCTTCCATGTATCTTCAATTCTTCTTGAATTTGCAGTAGATTTGTTACTTGGACCTTCTCTTTCCATGAAATGACAAGAATTCATGAAGAAATCATGAATTTGTGACTGGAGAAGTTGTGAAATCGAAGTTTTAATTTTCGGGGAAAAATTTGGGGGAAAAGTTTGGGGAATTTTTTTCACTTTCCTCTCTTTCATATTTGCAAATCCATTAAATAGATGAAGAAACATAAAGTTGATGATCGTATATACACCATAAACGCCCGAATATCCATGGAAATTAAGGTTTGAGTTTCAAAATGAAGAAACTCAAAATCAAAATTCTAGGTCATTATGAATTTAACAAAAACATGGTTTGGATTGTTATAAGATGTTGGGAAATCGCCGATTTGGGATCGATTTGTGCGTTTTTTGAGTATTGATTACCATTGTCAAACTAGATGAAGAATTTCAGAGGAGAGAGAAAAAATCAAAAGGTTGAAGATGAAATTGGGAGAAGATGACTGAACAGACACTTTAGGTAATTACTAAATAGAGTTCTGGTAATTACCAAAAACGTGACAGAAACTAAGAGAAGTCTCAAAACCACCAATTCCAAAGTGTATTGAAAAATAAACAATTGAACTAAATTATACTAAGTACAAATTAATCAATATTATATAAATGTGTTAATCCAAAAAAGCCAAATTGAAATATAAAGTCACAACATGTAAGAGATAACAATGTCTTAATAGGTTTAGTAATAGCCAAAATAATTTTAGTATTAACCAAACCACGTTTGGTAATTACCTAAAATCATATGATCTGGGTTAATTTGGGATTTTTAGTACAAGGAGAGACAATGGGGGCCCAAAACTCAAGTCAATAGGGTTTTGGCGAGGTATTGGGGCTAATGGACCCAGGGTCATGATTGTCCAATCCCCATAGGATGGGTTTGATGTGTAATGATAAAGGATTGTGATTGGATACATTTGGTAATACCCAAACCATGTTTGGTAATTACCTAAAAGCATACGATCTGGGATTAATTTGGGCTTTTTAATACAAGGAGGGACAATGGAGGCCCAAAACTCAAATCAATAGGGTTGTGTGAGGTATTTGGCCTAATGGACCCAGTGGCATGCTTGTCTAATCCCCAAATGATAGCTTTGATGAGTAATGATAAAGGATTGATATTGGGAGAACATCCTCCACTTAGTGGGTTTGGTAATCACCTTAACATGTTTGGTAGTTACCTTAAAGCATATGATTGGGGGTAATTTGGGCTTTTTAGTACAAGGAAAGACAATGGGGGACCAAAAGTCATGTACATGGGCTTTGGTGAGGTATTGGGCCTAATGGACCCAGGGGCATGATTGTCCAATTCCCATAGGTTGGATTTAATGAGCAATGAAAATGGATTGTTATTGAAAACATTTGGTAATGCCCAAACCATGTTTGGTAATTACCTAAAAGCATATGATCTGGGTTAATTTGGGCTATTTAGTACAAGAAGGGATAAGGGGGGGCCCAAAACTCAAGTCCATGGGCATTGGTGAGGTATTGGGCCTAATGGACCCAGGGTTATGATTGTCCAATCCCCATATGATGGGTTTGATGTGTAATGGGAATGGATTGTGATTGGATAAGTTTGGTAATGCCCAAATTAAACCATATTTGGAAATTACCTAAAAGCATATGATCTGGGGTTAATTTGGGCTTTTTAGTACAAGGAGGGACAATGGGGGTCCAAAACTCAAGTCATTAGGGTTGTGTGAGTAATTGAGCCTAATGGAACCAATGGCATGCTTGTCCAATCCCCATAGGATAGCTTTGATGAGTAATGATAAAGGATTGAGATTGGGAGAACATCCTCCATTTAGTGGATTTTGTAATCCCCTGAACATATTTGGTAGTTACCTGAAAGCATATGATTGGGCTTAATTTGGGCTTTTTAGTACAAGGAGGGACAATGGGAGCCCAAAAGTCATGTACATGGGCTTTGGTGAGGTATTGGGCCTAATGGACCAAGGGGCATGATTGTCCAATTCCCATAGGATGGATTTGATGACCAATTGAAATGGATTGTTATTGGATACATTTGGTAATGCCCAAATTAAACCATATTTGTTAATTACCTAAAAGCATATTATTTGGGGTTAATTTGGGCTTTAGTACAAGGAGGGACTAAAACTTAAGTCCATGGGCTTTGGTGAGGTATTGGGCTTAATGGACACAGGGGCATGATTGTGAAAATCCCATAGGATGGCTTTGATAAGCAATGGAAATAGATTGTGATTGGATACATTTGATAATTCTCAAACCATGTTTGGTAATTACCTAAAGGCATATGATATGGGGTTAATTTTGACTTTTTAGTACAAGGAGGGACAATGGGGGCCCAAAACTCAAGTCAATAGAGTTGTGGTGAGGTATTGGGACTAATAGACCCAGGGTCATGATTGTCCAATCCCCATAAGATATGTTTGATGTGTAATGATAAAGGATTGTGATTAGATACATTTGGTAATGCCCAAACCATGTTTAGAAATTATCTAAAAGCATATGATCTGGGTTTAATTTGGGCTTTTTAGTACAAGAAGTGACAATGGGGGCCCAAAACTCAAGTCAATAGGGTTGTGTGAGATATTGAGCCTGATGGAACCAGTGGCATGCTTGTCCAATCCCCATAAGATAGCTTTGATGAGTAATGATAAAGGATTGACATTGGGAGAACATCCTCCACTTAGTGGGTTTGGTAATCCCCTGAACATGTTTGGTAATTAGCTTAAAGCATATGATTGGGCTTAATATGGGCTTTTTAGTACAAGGAGGGACAATGGGGGCCAAAAGTCATGTACATGGGCTTTGGTGAGGTATTGGGCCTAATGGACCCAGGGGCATGATTGTCCAATTCCCATAGATTGGATTTGATGAACAATGAAAATGTATTGTTAGTGGATACATTTGATAATGCCCAAACCATGTTTAGTAATTACCTAAAAGCATATGATCTGGGGTTAATTTGAGCTTTTTAGTACAAGGAGGGACAATGGGGGCCCAAAACTCAAGTCCATGTGCTTTGGTAGGTATTGGGCCTAATGGACCCAGGGGCATGATTGTGAAATTCTCATAGGATGGCTTTGATGAGCAATGAAAATAGATTGTGATTGGATACATTTGATAATGCCCAAACCATATGCATGTTTGGTAATTAACTACAAGCATATGTTATGGGGTTAATTTGGGCTTTTTAGTACAAGGAGGGACAATAGGGGCCCAAAACTTAAGTCAATAGGGTTGTGGTGAGGTATTAGGACTAATGGATCCAGGGTCATAAATTGTCCAATCCCCATAGGATAGGTTTGATGTGTAATGATAAAGGATTGTGATTAGATATATTTGGTAATGCCCAAACCATGTTTAGAAATTACCTAAAAGCATATGATCTGGGGTTAATTTGGGCTTTTTATTACAAGGATTGAGAATGGGGGCCCAAAACTCAAGTCAATAGGGTTGTGTGAGGTATTGAGCCTAATGGAACCAGTGGCATGCTTGTCCAATCCCCATAGGATAGCTTTGATGAGTAATGATAAAGGATTGAGATTGGGAGAACATCCTCCACTTAGTGGGTTTGGTAATCCCCTGAACATGTTTGGTAGTTACCTTAAAGCATATGATTGGGCTTAATTTGGGCTTTTTAGTACAAGGAGGGACAATGGGGGGCCAAAAGTCATGTACATGGGCATTGGTGAGGTATTGGGCCTAATGGACCAAGGGGCATGATTGTCCAATTCCCATAGATTGGATTTGATGAGCAATGAAAACGGATTGTTATTAGATACATTTGATAATGCCCAAACAATGTTCGGTAATTACCGAAAAGCATATGATTAGGAGTTAATTTGGGCTTTTTAGTACAAGGAGGGACAATGGGGGCCCAAAACTCAAGTCCATGGGCTTTGGTGAGGTATTGGGCCTAATGGACCCAGGGGCATGATTGTGAAATTCCCATATGATGGCTTTGAAGAGCAATGGAAATAGATTGTGATTGGATACATTTGATAATGCCCAAACTATGTTTGGTAATTACCAAAAAGCATATGATATGGGGTTAATTTGGGCTTTTTAGTACAAGGAGTGACAATGGGGGCCCAAAATTCAAGTCAATAGGGTTGTGGTGAGGTATTGGGCCTAATGGACTAGGTTCATGATTGTCCAATCCTCATAGGATGGCTTTCATGAGTAATGATAAAGGATTGAGATTGGGAGAACATCCTCCACTTAGTGGGTTAGGTAATCAATGAACATGTTTGGTAGTTACCTTAAATCATATGATTGGGGTTAATTTGGGTTTTTTAGTACAAGGAGTGACAATAGGGGCCCAAAACTCAAGTCAATAGGGTTGTGGTGAGGTATTGGGACTAATGAATCCAGGGTCATGATTGTCCAATCCCCATAGGATGGGTTTGATGTGTAATGATAAAGGATTGTGATTAGATACATTTGGTAATGCCCAAACCATGTTTAGAAATTACCTAAAAGCATATGATCTAGGGTTAATTTGGGCTTTTCATTACAAGGAGAGACAATGGGGGCCCAAAACTCAAGTCAATAGGGTTGTGTGAGGTATTGAGCCTAATGGAACCAGTGGCACAATTGTCCAATCTCCATAGGATAGCTTTGATGAGTAATGATAAAGGATTGACATTGGGAGAACATCCTCCACTTAGTGGGTTTGGTAATTCTCTGAACATGTTTGGTAGTTCCCTTAAAGCATATATGATTGGGCTTAATTTGGGCTTTTTAGTACAAGGAGGGACAAAGGGGGCCCAAAAGTCATGTACATGGGATTAGGTGAGCTATTGGGCCTAATGGACCAGGGGCATGATTGTCTAATTCCCATAGGTTGGATTTAATGACCAATGAAAATGGATTGTTATTGGATACATTTGGTAATGCCCAAACCATGTTTGGTAATTACCTAAAAGCATATGATCTGGGGTTAATTTGGGCTATTTAGTATAAGGAGGGACTAAAACTCAAGTCAATGGGCTTTGGTGAGGTATTTGGCCTAATGGATCCAGGGGCATGATTGTGAAAAACCCATAGGATGGCTTTGATGAGCAATGGAATAGATTGTGATTGGATACGTTTGATAATGCCCAAACCACGTTTGGTAATTACTTAAAAGCATATGATATGGGGTTAATTTAGGCTTTTTAGTACAAGGAGGGACAATGGGGGCCCAAAACTCAAGTCTATAGGGTTGTGATGAGGTATTGGGACTAATGGACACAGGGTCATGATTGTCCAATCCCCATTGGATGGGTTTGATGTGTAATGATAAAGGATTGTGATTAGATACATTTGGTAATGTCCAAACTATGTTTGGTAATTACCTAAAAGCCACTAGTAGAATAAATGCTTATTGCTGCGGTCATTTAGTGGCCTATTGCGGCGGTTTTGACCGCGCAGCAATTAAGGGCGCAGCAATAGGTAATTAAACTATTGCTGCGGTTTTTAACCTCAACAATATTACAACATATTGCTGCGGTTTCAAGCGAAAACCGCAGCAATATGTTTATTTTTTATTAGAAAAGTACAACATATTGTTGCGGTTTTAGGCTAGAAACCGCAACAATAGCTTGGCCTATTGCTGCGGTTTTTGTCCAAAACCGCAGCAATAGGCCCTAGTACAGGTAAAATTTTTTTTTTTTTTTTTTTGCATTTTACCATCAAATTTAAAAGAGTAAAATCAAGCAAGTAACCCATCCACTATCCATCAAATTCACATATGAATTTCTTTAATATATAAAGATAAAAAAGCTAGTTACATAGATAATACAAAAAATCAAAAAGTAAAATGAAAAAGCAGTTACAACTAAATGACTAATTACAAAAATTATAATAAATACAAAAAATATATTAAAAAAATAAGAAACTGAAAAATAAAAAACCCTAAAACAAAAAATAAGAAACTGAAAATAAAAAAACCCTAAAATAAAAAACTAAAAATAAGAAATTGAAAAAACAAATTGAAAAATCTCGAAGAAGTCGAACGATCCACGAGCAAGCAACGACGCGAAACGCGAACTAATTTCGTCAAACAAATCTCGTCAGACAAACTTCGCCCACGAGCAAACTCGAACGACCAGCGAAAGCCCTTCACTAAAAGGCATAGCACGAGATTTCGAACAACCGGCGACCAGTGAAAGCAAACAACGCCCACAAATTTCGAACAAATCTCGCCGGCAAGAACAAATTCGAACAAGCCCACAAAGTTCGAACAAATTTCGAACAGATTACGAGTGAGAGAGAAGATTATCGCGTGCAGATTAGGAGCGAAATTCTCAGGCTCAGATTAAACGAAAATGGCGAAGGACGAGTGAGAGAGAGAGAGAAAGCAGTGAGAGAGAGAGAGAGAGAAAGCAGTGAGAGAGAGGAGCTCGGGGATGCAGAGGGTGAGAGAGAGGATGAAGGAGGAGAGAGAAAGGAGTGAAATGAAACGGCTGAAGGGTGTGAGAAATGAAACCCTAGCGCCTCTTTTTGAAATGGCCAATTGGATATTGCTACGGTTTCCCAAAAACCGCAGCAATATATTAAAATATTATTTTTTTAATATTATTTTATTATATTGCTGCGGTTCTTGCCAGAAACCGCAGCAATATGTTTGGTCAAAAAGTCTACTTTTTTCAAAAAAATCTCGTTGATATTATATTGCTGCGGTTTTTGGCCGAAACCGCAGCAATATCTTTATTTTCTATTTTACCTTTTCTTTTTACGTGATATATTGCTGCGTATTGGTAAAATCGCAGCAATACCACCGCAGCAATAAACAATTATTCTACTAGTGAGCATATGATATGGGGTTAATTTGGGCTTTTAAGTACAAGGAGGGACAATGGGGGCCCAAAACTCAAGTCAATAGGGTTGTGTGAGGTATTGGGCCTAATGGACTCATTGGCATGCTTGTACAATCCCCATAGGATAGCTTTGATGAGTAATGATAAAGGATTGAGATTGGGAGAACATCCTCCACTTAGTGGGTTTGGTAATCCCCTGAACATGTTTGGTAGTTATCTTAAAGCATATGATTGGGCTTTATTTGGGCTTTTTAGTACAAGGAGGGACAATGGGGGCCCAAAAGTCATGTACATGGGCTTTGGTGAGGTATTGGGCCTAATAGACCCAGGGGCATGATTGTCCAATTCCCATATGATGGATTTGATAAGCAATGGAAATGGATTGTTATTGGATATATTTGGTAATGCCCAAACCATGTTGGTAATTACCTAAAAGCATATTATCTGGGGTAAATTTAGGCTTTTTGGTACAAGGAGGGAATAAAACTCAAGTCAATGGGCTTTAGTGAGGAATTGGGCCTAATGGACCAACGGGAATGATTGTGAAAATCCCATAGGATGGCTTTGATGAGCAATGGAAATAGATTGTGATTGGATACATTTGATAATGCCCAAACCATGTTTGGTAATTACTTAAAGACATATGATATGGGGTTAATTTGGGCTTTTTAGTACAAGGAGGGACAATGGGGGCCCAAAACTCAAGTCAATAGGGTTGTGTGAGGTATTGAGCTTAGAGGAACCAGTGGCATGCTTGTCTAATCCCCATAGGATAGCTTTGATGAGTGATGATAAAGGATTGAGATTGGGAGAACATCCTCCACTTAGTGGGTTTGGTAATCCCCTGAACATGTTTGGTAGTTACGTTAAAGCATATGATTGGGCTTAATTTGGGTTTTTTAGTACAGGGAGAGACAATGGGGGCTCAAAAGTCAAGTATATGGGCTTTAGTGAGGCATTGGGCCTAATGGACCAAGGGACATGATTGTCCAATCCCCATAGGATGGCTTTGATGAGCAATGGGAATGGACTGTGATTGGATAGGATTTGTAATGCCCAAACTTAGAATTTTCATTGTTATTAAAAGTACTATTGAAATCTTTGAAAATTTAATTAAATTTGAATGACATTTGTGGCTAAGTCTTAACCGTCTTCACAGTTTGGTTATGTAGGGATTGATGGTTGAGTAGTTTTTATGTAAAAATTAGATTCTGACTTTGTTTGGTAATCACCAAATAAGTTTTACTAATTACCTAAAGTATTTGTTTTGGGGGTAAAATACGAAAATTTAAAATTGAATTGTTCTAAATAATTTGTAAATCCAAAATACTAAGGGCTAATTGTACTTTTTTCGACCTCTATTTCAAAGACCGCCAACTTCTTCCCTCAATTTCTCTGTCCTAAAACTTCCCTCATTCTCTCTCTCCTAAAACTTCCCTCATTCTCTCTCCTAAACGTTCCATAATTCTCAACTTCCTCCACATTCTCTCTCATCAGCCACCACTTTGTTCTCCCAAATAAAACACAACGGTTTAGGTAATGACCTAAAAGTTTTGGTTTAGGTAATCATCCCTAAAATGGTTTAGGTAATGACCTAAAAGTTTTGGTAATCTCCTAATCTAATTAGGTGATTACCTAACATATGTAGTGGTTGTATTAGGTCATGACCAAAATATCTTTAGTAATTACCTAAACTATGCAGTAACTTGCATAAAAAACAAGTGACATTCCAGTATAGTGGCCATGATTCTTTTTAAAGATTGTTCGACCATTTCAATCCGTTGTTCATATAAACATTCTATCGATGAACCTTTCATATCACCAAAGTCATTCAATTCAATCATTTTAAAGCAAAAGAAAATGGAAAAAATGCAACGTTTTACCTCGATCCAGTCTTATCATATAAACCACTTAAAACCTCATGGATTAAGTTATCAATAACCCACATCTTAACCATATAATGCCCCATCATATATATTATAGTCACATGATTTGAGGCCATTGTCCAAGACAATTATTATTTTAGGTAATGCCCTAAAATGGTTTAGGTAATGAGCTAAACGTTTTGGTAATCTCCTAATCTAATTAGGTGATTACCTAACATATGCAAAGTGGTCATGTTAGGTCATGATCGAAATATCTATAGTAATTACCTAAACCATGCATTAACTTGCACAAAAAAAAACAATTGACATTCCACTACAATGAAGAAGATTCTTTTGAGAGATTGTTCGACCATTTCAATCTGTTGTTCACATAAACATTCGATCGATGAACCTTTTATATCACGAAAGTCATTCAATTCAATCATTTGAAAGCAAAAGAAAAAGGGAAAAAAAATACAATGTTTTACACTCGATGCAATCTTATCATATAAACAACTTAAAACCTCATGGATTAAGTTATCAATAACCTACATCTTAACCATATAATTCCCCTATCAAATATGTTATAATCACATGATTTGAGGACATTGTCCAAGATAGTTATTATTTTAGGTAATGCCCTAAAATGGTTTAGGTAATGACCTAAAAGATTTGGTAATCACCTAATCTAATTAGGTGATTACCTAACATATGTAGTGTTTGTATTAAGTCATAACCAAAATATCTTTAGTAATTACCTAAACTATGCAGTAACTTGCGCAAAAAACAAGTGACATTCCAGTATAGTGGTCAGGATTCTTTTTAAAGATTGTTCGACCATTTCCATCCGTTGTTCATATAAACATTCTATCGATGAACCTTTCATATCACCAAAGTCATTCAATTCAATCATTTTAAAGCAAAAGAAATTGGAAAAAATGCAACGTTTTACCCCGATCCAATCTTATCATATAAACCACTTAAAACCTCATGGATTAAGTTACCAATAACCCACATCTTAACCCTATAATTCCCCCATCATATATATTATAGTCACATGATTTGAGGCCATTGCCCAAGACAATTATTATTTTAGATAATGCCCTAAAATGGTTTAGGTAATGAGCTAACCGTTTTGGTAATCTCCTAATCTAATTAGGTGATTACATAACATATGCAAAGTGGTCATGTTAGGTCATGATCAAAATATCTATAGTGATTACCTGAACTCTGCATTCACTTGTACAAAAAACATGTGACATTCCACTACAATGGAGAGGATTCTTTTGAGAAATTGTTCGACCATTTCAATCCGCTGTTCACATAAACATTCTATCGATGAACCTTTTATATCACCAAAGTCATTCAATTCTATCATTTGAAAGCAAAAGAAAAAGGAAAAAAATGCAACTTTTTAGCCTGATCCAATCTTGTCATATAAACCACTTAAAACCTCATAGATTAAGTTATCAATAACCCACATCTTAACCATATAATTCTCTCATCATATATGTTATAGTCACATGATTTGAGGCCATTACCCAAGAAAATAATTATTATTTTAGGTAATGCCCTAAAATGGTTTAGGTAATGACCTAAAAGGTCTGGTAATATCCTAATCTAATTAGGTGATTACATAACATATATAGTGCTTATGTTAGGTCATGACCAAAATATATTTGGTAATAACGTAAACCCTGCATTAACTTCCACAAAAAACAATTGACATTCCACTACAATGGAGAGGATTCTTTTGAGAGATTGTTCGACCATTTCAATCCGCTGTTCACATAAACATTCGATCGATGAACCTTTCATATCACGAAAGTCATTCAATTCAATCATTTGAAAGCAAAATAAAAAAGAAAAAATGCAACGATTTAGCCCGATGCAATCTTATCATTTAAACCACAAAAAATCTCATGGATTAGGTTAACAATAACCCACATCTTAACCATAAAATTCTCTCATCTTATATGTTATAGTCAAATGATTTGAGGCAATTTCCCAAGACAATTATTATTTTAGGTAATGCCCTAAAATGATTTCGGTAATGACTTAAACGTTTTGGTAAGCTTCTAATCTAATTAGATGATTACCTAACAAATATAGTGGATATGTTAGGTCATGACCAAAATATTTTGAGTAATTACATAAATCCTGCAGTAACTTGCATAAAAAAATTGACATTCCACTATAAGGGAGAGGATTCTTTTTAGATATTGTTCGACCATTTTAATCCTGTTTCACATAAACATTCTATCGATGAACCTTTCATATCACCAAAGTCATTCAATTCAATTATTTTAAAGCAAAAGAAAAAGGAAAAAAATGCAACGTTTAATCCCGATCCAATCTTATCATATAAACCACTTAAAACCTCATGGATTATGTTATCAATAATCCACATCTTAACCATATAATTCCCCCATCATATATGTTATAGTCACATGATTTGAGGCCATTGCCCAAGACAATTATTATTTTATGTAATGCCCTAAAATGGTTTAGGTAATGACGTAAAAGGTTTGGTAATATCCTAATCTAATTAGGTGATTACCTAACATTTGTAGTGGTTGTTTAGGTCATGACCAAAATATCTATAGTGATTACTTAAACTCTGCATTCACTTGCACAAAAAACAAGTGACATTCCACTACAATGGAGAGGATTCTTTTTAGAGATTGTTCCACCATTTCAATCCGGTGTTCACATAAACATTCTATCGATGAACCTTTTATATCACCAAAGTCATTCAATTCTATCATTGAAAGCAAAAGAAAAAGGAAAAAAATTGTAACGTTTTAGCCCGATGCAATCTTTTCATATAAACCATTTAAAATCTCATAGATTAGGTTATCAATAACCCACATTTTAACCATACAATTCCCTCATCATATATATGTTATAGTTACATGATTTGAGGTCATTGCCCAAGACAATTATTATTTTAGGTAATGCCCTAAAATTTACTTGGTAATGACCTAACAGGTTTGGTAATATCCTAATATAATTAGGTGATTACCTAACATATATAGTGGGTATGTTAGGTCATGACCAAAATATCTTTAGTAATTACCTAAACCCTGCACTAACTTGCACAGAAAACCAGTGACATTCCACTGCAATGAAGGCCCCGAAAATGCTGCAAATTTGTTTCATCTAATTGCTAAACTAAAGTATGATCTTTGCATCAAATATAACCCAATAAAAGTGTGAAGTGCATTGATTTATTGCAATTATCTCACACACCTTAATTTTATTTTTGGTCATGTCCAAAATATGTTTAGTAATTACCAATATTTCTTTATGTTTGGTCATGTCCAAAATATCTTTAGTAATTACCAAATTACTGCAGTAACTTAGACAGAAAACCAGCTCAACCTCCCATGGAGGTCGCGAAAAATCTGATTTTTTTTTTGCATCATAGCTAAACTAAAGTATGAACTACTCAAATGTAACCACAAATTGTCGCATAAAAGTGTGATGCGCATTGTTTTAGAGCAATTTAATCACCAATGCCGGCATTTTATTTTCCCTAAAACCCTAGATTTTTTTTTGGTGAAATTTTTCATAAATTGCAAGTTTAATCTTACTCAAACACACAAATGAAGATAGAAAATCATTAATTCGTTACTATATGCGAAATATTCAAGTCATCTTACATCCATTTCATCTACGGGTGAAGAGTTTAGATCGAAATGCATGGAGGTGAAGTTCAACAATGGATGTGAGGGTTTGGGGCGAAATGGGGGTGAAGAATGGGTCGAAATGGAGGAAGAAGATGGAAGATAGGGTCGAAATTGAGGGAGAAGGTGGAAGAATGGGTCGAATTTGGGAGGAATTCGGTTGAGAATGGTGGAAGATGAAGTGTTCTTGAATTTTTGGTGAAGAACACCAAGAACAAGAAGGAGAGAGAAAATGGGTAAAAAAAAAATTTGCTCAAATTTTTTTTTCCAAACATGAATTACTGTTTGGAAGCTGAAAAAAAAATTCGGATTTTTTCAAAAAAAAAAGTTTGTAAATTATTTTTTCGATTTTCAGAAATTAATTTCATAAATTTTGGTAAATAAACAAAATCAAAAGAAAACAATTTTGGCAATTAAAAGAAAAGCAATGGGGGTCCTACAAATACAAATGTGTGGCTCACATTGTTTTGTCCCCATAGTCTGAAAATAAATCAGACCATACAAGAATCATCCACATTTATAAAACACACAAATAATTTAACCTAACCATACCATACCATACTATACCATACCATACCATAAACCACTATACAGCAACCATGGTTAAGTTGGGCCCTAGGTTTTGGTTACAATCGAAGAGGCAAAAAACTTTACATAGTCCCATAAAATAATAACCATAATTATAAACTTAGAATTTTTTCCTTTAATAATGCTAAAATGAGTATTAATTCGAAATGTCGAAGTTCAAATTAATTCGTGGATACCGTCCACGTAGGACGGCACGCCATAAAATTGTGTTTTTTAAAGCAAACCGCTACTTGAAGTAGCGGTTAACTTCAAGTTATTTGAAAACAGTATATGGGGTAAACGCTCTTGGGAGTAGCGGTTTTTAAGCAAAACCGCTACTTGAAGTAGCGGTTTACAAAAAAAAAAAAAAAAAAAATTTTTTTTTTTTTGTTTTCATAGTAAACCGCTACTTCAGTAGCGGTTTATATACATCCCTTTTATAAGCTTGCCTCGGACGTCATATAACCGCTATTTGAAGTAGCGGTCGGCTTTACATTATTGGTATTAACGCTACTCAGTAGCGGTTTATATGCATGCTTTTATTCTTGTCTTGGGGACGTCGTTTAACCGCTATTTGAAGTAGCGGTCAACTTTACATTATTGGTATTACCGCTACTTGGAGTAGCGGTTTTGTTAAAAAACAAAATTCTCGCGTGCCGTCCTACGTGGATGCGAATTAATTTAAACTTCGGCACATTTCAGGAATTAATACCCATTTTAGCATTATTGAAGGAAAAAATTCTATAAACTTACAACATTAAAATAAAAAACAACAAAACAGGTCGGCGCCAAATAATATATTAATTCGGGCCCCACTCCCACCCACTAGTGGATTAAAATACTCCCCAAAAAAGAAAACAACAAACAACACACGTCAACTATTGTCACGTGCCACCCATACCCATCTTACACGTGCCAAAGTAACCTCAAAATACACCACGTGGACCAATCAGAGGGCTGAAACTGATCGTATCTCTTCAACCATCTCTCTACCACGAATTCTGATCCACCTTAATTTACAAACTTTAATCCTTCATCGTTCTTTTGATTACATTCCACGTGTCACCGTTAAAATAATTCCATTAAAAATTATTCTTTTTTTTTTTAAATTTACATTGGAAAAAAAACATTTGAAGATAGCTATTTCTCTCTCTCTCTCTCTCTTTCTTTCTCTCTCTTGTACTGGTGGTCGTCTCTGGAAACTCCTAGAAGATTTTTTTTTGTGATTTTTTTGGTGAAATTATTGTTTGATCTGAATTAGGGTTTTTCCGGAAATTTTGGGGGAAGTTAATTGAGTTTTGTAAGCCAGATTTTTTTATTAGGTAAGGTTTGGTGAAAATTTTGTCTTTTTTCTTCATTTTTGTGTGTGGAAAACTTGATTAGATATGTGTTTTTTAGCAATTTTAATGGGTTTTTTGGGTGTTTAAATCTGTATATTACTGTATGTTTTGTTTACTGGATTTGTAAGATTAGATTTGTTTTTTGATATTGAATGAAATGGGTTGATTTGCTACTATGAGCATTTTTTTTCTTTGATTATAGTGATAATAGAATCAAAGAGAGTTTATTTTTATTTGATTTATAATATTAAATGTTTTAAGAAATAAATTTATGGGATTATGTGGGTTTATTGAAAAGTAGCAAAAAATTGAAGAATTAAGTCTTGTGAGTTGATATTGTTTGAGTTTTTGAGGAATTTATTTGTTTTTGTACTGAGCTAGAGAAGTTTTGTTTGTCTGAATGTGCAGAAAAACTTGTGTAATTGTAACATGTCGATATGGGCAATATATGTATTGCAAACAGGCTAGTGATTATCTAAGGGATGTCGGATTTGCGGATTTCCGAGGTATTAAATCATCTTACTGTGTTTTGTTCTTATTTTTTCCATTGTCATGTTAATGGTTTGTTTTACTCTGCTTTTATTAGATGCTGTTTGAATTTTAATTGTGTATTTATGTGAGAACTATTAGTGATTTGCAATAAAAGGATCTGAAGCACTGGAGAATGTTAAGTGGTTAAGGTTGTAGTCGCCGAGTTCTAGTAGACTTGTATGTAGGATTTGATTCTCATTGTCTGCCTGAGTGATTTTTTTGGGTGTAGAGAGAGCCACAAGGGCAATTGATGTAGACGGGATTTGATTCCAGATCTTGGGCGCCACCTCCCAAGAGTTTAACCAAGTAAGCTAGGTGACATCCACACCTGAGTGATGTTTGTACGTGTTCTATCCTTGGCTGAATCCTACAAAGTAGTAGCACACATCTCTCACCATTTAGTTTGAAATTAATTATAAAGAATTATGGCTAGTATTTTAACCTCTTTTAGTTGAGTATAATGTCATTGCAATATAATATGTGATAGAAATTGTCTTGATCTCTCAAGTTCCAATGAGAGGGTTTCCTTGGTTGTTTGATGATAAGCTAGCTGTCTGAGGTGGTTTTTCCCGTATGCTTCGACATGTGATCAGCTAGTTCCTTCTTTTCGTAATTGTATGGAGTTAGCTTCTTGTGAGCATTTTGACATTCTTGATATTATGTACTGTTGCAAACGTTTGTATAATTCCTTTCTGTTATTTGTTACATTTTACTCAAATTCTAAAGCTTATGGGTAGACTTTAAGACTGCTGATGGATTCATTGCCTTTTAATGTTGCAGCTAGAAGATATTGTGTGGGAATTTGGTGAGAATGATGACCATATAGTGCCTCATCCTGAGTGCAAAAAGAGTGGATCTTCAGTTGAGAGTAGCAGTAGTAAGAGACCACGACTTGAACTAAGATGTTCTGAAAGTAACACAGACAACAGAAGTGCTTCTGATAATGTTCTTCAAAGAAAGGAGGGAGCAAGGTGCAGTGGTGTGAAAGAAGAACAGGAAAAAATGTTGAGTAAGAGTACATGGACCCACTCATCTAGTGGAGGTTTTTCTGCTTCACTTGATGGGAATAATAGAAAAAAATCATGTTCCACATTTGATGAAGAGAGGACCTTTGACCACTGTATGAGAAGTAGTGATATGGATCCATCAGGTGATGGATTATGTGCTGATGATTCTATACTTGACAATCGGACAGCTTCTATGGACAATAACTTGTTTCAGTATCAGCTAAACAATGCAACTCAAACAGAAAGTGATCTTGGGTATTTCGGTAATGATCTTGATGACAAAGAGAGCACTGATCTATTGTTTTATGGGTGGTCTGAGATAGAGAATTTTGAGGATGTTGACAGGATGTTCAGGTAGTTGCTACTGTCTTGTTGACTCTTCCCCAACTCAATTTTGGCGCTTTTTTTTCCTTGTAGACTGCTCTAAAAATGTTTATTAACTTACTGAAGTGTGAATTTTTATGGTTTAGAAGCTGTGATTCAACCTTTGGTCTAGATATAGGCCATAATGATGAAATGGGCTGGTTTTCATCTTCCCATGCAATTGAGGGATCTAATGATGCAACAAAGCCAAGCTTAAACTTCTCTGGCTGTGGTATAAGTGACCTAGATGGTGTAACCGAACAGCAAGAAGTTTATGGGCTGGACAATAATGGCTTAGTAGCTGATGGAAGTGATAAAACGCTTACACCGGTCAACTGCAAGCGAGGTTCGCAGAAGTTGACTACAAATGGCCCTTCTACTGTCATGAACACCTCTTATGTGGATGGATCTTGGGCTGTTTCTGGAATTGATAATGAATCGCAGGTCAGGTTTCCAAATAGTCTTCTGTCTCAACCTCACAAGATTAGTACAGAAAATATAATATGTTTCCTATACGCCATGCTTTAAGATATCAATGTTTCCTATATCCTTTTTGTGATTAGGGATTGTTTCTGAAATCTGGTTACATCATGTGACAGATCCTCTCACATGTCAGCGAGTCAAAGCACCAGAACCCATCAGAAGGAAAAAGAAAAGAGCCCCCATCAGAAAATGGTGTCTCTTTCATTCATTTTGACAACTTGAACCAAGCAGCAGAATCAAATCATTTGTTAAATTTCCAATGCAGTTCCTCATCAGAAAATCATCAACCGCAAGAAGCTTCTCATAGCAGTTGTGTACAGACGCCAAATCCCTTGATAAAGCTCACCAACAGTCATTCTTCTAATCAGCTTTCATCAAGCATGTCATCTATAATTAAGTCCGAAGACAGTGGTCTTCCTTCAATATCCCCAATGGAGTCTTCATATGCGTCAACCCTGATCCAATCAGTGGAGAACGCTCATGATTTTTCTCTCCAGAAGATTCCTGTTTCCAGGAACAAGAAGAAAGACAGGCAACATCAACGCAGAATATCTGAATTTCCTAAGAAAGACTTAACGGTTCAAAGAGCTGATCTTGATCCAGTTTGTCCTCAGAAGCTTTCTGATTTTGAAAATAAAGTTGAAGGGAAGAGTGACATCGATGGTGACGTTGGTATTGCAGCAGAGCTTGACTGTTCTAACATACAAGAAAGTTCTTGCATGAGCTCAGTCTTGGATGAAGTATCAATTGATGCAAGTAGTTTTCAGCAACTACAAAATGTCATGGAAAAGGTATGAAGGTTAACTAACCTGTGTGTGCTTTAACTTGATATTACTTGTACTTCTGTAGTTCTGCATGTTGGCCTGCAAATTTGTAGGGCTCTTTCAGTAGGCAAACTTGAGTGTGATAGTCTGCACCTTTTGGGTTGTCATGAAATCCTCCTTGTCTTCTTTGACCTATCACTATATCAGTCTTAGCAGATATAGTGATAGGTCAAAGAAGACAAGGAGGACGAAATCTCATGACAACCCGTACTGGTTGATTGTGGAATTGGAAATACTGATAGACTCACCCTCTGCTTATCTGTGCCTGTAATTGGAAATACTTTATTCAAAGAGCTATGTTTTGACCTTGAACATTTATGTATAAGATAATTGTAGAACAACCTCAAGATCAGCCTGGAAACATTTGATTTATCTAATATGAGTTAAATTCTGCACATTTACTTGAGGGATTTTTCTAGCCTTTCTTTTTTTTTTTTTTAACTATAAAGGACTCTTTATGCTATTGCTATGCATATCCTGAATCTGATCAATCTTAGCATGGTTTCCAGCTAGATTTAAGGACGAAATTGTGCATAAGAGACAGTCTCTATCGACTAGCCAGGAGTGCAGAGCGGAGGCATAAATGTGACAACCCTAGTAGTGGCGACAAAGATGAGAAAGATACAAGTGGAGCTTTGCTATCTGATGGAACGAATAAGTATGCATTACCTCATTCTTACATTTTTTTATTATTACTTTGATTTTTTACATAAATCTTAATGAAAAAGATACTCTCTTTGCTTGCTAGTAAATATACTTTTTGGGATGTCTTGGAGAAGTTGTAATTTTTTGGTTTTAGTAATAGTTTATGATTGGAATTCCTGCAGTGCCTATTTAGATTGAGTGATGATCTGACAGGAGAATGTGGGACTAGGGAAGCTACTATAAGGGATCTTTGGTTAATCTATGTCATGTCATTAATTATGAGGGGATAGGAGAATGTATCAAACTTTTATAGAAGAAGGAAGTATGTTCGAAGATTTCTGCATCTATTCTATCAAAAAAGAATGAAAGGTTTATTTCATGTAAATTGAAATTCTCAACATGCAGTTTTGCTAGTTGAGAACTTGAACTTTAACAGCACTCGTCCTTCTTTTTAGATAACCTTGGATCAAATAGGTCGTTGGCTTAGTGTGAAAATTTGCAATGTTTTTCTTTTTGTGGTTGATGTTTTGTCTTGATGAGAAACAGAGACAAGGCGTCATCAACTAATGATGCTTTTCAGTCTGTGGTCCTTTTCAACTAAATTGTATTTTATTTATACTAGCCTTATATGCACGTTATGCGTGCAAAGTCGAAGGATGAATTGCTTTTTGATTGGTTTTTCTTTTTTTTTTAAACTAATAGTGGTAGGTGTTGTAGTTTTCTTTTCTAATTAGGGGTATATTGGTCAAAAAGGGTGAACACTAAAGTCCTCAAGAGTTCCCATATATAATAGAGATGGAATTGCTCTCAGCTCCCCATATAAACAACTTAATGGGGCATGAAATTTTAGAGGCTACCATTTATTGTGCCCGACTGTTGAATATTCAAGTGCTTACACTTCATGTTATTTTCCAGTCTGGCGTATCCATAGTACCTACCACTATACCAGTTCTCCATTTTCTTTCACTGTGTTAGCTAGATTTAGTTTCCATATTTTCTGTCAGCTCCTTTCTGCACAAGCTAAACGGTTATGTATATAAGAATACTATACAACAATAAAATTGCCAAAGCCTTAATCTCAATAGGATGGGGTCGGCTGTATATAAATATACTACACAGAATCTCGATAGTTAACGGAGAATTGATGCTGCTTATCTGGAGATGATAAATTTTGCAACCCCCAAATATAACTGGCATAGGGAAAGGATTAATTGCATAGGCTTCTCATTTCATTAAATATATTTGACATGTCACTACGTGCATTTTTCTGTACGTGTAATTGGAGATAATGTAAACATGAGACAATTGGAAGGAACACGAGCATTATGTGTTGTATCTTCAATTGTTATCTAGATGCAAGGTTATAATGGCTTCCTAGCATTGGACAAGTAGTCTTTTTAAAACCTAATATGGATCCTTGCTTTTGTTGTAAGGGTGGACAATTAGAAGAGGTGAGGGGGGCATAGATTTCAATTGTTTAACTAGTACTTCATATCTTCGACAAATATTAGTAGGAAAAGCTAGTTACTTGAGGTCATTTTCTGATGTAAAAATTGTGCTTTTCACAGGTGCACAGGGTTTATGGATATGGAAACTGATACAAATCCCATTGATCGGTCAATAGCGCACTTACTGTTCCATAGGCCGTCAGACCCTTCTGCAACAGCTCCTTTTGATACTCTATCGGTGAAGTCCCAAACTAATATGGTATGCTGCTGGTCTCTCTGCTCATGTTCGTTGTTTTTTGCCTCTTATATCATAGTGTTGGAGACTCTTGTCTTGCTGATTACAAACTGATGCTTGGCCACAAAGATTGATTTCTTGAACCCAACCATAGTATAATTTTTTTTTAGACATAATACTTCTATATGGGAAACTATACTGTATGCATGTTCCCTATCAGTGCTACCTAATTCGCTATCTTCGCCTTTTGAATTCGCAATTCACCCGAAATGGGCCAAAAATGAACCAAAACCGACCATAATTTGCTTGTCTCAATTCGCAATTCACAGGGGGATTAGTGAATTAGGTAACACTGTTCCCTATTACCCAAAACAAACAAATTTCATTTGTTATTACTTTGGCAATTGGGATTGTACTGAGATTTTTCCTTTAGAAGCCTATTTTTTAGTTGAAAAGAAGATCTTATTGGAATCCTAGGAGGCTCAGACTATGTTTTCATTGAACTGACAGGATCAAGCACATAATCATGGTCCATTGATGGCAGAGAAACAGGCATGTCAAGAAGAAACTACTTCAGTAAATGGTGAAGCCGCTGAACACTAATTTTAAAAAGTGTTGCGCAAATTATCGGTCTTATCTTATGGGGTTCCATTATATGTTGTGCCTCATCTTCTAAAGCAAGTGGCTTTGGTCCTGAAAGTTCGGCATACACCCTTGTAGTTCTTCATGGTCAGTTATGCTGGCACTTTGTAACTATGCCTATGCGCTTCTTAATCTGTGCATGTATTCTCAATACCAGATGTATTCTACTAGTTACCTTAGGAGTTTTGATTTTGCTTGTCAGCTGTTAGGTTTTTTTAATATATTGCTTGCTAAGTATTTTCTCACTAATCACCAACTTCAGTTAACTTGAAAGACTGGGTTTCAGATTATTTGAAGGAGCCACTGAAGCCTGCAAAAATACAGAGGAATATGAATCCGATGTTTTCTGCAACTGTGTACATTTACTTTAGGGAGAGAACATGTTGCCAGATTCGGAGTTTTGCATGTAACCGTGCATCAGGTGGTAGAATGAATTTTGTAGATCTGCAAAATCGTTATTTTATTTGCATTGTGTTGCATTTCTTTACCAGGAAGAGATGAGTTTGGCAAGCAAGTTTTTTTATATGTTGACTAGTGTACAGATCTAGTATTGGCAAATAAACGTTGCATGGTACAATCTAAAAGATAACGAAGCAGGTAGAGAGCCACCAAGTAAAAGAATACCCTGTAGTTGAAGGCATTGCGTTAAAGAAAAGGGTTGATCATGTCCCAATAAATGCTCCATATGTTACGCTTTGCAATCTTAAAGATCCAAATCATTGAAAACGTGGACAAGATTGATCCTGGGCCTTGAAATAAGTTTTAATCAAAGCATTTTTGAAGCTCAAATTCACATTCAAAATTGAAAGAATTTTTTTCCAAGAGAGGTGACCACATCAATGAACAAGCATAACAAAATCATAATTCCTTCTAGAAAACCAACTAACTTTCTAACTATTATCTCAAAGTACAATACTAATTCTAGCTTTCGGGCAGTTGCATTCCACTTAATGTCCACGATGTCCCTTTGATGTTACTAATCAAATTGCTGCCTGAGGTGCATTTCTGACTCAGTTTTCCATGTCGCATGAGAGGACTGACCTCTCATTCTCTTGACCTTCTCCTTGTCTTTAACGGTTGATCCCTTCTTCTTGGAGTCATCTGACGGACATACTGGACAAACCATCCCAAGGGCACTGGAGTAGGTCTTGGGTATTCCACATTGTAAGCACATCCTGAAACACGCCATCAACTCTTAAGTTTCTTAGCACACCAAAATTATGTTCATTTCCTCATTCTGTGAAAAACTGCCCTCAATACCAAGCAAAGCTGGAGTCTAGACGTAAGGTTTGTATCTCACATTTATGAGGTGGTGGAATCAAACATCACTCAGTGCACTTGTCGGTGCAACATAAAGCGCAGTAGAGTAAGATGAAGTTTACCTTGGTTGAGAAGCATCACCAGTTGTGGTAGCTGCAGGAGTTTTTGGAGGCTGAGTTGAAGCAGTTGAAGGAGCTTTACCCTCAATATCACTCCTTACTCGCTCATGAATCCCAACTAAATTAGGCTTCGCCTCCACCACAGCACCTACATGAATAATAACATCATATGAACCTATCTACTGGAAAAAAAAAAATCATTGTCAAGTGCTAGTTTTAGTGACTTGTAGAGCAAAGAAACCTGAGCATGCTTTACCGCAGATTTAGCTCCCAGATTCTCTTAACAATTAACATCTTCACATGTCAGATATCTTAACAAACATCGAATCACAGACTTAAACTCAATGTCAAAAGGTTTTTTACCACATCATAATCCTTTTTATCCTCTAGGATTGTAATCTGGTACGCTCAAAATTTTGGCCGAGTCTATCGAAAGCACTATCCTTCTCAGGCTAGAATTGTTTTAAGTAACTATCCAGAAAAAGGTGTACTGCTTTTCCTTGTGAGTACAACTGAGCATTTCCAGTGTTGGAATTGTTTGGTCACAAAAATTCTGCAGCAAGCATCAAAACTCAAAATACTATCAGGTGCTGCGCAAACTAACCTAAAAGAGTCTACACTTGTTTCCTTTATTTCCCTTTTTGTGGATGTTCTCCTTTATTAAGCTTTACACACAAACAAACAAAAAAGAGGTAGAAAGAGCCTCGTGAGCATAGTAACACCAGCTCTCTCCTCTGCGCACCACGACAGGCCTTCTCAACTAGTTGCTTAAGTCCCTTAACGTTATCGGATTTTCAACCCCCACTAACCGAAAAACAAACAGTTTACACTATAAGTACCTTTCAATCGGCCACCTGCAGATCCATGACTAAAGACTATGACCTATCTTACAAGAAAAGGCTTAAACCAACGTAACGTATAAGAAAGCTCAAGGCGCATTGAGGCCATAGGGATCCTAGTGCGCCAGGCGCGCCTCGTTGAAGTGCGGTGCAACCAAGGAAATTCAAAAAATCTGATGTAAAATAAATGTTCACCTCAGTGCGCTTTTGTGCACCTCAAGTGCACCTCTTTGAAATCGCCTCGCCTAAACCAAAAAAAACACACAACCCAATCACCTTGCGCCTCAGACGCGCTTTTTAATACACTGGCTTAAACAAGGTGCAATACTGCTTCCACTTTCACCGCTTTTCACCCTCTCTTCTCCTATATATCCCTTCATTCATTAAAACTCTAACCTTTTCCATTGTCCAAAGCATCTTCAACACAGACTATAGAGAGGCGACCTTCTTGCAGTTCACAAGCTCAATGCAATCAAACTCAACTCAAATAGGAAGAGATCTAAGATCAACTCGAGTTCATCATATCTTCCAATAAGCCAAGCTCAAGCCCAACTATTCTCTTATTTTTACATATCTTGACATGCCTACCAGTATATAGGTTCTAATTGATGGAAATACCATGTCATAGCTCAAGAGTCAACCCCCCAGCCAGCCACCCACCCACCCATCAGAAACTCAGAAGAGGAACCTGGAGATCTGAGCCACATCAAATCAAATTGAACTAGAACCAAACCAACTCAAAACTCTTATTTAACTTGACCAAAAAAAGAAAAAGAAAAAAAAATTCTTGCTTAACATAAAAACCAAATCTCATTCTCCTGCGACCAAGAAACGTTTGGAGTCCCCAACCATGCCTATTCTTGCCGATGTCTCTCCAACATCCAGATTTATAGTGATCTCCTTTCAGGCGATCAAGGCTCCAAGCTCTTCATTCAAACTCAAGCTCCATCTCTCCAACATTCAGATTAAAGTTATCTCCTTTCAGACGTTCCAAACTCTTCATATAAACTCCAGCTCCAGAGACTTGAAATTAACTCAACCTGAGTGCCTTTTACGTCTCCGACCTTTCAAGCTCCAATATTCTCACCTTGGGCAAGCCAATCCCATCTCCAGTTCAAACTCAAACACTAGGAATACCTTATATCCCTTTACTTAAGAAAAGTGAACACTGGGTACGACGAGTCAAATTTTTAATCCCCAAAGCATATAATATCAATTCTTCAAAAAAGCTGCAACCTACTTCCTTCCTCAGAAACTACCCATATACTTCCTCCCTTTTCTTTTAGCGGTACCATATTGACTTTTGACATTATTCACTTATTCCACTTGAGCTTGTTTAATTATTCATTCATAAGGAAAAACATTGTCATGTGGCAGCTTGTAAGATTCATCTTGTAATATATACTTCCATAATATCATCTTTTTATAATTTTTACTTAAAACATAATTAAAGACATTATGGTTCAAAGTTGTGCATCGGCAAACATGCCATAGCCTTTGGGTTAATTGGGTACAACCGCCTTTGGGTTAATTGGGTACAACCGAAAGAAAACGGAGGAGGTACAAATTAGATAAACTTTAGGTCAATTTCATTAACCTTACATCATATACAAAACCTGAATTTCGCATAAGCTACCATCTGTCTCAATCGATTATTTCAATGGCTCAACAAAACAATATTGAGATAAAATAGATAAAAGGTGTACCCAAACTAAAAAAATTAGATAAACAACCATAAGCTCATGAATCTAGCAAAAACCCATATATAATACCCATCATTCACCCAAATATTAGGTCTAATTAACAGCCATAACAATAAAATAAGAGTAAATTGTAAACATTTATTTAATCACAAACCCAGAAAAAAATTGGGGGAATAAAATTACCAGCAGGCAGATCTTTCTTCTCTCTACTTTTCTTGCGACTTCGATGAACAACGACATTCTCTCTCCTCAAAATTTGATCTTCGGCGCAATTATTAAGAAATTGAGGTGGCCCTGAAATCTCCAATAACCCAACAAAAAAAGAGGGGAAATCAAGAGAAATAAGAAGTGGGTAATCAAATTAATTGCTCAAAATCAAAAATAAAAACAACCCAATTCATAAAAAGCAGTAATTTAATGAAAAAATTGAAGATTAATTGAGGGGAAAAAGTGTAGTACTTCGGAAAAAGCGTCGAGAGCTGAGGGAAGAGCAGATGTATCGGAAGAATTTGGAGCAATTACAGGATTGTAAGTTGAGGGGAAGTGTGAAACGGCGTCGTTATTTTCTGGGTCAGTGTCGTCGTCTTCGTTTTCGGAGAAATTGTGGTGGTGGTGATTAAATTCTTCGCGTTCATCTTCTTCTGCAGAAGAGTAGCTTTGGATGAGTGATAAGCTCATCGTTGTTTGTTTGCTCTTTTTTCTTTCGCTTGTTTTTGGATTTTGAGTGTGGTTGTATTGGTCGAATTTCTCGACGAGGTTGGGAAGTTTTAAGTTCTTGTATCTCCCGGTAAAGACTTACAAGGGTAAGAAACTAAAAACAAACTAGACTAGAGTCTGTTCTATTCGGCATAAAACAACTAAACTGAACTGAACTGAATTGAACTAAATTGAATTAAATTATAACTAATTAATAGTAATGATAATAATTTAGGAATTGAACTGAACTGAACTGAAAATAAGCTGGGGAGAATAGTGAGTCGCTCTCGCAATCCAATTAGCGGTTTGGTTAGCTTCTCTAAACTCGTGTTTGATTTCGCAGTACTTGAAATGCTATAGGAGGTTGGTTGTATCTTGATTCTTGTACCATGTTGCCAATGTTTCAAAGAGGCTTTCGGTATCCTTAGGACCTGTTCTCTTCGGCATAAAACAACTGAACTGAATTGAATTAAATTATAACTAAATAATAGTAATGATTATAATTTAGGAACTGAATTGTACTAAACTAAACTAAAAATATGTTGGGAGAACAGGCCCTTAGTAAGATTTACCACCTGTCTACAATTTGAATATATGCGATGTCTTTTACTAATGTCAAGTTAACACCTTTGTAAAGAGTATGACCCACTGCTATGAACAATTTGGTAGTGCCTAGATAGATTGTTTGTTTTAGTTGAGGAGGATGGTGCCAATCGGCAATAGCTAAGCAAGCGCTTTTGAACGACCCATTTAAATCGTATAGTTATTTGACTGGATTGATGCTAACGAGGGTAAAGGTTGGGTCGTAATTGTGGAATGAAGTACTACATTCTTCTACATTATCTGTTAAAGACTATGGGATAGCAGATAGTTGAAAATCATGGTATGTTATAGTGTGGCTCTAGCCTTTAGAGATGATGGAATAGGAGATAGCAATCGATAAAAAAATAGAGTTTGAAGAATTTGAAGTCGCTTTTACAATATTACTAATATTTTATTCCTTTATTGTGAACATTCTTAGTTGGTTATTCTCATATTATTTTGTTTCCCCAATATTATTTCATCTTTTTGCATTTATACTTCTTTTATATAGTTTGTCTTTTTTCAATCTACTTTCTCTTCAAATATAGGAGAAGAACTACTTTGAACTTTTACAAATAATGTTCATGAATTACTTCTACGTTATATAAGGTATGTTTTCATTAGAAATAAATCTATAATATTTTGAACTTGACTTATCTTCATGAGTTTAGCAAAAAGGTCAAGTGGTCCAAGAGACTAATATGAAGTATATAATTGAATTGGTTACAAAAAAAAAAAAATCCAAGGAACAGTGGGGCTAGACATGTAGACAAATCACAAGATTTGAACCCAGGTTTTTTACACCACCTCTCAAGACTTAACCAACTAAACTAGTTGGTAATTGGCACGCACAAATTGTCCAATACTTCCTCCATCCTAACATAAGTGACACTCTCATTATCTAAAGTTTCAAATAATTAGAACATTACCTTAATTAGATAATGAACTCTCTATATTTCTCTCATCATCACATGGTTCATTAGATATCGTGCCTCTCCTCCATGTTGCATACATTTTAGACAGGATGAGGTATGTCTTACTAAGAAAGTGACAGATAATCACACTAATTTGTGAATAATGCAATTACAATGATAAATTTGTAATTTATTTGAAAAAATGAGAATATTAGTATATGAAATACCTCAATATTTTATTGAGAAATCCCTAAAACACCCATAATTTTTCCCAAAATTACACAAAATGCCATTGTGATATGTTACTTTTTAACATACTTCCTCTGGGTTTTTTTTTTTTGCAACAATTTCCATTTATAGGTGTTTTGTTTTAGATGCAACATTTCCTTTCTTGGTAAAGGTTTTGGGGTATTTTGACCATTTTATCATCACTTTACCTACCCTATATGCAAAAGGTAATTGGGTCAAATCTTGCACTCTCTCCTTTTTTTTCCTTAATATTTGTGCAAAAAGGCATTTGTTGCAACTAAAAAACAGAGGTAGTATAAGATATTATTGCTTCTATTTAGGACAAGTTGTGTTTTAACTTTTATAATTAATATTTCCTCCGTTCTTTTTTAATTACAACATTGCATCTTGACACATTATTTAAGAAAGTCACGGAAATAGGAGAGAGATGGATATAGATACAAAGTAGGACCCATTTAATAGGAGATAGATAGATAGAAGATATTACCAAATAAAAAAATGTTGCTGCAATTTAAAAGAACGGAGGAAGCATTATGCTATGTAAATCGTACCCCACCACGATCAAACCAATCATCATAATATGGTAATGGTGATGTGGTGTGAATTTGACCTATAGAATACCATAATTCACAACGTTGAATATCCAAAATCACAAATAATATGTTTTTTATCAACATCTTGACCAAAAATATGGCAAATTCTACATGAACTTTCCCTTGCTTTTCTCTTTCCACACTTCCACCATCACCTCCAAAAGCTTATTTTTCCCCCCTAAAAATCCAAAATGAACAAATGAAGATAATTATTGATTAAGCAAGAATAGTTAACCCACCTACTCTCAATATTTTATACATTTCCGAGATTCCAAACGGTTTCTTTCCTAAGCACTCATCTGCCATCTCCCTTCCTCCTCAGGCGGAAAAATTCCCAGAGATTTTGGTGGGAAATTGGAGATTTTTGTTGGGCTAATGAAAAACAAAAATCTCCAAGTATTTGGAGAATTATTTTTCTGAAGAAATTTTTTGGTGGGTAAATTCTGAATTCTAAAATGCACAACATCTTAACTCAAAAGCTTCGAGATTTGGACGCCTACCCTAAAATCAATGAAGATTTTTACAAAAGAACTTTCTCTGGTGGTGTTGTCACCCTTGTTTCTACTATCATCATGTTCTTCCTCTTCTTCTTTGAGCTCAGTATGTCTTTCTCTCTTTTTCTTTTTATTTGATATAAATGTTAGTTTGTAGTATATAAAGTTCTTTGCTTTGGTTTTTGTATTGCTTCATCCGAAATTTTCAAGTTTTCTTTTTTCTTTATTTTTCCTTTAATGGGTTGTTTCTAATTTGAATGGTAAATTGGTAATTGGTAGTATTTAGTGGGCCAGGGAATTGTTCCTTACATAGGCAGTGATGTGGGTTTGTACGAGGAACTCATTAAATTTGTCATTCTTTTGGGTTATTTGTTTGGTGGGGGAAAGGGTGGGTGAAATTTCTGACAAATTGTTCTGAATTATTAGTGAACTAAGAACATTTTATTTAAGTACATTAGTGCCTCAGTGGTCGTTTGGTTGAACATAGGAAGCTGTACTTCCTAAGGAAAATCCATTCTCTCATGTAGTTGTATTTCCTCGGAAGTGCCGACTTTTGTTTTGTTGATCATGGGAAGTAAAATTTCCCATATGAAGTTCTACTTAGTGGGGACCTAAGTATCTTGTACCTTCTCAAATGATTTCTAATTTGGAATCCAAATAAAACTGTATTAGTAGTCAAATATGTCCTCCGTATAGTATTCATATATGTTCTCCATTTTGTGGGAAGTAAAACTTATTAGGAAGTCCAATTTCCTATGTTTTGGTCTACCAAACAACTCTACAATATTCCGCTTTCTAGGAATTTTTACTTCCCATGTTTTTCTATGTCAACCAAATAAGCACTTGAATAATTACTAATGGAGCTAAAAGAGTCATTATTGATAGGAAAATTTGCTAGAAACAACCTTTTAAAAAAAATCTGGCAAAATAAGACCTTAAAAATAATTTTTTGCGGGAAACAACCTCGACCCATTTTCCGTGCATTAACCAAGTATTTTGCGGCTTCGACTCACTGAAACCAAACATGGCAAGGCACGTAATCCACATATCTTATGTTTCAACCCAATTTCCCTTCATATACTGATAAAGTCAACGTCGAAAATACTTGGTCAATGTCGAAAAATGGAGAAAAACAGGGTTGAAACATAAGAGATGCAGTTCACGTGCACTCCACATGTTCAGTTTGAACGAGTCAACACTGAAAAATGTTTGGTCAATGCCGGAAAATGGGTCGAGGTTATTCCTCGCAAAATATTTTCTTCTTAAGGTCTTCTTTTGCCATATTTTTTTTTAAAAGGTTGTTTCTCGCAAAAACTTGTATTTAAAAGGTTGTTTCTGACAAATTTTCTTTATTGATAATATTTTAGCTTTGGGTTACAATGGTCTAAATTTGAATGTCTCAATGAACTTCTTGTGCCTGAAGTTGTGGGGAGCTGGACTGTTAGTGAAATCTTGAACCAGGGGTCTAATTAGGTGGGAGGGTCATTTAGCGTGTTGTGCAATTGTAGTTATAGGAGCATTTTGTGACTCCCTTGTTTCTTAGGCTGGAGTATTGTTAGAGGTATTGGGATAAAGTTATCATATGGTCTTGGTAGGAGCATCCTGTTATGAGATAAACTAGCTGGAGAGTTGAAAAGAAGACGAGATATGTTGATATGGACTTGGGGTGTCTTAGCTTCTCTACGTCATGGAGTGTACAACCTATACTCAAAGTCTCAAAGCACTTGATTTTTGGGATTTTGTGACCTTCCCATTTACGTGAGAACGATCGTTCAAAAGGCTCAGTTGGTATTTAGTTAGTTGCTTAATGCGCGTTGGATTAATTCACTTGCCCTTACTATGAATTGGTGCGTGATGACAGTATCAGAGGTTATTTTCTAGCTTGAGGTTGAATATATCTCAGATGAAGTATTTTAAGTTAATTGCTTCTGTTGTAATTCATTTATAACTTGGCCAGTCTCATATACTTCTACAGACTTAGATGTTCTCTATGCATGTTGGTTTTTATGGTTTGTAATGTTTGTACTTCTCTTTAGTGTCATTAGGACTGCTAAGAATTGTTCAGAGCTTGTTTTTTGGGATTTTGTGACCTTCCCATTTACGTGAGAACGATCGTTCAAAAGGCTCAGTTGGTATTTAGTTAGTTGCTTAATGCGCGTTGGATTAATTCACTTGCCCTTACTATGAATTGGTGCGTGATGACAGTATCAGAGGTTATTTTCTAGCTTGAGGTTGAATATATCTCAGATGAAGTATTTTAAGTTAATTGCTTCTGTTGTAATTCATTTATAACTTGGCCAGTCTCATATACTTCTACAGACTTAGATGTTCTCTATGCATGTTGGTTTTTATGGTTTGTAATGTTTGTACTTCTCTTTAGTGTCATTAGGACTGCTAAGAATTGTTCAGAGCTTGTTTGGCATGAGAAGACAGTTCTGTAGCGTCCTGCTTGACTTATCTGAGTCATAGCAATGGTGACAATGATGCTCAACATTGTCTATTTGGTTAGGATCCATCTCAATGTGTGTAACTTTACTGAGCATCTGCTCGGTGTACTCTAAGAATGATTGCCATGGATATGATCATGTTACATGACAAAGTAATCAGCTAAAAGTTTTGAGATCAAACATTGTACCTTGGTCTACCTAGTAACCAAGGCAGCCATTTGTGCTCTTCTCATCCCAAACCACTTCTAATGCACGCATTTACATTTTGCTGCAGCATCGTATCTGCATACAGTTACAGAGACGACCCTTGTAGTGGATACATCTAGAGGGGGAACCCTTCGTATCAATGTAAGTACATACTTCTGCTTGCTTATCTTATATGTTACTAAGAGTCTTAATGTTTGGTTATATGACGAGGGTTCACATTTTTTGCCTCAGCTCCAACAATTCTCATATGTCATATCGTCTTTCTTATTTTTCATTTTAGGAATTTCTTTTGTCTTTTTAGGCAATAGAATAGCGCAGGTTGTTTAATTTGACTTGTTTAATGTGCAAGTCATTGAATTCCTTTTCACTCTTCTATCTCTAATTTTTTTGGTTGGTTACACTGGCTCTTGTGGATATTATGTAGCTTTTTTCTATTTCATTAGTCATTATTTGATCCTTACCCTTTGGGTCTAATTGCAGTTCAATGTTACTTTCCCAGAAGTTCCTTGCACAATTCTCAGTATTGATGCTGAAGATGTTAGTGGAGAGCGGCATTTTGACATAGTATGTAACTGAGAGACATGCTCTCCGGCCTTATTCTTTCATCCTCTAGTTTCTGAGCATAAATTTGGTTTCTTTTACTTGTAGAGGCATGACATAGTGAAAACAAGAGTTGATGCTCATGGGAGAATGATTGAAGCTAAGAAAGATGGCATTGGAGCTCCAAAGGTTAGATAGGAGATCCTGTATTTTCTGATTTCTCTTCTATCATTTTAACTAAATACTTCAGTGAGTTTCAGAGTCACTTTAGCTTTACCATTTTTTCTTGTCAAGTGTACCGTTTTAGGTTACCAATTTTGAAAGTCTACGGCAAACCATATGCTAATCTGTGTACATAATTTCTCAAATAAAACTTGGGAGGAGTATTCTGAAGTATGTTAAGGGCTTAAGGAATAAGATATATGAAAAATGGATAACTTCAAAAAAGAATATCGAATATGGATAGATGTTGACATGTACTTCAAACACATCAGGAAATCAAGCATACATAATCGTGTTGTCTAAACAAATTTCTGGTGTTAAATTTAGTCCATGAAGCCTAATATATTAAAGATGAACCGAACAAGCCTTAGTCCGAAAATGAAGTTAAGAGCACAAGGAGCCTTAAACGCTATTAATAACTCTACATCTATCTAGAAAGCTGTGGCTAAGCATCCGAGAGACGGAATCAAAAAAGGGAGTGCTTGGGTTTAGCTAACGGCTCCAACCTTGTCTTAGAAGGTTTAAGTGGACCATGTGAGGCATTATATCTTCCATTTTAGTGGGAGGATAAGTTGGGTAAATTCACCAACAAACTGTCTCATTCAAACATCATAGTTCAATGTGATTTGCATGCTTCATTTCTGGTTCCTCGATTTCTTCAGTGTGCATGAAACAGAAAGCGCTTAGAAACCTTGATGAATATTTGATGTTGTTTTAAAGTATTGGTTCATTGTTATGTTGACTAGGGATTATAATAAAATTCCATAAACTTATTGCATAGTGAACGAGTTGAAGAGTTTATATAATCTCATCGAATGTTAGTGATGAATTGATATTTCCCCTTGTTATCTTTTGTTTAACATCTTATTGTGTTTTTCCTCCAATTTATATCCTTCTGTCCTGCTAAACTGTCATGTTTGCCTTTTGCACTCTTTAATATGCTTTTTTTCGAGTTTCAAATCATTTAATCTTATTTTTTCAGAAAGATATAGACCGAGAATTCTACTGGATTATTTCATTATCTCCGCTAGCAACTTTCTGAATTCTCAACTCCTTTTTTTTTGTAAGAGAATTATGGTCAAGGATATATAAACATGACAAGATGAAGTCAACTATCAGATATAGTTAGGATAGGGAGTAGCATTGTTATATATTAGTGCATGGTTTTATTAATCCTAATACTTTCTCCTGTAGATTGAGAAGCCTTTACAGAAGCATGGTGGTAGGCTTGAACACAACGAGGAGTATTGTGGTTCATGTTATGGAGCAGAAACGGTAATTTTGCTTCTGTTAACTATATTGCACACAATCTTATACAAGGCAGCTATTTCTTTCTGTTGTAGTGCTTAGTGAATTTATGAGGCAGCTGAATCTCACTTCAGCTAGTATGTAACCTATAATGTCAAGAATTCCATGATTATATATTTCAAAAATATTTTGTTTTCTGAATGTTTCTGATTATATGGCATAGTATACTTTACTGGTTCTAAGATAGGGAGAAGAATGGCGCTTTGAGGATTTCTGCATAAGTACCAAATCTTATATTAGCACTTTTTTTATGCATGACCTTTCTTTAATGGGACAGTTAGGAAAGAATTTAATGGGCGGGGACTTTTTTTTTTGCATGTTTTATAAAGTGCAAGAAGTGGACTCTGTTTTTTCAATGCACTCCATAATTTTCCTTTCTTCTGCAGTCTGATGACCATTGTTGCAACTCTTGTGAAGAAGTTCGTGAGGCTTACAGAAAGAATGGCTGGGCATTGACAAACATGGATTTGATTGATCAGGTGAGTGTGTTCGGAGTCATTTAGTTAAACTGCCTGTTTTAAAAATAGATGGACAATAAATTCCTTTAAAATGTGAACTATTTCGCGGGTGTTAATGTTTTTCGTGAAACTATTTGATTTGGAACTTGTTCTGTCAAGGGGGGGTGAAGTTATATGATGGCTGGGAGCCAGGATCATGAAACTGCCATAAAGAATTCTGCTAGGAGTAAAACTTCTCGTTATCAATGAATGATGTTGCATACAAAGCTAATGCTGCAGGAATAAGTTTAATAGACCCAGAATTGTTCTTGCAAGATTGTTATTGGTATTACTTATATTGTCTCTTAACTTGGAATATTTCTGCGTACATTAAAATGTGAGATTTCCCTGCCTACCACAACACAAAAAACCACCACCACCACCCAGTCAGATCCTGATGTTGGTCTATGGAGGTCCAGATTTTTGGCATGATATTCAGTCATTAAATATATAGCAGATGACTTCAAATATCAGACACTTAACAAGAGCCGGGATACGTGTTGCTAGTTTTTTTTCCAGATTCCTCTTCTACTGCATTGCTTGTTAAATGTGCTTATTATGCGCAGATATTTTTCTCTGTGGCAATCTTCTACTTTACATACAAATTCTTTTTCTCTCCTTATTCTTTCCTTCTCTTGCTTGAGCAGTGTGAAAGAGAAGGGTTCTTTCAGAAGATTCACGAGGAAAAAGGTGAAGGATGTAATATTAATGGATTTCTGGAAGTCAATAAGGTGGCAGGGACTTTTCACTTTATTCCTGGAAAGACCTTCCGTATGTCGGAATTCCGTTTTGATGATCTGTTTGCAGTTCAAAAGGACAACTACAATGTGAGTTCTGATATATAAATTTTCCTTGAGTTTTTTATATACTTGTTCTTTTTCTTATAAATTCTGAGACTTAGTGCTGTTCTTTGTGATTCATGACAGATAAGTCACAGGATCAACAGATTAGCTTTTGGGGACTATTTTCCTGGCGCCGTAAACCCCCTCGATGGGTAAATCCCTTTTTATCTTGTACTATTGAACTCTAAGTTGAAAAATAAAAAAAGTTTGACATTCCAAAAAAGTGTTCTAAAGAGAAGGGGAAAGCGCGGAGTGTTTCAGCCATGCCTATGGCCTTAGGTGTTGTGATCCATGCAATCTGTAAATCCCTTAAGAGAGCATTATTTGCAGAGCATTCTCATCTCATTATCTATTATTCCCTCCATTTTATAATGTTTGTTTTGACTTTTCTTTTTGGAATGTTTTAGGATGAATGGACCGGTTAACCAATCTCTTTTTGGGATTTTAAGGAACTACCCCCACAAAAAATTACTTCTATGGGTTCTTATCGACTTTTCTCAATCTTTGTGAAAGGTCAACTTGAAAATCGTTGTGGAATGGAGGAAGTGATGTAAATGGCCACTTTTCCACTATATATTTGGCCTCAATTAAGAGAAAATTACTAAACAGTTACTCCCTCTATTTCAAAGTAAATTTTGCATTTCAATCTGGGAAGTTTTGAACATATATGTTACATTCCTTCCCTTTACGGCATGTGGATCCTTAATCCTAATTTTTCTCCTTGTCCAGAAAGCAGAGATTTTGCTCTCTTTCTAGTTTGTACAGCTCTTCTCTTTTTGATAAACATGCCAAAAGCAAGGGTAACATTTACTTTGAAACGGAGGGATGATCTGTAAACTTTTGTAGTCTTATTGTCCTAGGTTTTTGTACTTAAGTTGAGCTCAGAAAAAACAATAAACCCATATGGGACAAAAGCAAACCCATTCTATGTTAATTTTGGGTACAGGTTTCAAAGCATGACTTAGCGATCATTCAGAGTTTCGGCGTTTGTGTTGGAGCCTGGATGTGTCAGATAAGTAACCTTGGGATAGGTTGCTGTCTATTGTTGATTGAGTTGCTATTTATCCCATCTTGGAGAGGTTCCGTACAAGTGTTAGATTAGTCAACCATGAATTGGGGATGTGAGGTGTGTTTGGACCAGTTGCCACTTGCAAGTTAATTTATATTAATGGGAATTCAACCTAGTAGTTGAGCCTTAGGGGAGACCTTTTCACAACAAGTTATGGCTCTTGGTTGAAAAGCCTAAATTAGCATGCACTGGGCTATGATTTGTCTAGTTAGAACTTAGAACTGAAGACATTTGCGCACAGTATCTGATTTCCCTTCGGTAGCCAAGGGCACCTGTTATAGGCTAAGCAAGCAGGTGCACTCACTAATTGGTACATTGAATCCCTTACAAATGACCTAACTGCAGTGCACATTATTATATAGGACCTTTGGCCACTCGTTATCCCGATCCAATATCATAGTCTTGTCACTATGATTCACCCACCGTCTCTCTCATATTTCTTAAATCAACTGTAATTGTCCTGTAGAGCTAGGTGTGGTGTCGGGTTGAAATCTCAAGAAAGTATCTACCAACTGTGGGTCGTATTGGTCATTTAAACCACATATGTCTTAAATGACACCTGAAATTTCATCTTGAAGTTAATAACATATGCTCGTCGGACCCCTGGTTGACTCCAAATCTTGGCAACATTAGGAATCTAGGAGAGTAGCATCCTGCTTCCAAAGAATGCCAGACTGACATATGTTAACCCTTTCATGCTCAGACGACCCCTTCAATATATACCAGTATCTTAGAAAAGTTGGAAAGAAAAGGTTTCTGATTCGGGTACCCTCCGAGAGATCACTTGTGCAAGCGGATGTAAAGTTTGTTCTTGAAGCTCATTTTGAGGGTTGTAAATCATTAGTCATGAAATCAGATGGGCAATCTTGACTGGGAACCTGAATGAATTATTATTCTGTTCATGGCCATATATGATAACGGATGGAACACTTGTTGATATGACAAAAGGCCGAACTCATGCTCAGAGACCTCTTTGGGATTTTGTAAGCAAGCCTTGGAAAGATTGGAGGGCGTGGCCCCAAACTCTCAACACCCACCCACCCCCCCCCCCGCGGGGATCCATATTGGTCATTTGGACTATAAATGACACAACACTTAGAATTGCACTGGAGAAGGACTTTTGGACGGTTGCAAGTCATGCCGTTGGATCTTCTCTTAGGGAACTAGGACTAAGGTAAGTATGAAAAATGTCCCACTCAACTCTTGAGCTTGCTATTTAGCACGTTTGATCGTGTTTTGGGCTTGTCCTTTTGATTTTGTGTGTTGGATTCTAAACGGCGGTGGATTTGGAATATTATTTGAGATTGTGCTTTATAAGATTCCAATTTAAATTTTAGGAAATATTCACAAGAATAATCCAAACTATTGGTGGTCTTCTCATAATAATCCCAATTATGATTTTTTCTAGAATGATCCCAACTATGATGGTTACCTTCCCAAAATGATCTTAAGTGTCCAATAATGTATTCAATTAGTTGTTTTTTTTTTTTTTTTCCGCTCCTCTCTTGTGTCCCCTCCCTGTATCTAGCCGCCTAGAGTTTGACACAACATTTTTTGACCTTTTAAATCGGTTTTTTCAGGTCACAAGATTATTGTGAGAAGACATCCCCAATAGTTGGGATTATTATGGAATAACCATAGTTCAGATTAGTATGAAATAATCACCCATAGTTCAGATAATTTATGTGAATTGTTCCTAAATTTTACCGTTGCTTTTGACAAGTTTTTTTTACATTATACCTAAAGATGGGTATGCATCATCTGTGTGTATACCCCCTTTACTACTTAGATCCACTTATATTCTGCTAAAATTTTGAATTTCTGCTGTTGTTATTTAGAGGGTTGAATAATATCGATGTATATCATAATTAATAATACTGTTTCAGGGTATCTTGGTTGCAAGAGACAACGAGTGGATCGTACCAATATTTTCTCAAGGTTGGCTCCCTGATTACATTATTCATTTCTTGTTTATCCACTGATCTGTCTTTTTTCCTTCTAAATATTCAAATTTTCTCTGACCTGTGGACATCTCATACATATATTGGGGGTGATATAGTCTTAAGAATTAAGATATACTACTCGTGTATTGCTTGATGTTCTCGAGAATTCACATTAAAATCTGATACTTACCTTTTAGGTCGTCCCAACAATATACACCAACGCAAAACAACGTACTATCCATTCTAATCAGGTATTAGTTCACATCAGAACTGTTGTCATGATGTTTTCCTTATCTCATGTCAGTAATGGTTTTCGCACAGTTCTCTGTGACAGAGCATTTTAAGAATTCAGAATCAGGACGCTATCAGACTATTCCTGGTGTTTTCTTTTATTATGATCTATCTCCAGTCAAGGTGGGTATCTATGTCTAACATAAAGCCTCAGTTCTACAAATTCATTAAACTCCTTATAAGTACGTTTTTAGTTGTTTTGTCAGACTTCAACAACTTTGTTTTAAAAATTATCGTTTGTATAATTATGTCCTTTATACTTCTCTTTAATAGGTGGTTTTCGAATATGTGGCTGGCGTTTCTATAACCTTCTTTTTCTCTGCAAACTAGAACACGCGTCTTCAGTTAGCTTTGTATATGCAATATTGAAATTGGCTGTTTTTTTTTTTTTTTTTTTGCATTCTAGGTAAATTACATGGAGAAGCGCACGTCTTTTTTGCACTTCCTGACGAATGTCTGTGCAATAATTGGAGGTACAACTTACAAGTCTTCTTTCTCCCTCAACTCTTTACCAATCCATCCCCTCTTTGCTTCACAGATGCCACCCTACTGATTCTGGACTTGTATCTCTGATATTTTATATTTGTTTCTTGTTTTTACCAAATAGCTTTACTGTCTCTGTTACAAATGGGCCCTAATATACGAAATTTATACTAGCATCCAGCTCCCATAACGTATGTAAACGTATGTAGCACCATGAGAGGGAGAGGGAGAACGCCACTATGAAAACTCTTCGAATTGCTTTTCCTTTTTTTTTTTTGGGCTTAGATTTGGAGGTGTGTGTGAAATACAGATCCGCCTCTGAGAGGTACCCTTGATACACACATCCCATATTTTCCAGCCGTCCTCAAAATTATCGTCTTCGTGCCCTTAGCCTTCTCCTTCACTGCCCCTAAAAAAACAAATGCATTCCTGAGGTCGAAATATAATAGTCACGTATACTTTGTTAGGATAACCTGAAAAATCCGTCATCTCCTTAAAAATAGTAATGGTCTATGGTTACATTTTCCGAATGTCCTTAAAAGTGATGGGAAGCGAATAGAAGTGATGCAAGTATTAGTGGGACAATGTGATAATTAATTCTAGATGGAGGGAATAGTTTAAGAACATGAGGAATTATGTCTGAAAATATTATGTTGGCAACCAGTCAAGTGAAAAATTCAGTGATCTGTAAATGAACTTCAGAGTTTGGACTGAACTGTTTGGAGAAGACCCCCCCCCCCCCCCAAAAAAAACCTACATTACTTTCAACAAATATACTTGGCCGCTTGCCATCTTGAACGGTTGAACCATATATTTTCATCATGAAGATAACTTATTAATTGATGTGTGTTTTCAAATTTTTTTTTTTGAAAGAAGACCTTGATCATATCTGCACTTCCCAATATTGGTTTCTGCTTTGTGTGCTATTGAATTGGGTAGGACATCAAAAGTACTGAAAAGAACATGTTCTTTGTCAGGTACTTTCACAGTCGCAGGGATAGTAGACTCCTTTGTATATCACGGTCAAAAGGCTATGAAAAAGAAAGTGCAGAAGAAATTTGGTTGAATTGCTGCTAAAGCACAAAGTTTTCCAACTTCCGAATCTCGTGGTTGAAATATAGTGTGAAGTGATAGGATATAGTAGCACTCGAGTATGACTCGGTGGCTGTGATTTGGGCTCGGTTTGCCGTGGTGTGGTGTGGTATGTTAGACATTTTTGGTCTGTGGATTTGCTTGATTGTTGAGCAGTTATAAAGCAATTGGCCATTCAATTTTTCTTAAATTATACTGTATGATTGATGATGTACATATATGTTAAGAGGTTTCTCTTACCACAAATGTTACTCATATATCAATAGTTGAAAATTAGGTACAGTTGCTGAGCATACTCGTTTTTCCCATGTGTACACTATCGAAGGCACATTAATCAATAGGCGTTATTCTTGAATGTAAATGTAAATTTTCGACTGGAAACTTCAAGTTCCATTTACTTAGCATTAGATATATGCTGTTCAATTCAATTACAAAGCTTCCGTTGAATATGGAAAACTGTTTTGCCATAAGAAATGCAATTAATTATTAATCCAATTTCACATGTTGAATATCCTACAATGTCATTAATTGGTATGGATTGTTGGTGCAAATTTGTCATCTTACTTATTCCGCAAGCCAAGTAGCTAATAAGACATAAATAAGCTTATATTTTTCATATGGGCATGCCTGGACTGAAAGTAGAAGTATAAATAGAAGAAGGTGCAATGTAATGTGTTGAACATGTAAAGAAAAGCTCCAAAACGACTTTAAATTATGCCCAGAATAACGCAAATGCTCCTACATAGTACATATAAGTATTTTGGAGATTATATTCGGCATTTTTCAGCAAACAATACTGAGATGCACAATTCTTACAGCTAAAATGCACGATGGTGCAATGAAAAAAAAGAAGCAAAAATGCTCCTAAAGAATTTAAAGATAATATTTGTCATTTTTCAGCAACTCATACTGAGATGCACAGTTCTTAGAGCTAAAATGCACAATGGTGCAATGAAAAATGACCTGCAATGTGCATAACTTTCAAACTTAAGATGCCTTGTAATCAAATACAATTTTGTTTATAAAAATAAAGTTAGAACACGGACATCCAAAAAAGTGGATAATGTGAGTTTTCCTCTTAATTTACTGCAACATCAGATAGCTTCAACATGGTTGCCTGGAAATCTGCATGCTGCATCTCTTCCCTAGTGAGCCATGATCTCAAGCAACTGTTAATTAGATCCTTCTCACAATTACAAGTATTAATTCTTTTGGTTCCAAACCTGGTGATATGCTTTAGATTTGGCTCAGAAGGGTCCTTAATACATTGCTCCAAAATATTTCTTATGGCATCACACCAGATTGGTCGGGCTACCTTCAGAAAATCACGAGCAGCCAACACAGGTAGGCCAACACTTCCGAGAGGAGATTCTGAACGCCCACCTCTTCCGTGATAGTCTGATCCTCCAAGCTTTAAGAGGCCATGAGCATCAGCAAGGTCACTATATACTGTTACAGGAAGAAAAGACAATCAGCTTGAATCTTAAAAACAAGTAAATTTAAGGTTGATCACTTCTTTTCAAGGTAACTTTAAGTACTAGACTTCCACAGCAATTTATTCAAATAACAACCTTCTCTTGAAGTTTCGAATATAAAAGAAGACAACGAACTGGATTAAGATTAATACTCTAAAAGCAAACACAGAATCATGAATGTCTTCAAAAGATTAGCATCTATTTTCAATTTCTTTCCCCACTTCACGAAATTGAGTGTCGTTTTACATCGACGTGAAAAAATGATCCTGCATCTATAAGCTCCATTGAAAGCCTTTTATTAAAATGCTGTAACTGTATTATGAGAGTCGGTCGCCTCAACAAAAAATAAATAATAAAAAAGTGCATGAGAGTCATTTAAGCAAGAAATGTCTGTTTCTTTACAGCAGTAATAGGTTTCCAAAAACAAACTTGACATAATAAATACTTCTCAGCTGAAAAATTATCAAATTTCTTCAACTAGGGAGTAGGGACAGGCAATCATATTAAGAACTCTTAGCCAAACAGATAAGTAAATAGAACAATGGTTTGAGACATGTTGCATGCCACTGTGCTGTTGCCAAACCTTTAACGACCCATTTAGTAACCGGTAATAAATGATGGTAATGAATTTATATGAAATTGTGGGGGGAAAATCTCATGCGGTCATGCCAATGTCCATGGTTATGAAACTTCATCTTCAAACATCTGTTTTTTTTCATGAAGTTGCATTACCATTCAATACCACCTTAAAGTGGTAATGGATGGTAATGGAAATATAAGGAAAGAGGTATTTGTAATAAACAAGTATTCCATGGACATTGACATGAGAATTTCATCACAAAATTACCTATAAATCATCACCATTACCGCCATTCATTACCAACCCATAAAGGTTTTCAGCTGTGAACTCCAAACATACTCTACACATCTTCAAAAGGCAACGAACACACTGATGGAAAGCTAATGTTACAAGGAGCCACGACAGGCAACATTAGTACTGGAATTACTTAAAAATCATGAACCTGCAAGTCTCCCATCACTTCTGTAAACTTCAATTCCATGGAGACCTGCCTCCTTTAATCTGTTGACTACTGGAGCAGGATTTTTTAATGCCCATGGATGTGCCAAGACAGCTATGCCCCCACTTTTACACACCATTTGCACAGCTTCTTCCGCAGAAGGCTCACTTCCCCTGCACCCAGGACAAATAGATACTAATTGTGGTCCATCAAACAAACATTCACAATTAATGAAAAGTCACTATTGAACTTCAGATATTACTTGGAATAAGCAGGGCCCCCATCATGAAGATACCGATCAAATGCTTGTTTAAGATCTTCAACATGGCCAGCTTCCAACAAAGCACGAGCTACATGCAGTCTCCCAGGAGCAACTCCATTGCCTGCAATTTTTATGACACGTTCCCACTTGACGGGCTTTTTGAGTTTAGTAAGTTTTGCGAGCATATTTTTGGCACGAAGGTAACGTCCATCCCTTATGTTGGCCAAAAATTGATCTAACTCTTCAAATCTTGCAGGTCCACAGCTGCTATAATATGCAAGAATGTGAACTGGTTCTTCTGCTTCAGATTCATCTCTGCTAATCAATTCAGTTAATCTATGTCAATGTCATAAGTTTATCAGCTTACCATAAATAAATAAATTGTTTTTTTGGTTACAGATGTAACTAACAGTAACAGTTCACTACACTATCCATTCAAAAGGATTATTGCCAAGTAGTTAATCATAAAAATGTTGATAAAGTATCTCCAAGACTCCAACTACACATTTATATTTAGCTGAAAGATATAATGCTTGCCTTGTAATAGAGAAAACAGAACTGATCTCAACACCTGGAATAATCTTGATACCAAATCTACAGGCCGCTTGCAGGGCCTCGGGGATACCAGACATTGTATCATGATCAGTCAAAGCAAGAACTTTCACCTGTTCTGAAGACATTACAGCAATATAAATCACACATCTTACCAACGATTAAGACTATCATTTTCACTCGGAGTTTAATGAACTAAAAGAATGAAGCACCTAACTTGTCCACATCAGACTGCAAAAACATGGATCAATGCTGATAAACATTCAATAGCAGACGAGAACCTTAGAATTCTAGTATGACGACAATGATGACTCGCAGAGATCAAAGAAATACTATGAACCAATCTCTATAATACAGGTTTATGAAGCCGCCATAAGGAAGCATTGATGTATAAATAGTTACAAAGAAATTAATTCCATCATGACAAGAAAACAAAAACCACTCTCTAATTTAGGGCATGGCATACTCTTCCAACATGACTACAAAAATTATCGAAGTCAAACCTCCTACTTGAGCGAAAAGCAACAACTCATCCATCAATGATTCTTATTGCTTCTACCTCACAACAATTGAATGTCTAATACAAAAAGGTCAAATTGCCAATTATTGGAGGAATCTGACCCACAAAGAAAGCAGCAATCCAGCATCCTTAATTCTCTTTTTCCATGAATTCAACCAGTGTTTCTGTTAGAGCCTAATCAGGACCAGACACCTAAACTAAATGACCAGGAGAGATAAACTTCTACAGTTATGTAAACCGCCTGAATCAAGCAAATTTTAACGACATACATAAATAAGTTTTTAAGCCTTTCAAGAGCGAAAATATGCATGCATCCACATGACTACACCCCCTTAGCCAGAACAAGCTGATCAAGAAGAAACATCTGAAAGATCAAACTTTAGGAATCACAAAATGAAACTTCCCCTAAATCAACAAAGTGACAGGAGAGGAGCATCTCTGAAATGTCTTGCAAGGATTTATAGTTTTATAATCTAGCCAGCCATCTAAAATTATGAAGTTAGCCAAGAAGAAACCACCGTTGGCTAAAACCAGCTGATCATATAAAGAAGCACCAAAATGATCAAACTTCACAAATCACAAACTCAAACTTTCCCTAACTGAACATAGTGATGGGAGAGTAATATCTCTGGGATGACTTGCAAGGATGTGTATCTAGTAATATTGCCAAACATCTTAAAATTTTGAAGTATTGAAGTAAAATAAGAGGAACCATGTTAGCTTTCTTTACCCCACCCTTACGTAACACACCACATAGGTATAAGAAGCCATATGTATATCCCTCAAACAGAATCCAGAAATCAGGGAAAGTAATTATCCTTTCTTGAATTAGTTTGGTGCTCAATCACAAGTCATAGCAAAATGGGTTCACATGATTTTTCCATTAAATATGATCTTTTCTTTTTACCTGCCAACTATATGAAGAGGTTGACTTTCTCTTCCCTCTTTGTCTAAAGAAATATACAGATATAATAAGCATTGATAGTACTAGTAGACACAGGAGAAAAGTACAACTCATTCAATTTAGAATTCTAACCATATCTATGGATGAACTAAGTATGTTGATAGAGCATCTAAAAGTTGTCCAAATTTATGGCAGAGCTAAGGTTACATTGGTTTAACCCTTACCCGCCAATGTTGTGCCTGATAGGAGCCTCACTAGAGGAACTAGGATAAAAGAAAGGTTCCAGTAATTTAAATTGGAGGGAGAGGAATAAATAAAAAGTATACTCCTTTCCTCGTCGGAAGAACTAGGATAATGGCATGCATTAATGATTCGAATGTCATTGACATGATCAGCAAAACTCATTTAGTACATAATCAAGCATTTCTCGCTTACATAAATAATACAAAATGTATATTTCCTCAGTTAAATGATAAGTGCGTTTCTAACGCACTTTATGAGCTCCTTTTAGCTTGGTTTGATCCTTTTTCTTCCCTTTTCTTCCCTCTTTCTTCCTTATTTCCTTCTCTATTTCTTTCACTTGATCATTGTTGATCATAGTGACATTTCGCTAGATTTTCGGTCGCTTTTGACTGGATTTCTAGTACATTACTTTCACCATGTTTTCCCGTGCTTTGGTTGCAGGTATGCCTTTTCCGAGGTCGAGAGATGGGAGATACGGCATAAGGAAAGAAGTTGGAGAAGCCGATTAGGAGCATATGTGCGCTCGCACCACTCTATAGGTGCCCGCACGCAATGCGCATCATCTGGAACTTATGAAGCCCAAAAGTCAGGAGCTTTGGTGCGCCCGCACTAGTCATGTAGTGCGCCCGCACCTCTCACAACAGTGCACCCGCACCTCTCAGCGTTGGATGTATGTTGGAGAACAGAAGAAATGGTGCGCCTGCACCATTTAAATCCGCGAAGAAAAGCAATGCGTGTTTTAATAACAAGAGTTGATTAGTTTTTGGACTTATGCTTTATTCTAGAGTTTAGAGAGTGATATTAAGGTTCTTATTAGAGAGAAAAACATTTTGGCTTATTCTTAGATTTGAGATCCATAGATTAAAGTTGTTGATTTTCTACACTTTCAAGGTAACTTCCATTAATTTAATTTCAAAGTTTTCAGTTTTATTCATCTTTTAGTTTATCATTCTCTCCTTTTCCAGAGTACTAGTTCTCTTTTATTATAGTTTCATATTTGTTTATTTTCATTAGATTAATTATCCCTTAATAATGTTTAGCCCTAGATTAGTTATAAATTTCATGTTTTTATGCTTAGAATCCATGATTAGTGAGTAGTCTCCTATCTAGGGTTAGGGTGAAAGTATGGATTAGGGTTTACATGTATTGTTAATGTGATTGTGATGATCTAAAGATGATTATGCATTAATCTTGGTGTTTTGAGGACTTAGGATAGATATTGATCACATTTATGCTTTGGTATTTTGATTTCAAATGTTCTTAATCGAATTTGGAACTCTTTTATCATCCCTATAAATCAACTAAATTTTTACGCCAAGATATTGGGTAGAAATTAAGGGGATCCTTATTAGGGGTTTTCCGTACTTATTGAATCTCTTAATCAATTGACTAAAGACCATTCGAGAGAGGATTTAGTTGATTGATGAAGCGATTATTCTTGAGGACCATTCGAGAGAGGACTCGAGTATTTCAGAGGAAAACTAAACCTTGCATAATCGTCGCCTTTGATTCACAATTGCATTAATGATCGTTATCCATTCTGATTTATACTAGTAACCTTAACTCTAGTGTCTTCCTCATTGATATTTTCATCTCGTGTTATTTGCTAGTCCTTTAATAGTAGCTAGTCCTAGTTGTTACAAAATCATTTAAAACCCCCAAAAAAAAACCCTCAATTAGGTAATTTAGACTTGATAGACTTTGGTTAATCCCATTTTCCATGTGGATCGACCCTTGACTTGCCCTTACTATGTTCTTAGTAATTGCTTGTTAGGATTTATAAATATTGTTTGAAAAGCGATTTTTGGTGCCTTTACCGTAGTACCCCCGGATTTCTTGAAATCGATTAAGGAAGAGAGCTGCAAAATTAATTTGGGCTCCAAGGTGGGCCCCATCAGTGGCCAACCAGAGAACCAAAAACTCTTCCTTTCTCAATTGCCCGACTTCCTGCTTTGCTTAGGAACGATGGTATAAACCATATCCTATGAAAATAGCGGAAAGCGAGATGGATGATCTCAGAGGCTTTGGACATGTTCGTTCGAAACTGTGTGGTGTCATCAGTGATCTTGGCCCAACACTCCTGCTCATTGTACCCCTCCCAAATCTGTCCTAAGGGGGCGTCACAAGGGGCACTAGGATCCATCCCAAATGTATCACAAACTTCGTCAAAAGACAATGTTCTGACTTGATTAAAAAGACGAGCTTGGATAGTCAGAGCACCGGAGTCTGGCTCCCGATTTATGTTCAACGTACTCAAAAATTCAAGAGTCAGTTGATCATAAGTAGGCTCACAGACGGTAAGGAAGTCCGACAACCCTAGATTATCTGCCATCTGCCTTACTATCGGGTCGATATGAAGGTGATTGCAAATACTAGAGTCATAGAACTTCGTTGGACGAAGAGTTCGGCTTGAAAGCCGTGTGAAAATCTGACGGTGTGCTGCATTTGGGAATTTGAGAGGGTAGAAAGGTGGAGGATTAGAGCTAGAAGAGGGAGCCTGCGAGGAGGACCCTGTTTTAGCTTTCTTAGGCCGGGAGGATGATCCCGCTTCGCCCCTTTTTCTTCCCATGGTGGTGTTTTAAAAACAATTTGAAAAAAATTTCGTTTCGAACGGGGATTTCCACTAAGAACATAAAACTACACTAGTTCTTCCCCATAGACTATAAGATTTCCACCAAGAACATAAAGATTTCGGTTCAAACGGGGGATTTCCACCAATTCAATTCAATACCCATAGACTATGAGATTTCCACCAAGAAAATAAAATTACACTAGTTCTTCCCCCATTTGAAACGAAATCTTTTTCAAATTATTTTTAAAACACCACCATGGGAAGAAAAAGGGGCGAAGCGGGATCATCCTCCCGGCCTAAGAAAGCTAAAACAGGGTCCTCCTCGCAGGCTCCCTCTTCTAGCTCTAATCCTCCACCTTTCTACCCTCTCAAATTCCCAAATGCAGCACACCGTCAGATTTTCACACGGCTTTCAAGCCGAACTCTTCGTCCAACGAAGTTCTATGACTCTAGTATTTGCAATCACCTTCATATCGACCCGATAGTAAGGCAGATGGCAGATAATCTAGGGTTGTCGGACTTCCTTACCGTCTGTGAGCCTACTTATGATCAACTGACTCTTGAATTTTTGAGTACGTTGAACATAAATCGGGAGCCAGACTCCGGTGCTCTGACTATCCAAGCTCGTCTTTTTAATCAAGTCAGAACATTGTCTTTTGACGAAGTTTGTGATACATTTGGGATGGATCCTAGTGCCCCTTGTGACGCCCCCTTAGGACAGATTTGGGAGGGGTACAATGAGCAGGAGTGTTGGGCCAAGATCACTGATGGCACCACACAGTTTCGAACGAACATGTCCAAAGCCTCTGAGATCATCCATCTCGCTTTCCGCTATTTTCATAGGATGTTGGTTTATACCATCGTTCCTAAGCAGGAAGTCGGGCAATTGAGAAAGGAAGAGCTTTTGGTTCTCTGGTTGGCCACTGATGGGGCCCACCTTGGAGCCCAAATTAATTTTGCAGCTCTCTTCCTTAATCGATTGCAAGAAATCTAGGTACTACGATAACCGGGGAGATCGTTTGTGGTGGAATCATCACCCGGCTAGCATCTTACCTCGAGTTGGACGAAGATCGCTTAGAAGAAAGCGCGTCTTCTGTTGGTCAGTCTAACTCATTGGATGGTGCGGCTTTACAGCAGATGAAATTTCTACGTCGTTTTATGACGACACGTCGCATTTGTTGCATTTAGCTTGTGGGGGGGAGGCCCTATTGTTATATGAACAATGAGTTCATTTGGAACCCACCCGCTAACTGTGATAACCGATGGCGGGTTCCCCCTACCCCTATTAACCCTCAGGATTGCTCTGATATGACCTACCTTCAGTCCACCACTGTGGAGAGGAAACTGAGGAATCTGAGGCCCGACCACCACACTCCCGTGAGTGAGGAGGCTGAGACTTCTTCATCGCAATCCTTTGATATGGCCTCCGTCATGGCTGCCATATCCCAGTTGCAACCACCAGGAGGTCACTGCTACCCTTCAGGGTATCCGATCCGACCTAGACCATGTGTGTAGGGTGGCTTGGCGAACTTATCTCACCAATGTCCGCTCTGGACATGAGTCGCCCTTCCCTAACCACCCCTACTACCCTCCTGCCTTTTATCCTCGTGAAAGGCCATTTAAGGAGCCACCTTTTCGCCCCTACCCCCACTACCCGTCTTACTTCCCAAACGGGTATTCAGGTGCGTCTTTCCCTTTTAACCCCCCTCCCGACAGGGGCAATGGTGGGAACTATTAGGTGCTCTTTTGAACCCCCTCCCGTTCCCTACTTTTGCAACTCCGAGAGCGAAGTTTTGCTTAAGCTTGGGGGCCCCTTGCATGTATGCCTATCTATTTGGGAGTTTGGGTTCCTAGGTGGTTAGTTATGTGAGAATTTATTGGTCTTGGTTATGATTTGGTGATTGGTTATTTTTGCTGATGCCTAGTGTATCTACTTGGTCTTTTCCCCCTGTTCCTTCCAAATCTGAATGGTTATTTTTGTTGATGCCTAATGTATCTACTTGGTCTTTTTCCCCTGTTCCTTCCAAATCACCCTTGTATAGCTTGTTTTTGGTAATTTTGCATTGCATAAAAAAATAAAAAAATAAAAAAAGTAATTTTCCTTTTTTCTGCATTTAGGGTAGCTTGGTTGCATGCATGATTTGTTGTTAAGAGTGTTCATAACTTGATTGGAAGACCTTCCCTGCATTCGACTTGATTATTTTGGAAGCCTTGGTGTGACTTTAGGTGATCTTTAAGAACGATAACTTTTGGTAGAGTCTTTTTGAAACTAGGCGAGTTGGTTGATTGGATTGTCTTGTCCTCTGTGCGATGAAACCCGAAGGAGGGCCACGAACGTCGTAAGACTCATTTACAACCCTCACCATTAATCGCCTAACTTGTGACTTACATTTTAGCTCCCCAAGATTGCATAAGACCGAGCCTATGGAAGGATGATTTAGAGCGTTTTATTTTGCTAGAATTAGAAGTTCAAAAGCCCAAAAGCCTTTTATTCTAGTATAATTATCCGCTTCTCAACCCATTTGAGCCTTTCTATCCTATTTTTGCTTAACCCTCATAATAAGTCATGGCCAAACTTTCCCCAAAGTGGAGTACATGTCTAGTTTGTGTTGAGTTGAGTTGTTTTGATATTAAGTCTTTGGTTGAAAGTAAGTTAATGTGCATGTATAATTGCAAAAGTTGAAGAAAATTGCAAGAAAGGAAAGGCAAAAGAAATAAAAGAAAGAAAACTCTTATTGTTTCATTTGGAATTCTATTGAAAGAAAAGAAAGAGAGAGTAAATTGATGAGAAAAATGAAAAATATGTTCAAAAAGTGAGTCAAAGTGAGAATCAAAGTTGTGTGTGTGATTTCGATTTAAGTTGGTGTTAGGACTAGCTTGGGGGAGTTTTTTCCCCCTAGTTTGTACTCCGCTTTACCCTTTTTGCACCACATTCCTAAATTGTTATCATCACCCCTAACCTAGCCCCATTACAACCTTAATAAAGTCACTTTTGACTTCTAGATTGGACTTGGTCAATTTAGTAGTGGCGAGTGAGATTTTGTGCAAGTCATGATAAGGGTCATCAAAATGTGGTAGAGGCGAGCTATTATGGTTGAGCATCCTTAGGGGGGAGTCAAGCTCGGAACTTGGAAGTGGAGAGGGGTGAGAAATCACTCTTAGAAAGCCTATTTTTCACGGAGACTCGGTTGATCGGTGGATTGGATCTCTTGAGTCACTCTTGTGCTTCCTGTCATCTTTCCTCTTGTGTTTGGTTGGTCTCCTAAATCTTGTTATGAACTCATTTAGTTTGCATGTCATGTTTTTAGCTTTGCATATAGAGCATTTAGGCTATTGTGCATGATTTTTCTTTTTCATCTTTCTCTCTTCTCTTTCTTCTTTTTCATTCTTGGTTTACTTGAGGACAAGTAAAATGCTAAGCTTGGGGAGTTTGATAAGTGCGTTTCTAACGCACTTTATGAGCTCCTTTTAGCTTGGTTTGATCCTTTTTCTTCCCTTTTCTTCCCTCTTTCTTCCTTATTTCCTTCTCTATTTCTTTCACTTGATCATTGTTGATCACAGTGACATTTTGCTAGATTTTCGGTCGATTTTGACTGGATTTCTAGTACATTTGCTTTCACCGTGTTTTCGTGTGCTTTGGTTGCAGGTATGACCTTTTCCGAGGTCGAGAGTTGGGATATACGGGCATAAGGAAGGAGTTGGAGAAGCCGAGCAGGAGCATATGTGCGCTCGCACTACTCTATAGGTGCCCGCACAAGTTGGTGTGCCCGCACCATCTGGAACTTATGAAGCCCGAAAGTCAGGAGCTTTGGTGCGCCCACACCAGTCATGTAGTGCGGCCGCACCTCTCAGCGTTGGATGTATGTTGGAGAACAGAAGAAATGGTGCGCCCACATATGATTTTGGTGAGCCCGCATCATTTAAATCCGCAAAGAAAAGCAATGCGTGTTTTAATAACAAGAGTTGATTAGTTTTTGGACTTATGCTTTATTCTAGAGTTTAGAGAGTGGTATTAGGGTTGTTATTAGAGAGAAAAACATTTTTGGCTTATTCTTAGATTTGAGATCCATAGATTAAAGTTGTTGATTTTCTACACTTTCAAGGTAACTTTCATTAATTTCATTTCAAAGTTTTCAGTTTTATTCATCTTTTAGTTTATCATTCTTTCATTTTCCATAGTACTAGTTCTCTTTTATTATAGTTTCATATTTGTTTATTTTCATTAGATTAATTATCCCTTAATCAGTATTAGCCCTAGATTAGCTATAAATTTCATGTTTTTATGCTTAGAATCCATGATTAGTGAGTAGTCTCCTATCTAGGATTAGGATGAAAGTATGGATTAGGGTTTACATGTATTGTTAATGTGATTGTGATGATCTAAAGATGATTATGCATTGATCTTGGTGTTTTGAGGCCTTAGGATAGATATTGATCACATTTATGCTTTGGTATTTTGATTTCAAATGTTCTTAATCGAATTTGGAACTCTTTTATCATCCCCATGAATCAACTAAATTTTTAGGCCAAGATATTGGGTAGAAATTAAGGGGATCCTTATTAGGGGTTTTCCGTACTTATTAAATCTCTTTATCAATTGACTAAAGACCATTCGAGAGAGGATTTAGTTGATTGATTAAGCGATTATTCTTGAGGACCATTCGAGAGAGGACTCGAGTATTTTAGAGGAAAACTAAACCTTGCATAATCGTCGTCTTTGATTCACAATTGCATTAATGATCGTTGTCCATTCTGATTCATACTAGTAACCTTAACTCTAGTGTCTTCCTCATTGATATTTTCATCTCGTGTTATTTGCTAGTCCTTTAATAGTAGCTAGTCGTAGTTGTTACAAAATCATTTAAAACCCCCAAAAAAACCCCTCAATTAGGTAATATAGACTTGATAGACTTTGGTTAATCCCATTTTCCATGTGGATCGACCCTTGACTTGCCCTTACTACGTTCTTAGTAATTGCTTGTTAGGTTTTATAAGTATTGTTTGAAAAGCGATCTTGGTGTCTTAACGACACACTAAAAACCTCTTATCATTAAACAATGCTTTGGAGGCACTCACTCTAAGAACTTTTACCAAGTTTTTGAGGTAGCGAAGGGGTTATGAAAATTCATATATGTGACAAACTATTAGATATCTAATACTACCTTTGTTTCTACTTAATCTACACAACTCCACTTTCACGCTTGTCAACACACAACTTCGACCATTAATATTTGTATGTAAGAAAAACTAAAAATCATAAAACATTGATATTTTCCCCACAAAAAAAAGAAAACGTTGATATTTGGAAACTTTGTGTTGAGACGAATCTAACAAGATCTCATATGAATATGTTTTTCCTGAGGTATAAATCAGAAATGATAGTGAAATATGAAGTATGTGAATAGTGTCAAAAGTACAATGTGAGTAGATTTATAAGAAACAAAGGTAGAAGTAGTTACTCATGTCATCAAAATAATCTTTCTATTATACTACCCCTCTTCTTCTCTCTGAGTCCAATTTGGTCATTGGACTAAAAACTTAACCAAATAGCCTAATAAAAACCAAACCCAATCACCAAATGTTCCAATAGGTAACAAAGTTTCAATGTCCCCATCAAACCAATTTCACATGGGTTAGTTGCAGCACACAAACACACAAAATCACTATCATTAAAACTAATCCAAATTGTACAAAACCAACATTAAAAACTGACAAAATCACTTTTTTTTCTCCACAAATCCCAGTAAAAATAGTACTTGAAAAAATAAACAGAAAAATGAGATTAGGGAAGCAAAACTGACCCCATTTTGATGAGCTTTCTCAACAAGAGCAGAAGGAGATAAAAACCCATCACTGCAAATAGAATGAGAATGTAATTCAAACACAACATTCTCAGAAACTCTAGCAATGCGCATAATTTCAGGTAGAAAATCATCCTCTTTGATTTTTTCTTGTTCATCAGCATGTTGAGCCAAATAAACCCATTCATTAACAGATTTTAAAGCTGAAGTTTGTTCAACAGTCATCCTTCTTTTAGCACCACCTCTCTTCTTCTTCTTCTTACTCTTGTCCCTGTTACCTTCACCCATCATCAACAACAATAGAAACAACAGAGAAAGTATAGTGGGTGTTTTTGTTTCTGAATTCTGGGTTTAGGATATTATAGGGAAAGAAGTTGGTTTTAAGCGGCCATGGGAGAAAAGGGAGAAAAGTCTTAGGTTTATGACTTCATCTCATTCCGAACTAACCGATCAGATGGGTAGAGTAGAGTAGCAACATTGCGCAATATGTGATGCGTCATGCGTCGGTCTTTAGGAGTTTAGGTTGTACTTTTGTTCTTTTCAATAGGTAAGAAGATATAGATAAAAAGGAAATTTCACTCCTCAGCCTAAATGCTTGGATTAAGGGTAATATATGTATTATTACGGAAATAATAAAAGTTAAACTATGTTAATAAAAAAGAAATTGATAGTGAGTTGAGATAGGTGTAATGAAAAAAAGCCGCCTCTACCTATTTTTCTCTTTTCTCTCCTCTTCCACAAAACCTTAATCTTCAACCCACGCCACCGCCACCCTTTTGGGCGGTGGCCGCCCCTCTCTCTCTCCTTTTGTTACTAGTTTTTGATATTAAAGTTTCTAATAAACTTCAGTCTCTATCTAATGGACAGTTTTTCTACCCATTTATTGGGTTATATCTACCCATATATTGGGTTTTATTTCTCTCCATGTGAGAGTTTGGAAACTTCGTTTTTGGGTTTTTGTGTAATTCAAGAGGTTGTTTTGTTGATTGAAATTTGTGCGGGGTTGCAACTGATGTCATTACTTCGTTTACAATCAATGGATCCAGTTCTACTTCAAAACTACAAAAGATCGATAGACTCCCTTGCAGAAGGCTGCATCAGACAGCGATGTGAAATATGAGGGTTTTCAGGAGTGTTAGATCTACTCAACGATCATGGTTTTGTCATATTATAATTGTATTTATTTCATTTTGATATGTATTTGTTTAGTTTTTACTTTCTATTGTAAATGTCGTATGATTTTGAATCAATGAATTAATTTTTAATTTCAAAAAAAAAAAAGAGATAGGTGTAATGAGAAAGATGTAATATTATAGTGATGAAAAGAGAATAAGTTAATACCCTTTAAATGAAGGTAACAATTACCCTTGGGATGTGGTAGGTAACTCTTACCCCCATAATGAGGGTAACAATTCCCACATTTTTTCCTTTTTTTTCTTATCAATACTAGTTTATCCTCTTTATCCCCACTTCTTCCCCTTCATAATAATCTCTAACCACCTTAATTTTCCCTGGTTTGACTTTTATTACCCCTTAATACATTATCCTCGATCCAAGCATACTAAATGAGAACAAACCCTCTTATTTTGCTTGAAATTCGAGAGTTTGGCCAACTTTTTCAAGCCTTTTTCCGTTATTTGGACTATATAGATTTGGTTAGAAGTCGATAAAGCACCCCATACTCTCTTTTTGTCGGATTTTGAGATAGTCGAAAAAGATGACTAAATGTATGAATATTTAGCAATAAGAAAAAAAACTACCAAATATGTAAAAAATATTATTAAAACTATCAGTATAGATGTACCATGTACGATACAAAATAAAAATTTATTAACGTCATTGCATATTCATAATCACAAATTCTTAGGTGTAACTCTTACACCATAATTTGTGGTGTAACAACCCATAACCACATTCTTCTGTAGAAAAAAAACTCAAATGACATGAAATGAATGACAGCATGACATGAGATTCATTCCGTGTCATTCTTTGGAATTTATGTCATTATGCGTATTACACAATCAGTTATGGTGTAACATGTTGCACACAAGACGCACTCATTTATAATATAGGTGATTAACATTGACTTAGCCTGACCTGTTTTTTGATTAGGAGAAATAGCTGGGATTTAGGCATAATATACTCATTTGGAATTTGGGCTCTTTGGACCCAACATTCGTGCAAAAATGGTGGGTTCCATTTTTCCATATAACCAAAATTCGAAATTTTAACAACCCTACCCGATCTATCATCACCTCTCATAATGAACATATTTCATGGGCTTGCTCATGTACATAGGCTAAATTCATGATGAACACTTCCCAACATTGAACAAAAAATGTTTTAGAAAAATGACTTATTAGCAATTACTGATATGTCATAATTATATATAGTTTTTAGATGCATCTTGATTGCATATAGAACTCCTTTTAGAGCATTTCGACGCATAATGTGATGAATTACGTAAGTTATGCTCTACTACTCCCCGTTTGCCTGTTTCGATGATTTTCAGGTTATCTTGATGCAAATTGATTATGATTATCTAAGATAGATCCTATTAATCATTGAAGATGAAGATAGCTTGCACAAAGATCACAATGCATCCGTTCGGGACAATTTAGAGTTAGAATGAAGCAAAGAGTTAGTGAAAGAAGTGCCAAAACTGACACCCGTTCACTATTTTGATCATAACTTTTGATAGAAAATTGATAATCAAGAAATTCTAGTTGGGTTGGAAACTAGACTTGAAGGGCTTTCCAACGGTAGGTCGCACGTCCCAATCTGACTTCTGGTTTGAGAGATACAGCCTTCTCAACTTGACGCAAAATCGCTGTTTTCGCGCCCGGTCGACCGGGCGGTTTCGCCCGACCGGGCGAAATGAAATTTTCACAAGATGCAAGGCATGTTAGCCCGGTCAACCGGGCGAGACAGGAGCCAAAATCGCTTGCGCGCCCGACCGGGCGGATTTACTGTTCTGTCGTAGTTTCTCAATGACCGTCACCCGACCGGGCGGTTTCTCGAGACGGGTTTATTCGCCTTTTTTTTAGCCGGTTTTGTAAAACGTATAAATAGGTTTTTAGTATTTTCATTTGGACTATCTTATTTTCTACGTTTTTTGGGCTAAACACTTAGTTTTTCTCTCTCTAGTTTGTATTAACTCTTGCCCTTGAAGATTATAAAGATCATCGATTTTCGTTTTCATTGTTCCTCAATCATTCGGTATTTCTCTTTACTTTGTTTAATTTAATGAATTCTTTTACTTTGATTATGTTTATTGAGTTTATTATTAGGATTATTTGATTTTAATAATGTAACCTTTTGGCCATTCGCGAATAATAAAGCAACCTTTTGATTATTCCACAATAAGACAACCTTTATACCCTATTACCTATGGTAGGTCAAGTTGACCGGTGACCTGAAGAAATGGTAATTTTTTAATTAAAACTCATTAACAACCTTAATTCTAATTAATAATATTAAAATAAACTTTAATAAAAAACCTAAACTAAACCCACCCCCTCCCCCACCCACTCGCCACCCCCTCCTTCCCTCCCCCCGGGCACGCCACCCCCCTCCCTCCCCCCCCTCCCCTCCCCGCCCACGCCACCCCCCCCTCCCCTCCCTCCCCCCAGCCACGCCACCCCCTCCCTCCCTCTCCCTTCCCCACCCACGACGACCCCATCCCTCCCCATCCCCACCACGACGACCCCCTCCCTCCCCTTCCCCCACCCACGACACCCACATCCCTCCCCCTTCCCCGCCCACGCCACCCCCTCCCTCACCTTCCCGACCCACGACGACCCCCTCCCTCACCTTCCCCGCCCACGACAACTCCCCTTCCCTAGCCACCGCCACCCCCATCCCTCCCCCTTCCCCAACCACGACAAACCCCTCCCTCTTTCTTTCTCCTCGCCATCCCCGACCCAAGTGACCCACATAATAACAACCATCCCCTAACCCCACCCCCGCCATCCCCGACTCAGCCCCACCTCCCCCACCCCGAAAAACCATCAAGAAGCCTTGAAAAACGTGGTTGCAGCGCCGCGGGGGGAACTCTCTCGGGTTGGGTTGGTGGGTCAAGTAGAAGAAGGGAGGGGGCAAAGATGGGTTGGGGTGAGGGTTGCGGTGGACCCGGCGGTGAGGGTGGCTGGGGTGGGGGGAGGAGAGAGTGGCGTGGCAGTGGGTGGGGGGAGGAGAGAGAGAGGTTAGGGGGATTTATCTTTTTTTTTTTAATCTTTTGTTTCTAAATTTTTTTTACAAAATTTGTTTATGGAACCAATTATAATGCGACACGTGTCCCATTTTACCTATTCTTCAGGTTATAACCGGTTTTGACCTACCCAAAGTTAATGGGGTATAAAGGTTGTCTTATTGTGCAATAATCAAAAGGTTGCTCTATTATTTGCGAATGGCCACAAGGTTGCATTATTAAAATCAAATAATCCTTATTATTATCATGAGTGAGTAGACTTTTTCTAGGGCTTAGAGAGGGAAGCCATGTTTATACCTTTTTTATTGTGGTTTAAAGTTCTTCGTTATTTGGATTGAATTAGAATAATTCCTATTGATTTGTTATGCTTGTTTAATTCATGTAATTGCGCAATATCATGAGTTATGTTTAGCTAATAAGAATTAGAATCGAAAGATCGTATTCATTAAAGGCGTGTTACAATAGGTAGGTTTGATTATGTTGAGCGACCGTACTGGCATATGTTAATCTAAGAGTTGTTAATGCCTGACCAAGGATTAACGAAATACTTTATTTATTCGAACCTCAATCCAAGTATTGTCGAACTATATTGTAGTGATTAGATTGGTATAAGCATGGTGGACCGATCGATTGCCCTAGGTTTTTAATTATTTGATAATCTTCCATCTTTTTGTGTTCTAGCTTATTCTAGTTTAGTTGTTAATTATTCAATCAAATTTCTTTCTTGAAGTAGTTAAATAATTGAGCACAAATCTATAGAACTCCTCTCCCTGTGGATCGACCCGTATTTGCCAGTTTCTGCTAACAACGGACACCGTGCACTTGCGGTATATATTTTAAAACCCATCAAGTTTTTTGGCGCCGTTGCCGGGAGACGGCTAGTTTCTATAGCTTTTCGATTAATTATTTGAACTATTTCTCGCTGTCTCATTGGAACTTCAAGTTCCAATTGAGGCCATCTCACCGCACATTTTTCTTTGTTTCTTTTATGCCCGTGTCTAAAAGAACAGTACTCCGGTTCCAATCGATCCCGATCTTGAGAAAACCCTCCGCAACTCAAGAAGACACAAAAGAAGAAAAAGCGTCTGCTCATCGAGGAAAAACCACGGAAGAACCAACGGAACCAATCATGCCTCCTAAGTCATTGAAGTCTTATGGGGTACCTTCTCCGGTAATGTTCCCACGAGCCCTACTATGCTCGATATACGGGCCGCCAACTTCGAAATCAAGCCTCGCTCTCATTAATATGATCCAACGAGAATCGGTTTGGCGGGCATCCATCTCAAGACCCCGCAAATCATTTACAACGGTTTCAACAACTTTGTCGTACCGTTAAGCACCAAGGGGTCACTCCCGATCACCGAAGGTCATGGTCTTCGAATTCTCATTAAAGGACAAGGCACGTAAATGGCTGAACGATGTTAATGAAACCGAGTGGAGTGCTATATCTCGAAGCATTCCCGAAAGAGTACTACCCTCCTACCAAGACTGCAGAAATCGGACATAAACTTGTTACTTTCCAACAAGAACCCGATGAAACACTGAATGAAGCATGGAATAGGTTCAAGGACCTGCAGAGAGAATGCCCACACCATAATCTTGACAAGTGGTTCATCACCCAAGCATTCTATAATGGTCTACAACCCTATATCAAGAGTACAATTGATTCATTTGCAGGGGGAGTCTTCTTAGATAAGGAGGTGGATGAAGGGTATAATTTTTCCGGCCAACTTAGCGGCGAATGATCATAGTTCTTCCAGGACTATTACAAAGAAAAAGTTGGATGATGATGCATATTCCCCGTTGTCCGCACAAGTTGCCCCATTGAGCATGAAGATGAATTCACTTAAATCTTCACGCCTAATACTCCCCTATGAGTATTAATGCTATGTCTTCCACGACTCCTATTACCTCTTCTTTCTGTGAGGTGTGCGGTGTTCAAGGCCACTTTGGCTATGATTGTTCCTATAATCAACCGGACTTGAATCAGATGGAGCATGCGAATGCTTTTCGGCAGAGACCCCCACACAATCCATATTCCAACTCATTCAACCCAGGTTGGAGGGATCATCCTAATTTTTCCTACAAAAACAATAATGTTCAGAACCCTCAACCTATGCCGCAAACATCCTACCAACCACCTCATCAAAACCCACCACCACATGCTGCTAAACAACAATATTATCAAGGGGCTCCTCGAACCCCCCTCCCGGTTTCATTAGGCCTTCACACCAAGGCTATCGCCAGCAAGCTTCTCGTAACGCCGGCTCTCAAGAGCCTACTATGTCCGATCTAATGAAAATGATGGTTTCTATGCGGAAAAATCATGAGGAGAGCATCAAGGAGTTGAAGAACACTACCAAACACTTGGAGATTCAGCTTGCTCGGGTGGCCGAAAATAATGCACAGAGGCAACCGGGTCATTCGCCGGGGCAACCCATCCCCGAGGAGATCGCTCTATCTCCGCACTCCCGCAGATGCTTTGTACCGACCCTCTAGAGGTTGCACTTACTATAGATGTTTCCCCAGGGCATCGATGCTGAAGTCGATGCCCGTAGGATCGATTTGGAGGGACCTCGGGTTGAAAAGGGAAAAAGATCAGTGGTTATGGAAAATGTGCATTCTAACTATGCACCTGAGGTAACATGCCTGACTGCAAGCCAGAATGACAGTCTTATAAGGAGGAAAATGTTTGATGAGGGGGGCACTCATTGCCAAGCCCCTCCGATTTGAGATTGAGGAGGTAATATGGTCGTGCGGGACCTTTATAAACCAAAGACTATGCGGGAGGCAACCGGTAGTTTTTTTTATTTTTTTTATCTTTTTATTTTCTTATCTTTTTTATTTTATTTTATTTTCATTTTTTTCCCCCTTTTAGAGAGTGAGAGAGCGGGAGAGTACTAACGTTAATTTATCCTCCGAGCATCGTCCTATAGTTCATCTTGCAAGACCGAGGACATTGCCAAGTTCGGCTTGGGGGAGGATTTTTGTATGCATTTTCTCTCTCTTTTACTGCCTTCTATTGTAGTTTTTTTTTTGGCTTTCTTAGGCTAGATTAATTTGCTTTCAAAAAAAAAAAAAAAAAAAATCAAATATTGCTGAAAAAATACCAAAAATATGATTTGACTGGATTGGTTTGATTGCTTCCCTGTGCCCCATGATGTTCTTTGAAAGTATATTTGGGCTCTTTATCTAGATAGCTGGGCACTTGAGATTGTGATGCTGGAATGTGAACTTTAAATGCCTTGACCTTAAGTGAGTTTTGACGATAACGCGCTTATCTTGACTGCAAGCTTGAACTGGTTAGACTGTGAGGACTCATTCTTGCCAATGGATTTATTTTTATATCCATTCTGTTTCTTGTGTGTTAGTTCCTCATTAGTTGACTGATCTTGACTTTGACAACGTACTTATTGATATCTGATGACTTGTGGCAATTGCTATGATAGAGGCGTCCTTTTGTCTGATTCTTGAGCCTCAAAGTGATTTTTTATTGATATACTATTATCCTCCTTAGCCCCGCTGAGCCTAATGACTATTTCATGTTACTAAACCTCATTACATGCCCATGGCCCTTATTTTGATATTAATCCAAGCCTAGCTTGGGGGAACATCTGTCGAAGTTAGTATCTGAAATGGTTTCTATGAGTTACTTTGGGTGGAGATGATTGTATTTTGTAAGGTTCAAAGTTCGAGAAAAAGAAAAGAATAAGAAAAGTGAAATAAATGTGATTATTGGATCGAAAAGATGCAAAGAAAAAGAAAAGAAAGATTGAAAAAATGAACAAAAGGTTAAAAATTCTTTCCTTCACAATCGCTTGCAAAGAAAAATTCATTACACTGCTTCAAGGATGGGTTTATTGAAAATTTTGTTGATTCATAGAGTTGGGACATTGTTATTGGTTGTGTTTTAGTTGATGCTTCTAGTGACTCTTGCTCCCCCATTCTTGGGTTTTTCCACCACATTTCCTATACATATTCCCTACCCTTACCTAAACCCCATTACAATCCTGAAAAGTCCTCTTGAGCTTGTGTTTACATTGTTTATTGGATTGATGTGTAGTCAGTTTGTCAAGGTTAAAGAGTACATTCGCTACTTGAGTCGACATTATTAGGATGAGTGGCATAATTACCTTTCTAAACACATGAGAGTGTGAGTGGGAAGGGTTGTTATGGTTGGGATGGTGAGTGATCGGGCACATCTATTGCCTGCCACAAAAATGTTGAGAGGAGTGACACCCTAGTTAGTGCCTTTTCGAGATTTGCATGTCATATTAGGCAGCCGCATTTGATTGCTTATTTGCGCGATTGGTGGATAGAGTAATCTGAACAGCTGAACTTGAATTTTGCCTTCTTGAACGGTTCTTAGTCATGAAAATATTTTGAACTGTGATTTTCTTATCTGAGGGGTGAGGCAATTATTTCCATGTTCATGTCTTGTTTGCTTGAGGACAAGCAAAGGTTTAACTTGGGGGAGTTTGATATGTCATAATTACATATAGTTTTTAGATGCATCTTGATTGCATATAGAACTCCTTTTAGAGCATTTCGGCGCATAATGTGATGAATTACGTAAGTTATGCTCTACTACTCCTCGTTTGCCTGTTTCGATGATTTTCAGGTTATTTTGATGCAAATTGATTATGATTATCTAAGATAGATCCTATTAATCATTGAAGATGAAGATAGCTTGCACAAAGATCACAATGCATTCGTTCGGGACAATTTCGAGTTAGAATGAAGCAAAGAGTTAGTGAAAGAAGTGCCAAAACTGACACCCGTTCACTATTTTGATCATAAATTTTGATAGAATTGATAATCAAGAAATTCTAGTTGGGTTGGAAACTACACTTGAAGGGCTTTCCAAAGGTAGGTCGCACGTCCCAATCCGACTTCTGATTTGAGAGATACAACATTCGTAAGTTGACGCAAAATCGCTGTTTTCCCGCCCGGTCGACTGGGCGAAATGAAATTTTCACAAGATGCAAGGCATGTTAGCCCGGTCAATCGGGCGAGAAAGGAGCCAAAATCGCTTGCACGACTGGGCGGATTTACTGTTCTGTCGTAGTTTCTCAATGACCATCGTCCGACCGGGCGGTTTCTCGAGACGGGTTTATTCGCCTTTTTTTTAGCCGGTTTTGTAAAACGTATAAATAGGTTTTTAGTATTTTCATTTGGACTATCTTATTTTCTACGTTTTTAGGGCTAAACACTTAGTTTTTCTCTCTCTAGTTTGTATTAACTCTTGCCCTTGAAGATTATAAAGATCATAGATTTTCGTTTTCATTGTTCCTCAATCATTCGGTATTTCTCTTTACTTTGTTTAATTTAATGAATTGTTTTACTTTGATTATGTTTATTGAGTTTATTGTTATCATGAGTGAGTAGACTTTTTCTAGGGCTTAGAGAGGGAAGCCATGTTTATACCTTTTTTATTGTGGTTTAAAGTTCTTCGTTATTTGGATTAAATTAGAATAATTCCTATTGATTTGTTATGCTTGTTTAATTCATGTAATTGCGCAATATCATGAGTTATGTTTAGCTAATAAGAATTAGAATCGAAAGATCGTATTCATTAGAGGCGTGTTACAATAGGTAGGTTTGATTATGTTGAGCGACCGTACTGGCATATGTTAATCTAAGAATTGTTAATGCCTGACCAAGGATTAACGAAATACTTTATTTATTCGAACCTCAATCCAAGTATTGCCGAACTATATTGTAGTGATTAGATTGGTATAAGCATGGTGGACCGATCGATTGCCCTAGGTTTTTAATTATTTGATAATCTTCCATCTTTTTGTGTTCTAGCTTATTCTAGTTTAGTTGTTAATTATTCAATCAAATTTCTTTCTTGAAGTAGTTAAATAATTGAGCACAAATCTATAGAACTCCTCTCCCTGTGGATCGACCCGTATTTGCCAGTTTCTGCTAACAACAGACACCGTGCACTTGTGGTATATATTTTAAAACCCATTAATTACCAACATGAATGTACGAATATTAAATAAATAAAAACATATACCAACATGATTATATACAAGCGCAACCTTAAATTACTAATTAAATCTTGAACCTTACTTGAACCAAAACAAATACTTTATATTTGAATTCAATAGTAATTACAGATTAAAGCGTAATGCCACTCTTTTGAATTTCTTTTTTTTTTAAGTGGAAGAATTTATTGAATAAATTTTAACATAAAATCTTTTACAATTATTTGATTGATAAATGTAATTGTTAGCACAATATATGATTCTACTACAAGAACTATTGCATATAATTTCTCCGTTTTTAAAATTGCATTATCATCTGAAGTTTCAAACTTTCACGCTTGTCAATCCACAACTTTAACCATTGATATATCAAGATACATAAAGATTATAAAATTTTTGATATTTTAAAAGTACATATCGATGTGATTATTGCTAAATCCCATATAATTATAATTTTTCTTACAATAAATCACAAAAGATAGTTTGAGGAAGTGCATGAATAATGTACGGTTCCAAATAATACAATCACAATGTTTTGGTGAGATGGTCTTAGCTCGCCAACGGTCAACTGCAAATTTGAAGAAAGACATATATCTATTAGCATAGCACATGACGAGTTGATGCAAGTCCAAGGTCCAAAAGAAAAGCCCATGCATTATATAACGAATTAGAACTATCAATGTTGATACTTATATTCCTAACGACCATAATTCGGTCAATTTGGCTCATTTCGTGGACTTTGATAGGTCTATCAACAAGTTCACATTCGAACTTACGAAAAAGTGGTCAAACACTTAATTTGGATAAGTTTTAGGCCGAAATCAAGTGTTGCATGTCATGAATGAAGCCCAATCAAATTTTGCAGCAACAACAAGAAGTGGGACATGAGTTGGACGTGTGAATTGAAGGCCCAAGTTATGTTTGGGTTGTATTTGTTTTTGTTGTTAATTTAAGTTTGTATTAAATCATGAGATTACTCTTAAAGTAATCCATGATTAGGAGAGGGTTTTAGGGATGATAATAGGCATGTGATGCATCGGTTTAGGGTTTTTATTGTCTTTGGTTTAACTCTTGTAACGACTCATTTAATAGAGCTTAACAAGAGGCTTAAATCAAGAAGCTTTGTAACTCCTCTTCTTTGCTCCTCTTTGGACGTTTTTGTAGTTTTTTTTAAGTGTCTTATTGCTGCTCCTCCCTCTATATAAGGAGAGCATATGATAGGTTAAGGGCAGATTTGAAGTTGAATGAAAAAAAATCTGTTTCTTTGTGAAACTTTCTTTTGAGTGTGTCTCAAAAACCCCTATTACAACTTGAGTGTGTCTTGGTTGTTTAGGATTGATAGACTAAATTGAGTGTGTCTTGTTTAGTTGTATCAAGATCCTATAGTTCTTTGAGTGTGTCTTGAGAACTATAGTTAAATTTTCGGTTTTCCCTATCCGTTTTAATTCATTAAAAGGAGCAAAATTGTTAAAACCAATTCAACCTAAATTAAGTGAGAAAATGAGGGTTGCATTTGGATCATTTGGTATCAGAGCTTTGGTGAAGAAATTCATCGGAAAAATCGAGTTTTGGAGAAGAGACGAAACTGCCAGAATTCAACCAGGTTTTTCATCCGACTTTGAAGGACGATTTCTCAACCTTCAGTAGTCCAAATTGGTAGATTCTTTTTTTCATTCTGCATAACTTTTTGTCTAGAATACTCACAAAATTTTTCAGATTTTTCTGAATTTTTTAGATATTAAACTGGGCACGTTGTTCGCAATCGCGCCAAAACGGAGCAAATCGGCACACGGAACTTCAAACGACGATTCCTCCTTCATCCGGAAAGCTTTTCAAGAGTTTCTTTTTTTGATTCCGCTTGAAATTTCCTGAATTTTCATAATCTGTAATCCTTTGAGAGTCTTAAGGCAATTTACGTTTTCATTCTGTTGTTTTAAGTTACGGACAGATTGATCATTGTAATCTGTAATAGTCTAGCAAAATAGTGAAAGAAAAACATGGCTGGTGATGATATTGCTAAGATGTTACAGGTTATAACTCAAAAATTGGAGAACTTAGAGAAAAAATCAGTGGAAAAAGAAGAGAGAAGAAAAGAAATAATGTGGGAAGATATTTTCTTTGAAATTGGGAAGGTTGATAGTGCAAGATGTTCAAAATGCCATGGTTATGGGCATACATACCATTCCTGTCCTAATAAGTTTTATGTGTCCATGGATGACTACCTAAGTTTTGAAGAAGAAGATGAAAGAGATAGGGTAATGGATCGAACACTTGAAATTGAAGTCATGGAAAACAATTTTGAAGTTACTCTTGAAAAGAAAGAAATAATTCAAGACTTTAAAGAAGAAGGGAAAGAAAATTGTTTTCATGAACTTGCTTTTAAAGGAACTTTGTTTCAAAATAGATCTCTTATCGGCTCATATGATGTCACAAATTTTGATCCTTTTGAAGAAGATTTTGCCGAGCAAGGTTCTAGTGATGGTGATGATGAAAGTATCACAAGTTCAATCATGGTTCCTTCAATGTATCCAAGTGATGTGGAAAGTGAACTTACTTTTTCTTTATTATTGTTTGAAAAGGTAGGTACAAAAGAAAAGAATCAAAGCACATCTCTTGTAATTTGTAATTCATATGAAAATCTAGTGGAATCAAATGGGGAGGGTTTGGTTGTGAATGAAAAACAAGCTAGGGGTACTTCTTGTGATATCTCATCTCTAAATGAGTTATTAGGAGAATACCAATATGAAAATAAAAGAGTGAGAGTATTTCAAAATTCATGGGAGAAAATGAGAGAAGAAATTGAAAAGGTGAACAAAAGGAATCTTGAGAGGGTAAACAACAAAAGGAAACTCTTCAAACCTGGTCCAATCTTCACTATAAGAGATCACTTTTCATACTTTCAACAACCAAGTTTGAGGGCAAACTTTTTTAAAGAAAGGGAGAATGATGCAAGTCCAAGGTCCAAAAGAAAAGCCCATGCATTATATGACGAATTAGAACTATCAATGTTGATACTTATATTCCTAACATCCATAATTCGGTCAATTTGGCTCATTTCGTGGACTTTGATAGGTCTATCAACAAGTTCACATTCTGAACTTACGAAAAAAGTGGTCAAACACTTAATTTGGATAAGTTTTAGGCCGAAATCAAGTGTTGCATGTCATGAATGAAGCCCAATCAAATTTTGCAGCAACAACAAGAAGTGGGACATGAGTTGGACGTGTGAATTGAAGGCCCAAGTTATGTTTGGGTTGTATTTGTTTTTGTTGTTAATTTAAGTTTGTATTAAATCATGAGATTACTCTTAAAGTAATCCATGATTAGGAGAGGGTTTTAGGGATGATAATAGGCATGTGATGCATCAGTTTAGGGTTTTTATTGTGCTGGTTTAACTCTTGTAACAGCTCATTTAATAGAGCTTAACAAGAGGCTTAAATCAAGAAGCTTTGTAACTCCTCTTTGCTGCTCCTCTTTGGACGTTTTTGTAGTTTTTTTTAAGTGTCTTATTGCTGCTCCTCCCTCTATATAAGGAGAGCATATGATAGGTTAAGGGCAGATTTGAAGTTGAATGAAAAAAAAGCTGTTTCTTTGTGAAACTTTCTTTTGAGTGTGTCTCAAAAACCCCTATTACAACTTGAGTGTGTCTTGGTTGTTTAGGATTGATAGACTAAATTGAGTGTGTCTTGTTTAGTTGTATCAAGATCCTATAGTTCTTTGAGTGTGTCTTGAGAACTATAGTTAAATTTTCGGTTTTCCTATCCGTTTTAATTCATTAAAAGGAGCAAAATTGTTAAAACCAATTCAACCTAAATTAAGTGAGAAAATGAGGGTTGCATTTGGATCATTTGGTATCAGAGCTTTGGTGAAGAAATTCATCGGAAAAATCGAGTTTTGGAGAAGAGACGAAACTGCCAGAATTCAACCAGTTTTTCATCCGACTTTGAAGGACGATTTCTCAACCTTCAGTAGTCCAAATTGGTAGATTCTTTTTTTCATTCTGCATAACTTTTTGTCTAGAATACTCACAAAATTTTTCAGATTTTTCTGAATTTTTTAGATATTAAACTGGGCACGTTGTTCGCAACTGCGCCAAAACGGAGCAAATCTGGCACACAGAACTTCAAACGACGATTCCTCCTTCATCCGGAAAGCTTTTCAAGAGTTTCTTTTTTGATTCCGCTTGAAATTTCCTGAATTTTCATAATCTGTAATCCTTTGAGAGTCTTAAGGCAATTTACGTTTTCATTCTGTTGTTTTAAGTTACGGACAGATTGATCATTGTAACTGTAATAGTCTAGCAAAATAGTGAAAGAAAAACATGGCTGGTGATGATATTGCTAAGATGTTACAGGTTATAACTCAAAAATTGGAGAACTTAGAGAAAAAATCAGTGGAAAAAGAAGAGAGAAGAAAAGAAATAATGTGGGAAGATATTTTCTTTGAAATTGGGAAGGTTGATAGTGCAAGATGTTCAAAATGCCATGGTTATGGGCATACATACCATTCCTGTCCTAATAAGTTTTATGTGTCCATGGATGACTACCTAAGTTTTGAAGAAGAAGATGAAAGAGATAGGGTAATGGATCGAACACTTGAAATTGAAGTCATGGAAAACAATTTTGAAGTTACTCTTGAAAAGAAAGAAATAATTCAAGACTTTAAAGAAGAAGGGAAAGAAAATTGTTTTCATGAACTTGCTTTTAAAGGAACTTTGTTTCAAAATAGATCTCTTATCAGCTCATATGATGTCACAAATTTTGATCCTTTTGAAGAAGATTTTGCCGAGCAAGGTTCTAGTGATGGTGATGATGAAAGTATCACAAGTTCAATCATGGTTCCTTCAATGTATCCAAGTGATGTGGAAAGTGAACTTACTTTTTCTTTATTATTGTTTGAAAAGGTAGGTACAAAAGAAAAGAATCAAAGCACATCTCTTGTAATTTGTAATTCATATGAAAATCTAGTGGAATCAAATGGGGAGGGTTTGGTTGTGAATGAAAAACAAGCTAGGGGTACTTCTTGTGATATCTCATCTCTAAATGAGTTATTAGGAGAATACCAATATGAAAATAAAAGAGTGAGAGTATTTCAAAATTCATGGGAGAAAATGAGAGAAGAAATTGAAAAGGTGAACAAAAGGAATCTTGAGAGGGTAAACAACAAAAGGAAACTCTTCAAACCTGGTCCAATCTTCACTATAAGAGATCACTTTTCATACTTTCAACAACCAAGTTTGAGGGCAAACTTTTTTAAAGAAAGGGAGAATGATGCAAGTCCAAGGTCCAAAAGAAAAGCCCATGCATTATATGACGAATTAGAACTATCAATGTTGATACTTATATTCCTAACATCCATAATTCGGTCAATTTGGCTCATTTCGTGGACTTTGATAGGTCTATCAACAAGTTCACATTCTGAACTTACGAAAAAAGTGGTCAAACACTTAATTTGGATAAGTTTTAGGCCGAAATCAAGTGTTGCATGTCATGAATGAAGCCCAATCAAATTTTGCAGCAACAACAAGAAGTGGGACATGAGTTGGACGTGTGAATTGAAGGCCCAAGTTATGTTTGGGTTGTATTTGTTTTTCTTGTTAATTTAAGTTTGTATTAAATCATGAGATTACTCTTAAAGTAATCCATGATTAGGAGAGGGTTTTAGGGATGATAATAGGCATGTGATGCATCAGTTTAGGGTTTTTATTGTGCTGGTTTAACTCTTGTAACAGCTCATTTAATAGAGCTTAACAAGAGGCTTAAATCAAGAAGCTTTGTAACTCCTCTTTGCTGCTCCTCTTTGGACGTTTTTGTAGTTTTTTTTAAGTGTCTTATTGCTGCTCCTCCCTCTATATAAGGAGAGCATATGATAGGTTAAGGGCAGATTTGAAGTTGAATGAAAAAAAAGCTGTTTCTTTGTGAAACTTTCTTTTGAGTGTGTCTCAAAAACCCCTATTACAACTTGAGTGTGTCTTGGTTGTTTAGGATTGATAGACTAAATTGAGTGTGTCTTGTTTAGTTGTATCAAGATCCTATAGTTCTTTGAGTGTGTCTTGAGAACTATATATAGTTAAATTTTCAGTTTTCCCTATCTGTTCTAATTCATTAAAAGGAGCAAAATTGTTAAAACCAATTCAACCTAAATTAAGTGAGAAAGTGAGGGTTGCATTTGGATCACGAGTAGAGAAACACCTTAACTCCAAAGTAATCATCAACAACCACTAAATTTCAGATAAAATCATATCCATTTCCTGCCTCATCTTCTCCCAGTGTAGCCCTCATTCTTCAATATATGTTCTTCGCGTAACGTCTCCCCCTCCTTGATGTGGACCCACCAACACCATACAAAAAACACCACCATACTTGTCGTAAATCTCGTAATCAGAGGCACTATCGATAGGAAGCCCCTTTATTTCTTCGTCGTGGTTCTAATTTACATATATATGCACATAGATCTTTTTAATCTCTTTTTCTTCCCCTTCTACATCACATATTTGGTTTGATTTGCCGTTGTTTGTTTTTTTTGCCTTTGTGGATATAAGTTTTGGTACCCACAAACCTAACAATTAGGAGTGACTTAATTATCTGTTTAAGCCATATATTTATCGGGTTATAACATTTTTTTACTAGTTTGTACCATAAATTGATAGCTTGTGCTCATGAACGTATCCAATAAGTTTATTCCTATAAACAGATAAATAATATTCATAAAATGATAAACAATATTTATAAAATGAAAACAATAGTTATAAACTTATGAAAACTATACATAAACTAAAGCTGATCAATGTCGACTTGGCTCGAAAAATGCACGGGCTTGGACATAATTTGTGGGTCCGATTATTGACTTCAGCTCGACCCGCTTTTTTTGTTGGGACGGGGTTTGGGTAGTTTAAAATGACATCTCAGTCTGTTTTCTTAGTTCGACCTGATTTTGGCCCGAAATATCAAGTTTGGCCAAAAATCGCCTCGAAGCTTTATATGGCACAACATGGGCTGTTTTTTGCACGCGGCCAAACCAGTTATGCCCTGTTGTTTGGTCACCTCCAACATATCCTCCAACATATGCTAATAAATATATGACTTAAACGGATAGATATATAGTTGAGATGATCAAATGACGGGCCAGACAACCCCTAAAAATTTGTCCACTTGTTGGGCAGGGCCAAATTTCGGGCCAATTTTTTAATGCCCAAAGCCCACTTTTTCGAGCCAACATTTGAACAAAAAAGTCATTTTTAGGTTGCCTAAACCATCACAAACCCAAAAAAAATGGGCCGAGCCAGGGCCGAACTCATACCTAAAAAATCAACCTAGATTTTTCAAACTGTGTCGAACCGAGCTCAATTTGACCAGCTCTAATATACTTATAGCCTAAATTGATATAGAATTATTTTAATCTCATATGAAAATGTCATAAATTAAAATTTGTATCATTCATTAAAATCGTTTCATCCAAGATATTTTCATATCTCTATTACATAAGGGAAGGGGGGAGCAACGGTGTCCTCTTTTGAACTGACTATTTTGCCCCCCTTCCTTTTCTAAATTACAAAAGGAATCTCAATACCAAAATCGGGGTCAAACAAAGCCACCGGAAATTAATTTTCAACAATCACTCAGAAATCACTTATATGAAGAAACTTTACAAATCACTCATAAAAGTGAGAAAATCACGTTGTAAAAATCACGCAAATCACTCAAATGATCAGGAAACTTTTACAAAAACTAAAAATTAACTTACAAACTAAAACTAATATACTAGGACGTCAATACATACAAAAACATTCACAAAATTCACTTATAAATCATTGTTCTCAATAACCATTCACAATTACATACTCACAAAAATTACCTATAAACACATATATGAGAAAAACATAAGATTTTGACAGTGATATCACACATTCGTCGATCGGCGATTTGCGAACTTTCAAACAGGTACATAATTCTTTTAAGGAAAAAATCACAAGAATAATCCAAACTATTGGGGGTCTTCTCAAATTAATCCCAACAATCGTTTATTCCAGTATAATCCCAACTATAAGGGATATCTTCTCAAACTGATCTATAACCTGATTTAACCTGTTGGGAAGGTCATTTGGTCCGAGTGTTCTTCACTGATTGGTCCTTTTTTTCGTTGATTTTAATTTTAAGGAAAAAAAAAGAAAAAGAAAAAAATCTCCAACTATCTCCATAGCCACCAAGAACCCAACCACCCACCAAGCTAACCAGCCAACCTTAGCCAGCCAACCACAAAAACCCAACGGCCAAAATGAAACGGCCAACCTGGAATCCCCAAAACCTCACTCCTACTCCTCCCTAAACTCGCCGACGTCATGAAAGTACCATTGATGGTTTTGCCTCAAAATCTCTCTTCTCATGCTCACTGTCTCACACTCTCTCTCCTCGAAGAAGACACCGTTGATGGTGTTGTCGACATCAAGAAGGTAGCCCTGCAATTCGCGACGAAGAGAATTGATTTACTTGACTAGTAAAGGCTAATGGTGCTTGTCGACATCAAGATCCGTGAATTTCGGCCAAGACGAAGAGAATTGAACCAGTTGATGAAGAGAATCCGCGACGATGAGAATTTAGGCGACATTGACGGTGGTGGGTTTTTTTAGTGGAGGTGGTTGTTAGTTGTTGGAATTTGATAGAGGTGGTGGTTAGGGGGGTTGATTTACGGTGGAGTATTGTTTATAAGGAGGTTCGGTGGTGGTGGTAGTTAGGTGGTTGAATTCGGTGGAGGTGGTGTTCAGAGGTTGATTTACGGTGGAAGTGGTTTATGGTGAAGGTGGTTTATAAGGGGTGAGTTTCCGGCGGAGGTTAAGGCGGTTCAGGTGGTGGAGGTGGTTAGGAGTGATTCAAAATTGAATAAGGTGGTTTTAGGCTAGGTGGTGCATGTGTGGCTGGAAGGGGGTCGGGTGGTAAAGAGAGGAAGAGAGAGAAATGGTGAAATAAAAAGAAAAATGTTTTTTTTAACCTGTTTAATAGGTAGCTGGTCATATGGGATCATTTTGGGAAGGGGTATCATTAAGTTGGGATTATACCAGAATAAACCGTAGTTGAGATTAATTTGAGAAGACCCCCAATAGTTTGGATTATTCCTATGAATTTTTCCTTCTTTTAATCTTTAAAGATATTTCACATTAGTCGATTGTTATGTAGTTGAAAAAATGGAGATAATCTCTATTATATAAGTGAAGGGGGGAGGAAGATGGTGTCCCCTCACAAAAAGTCTAATATACCCTTAATGATTTAAATTGCCTTATAATATTAAATAGTCTTTTCTTCTTCCTACTTGCTATATATATATTGAACAAGTTAATAATGGAATTGGAATTGAATTTCAAATTTCAATCAAATATTAAATTAAGGAGAATGATTTCCTCTTTTTAAAATATGCGTGAAAAACTCTAATAAAAAATTAAATTGACAATATAACTTGATTAAAACAATCTGTACATAAAATAAAAACTTGAATTTCATAGTAATAATTATAATGATAATATTTTAAAACCTATGTTGATTATTATTCTGTAATCTCTATTATATAAATCAAACTCTTCCACTTTATTAATATTCAACGATTGAATCTGATACACAAATTCTTCCACTTTATTTGAACACAAGCTTTCTTCTGCTTTGTATTTCCTTCACTTATATAATAGAGATTTGAATAATGATGAACAAGTAACTAAAAAAACCAACGAAACACTGATTTAAGAAAAATATATTTTAAAAAAATTAAAAATCATTATAAATGTTTGTTCGAATCAATTTCTTTTGTCACACTGATGAATAACTAATTGAGAAAAAGAATGTTAATATGACACGCACGCATAGCGTGCAAAAAATACTAGTTAATAACATAATTAAAGAGATTATGGTCAAAATTGTGCATCATCAATCATGAAAATCAAAATGCGTTTAAAAAGAATCAAGTGAGCGAACCGAGGAGGAGAGAGAAAATCGAGAGATTAGCGCGAGAGGAAAGGCACAGAAAGAGAACAAGGAAGAGGACATTGAAGTTGATAAGGCTACTGGGGTTTTAGCTTAATTAAGGCTAAAGCCCTTATCTTTCCCCTTCCTCCATTAACAGCACCTCTCCTTTCATCCTTCAACACCAACAACTTCAGTAAGTGTTCTTCTTTCACCAACTCCTTTCTGGGGTTTTTAGGGTTTCTTAAACCCTTAAAACAAATACCCCACATCATTTTTTACTGATTGTATACTGAAAGATGAGACCTTTTTGTTCCAATTTTTATGGGTCTTACTGAATTTTAAGTGGGCACTAAAATTCTTAGGTCAAAATTTCTATATGGTTCATAAATATATATTTGCACCACATGCAAACTGTTCCTTAAATTCACAATTTTTTTTTGGGTGGGTAATGAATTATACTATTATCTGGTACATTTATATATAGAATATACATATATAAGCTACATTTTTGTTTTCTGAATTTTGGTTCATGTTATAAGGTTTGAACATCTAGCCATGTTTATTATGAATTAAGCAGGCGAAAAATTAAGGATGGCCGCCCAAATGGTCCGTGAATGGAGTGGAATTCAGCAGTTTCCGGCCGCAACTCAAACTAAGTTGCTTGAATTATTGGGAAAATTGAAGCAAGAGGTTTGGCCCCCTTTTAACAGTGTGGCTGATTTTGAACACGTGAAGTTGTTAATCTATTAGTTTTAATAATTGTGCTTGTTATAATGTTTTGGGATGTAGAATGTGGATTCATTGACCATCCTTATTATGGGGAAAGGTGGTGTAGGGAAGTCTTCGACTGTAAACTCAGTCATTGGTGAGCGAGTTGTAGCCGTCAGTGCTTTTCAGGTATGGTTTCATACTCCATGTTTGTTTGAATGTTGGGACGTGAGAATGTATACATACATAATGTCATAGTGAATCTTTTTGTTTTTTGTTTATCGCATGAACTAAAGAAAAGACATGTACTGCACGAACTTATTGTTGGCAACTTGGCATCCCTGGTTATCATAATCTAACAGACTTTTTGGTGGAAATTAGTGGAGTTTATATGCATTGCTATCAGCTTTCTCTTTTACATGGTCGCATACGTTCCCATCTTTACAAGTTAATGCCCTTCTAGTGTACCTGGAAGGTGGAAACCACCCAACGCATCTCGTTATGGTCTTGAGTAGTTGGAGGTCTTTGTTGCTTGGTTTATGGACCTAAGTCTCCTTTGAGAGGATTTTCGGTTTTATACCTGTCCAATCTAATGTGGTATCAAAGGGTTGGGATGTCAGGATATCCTATTTATAGGCTGAATTCTGAAAGCATGCAACATGAAGTATTCCATGAGAGACATGTGAGGTGGCTTCACCGAAGAACATAGGCATTCAAAGGATGCTTTGGACTTGAAATTAGACCTAGTTAATGGACAGGGTACCCCAAAGGGTAGGGTCGGGACAAGGTAGAAGGGTTTTAAACGGGTAGGGTGGATAACAAGCCGAATCTGTAGACTAACAACTATGCAGAAGAGGAAATTATGGTAAAAAGCCATTTACCACAGTTTAGTTTTTATATGTGCTCATTTCTCTCTCTCCATCCCTCAATCTCCTCACTTGTATATTGGCCAGACCGTTATTGACCCACAACCTACATGGCCCACCCGTTTTGGTACATTAACAAGGTGGCCCACTAATGACCTCACCCGTCTATGATCAAGGCTACTTAAGAGTTAAGATTGTCAGGTTTCATGGTTGGTTCAGTTTTTGCAAATTATTTTAGTTTCCCTTAGTCCAATATCCTTATTACTTTGTGCTTCCTTGTTTTGTTTATTTTATTTATAAATATATGAATTTACTTGGAGGGAGAGGTCAGGTTGTTGCCTCGTTTCTCTCGTAGCATGAGGTAGTGGGCTTTCTTCTTTCTCACACAAAGGTTTTCAATTTTTTGTATGGGTTGTCAGTCCGACACACCGAGGCCCGTGATGATTTCTCGTACAAGGGCAGAATTTACATTGAACATCATTGACACACCTGGTCTTGTTGAAGGAGGATATGTGAACGACCGGACTATAGATATGATTAAAAGGTATGTGGCCACTCACATCCGCTTAAATTCTATGGTTTAGACGATGCATGCTCATAGCCCCTTAAGAAGTATGATCTCAGAATTTTGCCTTTGGATACAATCATACAATATCTGTGTTTGAATGTTCTTGTTTGGTTGCTTGTTTGTTGAATGTTGATATAGCTTTCTAGTCTCTATTCTCACCCCAAATTAGCCACAAAAAAAACTTTGCATTTAGATGTTTGTGTGGTGGAGTGTCCAAGAGTAATGGTTGAATCACCTGAACAGTGTCCTGTTCGAATGATCAAGTTGTTCTTTACGGACATAACAATATGATATATCCGTTTTTCATAGGAACCATAAAATGACAGGGCATCAAAAAAATTATTTCCAGAGATCCACTTGCTACTGGATAAGAGGCATGGATGGCATAAAAACTTGATCCCTTCTGCTATTTGTCATTGCTATTGCTTTATGAGGAAATGTTCATAGACTTTCTCGTACAAAGTATTATACTTACGTTTTTGCCTCTGTTTAGTTTAGACCACATTGAGGCCATCCATTGTGGACTATCCCTTTTGCGCTTCCGTGAATTTCTGATAAGAAAAACAAATTGGAGTCATAGGAAGAGTAGAGCCATAGATAGAAAGGAATATTTAGGGTGATTTCAGGCCACCCTGGACCACCTCATGGTCCATTGTATATCTAGTTGTTCCCCCTTGTATAACAAATATAAAAGATAGATCTCCAATACGAAACCAGTTAATTGATCTAATTTTGGTGGTTGAAGCAACGTTCAATGTTTTGCATGCATTGTTGGAAATGTGTTTGGTGTCTAAACTTTTCGTTAGCTTTTTGGCTACTTTTGGCTTACATTTTGCTTTTCTTCTTTCATTGATTAGTCTCTTCTTATATGTCCTGTTACTTTTGCCTTTATTTGTTTCCACTTTGATCGCCTTTTCTTATTATTTTTATGGAGTATATTGTTTTCATTTTTTGAAAGTCAATTGATTTATAAAAGTCATGAATTGAAGCACAACTTACCTTTACATATATATATTTTCTTTACCCTTGTTGTTTGACAATCTCTAATGCACAAGTTTTACAATTACTATCTTTTGTTCCATCAAACTAATGTTTGTATAAGAACACTTGACTTATTCAATTCATAAGTGTCGACCCTCCTACTTTTAGATTTATGGCTTCACCCTTGGGAATAATCTCTAGTTGTCCCCTTTTTGGATCTCTCTCAACTTCTCATCACCGACCTTCTCCACCCCTCTATTGTGTGAGTTCATGGGAAGAAGGGTGATATATAATAGATCATTAATATTGGCTTCTCTGAGAGAAGCAAAGAGAGTCACTTAGGACATCCCTTGAACACTCAGTTCTGTCTTGCTAATGTATTGTGTATACGTATGTCCCTGTTTCAAATACTTATAATAAAGTTTTTCTGCACACCCTTATAGGAGCATGATAGACAAGGTCAACAAACAAATTAATCAATATAATTTAAACAATTAATAACCAATGACTTCTATTACCGGTGTTTTTAATTAGTGTACCCAGTTATGTTGTCTATCCTCCTAAGAATGGATGCTAAGGAGCTTGATTGCCAATATAAATAAACTGAAAAATATATAAAACAGTTATACGCTTGAGTAGAGCTTCAAACTCCGCAATGTATTGTCTATTGCAATAGGAATTAGCAAGGTCTGGATTTCATGGACTGTAAAGTTCAGGGTCTCAGGATGCAACTCTGAGAAGGTTTATATTCATAATTCACCCCTACCCCCCCACGAACTACGATTCAGTTCGTTTTGCGTGCCAATTCGGTGGGGTACGCGAACCAAATCGTCCAAATTGGTGTACCAAACATGTAGGCGGCAGAATCTGTTTGTAGATTTCAGGATAAATTGGAAGAAGGAAACTCAAATCAAAGGTAATTTCAGATCTAGGGTTTGAGAAAGAAACCCTAGTTCTCTTAATTTAAGGAGAAATATACCATATTTCATATTTAGTTGTTGGGGCTTTTGTTCAGGACGTTGAGTTGAGTAGAATGATGTGGGTTTCTTCGTGATAAGTCTGGTTGGCCATGAGTTCTTTGTCTTCTCCGGCGACGGCGAGGTGGGCGTCGTTGCTTAGATGTAAATAATTTTTTTTGTTTATTCTAAAAGTTGGAACTTGATAAAGTTACGTGTGTCAATAAATAATGGTAATCAGTACATCTTTATCTGCACCCTTTGACTTTTCTTTTTACTGTGTTATACTTTTGAAAAAAAAAAAAAAATATTAATACTTACTGTACGTGTGGCACTAAGTGGCCAGTACACTAAAGCTCCATTACTGCATTAAATATTTTACTTTATTGGGGGGTTAAAAATATTTTAAAGCTGCATTGGCACATTAAATACTACATTGGGTAAAAATGTTTTTTCTAAGTTTTGGTCCACAATCTATGTAATATTAACTTTTTAAGTGTTAACTTAAAATTTTCAGCATATTTTAAAAGCTTAAAAATTACTGTACAAATTTCCAGGTTCCAATGCCTATTTTAAAAGTCTGCCACCTAGTAATTATTATGATCAGCGAACCAAATAATGTCCTCAAGCGAACCATGACTCCAAAAATCGAACCAAAAAAAAAAACCCCAGCGATCCGAAATTTAGCCAACTAGCGAATTGCGTTCCCGTACCCGTTCCGCGAACTATGTGACACTGGTTTATAAATCCTCTTCATGGTCGAAGTTTGAAAAAATGTAGATGCTGCAATCTGACCCATCTGTTCATTCTCCTAACAAATATATGCAAGGGAAATTTGCACTCAAACTTTCAATGGATTCTCTAAAATGTTGTTTTGATCAAATAAATAATGTTCAGTTTCAGCATGTCTTAAAGGGTTTAGCTTGTATGTGATGCATATCTTTGAAGCGCGGCTAGGATTTATGCTTTCTACTTTTCACATATATCTACAAGTTGTATGATTGAAATCATTGAACTGCAAGAAAAGGCTTATTTTTGTCTCAAAGCTTTAAGGTCAAAATGTACAAAGGTATATTCAACAAGTTTGTTGATACTTAATTGGTGCCATTGATTTACTTGTGTTATTTTATCTACTTACCTATGCCTATAATCTACTATGATGTGTTATCGTGGTCACTTGCTATTTAGTGGGAACTTGCTATCTGTTGTTTACATCGCTGTTAACATTAAGATAGCTTCGAGTACCATTACGTGGACTTGGTGTTGAGTGACTTGAGTCTTATCTTGTATTAGAGGCTTTGAGTTGTGACAGGCTAAAGTCGTATCACCTTATCAAAAATAACCTAAGGTCCACTAACAAGTAGTAAGGGAAGTCAGGATCGAATCCACAGGGAGAAAATTATATTATTGTATCCGAATTCTAATATTATACTAACTAAATCAGTTGAAAATGGGTGTGACTAAACTAATAGACAAATGATAGAACTAAATATGAAGGTAAGAATCAATTAATAAAGAACTAGGACTATGGATCACTATGCATACAATTCGGGAAATCAGAGACGAATAATAACTACCCAATAAGTCAATTTATCTAGGGCACATGTAATTTCTCTCGAACATTACCTCCCTCAAAGATCACCTAGCCGCTCTCGCATGGTCAAGGATCACTATGCCTAATGATTGAAAGCCTATACGAAATCTCTCCTCTCGAAGTAGATTCAATATTGCGATAATAGAAATACAAATCAGGCCTAATTCATAAATCTAGCATGAACGATTCAATCACAGGAAACAATTGAAATAAAGGGTAATTATATTAATCTATTAATCCCTCATTGCATACATAGATCCCCACAATCCTAGAAATAAAACTACTCACTCATGTTTGAGAATCCAATAACAAATTCCATATAAAAATCCATACTTTGAACTATTGCGAATAACTAAGAAATTACTCTAATCAATAATAGAGGAAGCAAACAATAATGGAGAAAACAAGGAAGAAGATTACCAAATTAAAAAACTATATTGAACTTGCGAATAATCCAAATGTTTGATCTTGAATCACAATGAAAAGTAATAAAAACTAGGGTTCTTGAGAGAATCTATGAGAAAAATAAGAGCTAAAACAAAAAACTATCCAATATTCTCTAATTTTCCTATTTATACTAAGTAGCCCGAAAATCATTAAATGAGCGCGCGGAAGAGAAGCCCGATCGGGCCAAGTCAGCCCTATCAAATCGGGCTGAAAGCAGCAGCAGAGATCCAAAACTAGGCCACGCCCGATTCAATCGGGCCGATACGCCCGATGAGATCGGGCCGCACACCAGCGCTGAGCATCTTGCGCACAACACCGCCAAGAACGCCCGATGTCATCGGGCCGATCCTCCCGATCGGGCTCCTCAACGAAATAACGATCGGGCGACAGAGCCCGATCGGGCCCGCAACAACAGTTGATATCACCCTAGCCAGCGCCCGATCTGATCGGGCTCAGGTCCGTTCTTCATTCTTGGCTCTAAATGCCAATGTCTTCAATTCTTCTTTGCTCAAGGATCCCGGAAAATATCCTCGGGACTTTGAAACTTCGCATAGAACCTCTCCAGTCCAGTGTAACGGTCAAATAATAGTAGAAAATAGGGAGATAACTCCCTAAAACCTGCAATCAGACACAGAACAGAAAACCACAACTAGATGGAGAAAGTTAGCATAAAACGGCTCCTAAGAGCACCATTGATACACAATGTAGCTCAAATATAGGGGGAAAATCACTATATAAAACCATAACATCAAGCTGTATCTAGAGCTATGTCTTTTGTCCTGTGTGAATATATATGATGTCTACCTAGTACCTACTAAAGTTCTATGGTGGCATTTAATATTGCATTGATATTGTAGGATATTCTATATTTTGAAACAAATTTTTTGGGCTAAAAGCCTAAATCCATTACTATTCGAAACAGAGGGAGTCAAATTATTTTATCGTTCAAACTGTAGCAATAAGCGATACTTTGTATTTTACTAATTTATGATGACAACAAAAATTGATCATTTTAATGCTCTTCTTTCTTCTTTTCTTTTTTACTCTTGTAATCCTTGTGATTGTTTTAACTTTCTTCTTTTAATTTGGTTGGAGCAGCTTCCTTTTGGATAAGACCATTGATGTATTGCTGTATGTGGACCGGCTGGACGCTTACAGAGTAGATAACTTAGACAGACAGATTATCAAAGCCATATCTGATAGTTTCGGAAAAGGAATATGGAATCGTGCTGCTGTTGTCCTTACTCACGCTCAGCTCTCACCACCAGATGGATTGAGCTATGAAGAATTCTTCACTAAAAGATCCGAGTCTCTTCTAAAAGTACTTCGCCTTGGGGCCCGAATAAAGAAGCAGGATTCTTTTGTATGGCATCTCCATCTTTTTTTTTGTCCATTTTTCTGTTTGAATTTGTATGCTGTTATAGTGTTATGCAATGGTCTTGCCTTACTTTTGTGTTTTATTAGTTTACTTTGAAAGAGGGGAATTTTGAGCTCCCACTAAATGCACCAGTGTGTTAGCAGCTCAGTGCGAGTTTTGATGCCTAGCTAATTTACGCAATGGGAAGGAAGTCATATCTGTGTATTTCGCAGGAAGAAAAAGGCGTGATTCATTTAAATGAAACCGCTAACCGAATAGTTAGAAATGCCGCAAGCAAAGATCATATAGCCTAATTGACTGCAAGGATTCCGATCAAGCTGAAAAAGCCCTTCCTATCTTATTAAGCAGCCGTTTATCGTTGGATCTCGCCAATACATCATCCTATAGTTTTTGATACCGAGATATTTATCCGTCATCCTTAAAGCACAGTCTTCCCAATGGGAACCATTCGGTGGTTAGGCATCCTTCGATGAAAGAGTGGTTTACCTTTGGTAGCACTTGTTTGTATATGGTCAATGGAAATTGTCACATTGTCTGATACGGTGTACTCAAATAACGATATTATCATAATTTGACCACATTACCCTTTAAGCTAGATATGTCGTTGACTCATATATATTCCCTCCCTGCCACTTCACTTGTATGTTGGGGTATTTTAGGAAACTGAATCATCGTTTCAGGAGAGTGACCTTTTTCCTCTGACTTCCAAATAGTATGTGTGGCAATTCTCTCCGGGTAGAGGGGATGTTATTTTTCCTGAGATCTTGTGCTCAGAATAAATTATCCGTAATTTATCTGGTAATTGGTAATAGACCTCTTACATTTTTTTGTTGTGTTTTTCGTGTTATAAAATGACCCGGGTTATTTACATGTCTTCCAACTACATATAATAGCTTGTCAAAATGATGATTTATGTTTGGAATTGGCTATTTGACAATATACCACATTAAAGAAAAAAATGTCTCCAAAAAAACATTTCTTCATATTGCACTTGATTAGTTTCTGTTTAAGCTTCATTTTTCTGAACATCTTTGTGTGTAATTTTCTCCTAGGCATCCTCCATTCCTGTGGTTTTGGTTGAGAACAGTGGGCGATGCAATAAAAATGACAGTGGTGAAAAGGTCAGTGCTTACCTTTTCCATTGTGATGCCATTGTTAACATTTGTTTCCAGCTTGATGTAGTCTTCAACTTTGGCTGTTTCACTAATAGTTCTTATCTTTATAGGTCCTTCCAAATGGAATTTCATGGATTCCAAATTTGGTCAAGACAATCACAGATGTTGTTTCAAATGGAAGTAAGGGTATCTTAGTTGACCAGAAGTTGATTGAGGGACCTAACCCAAATGCACAAAACAAGATATGGATACCCTTGTTTTTGGCAGTTGAAGTAAGTTCTTAATCTATAACATTAGTTAAAATATATGAAGTTCTGTTTTTGTAGTGTTTCGAAATGGTTGCTTGCGGGAGATATACTTAATTGTTTCACCAAATGAACCATGAACAAAATTTCTAATTGTGTTGGATACTTTGAAATAGCTGGGGAAGGCAATAGGTTTGACAGGACTAAAGTAGGATGTACCAATGTAATGTGTGCCTCCTAGTGTAGATGAGGCACAATTATAGTAGCCCCATCTTCATTTTCCTACTTTTCGCTAACAGTTTCCCCCTGCTTTCTTTGAAATCTGTTATATACTTGGATTTTGTTTGATCATTTTGATTAGGGAGATAAATTATCTAGGGGTTGTTGATCGGAGAGAGGAAAGGAAAAAGAATCAAGAAAGGGTTAAGGTAAGGAACCCCAAACCCCCTAAACTCCCCTTATGTTTGGTTGGAGAGGAGAAAGGTGATTTATATCCTCTAAGGCTCAACCTGAATTTCTCTTTCTTCCCCACCCTAGATTCGCACACTCCTGCATCCTGTCAAACACCACGTGACAGCCTTCCACCACCTTTGACCTCCGTGTGGTCCAGCCCTCCACCACCGCCCTTGAAAGCAGCCAAGCAAAGAGGATGGTCAAATTTGATCATTAAAATTCCAGATCTGGAGTTTTCATGGTGCGATATGGCCATCTAAAGCCACTTCATGCATTGAAAAACTTTTTATTTCTCTTTCCATCTTTTACAAGTGTTCTTCCTCCTCTGATTCTTTTCCCTGATTTGGTGGGATAATATGTTGACATGTTGGTGTGCTGAGGTTTCCGCGTGGCCGTTGATTTGGTGGGATTTTTGGTGGAGGTGCTGTGGGTTTTTGGCTTGGTGGACGGTGGTTGCTTGGTGTGCTGAGGTTTCTGTGTCAGTGGTTGCTTTGTGGTGGTTTTGTTGGTGCATATGATGGGAGGTTAGTGGAGATGGCTTTTGGTGGCTGGATGTGGTAGTGGTGAAGTCAAGGGTGACAATTGTTGTTTATGGTGAAGTCAAGGGTGGCAATTGTTTTTTACGGCGAAGTCAACGCTGGCAATTGTTTTTTTTTTTTTTGGGCATTTTTTCTTAATTTCATTATTTCCTCATTTACAGTTTTAAAGGAAGGGGAGGGGAATGGAGGGATGGGTTTTCCTCCATTTGGATACCGAATGAGGAGGGAAGAGAAATGGAGGGGAGGGAAATGGAGGGATGAATTCCCTCATATTTTGTGATATACAAATCTCTCCAACAATGGAAAGATCTGGAAGGAAAACTCATCACACTTCCTTCCCCACCCCTCCCCTTCTGTACTCTCCCCTTCCTTTCCTTCCTTTTTCTCTATCGAAAGACACAGTTAATGTGATGCCTCTAGCTTGAGTGATTGGCTTATCTTCACGAGCCAAAAGAAGTCCTTGGCTTGTCTGTTAAGATTCATTCACGTACTCGTGTGCATGAGAAATTGAACTCATTTTTCTTTATTGAAGTTGAGTGATCCTTATTTGAACTAATTTTTCCTGATTTGCCTTATGTAAACTTATATTTTAAAAAGATGAAAAGAACAAAGCCTTACAAGGGACTGATTATAGAAGTATATATATGCTGTCTAGCCTGTCGTCTAGCCCATCTAGGAGTATTTCTACAGATTGAGAAGAGAACTTTGAGAAATTGATCATTTCTCAATAACTGCATTTTCTGGTTTATCTGCTGCAGTATTTCTTGGTGAAGCAGATTCGTGGTTGGATCAAATCTGATGTTGCAAAGGAATTTAAACCCGCATGGGAACTCCGAGATATTGGTGCAGCGAAGCGCAAGTTCTGATAAGCTACATCCTGCTTCCTTCTTTGAGCCTTTTCCTTTGACAGTGTCTCTATGGTGTTTCTCATGACTACTTCTATAGAGATTTTTACAGTCAGCGTAGCGGTAACCTTCGGCAACGTGAGCGATTTTGAGTCTAAGAGAGCTGTCTCTGTTTTTTTCATATAAAATTTCCGGATAGTGAAAGTACACACTTGAATTTTTTGAATCTGTTTTTGTAGAAGTACTATTATTGTATCTACTAGTTAATTTCACTTTATGATAAAGCAGGTTTTGTAAAACCAATTTGCAGCACTGCTGTAGCTAGGGGTGTTAACGAGCCGAGCCGAGACCGAACATGGCCAGGCTCGGGAATGTGAGGGTCCGAGCTCGGCTTGAGCTCGAAAATCCGGGCTCGGCTCGAGCTCGAAAAAAAAAATCTTCGGCTCGGCTCGAGAGAGTTTGCGAACTGTTTGGCTCGAAAAAGCTCGAGAATGTTTCCAATGCATTTCAGCACACTTTTCAGTTGCAAAACAAGTCTAATCTTCAAACATCCAAAAACAATCAAACTAATAAACTAAAAATCACACAACAACAATAATTTACAATCGCAATTTCGAATCGAAAAAACGAGAAGACGAAAATAAAACCTCCATAAGAGTGAGCAGGAGTCGCCTAGTGGCATAGTGAACACGCTGTTTAGCATCACCAAGACGCTCAACGAAAGGTGGTCTGAAGCAAGAGCAAGAAGTCCACCTTGAGAGACTCTGAAATTGTTATCTTTAAGAAGATTGTGCAAGTATCAACAAGAGAAGTAACTTCAGAGGACGTTAATGGACGACGAGAAGCTTCCTCCATTGTTAGGGTTTCGAGGAGGAGATCCGGTGAGGTAGAGCAGATCTGAGTTATGAGAGAGAGTGTGTAATACCCCGATCCTTAAAAGCGTTTTAATTAGCGTTAATTATAATTATAAAGTTAATTATATTTCGAAAATTCTTATTTTATCTAAGTTGGAGTATGAATTTTTAAATGAGATGTTGTCATGTTTTTATTAATTTAATTTTATAAAGAAATTATTATTTAAACTTATTTTGGGTTTTAAATATCCAAATGAGTTGAGTGGTATTAAGCTTTATATGTTGAAGTTTCTTGAATTGGGATGGGAATCCTAAAAACTAACAGAAATTCCCAAACCCGCTTTTTTGTCGGTTTAAGGAGGAAATAAAACCCCAAACTCTTTGTTTCTCTCATCATTTTCTCAAACACCCCAAACCCCATTTCTCTCTCTTGAAAGAAACCCCAAACCCCAAGCTTTCTCTCTCCTGATTCCCCTGTTTCTCTCTCTCGCGTTGCCGGCGCTCTCCCTGTGCTCACCGGAGTTCGACGAACGCCGCTCACGCCGCTAGATCCGCCGCACCACCGCCTTGCTACCGTTGCTCCGCCCGACTTGCATCGATCCGTCGCACTGCGTCGGTGCCCCTGTCTTCTCGCCGAGCTCACCTCCCCTGCCGGATATCGCGTCGATGCTCGTCGCTCGCAGTACTCGCGGACTCGCCGATGTGCTCATCGAACCCCCCTGTCGTCATCCCTCGCTCTTGAGCGAGAGGTGTAATTACCTCCGATTCTTCTCTTTGAATTTCATAATAATTAGTTTAAGATTCAAGCCTACTTATTACCTTTGATAATTAGATGGATTCTTTTGGGCCTAAAAACTTATTCAAGTCATTGGTTATTGTTTGAGCTAAATAGTCAAGGTATAAAGCTAAATCCTTTATAAAGCTCCTCTTTGATTTTCAAATTCAAACTTAAATCTGAATTAGGCTAGTTATTCGATTATCCTCATTAGAAAGATAGATATGTAGGAATATATAGATGCATTTAGCGGAATTTCAGGAAACAAATTTCCTAACATCTATCACAAGATCGCATGCATAACATAAATATGAATCATATTATAAGGAAAAGAATGTACAACCTTTGTAGCGTGTTTTCCACCGGATTGCAAGTGCTAGAGATCAAAGAACAGCAATTGATGTCCCTCTACTTAGTCCACGAGCACCAATTGAATTCCCACGTTTGCTAGAACGGAAGAGGATGAACAGATTTCACTCTCTTGCTTTTTAGGGAGGGTGGTCGGATTTCCAAAGGAAAACAATAGGGTTTCTTTTCTCTCTCTTTTCAGTTTGAATGTTACTGTCAAATTGAACGTTCTGTTTCTCTCTGCTATTATAACCTTTTATAATAGTAGGAGAATAAAATAAGAGAGAGACCTAACCTAACCCTACTTTCTCCTATTGGCCGGTTTCCTTACTTCAATTAGTTACTACAATGTGTGACCTCATAGGATCAGGTTAACTTAGTTGTACGTACAATCAATATTGTTCTACTAACCAACATTTATTCTCTAGCAAGTAAATGTGATTACTAAACTAACGTAATTAATTATCTCTATAATATTTCCTTTTATATTTAGTAATTGCCGGGATGTCTAAGGACATATTCCTTCAATCTCCCACTTGTCCGAAGACAAGAGCGCAATGCTAAATTCCTTAAGTCACTTAATGCCAAATTTGATAACACCATGTTATTCTCAAATTTATGTTCCTTGATCGTTGAGTTCGAACTGCTCAAATAAGGATTAACTCTTTAATCCTATTCCGCATGGCCATGCAATTTTCCAGTTCTCGCTCATCAAGAGGCCCAGACACCATTCCTATTTAATAGGAGGACTTATCCACTCTTGTATGACCATAACTCCCACTCAATTCTTAGCCCACCTGATCACTGCCTTTATAACCTCCTTTTACGGCGCGGCGTTTAACAGTGTCAAAGTTAAACTAATTATGTTGTGGTTATTAAGACATACTCATGTCTAAGGAATCCACTAAATATAGTAGTTCGATTCTACTTTTAGAATCTAATTAGGTCATGTCTCAATGTATCAAATATACATCCATATAATCAATTAGACATCTCTATGTCTTCATAGCCCATGGAACTGCGCTATCAATTAATTATATACTAGTCTTTTAAATAAATCACTTATGTCTAATTTAGTGATTTAGACTAGGGACTTTAAATAAATTGTGATTTTCAGTTCACTTTATAGGGTCCCAATATCAAAACATTTTCGATAATCCTATTTGAAAGCACAAATTATTTGGACATTTTATTTAATACTAAACCAAACAATTAAATAAGAAACGGATTTTTATTGATAAACATCCAAAGCATAATCAATGTCTTTACAATTGTAAACATGAAGTAAACAACCTAAAGCCATTCTCGCATATGCTTAAGCCCCATAGACCTAGTATGACACTCATGCTTAGGTTGAGCAAGCGGTTTAGTCAGAGGATCTGCTACATTATCCTCAGTATGAACCTTGCTTACTTTCACATCCTCTCTACCAACGATTTCTCGAATGAGATGGAATTTCCTGAGCACATGTTTAGACCTTTGATGCGATCTGGGTTCCTTAGATTGAGCAATGGCACCATTGTTGTCACAATACAACTCAATGCCATTCTCAATGCTAGGAACTACACCAAGCTCACCAATGAACTTTTTGATCCAAACAGGCTTCCTTTGCCGCATCGGCCGCTGCAATATACTCACTCCGTTGTAGAATCCGTGATGGTACTCGCTTAGAGCTCTTCCAGCTCACAGCTCCTCCATTGAGACAAAATATGAAACCAGTTTGCGATCGGAAATCATCTTTGTCACTCTGGAAGCTTGCATCGGTGTATCCAGTAACAACCAACTCATCATCTCCACCATAAACCAAAAAATTATCCTTAGTCCTTCACAAGTACTTAAGGATGTTTTTATTGCAATCCAATGCGCATCTCCCTGGATTTGATCGTATCCGCTGCATATACTCAAAGCATATGCAACATCCGGTCGAGTGCATATCATGGCATACATAATGGATCCTACAGCGAAGCATATGGAACATTACTCATACGCTTGACCTCATCGGGACTCGAAGGACACCGAGTCTTGCCAAGTGCAATGCCATGTTGCATGGGAATGAAACCTCTTTTGGAGTTTTCCGGCTTGAACCTTGCAAGAACCTTATCAATATAAGTTTCCCGACCGAGCCCAATTAGCCTTTTCGATCTATCTCTATAGATCTTTATTCCCAATATGTACTTTGCCTCTCCTAGGTCTTTCATAGAGAAACAATTCTTAAGCCATTCCTTGACTGACTCAAGCATGGTCTTATCATTTCCTATGAGAAGTATGTCATCCACATACAAGACCAGAAAAGTAATACTACTCCCACTTAACTTCTTGTATACACAAGATACCTCTTCATTTCTGAGAAAGCCAAATTTCTTGACTGCCTCATCAAATCTGAGGTTCCAACTCCTTGATGCTTGCTTTAGTCCATAAATGGACTTCTTAAGCTTGCATACCCTCCATGGATTTTCTAGATCTTCAAAACCTTGAGGTTGTGTCATGTACACATCCTCTTTCAAGAATCCATTCAAGAAAGCGGTTTTGACATCCATCTGCCATATTCATAGTCATGAAAGGCAGCAATCGCAAGGATTATCCTAATGGACTTCAGCATGGCTACTGGTGAGAAGGTTTCATCATAGTCAATACCATGAATTTGTTTGAAACCTTTCGCCACCAACCTTGCTTTGAAAACACTAATGTTTCCATCCTTGTCTGTTTTCAACTTGAAAATCCATTTGCATCCAATGGGTGCTACCCCATCAGGCAAATCAACCAAGTCCCATACTTGATTTTCAGACATGGAATCCATTTCAGATTTCATGGCCTCAAGCCATCTTTCGGAGTCGTGACTCTTCAAAGCATCTTTGTAGCTAGTAGGTTCTTCTGATTCTAAAATCGTTATTTCAGAATTTTCAGTCAAAAGGAAATCAATATATCTCTTTGACAGAATGATGGTCCTACTAGACCTACGTTGGGGAACAACAGAAGAAGTTTCCACCTCATTAGGCTGAGTGACTTCGCACGGAGTTTCTCCAAGTGGGACGGTAGGAGGTACGTGAATTGAATGCACCGCCTCCCGAGCATTTTCATGTAGGGCCGCCTCGATGAGGTGTTAACCTCATCCATTTGTTGCTCATCTCGAATTTCTTCGAGATATACATTTCTCCCACTTGTTTTTCTCGGAAATAAACTCCTTTTCCGTAAAAGACACCATTACGAGCAACAAACACTTTGTTTTCGTTTTGGTTGTAGAAGTAGTATCCCTTAGTCTCTTTTGGGTAACCGACAAAGAGACATTTATCGGATTTGGGTGAAAGCTTATCAGAAAGTAAACGTTTTACATAGGCTTCACAACCCCATATCCTTAGAAAAGACAATTTTGGAACGTTTCCAGTCCACATTTCATATGGTGTCTTTTCCACTTGCTTTGGATGGTGCTCTGTTAAGTGTGAATGCCGCATTTGTTTAAGCGCAAATCCCCCTGAATGAAATAGGAAGATCAAGAAGACTCATCATAAATCGAACCATATCAAGAAGAGTTCGATTCCTTCTTTCAGAAACGCCATTTAACTGTGGTGTTCCTGGTGGAGTCCATTGTGAAATTATTCCACAATCCTTCAAATGATCACCAAATTCTTGAGATAAATATTCACCACCACGATCGGATCGTAGTGCCTTAATTTTCTTCCCAAGTTGGTTTTGTACTTCATTCTGGAATTCCTTAAATTTTTCAAAGGATTCCGACTTATGCCGCATGATGTAAGCAAATCCAAATCTGCTCACATCATCGGTAAAAGTAATGAAGTAACTGTACCCTCCCCTATCCAACGTACTCATGGGTCCGCACACATCTGTATGTATGAGGGCCAAAAGGTCATTGGCCCTTTCACTTGAACCTGTGAAAGGTGACTTTGTCATTTTCCCCATTAAGCAAAACTCACAAGTATCAAATGATTCGAAATCAAATGATTTGAGAATTCCATCTTTATGAAGCTTCTCAATACGCTTTGAACTTATGTGGCCTAATCGACAATGCCATAGGTATGTCGGGTTTGAATCATTTGTTTTAGGTTTCTTGCTGTCTATGTTATAGATGTGGGTTTCTAAGTCTAGCACATATAAACCATTTGATAACTTAGCTGAGACATAGAATAAATCATTCAAATAAGCAGAACAACAATTATTCTTAATTTGAAATGAAAAACCTTCCGAATCCAAAACCGGAATCGAAACAATATTCTTGGTAATAGTTGGAACATAATAACAATTATAAAGTTCTAATACTAAACCAGAAGGTAAAAGTAGACAATAATCTCCCACAGCCAAAGCAGCAACTCGTGCTCCATTGCCCACGCGGAGGTCCACTTCTCCTTTGCTCAATGATCTACTTCTTTTTAGTGCCTGAAGTTGAAGCACCAATCTTCTTATCCTCCAGTCTCCAGATATTTGGGGCAGTTCCTCTTCCAGTGGCCAATCTTATGGCAGTGGAAGCACTCATGTAGTGCTGCTACTTTTGCCTTAGGAGTGGCCTTTGGCTTTGAAGTATCATCGGTGGCAACAACCTTGCCCTTGTTCTTCTTCCGAGGTGCCCCCTTTTTCTTGAATTGCTTGCCTTTCCTAACCATTAGAACATCCCTATGTTCGGGTTCGCTGGCAAGCTCCTTTCACTGAGTAAGCATACCATGCAACTCTTGCAAGGTAGCCTCCCCTCCTTGCATGTAAAAATTCAACTGAAAGTTTTGAAAGTTCTCAGGCAAGGATTTGATCATAATATCGCTTGCTAGTTCTCAAGGGATAAGGGAAGCCCAATTTTTCCATGATCCGAAAATGTCCAATCATATTGAACACATGCGGACCAACAGGTTTTCCTTTTCCCAACTTGAATTCCAAAGAACTTACAATGAGCTTCAAACCTCTCCGGCCTCGCGTTCTTTCGAAACATAGTTTTCAATTGTTGGAGGATGGAATAGGCGTCCGGTACCATCAAAACGTTTTTGAAATTCCGGTTCCATGCAAGCAAGCATCAAACATGTTACTTGCACGTGAATTTGCCTCAATGGTTTGTCTTGCTCTCCTTTCATTGGAGTAGCAAGTGTCTAGCAGGGGTTCGGGGAGAGGATTATCAAGAACACTTTCCCTTCCTTCGCTCCGAGAACGATTCTCACAGCCATTTCCCATTCTAGGAAGTTATGAGCAGTTAGTTTGTCCTTTTCGAGTAAATAACGCAAATTAAAACCGAGGTGGTTGTTGTTGTTTGAACCAGACATGATAACTACAACAAAAGAATAATAAAGCAAGATTCAATCAATGTTTATCAAGAAAGCAGCAATTAAACAAATTTTAATTAACTACTACCCTTTATTCAAAATAAGAGTCCCCTATTGAATAAAGAAACACCAAGATCCCCTCCCACTACAATCAAACGGACTTTGGCCCTGCCTTCAATTTATAGGAGTTGAGGTAAGTAAACATTTTACTAATTATAACTAATTATAATTCTTGGTAGACAGGTTAACAACTCCTTGTTTACTCCTATCTCTTAGCTTCAAAACCCAAAACTTAGTCTTTTGATGATTTTGTTGAGTTAAACCAAACATTAACATGTAAGTTTCAAAAACCCACCCTACTATCCCCGGATAAAATGAGCAATACCGCTTTTTGCGTAACCTATTACTCACTATCTAAGGCGTTATAGGTGTTGTTTGGAAAAGCAATTAAACTCAATATTACATGTTGAGGACCTAAGTTTACTATGTTGGTTAATTTAAAGTGAACACATAACATAAATAACCACACATATATAAACTTAAGCAAGCATTTAAACATCATAAATGAATAAATGAATATAAGTATAATTAAAAGTGATCCTAGTATGGCCCCTAAACTTAGGAAAACTAATCTTCATGAATTCCTCCTTGAATCTTCATGGATCTCCATCCTTAATTCTCCAGGGAACTTCATTCTTGATTACATAAATAATTTATAATTTAAATAATTTAAATTTAAATTACAAAAATACAAACGATACGCAGATCGTATTTAATTTACATAAAATTTAACGATACGCAGATCGTATTTTCTATCCTAGTTTTGGGCCATACTAGTCACAACATGCAAAACATAATATCAAACATATTATATTAAGCATCCAAGCATTTATAATATCAGAATAAAATAAATATTAAAAATCACTTATTAACAATTAATAGGCAAATAAAACATGATATTTACAAGTTAACAATTATAAGTAAACATGCTACTTAGTTAAACTTAAAAATTAACTAAAAGAATAACTTTCTATTATTTTTATTCAATTAGGACTTAAATATGGAATTAGTCAAATTAATTATTAATTTGCATTATTGGAATTATAATTATGCTCAACTTTTTTAAAAAAAAAAAATTAGGAGGAAAACGGTTTTTTTTTTTTTTTAATTAAACTGCTATCAAATAGCAGTAACAAAGTGAAACAAAACCACGCCTTCCCTAAAGAACAGCCAACAAAGTGAACAAACACAACATCGCCATAAACCAGCCGAAAAAATCGGCCTTCCTCCTGAGATTTCGAACTGGTTGCCAATCTCAGCCACGAATCATGAAGACCCTCAACAACTTGAAGATCTCCCATGAATTCATCAAGATCTTCAACATTATGAAGATCTGCCACGGCAGTATCCCACCACCGCAGCCATCGACAGGCAACTCGAGGCCCGGCCAAAGACGAGGCCGACTAGCCGCGGCCGCCCGCCCGACCAGAGTGCGCCGGTCACGCCAGCGCAAGGTTGACCTAGAACTGCCACCGCAGCAAGGCCGAAGCCCAGCCACCGCAGAAACTTTCTTCTTCACCCTTTAACACACCATGGACCACCACAACCACCGTGGCTGCACCTGAATGCGACGCGCCACCCAGCCGTGGTTTGACAGTCAATTTCTTCAAAACATTGTAACAATTACAGGAATTGAAGGTGATTGCATTGAGTCTGGCAAGTTCGAAATTTTGTGCAAAAATTAAAGTGGTATTTTCATGAACCGATTCATTGAAACAAATTTCCACGATTTTAAGCGATATTTTGGTTGAATCTCTTTGCACACAAAAGGACAAATTAAATGAAAATCAAATTAGTCCAAAACGTGTGAAACATGAAGGTCAAAATTTGTTTTCAGATTCTACGAACAGGAGATTCGAGCACCATTATACTTTAAATAAAATATTAAATAATTCCAATCAATTAATATCATCATATTAATTATGCAAATTAACCCATACATAAAATCCTCCCTTAATTGAATAAAAAATAATCAAAATAGCACATGAACACATGATCATAAAATATTATGCAACAGGCAAAACTGATACCACTTTAGGAATATATAGATGCATTTAGCGGAATTTCAAGAAACAAATTTCCTAACATCTATCACAAGATCGCATGCATAACATAAATATGAATCATATTATAAGGAAAAGAATGTACAACCTTTGTAGCGTGTTTTCCACCGGATTGCAAGTGCTAGAGATCAAAGAACAAAGAATTGATGTCCCTCTACTTAGTCCACGAGCACCAATTGAATTCCCACGTTTGCTAGAACGGAAGAGGATGAACAGATTTCACTCTCTTGCTTTTTAGGGAGGGTGGTCGGATTTCCAAAGGAAAACAATAGGGTTTCTTTTCTCACTATTTTCAGTTTGAATGTTACTGTCAAATTGAACGTTCTTTTTCTCTCTGCTATTATAACCTTTTATAATAGTAGGAGAATAAAATAAGAGAGAGACCTAACCTAACCCTACTTTCTCCTATTGGCCGGTTTCCTTACTTCAATTAGTTACTACAATGTGTGACCTCATAGGATTAGGTTAACTTAGTTGTAGGTACAATCAATATTGTTCTACTAACCAACATTTATTCTCTAGCAAGTAAATGTGATTACTAAACTAACGTAATTAATTATCTCTATAATAATTTCCTTTTATATTTAGTAATTGCCGGGATGTCTAAGGACATATTCCTTCAAGATGGACTTTGTAAAGATGTTGTGTTGAGATGCACCAAATTAGTTTATTTATGTTCCAGCTTCATCCTAGAATAACTTTGAAGAAAATAATTAGTTTACGCATTAACTATTTCTTATATAACCCACTGATGCTTTGCGTTGAATTGAGAACTTTGATTATCTTCTGTACTCGTAACTAAAGACTAAGACAATAAGTCTATGGATTTTGATGACATGGTTGGAGTAATTGGAGTTAGCTTATGGGATTTATGTTGATTAATAGATGTTCAAAGAATAACAATGAAGTGAGATTTGTGAATAGGATGAGATTAGGAGGAGTAAGTTAGACTATTTTTCGAGTATAAAGATCCATGGGCGGATTCTGATTCTTATTGTTGTTTATATTGTGGTGACGTTGGTTTATGGAGCTCAAAGGAAATATTATAAGAAGTGTATTCTCGGAAATGGATTTTTTTTAAGGTAATGTTCATGTCCAGCAAATATATGTATGCCCGTATGTGTTATATGTGATGTTTTACATGTACTCAAATGCGTGAATACAATTATATGATGTTGATTATGATGATATGATTATGTGTTATAATCTCTTATGTGGCATGATAAGATACGTTATGATGTGACGATGCTGATGTATGTTATGAAATGTCCTGTTATGATTCTATTTACGATTTATGGATGATTCCGAATTAAGAATATATGATGTCTGATAAGTTATGATAATAAAAGTGGATGGTTCTGCTGGTTTGGAGTCATGAACTGATCTGGTAAATGGGAGAGTCACAGGTGGAGGAATTCTGTTACGATGTACGATACGGACCAAAATGGTCACATGTTAATGTTACGAATTACGAAAGTTATGCTATGTCCAAAACCTGTACTTGCCAATGAACTAAAGTCACGTAAATGGTCCTTGCCAGCAGACTATTCAAGGCTAATGATAATGTTCTCTGTTAATGATTACTAAAGTGTTATTATATATGCTTATATGTGAAAATGTTTACGAACTAAAGCTGTTTTTACGGGCTGGAGTGAAGTTACTGAGTTTTCAACTCATTTTAGGTTATTTTCTGTGTTTTTCCTTTTCCCTATTTTTATGGAATTATTCAGGTATCATGAAGATAGTGCAGGATCAGTTATGTCAAGGATGCTCCGGAAAGATTAAGTTGAAGTGACTTTGTATATATTTGGGTTATCTAGAATGCTCTGTATATAAGGGTAATAATTATTGCTTAAAGATGATCATTTGTATGTTTAAGAGGCCATTTTAAGCTATTATCTTATTAGTGGGCCATAACCCACAGGCTTAAGTTGTGCTTCTGCTGACGATTAAGGTTATGTATTTCCGGGGCGTTACAGAGAGAAAAGTGGGGAGAGAGAAAAAGGTGAAGTTAAGTTGAAAATTGAAAATGGAAGAAGAAAGTGAAGTTTGGTGGTGCCGTGGTGGTGTTGAATCTGTTGATTGGAGGAGAGAGAAAGAGAGGATGGAAAATGGGTTGAAGTTGAACTTGAAGCGTTCAACTGGAGATTGGGGATTTAGGATCCTACACTCATACAGTCATAGTGCCCTACTCTTTCTTAGTTTGTTTTAATTGGGCTGAAGTATGTTTTAATTGAAGTTGAAAAGAAGTACTCTCCTCCGTCCTGAATCACTTTTACACTTCTATTTTTGGATATGACCCACTATTATTTTAATTCTTCTACCTTTTAAGTTGGCCCACACTTTCTCTCCTCCAAATAAAATAATACCACTCCTACCACCCACCAATTCTAACCATGACCCACACTCTCTCTCCTTAAAATAAAATAATACTATTTTTAATAACTATTAACTCCTATCACATGTACTCTTCAATAATATAACATTTGATAACCAAACAACAACCTATCATCTAAAACTACGTACATTGATAAGTGTTAGAGTATTCTGGGACGGAGGGAGTATGTTTTAATTGGGCTAAAACTTTTAAACTGGTTTATATTTTTAAAGTGGGCTTGAAATTGGACATTATGTTTTTTAAAGTGAAAATCCAAGCTGGGTTAAAAATCAATGTATAAAATTTGTACTTAAAAGTTTTTCGAACATGTTTGCGAGCTTTCAAGCCGAACTCCACTAGGCTCAGGCTCGGCTCGTTAAGGTCGCGAGCCGAGCCCTCTCGAGCCGAGCTTTGATCGAGCCGAGCTCGAACAGTTTGCGAGCCACTCAGGCTCATTAGCACCCCTAGCTGTAACGTATGTTTTCTGTTTTGGTTCTTGATTTCGTGGTTTTGCAGTCGACTAAAATGTTTCCAAACAATTGCAAGATTGTTCGGGTTTTGGTTATGACTGCTCAATAATGGCAATTGATAGAGCGTGGAGTTTATATTGATTGAAATTCGCTAAATTTTACCAGGTCTCGGGTTCGAGACTTGGAGCCAACAGCAATGTATCCATGTGGTAGTTGCTTCCTCCTTGCCCTCCATACTTGCCCGGTTGCATGGGCTGTGGGTTTCACTATGTAGCCCGGGATTCACCATTCACTTAGTGGGTGGGTCCTCGTTATAAAAAAAAAAAAATTCGCCACATTTCTTGAGTTTTGCCTTTGGTGAAATGCATTTACAATCTGTTCGGCAGGACATGAATAAATGACGGTAATACTAATGTAGGTGATTCATGCCAGTTTATGTGATAATGAAATTCTATCTCAAACATATATTTTTTTCATAGGTAATTACCATTGATAATGTGGGTCATTATCACATTTTAAAGTGAATAGGGATAATAATAGAATTTATGATGAAATTGATGTTTAGGGGTGGATAGTCGGACAATATTACATAACTGACGTGAAACTTCAACCACAAAATTAGTGTATAATTTTTTTTTCCATCTATTAACACCTAAAGTGTTTTATATAAATCATCTCAAGCTAATTTTCTCACGAGTACTACTAATTGGCATTGCATGACACATATAGGAAAGACATTATTAGGAAGTTGATAGGAAGGATATCAACAGGTTTTTCTAAAATCATTAGATAATATTCTTAAAACAGTTAGGACTTAGGAGTCCCCTCTTAATTTAGAAAATTTATTTCAGTGTTATGATGAGTTATTATAACTTTATAAGTCCATCTCGACAAGATTTTATCATTTGTACGAGAAAGATATTTGTTGGGGAGGGTGTTTTTACGGGTGAAGGTATGATTAGAAGGTGAATTAGAATTATGATTTTGGCCCCTAGAAGGCCATGAGCCAAACTTGATAGTTAATACTGTTATTGGACCACCACAAGAAATTGAGTAATTGTGCCAAACTGCAAGCGATCCTCAATATGGTGGATGAAATTTGCCATTAAGCCCTCTCGATTAATAAAAGGAATACTACATTTAATAACACAAAGTTAGTTGACATATCTTTGAGTGGCAATAAAAATAAGGATAGAATTAAATTACTTTTCAATCTGATTATCTGATCTTTGAGTAGTTATCGATTTCATCTTGAAGATTTCTCAGTACAATGCACAAGTCTTTTGGCTTTTTTAATAGGATTTGTTGGATGATTGTCATTTTCATCCTCTAAGAGGGGTGTCCTTTATGTGGTTGTCAATGTTACCCAAGTAATATGTTTGTTTAGAGAACTTATCCATTTTACCTCATAAATTTTGGAGACAAAAGCATCATATCTATCATAAATAATATCTTGTTAGATAATTTAAAATCTCAAAAAATCTTATTAGATCAGCCATATAAAAAACAACTTTATCAATTCATCCAAGTATAATACGATGATATATCATATAAATACTTTACAACTGCATAATCCACCAGTAAATTCATAATTGGAGAAAAATATATCGATTCAAGAAGCATGTGTAGCTAAAAGATTTTCAAGGAGCAATTGAACTGAAATCAAAACTCAATTTCGGAGAACAAAATTTATATCCCATCACTCGACTATAATCCAAATCGAATTGACTCCAACCTTGCCCAAACAAGAACCATCCATTCACTACATTTACACAAAATGACAAAGAAAGAATAAAGTGAGATCACCAATTGTCAACCCTAAAACCTAATGGAAATAAAAAGTCCAATTTCCTCTTTCCAAAATCCAACCTTTTAATCTCTCATCCAAAAGGACCCACGTGTCACTTTCTCTAGCACTTTCGTGTCTACACACTTCTCTGCCTCTTTATCCTGGTCTGTGTTCACAATCACCCACATTCATCTCGTATTATTATAAAAGCGGTGTAAGAGCACGAGGAATAGCTGAGAATAAGAGAGAGAACGATAAAAATTAGAAACCAATTTCACAAGTCACACACTCAAAAGTGAGCTTTCAATTAATAACAACTTGCAATTGGGTACTTCAAATTTAAAAATAAATTGTGGGTTTTTCTGGGTTTTTTGTGGGTACGTGAATTTCTTTTTTTTTTTTTTTTTCTTAGGTTAAAAAATTTGATCCAATGGATGGGAAGAAAAAGGGGTTGGAAGGAGGGCAGGTATTGGACGGTTCAGATATAATGGAGTTAGTTGAAAATAAGGAGGTGTTCAGTAAATATGTGGATCATAAGTTCAAAGAGTTGGATTGTGATAATGATGGTAAGTTGTCAGTGAAGGAACTTCAACCTGCTGTTGCTGATATTGGTATTGCTCTTGGTCTTCCTCCTAAGGGTTCTTCTCTTGATTCTGATCACATCTATTCTGAGGTTTTTTTTTCTCTCTCTCCTCTTCTACCATGCAACATTTTATCTCTTTTGATTTGTTGTTGAAAAAAATGTGTTCTTTTTTATGTTATTTTGGAATATTTTGTGTTTTCTTGTTTTGGTACGTGTACTGTGTACATCACTACATTTTCTGTTTCGACCTCAACCCGTACTGTGTTCTTGGTCAATCATTTGCGGGTCCGGCACTTGAGAGTAGGGGAAAAAGGGATTCCCTACCCCAAGTACCACAATTAGAAGGATTCTACTGTTTGACCTTAAGATTATAAGGTGAATTCCCAACTAACTATCACGTGTACATCACTACATGTGTTTTTATTTGTTACAGCATCCAGCAGGTCTTGTGTTCATCGGGTGTATTGTACATATCTAACTTGAAGATCGCGTAAAAGTTAACTTTGTAATCTGTTATATTATGTACACGTACACCCATTGTATAGAAGTTTTTGAGTGTAGGTTATGACTTATGAGAATGCCGAAATCTAGAACAATAAGCAAATGGGTGTGACTTATTTTTTGGTATGTTTGTGTTATGATACCATACTTGGGTTTTGGAGAGTGTTGGGTGAAAATGCTATGAATGAGGGGTAATCTTTTACCTCTTTCATCTGGAAAAGATTGTCCATATAGTTGAAGCTCACATCTTCTTTAAGGTGCACAATTTGTTTTGGACCCATATCAGCTAATTTAGCTACTAATTAAAGTCTTCAAGAGGTTATAGAAGTTGGCGATTTGAGTATACTGGTTCTCGTGTTAAGTTTTGTGCTGATTTTGTATGTTCTCAAAATATGCCAGAAATTATGTTAATATATAAACAATTGCATAATATGATGTTGGGTCAAATCAGGTTGGGTTGGAGTTGGTTCGTGTTTTAGGTGTGTCAAGTTTAGGTTTCTCTGGATAAGTTTGTGTTGAGTATGTGTTGTCATGTTCTGGTGTTGTGTCAAGTTAGAGAAAATTAGATCATTGTTGACGCGTAGTTTGAAGTCTATATGATCTTTATTTTTGTGCCACCTTGGGGATACAAAGGAAATTAAAATAAGAATGTCAAAAAAGTTGTAGAGACTTGGAGTTGAGAATGCTTCAAAGATTGATTGTTGGTTATTATGCTGATGCATTCTCACTGTCATGAGATGAATATTTTTTGGGTGTTTGTAAGGGTTTTAATTTTATCACATTTGTCAGCATGTTTGAATAAGATTCTACAAATGATGTTTGTACATTATTTTGTGTTTTTACCTTGGCTATCTAGGGATTTTCCATGTAAACTTTGTACATTATTAGTCTTGTTTACAAGGAATTATTATTTTCTTCGATGGAAACTAATGCTACCAAGAGGCATCCATCAACATAACGCCAAATTTTAAGGCATAATTAATTATTACTTAGACCATTAAGGAAAACCATGTTAAGAACGGCTAGCTGGATCTTTTTCTCGACTTTGAGGTTCACTATTGACGCATGATCGATCATCTTTAGTCTTGTCTACGTGGTTTCTCTTACTCATTAGGGAGGACTCTTGGTAGTGTATGGAGTGATGGTTTGATTGGGCTCATCAAAGATGAAGAGAACAGAAAATTGCTGGCTCGTGCAAGTTGGTTGTGAAGCTACTTTGAAACTCCTTCCAACCAATCTCTATATAGATTAGTTCATGAAAACATAGGAAATGCTACAACATTTTGGAAGTTGCTTTCTAGTTTTTTGGCCTTCATGAGAATTGCAATTTCCTTCTTTTGTTATACAGAGTGCTTGTTTCCAATTTGCCCAAAATTCTGATGTGTTGGACCATGAGAAGTGATCTCAAATGTTTTTTTTTCCTTTATTTTTTTTTTGGGGGTGGTGGTGGTGGTGGTGGATTCGTGCAAGTTCATCATGGTAGTACCAATGGATTTGCTTAGCCCAAGGATTTATAAACCGTGTAGTCTTTTTTAGCAAAGGGTGAGAATTGTGTTGTAAATTGTAATCAATGACGTTGGATGACTATATTGATAGAGGAAGGGGATGAGCAGGAAAAGATAGGCTTGGTTAATAGTTTAAACCATGGCTTTGTGGATTGATAGTAACTTAATAAATCTCTAGTGGAACAAAGTCAGAAAAACTACTGGCCTGGTGGCCTTAATAAATCTTTTCTTCTTGCTCTGCTGGGGTCACTTTCTGATAGTAGTTGAAACAGTAGTTGAAGATCATATTCTTAATTTTTACTCAACCTTCTGTTGAAATTAAAATTGAATTTCTTTTAACGATATTATCCTAGTATATTTCTTGTTGATTGGTCATTCAGTTTCCAATTCAAGCTTCAAGCCTGAGTAACTTGTTTCTTCGTCCTAAATGATTTAGCATTATAATTGTTTATGCAAAAACTGCTAGTGCTTTAGCTGTCTTTTTAAGAACTGCATGAAAAATGAGCATTAGGTGCACTTCTTAAGAAGCTTCCTCTAGAAACCTCTTCCCCAACACGGCAAAAAACACTGTGCTTGCCGGCTAAGCCTTTTTTCATTATCCCTATCTTAATTGAGGTCATCTCTTAATAGAGAAAGTTTCTGGTGAACCTGATGACGCTCTGAGATTCTTATCTTTGTTTATGCAGAAAATTAATTAGAAGACTAATCAGTTTAATAAGTGTGTTTAGTGGCGGACCATCCAACCCAGTGATCCTTTGGTGTCTTTTCTGGTGAACCTGATGACACTCTGAGATTCTTATCTTTGTTTATGCAGAAAATTAATTAGCGAATAATCAGTTTAATAAGTGTGTTTAGTAGCGGACTATCCTACCAAATGATCCTTTGGTGTCTTAAATTATTCTTAATGAGTTCAATATAATATCCTGCAGACCAGCCAAAAAGTAGTCAGGCTGGAGAGAACTTTTTATACAGATTAGAAAAGAACAACAACTATTCAGCATACCTACATCACTTTTGTCATCACTAGGTCTCCCAAAATTGGGGATCATGGCAATGGGGGATAAAAAGTGGGAGGGTTGTGGGCTTGTGGCAATGATAGATAAGGCTTAAAGTTGCGGGAGATTTAAGGAACTATGTACTGAGGAAAGATCCCCTTCAAGAAAAAACGAACTGAGGAAGTTTTTATTTTTATTTTTTGTCTAACAAGTTCCGAAGGAACATTAGACATATTTACCAATATGCCCCTAATGAAACGAACTAAACTTAAGTTTTGGCAAAGGAAAGAGAGAGAGAGAGAGAGAGAGAGAGAGAGCATGATAGATAATTCGCTGTTGTTTAGTTGCCTAATTGTTAAGGCAATTAGCTTGACTCGTGAGGAAAACAGGGTAAAAAAAATGCTTATAATAGTGTTGTTGGGCAAGTAGCAAATGCTTATGTAAGGATTTAGGCATCAAGCATAAAGGACTTTGTAGCTTTTAGAACTATTTTGCTTTGGCCGAAAGTGCTTGCAAGTGGGGACCCCTAAAAGAGTTGCTAGTCATATATATTGACTGAAGAGGTAAGCTATCCTTCTGGGTCACAATTTTTTTGAGGTTATTAATTTACTTCTTAGTTTAGGCATTAAATATGAAGAAGGACCACTTTTGATGTAATAATTATTAAGATAATGAGTACTCATGAAGGTAGAGAGTAATACCAATAGAATGGTTTGGTCGGTTCGTGATTTGTTTCAATTTGCCAATCAGATTTTGTAAATTAAATATTCCAAAAAAATTTCTGAAAGAGACAGGTGTGTGAGATGCTTGACTTAAAAGAGGTCGCTTCCTAGTTCCTACGACAGTAATTGCTAAATTCACGTGTTTAGGATAGTGAAGGTGATTTTGGAGCTACAAGATTGACTAAAGTTCCCAGTAATGAGAAAAAGAGAAATTAGTGTGTCTTGTATTACTTTTCTTGTTTGATAGCAATGAAGGTGGCTTGTAGTGAGGGTTTGAGCCCTTAAAGCATATTAATAGCCGAGTACAAGAAATATAATTATGTTGAACTAAATTGTTATAATTGGTTGTTGACTTGTCATAGGTTCTGAATGAATTCACTCATGGTAAAGAGGAGAAAGTGAGCAAGAGTGAGTTCAAAGAAGTTTTGTCGGACATCCTTATAGGCATGGCAACTGGACTAAAGCGAGACCCCATTGTCATCCTCCGTATCGATGGTGAAGAACTCAAAGAATATATAAATAGCCCTACTTTTGAAATGGATATGGTGTTAATTTTCTCCGAGTTTGCAATACCTAATGGAACTACCCGCGATTTCATTGTCAAGGCTTTGCAAAAGCTCGGTGTTGATCATGGATTGCCTCCTACTTCGGACCCTTGGGTAATTGCTCTTAAGACTGCCTTTTGTTTTTGTTCTTATTATTTTAGTTTAAGCATGTGATCGTCTTTTGATGATCTTATGAACTTTTTGAGTGTAGGTTATGAGCAATATTGTGGAACCAGCTTTTGACTCTTTTACTCAGGACTGTAGTAATGAACAACAACCAGTCTCTCAGGAGACTTTCTTGGTGGAACTCAAGAAAGTACTCGAGATTATAGTTGAGCGTCTTAAAGAGCAGCCTGTGATTGTTGCACACACTGAGAACACCTATGATGGAAGTGCTATCAAGAATCTTCTAGCTAACAAGTTTGAAACAGACAAGGTATATATTGCTCATCATTGTTTTGTCTTGAGTGAGGCTAACTCATAATACTTATTTTCATAACTATTGAGGAAAAGACGAAGATGCCCTTTTGAGGTGTATAGAAAGACTTGTTCATTAAGAGCATTTACGTCATTTTCTCCCATGTTATGTCCCTAACTGTTGTAGCTAAACTACCTCACAATTTATAGGGAAACTTTTTTTCTGCTCGAACATAGGTTAAATATTTTGATGATATATTTAGGTACTGAATTCGACGCTGGAAACTCTACCCAGAGATAAGCATGGAAGAATGTCGAAGGAGTACCTTCGATTGGCATTAGATTCATTGGCTTCATCTGCTGGTTTGCCTCCTTATGGTGCTATTATTGAGGTATGTAATTTATACATCTATATTAAAGGCTTCATCTCACCAATTCAGTTGCCATATAGCGCTCTTCTCTTATGCAAAGCCCCTTCTTGATGCCAGCCCCTTCTTTAACTTTTTGTCATATTAAGTCTTTCAACATGTGACCTCAGTGCAATTTTTGACATAATAAGATCCTATTAGCCTCAACTAATGTAGTCAAAAATATTACGAGCAGATGGACAATGTTATCAATGAAGTGTTGAAGATGGTGGGTGCTGATGACGGGAAACTTGTAAAAGAAGAAGAGTTCAAGAAGCTGTTGTTGGAGATCTTAGGGGGTATGATGTTACAATTAGAAGGTAACCCTGTATCGGTTTCTACTAACTCGGTTGTGCACGAGCCCCTTGCCGATCCTTCATCATTTTTGCAGACATCGACCTCATGATCTTCTTAGCCTGTGTTACTGTTTTGCATATAGCAATAACAAAACAAGCTTAAATCTAGATTCTGTCTAAAATCACTTGTGTTGTAACTGTGAAAATTTCAGCTCATGGCATTAGTAAATCTTGTGTTAATGTTTTGTATACCGTGTATCTATTGTACTTCAGTCATGTATTACTTGTATTGAAAAGGGTTACTTTGTTAGTGTTCTGCTTGAACAATGTGAATGTATGTATTGTTATGTCTCGTGTGTCCCATATGTCCATGAGGATCATGACCATTCAAAATGGTATGGAGTTGTTCATTTATCATATTATCTTTATAATTGTCTTTCTGTATATCAGCACAATAGTTCAGTGGTTTGCTCATGCTCATGCTCGTGCTCGTGCTCGTGCTCGTGCTCGTGATAGATTATTAGATGCATATGGGAGCATGTGACCTCAGGTGATGTAGCAACAACTTAAGAAGGATATAACGTTCAAAGTGCAAGAAAAATAAATAGAAGGGGGTCGCCAAGAGGCGATAAGTGAATTCCTCTATTTCTTTTAGGGCATCTCCATATTTAATGGGTGATTATTTATTTGGAACTTGTGAGTGTATGTTTCCAAATGCACGTGATAATTTGTCGTTCATTTTTATCTTGTTGGAAAAACACACATTATGTTGATCTTCTCTTTAAAAATAATCACCATAATATAATATACTTGCATTTGCCTAATAGAAGATATTATATACTTGTATACTCTGAACTATAGTTGTCTCATCTAGTTGTTTGGTCACCAATTCCTCAAGTTGACCACTTGACCTATGAACAATTACATTTTCTTTGGGCCTCCATTGGGAACCCCTTGGTAAGAAAAAGGATCCAACTGGATTAGCACCTCTCGCAGGTCAGCCAGTTCAGCTACACAGGTCAACGCTTGAGAGTAGGGAAGGATATAAGGGAATCCCTACTCCCAAGCACAAGTAGGTAGTGGGGTTCGAACTTGTGACCTCAAAGTCACAATGTGAGTTCTCCACCACCTTACGAACAATTACATGTATAATCTGATATTAACTTTACTTACTATATTACATAAACTAAAAAATGAAAATAAAAATATACTCTCAATAGTGAATAGTATACTAGTCTTTATTCCTTGATCATCCTTGCTTTGAAGTGCTCAAGTGGAAGAATCATACTATAAAGATAAAATGCAATGCAAGCAATTATAGGCCCAATCCAAAACACCCAATGATCAGTCCAAAGATGGCCTCCCCTGACAACAGCAGGCCCAATACACCTTGCTGGATTAATAACTGCTCCAGTGTAACCTTTCTTTGTTGTCACTGTACTGGACAGGTACATAGTAAGCCCAACAACAACACCAGTAATAGCGCACATTACAACTTGGCCCAATTCCTTTGACCGCTTCTGGTCAAAGGCCATCCACACCGAGAATAGGAAAATAAAAGTATAAATAATCTCGGTCCAAAGACCTTGGGCTATCTCAATTCCAACTGTAGTGGGCCCATCTGGGCCCAAAGTGGCCACCACTAGAGTACACCCTCCTAACAAGTAGCTGTGTGTAGTGGATCCTGCAAACATGCCCTGAAGGGCCCAAGCACCAAGAATGGATCCAATACATTGGGCTACGAGATAGATCATGGCCCGACAAAATGAAATGAGGCCCATAAAAGCGGCAGAGATGGTGATGGTTGGGTTGATGTGGCCACCAGAAATGGGGTGGGTGGTAAGGCGGAGAAATGCTACAATGATAGCAACAAAACAAGCTAATATAATGTTGGGTGTATCATTATTGATTTTTGAGGATATGAAAATGGTATCCAACATGAATACTAGGATAGCTGTGCTTAAGAGTTCTGCCACAGATGCTCGCCATACCTGAAAAATGGATATGATTCATAAATGTCAGCCTTGATACATCGATACATATTTTGTTAAATATGGGCCTGGGCCGCACCCATCACAAGGAGAGATAGTCCACTTCACAAGACAATGGAAGTTCCACCTTAAAACCATATGACAATAAGGGGAGTAACACCTTTGCATTATAAAGTGAACCCATCTCTTCTTTTATCAATGTGGGACACTCACATGTGTTGTGCGCTATACATCATAACTTCAACATATTTACTCCATCTGTTCTTATTTGTTCTTCTCTCTTTTATATCTTACAGTTAATTTTTTAAACATTCTAACCTTCTATATCACCCAAAATACTTTGTAAGACAAGTTGGTTTACGATACTCGAACATATACATATTTTAAATGTTTCTACAATTTTCTATCGAGATTTATATATAGTTAAGAATCGAATTATGGTTTGAGTTCTAATCTCCATGACGGAGTTGAAACCCACACTCAATTTTCCCAACAAAGTAAAACACTTTGGTTCAACCGATATAGAAATTTTTATTTTTAAACAATCTTTTTTGGGTGTAAATGAGCGACTTAGCGTAGTGATGTAGGTGAGATTCAATCCCAGGTCTCAAGTACCATCCCCGCAAGACTTTACCAACTAAGCTAGATGGTATCCACTTATTTTTAAACAATCTAATAGTGGTTAGAAAAGTTCACCTCTAAAGTTCCCCTTTAAGAGTTTGTAGTCACATTCTCACATTAGAACACAAATAAAAATAAAATCGAAGCTTTGCACATTAAAAGAGGGAATAAATACCTGTGATGAGAAGATTTCTTCGTAGCCTATCCAATGAAGAAATTTAGCAGATCTCCCCACTATTCTTCCCTCAGTCTTTTGCTTTGTGGGAGTGGCTGAAACCGGAAGAATTCTAGCATTTGTTGCTCCTTCATATTCCTTATTACAATTTTCTTCATCCAAATCAATAACAATACTTTTAACCATTTTGGAGCAACCAAATATTATTGAGTAGCTGTCTTTTGTTTTATATATGATGCTGTATAACTCTTTACTTAATTTGGTGCATTTGGACTTGTATATATAAGGTGATTTTCCCCTCCATTTATATTTAGTACAGTGCATAAATACAATTTAAATTTCATCTGAAAAATTTAATGTTGTCTTTTTCTCAACCATGTCTTTGTCATTTGATCAGTACACTTCTCCAACTTTTTATATTTCATATAATTATTTATTACTTTAATTAGAATATCGAAACAATAACATTTGTTACCTTCATGTTCAATATATAAATATACATCTCATTTGTCATCTTAAAATATCAAAACAATCTATTTTTGAGAGTAAAACAATGACTTACAAATTATTACCTAACTAATATGCATAATTTTTTTTTAATAAACTTTCTTTTAATATAGAGTGTGCTTAAACTTTCTTTTAATGTCGCTTTAAATCACTTTCCTATATGAAATTATCAGGTTAGTAATAATAATATGCTTTTTAAAACAATGACTAGGATGTTTCCACTATTGCTAATTAACCAGTGCCCGAAGGCATTGGCTATTAAAGCATTTAATGATCAGACAATACGTTTTAGTAATCTAATGGAAATCAGTCATGCATTATGATACATATTCATTGATCCCCATGTACATCAGTACATGTATGACAAACCATACATCTGACAGCATGTAGCTACATATTCATTCATCATCAGTATGTGCACTTGCCTAGAATACATACTGATTATGGACATCACGCACGTGTATCGACATATATGATGCACGCACCAGTGAGTGCACGTATTGCTTGTACATCTTAGACTCTTAGTGCACTATACTCATTCACTCAAGTATGTGCATGATGCATGAACAAAAAAGACTACTATTCTCCGTATCTTTTCATATCAAAACTAATCAACAAGAAGGTCTAGTACGTACTTAACTGGTGCCCTAAGATCCTGTTAACTATATCATTAAAATAATTTCAGCTACTTTTTAGTGGGGTATATGAAGCATGCAAGCAGCTTCTTACTTCAAAACTTCAGGCTACCAGCAATCCAGCACAAAATGCATTAATTAGACGTCCTCTCTCATCTCTATCATTTATCCAATTATTAATGATCGAATTCCATGCAAGAAGGGGAAGCTATGCCGTCCACAATGTATATAATTCTGTGTGTGATGGACATTCCTTGGCAAACACTTTGTTATTAATGGCAAGAAAGACTAGTGTGTTCTAGGAATGACTCGTGGAAATGATTCAACATCAAGAAAACAAGGAGAAATTTGGTGTCATAATGGAACCAAATGAAATTAGGAATATGCAAACTTGAGCAAGTTGGAAGCAATAAAACATGTAAGGGTTTCGTGCACATTTTGAAGAAGCTAAGGAATGTGATTGTTACTTGATCTGATCCTAAAATGGATGCTGAAAAACTTGTATTGTTTATTGAGGTTACAATATTCCTATCTATACACACTACAATTTTTGTCATAATTTTACGGATTATCAAAAGTTTTTGCTCATCTTTTACAAGAAAACTAGTTTTTAGGCTCGGGTTACGCCTCGGGTAATTATAACTTTCATTTATTAATATTTTACTTTGAACTAATAACATCAAGTGTCAATTGGTTTAGTGGTTAAGACAATAATATATATGTTAGTGATCTCGAGATCGAATCTTACATAATGCATTTTCTATTTTTTTAGTGTATGTAGATTACATAGCATAAAATAATCCAAGCGAAGGCGCCATGTGGCATCGTTCATGGCTTAGGAACGCCTTTTAATATAGGCGAAATTGGTCTTAACACCACAAGCTATGGCGCGGGTGCACCCAACACCACCAACTTTGACTAGTAGCCAAAACACCCCAAACTATTGGCTTAGGTGCAATGAGTATCATAAATGACACTTGAGCTAACTTTTCTTGCCGAAGGCGAAGAATCTTTGTTATTTTTTTCCCCATTTTTCTTTCATTTATCCTATTTTCTCATTGATTAGAAGGCTAAGTCAAGTGAACATTTGTCAAAAAAAGTTAGCTTAGGCGTCATTTATGACACTCGTTGCACCTAGGCCAATAGTTTGTGGTGTTTTCACTACTAGACAAAGTTGGTGGCAGTGGATGCACCCGTACCATAATTTGTGGTGTTGAGGCCAATTTTGCCTTTAATATATTAGTATAGATATTGGGTCATGGGTGCATGGTTCACATGATTGCTAGTGATACACTTTTTTCCATAAAATTTGTTATTTGTTTTATTAATCTATAATTACTGGTGAAGTTAACAAATTCTCCAATCTAAACTAGTAGTATATGTTAACACAAAAGCAACTACATTAAGGTTCTTTCTCCAAAAATTCCCTCCTAAATATATTAAGATTTGTTTAATAGTTGCCTTGAAACTCAAAATAGAGGTCTTATAAAATTGGTGGAGTGTTTACATTGAAAATAATGCTTAGTTCATTAATATAAGGTATATGGTTCACTGCATTAGATACTAGAATTTCCAATCTAGATTCCCAGACATTAAATTCCATATGCTCGAATATGGCACGTTCTTTTGAAATTATTTTCATTTCGGTTCGTTCTCTCACGTAATTCGGTTCGATTCTCTCGGTCAAAAGAACGGGCGTCTAACCTAGTCTACTCATGGTCGCAAAATAATATTTCTTAGTATTATCATATTACCATTTAAAGTAACTAATACTTAGTGGATACCAACTAGCTTGGTTTTAAAGTCTTGTAGTAACAATTGTTCTATGTGGCTCTTTATATGGAAAAAAAGTAACTATTGTTAAAGGAAGAAATAATCCAAAGTGTACAAGTAATATAATACAAGTGTTATGTGCCCACTTCAAACTCGAGAGCATCAAGTGACTAAATCAAAGATTCCCGATGCACAACAAGTTGTGGAATGCATTTTAAGATACTGAGAGTGTCCCAACTATATAGGAGTCATGTGAAGGCATCTTTAGGCCCTCGAAATGGTCTTAGAAAAAAAATCATTGGGCTCGGAAATGGCTGGAAATTGCCCTATAATAATCAAATGTGAAAGCTAAAGTAGACATTTTCAAACATTCCCGAGATCGTATATTTTAATTCATGCAATGCGTTTTAGGGTCATGGGAAGCTATTTAAAATTATTTCCAAGCCTACCAAAAAGTCGTCGCAAGGCATCTCGAGTGTAACACCCCGACCCTTATGGAGTTGAGTCTATTGTCACTAATGCTCATTTAGGGTCAACAATTGTCCTCAATAACCAACACAAGTTTTTCCAGCATATTTTATCCTCACTCATGCGCACCCTGAGAAACTTCCTAGGAGGTCACCCATCCCACATCTCAAGACTACTCCTAGCCAAGCACGCTTAATTTTAGAGTAACTTAAGAAATGATCTCCCTAAAAGAAAGATGCATCTTGTTGGTATAAATAGTCTGCTAAATCATTTTTAAAGCAATCATAAGGGGTATTACAATGAAACTCTAAGGAAGGTCCAGGAGAAACATAGCCAGTCACGTAAAAGTCTGAAAATTGCTTTATAATAGACACATGTGAAGGCTATAATACATTATTTCGAACATTTCTGGGCGTGGGCAACAAAGTTCATGGGGTGCATCATGCATCATAGGGTCATGAAATGGCCCGAAAATAGCCAAATTTGAAGTTTATAATACACACTTTTGGATTATTTCGGACATGTGAAATGGACTTCATGTGATAAATCCTAGGGTCATGCATGGGAGAGCATTTGAAATCATATCCATGCCATAGAACGAATGTATAGCGGCCTTCAAAGTTATTTTGGGGTTGAGTTGGAAAGATTGTAAAATAAGTTGTGGAAATCATTGTAAGGTAATGCAAGGGGTCCAAACCAACCAGTAATCATCCCAAGGCCTTGCCAAACCATCGGAACGGTTTTGGATAAAATACCCGCAAGCCGGAAAAAGTACAGAAAATAGTTAAATATTGACAGGAATCGACAGGAAAGAGTTCATATATAATAGCCAAATTTAAAAGCTATAATTTACGCTTTCATACATCTATAGGGCTTGAGGGACATACCCTACAAGATGCATCCTTGGGTCATACAAGATCATCTGAAATCATTTTCATGCCTCAGAACCAACATGTGGTTGCTAGCAGTGCTACTTCGAGGTTGAACTACTAAAAGATATAAAGCATATCATGGATGACATTTTAAGACAATGTAGAGGATTCCAACCATCCTAGATTTATTTCAAAAAAGAGGCACTCTGGAAGATCCTAGTTAAGTAACATCTCGGGGTCCGCAAAAGTTCAAAAGCTTTCATTATAGCCTTATAATAGTGTAAAAGATCGGGACATATAGTGCCCAATACTTGGATTAAGCTGTACCAGTACCACTGTACCAGCTCCAAATCCTTTTTTCTTTGTCACTAGTACATACACATAAATACTACTCACACACAACTACTTCCTCTGTTCTTTTTCTATTGCAACATTGAGAAATTTACACTATTCACTCACCACTCTTTAACTATCTATTGTGATTTTTACATAAGAAAAAATATAGTCATGTGGGGTCTTGTTAGATTCGTCTCGATATATACTTTCAAACTATCAAATTTGTATAATTTTTACTAAAAAGTAATTAAAAATATTAATAGTTGAAGATATATGCATTGACAAGCGTGAAAACTCAATTATTGCAATAGAAATAGAATAAAGGAAGTATATCGTTAGCAATTGGGCCTGACTCCTGATCTCAAAACAAGGCCGCCCGCTCTTGATCCCAAATCCTCTTTTTTTTTTTTTTATAGGGTCGACCCCAAAACTAGTGTAGTTTAGGTTTTTGCCGTTTTTCGGATTTGTAATTTCAATGTTTGATGGAGTATCATTTTTTTTTATTATTAGGAAAAGAAAACTAGGTTAATCCCTATGATAGGACCAACCTAACACATCCTTACGGATGATAGAGATCAGGAACACTGGATCATGAATCTCGAACCAACGATGAAGAAAAGGGTATGAGTGACCTCTGTGCGCCATAAAGTCCGCCGCTTGATTGGCTTCCCCTAAAGCGGTGGTTGAAAGAAACATTCGAAAACTCTCTTAGATCAATACCTGCATCATGAATAAAATTGTTAATTTTCCAAGGATCTTCCAGCTTTTTCTGAGAGAGTTAATAACCACCAAGTTATCCCCCTCAATACAAAGATTTTTAATTCCTAAAGAGAGGGCAGCACTAATGCCTTCGCGCATACCCCAGGCTTCAGCTACAAGAATAGAACTAGAAGTCGACAAAGCTTTTGCACCCAAAATAACAACTTTCCCAACATGATCCCTAATGATATAACCGAAAGAGGCCTCCTTAGAATTAAGCTTTGACCCATCAAAATTCAGCTTAAACCAATTAACCTGAGGAGGCGACCACCAAACCTCTTTCCCTCCCCTTGCTTGAGTCATTTTAACCGAATTTGACTTAGACCGATTAGCTAAACATAAATTAGCCTCCATAGGATGCACCCAACTTCTATTAAAATTTTTCAAAAGAACAATCATCCTGACAATGGAACAACCTTCCTGTTGAAAACACACTCTATTCCTAGCAAACCATACATGCCACCAAATGAAAGAGAGTTTACAAATATGATCTATGTTACAGATCGACCTAAGCTTAGCAATGATAGCAAAAATAGGCTGGTTAAGATCAACTGACGGGATATGAGGCCACCCATCCGATTGATTCATAGAAAAAGCTACATCATTTGTAAACGGGCAATCAAAAAGAAGATGCTTTGCATCCTCAGGATGAAAATTACACAGAGCACACTCCTGAGGCAAGAAAATATGACTTCTCTCTAATCTAGCTTTCGTAGGAAGACCATCGAGACAAATTTTCCACAGGAAAAATTTAACCTTAGAGGGGATTTGAAGCTCCCAAATCCAAAAAAACTCAACCTTTGAAGCAGGTTTAATCCCGAACCCTTGAATAAGCTTGGCTCCTGACTTAACCGAATAAATTCCATCAGCATTAAGCCCCCAAACTAACTTATCAGGCGAACTATGCTTAGCTATGAATAAGGAAGCAATATCATGGACCATATTTTCAGGAACCAGCTCTTTCAGTTTTCCAAAATCCCATTCTCTGTTAGGAAGTAAAACATCACTAACTTTAAGATTTTCTAAAGAAGCAGTAATAGAAAGAAAACTACTAATAGGGAAAGGGTACATCCAGTTATCCTTCCAAAAAGACACAAGCAGGCCATTACCAACCTGCCATCTCAACCCCTTTTTAAAAGTATCCCGTAAAGCTAAAAGCTTCCTCTATTGCCAAGAGCAATTAGAGGTAGGAGAATACGTCCAAATGGACTTATTCTTTAAATATTTATTCTGGATCATAGAGACCCATAAATTGGAAGGATCGGAGATAATCCTCCACAACAACTTCATCTGAAGAGCCATATTAGCTACCTGAGCTTTACGAAAACCTAACCCCCCATAACACTTAGGCTTACAAATTTTATCCCAGCTAATCAGGTTAGAGCTGCCACTCTCCGGACTCTTATTCCAAAAAAAAATTCTATTTGTTTTATCAAGCTCTTGAAGGATAGAAGAGGGAAGAGAGAAACTTTGCATTTGAAAACTGGGCTTAGCTGAAAGGTTAGACTGAATAAGGACCGCTCTACCAGCCTGAGACAGAGAGTTCGCTTTCCATTTTGTAAGCTGTTTTTGGGACTTATCAACTACATCGCCAAAGGTCACTTTAGAGACTCTTTCATCAATAATAGGACAACCAAGATACTTACCAAGCGACAAAGCATTTTCCATCTGAAGAATCTCTTGAAATCTAAGACATATACTAGCCGGCACATTCTTGGTGCATTGAAAAGCGGATTTATGGAAATTAACTAACTGACCTGACATGGCACAATACTTATCCAAAATATGCTTAATAGTATGACAACTCTCCTCATTGGCTTTAGCAAAAATCATTGTATCATCCGCAAAAGTTAGGAAATGGATTTTAATTCCCGATCTCCCTACTTTAACACCTAGATTTTTATCACCCAAAAAACTATATTTATGCAATTGGCGAGCAAGCAGTTCCGCACACAAGATAAAAAGATATGGTGACAAAGGGTCACCTTGTTTGATTCCCCTAGACGGAGAAAACTTCTCCCCGGAAATACCATTGACTAAAACAGAAAAGGAGACTGATCCAACTAATCCATTTTGGGTGAAAACCTAGTTTTTCTAGAGTCATTAAAATATAATCCCATTCTAATCTATCGTAAGCTTTCTCCATATCCAACTTAATGGCAATCGAACCTTCCTTGCCACCTTTGTTTTTAAAAGAATGGAAAACTTCATGAGCTAGTAAAATATTATCCTGAATAATTCTTTCAGTGATGAAAGCTCCTTGCAAAGGGTGGATAATCTTCCCTAAACAAGACTTTAGTCTGTTAGTAATAACTTTAGAAATGACCTTGTAAATAGTTGACCACAAACTTATAGGCCTAAAATGGTTACCACACTCTGGATTCTCAATTTTAGGAATTAATGTGATAAAAGTATGATTTATTTCAGAGAGCATTTGCCCAGAATGAAAAAAAGGCTTTTACAGCCTTAGTAACTGAGTTACCTACTAAAGACCAATACTTTTGAAAAAAGAAGGGAGGGAAACCATCTGGACCAGGGGCTTTATCCGGAGCCAAATAAAAAACAGCCTCTTTTACTTCTTCACTGGAAACTTCACCAATCAGAAATTCGTTATCTTGAGGAAAAATAATGGTTTCAAGTAAATCAAAATCACAAGAAGATTCAAAATCACAACTATTATTAGAGATAAACCGCTCCATAAAATCTTTGGAGATAGCAACTGACATGTCGTCAGGTTTAGTGAAAATTCCCCCCAGAGATGAACGATAACGCTTAATAATGTTTTTATTAGGCTTAATATGCAAAGGCATGATAATATGAAGTATTAGCATCCCCCTGAATCCAGAAATTGTCACGAGATTTCTGTTTCCAATACGCAGCTTGGAAAGAAAATAAACTAGAGCGTTTAATTAATAACCGATCTTGGGTAAGCAGAAACCGATGGTTATTTGGATCATCAATAATTTTATCTTGTATAACATCCAACTGGGAATCTTACTTTTTAATTTGGCGGAAATTATTTCCAAATTTGGACTTATTCCATTCGTTAGCATTAGATTTTAGAGCCTTACACTTTTGCATCAAACAAAACATATATGACCCATAAAACTTAGAACACCAAGTCTTTTTGACTAGAGAGTCAAAATCTTTACGCAGGCACCACATCTTCTCAAATCTAAAAGGGGGGGGGGGCTTTAGAAAGAACCATACTACTACAATGCAAAGAAAGTTGGCAATGATCCGAAGAGATAAATAATTGATTTTGGACCTTAGCACAAGGAAACAACAAAATCCAATCAACCGAAGCTATGGTCTTATCAATTCTTTCATAAACATTATTTTATCCACTTCTTTTTTTCCTCCATGAGAAAGGATGCTCAATGAAAGGAATTTCAATAGCATCATAAGATTCTAAAATAGAAGACATTCTTCTTAATCTCGAGACATTAAAGGGAGCTCCTCCCAATTTATCACTTGGTGAACTTAACTCATTAAAGTCGCCAATAATCACAAAGGGAAAGTTAATAGATGCTACAAATGAGATAATTTCCTCCCAAAAGCTATTTTTATCCCCCTCTTTAGGAGGAGCATAAATAAAAATAATAATAAAACATGAAAGAGAAGATAATAACTGAAATTCACAAGCCATAAAACGAGAGCTAGAGGAAACAACTGTTAATTTAAAACGATTACAAACACTATCTTTCCATAGAATCCATAAGCCACCCGCAAGTCCTACTGTAGGGATAAAATCACAAAAACTGAAGCCAGTACGTCTAATACATGCAACAGTAGGAGAGGAAGGGGATTTAGTCTCACAAAGCATCATAATACTAATATTATTTACATGACAAAAAGATTTCACTTCTTCTAAAGCATTTTTTCTTTTGCAGCCCCTAATATTCCAAAAACCAACATGCATTAAAATATTTTGAACAGCAAAAAACAACCCCCACTAGAAAGCATTTATGCTTTGGACTTCTTCAGATCTGAGGAGGCAGAATCCTCCTCACTGTTGCCTTTCCTCCTCTTAGTGGCACTTGAGAAAGAGGTGGGTTCCACATGATAATCTCGCTTAACACCTAGAGCTTCAATGTGCCTCACGATTGAGCTCTCCGAATTAATGGAGTGAAAAGAGTTATCAGCTGAGAAGCATATTGAGCCAAAGGCTCATCCTCAGCATTGAGGAGTAAAGTAGCATTTTCCACTCCATAATCATAGATAGACTGGTCAGCAGAAATATGCTGAGCACATTCAGCCAAGGGCCCAAACTGTTATAAGCATATAGCTCAGGGGGATAAATTACCTGTAGGGGCACAGGAGAGAGGGGAGACTCCAGAGCAGAAGGTGGAGCATGAGAACCAGCACCACCACCTCCTTCTTCAAATGGAACAAGACCATGATCCAAGTCCTCAAATGGGGCAAGAGGAAGGCAATTAGGAGAGACTGACCTCTCTCTATCATCATCATCAGAGTCAATGTCTGAATAGTAGCCTGGAACAACAGTCTTCAAAACAACTTTACCTTTCCCTTTGCCGGAGATCGATTTAGATTTTTACCAAGCATGAGAAACAAAAGAGATAGGATTCTTAAACACAATACCAACGACTTTATTTTTGCTCAACCCACCATAATTCTTAAAACCAAGCAACATTCTTACTAGAAGAAAGAGGTTTAGCAGCAAAAGAGGAACTTTTCACAAATGGCTTAGGCTTTGCTTGTACCACATTGGCTAGCTCAGCCCTGGTACTAAGCACTTCTTGCCTAGAGGCCAAAGCAATCTGTTCATCTGCTTGGGATTCTTAAGCAGACAGATTTTAACCTCCTTATCAGGGGCAGAGAGCAAAGAACATTAGTCAATAGCATGGTCCTCAGACCCCACAGAAAGAGCAACCATAAGAGAAATCCTCATACCACACATTATAGCCACAAACTTTACCACCATCCCTTTTAATCTCAGCAAATTGTAATAAAGGCTTAGTTATATCCACCCTAATACAAGCTTTTGCAAACCGAATTTTATTTCTAAGCAAAGAACAAGAGTCAAGCCTAATTAAAGACCCAACCCCATTAGCAGCAAGAAGGTTAGCTATGGACTCAAAATTAAGCAGCTCAATAGAAAACCTAGGGATCCTAACCCACAAGTCAACCCATTTTATTTCCTCCAAATAAGGATCAAAATCCGGTTTCCAGGGGTTGCAACACAAACAATTCACTTTGAACGTGCCAAGGACGCTCGCACCAAACCAAGAATAAATCATTAGGGTTTGCAAACCTTAAAAAAATCCATTGTTACCCACTTCCAAAAACTCAACCTCTCCCTTGATAAATTTCCAGTCTGCCTTAGTTCTAGCCATTATAACACGAAAATCAATAGGCACACCAAGAATCTTACCCAATAAGCAACACCTAGAAAGCTCAGAGATATCTTTCTGCACTTGCACAAGCTCATATAATATAACAGCAGCAAGGAAGCATGCCACAGGCGGATCATTACTCATGTTAGACAAGGGGTGAAGAGACTCACCAGAAAGAACAAAATTTGGCACAACGAAGTGGGAATACCAGCGAGAGGAAGCCTCACAAGCATGCCCACCCCCACTCGCAGGTATTGACAAGATAGCATCTTTAAACGAGCCAGAATTAGCCATATAAGTAGACATAAACAACAAAGCATCAGAACTATAAAGGAAACCGAAGGAAAGAAAAGAAGAAAAAAGAGTAGAAAGGAAAGTGGATATAATCCAAAAACCCCAACCTACCTTTTTATAGTCGAAAAATTTAGCAAAAAACTTAGCTCCAAATTGATCCCAGCTGGGAAACTTTAAGAGACTTACCATCACAATAAATGCAAGGTTTGGCTTGTGAAGATTTACTTCTCTGAACTCAACCTTAGCACGCCAAAAAATTGAAGAGCAAAGGACGAAAAGCTTGCAGGAATTGAAAGACACCACGACAAGAACCAAAACACTCACTCGCCTCACTTTAGCACTCTGACTCACAATTAATGAAAAAATAGAAAGGCTAAGAAAAAAAGCCCCAAATATATGAAGAAACCCTAAAATCTGAGAATAAATTGTACTTAATAACCACTTTTTTAGGAAAGAGGAAACGAGAACTACCCACTTACAGAGAATTGGAAGCTTAAACCAACAATTAGTTAGCTTTAAATACACTCCATCCTATTTGAGCAGGCTATAATAGGATTATCATCACCGCAAACCGTAGGCTTAAAAGCTACGAGATTACAAAGACAGAAAGACAACTCCTTAAAACGGAAGATTAACAGAGTTTTCTCCACGAAATCATGATTTACAGAGAGAAGGAACTTCAATTGAGGCGTACCTAGACCATAAATGGCAGAATTGAATTGGGGATTAATGGGATTGAAACTAGGGTTTTTACGGGAATACAAAGGGGCTCTTTTCTCCTTTCTCTTTTTCTCTCTCTTTCTCTTTCTAGCTTTCTCTCTCATCTTTTATGGAGTATCATGATTCATGATTTACCCCGTCAGTTTTAGTTTTTTTTTTTCTAATGGGTCAACTAGTCAATTTTAGTTTTGGTTAAACTATGAAAATAGATTGAAGTTAAAATATCTTATTTATAAAAGGGAATATTTCAAAAACTACTTTTTATAACATAAATTTTTCAAAAAACTACCTTATAAAAAATTTCTTTCAAAAAACTACCTTATATAACATAATGTTTTTAATATACTACCATTTGACTTTTTTTGTTGACGTTGACTCTTGAATAGCAGCGGCCCTAGGTGTTGTTGCCGGTGGGGCAACAAATAAAAATGAGAAGAACAAAAATGGAGGAGAGAGAAGCTAATGGGAGGGGATGCTCGTTAAGAAGAAAATGAAATGAGGGGCAGTTTGGCACCCTATGTGGGGTTGTCAGCGGTGACTGGGCAGTGAGATCAAGACAATAAGTAGCAATGAACCAGTCACTGGTGGTTAAACACTCATTTAGCAGTCAATTGGTAGTATTTGAAAAAAAAAAAAAATGTGTTGTATAAGGTAGTTTTTTGAAAATAATTTTTAAAAGGTAGTTTTTTGAAAAAAAAATTGTTATAAAAGGTAGTATTTTGAAAAATTTCCCTTATATAATTAACATTTTATTCAATTAATTTGATTGTTACTCAATTTTTTTTACTATTTCAAATTTATTTTTATTGATTAAATTCAATTTTTTGTCTTTTAATCTCTTATTCTTTTTTCTTGTATCTCTGATTATTTTATCCTTCAGTAGTGAATATACCCAAAAAATTAAGAGAAGAAAGAAACCAAGTTTATTATCCTATAAACTCTTATGTTTGGGTTATACAGATATACACTGTTATGCTTTTTTGTTCTTATTTTTTATTTAAAAGAAATTTGGATTTAGATGGAACCAAAGAAAAAAAGCGACAATGAAGAATTTGGAGGCGAGGTGAACAATCAGAGTGAGTGTAATTGGAAATCTTAATGAATAATGAATCAGAGTGTTATAAATTATGGGTGGAAAAAGGTGATGCTATGGTGGAAGCTAGAAACATAAGAGAGATGCCATTAATGAATAATGAAGAACACACACATCTTGGATTTTATAGATGTGGTTTAAACAATAATTTAGTTGTATATCTTATTCCCAATATATATATTCACCAAACATATTTATTTTATAAACAATAAAAGGTACAATAATGAATTATGCTCATGTCCTTAAAAATATATTAGCAAATTATCAACTTATAAATTTGATTATTTAAAAATTTAAAATAACGATTAATATTGAATTTTATAAACGTGGTTTAAATTATTACTACTTATTAATATTCTCTCTGTATTTTTTTTATCTTTCCTATTTTAACTGTGTGTGTTTGTCAATGCACTTATTGTACCTTTAAAATATTTTATTGCATATTAGTAAAATATTTAATGATTGAATATCGACAAAGTACTCATTTGAGACAAATCAAACAAGACCGTACATGATTATATTTCTCCTTATATATAGAGAAAAAAATTAGAAAATTCTCTCTAATTGTGAATTGTGTCAAGATTCCAGTGAGAAAAATAAAAGAATACAAAGGGAGGTCGTCTTATTCGCAATATATATTCACCAAACATATTTATTTTATAGCTAACAAAAAGTACAAGAGAGAAAATTATGTCCATGTCCTTATTGATCATTTTATGCAATCAAGTAGCAATAAAACTATGAGTTACTTACCAAACACCTTTGTACAGACAAATAATTCAATCAACTAATCAAATTAGCTAATACAATCAACTAATCAAATTAGCTAATACAATCAAGTATTAGTCTTCAGCTAATACAATAAACTAACAACTAACAACTATTTCCTAATTGTCAAACGTGATCTATATTAACTAAAAACTGATTATATCTTACGATACCTTGTGCACGGTAAGTTACTAATTTTTGGTGGGCCCCTACCAGGGAACCACTTGGTAAGAAAAAAGAACTTATTAGATCAACACCTTTTGCAGGTCAGCCAACCCAGTTACACAAATGAAGTAGAGTACGAAGTTGCAATAGTAGGTATAAAAATGTGCATGGCATCAGATGCTAAAAAGATAAGTTTATCCCTCAAACTCAACTCCAAACTCCAGACTGTGCCACATCAACTTTCCACTACTTTTAAGTTTTACAGACTCACTTCACACTCATTCCTATTTTATACTTTATCCCTCATACTCTCTACAGAATATGTTTTAAATGAATTTTACAAAAAAATATAAAAATAAAAGACAAATGTCAAGTTTTAAGTGGCCTAGAAATATAACCTCTTGCATGTCATAGTCTTGGATGAAGTCTTGAATTATCAAACCCACTCCAAGACTCACAACTTTTTCTTTCAACATTATTGCATAGTCCTTGCTTAAGACTCTCAAAGTCTTTGCTCAAGACTCTCCTTCAGACTCCCAATATTCATACCTTAAGGCTCCAGACCTATTCCCAGTGCGTAGCAAGTCAAATCATAGGGGAATATGAAGCTCGAGAACCAGCTAGTCAACGCTTGGGAATAAGGGATATAAAAGAATCCTTACTCCCAAATACAAGTAGGTAGTGGGGTTCGAACTTGTGACATTAAAGTCACAACGTAGCTTGATGCACGGTAAGTTAGGCCCTGTTCTTTTGAACTTATTTTGGCTGAAATTAAATTAAATTAAATTAACTGAAATTGAATTAACTGAACTGAAATTAAATTAACTGAAATTAACTTAAATTAACTGAACTGAAATTAAATTAACTGAACTGAACTGAAATTAAATTTATTATTATTATTATTATTATTATTATTATTATTTATTATTATTATTTATTTTATTATTTATTATTATTATTTATTATTATTATTATTATTATTTATTTATTATTTATTATTATTATTGTTATTATTATTATTATTATTATTTATTATTATTATTATTTATTATTTATTATTATTATTAGTATTATTATTTATTATTATTATTTATTATTTATTATTTATTATTTATTATTTATTATTATTATTAGTATTATTATTATTATTTATTATTATTATTTATTATTATTATTTATCATTATTTATTAATATTATTATTATTTATTTATTATTATAATTATTATTATATATTATTTATTATTATTATTTATTATTGATTATTTATTATTATTATAATAATTATTATTATTTATTTATTATTATTATTATTTATATTATTATTATTATTTATTTATTATATATTATTATTATTATTATTATTATTAAGTTGAATTTAACTGAACTGAAATAAAATTAACTAAAATAAAATTAACTGAAGTAAGTCTAAAAGAACATGACCTTACTATGATTTGGCCAAAAAAATCTAAAATTGATAATTTGACAACCCAAACGCAAACATCAAACATCAAAACTCTGAACTCTGAACCCATAAAACCTCTCCTTCCCTTTTCTCTCCTCAACATTTCTCACCGGCGAAACACTTATCGTTGCGTCGACGACGACAGTGAATTACCGCCACCTTCAAACTCTGCATAAACAAAGGTTAGTGCTTCCTTTTTTCTCTCTCTTTTCTTCATCTCTACTAATACTCTGACTACCGTCTTTAAGATTGCTTTTTAGCTCCAATTATTCCTCAATTGTAAAATATTAAAGATAAAAGAAAAGGGTATCTCATACCCTTCAAATTTATGCTATAATAAATGCAGATGCTGAACAATTTCATTTTTTTGGTGGATATTAAAAATGACAAGCTTTCCCCCAGAAAAAATAAAAATGAAAAGAATACAGCTTTTGAATTGAAGAATCTAATTTTCCACTTACATGTTAATATAATGGTGTCTGTAAATAATATAAATTGAGAGGTTTTAGTTAAAATGACCAATTTGTGGGTTTCTGAGGTTGAAGGTGGAGGAACAACAAAAGTTTTTGTTTGGGTGAGAATTTTTAGTGTTATTGATTATATTACCTGTATTTATTTGATTTAATTTTACTTATATTTTGCTCTTTTTTAAGTGTAGATCAAACTTAGCCTAAGAAATTCTTAAAATAGACCCAACAATTTGACATCCATTGATGAATAATTGCAAGTTTGTGGGAAAAATTAAGTTTTAAAGGGTTGCTTGTGATATGATGCAATCAGTTGTTGGCCTCATTAGTGCAGGGATTTTCTATTTGATTTATTTGGTTTCTTGATGTATACATTGTTTTGAATGTCATTTTATGGTATTTTTTTAATAAAGAAATTGACTGAATGAGTATCGTTATTGTAAGATATTTGGTGAAAGAGACTTGATGTGTTCAATATTTTCGAATTTTTTTGATAGAGAAGACTTGTCTCAGGGATAAAATATAAACATGATTTTTGCGATAAATACAATATACTAAAGTCATACTCAGGCCGCTGAACTCTAAATTTAAAGATTCAATCTTGCTGTGATCAATGTTTGCGGACTTTGAATCTTTTGTCGAAGTGGAGACCTTCGAAATGCTACTACTATTATGAGAGAAACAAGAGGGTAGAGAGTAAGGAGGCTAGGGTTTTTTTCAGCCTACATGTTAAAGTTCAATTGTGATTCTATATGTTTTAAACATCAAGATTTTTTTTTTGTTTTTTTGACATTTTTTTGTTGACCTTTGCAGAGTGTAGACACTTGATTGCTATTACATCGTAATTACAAGTAAACTTAGCGAGATGAAGGTGGTGGCCTTGGTGAGCGGTGGCAAAGACAGTTGCTATGCCATGATGCAATGCATCCACTACGGCCATGAGGTACTCTTTTCTTTCTCTCTGCCTTCACTCTGTTTCTTGCTTGCTTTATCAACAGTTGTGTATTTTCTTTTTGATTTTGGGTTAGGTGAGATTCTAGAACGAAACACCTCGCTTTCTCTATCAAAAATACATGTCACAAATAATCAAGGAGTTATGATGATAAAATGCTTCACTTCAAATGATTGTATTGGGTTTAAATTTGTTCTTTATATATAGATTGTGGCCTTGGCTAATTTGTTGCCTGTGGATGATTCAATCGACGAATTGGACAGCTATATGTATCAAACTGTAAGTTTCTTACTTTACTTTGTACTCGATTTTTTTTCTTTTCTTATTTTAACGTTTTTGGCAGTGCTACTTTAGGAGATTGGATGACCTCAGAAATTTTTTTCCCTTCTGAGAACTGGGCTTGACTTACTATATTCAAAGTGGTTATCTTTGGGGAGTTTAGGGATGCAAACACTTAAATTTTTGATAGTTGATTTTGTGCTGTCTATCTAAAACGTCTTGTTTATGAGTTAATCTAGAACCTGACAGGAAGTTGAGGTCAAAACAGTTATTCGATTGAGAACTAGTAATAGGAACTATAACATTTTATGAAGAAGACCTTTCTATGATGATAAGGTACTATTAGGGTATATGTGGGAGAGTCTAGTGGATTGTTTCGAGCACTTTAAATTTTTTAGTTCTACATTATCATTCCTCTTCCCTTCTAATTTCTTTTTCTCTCGTTTCCCCATCTTCAATACCTAACCTTTCTCGCTAAAAACACTCTGCTTCCTTTTTGGTCTACATAAATGGTTGTGTGTGGAACTTTCAACTACAGTCATTACTTCTCAAATGTCATAAGATTCTCCAATTTTCTCTTGTCATTCTCCAACAATTATTGTAAAGAGTTTGCTATCCTATCTCTTAATCAATATGGCTCTTTGGTTTTTGGATATTGTGTTGTAGGTCGGGCATCAGATTGTTGTTAGCTATGCAAAATGCATGGGATTGCCCTTATTCAGGAGGCGATTACAAGGTTCCACCAGGCAAGATCTTTAAACAGGATTGCTTTGGTAATCCGATCATCTTTCTTCTTGATGTTCTAAGCTATAGTGCTTTCTTTGTTTGCTATCAAGTAGTGGCTTACTTTGTTTTTATGTAGTCCGGCTTATGCATGCTCACCACTATAAGTGATTACATTTTGTGGTTTTTAATTTCAAAACCCTGATTTTTGTCTAAATTTATGGGGCTTGAATTGATCTTTTATAAATATAGATATTGATATGAGAATTGTTTTGGTGGAAGCTCAAATATGATTATGATTTGGGGATCTTGAAAATTACCTTGATATTTTTCATGGATCCTTTTGTCAATATATGTCTATATATTAACACACGTATGCACACACACATAAAAGCTGTATGTTGTTGTTGCACACATTACCCTTGGCCTCTCTACCTTAATGTTTTTGCTATGGGGGACACATTAAGAGAGTGTTTCAAGGAGTCCAACCGAGAATAAAGAGAGTGAGAGACATTATTCTGACTCAAGAATAATCTATAAGTCTTCTAAATCATGAGAATTTTGCAACATTAAGTTGTGGCATTGGTAGAGATAAAATGTTCAAAGACATAACAAAGACATAATAGGATATCAAAAATTCTTGGTTGTTTCTGAATGTATATTAAGGTGGTCTGCAGGGCAATGAATGTTGGTTTATCTTCTCGGGCTTTCAGATCTCAGTTTCAGGTGGGATTTGTCATGTGATTTTGCAATAACCAATTTGCATATCTTCTCGGGCTTTCAGATCTCAGTTTCAGGTGGGGTTTGTCATGTGATTTTGCAATAACCAATTTGCATGCTGCTTATACTGGGAAATGAAAATTGGGGATAGGGAGTGGTTGGTTAGTAGTACTTGGAAAGTTCCCATGGGTTTCTTTTTGCCGTATGGAATTAAGTGTGTTTCTTTTTCTTCTGTGAAGGGAGTTTAGGCACTCAACACCAGTATAACTTCTTAACTCAAGAACATTAGTTATTTTTAAGGAGTTCTCTTATTGGTGTCTCACTCTAGTTGCAGGTTAAAGTTGCTATTTTAGCTTGCTACTTTTTTTGTCTTAATGTTTCCCGCCTTCTGTGTTGGACTTTGGATATCCAACATGAGAAAACAAAGTTAAATAACCTAATTGATACCTTATACTTTTGCTTCCACTACTTTCTATTAATTGTTGTTTCTGCTGGTCTCTGAAAAGTCTCTCTACTGATTTTGACTAGTTTGAGCGTCAAGGTGACAACATTCCTTATGGCCCAGCATGTAGTGGAATCTATTGGATTGTTGTCTACTTGGTGATTACATAATGATATCTTCTCCTGGTGCAATGTTGTCGTGAAGTCGATATTAAGTTTTGGATAATATGTTACACAAGTTGTAAGTTTGAAGGAATTTTGTCTGTCTCAAGTTTTTTCATTTACTTGACATATTAAGTAAAAGTTCTAGTCTTTTTGCATACAACTATCCCTTTAGCATTGCTGTCTGTATTGAAGATATTAATAACGAAAATAATGCAACCAAGGGATACGACATATGAGAGATAGAATTTTTTTCTCATTGCTGCAGTGGTTGGGTAAATGATGAAAGCAACTCTAAATTGCATGAGTGTGTGACTAGACAGGCATCATGAACTTAGTTACAAAATGACTCCTGGAGATGAAGTTGAAGATATGTTTTGTTTATTAAGTGAAGTGAAGAGGCAAATACCTGCTGTTGCCGCCGTTTCTTCAGGTGCAATAGCATCAGACTATCAGAGGCTACGGGTTGAAAGCGTGTGTTCACGATTAGGACTTGTGTCTTTAGCTTATATGTGGAAACGAGAGCAGTCACTGCTCCTTCAAGAAATGGTAAGTTGTGATTGCCGAAATATCTTGATAAGCTATCACAAAATTCACTTCTGCTCTCTCTGTTGCTGATGTTTTTAATTTTTTGGTTTAATAGATAACAAGTGGGATTGTTGCTATCATAGTGAAGGTATGTTTTGTGTACTCAACATTTTTTGGAATAATGTTTATCTTGTATCATACTGGAACAGGATATAAGAGAGTAAGAAATTTTGGGTGTTATACCTTATAAGCTCTCTTTAATGCTTTCATTCGGAGTGCTAGTGGTTTTTGTTTAAATAGCTTTACAATCAATGAGAATATTAATTGAATTGTTAGGGATGGGCATGGGTCGGGTCTGGGCGGGTCGAGCTAGACCCAGATTTGCAAATTTGGATTTAGACCCAGACCCGCCCAGTCCCACACGGTCTAGAAAATTCGGACCCTTACCCAGATTCAATGGGTCCGGCGGTTCCCGGGTCCAAAACGGGCCCAATATGGGTCTCAAGCTTATTAGGAGTTTCGATTGTTTTTTTTAACCTTCGAATTTTTTACACCCGTTTTTTTAGTTATTAAAATGATAAAAGAACAAAACAATAGTTTAATTCTTGTACAAACATTTAAAATTAAACATCTACAAGTTGACTTGAGTCTTGGTAAAAAGTTTTATTACTACTTTATATATTTTGTATTATAATACATATATTTAATATGTAAAAACGAAAATGGGTTTACGGGGCGGGTGGGTCGGGTCTCACCCGGACCCAGACCCGAATTTTAACACCTAGAACCTGATCCGACCCAGACCCAATGGGTCTCAATCTTTTAGACCCAGACCCTTAAAAATGGGTCGGGTCTTGGTCCATGCCCATCCCTAATTGTTATTAATTAGTAAAACCAAACCCCTAACTTTTCTAATTCTCTTGTCCAATTTATGGTGCATCATGCAGAGATGACATTAGTATGCTATGAAGTATGAACTGACATAGCTAATTTAGTATCTGGATATTAAGGACATTAAAATGGATTTATACTAATAAGATGGAAATTTCAGAAAATCCAAAGATAGTAACAAGCTTTCGAGAGGCTCGCTTCTCTCCCAAATGAACTCTTAAAAGCACAACCAATCTCTCATCAATATTCAACATAATTTGTCTCTCCTTCATCTTTTGTATTTATAGGATTTCTTCCCTTACTAACTCTCGAACTTATTCCTCAAGCTAACCTCTTATTGAATAATAACGTTATACCAATATTAGCCGTCTCCCTTAGGCCAGTTCATTGTGTAGGACTAAGATTATCAATAATAATCATGAGAAGTTAGTATATACGATTTAAATTTAGTTATTACGTTTGGGTTCTCTGTTTCTTTTGGTTAGCAGGTGGATGATGGTACCTTAGAATCTTCTTTTTCTGGTACTACTCGCTTAAAAGATAACAGCAGGCTACATATTTTTATCTAAGCCTGATCAGATCTTTCATTGTCATCTTGACTTAAAGCTCTTTGGCCCTCCAAAGTCCAAACAAAAAGCATGTACCTTTAGTTATGTTGTTTTAAAGTATGAGGGGAAGTTTAGTGTGCAAAGTCCATGCAAGTTTATTCTCTTTACAATTCTAGGTTGCAGCTATTGGATTGCACCCAGCAAAGCACCTGGGGAAGGAACTAGCTCACATGACATCCCATCTGCATCATTTAAATGGGTATATTAAACTTTTTATAACAAATTGCTCATTTGCTGTCTTGAGTGTACTAACATAAATTTTGTGTCTTACTCCACTGTATAATTTGGCAGCTTGTATGGAATTAATGTATGTGGTGAAGGAGGGGAGTATGAAACATTGACCCTTGATTGTCCCCTTTTCAAGGTAATTTTGTACTTCCTACATTCTTTATGTCATTAAAAATAAAGATAATTGCTACCTGCCTGTATGCACTTCAGCATCCATGAACAGGTATTAACGTCCTCCTGGCTTTAGTGCCATCTGTGTGCGTGCGTGCGTTTTTCATTATTGTGACCGGCAAGTGGGCTTACTGTATCCACCAAGACAGATGTGGTGTCTCGTTGCATCAGTTGTGGAGCATTTTGTTGTCTTGCCTTTTCCCATCACCATGATTTTTTGAAGAACTCATAATTATGTTTCTTATACTGAATACTTTCAGTTTGCTCGAATTGTGCTGGATGATTTTCAAGTTGTACTGCATTCTCCAGATTCCATAGCTCCTGTTGGGATCCTTCATCCTTCAGCTTTTCATGTCGAACCAAAGGGATTGTTTACATATGCAAGTGAAAGCAATTATAATAATGGGACTTCTTTGGAGGAAATGAATTGTGTCTATGATGTCCAAGGAGATTGCACGTTGGTTCATGCAGACCAAAGCCAAGTTTCTGACTCCTTTTCTGATACAATTGAAAGTACCACGTATCATTTGCAGATGACAAAGATAGACAGGGGGGATACCTTTTCAATCTGCTGCTGGTTGCAAGATTTGCACAGATCCTCAACTGGTAATGGTGCTATGCATATGACAAGCAGTCCTGTTTTCTAATAGAGGATTGTTGCTCCTGAAGTTTAATTACTCTGTTGCATTTCTAATATTAGGTTTGCAGAATGATCTCAAAGTTATTTTATCTCATCTTCAATCACAACTCAAGCAATATGGTTTTAGTTGGGAAGATGTTCTCTATATTCATCTATATATTGCGGATATGAATGAGTTTGCTGCAGCAAATGAAACATATGTGAGCTTTATCACCCAAGAAAAATGTCGATTTGGTGTTCCATCACGCAGTACAGTGGAATTGCCTTTGCTGCAGGCAGGGCTAGGGAAAGCGTATGTTGAAGTTCTAGTGTCGAGGGACAAAACGAAAAAAGTGCTACATGTACAGAGTATCTCGCGATGGGCTCCTAGTTGCATAGGGCCCTACAGCCAGGTAAAGACTGAAGAGTTTATTATTTCCCCCTTTCCAATGATGACTAGTCTTGGTTGTCTCCCTACACAATCTAATGTGTGCATATGAGAATATATTTTTTGGCTACGCAATCAAATTTTTGATAAAAGGGATTTAAATATTTGAAATAGAGCTAACTTGGCCAAGGTGTATGGAAATGGTGAGGTTGAATTTTAGCTATATATTCTATGTGCTTTCTATTCATGATGAGCATTTGTGTATATGTTCTGATCTTTTTTGACGTGTTATTGTCATAGGCAACCTTACATCACAGCATACTTCATATGGCGGGGCAACTTGGTCTCAACCCTCCAACAATGACCCTCTGTGACGGTGGCATTACTTCAGAGCTGGAACAAGCATTGTTAAATAGTGAAGCAATTGCAAATTGCTTTCGTTGTTCAATATCTTCCTCCACAATTTCCTTCATTGTCTATTGTTCGGCGCAGACTGTATCACTGAATAGGACTGGAGTGCAGGACAAGTGGGAAGGATTACTTGAGCAGTTAAAGTTACTTTATTCAGCTAAAGGAAGTGTATCTGAAGTGTTTGCTCCAATTCTTTTGTTTATCCTTGTCCCTCAACTGCCAAAGAGGTGCCTCTGGTTTTGCATACTCTGGTCCATTTTCTATTTTGGGATTCTTTCAAATTGCTTACCCTCTCTGTTATCTACTACGTGAATATTGTAGAGCACTCATAGAAGTAAAGCCAACACTTTTCATTAGGGAGGATGATACTGATGAATCAGAAGATGACTTCGATATCCAAGATCATCAAACACCCGCAACACAACAAGATTACTGGGGATTTCAGGACGAACCATGGCATCATTATTGCCTTCAAAAATGCATTGTGCCCGGAAATATATGTGCAGTTATGCTAAACATTACATGTGAAAACATCGCAAAGATCTGTAACAATACTCTGGTTTCTGGGCATCCCCTTTCTGAAGGACATACTGAAAAACTTGCCAAATGGTGCATTTATATTATTGACAGAGTCCTCACTGAGAACTTGTTTTCCTGGGAAAATGCAATGGTTAGTTAATTCACTATCATTGTTTATTGTTTTCATCTCTCTATTCTCTCACTCTCTCTTTTCGTTTCTGTCTCCGATTAATGTTTGTCCCTTTTGTTTCAGTACTTGAGGGTTTACTTTCAAACCGATTCTTTCGTGCAAATGGAGATGTTGTCACTTATATTAAGCCGAGCATTCCAAGAATTTGCAGAAATTAATCCGAAGTTTAAGAGTGATCATGAACCCATTTTTAACCTTGTGCCTGTCCTCGGCTCTGGGACGTCCATGACATCTATGGATGCAGTGCTCACATGTGAGTTGTTGGCTCAAAAACCGTCATGCTAGAGTGGTTTAATCCTTTTTCAGGAAGACACAGAGACAGGTTTACAAGTTTGGTTAATGGAATTGTAGGTTACTCAAAGAGGAAGAGTTTTACTTTCCTCTTTGCCATTTTGGTTCTTTTTGTAGATTACTCGAAACAAAACACCAAAGGGTTAAATACCTATTAATTTATCTATGTTGGCAACTCTCTTTTGCCTTATTATTTGTCACCCCGAAGCATATGTATTTCCTTTGAAATGGTGTGCTGGGTTCTTGTTCAATCTAAATCAAAGTGAAGTCAGCTTTCGAATTTGGATTTAATATTCCTTGTATAACCATTTAGTAGTAGCTAATTGAGCTACGTTGATACATATTGATTATTGACTAATGAAGTTTTCTATTGGATAGATAATTGGTGTTTTAAGTAGAATAGCCTTATTGACTAAAGAGCTGGACGTTTATTGGCTTTTCCGAAAAAAATAGTTGTATCTACGTGTACTTGATTACTTTTTATATATTTATTTCAGGTTTCCACCCAACATTTACTATCTCCTTAATATGAATGTCATTTAAACTCCTTTTTTATAGAGAAGGAATATTTTTAATCATGAAAAGCCATATGACATTTACAATAATGAGAATCAACTCTTAATGGCATAGGTTAAGAAATCTAATACTTCCTCCGTTTTTTTTACATGTGACACTTTCCTTAAACGGAATGGTGCAAATTACATGTGACACTTTTTTCTTTCCTAAATTAGTAAGTTTTGGCCTGTTAAATTACTAACTTACCCTTACTTATGCCAATTAACAAAAACAAAGCCCCACTTAATCTATCCCATTAAGATAAAGCATAACCCAATCAGATCTAAACTATTCTCACCAAATTAAAAACCCCACCAACTACCTTTCATCAACCACATCAGAATATGAAACCCCCAACTACATTTTCTCTATCTTCATTCAACCCCCCACCATTAATGATCTTGAATTCCCAGAACCCTAAAACTCCCATCCCTTCATCCATTCATCTTCTCTCCTCACCTTCATTTTTTCTCTTCTCACCTCCATTTTCTCTCTCCCCGACCTCCATTTTCTCTCTCTTAATTTCATCGGTTCTCCTTAAATCGACTCTACAACCTTCGAATTCTCCCTTCATCGCCATAATTAGTCACTTTGTTCCTTTGAAATCATCTGCAACATCTCAGATCTTCAAAATTATCTCCCTAAAAAACCCTAATTTCGAAACAAAATGTTTGTCCCAAATCTTCAACCCCTTGTTGATGCGCTCTTTGAAACTAACGACGCTGATGAGTCTGATTGCATCAGGGAGTTGATGCATGCCTTTGAAGCGAACTCCACTTGGTCCAGAAGACTTTACGACAGCGGAGACGCGCAAAATTATCTTCGCCCTTATGCCTTAAAGGCTTTGGGTGTGGTTGTTGATGAATTTTACAATAAAAATGGGTTTCCAAGGGAGTTCCTTCCCTCATCTTCCCTTCCACAACCTGCGAGTCCCCCCAAAGAGAAGATCTTTGGCCACCAATCAATTGCAAGGAGGTTAAGGCCTAGATCCACTAAGGTTGTCAATGATGAGTAACTAAGGAAATAAGCTCACTAAAGGAAAGATGCATCTTGTTGGAATAAGTAGCCTGCTAAATCCCTTTAAAGCAATCATGAGGGGTATTATATACACCCCCACTTGAGGACAACAACACCCTCGTTGCGCCTGAGGACTCCACATATTCGGCATACTGCCCGTGGGTCGCCCCCAACTCCGAATATTAATCACCGGGAGACTCCGGATATTCGGCCCGACGACCTCTCGGGTCGCTCCTTATGACAATGCAGCCCCAGAATCCTCCCTCACTAGGCGCCTGAGGACTCATAATATTCGGCCTGACGGCCTTAGGGTCGCCCCAACACGCGGTCGCAGGGTTGCTCTGATACCATTTGTAACACTCGTCCCATCCGGAGCCGAATATATTGTCACCAATGCGCATCCAGGGCCAACAACTGTCCTCAATAACAAACACAAGTTCTTTCAGCGCATTTTGACCTCACTCATGCGCACCCTGATAAACTTCCCAGGAGGTCACCCATCCATGGACTGCTCCCAGCCAAGTACGCTTAATTGAGGAGTAACTAAGGAAATAAGCTCCCTAAAGGAATGATGCATCTTGTTGGTATGAGTAGCCTGCTAAATCCCTTTAAAGCAATCATGAGGGGTATTATAGGTTCAATTTGGATTGGTTTGGTTGCCTATTTAGTTTGGAGGTTGGATGATGAATTGGATTGGTTTGTTTGGTGAGATAAATGGCTAATGATGTCAATTATGCTTAATGAAACCTAAATGTGTGGGCTGGTTTGCTGAGTTATTTGAGTCCCTCTCTGCTAAGTTATTTGAGTACCTTATTTTTGATGTTCACATATAATTTAGATGATGAAGGGACTCATGCTTGTGGCTGGAGGAGTAAAAGATGATTTGCTCCTTATTGGTGTAAACCATTAAGTTGAGGATTGAAATCATCCATTATTTCCTCCAAGCTATACAATTATCCCTGAAGGATTTAACTAAACACAACTCCCATCAACTTGTTGACATGCAAAAAATGAACATAAAGTTAAATTCTTTTCATCCATGATTGTTGCATCACTGCTTATACAAATCAGTACCTGACCATAACTAATTACACATCAAAAACAAAACATAAAAGCTAGGCCCAAAAACTTTCTGGTTTGATTAGAAGTGTTCTTTGCATCTTGTCTATAAGCTAAATCAAAAGTGTTGAAACTTATATACCTGTGTATGTCTTCTTATATACTTCTTATATACCCAAAAAGTTGCCCCCTGTTTCTTCTCCTTCATACACGCAAAAAAATTGTGCAGAAAAGAGTCTTCATCTTCTCCCCATATTAGGCTTGTGGTGCATTTAGGTAGTCAAAAGCTTCACCTACATTAATGAATCTTTCATTTAGATAAGTCACTGCCTCATCTATAACTGATTGCTCAACTTCCACATTGTGTGGAAGTAATTTTTGTCTCTCTAGCTTTCTTTTGCCATGGTGTGGGTTCTTGTAATTATTCCCTCCTTTGCATTTAAGTATCTCTACTATGACATATTGCAATTGCAACCAAGTGTACTTCAAAACTTCGGGTCAAAGAAATCATAATGAGTCCTGCACTTTTAAAATCAAATCATCTAGATTCTTAGGAAAAGACTCGATATTGTAGTGATTAAATTGCTCTAAAAAATCCTAAGTCTAGCACATTTAAGTCGGGAGACCGAGGTGGTTGATTGATTAGTTGAATATTGAAGCCATTCTCGAGTTCTTTGCCGCCATAAATGCTAGGCCATCTCGCATAAATGTGAGGTCTTGCATTATCTTGCTGTATGTAAATATCTTTTGACACACCCCTCGGCGAATTCCTCATTATGGAAGGGATGATAATGTTGATTATCATGTCCCTCATAACTGCTAGGTTCACACTTTCAATTGCCTTTGTCACCGGAGTTCATGCCCTTCTGTTCTTAATTGAATACTTAGCCCTTCCATACTCAACAAAAGAATAGATACCAAATTTGCCATCATGTATCATATTTCCTTCACTGTCTTTAATAGTTCTAGATGTTGCACACATGACCATAGCATTAATCTTATACCTCTTAGATTGACAACAACTATAAGGGTCATTTTCAGCAGGAAGCAAGTAGAATCTCCTCATGTCTGGACTCAAATAAAACCACTTTTTATCTATGTGAACAACATTATGCATGTCAACAAATTTTGGTGGTTGTGTCCTTGATGCTAGTAATATGTGTTGTAACCACCCACTTCATCATTTCAAGCTTGTGATCATCTGTTAGTTTTGGGTGAGTGCTTGCTTGTGTGACTTCCCGAGCTTCTCCTGTTTCAGCAGTCTATACACAGTGGATGGAGGGACTTTAAGATAACCAGCAAATGCCCTAATACTGGTCCTTAGATGAAGTGGGACTGACTGAAGCCATTTTTCATCATAAACTCTTAGTTTTCTACCACATCTCCCTAATTTTTTGTTTCTAATATCTATAGGTTGTCCCCTTTCTCTCTGTTTTTTTGCAGCTGTCTATAGTCTTTGTATGCCATACTTTTTTTGCTAATTTTCTTTTTAAACCCCATGCAAGTTTACCATTGATTTCTGAGGTAAGAAGTTTATCAACCAACATACTCCTTTTTTCTGAACTTAACATCTTACATTGTTTTCTGTTTGTGTCTGTGGTTTGTGTGGGTCAACTTGCTGTTGTTGTGCTTCCTGCTCGGATTCTGTGCCTCCTTCATCATCATCCGTGTACTTGTCATCATCACTTTGATAATGCTGTCTCATTTCATGCAGCAGCAAGTCATCCTCCATGCCTTTAATTTGCAGCAACTCTTGAAGGCTAAAGAACCCTGCATCTCCCTGATCTCCTGGCCCCATTTTGGTAGATTGAAAGAGAAGAAGAAGACTGAAGTTTGAAGTTTTTTGTGGGAAACCTCAGTCTGTAATTTTTTAGATGATTAATTCGAACATTAATGTGCAGTGTGTGCAGTGAACTAGTAGCTTAACTTAATTAACTTGTAATGATACTAAACCATGGTAGGTGATGACATCTTCTCTCTCTTCATTTTGTGAAAAAAAATCCTCATTTAATGTTGGGGGTTTATATAGAAGAGAGAGTTTGTAGGGATGTTAGAAGATAGCCTTCAACTGATTTGAAGAAAGAAAATTTTAAGTTTATGAAAATTTTGGAGGGAATTGAACTTGGTGCCAAAAAAAAATGGCTTTGTCTCGATCCCCCCCACTTGGGCGTGCAAAAATAAGGAGGGAAATTGGGGTGTGGTCCCTCTTTTATCTCTCCTCCCTTCCCTTTAAACCCATGTGCAATGGTCCCCACTTCCTTTAATCCCCTACCATTACTTTTACTTAATCCCCCCTCCAATTTTTTTCTAGGTTACCGTGTTTTTCAAAAGTATCAGATGTAAAAAATAACGGAGGAAGTACATAATTTTTTTATCAAGAAAATTAAATGTGCTATCTCTAGGCATTTATGTTTATTATAGCTTGCTTATTCTAGATGGTGGTAAGATATCCACCATGTGACTTTACGGTCCAGAGTTCAAATCTCACCATTTCTACTTTCTTCATCCTTTAACAATATTTAATGTCATAAATATTTTTTGGGGGTTCCCCATAGTAAGATGAAGGACCTTGCCTGTAACAGCCGACCCATCTAGGGTCGAGTATATCGTCACCAATGCGCATCCAAGGCCAAAAACTGTCCTCAATAACCAGCACAAGTTCTTCCGGCGCATTTTGTCCTCACTCATGGGCACCCTGAGAAACTTCTCAGGAGGTCACCCATCCCTGGACTACTCCCAGCCAAGCACGCTTAATTGTGGATTAACTAAGGAAATAAGCTCCCTAAAAGAAAGATGCATCTTGTAGGAATGAGTAGCCTGCTAAATCCCTTTAAAGCAATCATGAGTGGTATTACATACACCCCCACTTGAGGATAGCAACACCTTCGTTGTGCCTGAGGACTCCACATATTCGGCCACGACTAGGAATGGCAACGGGTCGGACTTGGACCGGATTATGCATAATCCGACTCCGACCCTACAAGAAGTCGGATTTTAAATCTGACTCCGACTCCGACATCCGACTCTGATAATCCGAATCCGATCCGACTTAAAATCCGGACATCCGACTCCGACCCGACTCCGATCTGACTCCGACATCCGACTCCGATAATCCGAACATCCGACTTTTTTTTTTGCACAATTTTATATTGTAAAAAAAAACTTGTATAATACAAAAAATCTAAACAATAATTTAAGTTTAACTAAGCACATAAAATCAAATAAGCAAATACATGATTAAAAACAAAAGTCCATAACTCATAAGGTTTATAGGGTATTACCGTATTAGACTATTAGGATGGCCCATCATCGAATTGAGTATATATAGGTTTGATCTTGTCTAATAAAAGTATACAATATTTTTAAATGATATCATAATTCATAAGCATATGTATTATAAGTTTGATAAGAGTGTCAACTGTCATATGAGTATATGACAGTATGACACATACATACTACATTGGAGAGTGTCATGTCATGTGCCACCAACCCATCTTTCCTTTGATGGAAACGTCTTTGAATATAAACTAAGACCAATTGCTTTGAAAGTTAAAATCAAAGTTAGAGTATACATATGTAATACATTAATATATAAAAAATAAGACTAATTGCCTCAAAGTCGGAGTCGGAGTCGGATGTCGAGTCGGATTATGTCGGAGTCGGAGTCGGACGTCCGTCGGAGTCGGATCGGAGGTGTCGGATTTTTTATGAGATCCGACTCCGACCCTACTCCGACTCGGAGTCGGATTTTTTAAACGGAGTCGGATGCGGATTTTTTTTTTCTCGGAGTCGGCTCGGATTTTTTCCCGGACTCGGAGTCGGACTAGGGTCGGATCCGGACTGGATTGCCATCCTTAGCCACGACCTATGGGTCACCCCAGCCTGGAAACTAATCACATATTCGATACGTAGCAGGTGATATAGCCCCAGATGCCTCCCCTACTAGGCGACTAACCTTGGATTAATTATCCATACGATCAGCACGCGGTCCGTAGGTTGCTTTGATACCATTTGTAATGTACCGACCCATCCAGGGGTCTAGTATATCGTCACCAATGCGCATCCAAGGCCAACAACTGTTCTCAATAACCAACACAAGTTCTTTCGGCGCATTTTGTCCTTACTCATGCGCACCATAAGAAACCTCTCTTAGGTTAACCCGGCATGGGCATGCGGGCAGACACTTTGAGAGCGGGGGGATGGTAATAGGAATCTCTCTCCCAAAGTGCCCCTAGTAGGGGTCGAACCCCCAACCTTGAGGTTGTAAGATCTTTCCTTACCACTAGGCCAAGTTTAGCTTCGTTATTTAATGTCATAATACATGCAACAATTTAGAGCATTGTCTGAGTGTACACCTAATTTATCAAGTTATCTGTCATATGAGACTCATTTCTTTGACACAATTCTCCAAATTCTGGTTGGCAGAAGGTAGGATAGAATACTCCCAATCATTCATGAGATCAAGAAATGACAATGCTTGAAACATTTTAAAAACATACACAAAATACGCAATTCATGTACAAACATTATCAACAACCATTCTAGCACCAAAATTATTACAGCAACTAGATAAAAACATACTTCTTGCAGTACAGAAAGCACACAGCAACAAAGCTTCTCCCACTATCAATTAGCAAAAGAATAAAGCTATACAAATCATAAGATAATGGAGCTGGAAATACTTTATAGGGAAAGGCCAACAATTACTACACCTTCTCATCTCAAACACCACAAAATATCTCTCCTTGACCAACTTTCTTCAATGGTTTATGGACTTACATTCACCTTCTATGCTCCACCTACACTGACACAGCCTAATGATGATGATCCTAGCTGCATTGTCACTACTATATTGCTCGCCTAAAAGTCTCTTTCCTAAGCACTAACCATTTTTACCCTCTTGCTGGCAGGCTCACCCTTGACGAATCAACCATCGATTGCAACGACCAAGGCATACCCTTTTGTCGTAGCTCGATTTCATTCCCCTCTATCTCTCTTCATTCATCACCCTAATTGCTTAGACATGGTTTCACGTTTTCTACCTAGCATTTTACCACCTGGACTCCGCGATCATAATCTCCAACCTAGGTATGTACTCCTTCCATCCAATTAATTGTAACAAAGCAGTTTGATGATAAGAGTATTACAATTATATATTACCACAAATGTTTTCTTACATTTTATATGCAACTATAATACCGCCAATGTTTGTTTTTCTAAATACTGATAACGTCGTCTCAACGAAAAAGGGTTCACAATGTATTGTCGTTTTAAATAAAATTCGAAAGAAATGTTTGTGGTTTCCTGTTCTATCTTCTATGACTTTTGTGATCAAAAGCTAGTGTTAAAGTTCAATCAATTCGTTCTCCCTTCACATTAATCTGAAAAGTCTATTTATACAACCTAGGACAAAGAGTCCTTCACCAAATCTAATTAGGAGACAAATCCTATTTCACAATGAATTATAATAGTAAATAGAGTCCTATTTCCTCACACCCCCACTCAAGTTGGAGCATGCAAATGTTTGATGCCCAACTTATATAACAAAAATTCAAACTGAGTCCTACCAAGTGCCTTAGTGAAAATGTCTGCCAGCTGGAATTTGGTAGGCACATAAGAAGGAGTCATACGGCCTTCAATCACGGCATCCCTAACAAAATGACAATCAGATTCGATATGTTTCATGCGCTCATGAAAAACAGGATTCCCGGCAATATACAAGGCAGATTGACTATCACAAAATAGCCTCATCCCCGCAGGATGCTTCGAACTCCAAGATCACCCAAAAGTCTGTTTCAACCATTTTAATTCACAAACAATAACAGCCATAGAACGATATTTCGCCTCCGCAGAAGAACGAGACACGTAGGTCGCTTCTTAGTCTTCCAGACACAAGGGAGTAGTCCAGACAGAACAAACCAACCACTCAAAGATCTTATAGTAAGAGGGCAACTAGCCCAATCAGAATCACACCACCCTTCCAGGAATAAATCACTATCAGAACGAAATAAATTACCCTGTCCTGGATTTTTCTTCAAATACCGCACCACTCGCAGGGCGACCTCCCAATGAGCAACACATGGTGCCTCGCATAAACCGTGATAAGATATGAACAAAGTATGCTAAATTAGGGCGAGTAACAACAAGATAAATCAAACTCCCCATCAAACGCCTATACTGCTCGGCGTTGTCCATTAAAGGACCATTAGCCAAAGCGAGCTGATGATGCTGCTCCATAGGGAAATCTGCAGGTTTAGCTCCTAACAACCCACATTCTGAAATAATGTCCATAGCATATTTGCGTTGGCTCATAAAAATGCCATATGGACCTCTAGCAACTTCCAGGCCTAGAAAATACTTCAAAACACCCAAATCTTTCATTTTAAACATTTGCCCAGATTAGTCTTGAAGTTCGAAGAAAGCCGTCGATCGTTCCCTGCAATAATATTTTTTTTAGACGGAAAAATTCCTAAACCTACAACACCGGAACGCCTTGCGGATTGGAGTACTATTCACTCCATGATTGTGTCTTGGCTCCTTAATGCGATTTCTCCTTCGATTCGTCTTACTGTTTCCTACTTTGATGATGCCCATGACTTATGGAAACACTTAAAGGAACGTTTTTGTGTCTCTAATGGCACTCGAATTCGCCAACTGAAATCACAGATTAGTGAATGCAAGCAAGCCTCGGGTGTATCCCTTGCTTCGTACTATGATCGCATCTCTCGGCTTTGAGACGAGGTGGCTGCGCACGAGGTGGCTTCCACCTGTGCTACGGGGGTTCGGGGATGTGCTGTCACCCAGTTCTTGACTCAACTACGCAAACACGATCGCCTCCACCGGTTCTTGATTGGCCTCGACGACGCCTATGTGTCCCTTCGCTCGACGCTTCTCGCGCAAGACCCTCTACCGACTGTGAATCGCGCATACCATTATGCTGCCCAAGAGGAGAGGCTCCGGGCCCACGTCGCTTCGGCCTTACCTAGCCCAGGTGATGCCTTAGCCTTCAAGGCCTAGCTTCTCCACAACATAAGGCACATCATCATCAAAAAACAGATCCATATTCACAGGCACCGGGGGATCAGGCATGGGAGTAGGGGTAGCAAAGGGAAAAATATGCTCAATAAACTTCACATCACGCGATACAAAATATTGTTTCGTATCCAAATCAAATAGTTTCCATCCTTTTTGAGTAAATGAGTAATCCACAAAGACACACTTGCGACTTCTACTTGCGAATTTATCCCCTTGAGTATTCATATTAGAAGCATAACACAGGCATCCAAGAACATAGATATCAGTCATAGCAGGAGGTTTCCCAAACAAGCACTCATAAGGTGTTTTATAATCAAGGAGCACAGTGGGGGTTCGATTGATGAGATGACATGCAGCATTGACACAATCCCCCCAAAATCGCAATGGAAGGTGAGCTTGAAATCTCAAAGCCCGTGCCACATTCAAAATATGTATATGTTTCCGTTCTACGCGACCGTTCTGTTGAGGAGTCTTAACACATGATGTCTCAAAAATAATGCCCTGTTTTGCAAAGTAAGGTTTGAGACTATTGAATTCAGTTCCATTATCACTTCGAACCCGTTTAATTTTCTAATTAAATTGTCGATCAATCAGGGCAATAAAATTCAAAAACATAAGTTCAACCTCAACTTTATTATATAATAAATAAATCCACAGAGTACGGGAGAAATCATCTACTAAAGTAAGAAAATATGAAGCACCACAAGCAGATTTTGTTCGATATGGGCCCCATAAATCACAATGAACTAACTGAAAAATTCTACTAGCTCTACTATCAATCCTAGGAAAACTAGTTCTAGGTTGATGTGCGCGAAAGCATACTTCACACCCCTCAATACTGCAACTACTACTACCAAAGGAACTCACACAAAGGTAAATGACGCAGAACTTTCTCCGAAGGATGCCCCAGACGCTTATGCCACAAATCAATTGATGTCGTGCCATCAACAACCATGATCTTCGCCGTCGGAACTTCTCGAAAAAACAAAAGTCCATCTTCTCGTTCACCCGCTCCAATCAACATCCTCGTCCTGCGGTCCTGTAATACACATAACGTTTTAGTGAATTGGACAATACAATTTTCCGAGTCTAGTAACTGGGGAACATAAATCAAATTACAATCCAAATTGGATACAAATAACACATTAACAAGTTTCAATTTTCCAGGAAGAACCACATCTCCTTCATAGGTAGCACCAACTGTACTTCCATCTGGCAAGCCTAAGGCACAACCATTAATCTGTCGAACATTATGCAACAATGAAAACGTGCCAGTAACATGATGAGTGGCTCCCGTGTCAATTATCCAAGCATACTTACCAGACAAGCGGTCTTTAGGTTTGGACAAAATTCAAAAGATCAATCAAGTTTTGCCACTGATCAGGGGTCAAGCCGGCTAGGCCAGCGCTTGCATCGTCCGCCGGACGAGCTGTGGAAGTCGAAGGGCCAGCACCAGCCGTGCTAGCAATCGCCTTATTGGCGCGAGCAGGAGGTTCTGTCAGAGCTGAGGCGCGACCTCGGCCACCACGCGCTGCGCGACCCCCTCGAGTCCCTCCGCATGGGCGATCCCCTCACCAGTTGGGGTAGCCCACGAGTTGAAAACATCCAGTGATGTCACATCCGGATCGATTGCAATGAGTGCAAGTCTGAGTTTTGTCAAAAGTCCGATCTTGGTTGCAGACCTCTGCTTTGAAGGCTAGGGCATCACCTGGGCTAGGTAAGGCCGAAGCGACGGGGGCCGGAGCCTTTCCTCCTGGGCAGCATAGTGGTATGCGGATTCACAGTCGGTAGAGGGTCTTGCGCGAGAAGCGTCGAGCGAAGGGACGGATAGGCGTAGTCGAGGCCGATCAAGAACCGGTGGAGGCGATCGTGTTTGCGTAGTTGAGTCAAGAACTGGGTGACAGCACACCTAGAACCCCCGGTAGCACAGGTGGGAGCCACCTCGTCCCAAAGCCGAGAGAGGCGACCATAGTACGAAGCAAGGGATTCACCCGAGGCTTGCTTGCATTCACTAATCTGTATATGGCACGACTGAAGGTCCCCAAAATGCGGCAAGAGACCCACCTATATGGCACGACTGATGCTTAACTCTATTTAGGACAACAGTGTAGCTGATAAGAATTTACAAATCATTAATAATTATGTCCTATAACAATTTACTTACTTATCATAATACATAATTTTATAAGAAGTTAGTGTCTAGTTAATAAATATTATTTTAATATAAAGGTAGATGTGGGAATTAATGGAGGGATTTTTATGGCAAGGAAGAAAAATGTACTCCCTCCGTCTCAGAACGATCTGAACACTTGTTGGGACACGTAGTTTAAGGTGATAAGTTATGGTGTGGTTATCAAATATTATTTTATTTAAAAAGTAGATGTGATAGGAGTTGATGAGGTATTTTTTATTAGAGAGAAGAGAAAGTTGGGTAACTTTTTATTGATAAAAGGTAGAGTGTGGGCCAAAGATGTGTAAAAGAGATAATATATTAATGGTGGGAACATGCCAAGAATGTAAGTATTCAAACTAATTTGAGACAAATATAAAATGAAAGTGTTCAGACTATTTTGGGACGGAGGTAATATTAAAATATAGTGGAATTCTTGCCAAATTTAGAAGCGTTATGAAACAGAGGGGGTTAAATTTAAATTTATAAAAAATAGATATGTATATTGTTAAAGGTAAGATCTGGTTTTTAAAGAGTGAGTTGTTTTTGAGGGATCGTAACAAGATATATTTTTTGAACCACACCTTGCACAAATTAGCCGAACCAAAACTTTCAGTAATATACTCGGAGAAAGCTAGGAAATCCTTACCCAAAAAGCCAAAGCCCAAAAGTGTCCCAATAAATTTGGATTTTGAATTCACACCCGTTAAGCAGTTAAGATGAGATACAAACATTTACTACTGTTCTTTGCAAGATAAAGGTGATCGTGGACTAGGTCAAGCCGACTTTACCCAAAAGAATTGGCATGTTTTGGGCCAAAGTCTCATGCCAACTTTTTTGTGCCAATACCACTATTTTGGACCGAGTGAAGTAGGCTTTCCAATTACTTTTCTGATCGGGCCAAAATCTAGCAAAAAATTCTAAATTTCGGCTGTCCATGGCCAATGTTGTTTCCTCCAAAAATCAGGCCAAAATATTGTACCCAAAATGCCAAAACCCGCTAATCTTCGGTCTAGACTCTAGAGTCAATGTTGATCAACTATTGAATTATTCAACTATTGTTCGCATTTCGCAAAATGAGTGACTATTGTTACCTTTTTGCCTCTTTGCCTGTTTGGTACTATAGTAGAAAGTTTGAGACGATAGTTTTGTAAACTGCCGAAATTATTGCACACAGAGTCTATAGGCGATCGAAGAAATAGGCGTGAAAGTGCGCCACAAAACAATGGCGCCACACGATGATCAACCAGAGGTTAAAGATGAATCCATGGTTTCCGAAACTCAAAAACAGCCTATTTCAACCATTGTCATCTTCATCGGTAACCTTTTTTTTTTTTTTTTTTTCTATTTTTCCTAAAAATATTTCAGGTTTATTCTTATTCGATTGATGTTTATGATTATGGTGAATTTCAGCTATGCACACGGAAGCCCTACCTCTTGTCAATAGGTTTCAGCTCAAAGAAGACCATGATTCTCTGTTAGTTTTTCGCCTTACTCTAATTTTATTTGGTGAATAGTTTTGTATTGATTTTGCTGCTTTCAGTTAAATTTGATTTGTTATATACTTATATATTTCAATTTATTGTTAGTATTGGAGATAGATACTTCCTCTGTCTGAATTGCTTTTTTTCTTTTTAAGATATATGATGAATTATTTGGATAATTTAGGTTGAGTTTGTCTCATTTTTAGTAAAAGAATAGGGCTACAGATTGCTGAAGCGAGTTCAAATTTTCACCAATTTCTGATGATGGAAGTATAAGAAATTAATTTGAAAAGATATATATATTAATTCAGCTGTTGGAAGACATCACCTTAAAATTGGTATATTGTTGTAAAAAATGATATTAAGGACCGTGTAATTGAATACGATTTCACAAGTTGATATGTAATCAGATTTTTCCCTCGAATAGTTTAAAGTTGTACTTTGGTTTAGTGCTTTGGATTGGAAAGCGGAAAACTGAAAAGCAACAGGAGAAGAAGAGAGGATAAGCTGGGTCTAAATCGCCTAGACACCTCACAACGGTATTAGGTTTTTATATCGTTGGCATTCCGATCTTTAGAAAGAAGATGTTTGATATGTTTGATCATTGTTGTTGGAAATACCTTTTTGGGTCTATGTGGGTGATTTTATTTATCTTGGAGCATTTTTGTTGTATTGTTTTTTTTTTGTTGATAAATATCCTGTACCGGAAAACGTGAGAAGCAACTTTTAGAGAAAAGTAGTCCTGATTGTCCCACAATTATAAGAGAGACATTCACTTTGGACAGGACTTGTTGAAAAGTGAACACTTCAAGAGCCTAAAGCATATGCATCTGCCATCTGTTGATCTGTTGAAATTCAACCTGGTCTGGTTTTCATTGGCCTTTTTTATGTTATTGCTGATACTTTCGATGATCAATTGATTGTGCTTGTGTTGTTTTGCCTCCTGTGCTCATTGCTGCTTCTGATCTTAATTTCTTTGCATATGTATTCAAGATTTAGGAACATTTCCCATAATCCAAAAAATTTATGTAGGTTTCCAGAAGGGGTTCCTTGGGTTCGCTATCATGGTATTTACAAGGATTTGCATATTAATATTGTGCAACCAGGGAAAGATTCCGCGTTAGGTGAGCTCTTTCTGAATGAGTGTTTTATATTTGGTGTACTACTTCGTCTACTTGTGCTTATGGAAAAATAAGTCGCATGGGAATTGAAGAGCTCTATTATTTTTCTCGTATTTCTCTCGAGTTTTCCATTTTCTTTTTGGTGTTTAGAGTTACAGCGTGGAGTGGACACTAATGTCGATAAAATTCAATCATAAATTTTGGGTACCATCCCAAAACTTACCAACTAAGCTGGTTAACATCCAAATTTATTTATCTTTATTGGTGCATCAATCTTATAGTTGGGTAGCTGATATCTCTAAGTTGGTGTGTCTAGCTGTAGTCTAGGTTTTCGGGTTAGAGATAAATGACTGAATTTTTTTTGGGATTAGAACTTTGTGTTAAAGGATCTGGGTATCTTTTTCTCTAATTTGCTTTAAGAATGTAAGCATGACCGTATACATTTTCTTGCATTGATTTATTTATGTTACTTAAATCTGTGGAAATTGTTATGCCTAGCTGTAGTCTAGGTTTGTGCCTTGTGGTTAGAGAGAAAGTGCAAAACTTTTGGAATAGAACTTGAGGTCAAGAGGATCGTTTTTTTTGTTTTCCCCTGAGTCGCTTAAAGGTTTGGTAATCAAAAGAAGTCACCTGGAATGAGTAAAATGAAAAAAGATTACGGGTCAGCAGTCTACCTGCGTTGCCCACCTTGCAAGTATGGATATTATTTATACCAGGCGAAGCCCAAGTCACCTGATGACTTGGAAATGGTTGTAATGTTTTTTTTTTGTCAGTGTAAATGTATGTTACTCCATTTCCACATGATAATTTTTTATTTCCTTTTCTCATTTGATAGCTATGCCTGTTGTTCTGGCTTACTGCTGAGTAGGGATATATGACCTTTTGCTATTCGTGAACTCTTTTATTTTTAGGCGTTGATAGTGTTGGTACAGTCTCTGCATCTCTTGTGATCTATGCAACTATTCACGCATTGAAGCCGGACCTTATCATCAATGCAGGAACAGCTGGTGGTTTTAAGGTACATTGTAACTTCTTTGTTGATTTATCCATGCTTTTATATCCTAAGTTTGACTTTTGCGTGTTGCAACTGCTTGACTTTTCTGCTGAACACTACCTTGATTTTAGTACTTGTATAAATTCCACTATCCTGTCCACATCCTTCTTTGACACAGAGGTTTTTGCGTGAGATTGAGTTGTGGTATGTGGGGTTAATTTTTTTTTTCTTGGCAGACACAGTGAATATATTCTTACTTATCCAGAAGTTCTTTTTCCTATCTAGATGTTGGAAAATTATGTCTTACTTGATTATGTAAGGACTAGGGGTGCTAATCGAGCGAGTCGATCGCGAGCTGCTCGATTCGACTCGAAAACTCGAAAACGCTGCTCGACTCGACTCGAAAACTCGTTAAGCTTGCCAAACTCTTGCTCGTTATTTTTTTTTGCAGCTCAACTCGACTACTCGAAATTCATTTTTTTTTCATTTGTTATTTCTTTTAAACTCATGTTACTAGTTTATGAAGTATGATCATGAAGGCATGGACCATGAGGTAAATTTTAATTGGGCTTGCTAACTTGGACCTTATTTCTTAAAATTTCAAAAACTTTTAAGTTAAAAAAATATATTCTTAGAAAATATATATAAAAAAAAATTATCGAGCTGCTCGCGAGCTTAACTAGTCGAGCAGGACCCTGCTCGACTCGTTAAGGTTTAGAGCCGAGTTGAGTTCGAGCCGAGCCAACTCAAGTCGAGTTTTGACCGAGCGTTGACCGAGTCGAGCTCGGGTTGCTCACGAGCTGCTCAACTCGATTAGCACCCCCAGTAAGGACATATTAGGACATGGAGAGGGAAGGAGTTGGATGATTATTTATTGTCTTTTCTGCCTTCTCTAAATATCTTCTCCTTTGCTGTAAAATTGGATGAAGGCCTAATCCTTCTTTGAGCAGGGGTTCAATGCTACAGGTGGTATATTTGTCAAGCAATTAGAGCCTTTTCCTTGAACAATGATTTTGAGTTTTCTGTCTTTCTCAAACTAGATCTCTGGGTTTTGATTAGATACAATTTTATTGATCATTTAACTTACTACTTGCCATTCCTCAATGTAAAGAGGAGTAGAAGAGAGATATTTCCTTGATGTTTTAACCCTTTTCTTTTATTCTTCTAGGTAAAAGGAGCAGCCATTGGGGATGTTTTCCTTGCATCAGAGGTTGCGTTTCATGACAGAAGAATACCCATACCTGTAAATATCTAATTTCTTGAACTTGACCGTTTCTCATAGCTTCTAGCGAATAACATATTCATCATTGCGGCACCAAATTTGGGCTTGTGTTTGTGCTTGCATGTTTATTTGTGTGTTGTCCTATTGCGCTTGTTTATGCTTTATATTGATGTTGGATGGTATATGGCCGTTTTCTAGGAATATTAGCGTGGCTATGTGTTGCTTCTGGATCATGTAGTATCGTTGCAATATGGTGGTCTATCCTAGTCAAAATATTGAGATGAATTGTTATTGGTGCCTTGTCCTTCTGGAAGCTTTGTCATGTGAGATTAAGAAGATAACATGTGAGATTAAGAAGATAACTGTGTTATCTTGAGTCTGCATCTTTAGTTGTGGTCTTATATTTTTCTTATAATCCCTCCTCTAAATTATCTGCGTTTGTGATCCAAACTGAAGTATCGAGTGTCCATACCCTTGTTGTATTGAGACGTATCCTACATGGGTGCTTGGTCAAATAAAGAGTACGATTAAATAGCATCTACTTTATTTTGTTTGGCTATGCTAGAGGACAAGTCCTTTTAAAGCCAGGATATGGTTTGAGAAAATGAGTATGCTTCCTTGTCATATGATCATCTTTTTTATTTTCTTTAATAGAGCATATGAATTTTCAGTGTCAAAATTATAGTATGAAAAGCTGTGCACAAGGCAAGATAGTTATAGCACACACAGTATCTGCATGCTGAAATACTCAATGCATAGTGTTTGTTTTGTTGTATGACTATATGGCAAGTACTCACGATGTTCCTCTTCCTTGGATCTGCAAACTAAAATTGTTCTTTTTTCCTGATTGTGTTTTTGTTTTGCTTCTAATAGGGAGTTATTACTGGCCATCTCTTGTCCAATTGGACGTATAAACAAACTGTTTCTGTGTCTCTTTCTAAATCTCAAAGAGCTTCTAGTCTTAGGTTTAAGAAGCTGAAATTTCCTACAAGGTTAATTGTTTTGGTTGTGTTTCACACTGCAAAAGTTCTTTTCCAAATATTTGTCTTCATGTTCAGGTTTTCGATTTATATGGGGTTGGTCTGCGGCAAGCCTTCTCAACACCGAACATCGTGAAGGAGTTAAATTTGAAGGTAATAATAGTTGGCTTGTTTCTATAGTTTTGAAAAAAGTTCTAATCACCAAGATAACAATTGATTAATATCCAAGTGCATTTCATGCAAAATTTTCCCTTCTCCTAAATGCTCATCATGAGGAGCTAAAAATACAAAGTTGCTTCGCCTTTGCTCAATAGAAGTATATGACTATAGCTGCTTTTGGGTAGTTTATCATTAGAAACCTTTATCAGCGGAATTCTGACGAAAATCATTTTACTTCGATTTCAGATTGGAAAATTGTCAACTGGTGATTCGTTGGACATGTCCCCACATGATGAAGCATCAATCATTGCGAATGATGCTACACTCAAAGATATGGAGGTAATCTCTCCGTGAAAGTTTGATATGTTACTCTAGATGGAAGAATCTTCATGGCAGATACTGCTGCTTAGAATAAGCCCCCTATGTCAGTATCTTTATAAAATTCTATATCGTGGTTTATGTGCTGTCATGGTGGCAAGTTTCACTTTCTGATCTGATTGACACTTCAAACGGTCTGATAGTACTTCTCACTCCGTTTCGTTTTAAATGCAACAAAAGGGTATTTTTTGTGAGATATAAAATATTCCTTTGTTGCATTTAAAACGAAACGGAGGAAGTATCTAGTATCTTTGTACCTTCAAATAGGGACAACTATACTAATGGAGGATTAATGGTGTGGGGTTGGAGGAGGGGTTTGGATGGGTGGGCCAGATGGTGATACATTTATTAGTATCCAAATACCTTTCAATCGATACCATAATACCTGCAAAATGGTACTTATATTTGTACCGATTGGAAGGATTTTGAGTACCATTTTTTTTATTTGGGTTGGGGTGGAGGTTTGTAATAGCACAGGAATCCATGTATTAGAGACTATCATTTACTTGGGCCGGATGGTCGTAGGATCTTGGCAAAATGACTCTGTCATCACTCATCAGCAGCTGCTCATTGTTTGCTTTTTAGATTGCATTTTATAAATTACAACGATGAAGCTCTTGAGGTTGATTACAGGGTGCTGCTGTTGCATATGTGGCTGAGCTCTTGAAAGTACCAGCCATATTTTTAAAGGCAGTGACTGATATTGTTGATGGTGACAAGCCTACTGCAGAGGAGTTCTTGCAAAATCTGTCTGACGTCACTGCTGCTCTTGATGAGACTGTCGCTAAAGCTATTGATTTCATCAACGGAAAGTGCCTGTCAGAACTCTGAGGTTTTCCGTTGTCACCATTCTTTGCAATCCTTCACAGAAACACGAAGATTGTCAAGCTTTATGTTTGTATAAGCTCTCATGATAATTGTCCAATTGAGACAGCACCAACTTAGGTGCCTTTTTATATTGGCCTTGGAAGGTGTATTTATTGATTGACTTTTTACCACAATTAGCTAAAATCAAGTATTTCCAGATGATGCTCCAATCAAGATAGAATTCATGGTGTATCAACAGATTGATGATTTCTTGTCACAGTTAGATAAATCAAATATAGACTTCTAAATGGTCGTCAGACGTTGTCATACTCTGTGTTTGTCACTATAGATGGCTAAGGTGATTGCCGGCATTTCACCTTGGCCCAACACAACCTATCGTCGGCATTCCATGCTTAGACCACCTTTTTTTTTTTTTTTTTTTTGACAGGAAGAAAACATATTTCATTCATAAGGGATAGCCAAACGAAACTTACAATTAATTCCTGAAAAATCGAAAATTCCAACACCAATATATAACACCTTAATACATCGCAGATTTGATTAAAAATAGCCTTAATAAAAAACTTCATCCGAAGTAATACAATCTGTGAGTTCGCTCTGATTCGGCTTAACTTTCGCTGATGCATAGTTGTTTGGGTGAAAATACTTCCGTGGTCTTCTGGATTCTTACATAGAATAAAGATTGTTAGATCTCCCTCCTTCATCAAATGAACAAAAAAAGAAATTGAAAACCCTAAAATAAAAACCATCTTAAGGATTGGATATACTTATTGGAAGCAATTAAAGGAGTTTTTGGGGCTTACCACCGGTATGAACATCAGTGGAAGACCCTACAAAGATTCACAATTGAGGCCAAGAAAAAAAGAGATGAAAGAGAAAGAAGGGTAAAGAATGAAGGAAAAATCTTCAAAAAAGCAGAAAAAATCTAGCGATGGAGGCTAGGAAAAAACCCTCTCAGGGAGAAACCCTAGAGAGAAAAAACCCTCCAAAGGAGAAAACCTAGAGGGAACCAATGTCATGAAGTTATGCTTAGACCATCTTGGAGAGACCTTAGTTTTCCTTTTTTTTTCCGGTAAATTCTCTTTACATCTCATAATAATCTTTTTATTTACCTTCTTAAATTTGACTATAAAATATGTGAGATACACTTTGATTTGTCATGGTTGAATATTCTACGGCAGTGTCAATTACTGCTAATCACTACTAACATAATTTTTATATAGTTACTTTGATTTTTACAATTATGAATATATGTAATCTAGTATCTACACCACTTCAACAATAGTATTATGTACTATTATGCAATTAGCAGTTGTAATCTTTGTTTTCAATAAAATTAGTTTGTGTTGTGCTATTGTTGGAGTGTATGAGAAAACATTGTTAGCAATGAGCTGACATCAATGGTGAAAAACTAATGTCCGTTTGCGATCAATTTTATAAATTAGTTTTATGGATTTTTTTTAACATCTTGACATAGGGAGATTGGTTGCACGGTTCGATGAAAAAGGCCTTCGACGAAAAAGCCCATCGTCGAAAAAGCATGAAATGATTTATACTAGTCAGGCTCCGGTGTCAGAGTGCTTAATAAAATACCTTTTCGGAAAAAGAAATGGGCCAACGAACGTAACACACCGCTATGCCGTGACTTATAGGCTTTTTAAGCCATCCTAGTTCGGTTAGGGTCCGAAAACAAAATTTTAATAATTTCCGAATTTTGTTTTTAGTTAATTTTTGTATTAGGGTTTTGTTCAGACTATCTAAATGTTTTGAGTCGTCATCAGAGGCAACTATTCTTCTGATAGATTCTGGAGCCCTTTGACAAATTTATCGCTTGTGAATCTGTTCATTCGTACTATGAATTGCGCTTGCCTTTCCTTCATTAATTCCGACTGTGTCACATCTAATATTCATCCATAGCTTCCACAATCTTAATTCTATGTTCCTTCTATATGTTCATGTCTATGGAATTTGAAGTTCGCGTTGATTGAAATGGGCGACGCCAAGAATGGTTGCTAAATGGCAGAAGAGGAAACATTGAAGTTTTATTCAATATGGGAAAGAGATGGAAGATTGAGTATTTATAATGCAGACTAGAAACTTGTGATATTTAATTCTCTAAAAACTTGATAATTGTAAGGTTGAATGAAATCTATTCAAGGGTCTAGATTTTATTATTGTGGTGATTAGTGATGGTCGGCGTTTATTTTGGACTCGTACATGACCAAAATGTCTACTTTTATTAACGGGGTTTCTTGTGTCACGTCATTTTCCATGAATGGCAATAATATTTGTGAAATTCACTCCTTTCCGTTCATGACTTCATGTACTTGTTATATACTCCATATAAGAAACTGTTATATTTGCTCATAAGGAAGTTCTAAATATTTTGAAAGAGAAACAACATTTATTTGAGAATTATTTGTTTCACAAATTGTTATAGCGATATCGAATCTTCAGCTTATGTACACAACAGTACAACACAATTGTAATTCATCTCTCTACTGAGTTAACTAGTCATAATAGTAAGTGGCGTAACATAAAATTCATCAATAATTCCCAATAAAAATAGAATATAGTTTCCCAACTTTAACTGTTCAAAGATTGCAAAACTTATCACTTCACCAGAATCACACCTTCAAAGAAAAAAAAATTAGCAAGACCACAAAGTTTATGCTTCCTAACTACTATTTGTTTGATAATTACATATTCACAAAGAGTGCAGACCTAATAATCTTTCTAAATCTCCATCACAACAAATGCTTTACAAGAAGAAATTATACATTTTTTCATATATATATATATTTATATTATGAAACTTACTATATGAAAGTAGATATATACATGCAAACTCCTTCAAAGATTAATACCTAAAGCTTATCTTAAAACTAAATACATAGTTTGTGGAATTGTGGTGATTGATTTTATGAATATGGGGATTCAAGAGATCAAAATTGATGCAATGTCAACAAAGAAGGCTAACCCAGGAAAAGCAACAATTCTGGCACTTGGTAAAGGTTTCCCTCACCAACTTGTTATGCAGGAGTTTTTGGTTGATGGATACTTTAGGAACACCAATTGTGATGATCCAGAACTCAAGGAGAAGCTTATGCGCCTCTGTATGATTTCTCTCTCTTTTCCCATTCGTTATATACTCGAGTCTTTTTTTCCCGTGTTCTACTCTGACTTTTTGCATTATTCGCGTATCCTAATTATACTTCTATAAATAATTTTTGATTTTAATATTCAATTTTTTTTCTATCCATAAATATACTTTTGAAAGGTTAATGCCATTTTCCTTATGAATTGTAGTTAATTGTTGAACTGTATTTGTTTTTTTAGATGCAACATTTGATTATTTTGATTCACTCACCAAAAAGGCAAATGTTGCATCTTTAGAATTACAGAAGTGATATGATAAAAGAATCTGGTTAAAGGTGGAATTTGTATATTAACCAGGATTGAGTACTATATTATAAACACACAAAATAATTTTTTTTGTGTGTGTATAAACAGTCGCAAAAAGTAGTGGTGTAGACAAGATTTGATCTCAAGATTTGGATGAACCACCCAAAATTTCAATTAGTTGATAATTTGATATCTACATACACCTTAACATGTAGACTTAAACTGTCTTATATTCTAAAAAATTACAACTTTCCATATCTCCAAAAGTTGTAAGATAATCCTATTATAAGCAATTATTTAGAGACAACATTTTCTCCTTAAATCATGTAATTACAGACTTATGGTTAAACATTAATTTTTGTACACCCCATTTCAGTTTACACTTTACAAGGTTGATTTTGGTATTTTGTAGGCAAGACAACAACAGTGAAAACGAGGTATGTGGTAATGTCAGAAGAGATCCTGAATAAGTACCCTGAGCTGGCAATTGAAGGCCAGCCCACAGTTACACAAAGACTTGATATTTGCAACGAAGCAGTGACCCAAATGGCAATTGAGGCTTCCAAAGCCTGTATTTCAAACTGGGGCAGGCCCATTTCAGACATAACCCACTTGGTCTATGTATCCTCTAGTGAGGCCCGTTTGCCTGGTGGAGATATCTACCTTGCTAAAGGGCTTGGGCTCAAGCCCGAGACTAAACGGGTTATGCTTTATTTTGCGGGCTGCTCCGGTGGCGTTGCGGGCTTACGGGTAGCCAAGGATATAGCAGAAAACAACCCAGGTAACATGGTCGAAGCTTTTCTTTTGGGGAAAATTTACAAGACGCAAAGCAACATTATTATGTCTAATATTGTAATTTAACATAAACTTACTATAAACTATATTATATGACATAAGTGCATAATTGTGATAGTTCATACATAGGTTGTACCGCCTGTTATTTACAACGGTTGTACTAGAAAATTTTTAGTTGTCACTCACTCTGAATTCGGTGTAGTTTACTATATTTACAGGCATTGACCTATTTTCCTAACCTATTTTCTTCATTTTCCCTTCCTTTTTCCTTAAATTTTCATTCCACATTAGCAAGTTGAAACATTTTAGTTGTCTAAACCTTGAACCTTTAGTATTTTGTGATTTCTAAATTATTAATCTTATATGAGTTTTAACTAAACATCAACAACTCATATTTCATTGATAGGTAGCAGGGTCTTACTTGCAACTTCAGAAACTACCATAATAGGGTTTAAGCCACCAAGTGCAAATAGACCATATGATCTAGTTGGAGTGGCCTTATTCGGGGACGGAGCCGGGGCAATGCTAATCGGGTCGGACCCAGATTTGAGTATCGAACGACCCCTTTTCGAGCTACACACAGCCATCCAACATTTCTTGCCTGATACTGAGAAGATCATAGATGGGAGACTAACAGAAGAAGGCATAAGTTTCAAGCTAGACAGAGCATTACCTCAAATAATTGAAGACAATATTGAAAGTTTTTGTGGTAAGTTGATGGAAAACATAGGGTTATCAAACAAGGACTACAACAAGATTTTCTGGGCAGTTCACCCTGGAGGACCGGCGATCCTTAACAGGCTCGAAAAAAGGCTCGATTTGTCGCCGGATAAATTGATTGCTAGCCGGAGAGCTCTGGCTGATTATGGTAATGCTAGTAGCAACACAATTGTGTATGTCATGGAATATATGATGGAAGAAGGTGCAAAATTGAAGAAGGGACATAAAAATGATGATGAATGGGGATTAATATTGGCTTTTGGTCCTGGTGTTACATTTGAGGGTATACTTGCTAAGAATCTTACTATATGATCAAAAAAAATTGTCACATTAATTAGATACTTGTTATTATTAAGGACTGTTATTGCTAGTTTGCTACATAAAGTCTTAAACTCCTGAAATTTATGTATTTCTTGAATAACAGGTTAAGTGCATGAAAGTTTGAGAATAAAATTTAAAGTGCCATTATTATAATATTATCAATTTCTAGTGCCAATGGTATAATATACCAAGATTCCTTTTTCGTTTGTTTTTCTCTAACAAACGTATTATTTTAGTACTACCAAACATAGGAGGTAGGCCAAGTATTTGCTAGCATATTAATTTGAGATGATGATAGTATATATAAAGTAATGTACATATTCTTGAAATTTAGATTTACAGTAACAAGTGAGATAAAAAAGTTAGGTTCAACCCCAAGTGAGTTGTCCAACTACTATTTGAAAGTTTTTTTTCTCTTAATTTAAATTCTACATCCGTGATTATGAATGTAGAATGTGCATCATACTTTTGAACATACAAACTAGTATTTTGGCCTGGGCGATGCCCCGGGTCAGTTACAATTATAAAATGTATTATTATTAAAAAAATTCATAATTGATTTTATTGGCTTTTCGTACTTTTTCAATAATGTTATTACTTTAATAAAAGTGTTAGAGATCAAAAAAGCAAAAAAACTTGTTTATGTTTTTATAGTTACATATAATTATAAGGCTTTATCATGTTTTGCTTTGAAACATTAAACATCAAGATTGTGATGGATTGGTGGTTAAACTCTCACATTTCATTTCAAAGGTCATGGGTTCGATTCTTAGTAGCTACACATTGTTAATATTTTTAATGAGATCATAAACATGAGACAATACGTTAGAGAGTGCCACGTGGTACCGTTCCTTTGATAGAAACGCGTTTTAATATATTTGTATAGATAGTTGTTGTGCAATTATCCAATGAAATTCCTAAGATAACAATAATAATCTCTTTTGGTAATTGTATTATTTTTCATAAATTTATTATGCATTAAAAAGTCCAACCTCTGAGAACATGAATCTATCATAATTTATAACTCATCTCAAAACATATCCAATTTACCCTTCGGTCATCTTTATGTCTCCCGACCTAGCGAGGAGCTCAAAGGTATCCAATGCAAGTATGCAACCATTGCATGTTTTTGTTTTACTAGTTGTTGGCCCGCACGCTAACGCGTGCGGTCCCTCAAGATCGGTATAATCCGTTTTGTATTAATCTGAAGGCGTTAAATTCTCGATAATGTAATTTTAGTTTTGTCTTTGTAAAAGAAAATGTAATTATTACTTTCAAGTTATAATTATAATGTGAGTATCAAGAGGGAATTGCTTATAGTGATTGTTTTTAAAATTAAGGGTCCTATATGGTTTTAAAAATGGTTTATTTTGAATAAGAAAAGGAAATTGCTGAGAGTATTTGTTTGTTTTGGAAAAATATTAAGAGGGAATTATGAGTATTTTTTTGTTTTTGTTTCTAATACTTACCATGGCTAATCAGTGGGCCATTGAAAGTGGTACAAAGAGTTAAATGTGTTGGGCCAAATTTAAGCCAATAAAGTGTCAAAGGCCAAAATAAACAGAACGCAGCGTTTGGTTTATTGATGGTTGACATTATGTTGGCGCCAGAATACGCTTCGTACAAGGAACCTCTGTAACTGAACAGTCTAAAACTTCTTATTCTCCATCTTCCAAGCTTGTCAGTAAGACCCCCCACTGTCAGAGTCGAAGGCGAGGATTTTTAGGGCGATTTTATGTGGAAGAACACACAAATTTTCAAGGTAATTTAGTTTTACATTTCATGTATCAAAATTTAAAAGTTTCAATAGAGTAAAAAATTAGGGTTTTGTTTGGTTTGGAGTTTTACACGGTATAAATCTATGCAAAAGTGTCGTTAATTTGGCTGAATTATGGTTGTATATGGCTCTGTGATGTTGTTTTTTTGACTGACCATGAAGCGTGGATGGAAAATACTATCTTGTTTGTGGTTACATTTTGGTGAAGATTGTTATAACAGGGGGTGTTTGTTTTTTTGTTTTAAAAATTATCAATTGGTGTTAATTTTGTTTCAACCATGCTTGACCATGTATTTATGATCCTGTTAAGTGCTTTGATTATAATTTCATAGCCCATTTATTGAAGTTGTTCATGTGAAGGGTAGTTCATACATACCTGCATTTGGTAATTTTGTTTGAACTAAGTAGGTAATTGTTATGAGTTCTGTATAATTGTACTTGCTTGAGTATTCAGTTTTATTACAAGTCAAACAGGTTTTAATGGTAGCTAGAGATTCAAGTTTATGGCGAATGTTTAAATAGAAAAGAAGGGCAGATTGAAGCCTCTTAGTTATTGATCTGTGATTATGCTATTTTACAGCAAGTTATAAGAAGCTTTTGTTTTTTATATGGGAAATCTTACTAACTATTGGTTTGTTGTTGAAGGTTTGTTATGGAAATGACACAAGCTGCCGAGGATGTACTCTTTTTAACGAGCACATCATGTGTATGTATGTGTTCCCCAAATTGTCTAGGAAGGATAAGGGGGCTGTTTCTTTGGTGTGCAAGAGATGGAAAGAGATGTGGCATTGGAAGTGGTGGATTCCAGAGAGGGTTCAGCAATGGGGGAACCGATTTGAGTCCTGGATATGCTGGGACATCATCCACAATGATGCAAGGTATTTAAGATGGATGCATGAAGAGTCAGATGATGAATTTGAGAGGTCAGATGATGACTACGAGGAATGAAAGACAAGCCTCCACTGCTATAAGATGATCTGAGTGAAATCATTTTGTTTGGGTTTTGTTTTGGGTGGTTGATGTTACGATCGGGGCGGGGGGATTTGGTTGTGACGAGGGCTTTGCTTTTTTGTGTGTGGTTAGCCCTTAGGAAATGTGATTAGCTAATGTAGGAATGAACTGAATATGGAATGGACATCTTTTGTGTACATGTGTTATTCCATTCCTTAACTGAAAGATGTTAGGTATTACTATATAGTATTTAACTTGGCATTGGTGTGCTAAGTTCTTTTATATGGATTTCAGTTGGTTAATATGAATTCAGTGGAATGATTATCTCTAGTTGTATCTTAGATAGTTAAATTGAAGTTGTTATGTAGTGAATCTGGTGCTTATAATCTCTTTTAATTAAATAGCCATTTGGGGTAGTAGACATGGAAAAGGGGGGAAGGAAGGAAGGGAAGCAGGTGCAATTGGGAATAAAACAAAGGGATGCATTGGATGGTAGATTTCTAATAGAATTATTTAATATGTTCAATGTTTTTTAGTTTGATTTCAATAAGTTTAATTCATGTAATAAGGTTGGAGCGATTACATTTAACACTTACCCCTAAAGGAGAACAACAAAGTTTAGGTCAGATTAATTGACAATAATATGCGGTATGGCATTTTTCATCCAAAAGAAGGCAACATTAGGCCAATTGTAGTTGGTTGGTTTTTAAAGATGTTGAATCTCCATTAACTTGGAGTGGGCTCAACTTTGAGGGCATCTTCCCAAAACGATCCGTAACATAGATTGACCTACAAATATTGACTATTTGTCGTCTAATTCAATAGTAAAATTTAACTATTATTTGGCTAAATGGAACTTAATCTCAGAAGCATCTTTCCATACAAATATTTTGTGTTAAAACAAACGTGTGAAAGAAGATACAATATTACGTGTAATTAATAGCTGCACTTGTAAGGACTTTGTATTAGTACCATGTCTATGTTAGCATAACAAGCAGTTGTAATAGATAATAGGCACCACTCTAGTGTTGGTAGCAATACCTTGTACAGGGCAAAGCATGAACACATGGAACACTGGAACATGTAGTTCTCAATGTTCCTGTAGGAGCCCGTGCATCATTGTTATATATATTCTAACCTAAATATGGTACTTGTCTTCAAATGTAGACAAAAACAAGTTTTTCCAGAGGCTTTTCCTAAGGGCCAAGCATGGACACATGCAAGTACCTGGTACATCAAATACTAATTAAGCAAATAGTTTATTTATGAGTCCCCTGGAACAGATTAGTTGGAGTCTTCATAAACAGGCTTGGTAGCAAACCCTCGAGGAGTGTCTTCGGGACTCTAAGCAGCAACATTGTCCTTAGGTTCTACGGCAGTGTCGGGCGTGCTTTTATCTTCCGTAGCTTCATCTTCGAGGACAACTCTTTTTAGGATCCATTGAAGGACGTTGTTGCAGGAGGGGGTTGTTTTTGGCCCCACCTGAATGAGAAAATGGCAGCTGCTAAGGTGTTCTTGGATATTTGCAAAGGCTTGCTGATCATCCTGGGATATTTTGTAGTACAAGAGTTAGGCACTACATTAACGTTTTAGCCCTAGCACTTATAAGTTTATCTGATTAAATACAAATGTAGATTTAAAGTTTAAATTTTGTAAAGCTAGATTTCATAGAACGTTTTAGACACATACAGAGTGCTTTAGCCTGAAGATGTCTTCAACTGGCATCTTGAAAAGCTTTTCCGAATCACTTGTGAACAACGTGACTGGAAGGGTGCCCGTTCCATCAGATACCTCACAGTTAAATGTTACCCTATATGTACAATGTTGTATGTTAGTGATAGGAAAGGGTGTGCATATGATTAAATAGCTAGTTGATATGTATATGAAAAACGCACTTAGGAACTGATACGACGTCTTTTCCAAAGCATGTTGGACATGTGAACCCATTGCTTATGTGGACATCTGCGTTTTCCACAATTAGAACAACCAGAGTATGCATGGACCTTTTCAAAGTCAGCCTGAGGTATTGCGACTCTGAACCAGATCCGTTCTTCTTGCAGTGTGATTAGAGGCTGTAAACAAACACCCTGTTAACAAAGTTGTTTTGTTTGAAAAGTGTGCCTAGTAAAACTGGCTAATAGTGTTGTGTAACAGCTTACTGTTTTTAGCTTTAAATCACTGATTTGCATGATTACTTTCTCTTTTGATGTGAACCTTACATCAAGGATTCTTGCTTGTTTGTCAGCTAAGGCAACTCTGTGACGAAGTGCCCTGGAAAACATAAGTAATATTAGTGGGCTACATTTACGTGTTGGTTCACTGGTTAGTTGTTACTATCACAGGCAATTTGAAATGGTACATTATCACTCAGCTAGTGCAGTTGCCTTGTCCCCTTGAGGTTCATGAACAATGGTTGTTGACATGGTTGTTGCTAGTGAGAAGCCAATGTACAAAGAACACATCAGCGGAAAAAGCTTATGATTCCATGGCTAAATATGACTGTAAATTTTGGTAGGAAGATACCTTTGTGATTAGCTACTTTCAGGGCAACTATTCCAACAACTTTGAACTTTTCAGCCCAAGTAGTGAGACGGTCACAATCTTCTCCAGCAAGATCATTCCAAGAAGAAATGACCAAAGGTTGTTGAGTGCTGCATTGTGGTTTGTGCATAAGATGTCAGATTTCCTTGATTACGTGTTGAAGCAAAAGGAAGAATCTTACGATCAGATGTTTAGCATACCTGTGGTCAGCTATGAAAATTTCTCGGACCTTGCTTTCACGTGCATTGGATGTAACTATGGTCCGTGCAGCTTCTTCGACATAGAGAACTACGCCAAGGACATCTACACAATGGTGAATGAAGCGCTACGTCACAGGTTAACGATAAACTAAGAACGTGTGCATCATATCATAAAAAGGAATGAAGAATGTGTTAAACATTAATGACTTATGTGTGTGTGAATGTGCTTAAAACATTTTAAGCAATGCATCATTGTATAAAAAACACACAAGTACATCACAGAACATACAAAGATGCACAAAGCTAATAACTGAAATGCATATTGTTGGGGGCATTGAAATGTTTGAAAAGAATATACAACGTTCCTCACCAAATTTCTCATTGGGATTTCCAGCTTTTGGAATTGCAGCAATATTCTGGTAGTCTGCCAGTAGAGGATTTGTCTCAGCATCGACAGGTTGGATGACAGTTTGTCTTCCAAAACTCATTTGATAGTTAAGCTATGAGGGGTTGGATTTCCACTGTTCTTCCATAGGTTTAATTGGAGCATTGGCTATTTCGTATTCTCCTTTGTAAACAAAAGCTTCCTTATATCCTTCTACCTGATCTCCAAAAAGTGCACCACGCATTTTGTTGCCCTGTAAAAAGAGAAGTGGTTTGTTTTTTTGTAAAGGGATTATGTAGGTGTTTTAATAGGTATACAAGAAGTATTTAGTAAGCAATATTACCTGTTTGTGCACAACTTTTTAGTCATGGTGGTTTTAAAATGTGTTCTTTGTCATTTAGTGTATCTCAAAAGAGTTTTTTTTTTTGTCCATAGACGCTAAATCTATGGGAAGTACCTATGCATAATAACTCTTGGATATATGGTTATGAATAATAACTCTAATTGGATTTGCTTTTGTCTGAAAGAATTGAAGACTGTATAACAGTTGGGAAGTATTTAATTGGAAAGCTAATAGGTTTGGGCAAGAAAGACAACATACCTTATCATCCTCTAGAAGTAAATTTTGGTAAACAGTTCCTTCTTTAGGAGAAACCTTTGGCCGGCCTTTCTCAATGACTTTCACTTTCACCTTGTATGCCTTACTGCTAGAATTAAGTTCGTCCAAGAAGACGCGCTCAGCTTTCATCTTTAAACTCTGCATATTGTGCCCATTTAACAACTATCTGTTAGCAACTCTAGCTATGCAATGAAGATTTGGAATGGAGATTATTGAAGGTATAAAGAAGAAATGTTGAATGTTTGAAGTGGTCCAAAAACCTGAAAGAATATAAGTACCCAGAGATATTTACTAGGTTCTTATTTTTTTTCTCTGTTCATGAACTGTCAAGTGATCGATCATGTTCAGCCTAAATTAACTATCTTAACATTCATTCATAGTCTAAATGGTTGATTATTCTACACAAGTTCGATGAACCATTCATGTAACAAAATTCCTAACAGTTCTATTTGTCTTTTCCACAACAAAAGATTATTGACAACTGTTTGTTGTCAATGTAAATGATCTTTGGGAAAAAAGACAGTTCAGTTAACCGTTGGATTTATTATATAGGGTGTCTTAGTGCACTCAGGTAGAGCTTGAATCAAGTATTAATATGGTTGATAAACTATGTCAGGCAACCAATTTGAACAAGATGTATTGCAGGCTTGTTTGTTTAAAAGGTAGCAAACATCTATAGTGGGATTACCAAATTAATATACAAAAAAAATATAGCATGTATGACAACATGTTTCAGGTTCAATCTAAGCAGGAAAAAAAAAAGGTGTAAGCAAGCAAAATTGAATAGCAGTAAGTATTATGCTCTTTTAAAAAAAATATGCAGAAAGAAGCAATCATCTATAGTGAGAGAACCAAATTAATAGACAGAAGAATATAACATGTATAACAACATGTTTCAAGTTCAATCTAAGCAAAAAAATTTACTATCAGCAAGAAAAATAGAATAGCAATTAGTATTATGCTATGTTCTTTTAAAAGTATGCAGAAAGAAGCAAACATCTATAGTTAGATTACCAAATTAATATACAGAAGGACATAGCATGTATGACAACATGTTTTAGGTTTAATCTAAGCAAAAAAAAAAGTGTAAGCAAGCAAAATTGAATAACAGTTAGTATTATGCTCTTTTAAAAAAGGATATGCAAAGGAATGTGATATTTATGTCAATTAGTTCAAGGGAAAACAAAGAAACAAGAATGTTAAAGGTTTATTTTTCTTAGTACCTGTTATGGAAGTTGAGTGTGTTTGAGGTTGCTAAAAGTTAGGGAATTAGGAACTCTATGCCTTTACAACCGGGGTTTGAACGTGTGAAATGGTTAGAAAAGCTAAATTTGTAGTTGTAAGTTTTGCTGACTTACCAAACAAGGGGCCAGTTCTGGGTAAAACAACTACACTGTTTACAAACAGTAGTTAAGTTGTACTTGATTAAGTGTAAGGAGAGGTCATCTGGCTTGTTTATATTGATAGCCATGCCTTAGCAGTACAACCCCATACTCCACAAGTACTACCTAGTCTAGTATAATGTATTATAAATTATTTTTTTAGGAAATATCTTTAGGTAACCTATTGTGCATAACTGTTCATTCAATTAGTCATATCACGCTGGCAACATATTCTGAGTGCCTTTCTTTTAGCAAACTCTATCTTTATTTTTTCTTATAAACTGATGCATTTTTGTCATATCTTTGCCCTTCCTTTTTGTACACATCTGTTTTAAATAAACAAGTTAGAAATGCTATTGTTTTCATTGTCTAGGTATTTAGGATGCTTTAAGAGTTGTAGACTATGTCACAACTTTTGTATGCATTAGTTGAAAGTTAACTTTGACAGTGGTTACTAATAGCATACCTCGTGTTCTCTATCTGCGGGATCCAATTTGTCGTGTGATTTAGATGCACGGTCTCGCAATCTTAGTTGGAGTGGTAATCCTCAAACGCTAATTATCCTTTTTCCTAGGTAGGACCTCATCTTCTGCCTGTTACAAGTGGCTGCATGTATGTGTTTAATATAAATATATCATGAAGTGGAAGACAAAACATAGATATATGTACACAGCTCATATCTGAACAATAGGATCTTTATAACTGAATAAGCAACTCTAAAACTTTGTTACCTGAGATTTTTGGATCTAAATAGAAAAGAATCATTGATGCAGCTCGTTTAGAGAGTAAATTGAATAAGTAACAAAACATTAACAGAGTTAATAAAGTAGGCAGATTTCCTATTTATCATTTCAATTACATTAGCAATATTCAAAAGTAATGGTTGACTGGCAATATAAAATGTGGAGGTGGAAATATGTTAACAGGCACAGATGTGACCTCATGTTCAACCACAAAAACATTTGAAAAGTGAAACTTATAGCCATCAACTAACGATTTCACGCCTCTCTTGGAGGCTTGCTCACGCTGTTCAAAAAGTTTGAGATGAGCTCTGGATGCATTGAAGGATCTAACCATCCACCAAGCCATGTCCTGAGAAAAGGGGAAAATGAAGCATGCATGTGATGCAACCAGGCAAAACAGTTATGATATAATGCATACTAACGGAATAGCCCCATTCTTTAGATTAAGTATCTGATCATGTCATGAAAACAAATATACTGAAGACGTTATCATGTGCATATTTAGACCCAAATAGACCAGATTGCAAGAAATAACTTACATGCACAAGCACTTAGCTATATGATGCCTGCCATTCTTAGAACATCAAAAGAAACAACATTCCTCGCACTAGTCTCAGAATGATGTTGTGCAGTATGTGCCGAAATCACTTTGACTTTAGCCGATTCCTTAGCACGAGACAGTGCTACATACAACTGGCCGTGTGCAAAACATTGCTTAGGAAGATAGACAGCAACCTGAGAAAGTGTTTAGCCCTGAGATTTGTTGATTGTCATTGCAAAGCTAAGCTTTATAGGGAATTGTTTCCTTTGAAATTGGAACCGGTAGTTAGAACCAGCAGCTGGTCGTAGCTTGATTCGTGGTATAAGGATGTGGTCTCCACTGTGGTGACCAGTTGTAATAACACATTCAATGACATTTGGGAAGAAACTTTTGCATATAAGCCTCGTCCCGTTGCACAGACCAGCATATGGTAGAATATTTCGAAGCAAAATGACAAGGCAACTTTCCTTTAAGATAAGTTCATGTGGGCTCATGCCACCAGGGCACAACTTGTTTATGAACTCAGTAGGATAAATAACACATTTATCATCTAGGATTGTATCAAAACTTTTATAGACAACAGCGTGTCCAGGGTACTTCTCTATAAGGACAACGTTTATAGCATCAACATCATCATTGATAGGAGTCAAAATAGTCCTAGTTGTGAACATATCAGGGGTAAGTGTGCCTAGCGCCATTTCAGGAAATGCCACTGCAGTTAATTCATCAATAGGATTTGTACCTTTCTGTAGAGACCTAACAATTTGCCTGGGGAGCTGCACAACATCATTATCTTCAGTCTGTAGTGCCCCATTACCCAGTGCAAGAAGAAACGATGCAAACACATGATCTTGTTTAGCTCGGATATTTTCAAAGAGCCTAAATTTGATGAATCGAGGCCAAAGGATAGAGCTCACCAAGCTAGCATAAACTGCTTCTCTTTGTGATTTGCGGGGAACAACAGGCAACACTTGTCGGAAATCTCCCCCAAAAACTACAATGTTACCCCAAAAGGGAATGGTTGCGTTGCATAAGTCTCTTAGAAGTAAATCCAAAGACTCAACATTCTGTTTGTTCGCCATCGAAGCCTCATCCCAAATAATCAACGTTGTTGCTCGGATTAATGCTGCTAGGCTGCTCTGCCTAGGAACATCACACGCTAATGAAGCATCTGAATCAACAGGTATTTTAAATCTCGAGTGTGCTGTTCTCCCAGAAGGTATGTTCGCTGCAGCAATTTCGAAGTTGCAGTGGGAAGCACGATTTGGTTCATCAGACGGACCTCAGCATAGAGCGCCTTGTATAAAAATGTCTTTCCTATTCCGCCTGGTCCATCAATGAAGAATGCACCAGGTTTGCCTTGCTTGACATGATTTATGATCACATCGAAGGCTTATTGCTGCGCTGTATTTAGCTTGCCACAACACTCAATACATTCTTGAGGTATTGGTGCATCCAATGCATCCACAATATCTCGGGTCCTTCTTAATTCTACGTCTTCAGCCTCTACTATGTGTTCCAAGCCACAGCTTTTAAGTGACTTTCCCATTGCCTCAACAAACTGTTCAACAGCTCTAGCTGTTAGCCGTTTTACCTTTTATACGCAATTTGGAAATTCACGCCTGAAATCTTCATATAGGGCATCATAGTACTTGAGCCAGATTGCATTAGGGTCACTTGGTTGGCAGAAGAGCAAAATAGTCGCAAAAAGGTGCCGGAGGGCAAATGGCATTTGAACTTGACATGCCTCAATTAAGCATGCATCAACTGCATCGTCTTCTTCTAGCAACCGTAATTTCAGGGCTGCTTCTTGGAAGGTTGCACATCGATAACCATCAACAGTGAGTAAATCTTCAAATGACTTAGGTGCACGCACATGGATAAGTAACAACCTGTAGAAATACCTTTCACCTTCACAAGGGGCCACAAATGCAATTCTCCCAATAACAATCCTTTTGTTCTTTCTTTTAAACCATTCCTTTGCAGATGCATCCCATCTGTAGAACTCTGTACCCCATATTGGTAACCCACACCATCAACGATCCCACGATTGGTTCTAAAAAATTAGGTGAGAGCAGTGCAGCAACGCTTGTCATCAAAGATGACAGCATCAAGGTGTTCATGAGGCCTAACCTGAATTGTTTGCATATTAGGCAAATGGACTAGAAGCAGCATGACCGGGGGTGTATTTCAAAAAGATCGAACCCAAAGATTCTCCACACAACTTCACAAGGGGAAACATACCTCCCTGACTGCTATTGCTCTATCTCATCGACAATTTGTGCTTCGCCTGTTTGGCGAACATTAAACGACACTCTGTCGTGGCCGTTGTACACATGTTCTTAGAGATACTTCACCGCTTGGACCGTGGAGCACGCTTCTGCGTTTAAATGACAATCAAACAGAGATGATAGGTACGGGTTGTATGCTATAATCCATTTGTTATCCAATGTTGCTATGCGTATTCTAACACTATCACCAGTATCCCGTCTCATATACATTGGATAACCATCCGCATTGTTTGTTGTATCATCACAGAATCTCTTTGGATATCCATATTTACACTGTCCCAAAGTCTTTTTATGCTTCATGCATGCACACTCGGGGTTGAGATGCCCACACGGACCATGCATCATGTGTTTTAGAATTATTTTCCTAAGGGTAGGGTTACTTGCCTGGGGGATCTCAGCACACACACAAACTTATCAAAATCTGCAGGGCACCTAATTTTGAAATTGGGTTTTAAAATGAGCAGCATGTGTGCATGTGGAAGCCCTCGTTTCTGAAACTTAACAACATAAACCATAGCAACAACTTCTCCGAATACATGCTTGTCCATGATTAGTTTTTTTAGTGCAAGCAATTTGGCCCGGAAGATCCTTGCAACCAAATCGAGCAGGTTCTGTGCTGCTTCTCCAGCAGCTAATTGCTGTTTTATTTCCGGCCAATTGACATTACACGTTATGGTGATAAACAAATCAGGTTTGCCATATCGTTGGACCAAGGACATGGCATTGAGATATCTTTTTCTCATGTCCCGAGGCCCTCCAAGGAAAGAGGGTGGTAAGATCACACGGCGCCCAACATTAGCTGCACTATTTTCGCCATTTCTAAGGGTATCAAGTATGCCCTGGTATAAATCTTCTCTAATGGTGTCTTGATTGTTGCGACAAAAATCCAGCCGTGTGTTTTCAACCTTTACATACATATCAACTATATATTGCTGCAAGCATCTCCCAACTCTGAGGAGCATATTATTAGGCCGATTTTGAAGCCTATAAGCATAGTATTCTCTGCAAGAAATATGTTTGTCTGCCTTGGACCTTCCTCATGTTACACCTATTGAAGAAAAACGTTTACGCACTCGTTTTCCCTATCATCTCAAACATGTATATACGCTAAACATTTGGAAAATAAAGAATAGTATGCATACCCTGGTCTTGCACAATATTTTTATTTATAACAATCTCTGTACTTTCGCTTACTCCAATTTCTTGCAAGGAACGGAAAAATTGGGCGTATGGATTGTTTTGTGTGACATTCATCAGGATATCTATTATATCTTGTCGTAATTCTGGAAAACAACCAGCACGATGTTCAGCTTCGTGTTGAGCATCATAAAAATAAAGTTGTAGATATTTAGGTTTTCCCCCATCAGGAAGTAAATCAGGCACAAAGTGATAAATCTGGCCATGCAATTTAAAGACATATATTCCTTTCTCAGTGGTTGCTTTATAATCTCCACCAAGAGAGCTAAAAGCGAATAAGTTATTATAGAGTCGAGCATATTGTTTAAAGTGCAATGCATCCTCCTCCATAGAAGTAAACAACCTAGCAAGTTTGGGGGGATAATCATTGGAAAACAATTCTATTTCTCCATCACCACAGCAGAATTGGGTTGATTCATAAGCAAATTTTTGTGCGTTACATTTTAAGCAATGGTAAGGCTGAAGCAACTTCAGCGGTTCTATTGGCAATGACTGCCCAATAATTGCAGCAGGCACTACTGATGCATAAATAACGCTTATCATGTTGAGTAGTGTATTCATTGCAGCCCTTTAAAAAAAACACAATACAAAAATATAGGTATACTGACTTTCAGGCCTTATTCTTAGACGCCTTGTTCGTTGTAATTTAGGTAGTGGGGCCCCTTCTCCTCCAGTACCACTATGGAGCACATTTACAGTAATTAGGTTATGTTACTGTAATGCAATGATGGAAGATTGTGCAAAATCACAAAATAACCTGGTCGAAGCAGATTCAGGTTGTTCTTGAATAAACCTCAAGCGTTTGGTCATGCAGGAACAACGTAGTAGCTTGTCTGCCAATTAGTGTACACCAGTCAAATTTAGTACACATACCAGAGAAGTTGTTTTTATAACCAAAGAACATAACTCATTCTAGCTACTAAAACAAGAAAGTTGCATCAAAGTAGAAGAAGTTACCCACGTATGAAGTGAACAGGACAGCCACATTCCATACCCTACGCAAACGTGAAGCGTGGGCAAGTGGTTCTCGACAAACAACCTTTACAAATACAAAGTTATAAGGTTATAACAAACCGAGGCCAGTACAACAAATTTGCGAAGACAATCTGATGACAACTTTATACAATGAATACTTACTGTTGAATGCACTATGTCATTCTTTGCTTCAGATTTGGTATCACTGTAATCAAATTCCCCTAGTAAAGAAGAAATTGTTTTTTGTTTTTTTTTTTTTAAAACTGAGTGTATAGTTACATATGTCAAGGAGACAAGGAAATGTGCAGTAAGTGCAAACATCAGGTGGAGCATCTTATGACTGGGTTTGCTTTTCCCCCTAATTACCTCTGTAATATAATATACATATACATTTGAAATAACATCGACAAATACATATAAAAAAAAGGGAGACAAAGAGCTAATTCCAAAAACATATTCATTTCATTAACCGTACAGAGATACATCATAGTCTAAGAGTTACAAACCCAAAACATGGACACACCAGCACAAAAGGTGAGAGACATACAGAGTAGGACATGGCACAACACTTTCAATGAGAAATAACTATTAGTGTGACTACATGGCTACATAATAACACCAAAAACATCTAGCAGGACAAGCATGCCCGATGCAGCTGTAGTACCCAAAACAACACTTACATGGGCCCTAATCCTAGTACTTAAACGGGCCAGAAGCTACTGCGACAATTAGGCAAATTTGGCACGCTTAAAAATAGCATCAAGTTCTGGTAAGCTTGCGAAAGAAAGCGGGGTACTTCAGTTTCAGAGGCAGCAGCAGCAGAAGGGCTTACAATAGCCGGCTGGGAGTTGCGTTTCTTTGGAGGGACCGGAAGAGGACCAACAGAAGGTATCTGAAATGCAGGACCTCGAGGAGTGAGACAATCTTGTTCCACAAGAATCAAAGAAGGCTCAAGATCTTTTTTTAGTCCCATAACGCGATCCTTTAGGCACATGTACCTTTCCCTTGCAAGGGTACACAAAGCAGTTTTAAACTTATACCCTGACGGGTTATAATTTGCATCGACAACTTCAAAACCGTAAACACCTATGAGGTAGAAAATAGCCTTATTGGAAAGGCTCTGTTTGGCTGCAGCAAGGGTAGCACAACAATCACCAAAGATGCATTCAAGACCAAAGGTATTATTGGGGGGTGTCACAGTGAACCAAGAGGTGTACTGGCCAGGGCTATGCTCAATGGTTTCAATAGGGGTGCAGCGTATGGCAATTGATTTAAAGACAGACCGTAAGACCGACACAAAATCAATACACACATGCTTGCTTGCACTACAAACAATGTTAGACAAGCTCTCGTGCAAAGAAATCTTTGGGAGCCCTTGATCAATATATACGTTCTAATTCGACTTCCCTCAAACGATACATAGTAGCACACCGGCCAAACACCTCTCTATTAATAGATGTAACAAACATACACCCTATACTTCTTCATAAGGTCCCGGACAGCTTTTTGCGCAGCCTTTTCGCGAGACTCTTCTACCTTCCCAGCCTCCCCACCAATATAAGTATAAGCAATAGGACCACAGTTTGTCCTAACAGAGACACACACACACATTGTTCTTAGAAGCAAAAGGCAATAAATCAGAAAAAACCAAAAGGCAATAAATCAGAAGAATAATTTCGAATGATCCAGAAAGGCTACCAGTAAAAGTGGCTAACTCATACCTATGTGGAAAGAACAATAGTAAAAAGGATAAATTAGACATCCAGACAAAGAATTAGAATGAGAACTTCAACTGGAATGTGTGAAAAAGTAGTATAAGTCAATAAATGCACAACAAAAAAATTAAAAACATAGATTCAACTGATGTGTCAAGAACAGCAGGAAGTGTCATAAATGGACAACAAAAAGGTAAGGAATAATAAGAACAACTTTCTTTAAGCATATAAGATGGCACACACTACCAACATTGACTTTAGGAAGAGACAAAATGGCCTGAGCCACACTAATTTTGGTAGGTATATATCATTTATGCATTCAACCCAACATTAGATGACCTTGTTACACTGCATTTTGTAGATTTAATAGTCATAAGTGAACTACAGCATCATTGCTTAGAATTATAGAAACTGCAAGTTTGATCATAATTGTAGGAATAGAGACGCGCTCGTTGTAAACACGTCAAAGATACCTAAACTACCCAATATAGGGCAAGTAAAGGGTCGAATCCACAAGGAAGTAGGGTTAAATCAAGAGTAATTAGCTTAACTACAATGAGCTAAATCAATTTTTGGGTTTTTGAGAGTTTAACAATAGTTCTAAAATCTAAATAAACTAAGAAATTTGTAAAATAAAACAACAAGTAATTAAGCAAAGGAGTTAAGACAAGGATAAAAGAAACTAGGGGATTAGAGGGGATTCACCAACACTCAATCCAAGAATCCAAAATCAAAGCCAAGGGGGATCAATTGGGGGATCACAAGGGGAAAATCACGGACATATGAACTCTAATTACTCTCTCGAGCTAATTAGAGGAGCTTGATTAGTCACTCATGACCTATTCTCATGGCATGAGCAACTAATCTAGCCAAATCAAGCACAACATGATTAATCAAGCTTCCCTAAACTAGAAAATACCTATTTTCATGGAAATTCTAATCTAGCAACCAAACATAGTTTATTCCTAACTTCATCTCTCGATCCTTCACTAGGAATTCCAAATATGTAAGTTAAGTGGTGATCAAGCACCCAACAAACTAAGTAAAACAAGTTTAATCAACAAGTTCAACCCCAAAAGTTAACCCCCTAACTTAGATCTAAGATCCAAAGAGTAAATGAAGGCTACATCCCTTCCCCTAGTAAGGAACTACTCACACATTATGGAAATAACACAAAACAAAGCTTGAAGTAACTTAATTACCATAACCATGGAGGAAAAGAGAAAAAAAATGCAAATAATCAACTAATAGTAAGATCTAAACAAACAAAGCATGAAATAAGCAAGAAAAATGGAAGAGAAGAAGAAAATAAACAAAAATTACCAACTTTAAACTTCCATAAATGAAGAATGGAGATTCAAAAGCTTCAAACCTTCACTTTCTCTCTCCTAGGGTTTTGTTCTAGAGTTTGAATACTAAAAACATGATTTAATCTCTAGTAATCATTTCCTTTGTTAAAATAAGAGGAGTCCCTCTTTTATAGTCACAAGTAATAAATAAGAAAATTACAAAATAGCCCCCGCATTAAGGTAAACAAAATCGCAAAATCGTTTCCGGAAAATGACCCGACCCGGGCGGGTGGGCTGACCCGAGCCCTCGGGTCACATGACCTGGGCGGGTCCAAGTGTCAGGAATTCCCTTGGGTTCAAATCAGAAGCGACCCGAGCAGGTCTGTGAACCCGAGCCCTCGGGTCACCAGACCCGGGCGGGTCTGCTTGAAGAAGTTGCTGCGTTGCTTGGCTGGGCTGACCCGGGCGGGTCCACACACCCGGGCCCTCGGGTCAGCCAATTCTTTTCCTTCTTCTCTTCTTTCGAGCTCCTTGGTGCTCCATTTCTTCAACATTTTGCCTCGGGCTTGTGCATAGACCCTCCAAACGTGCTCCCAAATCCTGAAATATAAACAAACACCCAAAGAAAGAGAGCAAAGGAGGAAAAATGCACAAAAAGAAAGAAAGTGAATGAACTTAGCCTAAATTAGCTTAAAAACTATCACAAAAACTATTAAAAACTAAGCATAATTCAAGAATATAAACCAATCATCAAACTCCCCCAAGTTAGATCTTTGCTTGTCCTCAAGCAAAATAGATTAAAACATAAGTAGGTGAATGAAAATTTATTTGAAAGCAAAATGAAGAAGAAAGAGGAAGGAAAAGAAAATGAAAAGGGAAGGATAAAGAATTTACACTAACTCATTTTCGTAGGAATCACGATTGCATTTAGCACATGCAACAAGCTCTTTAAACCCCTAGATCGCTCTAAAGGGCGAGTGAGATCTCGCGAGGGTTTCCAAAGAGTTTTCAAACCCATAACTCTAGTTTTCATCAACAATTTATTCAATCAAGTTCAAGAGTAATGCCCAAGTCAACTATCAATGAAATGGTTCACAAGCAAGGATGAAGAGCAACTTTCAAAACAACTAATTTCCAAGTGTACTCGTAGGTTATGGGTAGAGAAAGCAACTAATCAAGATTGCAAAGGATACCTAATTAGACCTTTTACTCGCTCATTAGAGAACACCTAGCTATCCAAACGATTTAGATCCCTTCAAGTGTTATAGAAGCTCAAATTACTAGTCCACCATCCCTAGACACACAAACAAGCCTTAGACTCCCCTCTACTCAAAAATTTATAAAAATAGTACTAAGTGTGGGAGGCATCCACAAATTGACCTCTTTTATTGGAATTCTTTTATTCTTTTTGCTTTTCGTTTTTCTTCATTTTTTTTTTCATTTTTTTTCATTTTTCACGCCTTTTTTTTACTGTTTTTTGGCTTTTCTTTTTCCCTTATTATGGGAATTTTTGCTATACAAATAAGGAGTAACTACTCACTAAAGAGAAACATGAGAACTTGTGGCCTTTTGTACCACTTATTACAAACGAAAAGAAGTAAAAACTAAGCTTTTTGTAGAGTTTCGTTTGGGGACATGATAAGTATATCTAGGGACGCTAGGGACCGCAAATTTGAAGAAGTAAAAATTTCTTTTTGTTTTTCCTTGTTTTTCAGATTTTTTTTTATTTTTTTTATTTTTATTTATTTATTTATTTTTTTCAAATATAAGAAAAATGGAATCATGGTACACCACATGTTAACAAGCATTGGCCCATTCACCAAGCTTAACCACAATCACAAACAACAATTCAATCAAAATAGCAACAAGGGCCTCCTAACGCCTACCCCATCAAGTAAAAACTACCCAAATCATGAAAATACCCCCCCAAGCTAAACCAAACACCGTCCTCGGTGTGAAAGGAAGAACAAGCGGGGAGGGGGGGTGGGAAGAGACCAACTCAAGGGTCAAGATCCTCCTCCCCCTCGGGGGGAGGCGGGGGTTGCATATAGGAGGGGTAGGGGGTGCCGGGAGGGACCATGCTGTTATCATGAAAGAATTGCAAGATGGGGGTAAAACTCTCTCGCATCTCTTGTTGGAAGGTGGTTAGTCTTTGTTCAAAACTATCAAACCGCCTATCTATATGGGCATAAATAAGGGCATAGTCGGGAACATAAGTGGGATGGGGTTGGGGAGGAGGAGGGGAGGGGCGGAAGTGGAGGAGGCAAGCTCATGGGGATCCCGCCTATGGTAGGTGCGGATCTCCGCGCCTTCCTCTGCGCCTTCCATGATGAGATAGTTGACTTCTCCTGTTTTAATCTCGGTGATGCGGCGGTTTGGAAGTTGAATGGAAGACATTTTACCAATCTTCCAAGTAAAATGTATTCCAGTCACTGTAAACCAACGCGCATCTTGTAGGTGTTGTTGGTTTATTAGGGTCGGTCCTGGAACCTCGGGGGTCCTAGGGCGAACCCTAAGGTGTTCAGCAATTGCGGTAATTAAACCACCCACAACAATCGACCCACGACCGAGAGTTTTTGGGGTCCCTACTCTTTGGAGATGGCGGGCGAACATCAAGGGTATGTTCAGCTTCTTCTTATTCCATAGGTAAGAACCTATGATCATAAGTTCCGACTGGCTTACCTTTGAGTTATCCTTTCTCCCAAAGATAGTGTTCCTCAGAAACTTGCGGAAGTACCGGATAGCTGGTTGGTGTATGAGTGAGTCATTGGCATTTTTAGCTTCATAACTCTTTCCGTTACTCAACTTACTCCAACGATCATAAAGGTTGAAAGAAGGTGCGGGAGTGGTGCTCGATTGAATTTCTAAACCAAAAATTTCAGCAAAATCACCAATAGGCGTAGAACGAGCAACATTCCCCAACCTAAATTTGAGAACGGCTTCGACTCCAGTTGAGCACGCAAGCCGTTGCTCTCCGGTTATTTCCAAGGAGCTTAGGAATTCAAGTGTTAAGCATTTATAAGTTTTTTTTCTCATCAATAACACTTGTTTCATATCGGCGAATTCCTTAGCCTTAAGGGCTTGGAATCGATTAAAATGTTCTAAGCCAACAAAAACAATGAACGGAAATTCGGGATCATGAAACTCACCGGGGGCATCATGCCTCGAGACGTTTTTCCTTTGTGGTGGTTGGCTTGAGCTAGCTTGCCCCGCTTGTCTACTCCGCTTTGAATTCCTCCTCTCCATGCTTCGAATTACTTGTTGCTCAAAAAATCAAAATCTCGTAACTTAGTGGTGAGGGTGGAAAAAAAGTGAAATTTTTTTTTGTTTGTTTTTCAGTTTTTTATGAGAGAAATGGAGGGGGAATGATGTTTTAGGAAGAATTTGTGAAGAGATTTGAGTGGAAAATGATGAATTTGAGAGTTGTGGTAAAATTTTTTAGGAGAGAGAAAATGATGAAAAATGGTGGAGATGGGGTTCTTGAAGGAGAAAAAGTTGAAATTTGTGGAGGAAAGTTGATGAGGATGAAGATTTGTGAGGGATTTTAAGTTTTTGAGTGGTGAGTGAGTGATTTGAGTGAGAATTAGGAGGATAGGGTTTGGAGTTGAAGAGGGTTAGAGAGAGTTGAGAGGTTGAAGATGAAGGAGGAGTGAAGAAAAGAATGAAAGAGTTAGGAAAAAAAAACAAATTTCGGCCAACTGAAATCCTGACCCGGGCGGGTAGAATGACCCGAGCCCTCGGGTCAGCACGAGCCTCAGCAAAAAAAAAAATTTTTTTTTCATACGCACAACCGACCCGGGCGGGTCTGGTGACCCGAGCCCTTGGGTCGAGTGACACGGGCGGGTCCAATTGTCAGGAACATCTTTCTTGGCTCCCATTGAGCGACCCGGGCGGGTCAGAAGACCCGGGCCCTCGGGTCAGCCTCATGGCTCTTTTTCTTCTTTTCTCCTTGCCTCTCTTTGCTCCAAGATTCCTCCCAAGCAATCCTAAGCATATCCAAATCACAAAATCACCATAACAAGCATTTTAAATGCCATAATAATATGTGATAATCCATTATTCCAAGTAAATCAAAACTTAAAGAAGAAAAAGAAATAGAAATAAGTGAGAAAAACGGGTTGCCTCCCGCTAAGCGCTTGTTTGAAGTCATTAGCTTGACTACCATAAATCTTCAATCATTAGGAGCGGAGTAATCCTCAAGTGCAATAGAGTAAGCTTCTTGAATTGGCACACCATCATAGTATAGCTTGAGTCTTTGCCCGTTCACCTTGAAGCACCCTTTTGCATCATTGCAAATCTCAACCGCACCATGTGGGGATACTTGATGCACGGTGAATGGACCACTCCACCTTGATTTGAGCTTGCCCGGAAATAACCTCAACCTCGAATTGAACAAAAGGACTTTGTCACCAACTTTGAATTCCCTTTTCATGATTCGTTGATCATGCCAAGCCTTTGTTCTCTCTTTGTACATCCGGGAGCTCTCATAGGCGTCCCTCCTAAGCTCCTCAAGCTCATGAACATCAATCATCCTTCTTTCACCCGAAGCATGAAGGTCAAAATTCAAAGCCTTGATGGCCCAATAAGCCTTGTGTTCCAATTCTACGGGCAAATGACACGATTTTCCATAAACAAGCTTGTAAGGTGTCATGCCAATAGGGGTTTTGTAGGCCGTGCGATAGGCCCACAATGCATCGTCCAACTTGGAAGACCAATCCTTTCGAGATCGATTTACCGTCTTCTCCAAAATGAGCTTGACCTCTCTATTAGATATCTCCGCTTGACCACTAGATTGAGGGTGGTAAGAGAGACCCATTTTGTGATGCACCTCATATTTGGCAAGAAGGGTCTTGAATGATTTCTTGGCAAAGTGTGATCCCTTATCACTAATGATGGCTCTTGGAACTCCGAAACGGGGGAAAATCACCTTCTTAAATAGCTTGACCACTACCTTGGCATCATTTGTAGGGGAAGCGATTGCTTCAACCCATTTAGAAACGTAATCAACCGCTACCAAGATGTAACGATTACCAAGGGAGGAGGGAAAAGGGCCCATGAAATCAATCCCCCAAACATCAAAAACCTCCAACTCCAAGATGCTTGTAAGGGGTAGTTCATGCCTTTTTGAGATATTGCCAACTCTTTGACACCGATCACAGGCCTTGACGAAGCCCCAACCATCCTTGAACATGCTAGGCCAAAATAGACCACATTATAAGATCTTTGCCACGGTCTTGTCGGCTCCCATATGACCACCACATGGGGATGAATGGCACATCCCTATTACATTCTCGATCTCATCATCCGGGAGACACCTCCGGTAAATACCATCCACCCCCCTCTTGAACAAGTATGGGTCCTCCCAATTCCCATACATAGTGCTTGGCCTCATGCATGAACCTCCGCTTTTGTTGATAGTTAAGGTCATCCAGTATGACTCCACTAGCATGAAAATTAGCAAAATCCGCGAACCAAGGAGCATACATGGCCTTAATGGCATAAAGGAAATCATCTTGGAGAGAATCATTGATGGGAGGGTCCAGATCATGAGAATCATCCATAGGAAGGCGGGAGAGGTGGTCGGCAACCGAGTTTTCGGTGCCCTTCTTGTCCTTGATCTCAATATCAAACTCTTGTAGGAGAAGGATCCACCTAATCAAACGTGGCTTGGCATCCTTCTTAGTCATGAGATACTTGATCGCCGCATGATCCGTGTACACCACCACTTTGGAGCACACAAGATATGACCGGAACTTGTCAAAAGCAAACACGATTGCTAGGAGTTCCTTCTCCGTAGTGGCATAGTTCCTTTGAGCGGAATCAAGTGTCTTGCTTGCATAGTTGATCACATGTAGCTTCCCTTCTTTTCTTTGCCCTAAAACGGCTCCCACTACGCTATCACTAGCATCACACATTAGTTCAAAAGGCAAGCTCCAATCCGGAGCTTGCACTATGGGAGCGGAAATTAGAGCCTTTTTTAGAGTTTCAAAGGCATGCATGCAATCTTTGTCAAATTTGAATTCAATGTCTTTTTGAAGCAAATTGGATAGGGGCTTTGAGATTTTTGAGAAATCTTTGATAAAACGGCGATAAAAGCCCGCATGTCCAAGAAAAGATCTCACTCCCTTCACCGAAGTTGGGGGAGGCAATTTCTCAATAACCTCAATTTTAGCCCTATCCACCTCAATCCCTTTTTGAGATATCTTATGACCGAGGACTATGCCATCTTCAACCATAAAATGACATTTTTTCCAATTAAGAACAAGATTCATCTTTTGACATCTCTCTAAAACCTTTTGAAGGTTGGAGAGACAAATGTCAAATGATGAACCTACCACGGAGAAGTCATCCCTGAAAACCTTTATAGTTGATTCAAGCATATCCGAAAAAATGGCGGTCATACACCTTTGGAAGGTAGAAGGAGCATTACACAATCCAAATGGCATCCTTCGATAAGCGAAGGTGCCAAATGGACATGTGAATGTTGTCTTCTCTTGGTCATCGGGGTGAATAGGAATTTGAAAGAACCCCGAATAACCATCCAAAAAGCAAAAATGGGTATGACCCGCCAATCTTTCAAGCATTTGGTCAATAAAAGGGAGGGGGAAATGGTCCTTCCGGGTGGCTTTATTCAACTTACGATAATCAATGCACATGCGCCACCCGGTGACCGATCTTGTGGAGATAAGCTCACCTTTGTCATTTTTGATGGCGGTCATTCCTCCTTTTTTTTTTGGGACAACTTGAACGGGGCTAACCCACCTACTATCCGAGATAGGGTAGATTATCCCCGCCTCAAGGAGTTTCAAAACTTCTTTTTTTACCACCTCCTTCTTGTTAGGATTTAGCCTTCTTTGAGGCTCAATAGAGGAGGTTTGACCATCATCCAAATGAATTCGATGCATACACAAGGTGGGACTTAGACCCTTGAGATCATCAATTGTATATCCAATGGCACTTCGATGTTGTTTTAGAACACAAAGAAGTTTGTCAAGAGAAGGACCATTGAGTGTAGAATTGACAATCACGGGGTAAGTCTCGTTATCTCCAAAAGAAGGGGGAAGGGGTTTCAACTCACATGTAGGAGGAGGCGTGGTCCTCTCCTCTTTTTTCAATGAAGCTTCTAAAATCTCAAAGCTCGAATTAGGAGGAAGGTAAATTGGTGCCTTGTCCATGGCCTTTTTGAGATGCCAAGCTTCACTTTCATGCTCTTGATCTTCTCCTAGTAGTACATCTTCAAGAGGATCCCTTGCTTCAACTAAAGCCCTTAGGCTTAGCACTTCTTGCTCAAGGGTATCGATCCGGTGTACTTCCTCCATAATAGGAGCTTTCATGCTCTTGTTGAAAGCAAACTCCATCTTCTCATCCCCAACCCTCAATGTCATTACATCTCTCTTCATGTCAACTAGTACTCCGGCCGTTTTCAAGAAAGGCCTTCCCAAAATAAGAGGGACTTGGGAGTCTTCTTCCATTTCCATCACTACAAAGTCACATGGGATGAAGACTCTTCCTACTTTCACCGGAACATCCTCCAATTCTCCAACGGGCACCTTAACCGAGCGATCCGCTAGTTGTATCACCCTTCTTGTTGGCTTAAGCTCAAAGTTGAGCTTCTTTGCAATGGAGAGGGGCATTAGGCTTACACTAGCCCCAAGATCGGCCAATGCTCTCTTTGGCTCCAAATCTCCAATTCTCAATGGTATGGAGAAAGACCCCGGATCTTCAAGCTTTTTGGGGAGCTTGTTTTGGAGGACCGCACTAACTTCGGCGGTGAGAGCAATGGTGGAACTTTCTTCAAGTTTAGATTTGTTAGAAAGAAGTTCCTTTAGAAATTTGGCATAGGTGGGCATTTGAGCCATAGCTTGGAGAAATGGAATGTGAACTTGCAAGGGTATCAAGTTTTGCATTGATGTGGTCAATGGCATCAAGATCATACTTACCTTTGCTTGCACTTTTCTTGCTCGCTGTTCTAGTAGAATTCCCCCAAGAGTAGTGTCGTACTACCTCTTCAATTGTAGGCTCGATAGTGTCAACCGGAAGCTTTGTTAGTTGGCCTCCCGCACCCGAATCAAGGCTTGCACGGGTCATGGGTAGGAGACCATCATAGAAGCTTTGCATAAGCATCCATTGACTATAACCATGGTGAGGACAAGATCTTCGAAGATCCTTGAACCTATCCCAAGCTCCATACAATGTCTCATCCTCCTCTTGAGAGAAATTAGCTATTTTCCTCCTAGCTTCGGAGATCTTCTCTTAAGAATAGAACTCATCCACAAAAGCCGTGGTAACTTGTGCCCATGTTGTCAAAGAGTCTTCCGGAATAGATTGCAACCATTTCTTAGCCTTGCCCACAAGAGAGAAATGGAATAAGTTGAGCCTCACAAACTCTTGACTCACATTGTTTTGCTTCACCGTGGCACATAGCTCCAAGAAGTTAGCCAAATGCTCAAGAGGGCACTCATGAGTCATACCCCCATAGGGCTCTTGTTTGATCATGCGAATCAAATGCAGAGAAAATTCAAAGTTGACGGTAGTAGTTGGGCGGCGAATACCACTTTTGAGCTCGAATGCCTCGGGATGTCCAAAATCCCGTAATGCTCTAGGAGCCTCATCCCCCATAGTGCTAGAAGTAGTGGAGATAGAACACTCTTGCTCAAAACCCGGTTGTTCAACACCCGGTTGGACCATAGGTTCCCTAAAGATTCTCCTTAATTGCCTCAAAGTATTTTCAAGGTTATGATCGATGGGGATGGTTGGATCTCCCCTCAATCTCCGTGACATGCAACCAACAAAGCTAAGGAAAATATTAGTAAAAACAACCAAGAGGTAAACACACCAAAATAAAAAAAAAAGGCAATTTAGTCTCAAAATTAACCAATTAGCTAGTGTTAACCGCTACTTCCCCGGCAACGGCGCCAAAATTTGACGCGCTCGTTGTAAACACGTCAAAGATACCTAAACTACCCAATATAGGGCAAGTAAAAGGTCGAATCCACAAGGAAGTAGGGTTAAATCAAGAGTAATTAGCTTAACTACAATGAGCTAAATCAATTTTTGGGTTTTTGAGAGTTTAACAATAATTCTAAAATCTAAATAAACTAAGAAATTTGTAAAATAAAACAACAAGTAATTAAGCAAAGGAGTTAAGACAAGGATAAAAGAAACTAGGGGATTAGAGGGGATTCACCAACACTCAATCCAAGAATCCAAAATCAAAGCCAAGGGGGATCAATTGGGGGATCACAAGGGGAAAATCACGGACATATGAACTCTAATTACTCTCTCGAGATAATTAGAGGAGCTTGATTAGTCACTCATGACCTATTCTCATGGCATGAGCAACTAATCTAGCCAAATCAAGCACAACATGATTAATCAAGCTTCCATAAACTAGAAAATACCTATTTTCATGGAAATTCTAATCTAGCAACCAAACTTAGTTTATTCCTAACTTCATCTCTCGATCCTTCACTAGGAATTCCAAATATGTAAGTTAAGTGGTGATCAAGCACCCAACAAACCAAGTAAAACAAGTTTAATCAACAAGTTCAACCCCAAAAGTTAACCCCCTAACTTAGATCCAAGATCCAAAGAGTAAATGAAGGCTACATCCCTTCCCCTAGTAAGGAACTACTCACACATTATGGAAATAACACAAAACAAAGCTTGAAGTAACTTAATTACCATAACCATGGAGGAAAAGAGAAAAAAAATGCAAATAATCAACCAATAGTAAGATCTAAACAAACAAAGCATGAAATAAGCAAGAAAAATGGAAGAGAAGAAGAAAATAAACAAAAATTACCAACTTTAAACTTCCATAAATGAAGAATGGAGATTCAAAAGCTTCAAACCTTCACTTTCTCTCTCCTAGGGTTTTGTTCTAGAGTTTGAATACAAAAAACAAGATTTAATCTCTCTCTAATCTCTAGTAATCATTTCCTTTGTTAAAATAAGAGGAGTCCCTCTTTTATAATCACAAGTAATAAATCAGAAAATTACAAAATAGCCCCCGCATTAAGGTAAACAAAATCGCAAAATCGTTTCAGGAAAATGACCCGACCCGGGCGGGTGGGCTGACCCGAGCCCTCGGTTTGTCTGACCCGAGCCCTCGGGTCACATGACCCGGGCGGGTCCAAGTGTCAGGAATTCCCTTGGGTTCAAATCAGAAGCGACCCGGGCGGGTCTGTGAACCCGAGCCCTCGGGTCTGCTGGAAGAAGTTGTTGCGTTGCTTGGCTGGGCAGACCCGGGCGGGTTCACACACTCGGGCCCTCGGGTCAGCCAATTCTTTTCCTTCTTCTCTTCTTTCGAGCTCCTTGGTGCTCCATTTCTTCAACATTTTGCCTCGGGCTTGTGCATAGACCCTCCAAACGTGCTCCCAAATCCTGAAATATAAACAAACACCCAAAGAAAGAGAGCAAAGGAGGGAAAATGCACAAAAAGAAAAGAAAGTGAATGAACTTAGCCTAAATGAGCTTAAAAACTATCACAAAAACTATTAAAAACTAAGCATAATTCAAGAATATAATCCAATCATCAAATAGTACACTGGCCATCAAATTAATGCAGAGTATACATTATGTTAGGGAAATGGACTCCTGGTGTGTATAATTCATGAAAGGAAACAAAAAACTATAGGTACAGACACCACCATATAAAGCAAAGAGGAATAAAACCAAGGAACCACTACCTTTTTTTCGCAGTGGATAGAGAATAGAGAAAAAAGTAAAGGCTGAGGTAGGTTAGAAAAGCAAGAGAACAGGAAGCATTTGATGTAGGAAACCAAGGGTAAAGAAACCAGACGTACTTACACAACAAGAAGATTACCAATGTATCAGAGGGAGTTTAAAAGGGATGATAAGAGGAGCAGGTTTCAGAGTATACCAATTGGCCACAGTAAACGCAGCATGGTGCTTGTCCTTTTCTCCACAATATAAGTAATGGGTAAGGTGTCCAGGTTGCAGAGTGAACAGTTGCAGTCTCAACAACCACTGGATCGCCAAAAACAATCCTAGGAATTTTGTATCCTAAAAACAGGCGAGAATGTCAAATAAAATAAAATAAATGAGACTAATATTCACCATATAAATGAGACTAATATTCACCGTAGCAAAGCATGTAATAAGCAAACATAAGGCATTTAGTCAACTTTTGAAGGAGAAATTAGATTAGCAAGCTAACAAATGCCAACCAACATAATATCACCTATGGGAATAAAGAGAATCATCAATTAAAAATTATCTAATTGTGGAGGCATGTAAAACCATATTTAAAAAGTTGACAATTTGTTTGTAGATCCAGAACCCAAACATTGGCCCGGCATTGTAATATAGCAATTGGCAATAGAAAGGGGAAATGGTTTTCAACAATCCTGGATAACAAACCAATTGACAGCAATGGATGCGATAAACAATCGTGGAAAACAAAATAACGACCAGCAATGGATGCAACAGTGGAGAAAGTATATAATTGGGAAGATGGAAAGGCCCAAAATCAGGGACTCACCCATGTGAATGGAACAAGGACCTCGACCCCTTGTGAAGCACCACCGTCTTCGCAAATCCATGGCCTCCTCAATTTAGTTTCAGATTTAATTTCGAAAACTGGAAAGGCCCAAAATAAGGAACTTACTTATGCGAATGGAACAAGGACCTCGACCCCTTGTGAAGCACTACCATCTTCGCAAATCCATTGTTTCTTCAATTCAGGTTCAGGTTCAGGTTGGAAAGCTGGAAAGCACCAAAATCAAGAACTCACTTATGCGAATGGACTTATGCACTCATCCTAATGGATTGTGAATACCCAACAACAGGAAACGCCAATTCCAGCCAATGGCATAGCACAATCAAGCTGGGCAAACTCAGCGAATTAGTGAATGGCGTAGCACAATCAAGCTGGGAAAACTCAGCGAATGAGTGCGTGCGCAGGGGAGCCAAGAAGGAAATGAAAAAAGGAGGAACGAAAAGGGGAACCGAACCCCAGGCCTGTAAGTCAGTTGGATGGCAGCTTCGGGATTGACTTGTAAAATGATTCAGTTGGATGGTTGGATGGCAGTTTGGGTATTTCATTGTAATAGTTCAATTGGATGGCAGTGTCGTTATTTTGGTGACATAGCAAGGGCAAGGAAGTGAGAACACTACTGATAAGGAACAATGTAGTGAACTCCTTGCTTTTTAAGAGTAGTATGATGTATGGGTTTTGTAACATTTTTCCTTTTCTTTTTATGTTGCACATACCATCATTTCTTTTCCACAGAAAGAGAGTATATTAAACTTGACATTCAACTTTTGTTTTCTAAATCTTTATTCAAACTTACACTTGACCAAGATATACTAATAAAAAAAGTTGTGGATTAAACACCATAAATAAGCACATTAAATTTCAACATATATAATAGAAGCACAACATTAACTTGTATGGGTGCATGCAACCATTACTAATCTACTCAAGGTGACCATTGGGTGGGTTGTGCTGGATCTACTCAGTCTATGTCTAGGGGGGTAATTTGGCCCTTAAGGGCTCGATTTGAGGTCGAAATTGTCAAAAAATGACCAGAATTACTCGTTTTGGGTGTCGAAAAATATCTTGATTTGCGTGCCAGACTAATAAATTTCAAACTATCAACTGCTTAACGAAATTCACTTAAGAGGGCTACGGAATTAACGTTAACAGAAGTTCGGGACTACCAAGTATAAAAAATTTAAGAAGTGCTGCCATGTAGAAAACCTAAAAGTTGGGAGCTACCACGCAGAATTTCCCAAGAAAAAATTAGGAAGGGGGAAAATTGGAAATATATATTAAAATAATAAGATTGCCTCGTCGCCGGCGAGAATAATTATGAGCTCCGGTGTCATTTATGATACGGGTTGCACCCAGGTCCATACTTGGTGGTGTTCTGGCGACTAGTCTAAGTTGGTGATGTTGTATGCACCCGTGATATAATTTGTGTGTTGAGGCTAATTTTGCCTTATAAGCATTAGTATAATATCATATGTAAAATCATAGAAGGGACTTTTCAAATATTATGTATGTAATATATTCTTGTATATAGTGTCAGGGTTAACCATTTGAGTTAACCACAATTCATCGTGATTAATCGTATAATAAGTATAAAAAGCAATTATTTCTATGTGATTGTAGCTGATCACATGTGAATTACAAATTTGTTTTATGATGTGTCTCTTGGCTGGTGACGACATTACCCGTGAGGCCGTGACACCCATCTCTTCTAGAGGTATATTATACTTCAGTTTACAACACATTATATATACTTTCATGGTGCCAAAAACGTTTTGAGGAAGCAATAAGGGCCTATTCGGCAAAAGTAGTTGTTGGAGTAGTTGTTGACTTGTTGGAGTAGCTATCATCTGTTCGGGTAACTGTTAGCTGTCGGCTAGTAGTTGTTAGCTTTTAGTTGAAAAAGTAGCTGTTTAAAATATAGGGAAAATTGTTAAGAATAAGCCAACCTTTGCGCAGCCCGCTAAAAATAAGTCAACGATTTGATTATCCTAGAATAAGCTAACTTTGATATCATTTAAATTTTTAACAAGTCAAATGACTTGTTACCGATATAACAGGTCTTTTTCTATTTTTGCAAATTTAAAATCTGGTTGACTATGAGAGTACAAATCATACGAAAAAGACAAGAAATTATGAAATACTACTAATCAATTTGATTACAAATATATGGAGCTAACTACTAGCATTGACATCAGACCTACTTCTTGTGAGTTTAGGAAAAGATAAACTCAAGCTGCATTCTCCCTCCCCACACACTTTCTTACATGGAGGAGAAGGTTCAGGACCCAAACTAGTGAAAACCAAAAATAAACATAGAAGAACGCATTTTTAATACTCATTTACTACAAACAAGCAAAAAGCTAACTCTACTTGCACGGTTGCACCACCCTACTCACATTATAGTAGTAAAATAAACAAGGGTTGGGAATTGGAAGTGGAATTTGGGATGAGAGAGGGAGAATTAGTTTTATGGTTCAAACACCAAGATGGAATATTACAGAAGGACATATGCAGAGACAATGAGGCTAATCCCTTCGGGTACCTCTGCCTCCTTGGGTTGTTTTTATTTTTCTTTTTTTAAGGGAGGGGGAAAAGGATTGATTAATTGATTTTTTTCAAGGTTAAATATAGTACTCTACTTTGCAGTATTTTCAGCAGTAACTTATGTAACGTTCGTTCCATTAAAAGAAGCAGCTAGAGGCATTTAGAATTTCTACCATGGCCTCCATAATAAAGGAAATGACCCCAATTGCCGCTGGTTTTAACGTCGTAGCAGTTGGACTGCTCGGTGAAGAGGTACCAATATCTTTGGGAGCTTTAAGATTGTTGGACTACCCATCTACCACCTGTATGTTTCTGATATAACTTGCCTTGCCAAAGCCTTCCTCTAGGAAACCACTTGTATGTTTGTGGGTGGTTAAGTGGTTTAGGGGTTCGTGGTAGGGGGTGGCTTCGGGGAGGTGGTTGTGGTGCTCGTTGAGCTGATTGGTGGTGTTGGTGAATGGCGACGGTTAGGAGGCTTTGGCAACAACAGTGATAGGGTGGTGGTGGTTGGGTGGCTTTGGGAGGTTGGTTGGTGTTAGGGGGAAGAGGGAGAAAAAGAGGTTGGGTGGCTTTGGGAGGTTGGTTGGTGTTAGGGGGAAGAGGGAGAAAGAGAGGTTGGGTGGTGGTGGTAGGAGGTAAGAAGAGAGAGGAAAAAATAAAGGAGGAAAATGTTTTTTTTTGTTAATATACAGTCAAATAAAAAATTAATAAATCAACGAATGACAAAGTGACACATGGACGTTTAACCTGTCAAAGAGGTTAATAACAGGTCATGACTTGTTAAAAACAGATAGCTGTTAAAGTTTAGCTTATTCCAGGATAATCAAAAGATTGACTTATTTTTAGCGGACGGGGCAAAGGTTGACTTATTTATGACAATTTTTCCTAAAATATAAGTGTTTGGTAAAAGTAGTTGTTATGATTATATAAGATAAAATGACATACTATTGTTTAGTTATGATATTAATTTTAATAATATGATTAATTACTATAGGGTTAAATTAAATGTTTATATTATGAACATAATGCATTATTTTCTTTTATAATAGATAAATTTTAGTAGTTGGATTTTGTGACTCTTAATATGATATTCAAATATCTACACTTTTTTTTTGAAATTAAAAATTAATTCATTGATTCAAAGTCATACGACATCTACAATATAAGTCAAACCTAAACAAATACATATCAAAATGAAATAAATACAATTCTAATATGACAAAACCACGATCGTTGAGTAAATCTAATACTTTCGAAAACCCTCGTCTTTCACATCGCTGTGTGATGCAGCCTTCTGCAAGGGGGTCTATCGATCTTTTGTAGTTTTGAAGTAGAACTGGATTCAATTCAAGTGATTGTAAACAAAGTACTGACATCTGCTGCAACCCCGCACAAATTTCAATCAACAAATCAACCTCTTGAATTACACAAAAAACCAAAAACAAAGTCTCCAAACTCTCACATGGAGAGAGATAAAACCCAATATTTGGGTAGATATAACCCAAAAAATGGGTAGAAAACTCTCCATTAGAGAGAGACTGAAGTTTATTAGAAACATTAACATAAAAAACTAAAAACAAATGGAGAAAAGGGGCTTACCACAGCTCAAAAGGGTGGCGGTAGCCCCTAGGTTGAAAATTAGGGTTTTGTGGGAGAGGATAGAGAAGAGAGAAAAATAGGGGAGAGGAGGCGTTCAGATATCTACACTTTATAAAAGCTAAAACCATCCTATAATAAATAAAATATGGAAAATTAATATAATTTCCAATAATTCAATAATGTTGTCTAGCTCTCGAGACAAATTTAGCAAAAATTATGCTTCGTCTTCCTTCAACTTGTCAATCAGCCTAGTTCAACTTTTTTCCTTTTTCCCAATTTCCAAATTAGGGTTTTGGTTCTTCGCAAAGATGGAGAAGAAGACGACGAAATCAGAAACCCACCTCCCAATTCTTCCAGACGATCTTATAGTGGTGGAGCAAATTCTGCCCAGACTTCCGGTAAAATCCCTAATCCGCTTCAAATATGTATCTAAGTATTGCTTTTCCACAATTTCCAGTCATAAATTCGACAAAACTCACCTTAAATTCTCCTCTTCGTGCCCTCAAATTCTCTTGGTTGAGAATGGTAATTTAGATGGAAAAAACTACTTGTTATCCTTAGATGAATGTAGCAATGTGAAAGAATTAGTTGAATTGGACTATAAATATCAAGTCATTTTTTCTTCGGAATGTTATATAATTTGTGTGAAAGGATCCAATAATGGTCTGATGTGCTTTTTTGACGAAGTTTTTGGCTTTTATCTATGGAACCTTGCAACTAATCAATGTAGTCATGTTGGTGGTCCTTATGTTAATTATCCTATTGCTTGCGGTGTTCTCGGCTCCGAGTTTGGTTCTATATCTTCCGTTGATGACTATATGATAGGGTGCATTAGTTGGTTGTATGATGAGAAAGATTAGAAGCGTCATGTTCATGTTTTTTCCTTGAGGATTGGGAAATGGAAAAGAACAGCTACTTTAGATGAGAATTATGACTTCTCATTGAATTCGGAAGGTTTATCAGTGTCGATTGATGATACTATATACTGGCCTCCTCGGGTTTCAATTGATGGGAATGGTGATAAAAGCCACATTCTTGGGTTGAATTTAGTTACTGGGCAATTGAAGAAAATCTCTTTGAAGAATGTGATTAGTGGTTACAACGAAGTTGACATTTTTCGGACGAAAGGGTGCTTATCTTTGGGTTGCATTAGCTATTTGAAAGGTTATGATATTTGTGATGTTGAAGCAACATGATGATTGTACTGCTTGGGAGAAAATTTTCTCTCTCAACACTGAAGACACAAGGTTGCTATATCTATTTGAGACGGGGAAGTGTTTGTTAGCCGAATATCCAGATGTCTTAAGGTACTTTTAGTGAGGTTGCTCTAGAAGAATGTGAAGAAAATACTATTATTTGGCAAGGATCTGAATACATTGCTGAGAGTTTAACTAAAGCATGTGGTTATGTTGAGAGTTTGATTTCGCCTTTTGGGACAACCAAGTATGATGAGGATGAAGATGATCATGAGATTAATGAATAAGGAAAGACTTAAGAGTCGAAGCATAAATCATATGATTTGTGTCATTGTAAATTTAGTTGCTCTTGCCTCCAACCTTTTGTTACTTCTGTTGCAGTTTAAATGTTACTCGATCTAGCTGCTTACTGGATTTAGAACTACTAGAAACAATAGCACACCTTGATTTTGCTTTGCTACCGCTCATCTGATGCATCAATTTTTTGAGAATAAGACCATTTTTCGACGATTATAATTTAGTCCAATTACGCCAGTCTCTTGTCATTGCATAATATTTATGCTTGCAACTATTCAAATTAATTAGTAAATGGACGCCCATTTTTTTTTTCCACGTCTATATGGATTTCCTTCCACTTGAAACATTGTTAACGACCATTATCTTTAATAAATTGAAGGCATACTTCACACAGGATGATAGTGTCCTCATCACTCCACTTAAAAACCTCTTTCGTCCCTTCCTTGTTACTAGATGAAGCCATCTAAGTATTAACATAACCATGAAGAATATAAAATCTTAATTACCAAGCTAATTGATAGCAACAATAATACTGGAAACAAAGAAAAATTATTGAAGAAAACAAAGAAAATTATTGAAGGAAATAAAGAAAAATCATGCTTAAGAAGACAAATGGATAGAAATCAAATAAGCTGTGATAATTTGATTATGAAATATTATAGTTCCCATATTCTACTTTATCAAGCACACAAGAACAAAAAAACCTTCTTGTTTGTTTCATTGAATTGGAAAACGAAAATTAAGCTACAAAGTCATGGAAAAACTTGATTTCTGGTAAAACTTCCTACTCTATATTTCTCATCTAGTTTCAAGAGTTGAGTTGACAGCCCTACGTCGAAACCTTTTAACGTGTGCATTTTCCTAAAGAAATAAATAATACTTGTATTATATTCCACTAATTATGATCTTCTCACTTGTTCAATATGTCAAATGATGAGGCTAGAGTACTATTATTGTTCATTCATGATAACAATCTGTTAGTCGGAGAGAAAAATATTGTGCTCAAGTTTGTTAACAAGTAGGAATTTATACCGTTGGAGCACTCTGTTTAAGATTTAACCTTATAGTGTTGCTCATATACATTTCCAAACATGATGCACTATACAAATCTAAATTCATTGTTGATGACTTTATACTGGAAAGAAGATGGGGAGGCTGCTGGAACTTATACTGGTGCTTTGGGTCTCTCAAAACCAGCAAGAGAATAAGCCATATACTTGCACTATCTTGCTATGAATTCCATCATCTCATATCTCCTGTCTCAGCAAATTCAGCCTCTGGCACATTTTCTCCTTACTCTGATAGGCGCCCAGTCCTTGAATTTCGTATGGTAGATGCTTCCAAATTGTTTGATTCGAAAAACTTTTACTACTTGTAAATGGGGTTCGAGACTAGGATCTGGATTTGTAACTCCACATGGAGCGGGATTTACTCCTTATGACAGTCTGTCACTGGATAACCAGATCTCGTAGGTAGCATCACTTCCTAACTCAGAAATTGGATGCCCGATTGCAGAGGCTCTGGTTGATCATAAAGTCTTGTTCGAGCTTTGCTGGGAAGACATTCCAGCATATTTTTAACAAGACTAAGGTTGGAGGTCAGCAGGAAACCTAGGGATCAGTACACAAGAATTAATGACGTAGTCCTCCACAATGCTGAAAATTGTTGCTTGTGTACTCAAAAGGTCGTAAGCGAAAGCCAAGAGACAACTTTTGGTGTAATGAAAGATTATCAACACAAGAAATATTCTCTCTCTTGGATCAGTCAAAGAATTCAATTTTGATACTAATGGAGAAATTTCTGATAAGTTGAACCTGAGTTCAGAATGGTGGGCTGATGAAAAGGTTGGCAAGGATATTGGAGCTAAAAACAACTGGACTTTATTTCCATTGCTTCAGCTAGGAGCCAGCTGACAATCCCTCATTTGAATGCTTGTAACCTTTCCAGTGCCTTCCCACGATGCATTGAATGACTGAATATGCATTCCCAAACATTCAAGCAACATAATTAAATCAAATGTTTATACAAAGTTGTGTTTTTGGCAGCCTGACAAATGTTGATAATGATGCCCTAAATAATCAATGGATGATGCATTAGCTCGATGTTTCTCCAGCATGAGAACTAGGTTTGTGCCATTTTGGTACTTCAATCAGATCTTACTTCATTTTATCGACCATTTTTTCTCCGGATGTCATACATAAACTAGGATTTCGTTTGTAGCAAACATGACTATAATAAATGTAGTAATTGTAGTATCAATGTATCATACAATGAGAATGATCATAAAATTTATACTATCCAAATTGCATAGCTTTATTCAATCTACTGCTACATGTATTGTCCTTGCACATATCAATACTGTTATATTGTCCTTACACATATCATTACTATTAATAAAAATGGTATATGTATGTGGCTTCACAGTTCACATCCTTCATTAGCCTGATTCACTTCGGATATGCTTAATAGTTTCTTTTAAGCTTGAACAAAATGGAGACTAATCTTGATGAGAGATGTTCCTAGTCTTAAGCAGAGCATTAGTTGGCAGTTTATTCAATTTCCACCCAATTAAGCACGAGAAAAATTCGATTTTTTTCAAAGGTTTGGGCTTTCTAAATGATGTTCCAATCAAGGTTATGATTTGGGGATGGGAGGACCAAATATCATAGTAATGTGTCTTAGAGTCAAAGAAATTTCCCTTTTCTAGGGAACATGTAAGTCTGTCTGATCTAAGTTCTGAAAATCAACCAAAATAGTTCAAAACATGAGTACTTATTAGTGTACATAAGCTACATTATTTCGCAGATCTATACAAATTATTCTGCTTAATACATGTATGAAAACTTTAGAATCCCATAGTAACAATAAAAGGAACCTAAAGCAATGATGCAACTAGCAATATCCCACTATAGTAGTGAAATCTCCATATGTTGTTTTATCTACAAACCTTTGTCATCGTTCGTAATCATATTCTTCCTCCTCAATTAGCAATTCAATCTCCTTGCTTTGTTTATCATGTTTCCATTCAATCACAAAGATGTCATTAGGAATTTCTTGCAAATTGAAGTTGAAACACCTTATTTTTCCTTCCAATTTAAGTTGTCCTTGAACAAATATCTTATACTTGAGTTGTCTAGTACTACTAGCCCTAGGTATTGTTAACCACATCTTAGCCTTTTTTTGTTTAAGAATAAAGATTTCTTGGGTAACATAGTCCGCCACCACACCCAAGACACCCTCTTCTCCAGTGAAGGAAAAAGACAAAAATATTCATGCTTCTTCCTGTTGTTATATGACAAGATTTCTCCACATCCCTTTTTCTTGTTCATACAATGAACTTTGAAAGAGCTAATGAAAGACCGGCGACCCTCGCTTTAGTTCTTTTTCCAATAGTGGGATCATGACACTTGTGATTTTAACATTTTTACATTTATTTTATTTCGATATTTTAGTATAATCTATATGTATTTTGTCACATTGGATTTGGAAGTAATATTGATATGTTCTTAGAGTTTTATACTTTAATATATGTTATTGTGGAAAAATCTGGTCCCAAGTAGCAAATCTTTCAAGATCCGCCACTGTGTGTTTGGCTAGGAGGAAAGTGTTTTCCTGGAAAATTGTTTTCCATACTTTCATTTGTTTGGTATGGGTTGGACTTGAGAGGGGGAAATATGGGAGGAACTTTATTTTCCAAGGGTGGAAAATTACTATCCCCCATGAGGCAAGGGAAGCCACACTTTCCCTTACTTCTCTTACCTTCTCCTAGTTAGCTTCGATGCAACCAAACAAAGAGAAATCTCCAATAGTAAGATTTCTGAAGGAAATGATTTTTCATGGAGAACCAATTTCCATCGAATATGTTTTCCATCCAACCAAACACACCCTAAGTGAAATTGAAGTATAGATTTATTTATACTTCCTGTCTTAATTATGATCAATCAAACGTTGAACAACTGTAAATCTTTCTGTCTTTTCTTGTTTTTTTAGTCATTCTTTCCTCCACTCTCTCATACTGGGAGTGGGGATCAAGAATTTGTCTTCTTAGCTCAATAATCGAATATTTATCGTCTCTAATTCTATATTCTTAGCTCAATTTCGTTTAGATTTCTATCTTTTTCATCTACTAGTTACGTTGTTGTACCGTGGCACCCCAAGATATCGTAATAGTCAAATTTGAATAATGTTTGTGTATTTATGTGAGAGTGAATTTCTAATGCTAGTCCTGTAGGTAAAACTATCTACATAGGGGTGACAAACGAGTAGGGTTCGTATTTAGGTCGATATTAAGTGGGTCAAACACTCTCATCCATTTAATAAACGTGAGTCGGTGCAAAGTGTCTCAACCAAACGTGAGTTACTAAGAGCACGACCACTCATGCCCCAAAAAAATATGTCATCCCTCTCTCTCATCAACTTTCTCTCTCATCTTACAAAAGTTGATCATGCCTTCTAACCCATTTCGATAAATGCACCCCACTCATGACCCAAAAAAACATCATCCTTCTCTCTCCTACTTTTTACCATACCCCATCCCATTTTCTCTCTCCTACCTCAATACATTATTTATACCTTTTGATATTTATAATATCATACAAGATTATAAATAAATTATTTTGTGTATTTACGATCCTAAATAAATTCATTAGTAGTAATTAATTTTGATTAAAAAAATTCTTCAAGAATAAAAGCTTCCAAAAATAATTATTGGGTTTTTTCACCAATTACCCTCGAGTTTTCAGGAAATTCACACGGTACCCTCGCACTTTTGAAAATACACCTGGTACCTCTCAGTTTCATGATAATACACCCAAATGCCCTTAATGACTAATGGCGGTTAACTCCGTTAGTCATTAACCTTAATTTTCTATTTTAAACCCTAATTAACCTATAATCCTAACCCTACCTCTAACCCTAACCCCTACCCCTAACCTTAACCCTAAACCCTAAACCTAACCCTAACAACTAGTCCACCACCCTGTAGCCCCCACCATCTACCCAACCAGTCCCCCACCCCCGTAGCCCCCACCCCGCGCCCCTAACCCCCACAACCCTAACCTTCGGCGGCCCAACAGCGGCCCCCTAACCCTCCCCAACCCTCGCGCCCCCTCGATTTCGAAACAACCCCCATTCCCCCACTCCCCACAGCCCCACCCCCTTCAATTTCCGCAAAACAACCCTAAGGCGCGGGGTGGAGGAGGGGGGGCTGCCGGGACTGCGGGGGTGGTGGGGAGGGTGGTTATGGTTAAGGTTTAGGGTTTAGAGTTAGGGTTATGAGTAGGGGTTAGGGTTAGGGTTAGGGTTAGTGGTTAATTAGGGTTGAAAACAAAAACTTAGGATTAATGACTAACGGCGGTTAACAGTCGTTAGTCATTAAGGGTATTTGGATGTATTATCATGAAACTGAGGGATACCCCGTGTATTTTGAAAAGTGCAAGGGTACCTCGTGAATAAACTGAAAACTGGGGGGGTACTTGGTGAAAAAACCAATAATTATTCATGTATGTATAATGTAAGGAGAAAATAATTAATTTTGGAAGTGTGTCGAAATATAGCAAAATGGATGTTTGTTTATAGATCTAAAAAAGATAGGATAGTTGGTGATATTTTTTTAATTTGTATTTTTAAAGTTATTCTGATTACAAAATTTGAAAAACAAAAAATAACCAATCTGACGCGCTGCCACATCCACAAATGGTTGGCTTGGCGCGCCGACAAGATTGACGCACTGCTGGTTTTTGTTGTTCAGCCCACACGCGTGTCAATTACTCATTGGCTCTTTTCTTTTTTGCCACTAAATTTGCCGAGGCAAATTTGATACATTTTTTCATGGGCCCCATTCTCTCTGTTTTTCATGACTTATTCTATGGTTTGGATCATAAGATGACCAACCATGGATTGAGTCATATCATGACCTAAATACAAACATAAAAAAAAAAAACCATGGATGCAATCCCATGTTTTTTTTAACAAGGTTCCTGACTCAATTTTATGCCCCAAAAATATGAGCGGGATGCTCTAAGGCCCTTGAAAAGATCTTGAAAATTTTTGTTGAGCCCGAAATGTCCAAATATACCAATAAATAGCAAAAATTAAAGGGTAAAAAATACGCGTTTACGGATATTCTCGAATTGGAGGTATTGAAACCGTAATTTGTCGATACGAATTGTTTAATAATCGAGAAGGTGTTGAAGGATTTCTGATGGAATTGGAGAGAGAAACCCTAGAAGATGAAGGACAAACAAAAATAGCTCAGTCCATGGCAGAAGTAATTAGGTTTATAATGAGGTTTTGAGGTGTGAATTAATGGTCTATCTACAATTGTTGGCATTTCGAAATAAGAGATTAAACCCTAAAAATTGGGGATTTGATGAAATCTTCAATACTTTTGAGGAATCATATGAGAACTTGAAATTTTTGCAGAAAGAAAAACTTTCTTCAATGGCTAAGTATAGTAGTTTGCAATGGCTAACCAGAAAATTGATTCTTCGAGGAGGAGACAAGACCGAGCGGTCTCAAACAATGGGAGGGGGTCGGTTTGTTGAATCATCAAAGCCACAGTGTCAAAATCTGTGTTGACAAGACCCGCAACCAAACGAAGAATCAGTTTTTGTTCAGACACACCCGGATCAACATTAGCAAGTTGATCACGAATAGTTTTTAATTGTTGACAATAGGCATTGATGTTAGCAAAATTAGATAGATGCAAATCATTAAATTGATTTTCTAGATCGATAAACAATACATGTGTGTTTATTGTTTTGAAAGATGGACTATAATCTGTCCCAATGTTTCTGGAGTAGTAGAGCCATGGTACATCACAATTTGCAAAAGATTTTATGAGATTGTGCCAAAGATCCACTTTTGACAACAGAGTCAAGACGGAGCCATAAAGTGTCGGAAGGGCGGGGTTCGGTGGTATCAATATGATCTAAAACATCATAGGCATGGTAATGAATCTCAAATAATTCAACCCCATTAGAATAATGAACTTTCTCACGATAAAGAATGAGAGAGATGTCGTACTTGATGTTGCTGACGGACAACGCTGGGTGATAGGAAGTGTTGGCCGAAGGCTGGGGAGGAGGTGGTGTTGGGTTGGCTTCGACGTCCTTAGTCCGGCGTGAAGGAAAGATCAGATTGTGTAGCCGGCTAGGATAGGCCAAGCAAGGTGCAAGAGGATCGAAAAAAAGCAAAACGTTGGTTTAGATTGTTTAAGGCTAGGATAGGCCGAGCAAGGTTCAATAGGATCGAAAAAAATCAAAACTTTGGTTTAGATTGTTTTAGGCTTTGATACCATGTTAGATTTTGGTAAACTCCTTTGGTTGGAGTGTATTACATTGATCATAATATATAGGTTACAACAAAAGATATTAGGGAAATTCTACATGGTGGCCTCCTACTTTTAATTTTTCTATTTGATGGCAAGTAAAAAAAAGATTTATACAAAGTGACCTCCTACTTTAAGAAATTATATTTAGTAACCCTAATCCACTAAAAACTTAACTAACCACCCAATTAAAAGTGAATTACTAACGTGCCCCTACGTTAATTATCATAAAAAAAGGAAAATTTGCCAAAAAAACCTTTTACGAGTTCATTTTTGCCAAAAAAAACCTTATAAAGCATTTTTTGCGAAAACAAACCAAAATCAAAATTATTTTTGCGAGATGAAACCTAGCCACCGCTACCAGCTGCCCCCAACCCTCACTCCACCACTCAGCGGCACCCCACCCCCCTTCGTCCCTACCCTCTCACCTCTCCATTCTTCCCTCCCCCACCCCTCCCCCTCTCCTCTCCTCGCCCTTCGTCCATCCCCACCCCAACCGCCGCGCCACCCGGAAACTCCCTCCCTCCACCCCCTCCGGGCGGCATCCCTCCCCCTCTCCTCTCCCTTCGTCCATCCCCCCCCATCGCCGCGCCACCCGGAACCCCCCTCCGCAATCCCCTCCCCTGCAGCCCCCAACCCCATTTTCGTTATCTATCGCTCTCTCTCTCTCCTATCTTTATACTTTAGGGCGCCGAAAAAACCTTGGCTGGGTGGGAGGGGGGAAGCCGAGGGGTTGTTGGGGGGATGGACGAAGGGAGAGGAGAGGGGGTGAGGGATGGAAGAAAGGAGAAGAGGTGAAGGAGGGAAGAAGGGAGAGGAGATAGGGTAGGGCGAAGGGGGGGGGGGCCGCCGCCCGAGTGGAGTGGAGGGAGGGGTTGGGGGGCTGTTGGTGGGGGTAGGGTGGGCTGCAGATAGTGGGGGGCTAGGGTGGGGGGTGAAGTAGGGGCGGCAGGGGTGGGTGGGGTGCTAGAGGCAGGTGGTGGTAGTGGTGGCTAGGTGATGATCAACGCCGGAATTGAGATGGTCAACGCCGGAAAATGGTCTTAGGTTTCATCTCGCAAAAATAATTTTGATTTTGGTTTGTTTTCGCAAAAAATGCTTTATTAGGTTTTTTTTGGCAAAAATGAACTCGTAAAAGGTTTTTTTGGCAAATTTTCCTAAAAAAAATCCTCTAATCCCTCGCGTTTTTTTTTATCACCCTAATTCCTCAACTTCCCATATCATTGTTCATCCCTCTGTTCTCTCCTTCTTTTTTCTATGCAAACTCTACAAAGTTGTATCAGTCTGAGGTTTGAATTGAGGTAAATTAGCTGCTGCTACAATCTGAGTTTCAAATTCAGGGAAATTCACTGCTGCTATCAATCTGAGTTTCGAGTTTGAGTGAATTCGCTGCTGTCTTTTTAACGTTTCACGCCATGTCTTGAACTTGTAATTTCGTGAATGATTACAATTTAATGATTTTTAAAGCCTAAGTTCTCAAGATCTCTTTTTTAATTTTTCCTGATTTCTTTCCAATTTTTTTTTGAATTTTTCGTGGGTCATCAACTCTAGTGTGTATGGTGTACGGTAAATGAACGAAAAAGGAAGAAGATACACTTGCTTTATGGGTTATGGTTGGTTTTCCTATTTGCACAGAAGTATATTTCTTATCTTCCTGGTTGGAGCCTTGGAGGGGGCATTAAAAAAAGGGGAAATGGAACAAAACAACTACTTTAGATGAGAATTACGACTTCTCATTGAATTCGGAAGGTTTATCAGTGTCGATTGATGATACTATATACTGGCCTCCTCGGGTTTCAAGTGATGGGAATGGTGATAAAAGCCACATTCTTGGGTTGAATTTAGTTAGTGGGCAATTGAAGAAAATCTCTTTGAAGAATGTGATTAGTGGTTACAACGAAGTCGACATTTTTCGGATGAAAGGGTGCTTGTCTTTGGGTTGCATTAGCTATTTGAAAGATTATGATATTTGTGATGTTTGGATGTTGAAGCAACATGATGATTGCACTTCTTGGAAGAAAATTTTCTCTCAACACTGGAGACACAAGGTTGCTATATCTATTTGAGATGGGGAAGTGTTTGTTAGGTGAATTTCCAGATGAGGTTAAGGTACTTGACGCTAGTAAGGTTGCTCTAGAAGAATGTGAAGAAAATACTATTATTCGGCAAGGATCTGAATACATTGCTTTGAGTTTAACTAAAGCATGTGGTTATGTTGAGAGTTTGATTTCACCTTTTGGGACAACCAAGTATGATGAGGATGAAGATGATCATGAGATGAAGGAATAAGAAAAGACTTAAAGAGCCGAAGCATAAAGCATATAATTTGTGTCATTCTATATTTAGTTGCTCTTGCCTCCAGCCTTTTGTTACTTCTATAGTTTTGTTACAGTTTAAATGTTACTCGATCAAGCTGCTTACTGGATTTAGAACTACTAAAAACAATAATACACCTTGATTTTTCTTTGCTACCACTCATGTGATGCATCCATTTTTCCAGCATAAGATCGGTTTTCGACGATTTTAATTTAGTCCAATTACGCCAATCTCTTCTCATTGCATCATATTTATGCTTGCAATTATTCAAATTAGTAAAAGGACGCCTAATTTTTTTTTCCACGTCTATTTGGAATTCCTTCCACTTGAAACATTCTAAAAGACCATTATCTTTAATAAATTGAAGGCATACTTCACACAGGATGGAGGTATGACTGGCATAAAATCTACGATTGGACTCAAACAAGCATAGGCCTCAGATAATTTGGCGAAGGAAAAAACTACATGAATAAAGGGCAGAATTAAGACAGATCAAACTAAATATATTAAGCATAAAAGACACTTTTTTTATTGCATTTTGATTGAGTATTCATGGAAAAAAATGAAGAAAACAATCCTTTTTTTTTTGAACTTACTCACTCATTAAAAAAACCTTATACTCTTCATTGAGAATAGAAGAAATTCTACTTTCATACAATATCTTAATGGAATTCTATCAAATGATCAACTCATCACTCCACTTAAAAAACGTCCCTTCATTGTTACTAGATGAAGCCATCTAAGTATCTAACATAACCATGAAGAATATAAAATCTTAATTACCAAGCTAATTAATAGCAACAATAATACTGGAAACAAAGAAAAATTATTGAAGAAAACAAAGAAAATAATTGAAGGAAACAAAGGAAAATCATGCTTGAGAAGACAAATGGATAGAAATCAAATAAGCTGTGGTAAATTGATTATGAAATATTATAGTTCTCATATTCTACTTTATCAAGTACACAAGAACAGATAAAAAAAAAAAAAAAAAAAACACCTTCTTGTTCGATTCATTGAATTGGAAAACGAAAATTAAGCTACAAAGTCATGGAAAAACTTGATTTCTGGTAAAACTTCCTACTTTAGTTTCACAAATCTCCAAAGAATATTTCTCATCTAGTTTCAAGAGTTGAGTTGACACCCCTATGTCGAAACCTTTTGACGTGTGCATTTTCCTACAAAAATAAATAATACTTGTATTTCACTAATTATAATCTGCTCACTTGTTCAATATGTCAAATGATGAGTCTAGAGTACTATTATTGTTCATTCATGATAACAATCTGTTAGTCGGAGAGAAAAATATTGTGCTCAAGTTTGTTATTAAGTAGGCATTCATACCGTTGGAGCACCCTGTTTAAAAGTTTAACCTTATGTTGTTCCTCATATACATTTCCAAACATGATGCACTATAGAAATCTAAATTCATTGTTGATGACTTTATACTGGAAAGAAGATGGGGAGGCTGCTGGAATTTAGACTAGTGCTTTGAGTCTCTCAAAACCAGCAAGAGAATAAGCCATAAACTTGCACTATCCTGCTATGAATTCCATCATCTCATATCTCCTGTCTCAGCGAATTCAGCCTCTGGCATATTTTTTCCTTACTCTGAATAGGCGCCCAGTCCTTGAATTCCGTATGTAGACGCTTCCAAATTGTTTGATTCGAAGAACTTTTACTACTTCTAAATGGGGTTCGAGACTAGGATCTGGATCCATAACTCTAAATGGAGCAGGATTTACTCCTTATGACAGTCTGTCACTGGATAACCAGATCTCGGAGGTAGCATCACTTGCTAACTCAGAAACTGGATCCCCGATTGCAGGGGCTCTGGTTGATCATAGAGTCTTGTTCGAGCTTTGCCGGGAAGACATTCCAGCATATTTTTAACAAGACTAAGGTTGGAGGTCAGCAGGAAACTAGGGATCAGTACACAAGAACTAATGATGTAGTCTCCCACAATGCTGAAAATGGTTGCATGTGTACTCAAAAGGTCGTAAGCGAAAGCCAAAAGAGAACTTCAGGTGTAATGAAAGATTGTCAACACAAGAAATCTTCTCTCTATCTTGGATCAGTCATAATTCAATTTTGATAGTAACGGAGAAATTTATGATAAGTTGAACCTCAGTTCAGAATGGTGGGCTGATGAAAAGGTTGGCAAGGATATTGGAGTTGAAAACAACTGGACTTTATTTCCATTGCTTCAGCCAGGAGCCAGCTGACAATCCCTCATTTGAATGCTTGTAACCTTTCCGGTGCCGTCCCACGATGCATTGAATGACTGAATATGCGCACATTCCCAAACATTCAAGAAACGTAATTAAATCAAATGTTTATACAAAGATGTGTTCTTTTGCAGCTTGACAAATGCTGACAATGATGCCTAAATAATCAATGGATGATGCATTAGCTCGATGTTTCTCCAGCATGAGAAATAGGATTGTGCCCTTTTGGTACTCCAATCAGATCTTACTTCATTTATCGACCATTTTTTCTCTTTTGCAGCTTGACAAATGCTGACAATGATGCCTAAATAATCAATGGATGATGCATTAGCTCGATGTTTCTCCAGCATGAGAAATAGGATTGTGCCCTTTTGGTACTCCAATCAGATCTTACTTCATTTATCGACCATTTTTTCTCCGGACGTCAAGGGTGTTTTACTTGTACACTAAAAAAAATTAGAACTTGCATAGTATAGGTTTTGATCCCGTGACCTCAAGTTCATAAACTAAAGTCCTAACCACTAGACCAAGTGGTATTTAGTGTTATCATTTTGAAGTACAATATTAATAAATGAAATTTTTTCTTACCCGGGGCATAGCTCGGGCCTAATAACTAGTTGTAGTATTATTCAGTGATAATGATCATAAACTTTATACTATCCATTAATATCCTTTTGAAGGGTGATGCCAGAATAAGAATCTGGCTTAAGTTGGATTTTGTATAGTGACAAAGGATTGGGTTAGAGATGACCCTAATACTATAAAACACCAAATAATTTTTTGTGTGTGTGTAATTTATAAATAGTTGCAGAAAGAAGTATTATAGACTAGATTTGATCTCAAATATTAGGTAAAACACCTAAAATCTTAACTAAGTTAGCTAACATCTTTTTTTTTTAAAGAGAAATTTCATTAATTGAAGGTCAAACGGCAATTACGATAGGTATTAAAGAAAAACGAGATATAATCAAACAAGGTTAAATCAAATTCGTCTTCGAAGAAACTACAATGAACTAGATTGAGCAATACAGCGCTGCCCCCTTGTATTTGCTGAATCAAGCAGCTATTGATGAGGAAGTCTATCATTCTGACATAGTTTGGGAAGAACATTCTTGATCAAGCCATGTTGACCGCATCCGAGAATCCAATACCTTCATGTTGAGTCTCGAACTTCAACCAATGAGAACAATTTATCATACCTAAAAACAAAAAAACCATACTCACAACTCCCATAGAGGAGGAGGAGATCTCCACAATAGAGACTAAAATCCCTATAACAGGATTTGAAAAAATCTCATAAAGATAGACTAATTTATTCAACAAAACAAGAAATAGATAAACTGAAAACTGAAAATAAAAGGGGCTTAATTATCCATGGCAGTCCCTAATTGATGAAGATGGGGTAGGGGATGCTAGGATTTAAGAGAGAGAGGCATTATCACCATCATATAGGTTACTTAGCTAACATCTAGACCCACCTTAATAATGTAGACTACAACTTTCTTATATCTTGAATTTTCAAATTTCCATATCTCCAAAAAATTTAAGGTGATTCTATTTCAAGCAATTACACAGATATAACTTTTTCTCCTTAAATCATATAGTTATGGACTTATGGTTAAACATTAGTTTTTGTACACCCCATTTTAGTTTACAAGGTTGATTTTGGTATTTTGTAGGCAAGACAACAACAATGAAAACGAGGTATGTGGTAATGTCAGAAGAGATCCTGAATAAGTACCCTGAGCTGGCAATTGAAGGCCAGCCTACAGTTACACAGACTTGATATTTGCAACGAAGCTGTGACCCAAATGGCAACTGAGGCTTCCAGAGCCTGTATTTCAAACTGGGGCAGGCCCATTTCAGACATAACCCACTTGGTCTATGTATCCTCCAGTGAGGCCCGTTTGCCTGGTGGAGACATCTACCTTGCTAAAGGGCTTGGGCTCAAGCCCGAGATTAATCGGGTTATGCTCTATTTTACAGGCTGCTCCGGTGGCGTTGCGGGTTTTCGAGTAGCCAAGGATATAGCAGAAAACAACCCAGGTAACATGGTCGAAGTTTTTCTTTTGGGGAAAATTTACAAGAAGCAAAGCAACATTACTATGTCTAATCTTGTAATTTAATATAAAGTTGACATTTAAGTGCATAATTGTGATATTTCACATGAAGGTTGTACCTAGGGGTGAAAGTTATTCGGATAAAATCCAAAATCCAATCCAATCCAATCCGAATTAATAATTCGGATTGGATTCGAACTGTGTTCGGATTGGATTCGGATTGAGATTTTTTGAAAAATTGGATTTTCGAATCGGATTGGATTGAGGGTAATTGGATCCAAAAATCCAATATGACCGAATAGTAATATGTCGTGCATTATGTATCTGGATTAGGCGTAAGTGCTTAATTGATTTTTTTTTAAAGCCTAGTCCATAGCCTAGTAGGCGTAGCACTTCAACCCTTCCTCTAAAACCCTAACAACACTTAATTCATCATTTCCTAAATCTACTAGGTTGTTGTTGAGCTTAATTTATTTCATCAAAAAACTAGAGTTTTAAAAAAATCGGATTTTCGAATCGGATCCAATTTAGAGTATGAAAATTCGGATTGGATTGGATCAAATTCAAACTTTAGTTGGTTTGGATTCGGATTGGAAAATTAAAATCCAAATTTTGTTCGGATTGGATTGGATTAGGCCCTAATCCAAACCGTACACCGAACTTTCACCCCTAGTTGTACCACCTGTTATTTACAACGGTTGTACTAGAAAATTTTTAGTTGTCATTCACTTTAAATTCGGCACAGTTTACTAAATTTATCGACATTGACCTATTTTTTTCTCCTTTTTTCTTCATTTTCCCTTTCTTTTTTTTTCAATTTTCATTCCACATTAGCAAGTTGAAACATTTTACTTGTCTAAGCCTTGAACCTTTAGTATCTTGTTTTTTTTTCTAAATTATTCGTCTTATATGAGTTTTAACTAAATATCAACAACTCATATTTCATTGATAGGTAGTAGGGTCTTACTTGCAACTTCAGAAACTACCGTAATAGGGTTTAAGCCACCAAGTGCAAATAGACCATATGCTCTAGTTGGAGTGGCATTATTCGGGGACGGAGTCGGGGCAATGCTAATCTGGTCGGACCCAGATTTGAGTATCGAATGATCCCTTTGCAAGCTCTACATAGCCATCCAACATTTCTTGCCTGATAGGCTGATACTGAGAAGATCATAGATGGGAGACATTAAATTCATAATGTATATTATAAAATCTTTTATCATAATAAATATCACTTTCGTAAAATCTAAAGTAAATATATTTATTTTAGAAAATAACCTTAACCATGATCATTTCGGAAAAATTTAGGACGCAATTAAGCTAATAAAATGAGATTAAGGTTCGGGGTATTACACCACCATCCACCACCACCCCATTGCCACCACCAGCCCCACCGCCACTTCCTATACGATCTCATGCGCTAAACTATAATTTATTTTAAATGACGGCTGGAACGTCTGGCTTAGACGTTCCAGCCAACATTTAAAAAAATTCAGATGCAGGTAGTGGTGGGTGGTGGGGGTTATATCTTCCTCAACAGGGAGTAAGTAGAACCTCCTTAAATCTGGGTTTAAATGAAACCATTTCTCATCAATGTGAATAACATTATACATATCAACAAATGTTGGTGGCTCTGTGCTGGTTGCTGGTAATATATGTTTCAATACCCAATGCATTATGTCCAGCTTGTGTTACTCTGTCAACTCAGGATATTTGCTGCTTGTATGACTTTTGAGTTTTTCGTGTTTAAGGAGTCTATACACAGCAACATGAGGGAGTTTAAGCTGACCAACAAATGCCCTAATATTTATCCTCAAATGAAGTGGGACTGTTTGAAGTTATACCTCATCATATACTTTGAGTTTTCTACCACATCTTCCAATTTTTTTGCTCCTTACATCTATAGTATAGTCATTTGCTTTTTGTTTTGCATCATTCAATAGTATGTCTAGTGTCATCCTATGAATGTTAAATTTTCTTGATATTTTTCTTTTAACATCCCATGGAAGTTTACCTTGTGTTTCCAAAATAACAAGATCATATCATCAATTAACAATCTCATTTTTTTCTAAACTCAATTCTTGTTCCGTACTACCTAACTTACATTGCTTTGTTGTGCTTGTTGTGCTTGTTGTTGCTGATCTAGTGGTTGTTGTTGCTGTTGCTGTTGCTGATCTAATGTCGGTGTTATTGTTGCTTTGATTGTTCTTCTGTTTGTGTGCCTAAACTTTTTCTGTCAAAGTATATGTTATCATCACTGTCATAATGAGTTCCCATTTCATGGAGCAACAAGTCCACTTCGATGCCTTCAATTTCTAGGAGCAGTTGAAGGCTTTGAACACTAACATCTTAAACATCTAATGGCTCCATTTTGGTAGATAAGCTGTGAAGAAAGAAAATTGAAGTTTGAAGATTGTAGGATCAATGCTAATTAATGTGATGTGTGTGTGCTGTGAACTAATTCCTATACTTCACTTCTAGTGTAACTACACCGTCCCTTTTATTTTTAAGGTGATAAGCATTCTCTCTCTCTCTTCATTTTGTGTAAATGCTCCTCATTTAATGTTGGGGTAATATAGAAGAGAGAATATGGTGGTAATATTTTGGACATATCTTAGAATTTTGAAATGTGAAATATTGTGGAAATTTGAATCAGGTTTGAAATTTGACAAGTTTGAACATTTTGGCTCCAATTTTAATTTTTGAGGAGCCAAATCTGACTTGGTGGGAAAAATTCTCACTTTATGCCATTCCATCCAAATGGACATTGAAAATGAGGAGGGAAATCAAGTGGTCCCTTATATATCTCTCTCCTCAATTCCTTTTAACCCCGTGTGCAGTGGTCCCCCTCCCCCCTCTTAATCACTTCCCCTTCCTCCTTTATATCTCATTATATTTTTGCATAGGGAGTTGTGCATACAAAAAGAGTCACAACTAATTTGGAATGGAGGAAGTAATTAATTCAATACACAAGGTTTTCTATAATAAGTTCATGTTATTCATTTATATATTAATCTATAATTCCTTTTTATAATTTCATATTTAATACTTATGTTAAGGAATGTTTGAAAACTACATTTTCTGAATAATTCAAGATTTTTCTTGACAAAAGATATTATTTGTTCAAAGTGAAGGTTTCATATAATAATGATGTTGATGAAAATTCGACATGTACCGTGATCAACACAACATATGAGATTAGTGTGCATGACTGACAAATGGATGGGACTTTATATCAAGATCGAGGTAACTATATTTTGAAATTTTGTGTCTTTTTAATTGAGTGAATAATTATTATATTTTGATTTTCTCCTAAGATTAGTTTTTTATTTTTAGTTTTTCGTGTTTATATTTGAAGAAGTTAAATGAGGCAGAAAGTGTCAAGGATGGCGAAGGTGGTAAGGTATGTTGAAGTTCAAATATTGTCATATAGAACACTTTAGAATTACTTAGTTAAATATCGATTAAGAAAGCTAATTATTGTTGTACATGTGAAAGGTTTATGTATATATGTTTATCTTGATGTATGAATTGAAAATTTATAAATAATTTAAGTTGTTTTCTAATAGTTATTAAGGTATGTACTACAATTAATTATTTATGTTTTCAACTCTCTAATGTATATATACATCTTACTAACCGGTTTTTTTGTTACATATAACATATGTATAGGACATGGTGTGATACTTCGTATTTTCTAGCTATTTTATAACATTTATTGGTGAGTTACGCATTTTAAAGGTTTAAAACAAAATAGTGTTTTGATATTTTCCTAAGAGAGAATTTATAAAGATAGGGAAAAAATAAGGTGGAAAAGTTTTTACTTAATTGGACTTAGTAATTATCCCTTTCTAATTAGGGCTTGACTAAACCTAGGTTAAACTAGTTTTAAAAACAAGAAAAAGGTTATTTGTTTTCCTAAACTGTCCAAAAATAATGTATTCCTATGTCGATTTAAGGAAGAAATATTGAGATCAAGAATTTTATTGGATGCTTTTTTTTATTAAATGGATGAGGAAATTTAGTGAAATAGAGGATGGGTAAGAGTCATGAAGATAGCCTTTGGAGAGAAGAAGGTAAATCTTACCTATTTTTGTGTTTGAATAGGGTATAATTTAGGGAAATAACATGTTGGACCAATTTTACGGGAAAACATGTTTAGCTATAAATTCACGAATTATCTATAAAAAAACCCTAATCTACAAGAAAAGAAATATTACTTAATAATTTAATTGCACTATAAAGATAAAAGTTGTTAATTAATACGTCCTCCATTCTAAAATGAATGAAACGTGGGGAAAGGACACGAGATTAAGCAGAAGAGAGAGAAAAATAAAGGGAACTATGTGATGAAGATTTGCGGTCAATCTAATAGGTAAACAACAATTGTAATTAATTTAATTAAGGAAAAATTGACAAAGGCGGTCCCAACTATGGCCCCCTTCCATAAAAGATCCCAACACTTCGATTATTCCACAACAATCCCAACTTTGGGGGTTGCTTTACAAAAATGGTCCTAGAAGGTCACCTAACCTGCGACAACAGGTAAACCTCCTAAGCCACCACCCTTACCATCCCTGCCACCCTCTTCCTTGCACTCACACCCTTTCCTGCCCTTGAAACCTCCTCTCGTGCCCCACCATCCATCTTCCGCCCTTGAAACAACCACTCTCTGGCTCACTATCGTCGACTCATTGGAGCCCGGCCACCCTCCCGCCGTTCACTGTAACACTGACCCCGTGCCTCCTTCCCCCTCTCCCAATGAAACTCTCTCTCTCTCTTCCATTTCCAAGGTCTACTGTTGCACCACTACCCGCAGTCACTCTCTAGTTTCTGCCTCCCTGGCACCAGCTCGTCGGAGCCCAACCACCATCCTACCGGCCACTGCAGCATCACCCCCTGCCTTCTCCTTCTCTCGCGTCCCTTATTCTCCCTCTCCCTATGCAACATACACACACACTCTCTCTCTCTTCCTCTCCCATACGCTACTTCACTACCACCACGCACCTACTTTATGCCTCCCGCCGCCGGCTCGTTGGAGCCAGGCCACCCTTTCATCGGCCACCGCAGCATCATCCCCTGCCTTCTCCCCCTCTCGTATCCCTTCTTCCACTTCTCCCCACACAACTCTCTCACTTTCCCTGCCCTTGGTCCACTACTGCACCACCACCACCACACATCCACTGTGCCACCATGCGGCCACCTGAAAACCCCTCCCTCGCCTTTTAAATATCCTCGCATTCCCCGTCACTTCCTCCCCTGTCTAAGAAAACCCCTCCCTTACCCCTAAAACCTCTCTAAAGCCAGTAAAAGAAAAAAGTTCACCGCTTAAACAAGTAATCGGTCCACTTGGACCGTTTTTGTAAAGCACCCCCCAAAGTTGGGACTGATGTGGAATAACCGAAAGTTGGGATCTTTTATGGAAGGGGGCCATAGTTCACCTCATTAAATAATTCTACATGTAAAATTATCGTTAAGCTAAATGTGTTTAACTTTGATGCCCTTCAAGAAACATAATTTATTGGAAATTAAAAGATAATATCTTCTAAATAGATAACTTAAACTTTTTTTTTGAAAAATAGAGAAATTTCATTAAATAAAAGCCAAACGACATCTACAATAAGTATTAAAGAAAAACAAGATATAATCAGACAAGATCAAATCAAATTCATCTTCGAAGAAACTACAATGAACCAGATCGAGCAATACAGCGCAGCCCCCTTGTATTTGCTGAATCACGCAGCTATTGATGGGGAAGTCTATCATTCTGACATAGTTTGGGGAAGAAAATTCTTGATTTAACCATGTTGACCGCATCTGAATTTCCGATAATTCGATGTTGATAGTCTTGAACTTCAACCAATAGGAACAATCTCTCATACCAATTTTTAAACTTCCACGTGGGAAGAGACTAGAACTAAACTCCAAACTCCCATAAGAGGAGAGAAAGAACCCAAAAATTGGGTAGAAAACTCTCAAAAAGAGAGATAATGGAAGATTATTAATAACAAAAACAATAAAAACTAGGAGAAAAAAGAAGAATTGGGGGCTTACCACCATCGAAAGGATGATGGCAGCCCCAAACTAGAAGAAAAGGATTAGGGTTTTTTTGGAGGAAGAGAAGAGAGGGGAGAGGAGGAGGCTAGGGTTTTCCAGATAGCATACTTAAACTTAAAGGACCGGATAACAATAGTAACATTTTTGAATAACTACAAATCAAACATTATGGAAATTCAAAACATACATTTGCATATCCAAATATCCATCCCTTTAATATATCTCTACTATCTTACCTATTTTGTATTTTATTCAAACCAGCATTCTAAAAATGAAAACAAATCCCATATTGTAGAACTTATTGCCCTAATATAGAAGGGAGAATTGAAAACAAAAGAGAAAATATAACGTAGATTGTGATTTAGATGATATTACGACTTTACACACGATAACATCAAGCATGAAATACGACCAATATACATAGAATAAGTATATCTTTAAATAATATTAAAACTCAGACATATTCCGGAAATTAACATTTTCCATGCAACCTACAGGGGTATAAAGCAATAAGTTCAAAATACAAGATCTCGACAAGTTACCTTTGCAGATGAAGATATATCAAAGGGGGATCTTACTCCCCAAAGGAATACTCCTAGAAGCTAGTTGACAGGCAATGACACGAAATGCACGTCCGGTGGAAAAATATGGTTAGTATACTTCCTCCGTTCTTTTTACTTGCAACAGTTTGACTTTTGCACTATTCACAAACTCTACTTAGTTTATCTTTGGTGATTTATGGTTAAGGAAAAACATATTCATGTGAGATCTTGTTAGAATCGTCTCAATGTATATTTTTCGAAAATCTACTTTTTATAATTTTTAATTATCGGTACTTAAAGATATTAAGGGTTGAAGTTATGCATTGGCAAGCGTGAAAGTCAAACTGTTGCAACTAAAAAGAAACAGAGGAAGTATTTCCCGACAAACCAGTTACAGTAAGACCTGCGGAAACCTATATGGGTTGGGGGAAAGGATCTCCATAATATTGGGTAGCTATTGTCAAACCAGGTCGAATACTTTATGAAATAAGCAGAGTAGCCGAAAATATAACCGAACCTAGAACATACCATTAGGAAGTGATTCAGTAATTAAACTTCATGAATCCATTTTTTTCTTTCATTCTAGGCAAAACCCCCTTAAAGTATCAACTAATAGAAGAGTGATATTAGACAAGTCGTCCTT